>CM075344.1:51204285-52522500 GCA_037693485.1 Kitagawia praeruptora | reverse complement strand
GATTCGAAATCCGATTTTTTATCCGATCCGAACCCGATATTTTGGATTTGGATATGGATATGGATTTAAATTTTAAACCCGAAAGATTTTGGATATGGATATGGATTTCATGAAACCCGATCCGAAACCCGAAACCCGATCAAAACCCGAGCCGAACCCGAAACCCGAAAAATACCCGACTTTTATTTATTATATTTTATATTCTATATATTATATATTATATATAAATGTATATTATAAATACATATTATACATACACTATTTATATATATATATATATATTATATTATATATAAATGTATATTATAAATACATATTATACATACACATATCTTTGAGACATAAGATATGGAAAAATCGAGAAAATAAATTGTCATGGATGTAGCGGTATTTTTTAACTTACTTACACAATTTTTTTTATTTTTTTGTAAAGCAACTTATTTACACTATTTTTAATTTTGAATACCCGAAAAAAACCCGATCCGATCCGAAACCCGACGGATTTGGATTTGGATATTGAGTTTTGGATCCGAAACTCGATACGATCCGAAACCCGAAACCCGAAAATATTTGGATTTGGATTTGGATTTTGCAAAACCCGAGCCGAACCCGACCCATTCCCATCCCTAGTAAGAGGAGGAGTGCCTAAACCAATTTAGGGACCAGAAACAAACAATTGCGTAGCCAAAATTAATTTATACTCCCTCTGTCCCTCTCAATTCTTAACATTTGGGTTGGGCACGAAGATTAAAAAAGGAGAAAAAGGTAAGTGGGGAGAGAAAGAAAGTGAGTGAAAAGTAGGTAAAATTATGGGACCCATCAATATTTAAGTAATAGATTAGAAGATTTCAAAAAAAAAGTAATATTCACTCCGTCCCAAATCACATGTCGCTTTTCTAAAAAACACACATATTAAGGTAAAGGTAAGTAAAGGTTAGTTGAATAATATTTTCCAACTAAGAGCATGTCCAACAATATCATAGTTGGTGCCCTATAAATATAATAAAATATAGTGTCCTAGTGATTTAAGTCATGATTTTTGTGTATCAATTCCAACAATATGCCTTATACTTGTGCTTTATAAAATATATTTGAATTAGAATTGGAGAGAAGAGAAAAAAGAGAGGAGAGAGAAGTGTAGAAAAGGAGGGAAGTTAATTTTTTATTGTTAAAAATGATTTAGGACAAGTATAGAGGTGCCTTAAATAAAAGTAGGGATGGGAAAAAAATCCGATCCGACGGATACCCGATTCGAAATCCGATTTTTTATCCGATCCGAACCCGATTTTTTGGATATGGATATGGATATGGATTTAAATTTTAAACCCGAAAGATTTTGGATATGGATATGGATTTCATGAAACCCGATCCAAAACCCGATCCGAAACCCGAAACCCGATCAAAACCCGAGCCGAACCCGAAACCCGAAAAATACCCGACTTTTATTTATTATATTTTATATTTTATATATTATATATAAATGTATATTATAAATACATATTATACATACACTATTTTATATATATATATATATATATATATATATATATATATATATATATATATATTATATAAATGTATATTATAAATACATATTATACATACACATATCTTTGAGACATAAGATATGGAAAGATCGAGAAAATAAATTGTCATGGATGTAGCGGTATTTTTTAACTTACTTACACAATTTTTTTTTTTTTGTTAAGCAACTTATTTACATTATTTTTAATTTTGAATACCCGAAAAAAACCCGATCCGATCCGAAACCCGACGGATTTGGATTTGGATATTGAGTTTTGGATCCGAAACCCGATACGATCCGAAACCCGAAACCCGAAAATATTTGGATTTGGATTTGGATTTTGCAAAACCCGAGCCGAACCCGACCCGTTCCCATCCCTAAATAAAAGGCATGAGATGGATGTCCTAGTGTTTTAAGGCACAACTAGGATATTGTTGGAATACAAAAAGTGACTAAATGTCCTAAATATTGATTTAGGACAATATTTATGACATTGTTGGACTTGCTCTAATACCCTTAATTAATACATTGGAAAATGAGAATAATGTTAAGTTTGAAAAAAGTTAAATTTTAGATACAATAAACGTAGGGATAGTTTTGGAAAATCACCTTAAATTTGTATTGAAAAAAGAAAAGGGACATGTAAAATGGGACAAATTTATTTTTGAAAAGGAACATGTATTTTGGGACGGAGGGAATAGATTAGAAAGATAGAGGAAAGTGGTGAATAGTGGTGGGCCCTTTAGAAAATTTTGGAAATGTAAAGAATTGGAAGAGAAATCCCAAAATAGAAAATGTAAAGAATTGGGAGGGAAAGATGGAGTACTTATCATCCAAAGCAACAACTGCGCACGTATAAGGCTTCCGAAATAATAAAAAACTGAAGTTGTATTTAGCAAAAAAAACTGAAGTTGTCCAGTTACCATAAGTGTACACATATGGGATTCATGTAATTTTAATGCGGTAGACAGTATCATATTCACTATTCGTATCCACTCTTCATAAGAATTGTATTCGTCCGATTCAATGGGAGGATAGCAAATTGTGCAAGTGGGCTATCGGGAGACAACATATTCTCACTCGACTACTTATTTTCCATCACCTCCACTTTTTTGGTGTGTAATTATTTGGCCTCGGAAGCCTCCAGAACGGGATAACTTTCGATGTCGGCCACAATATTTAAATAGAGTAATGCTAGGTATCCCAAATTGGTAACCAAATATTACTCCCAAATGATGTGGCATAGATAATGTGGCAGCTTAAAAAAATTTGGTTGGGGGATGTTGGTGTGAATGCATGGGGACCCATTTTATTTTTACCAATTACCATCCTACACTTGACATTTGGGAATTTTTTTGGGTACCAATTTGGGGTACCTAACATTTTCCATTTAAATATTCTTGTACTCACGTCCGTAGTTAAAATTAAGAGTAAATTACAGAGTTGGGCTAAACTTGATTCGCCATAGCATTTTTAGTGATTGGAGTTTGAAATTTGTAAGAGAAAAAGGTTCCTGAGATTGATCTCAGGGAACTTTTCCTGAGATACCTATAAAATATACTTTAAATTTGTTTGGGCCCGCAGGGCTAATTAAAAATTTCTAATTTTACAAAAATGTTCACCCCATATTTTATAAGAATTTAGGCAAAAGATCTCAGGTAAGTCCCTGAGTTAATCTCATTAACATTATACTCAATTTGTAATATGGTGACTAGATATTGCCAAAAGAACTAAATACTCACCCACCTATGTCTTTCTATTGATATCGAGTACAGCTATATTTTCTGGATGAGAAGAAATAAAGAAGTTCAAGTTGTCACGCAGCACAAAAAAAGAAAAACGAAACTTAGTTGAAGTTTAATATAAGTACCCCTCCTCCTTTTCAACCAACTTGTAAAAACATTAGCAAGAAGCAAACAATTATTCACAAGTGATATACAAAATATGGACGATAGAAGCAATACAATTCCACTAGTTTCAAAGGCAGAGCAGTACTCATCACTTGAAGAGACAATCGAAGACTGCATAGGGGATTTCGGATGGATTCAGTTTCTCCATGTTGTGCTAGTATCTTTTGTCTGGACATTTGATGCACAACAAACATTCATCAGCATCTTCACTGATGCACAACCAACATGGCACTGTCTTCCAGGGTATTCCTGCAACTCAAACATTTGCCTTCTCCCGAAAAATTCATGGTCATGGGATAGGCCTATCCATGCATCTATTGTATCAGAGTGGTCTCATGAATGTGATAGCTCACTCATCATTGGCCTCCCAACTTCATCTTTCTACTTGGGCACTCTTGTAGGCGGCTTTATTTTGGTATCATTAGCTGATTCATCTTTTGGTCGCAAAAACACCATGCTTTTATCGTGCATGGTCATGTCGATTTCTGGATTACTCACCACTCTTTCCACCAACATTTGGATATACTCTGTCTTAAGGTTTATTTCGGGTTTTGGCAAGGCAACAATGGGTAGTTGCTCACTTGTGCTATCTTCCGAACTTGTTGGGAGAAAATATAGAGGTCAGACCGGAACCATTAGCTTTTTTTTCTTCACACTCGGGTTTCTATCTCTGCCAATGATAGCGTATTTGAATAGAGGATCCTCATGGAGAATAATTTATTTATGGACCTGCACTCCAGGGTTGATCTACTGCTTGCTAGTATATCTCTTTGTTCACGAGTCCCCCAGGTGGCTTTTTATTCAAGGACGAAAGGAAGATTTTCTTAAAACACTAAAAAGTATTGCTCCTAAAAAGAAAGGTAATATCTTAACCTTAGCTAGCATTTCAAATATTTCATTACAACAAAAATCTGGGACGGTGAACATGTACTCTTCAACAAAGATGTTGTTGGAGAGAAAATGGGCTGCACGGAGATTGATTGCAGCTATGGTGGTTGGATTTGGTGTTGGACTAGTGTACTATGGCTTGCCACTAGTTGTTGAAAACTTGAATTTCGACATTTATTTGAGCACAGTTCTTAATGCATTGTCGGAATTTCCAGCTACGTTGGTCACTTATTTCATCGTAGGAAAAGCAAAAAGGCGAAATGCAATATTCATTTTAACTACGTTATGCTCGATTTGTAGCTTGATCTGTGTGATCACCGGTTCAACTAAATGGAAAGGAGTTCAAGTTGTGATGGAACTGTTGGAAAATGTTTTTAGCATGGGACGGTTTCATTTGTCTAAACTGGTGTGCTGCAGAATGCCATCTTAGACTATAAGGAGTAAAATTCATTATTTTAATGTCCCTCCTTGCCTATAAAACAAACCGGTTGTATCATTTGTGAGATGAGGTGAAAAAACTGAAAGTGAGTTGAAGCTCTCGGGTTATAGAAAGCTAAAGCTTGAAGCTTTCAGTCGGATAGTAGCTCTCGAGTATATTTGATTGATCCCTCTGAAATTCTCAAAATATCCTACATTAAATATTCAGAAATTGTTTTAGGGTTTTATTTGGCGAACTGAGGTGATAGTCGTTGTTGCTTGTTCACTGTCTGTGCTGTGCTCAAGCTGTGCTGTTTTATCCTGGAAGGGAAATTGCAAGAACCATCACAGTAAGTGGGGCAATTATTTCTTCAAGAACAGTTAATTTCTCTCGAGAAATTAGCGACTCAGCTGTGGTTATGGTCGGTTAATCCGCCTACTATAAAATTGAATATATAATGGTCGGTTAATCCGCCTACTATAATGTGTTTTATGGTCGGTTAATCCGCCTACTTTAAGGGTTTTTGTTTATGGTCGGTTAATCCGCCTACTAAACTGGAAAAGGAACTCTGGACTTAATTGGCTACGGAATCTTGGAAAGCAAATCGGAAAGCTTCATAAAAGCTAAGGATTTCTTTTCATCTATTTATTTTACAGTCTCTGATTATATATTTGTTTTGCCATCACTATTGTTTGCTATCGGTTTCGTTATAACTGTTCTTAATTTGCAATATATAATATTGATATAACTGCCTTATTTGTGAAATTTTTCCCAACAATCTTGAAGAAATAAATAGTTATATCTGTAATTATATATAATTAAGATGGCAAACGAAAACCCCTCCGCAACCATCGCTCCTACCGTTGTTGTACCTATCGTTGACTGGACCACGTACCGATTCCCACAGGCCATTGATCTCTCGGGTATGCCTGAGAAGTTCAGTGGTGGTGCCGGTTTTACACGCTGGCAAAAGAAGATGAAACTGTGGTTATCGGTAAAGGGTCTATGGCCGGTGATACAATATAATCCTCCAGTTATTGAGCAAGCCAAACCTGAAACAGCTGAAGCTTATGCAAAGTGGGCTGAAAAGGATGGAGTGGCTAGGGCTGCGGCATTGGCGAACACTCTATTTGATGTTTACTCATCAGATGCCTACAATGCTAAGTTGCTGTGGGAAAAACTTGATCAGACACATAATACAGATTCTCAAGGACTTGAGAAGTATTCTGTGGCTAAATACTTAGAGTTTAAACTGGTGGATACTAAGTCCATAACTGAGCAGGTGCACGAGTTTGAGAATATTGTCCATGCATTGAAGGAGTCCGGCATGGATCTTCCTGAAAAGTTTCAAGTCATGTCTGTGATTGAAAAGCTCCCTAAGTCTTGGGAAGAGTTCGCTCTCTCCCTGAAAAGACAGAAAGGAGAGATCACTTGGACTAACTTGATGTTGGACATCTCTGTGAATGAGCAACACAAGTCCAAACAGGGACATGTGATGCCGACTGAAGCAAGTGGTAGTAAGGTTAATATAGTGACTGTAGGTCAGAAACGGAAATTTAACAAGAAGGCTGGTAATAAAACCAATGATAAGAACAAGGCTAAGAAACCGAAGGCAAACAAACCGTGTTGGTCTTGTGGACAGGTTGGTCATTGGAGCAAGGAATGTCCAAATAAGAAAGCGAAGAAATCTGAGATGATTGCTCAGACAAATACTGTGTCTGGAGCTGGAGTCATCATTGAGCCTATGGCTAACATGGTTATTGGTGAAGCATCAGCTTCTGTATCCAATGACGGGTATGTTACCTATAAGCCTGTATTATTATCCATTTATCTGTCTCATGAATGGTTGGTTGATACTGGAGCTAATGTGCACATTTGTGCTGATAAAACTCTATTCGTATCTTATCAACAGATTCATGGGGGGTCAGTGACGATGGGGAATGCTAGTGCTGCACAAGTACTTGGAATAGGAAACGTGGACTTGAAGTTTACTTCTGGGCGTATTCTATCTTTGTCAAGAGTGCATCCTGTTCCCGATATTCGTAGAAATATAATAAGTGGATCATGTCTAGTTAAGGATGGTTTTGAGCTTTCGTTAAAATGTAATAAAGTTGTTATTACACATACTGGAGTGTTTTTTGGCAAAGGATATTTATCTGATGGTTTGTTTGTAATTAATGTGGAACCATTTCATTATGGTTTAGTTACTGATAATATTTCACCTTCTGTTAATTTTGTTGAATCATCTAGTTTATGGCATGCTCGTCTTGGTCATTTAAACTTTGGTGCACTAAATAATATGATGAATTTAGAGTTGATTCCAAAGCATGCTATTGATAAGAAAACTAAATGTCAAGTATGTGTGTCTGCTAAACAAATAAGGAAACCTTTTCAAAATGTTGTTAGGGATTCAGAAATATTAGATTTAGTACACACTGACATTTGTGAGTTTAATGGCATAATGACTAAAGACAATAAAAGATATTTCATTACCTTTATAGATGATTGTAGTAGATATTGTTATGTTTATTTAATTAGACATAAAGATGAAGCACTTGAAAAATTTATTGAGTATAAAACTGAAGCTGAGAAACAAACTAGTAAAGTACTTAAAAGATTGAGATCTGATAGAGGTGGTGAGTATACGAGTAACTTATTTGATGAATTTTGTAAAAACAATGGTATAATTCATGAGGTAACTCCACCATACACACCTGAATCTAATGGGGTCGCTGAACGAAAGAACAGAACTTTTGCAGATATGGTCAACAGTATGCTTCTTAATTCTGGACTGCCAAAGTACATGTGGGGAGAGGCTCTGAATACGGCTTGCCATATTCTGAACAGAGTTCCTCTGAAGCACATGGAAACGAGCCCGTATGAATTATGGAAAAGTAGGAAAACTAGTTTGAAATATCTTCGAGTGTGGGGGTGCCTTGCAAAGGTGCTTGTCCCTGAACACAAGAGGAAGAAACTAGGACCGAAAACCATTGATGCTATTTTTCTGGGCTATGGTGAAAACACAACAGCTATGAGGTTTTTAGTAATAAAATCTGACATAGATGGTATTGTGTCAAATACTATAGTTGAACTTCGTGATGCAACTTTCTTTGAGGATGTATTTCCTATGAAGGAAGGTATACCTCAAAGTATTTCTTATGATGATCTTACCCACACATCTAGTTCTATTCCCGATCATGTGGATAAGATGACAAATGTGGGGGCAGACGATCCTATACATGAACCTAGAAGGAGCAAACGCACTAAGATCGTCAAGGACTTTGGAAGTGATTTTGTCACTTGCAATGTCGAGGATGAACTTTTAACTTTCCGTAGTGTTATGGATTCATCAGAATCAAGGCATTGGAAAGGCGCTGTTAAAAGTGAAATTGATTCTATTATCTCTAACGGGACATGGGAATTAGTTGATCTTCCTCCTGGGTCTACTACTATAGGATGTATATGGATCTTCAAAAGGAAGATGGATCCAGATGGATCAATTGATAAGTATAAAGCTAGATTGGTAGCCAAGGGGTTTAGGCAAAGAGAAGGTATTGATTATTTTGATACTTACTCTCCAGTTGCTAGAATGACAACAATCAGAATGCTTGTAGCATTGGCTTCCGTACATGGTCTTATCATCCATCAAATGGATGTAAAGACGGCTTTTCTTCATGGTGAACTTGAAGAAGAGATTTATATGGATCAGCCTGATGGATTTATTGCTTCTGGTAATGAAAGGAAAGTTTGTAAACTAATTAAATCTATCTATGGCTTGAAACAAGCTCCTAGAGACTGGCATAAGAAGTTTGATGAAACTATTTTGGTTTTTGAGTTTATTATCAATGAAAGTGACAAGTGTGTCTACTACAAAATTAGAGGAAATGAATGTATTATCTTGTGTCTATATGTTGATGATATTTTGCTGTTTGGAACCAATATTGAGATTATTAACGAGACAAAAAGGTTCTTGAAAAGTCATTTTGAAATGAAAGATATGGGTGCTGCAAGTGTGATTCTTGGTATCAAGCTGACAGAATCAGTTGATGGAATAACCATGACACAATCTCATTATATAGAGAAATCTATACTTGAGAAATATGGTTATTCAAAATGTAGAATCGCTAGCACTCCATATGATTCAAAAGTTGCACTTGTCAAGAATAAGTCAGGAGTTCCTGTGTCTCAGTTAAGGTATTCTCAGATTATTGGAAGTTTGCACTATCTTGCTAACTGTACTAGACCAGATATTTCATATTCTGTGTCTAAGTTAGCTAGATATACAAGCTGTCCAAACAAGTCCCACTGGGAAGCATTGGATAGAGTTCTTAGATATCTGAAAGGTACTATAACCCTAGGATTGCATTATAGGAGATTTCCTGGTGTAATAGAAGGGTATAGTGATGCAAGTTGGATAGCTAAGAAATCTGGTACCAATGGAGTCACAGGATATGTGTTTACACTAGCTGGTGGAGCAATATCCTGGAAGTCGTCTAAACAGACGATAATAACTCGGTCTACTTTTGAGGCTGAGTTGTGTGCACTAGATGCCACGGGGACGGAGGCTGAATGGTTACATGGACTTATGTCTGTAATACCTGTAGTAAGCAGATCGCTTCCAGCTTTTGCTGTTTATTGTGATAGCCGTACAACTATCGACAAGATAAACAGTAAAAAGTATAACGCTAAAACCAAGAGACATATCCAAGTTAGACTTAAGTCTATAAGGGGTTTAGTGTCTGACAGGGTCATTGCAATTGAGTTCATTGGTACTCAAGATAACATAGCAGATCCTTTGACTAAAGGACTTGAACACGTGGTAGTTCTTAAGTCGAGGTTGGGGATGGGACTGATAGCCCAACATGATTCATCTACGGCAGGAACCCAATACATCTGAGAGGAGATCCCTTGAAGTGTATTCAATGTGGTAATAACAAGTCGTAAGGGTGAATTGGTAGTACCATTATCTATAGATTGATACTTATGTATCTGGAGTCTATCCCCTGGAAACCTCTAAGGTACTGTTACTGCAAGTATAGCAAGAGTTTTAAACTCTGAATGGGGTCAAGTCTTTATGACGAGATGATAGCAGAACATCTCTTGAGATGCCCAGCTAAGCGAATGTTATTGTGTGGTCGCAATTAGAGGAAAGGGTTATTCCTTGAAGCATTCGACGAACAGGATCGAGACATGACCATTAACGTCTCAAAGCCGTAGATTATCACCATAGCCTTTGACATGTCGTCGTCTATGGAGTGTGATTACATCAAACGGATAACGATTCAAGGTGAAATATTCCATCCTATCCGGTAGTCATCGAAGTAGGGGAATTAGGAGCAGTTCAAACCTTGATCGGTACTGACTCTGAAAAACATGTCATGTTAAATCCGATATACAATTCTGATATGGATTTGTGGGGGATTGTTGGAAAATGTTTTTAGCATGGGACGGTTTCATTTGTCTAAACTGGTGTGCTGCAGAATGCCATCTTAGACTATAAGGAGTAAAATTCATTATTTTAATGTCCCTCCTTGCCTATAAAACAAACCGGTTGTATCATTTGTGAGATGAGGTGAAAAAACTGAAAGTGAGTTGAAGCTCTCGGGTTATAGAAAGCTAAAGCTTGAAGCTTTCAGTCGGATAGTAGCTCTCGAGTATATTTGATTGATCCCTCTGAAATTCTCAAAATATCCTACATTAAATATTCAGAAATTGTTTTCGGGTTTTATTTGGCGAACTGAGGTGATAGTCGTTGTTGCTTGTTCACTGTCTGTGCTGTGCTCAAGCTGTGCTGTTTTATCCTGGAAGGGAAATTGCAAGAACCATCACAGTAAGTGGGGCAATTATTTCTTCAAGAACAGTTAATTTCTCTCGAGAAATTAGCGACTCAGCTGTGGTTATGGTCGGTTAATCCGCCTACTATAAAATTGAATATATAATGGTCGGTTAATCCGCCTACTATAATGTGTTTTATGGTCGGTTAATCCGCCTACTTTAAGGGTTTTTGTTTATGGTCGGTTAATCCGCCTACTAAACTGGAAAAGGAACTCTGGACTTAATTGGCTACGGAATCTTGGAAAGCAAATCGGAAAGCTTCATAAAAGCTAAGGATTTCTTTTCATCTATTTATTTTACAGTCTCTGATTATATATTTGTTTTGCCATCACTATTGTTTGCTATCGGTTTCGTTATAACTGTTCTTAATTTGCAATATATAATATTGATATAACTGCCTTATTTGTGAAATTTTTCCCAACAGGAACTTGTGTCCTTTTTTAGTGTATGTACAGCATTTGATGTACTATTGATCTATACACTAGAGTTGTTTCCGACTTGTATCAGAAACTCAGGTGTTACGATTGTGAGACAAGTCATAGTGGCTGCCTGGCTGGTGGCGCAGCCAGTCCAGTGTTGGTAGGAAGAGGAAAAGGCTTAGTTTCGTATTTGGTGTTTGGATTGACAATAGGTATTTGTGGGGTGTTTGTAATGTGGTTACCAGAAACTAGTGGTGAGACAACTTGTGACACACTGGATGAAGAGGAAAGAAAGGAATCCAGAAGAGCAGCTACATTTCCTGATAATCAGGATGTTTTAGCATGAGGAACTGAACTTTTATACATTATAAAGTGTGATAAAAAAAAAAAAAAACAGGTATTGTTCTGTAACTTGTATTGTATCACATACTACTTTAAAAAAAATAGATGATTAAGTAATTAAAAAGAAAAGATGATTAAGTAATTATGAAATATTTGACATAAAATTGTTTTAAATATGTATTTTGTTTATGAATGGGTAAATATTTAATAAAATATGCGTTAACGTATTTAGGCTATTAGTTATAATTTGTTCGAACCGAATATGACTCGGGTGTTACAACTACTTATTTCATCAATTTTCTAATTCGGATCTAAATCAGATTTAGTATTTTGAGTCATATTCGGTTCGAATAATTTATTTTGCGCTTTTTATCAATTTCATATCTTAATCGGGTCTAGTATTCCGGATTATTTTCGGTTAAATTTTTGGTTTGGGTATTTATTGATCGGATCCGAAAATTTTCCGATTTTTCGATTCGGATATAAAATCGAATGCGAATATAAAATCGAATGCGGTTCCATGAATCATTATTCGAATCCAAACCCATTTTACCGGTCCATGTTTAACTTATTTATTTATTACTATGAAATCAAAAGGTTCAAAACAAATCTAATTTCAAATTAAATACTCCATATAAAAAGATAATCGCTTAGAAAAGATCAAATATTGAATAGAAAATAAGTAATGACATACAAATGACAATCATACTTTTGATTAGTTTCAAGTTACGGGACGCATCCAAAATACTATCTCCGTCCCTTTATATTTTTCGTGTTTTGACTGGACACGTTTGCCAACGCATACTTTTGTTCGTTAATATCTTGAATTTCGTATTAGTATTAAATATAAAAACTTCATTGTAATAAAGTACTCATAAATATGAATCCAACAAGATCACTCATGACTATATTTGATCTTATAAATTAAACGTAAATTAATAATTTGGAACAATTCCGACATTTCAAACAAGAAAAACAAAAAGAGACAAGGGAGTACGAGTACAACATTTACAACGTAGGTCCGCCCAGTCTGGTTCAGTCAATTTGGGCAATAGTACTGACCATAATCAGGACAATTTAATTGACCAATGATAGGACATGGGTATGCAAATAATTGTTTATTAGATACTACCTCCGTCCCAAAAAGATTGAGCTGGTTTGACTTTCACGGAGATTAAGAAAATGTAGTAGAAAAAGAGTAAAGTTAGTTGAAAAGTGGATAAAGTGGTGGGACCTATTAATATTTAATTGTAGATTTGAGATAGTGGAGGAAAGTAGTGGGTATAATAGTGTAAAAAAGAGTATAAAATGGAGAAGTAGTGGGTGTAATAGTGAAAAGTAGTGTTCAAAAATAGTAAGTAAAGTAGGTTCATTAGTTTTGGGACGTCCCAAAAAGGAAAGTGTGTCAATCTTTTTGGGACGGAGGGAGTACATTAGAACAATGAAATTTTGGAGTCAAGAACATATGTTTGCACTTGAGCGAGAAAAAGACGAAGCCTACTGGCCCGTTTGGAAAATCTTATTTTTCATAAATAAGTTACTTATCATGAAAAAAAGTTAGGAAATATGTACTTTCTTCTGAAATAAGTAACTTATTTTTGTAAGATAACGAATATTAAACTCCCGATACACATTTTTTTCTAAAAAAGAATATGTAAATACGAAATTTTTTCCAAAATAAGTAACTTATAAGTTAACCGGGGATTTGCCAAACACCCCATAGATTTACAATGAATTAGTGGCTATCCGTCGATGTTTTGATAAGTTCAAGAAATTGTTAATTTTAATCATGTTTGCGTAATATACATATATAAGGATACTTTCATGTTCCATTAATCACTCGGACAGAAAATTAATAATTTAATAATATATAATTTTATAATAGTTTTCACATTAAAATGTAACGATAAATTTAAGAAATTGTTAATGTTAACCATGTGATAATATCCTCCCGAAAAAAACTCTTTTATCCTTCTGATGTAATTATGTCCCGAGAGTATCTAGTGGACAACTTGCCACTCCCCGAAGTTGACTAAGAAAACTAAGCCAAGGTAATACTCTTCCTTCCGGACAAAAGACACATCTTTCCTCCAGCACATTCAACCTTTTGGACAAAAGGCATCCCGTCCTTCATAACATATTATCTCATGGACTTAGCTCGTTCCTTTCTTCTCACTCCCGAACAATGTGAAGCCTTCACGAAAGAAATCATTTTGACAGAAGAAAGTGAAAGGGACATGCTATTAACCAACACCTGTCTCAAGGAAGAAAACAATCTTCCGGACAAGAGGAGGAAACACTAAACTCTATAAATACCAAGGTAAACTCACACATGCAGGGATTGAACATTCTCACACCCACTCTCACATTCTCACATTTCATATTTGCTCTCTAAAATCTCAGTCACTAGTATTACCATTTTCCGATATTGTTTCTTGTATTCTCCACCACCAGTTACTTACTCTCACGCCGGAGGTGCTTGACGGCCACCACCCCCGGTCAAGCATTGTTTTGCAGATACCCTTCCGACAGCTACACCACATCTCCGTCCAAGCCTTGCCGGAAGAGGGAAAAGTACGGTAGAGTGGAGCGAGGAGCATTATCATTTGGCGCTAGAAGGAGGGCTATCTTTTTGAAATACCCTCCATCCTTTCCAGATTGCAAGAAGTAACAAGAGGTTATTAGTAACAAGTTGTCTCAAATGGGACCGTCTAAGAACACGAGGTTGTAAGCCCGGACCACGGTGGATCCAAACAATCCAAACCAAGTTGAAGAACAATTCCAAGGAACTCAGCAAGAAATCGTCCATGGTACCTCCCACCGTAGCAAACCTATCCTCCAAAGGATTGGCACAAGGGAGGAAGATCCTCCTCTCAACTTGGACAGAGTCAAGCCCAGCTCCAATGCTTATACGCTTTGTCCCATCTCCAGGCACTAGTTCAATTTTTTCAGTTTCTACGGCGGGTGTAACCACCGGCACTTCATCTTTTTGCAAACATTTTTTCAAGGAAGCATCCATACGTTGCTCCTCAATATCTTGCTCAATGTTTTCAACCATTTGGACATCTCTCGTCCTCTTTCTCTGATTTCGTTGGTGCTCAAGGTGCCTTTTCCTCTTTTCCCTCCTCCGTTGGACTGTCCGAGCCTTCCTCATATTACTTGGATCAGTTTGAGCCAAGTTGAGAGCAGAGCCATAACAATACTTTGACGCCTCCGTGTTTCCTTTAATCTCCCATATTCCCGCAATGGTTGGGAACTTCATTTTCAGATGTGTAGTGGAGGTTATTGCTCTCAAACGAGTTAAGATAGGTCTTCCCAAAAATATGTTGTAGGAGGAGGGGGTGTTAATCACATAGAGTTTGATAATATGTTGCACTTGTCTTGGGGCTGCCCCAAAGAGTATGGGCAACTTCACTATTCCCACTATGGGGACTGCATTGTGGCCGAAACCGTAAAGTGGTGCTTCTTCTTCACATCCTTCTAACTTGTCTTCCAACTTTAATCTTTCCCAACAATGAGTGAATATTATGTCCACCGATGACCCGTTATCGATCAATACCTTCTTGACCACATTATCCCGTATTTCTATGGTGACAACAAGGGCTTCAGTGTTGTAAGGATTGACTCCCTCCAAGTTAGCATCGGAGAAAGTGATAAGATCTCCTACCGTATCCTTTTGAGATATTGCCATAACCTCCTGAGTCTTAGGGGCTCGTGGAGGGGATTGCGTTCCTCCAATAACTATATTGACAATATTCTTGTCTCTGTTAGTTTGAGATGTGGAAGGAGTACTTGAGTTGTTTCCATTAGTCATTTGTCGAGGAAGGTACTGGTTGATGAGTCCTTGGCGAACCAATCTCTCGAGGAAGTGTTTGAGAGAGAGGCAATTCTCCGTAGTATGCCCATGCGTGGCATGATATTCGCAATGCTTAGAGGAATCTCTATCACCCGGGGCTGTCCAAAGTGGTGGAGGTGCCTGATAGAAAGGTTTGTTTCGTATTTCTCGCAAAATGTTTGCCCGGGACATACTCAATGTTATCCATTCCGGCTCAGGTTTACGTGCCAGTTTTGACTAGGTGGGAGAGGAAAGTTTCGACTTGTCGAAAGTGGGTTTTTGCCTTGGTGGAGCAGGACCATGTGTGGTTTGTACTTGGTGTTCGTGGATGGGCCTTTGGCTGTGGTGGAAGGTGAAACGTTCCTTTTGAAAGTAAGGCTTCTGCTGAGGAGGATTTCTTGTTTGTTTCATGACCCTCATAGCCTCCGTCTCGGTGATGAAGTGTGAAGCTAACTCGTATGCTCTAGCCAACGTAGTTGGCTTGTGTTCCATGAGCTTACAAATATACCTTTCACAATCGTAAGGGTCTAAACCCCTTCTCAAGTGTACCAATGCTTCTATCTCATTGACCGACACCACTTTGTTTACCACTCCTTGAACCTTTTTAGATAGTTTTCCAGCGTCTCCCCACTTCTTTGCGCGATGGTTTCAAGGAAGACAGTGTGCACCTCGTGTGGTTAGTTTGCCTTAAATTTATTCAGAAAAGCTTTTTTGAAATCGGCCCATGTGTCAATGGTCCTCGGAGGAAGTCTTCAAAACCACCTCTGAGCACTCCCTCTTAAGGTAGAGGCAAAGAATCTACAACATGTTAGGTCCCGGTACTCATAGAAGAGAGCTAGCTGGTCAAAATAACTTAAGTGTTCTTCCGGATCTCCATTACCATCGTATGAGTCCAAGTTGGGATGTTTCAAGTGTGTTTGCCTGCTCCCATCTTCTAGTCTTTTGGAGAAAGTAGATTCATCGGGGCCAGCGGAGACTTCTCCTTCAACCTTGCGCTTTAACTCGTTGAGAGTATTGAGAATTTCTTGTTGAGAGCTTCCAATACCTCCGATCGGGGTAGGCTCAGGAGTTCTTTCCCTGTCCTTTTCTTGGTAGAACTCTTCTTCTAATCTCCTCCTCTCCCTTTCATATTCTGCCTTTTTCGCCTCTAGCTCATTTCTAAGGTCCCGATGTCGTCCTTGGTCTTTTGCTGCCATTATTGTTCGCACTATGTGCTTCGTCCTCGGGGGGAGGTTGTTCCCTCCTCCCATTAGACTGAGGTGGGTTATTCTGTTGGTGTGCGTTTTGGAGATTTGCGGCAACATTGAGGAGAAAATTCACTTGGTTAGGGGTGAAATATCTATACTATAATATTATAAGCAAAACAACCTCTATTTGGTTGGTTGTTAGTTTGGTCACTTATTCGGTCACTTATTTGGTACACTCAATATCAACCATTGGATTTTAAAATATATTATTAAAAACCGTTGGATATAATAATAATAAAAAATTCTTTTTATATATTTATATTATATTATTATATAATAATAATACTTAAATAATAATTTAACTAGAAGAAAACACGTAAGAGTTAGGACAGAAGTTCAAACTCATAAAACAACGGTCCTTTAGAAAATTTAAACAAACATATATATTACTTTAAAATACTAAAAGAATATTTTTTTTTCTAATATTTAAAATACTTTTTTAGGTTTCAAGGTCGAATCTCACTAACAACATATCTCTATCAAATATATATATTATTTTATAAAAAAACTACTCTCACGAGTTTAAGATTCAATTCCCGTCAACAACATATTATTAATTAAAAATTATGTCGTTAAAAATTATGTCAAACATGTATTATAATATTTTATTATTTTCTATAATTTATTTTCCTACTAATTAAAAAATATATATATGAAAATATGGGTAATAAAACAAAAATTATATAAAAAAACATACGTGCATCACACGAGTAATAAGCTATATAGTAAAAAATTACACAAAATCTAGAAAACATTTAAAATATAGAAAATTTTGTATAAAAAACGAAAAAAAGGTCTACATGATTAGATAAATTTCACTTTTTCTATTAAATAAAAGTTAAAAAGAATAATTTTTATGTAATCTATATATATGTGTATGTATTTTAAATAACAATTCAAAATAAATAATTACGATAATATTTATATACATGAGATTTATAAAGTTAAAAAATTATTTTAATAATAAAAATATATATACAACTTAAAATTTTAACAATAAAATATAATTAAAAAGTTTGTAAGCAACCGTGCATCGCACGGGTTATAGGCTAGTAAATATAAAGACAAGTTCCTGATCCATCAATCACTTGTACATAAAGATAGTAGTTGTTTAATTTGGTAATGCATAATTTTTTAACAGTTTTTACATTTAAATGCTATGATAAGTTTAATAAATTGTTAATCTTAATCATGTTTGTGGAATATACATATAAAGACAACTTCATGGTCCATCAACCACTATTATGAAGAGATATGTCATTTGTATGTCTTGTCGTATGTTTACCTCGAAAATTTAATTAACCAATTGAATCCAAAGAATCCCAGATAATGTTAACTTGTTAGTGATTAGAAGTGTCCTAAGAGCATCTCCAACCGGAGATGCCCTTGTCTAAATTAGTCCTACATGGCATAGCACTGTATACTCCGTATATTATAGCCAACTTGTGTAGAATGCATCCCTCCAACCGGCAATGACCCTTGTCAATAATGATAGCCAAGCTCAACTGATTGGCCATATTTGTTGATTTCTGCTGGATCTGTAAGAAAGCCCTAAGAATAAAATAATGTATTAAATTACTTAATATTTTAGAAGTCAGGCACATAAAGTAGCTGCTTGATTTGTTATCATTTCTTATATTAATAAAATAATAATAAAATACTACTTTCAAAATATAGCCAATCATTATAGCCAATCTCCGTTGGAGTCCAATACCTTACAGGTTCAGCAAATTTTAGCCAACTATTATTTTATATTATTATAGCCAACCATTATAGCCAACCCCACTGGAGATGCTCTAACTATCCCAACTTCTTGAATACTTAGACCCTGTTCATCTTGGAAAGCCATGTAACTTACTCTCTTAAAGATCCAGATATGCTTATAACAGAACCTCTGCAAGAAGTCCAGATACAACCATAATGGAACCTCTTTCTGAGGTTCAGGTACGACCACAATAGAACCTTTAGAGCATCTCCAAGGGGATGCAACTGTTAGCAATATTTCCTAGCTGGCATATAATTTTACCTAATATCTAAAAAATGGGCTTCTCCAAGGGAGCCCACCAGTTAGCAAAAATTTTAGATAACACCCATATGATCCATCAGCTGTCATCTAAAAATATCCACGTCACCTTCCGCTTGATTTATCTATAAAAAATATTATATTTTGATGATAAAATAATTTATATGTTATTTTTTGCTAACAAAATATGAAGTTTTTATTTTTAAAATATTTTTAAAAAATTGGGAATGAAATTAAATTTAAAAAATGTACAATTTGTATTATAAAATAAAACTACTTTAATTAATAAATAACATATATCCTTGTATGTATAAAACCTTTATTTGATTGAATTTGACAATAGTAAAATAACATATTTTCAAATAATAAAATATTTAAATTAATTAAATAACATATATATTAATGTAAAATGTTTATTTGATTTAATTTAGAAAAAAAATTATTTTTGAGTTTTATCCCGAATAAATAACTCCTATTTGAAAATATAGCCGTTAGGATTTCAAAAATAATAAAGTAACAGATTTTTAAATATAGCTAACGTTTATTGCTAACACCGCTGGAGGACACGAGCTTACATGTTCAGCAAATTTTACATAATCATCTATTTTTCTAATTTTAGCTAACAATTATAGCTATCTTCCTTGGAGATGCTCTTATCTAAGGTTCAGGTACGATCATAATGGTGTAGAATGAGTGTCAACCCAAGTCCCACATCGATACGATAAAGAAAAATTATTTTGAATATAAGCAGTCAAACAACTCTATTAGTATGAGGTCTTTTGGGAGGAGTCCCAAAAAACAAATCCGTACGGGCTTGGCCACGACCTAGAATGGACAATATCATACTAATTTAGAGTTAATGGGTGTTGCGCGGCCGAACAAGTGGTATCAAAGCCGATGGTTAAGAATTTAATCCTGGCGGGCTGCAAGTTGTGTAGTGTGGGAGGGTCTCCAGAACTACGATTGGAGATCTTGGATGGCTTGTGTCGAAAGTCTTCCTGACACTGAGGTGGTCGGGCGGCTTGTCCCGCAAGATGAGGAGCCGTAGCGGCAATATAAGGGTCACAAGATTGGTTGGTGGTTCTTGAATTGAGGGGAGATTGTAGAATGAGTGTCAACCCAAGTACCATATCGATAAGATAAAGAAGAATTATCTTGAATATAAGCCAAACAACTCTATTAGTATGAGGTCTTTTGGGAAGAGCCCAAAAACAAATTCGTGCGGGCTTGACCACAACCTAGAGTTATAAAAATTATCTTGAATATAAGCCAAACAACTCTATTAGTATAAGGTCTTTTGGGAGGAGCCCAAAAACAAATTCGTGCGAGCTTGATCACGATCTAGAGTGAACAATATCATACTAATGTGGAGTTAACGGGTGTTGCGCGGCCCAATAAATGGAACCTCTATAATAGATTATGACCGCCCACGAAATTACACCTCTTTATCACTTCCTTTGTGAAAGTTGTGAATTATTAATACCTTTTTCATTCCTCTGTTCCTTGTTTGTATCCAATACCTTGCCACGAGATAGTAATTTGGTAATACATAGTTTTATAATAGCTTTAACATTTAAATCACAACAATGAATAAGCTTAATTATTCTAAAAGAAAGAATTACAACAAGCGCTACAAAAAAAAGGATTAGTATGATATAAGAGAAAATGAAATTTTTTGTCACTCAATTATCTATACTTTTAGCAACTTACAACTTAACTATTCCTATAATTTACTCCCCAAACAAACGAGAGGGACGAAGGTTAAGAAAAAGTGTAAAGTAATGGAGAAAAGTAAGAAAAGTGAGTAAAGTAGGGGGATTAGTCAATATTTTATGTAATAAAATGAATTTAGTGGAGTAAAGTAGTGAGTGTAGTTCCTTTTTATATTATAAAACTTTACTACTCCCTCTGTCCCCCTTGGTTCTTTACCTTGGGGGACGTAATTCTGGCACGGATTTTAAGGTGCAATTTGCGGATAGTTTCATAACTTATTTTTTAAATTTTCTTTTTTTGTATAAAAATAGAATTGTTCTATTTTTATACAAAAAAAGAAAATTTTAAAAATAAGTTATGGAACTATACTTTTTAGGAGCCTTAAAATGCGTGTCGAGCAATGAAAAAGAAATGTAAAGAAATGGGAGGGACGGAGGGAGTAATATTTTAGGTAAATTTTGGAATGTAAAAAACTGAGAGCGTTATTCCAAAAAGGAAAATGTAAAGAAATGAGAGGGACATAGGGAGTAATATTTTCAAGCCACTAATGTTATATCTGTATTTGAATATAAACATTCCGTTAAGTTTTTGTTAATGTCGTTAAAGTGAGTCGTCAGCATAACTTACAAATATGACGTGTCATGTTGCGTCTTTATATATATATAGGTTTTTGCTCAAATACAAATCAATCCTTAAATACAAACTACAAACTAACACTAAATTAATTATATTTCATTTATTCTAAGGTTCCCGCCAAGGGTACTTTCACAAAAAATGCTTAAAATAATTGGCTCTATCCAACAAAAAAAAAAAAATCCCTGCCGTGGAAATGCGAAGCATTTAAGACAGGAAACGGATGAGTTAGGTAGTCATGAGGGCCGAAGGCTCTCGACACACCCGTCAATCGTCTATTGCCTTTACCATTGATTGACATTCCTTACAACTTTAGAATGATAAAGGCGCGAAACGCCGTACAAGAAGGTGCGAAGCACCGTTAATTAACCAGTGAAATACACTGCCACGTCATCACGTGAACAGTGATTTTTTTTTTATTTTTTTTGTTGGATAGAGCCAATTATTTTAAGCATTTTTTGTATTGGGGTACCCCTAGTTTGGTCATTAGATTAGCTTGAAATATTAGATTAGTGTTTAGTTTTTAGTTTGTAGTTAATTTTAGTTTGTAGTGGAGTAGGACCCTATATATATATATATATATATATATATATATATATATATATATATAACTCATTATTAAATATGTTGACGAGTTTATCGTTCAAATCAGGAAAATGAAAACTAAAATTATTGGTATATCTTCCAAATCAATGGATTATAGCATTTCATCTTTCCTCGATCAATTTTAAAGGTAATATAATGGGGTTTTGGTCCCTGACAATCATTTGTCATGGAGCTGTTATATAACAATCGGTTTCTAAACCGTTGGATCGTTGATCCAACGGCCCCCCTGGATTACAAAAATTTTTTCCGCGGAAAATTATAGCGGACAGTAATTTTTTTTTTTTTTAATCTCAGTCGTTGGATCAACGATCCAACGGCTGTGGAACCGATTGTTAAATAACCGGTCCCTGACAAAACGATTGTCAGGGACCAGGACCCAATATAATGAAGCTATATGTTATTTTTGTGGAGATCAAACACCAATTTGAAAATTTTCAAAACTTAAATAAGAGGTTTGAAATTTTACGATTTCAAATTATGGCTTCATGCTTGTATGTTAACATTGATTTTAGGGAAGTACTTTCAGTATTGAACACCTTAGTTTAGCCTTTTCAATCAATCATATTGGTTGTTCTACATGAATATTTTGAATCACGCCAAAAAAAACTGTGATGCTTCTCCTTCTCTTTATAGAATTATTTCATTCGACGTATAAGCCTAGGAACCAGTTGAAAAAATAAACATTGTACATGTCATTATGTATGAGCTATTTCATATTCGAAATCCCAATTATTTTATTGTCCATCCCGTTCATAATAATTTAAATATATATATACAGGTTAGTATATATATATATGCCATTATTCCATGAAGAACTTCATAATATAAAGAATAATAAAGAATACAATAGAATCTTACATAAAATCGTATTTAAATTCTAATTCTCACATCGAAAATGATGTTTATGAATAAAAGTAGAATCTAATGAGTAGTTGACACCGGGTAACTTGAAGACGAACATAAATCTTCTGATTGGCTCCATGATAGCTTGATTTGACGGGGGCATGTATAAGATGTTTCAACAACAACCTCTTTTTTCCAGAGGTGTATTTTGCAATTTTGTAGAAATTGTGGTTTCTATATAGATTTTGAAACTGTTAAGTTACCAGCTATAAATATATGATCCCGGTAAGTCCAACTCCTAATACCTTGAGATTTTAGGAAAACTGGTAACTTAACTTGATATTAGAGCTCTGGTTATGGGAGGTCTCAGGTTCAAGTCCCTCCTACCCCCCAATATTCTCATTTATTGAAACTGTGGATGAGATCCCCACCTAGTATTGAAAATCGGATCGACCGAACGCTAGGGCAAAAAAGGAACGAACAACCTAGTAATCCACTCTTTGACCCAATTAATGAGCCTTCGAGTGAGGGGGGGGGGGGTGTTAAGATAAATATATGATCCTGGCAAGCCCAACTCCAAATACCTTGAGCTTTTAGGAGAACTGGTAACTTAACAGAAATCCACGGAGTTAAGATTCTCTATCTTTTTCGTGTAGAGTTAGGAGCAAGTTATAACCTAGTTGTAGTGAGGTTTATCGATACTTTCCACCATTGGGCCTATTATATGGGCCAATACCCATACCTATTATGATAGCTACGAGAAAGTCACATAATTTAAAACACATACATGTTAAATATATCTTGTTGTGTCCAAAATCCGCCTTGGGCTTGATTTAAGGCCCATTAAGGTTACGGATTCGAGTAATCACTACTAGAAAAGGTAGCTATAACATCATATCTTTAACATCGGTTAGAAATGTCACTGATGTTAAAAGTGTTTTTAACATCGTAAAGTTTTTTAGCGGTGTTAAAGTATATTTTAGACATCGCTTTGTAAAATAGGCGTTGTCTTTTATCCATTTTAAAAAATTTGAAAAACATGCGTATATCAGTTTTTCCCTTATTATCCAAAATTTTCCCCCTTGAACAAAAAAATTACTTTCCCCTTGAACAAAATATTCCCCCCCCCCCGTTTCCCCCTTTCACAAAACAACTCTCTCCTCTCTGTCCCATCTCTCTCGACTGTCTCACCTCTCTCGACTCTCTCGCCTCTCTCAACTCTCTCACATCTTAAACCCTAATTTACCCAAACACTCTTTCATCTGTCAAACCCTATTTTACAAATCGGAAGCATAAACCCTAATTAAGCTTTACTATTTTGAAAGGGTTGGAAATTGTTCGATTGGGATGGAAATATTTCCATCTCCGCGCGGTCTCTCTCTGTTAGGTCCAAATGTGTTGTAGAGGGGGGGTGAATACAACTTTTCGATTATGAGTAGCAATAAATACGATGCAATAAATGAACACACAGATTCAAGGAATATATTTCTTTTATATATAACTTGAAAAGGTTGCTACAACATTCATTACAAAGTATAACAGAAGTTGAGAGAGAAGTGAATGATTCTAAGCTCTGTGAATACTCTCTCTCTTTTTTTCTTGTGTTTTTCTCAATATGCTCACTAACTAAAACATTACACAAGTGCTTCTATTTATACTACATGTAATCTATGACCTGTAGTCTTCAAAGACTAAGATGTACGTGGCCCAATGATGTCCACATAAATCTTGCCTTATCTTGAAAGCTTGGAAATCTGCCAATCAGAAGATGCCATGTGTCATGTTGAAGCTGCACTCTAAGTAGAACTTCTACTTGAGAATTTCTACTTAGCCATCTCGAAATTCTAAGTAGAACTTCTACTTGAGAATTTCGACTTAGCCATCTAGAACATTTAGTACTTAGAAAATATTCTGGTCTTCAACTTGAAACTTCAATGCACATCTTGAGCTTGTGATATCTTCATATCTTCTTTGTTCTTCTACAAGCTCTTGAACATGGATCTTTATTACTGACATAAACTTGCTATCAATGTCCTGACACTTGATGCACTGGTCTGGTTCATAAGTGACTAGTCTTGATAGTGTTTCTGCTTCTTGAATAAATTACCATATTCACTTAGTAACTTGGCTTTCCAATATTTGCTTTTCTTCTTGTTCACTTGAAATCAATTGGTCTTGTTGATACTGATAGTTATGATCTTGAATCTCGAATTCTCAAATCACTGAGGCCTGAACAACTTTGACTTGAACTTCTCTCAATGATTTCTTCTTGGCTTGATCATAGTTAACATGTTCAATTGTATCAATTACCTTGTCTTCATTTAGTGTTGATTCCTTGTGACTTCTTGTTCTTGATTGTCTTCTGGTTAAGTATCTTTTCGTTTAATTGAGTTACATTAGTTATAGTGTTACAAGTTAATACACTCTGCCTTTCAATCTCCCCCAATTTGATTGTCTAACAATGACATTCAAATTAATGAAGGATAACTCAACTAAACAATGAGACGAGAAAAGATAATTAACATTACAGTCTTGAAAAATATACAATTACAAGTACATGAAAACAATACAAAGAACTTAAACTAGAAACAGAATTCGAACCTCGAATTAAAGATCATTTGAATGATTCCTATCACCTGGATTATTTCATATCTTTTAGTCAAACTTATATCACCTTATTGGATTCATTCTAAGATGAATTTTCCTCAAGTGAGTTAAAGCAACCGAAAGACATGAAGTTTTTCCAACTTCAAGTTCACACCACTCTGACCTTTAACCCTAATTCCGTTTCCTTTTCCTAGCTTCAGCAGCTTGATCTTTTTCTTCTTTCTGCCTTCTGCGCTTCTCCTCCTGCTGCTTTTGTTTCTTATATACTGGATCACGAAGTTGCGTCCACCTAGTATTCAACAAACTTACTGCTTCCATCTCTAGAGGGTTCCTGGGTTCTGGGTAAGGATGTTTGAAAAGCCTTCTGAGTTTGTCCACCTCCTGAGTAGTTCTGATCTCTGGAATTTCCTCAAATTTCTTCATGATAAGCCGAGGTTTCCTATGAGTTTTATCAGATTTAAACTGACAGTAGATCATTTTGGGATAGCCTATGACACGGTTAGTATTGTGGACACTATCCGCATCTCGCTCCAATCGCTTCATTTCCACTACTACATCAGATAGGTAACTCACGAGTCTCTGCTTTTCTGTCACATACTTAACTTCCACATCTTCCCATTTGAACACATATAACACTTTCTCTAGAAATGCAGCATCTTGAGTCTGCTTCAGCCAGTCTCTACTCATATGCAAGAGTGTTTGCTTCTGGTCTGCATCTATGAATACTAAGGCATCAGCTGCATTATCAGCAAAAGAATGTATCCAGTATACGCTGTCTCTTCCTGGAACACCAACTGCCTCCCTTATCTCTCCTTGTTCCAGTTCTCCAGTAGGAAGATTCAGAGCTTCATCAACGTTCTTCATTGCTTGAAGAATATTCCAATTCCTCTCTATCAGCTCTGGTTCAATCTTCACATTATCAAGAGGGTTCGGAGCAATGACATCACACTTCCACACCTCATTGCTCTTCTTTAGTATGACACTTTCAATGGTCTTCACTGTATTATCCTTAAGCACAGAAGCGAATCCCTTACCCATCATTTGCCTACAGACGGCCTTAAGAGATTCCACTGAAAGTTCCATTAATTCCTTTTCCTCCAGGCTCACCCTCTTCAATTTACTGTCAACCACCATCCGGACAACATTTGGATATGCTGAGAATTCTGGACCCTTGTCCTCTGCTAGCCGCATTAACTGATCCCTATACAGAATGCTTAGATTCTCAGAATGAGAGTATTGAATTTTTGTTGCTAGCAAGAACAACTCTGATGCAGATCTTCTCGACATGAATTGATCATCCACATACATGAAAGACATTGGAACTCCTTCTGTGAAAGACAAAATAACCTGCCACTCCTTTTGCGTTGAATTGTATCCAACCCTGACTTTAGAAATTAATCTCTTTAAAGCATTTATGTAGTCAGCCGCCATTGGATTCTGCAAATTTAGTTGGTAGAACAGATCATCTGCTTCCTTGTTATGCTCTCCTTTTGTACATGGTCCCATCAAAATCTTTCTTGCGTCATCCCACTTCTTCCCTATCCTTCTATTGTCCAGATCGATTTGAGGATCAGCTAGCCTTGCAAGCTCATAATCGTACTGCTTTCCTTGTAGCTCCGCTTTCTTTTCCTGAAACGCAGCACGACCTTGCATTTGCTTCATTTTAAAGAACTCAGCTTGATCCAAGGCTAACTGTTGAGCTTCAAGGGTTTCCTCATCGACAGTAATTTCTTCAGGCAATCCGAAAGACATTCCAGCACCTCCACCTTGATCCTTCAATGATCTCTTTATAGCATGTTTCAACGGTGCGTCTTCCATATCGGAATCTGAGTCAAGTACCTCCTGTACTTTTTCTTGATGACTCAGATCAACGAATGGCTCATCTGGCTCAATCGCTATTGCCTTACCCTTTTTCCTTCTTAGAGCCTCTTCATCAATGGACGGCTCAACTTCCATTTCTTTTACAAGATCAGCATGTTCTTGAATTTCTTCGATTTGAACTCCCTGCTGTCTCGTCTTCTTTATACTCTCCCCCTTAGGTGAGTTATCCTGAACTCCACCCTGGTCTCCAGATCCACCAGCTGTATCAAAATCTTCAAACCCGGAACCATAGGCTCCTGCTCCACTAGCACCACCTGCACCAGCATCGGGGGGAGGTTGTTGCGGCGCGAAACATTCCGGGGGCACAAAACTTCTGATTGCGTACATAACTCTGCTTATCTCCACAGCCAGAGTATCCATTGTAAGCTCCATTGCTCCCATCCTGTCATTCAGGGTGTTTCCCAAGACACCAGCAGCATGGCCCATGTCATTTACCTGATTTTTCAAATCAGTAAAAGCTGAAGCTTGAAGTGCCATTCGTGCTGCGTAGTCGTCAAGTGCCCTTTGATTATCTCCAACATTCATCCCTAACTGCCCCATTGACTGCCCAAACTCCTTCATTTGATTTTCCATAGAAGACAACCGAGATTCAAGATTTTCAGCATTAAGGGACGGTGTTTGGTTTAGGTGACCTCGCTCTAATACTCGTTCTGTTGGTATTTGGCGCTCGGTTTCGGGCCTTAAAAATGAAGGTCCCTCTCTCCCTAACCTCTCACACACACTCCCTGTCTCACGCTCGTGTATGTCTTCAATAATTGATCCAAAACATGAAGCAGTACCTGCAGAAACTTGATAAGAAATATAATTTGCAGTTACGGGATCAATTGCTGTTTGTTCCTGAGTTGGAATCTCAGGCTGAGAGGCTACAAAGTGTTCTTGTACAACATCAGAACCGATCCTCTTTGTAGCATCAGTACGTACCGGTGAAGGTACGGCTGAAGTTTTTAAAGCTTCATGTCCTCTTGAAGCAACAGTATCTTTAAGAGGTACAAAATCATCATCAAAATCAAAATCCCTATGTGCAGATTGTTCAAGGGGTGAACCACTCTCGTGAGGTGGAGTGGTTGCGTGTGACACTCTAGGGTTTGACTGAGATTTAGAAGTAGCAGCATGGGAAATTTTGGCTTTCTTGCGAATAAGTTGCTGCTCTTCGGGTTCACTCTCATCATCATTTCCTACATCTATATGTGCTGGCTGTTTGGATTCCGGTGACTGGGATGATATAGAATTAGAAATATAGCTCTCACCCTGGGATAGATCCTGCGGGCTAGCAGTCTCTTGGGTCTGGGAATCAGAAACATAGGAAGAGGAATGAGTAGAGTGTCGAGAGAGATTACCTGATTCATTACCTTGGTCGTCTCCGCTTTGTTCATCAGGAATCGCTTCAAATGCCTCAGCATGAGCAGACCGATTCTGAGCGTGTGATGAAGCTTGCGAGAATTCCATCAAAGTGGTAACCCCCTCATCATATGTAAGCCACTTTTGTAAGGTATCAGGAATAGACATCGGTTTTCCATGATGTTTATCCTGATTTTCAACTGTTGAAAGTGACTTAGTGCCCATCCCTAGCGGTGCAGATGATGGACCACTGGCAAAACTCCGTCTAACAGCAAGAGCATCCTTCGGTACTAAATGATTAATCAGCATCTGTAGGAACCGAGGAAACCAGCAGACAACATCTGTGTTGTTGAGGTCTCTACTTGCAGGAGATCCCATCACGGCCACTATCTCAGAGAGAACTATTCGTCCATAATTTATATCCAGCTCTCTTGCTAGGGCAATTCCAAGGTTTTGCATGGGAATGGAAATTTGATGGTAATCGCTTTCTCGTGCCCGAAAACATCTTGTTATGGCCTCGAAAAAGTAATTCCATTCCACATGAAGAAATTGTTTTTGGATGTTTCCAGTGATCCGGCCAGTCGGAGGATAACACCCTATTTCTTCAAAGAATTTGAGGCGATCTGCAGCTGTAGGTTCTGGATCATAAGCATCTTTAACAGGGAATCCAAGAACCTTGTTGACAATTTGTTCAGTCACCACATATTCCTGACCCGCTAAGGTAAACCTGAAACCAAAGGGGGTTGATTTGCTCCCAAAAGAAACCGCACTAGTCCATAATTGCTATAAGGCATCATGCACTAGTGTAGGTTTAGCAGAAAAAGCATCGCTAGCTTTGGAATACAAATTTAAAAATCGTATCCAAGACTTAAAGCGCGGGAGTTGATCACCAATTTCCGTAGAAATATTATAAAAATTGTTTTTGGCAAGTGAAAATTGGTGAGCCATTTTAATTAAGAGTTTTTCTTTAAAAAGATGTGAAATTTTAATTTTAATTTCTGAAAAACAATTAATCTAACAATTAACCGTGATAACCCTTTTAATTTATCAAGAACACAAAAGTTCCTTTGTGAAAAATTAAACTACGGGCTCCAATCAACAATTAATGGA
The DNA here is from genome assembly GCA_037693485.1 of Kitagawia praeruptora. Lineage (NCBI taxonomy): Eukaryota > Viridiplantae > Streptophyta > Magnoliopsida > Apiales > Apiaceae > Kitagawia > Kitagawia praeruptora. The sequence continues at coordinate 52,493,327 of CM075344.1, read as the reverse complement.
AGGCAAATCTCAAACCAGTGGTTAAATCTGCTTTAACAGTGAAGTGTGCGTGTGTAAAATCGTTTTTGAACAGATTTGAGAAATTGTGTGTGTATATACGTGTGTATATATCTTCAAGAGAAATGAATCGTTACACAAACACACAAAACAGTGATTAATGATGACACACAGAAGATATCAGTAAAAAAATGGGCATCAATTCGTTGTCCGTATGAGATTTGTCACAAAAATCACTAACAATGGCTTGAATCTATGAAATCGCCTGTATGTATATGTGCGGCTGTAAAACTCTATTTAGGTAAAAGTGAAAGAAAATGTCGAGTTAAAGATGTATATATAGACATGAATGTGCAATGACAGAAATGCCCCTGATAAAAAATGTGAAAAACACCAAGTACATACAGGGAACACTCTATCTCGAACCTCAAGTCGAAATTCGAGATAAAGTTCGAGATAGGTGTCAACTCGAACTTTTAGCACTTAGCAAAAATCAGCAATAAAATCTATCTCGAAGTTCGAGATAAAGTTCGAGTTAGCAGTTAACTCGAAAAACTTGAACCACTTGAACCATTAATCTATCAAAGATCATGTACAGCACACATCACCAACATTACTAGGGAAACCTATCTCGAAATTCAAGTAGAAATTCGAGATAGACTTCGAGTTAGGAGTTAACTCGAAATAAATCCCCTTAGACACTGAGAACTCTATCTCGAACATCAAGTCGAAATTCGAGTTGAGTTTCGAGATAGAGTCTAACTCGAAGTTATTGACTAACTCCTCTCAGTTCTCCAAAAATATCTCCAAAAATGTAACCTGATCTCAACCTTCGAGATAAAGTTCGAGATAGAAATTATCTCGAATATTTTGAAGATAATAAAAAATAGGCACACTGGTAACTCTAAGTCGAACTTTAAGTCGAATTTCGAGTTGAATTTCGAGATAGAGTCTAACTCGAAATTCTTCCCAGACTTAGAATTTTCAAAACTTCCCTCAGAAAGCTCAAATCGAAATTCAACTAGAATTTCAAGATGAGTTTCGAGATAGTGACTAACTCGAAATTTTGAAGATACTTAGAATAATTTGACAATTTTTCTTTGAAAAACTCAACAATTAATTTTGTCAAATTAATATAAATATCAATTCAAGGATTTTAATATATGACATAATTAAAACATTCCTTGACAATTCTAAGGCCTCTAATTACATGAAAAACACAGGTAAATTCATCTAAAAATCATGCAATATTTAGAATATTATGAATTTAACTCCCCCTATGATCATGCAATCTAATAAGCATAAATTCACAGATTTGTGCTATAAAAGACACTTAAAACACACTGAATTCATGCAAAATCACACTATATGCATCCTATAATAATCATTAATTAGGCATTTTAAAGTCTAAACACATAATGATTAAATAGCTTGCATATACCAACATAACCATGGATTTTACAGATAGAAGGCTTTACTAACTTGTGTTAAGCATTCCCAATTCACCAACCAACCTATTGAATGTTACTTCATCAAGAGGTTTGGTGAATATATCTGCAACTTGTTGCATTGTGGGCACGAAATGTAGCTCCACAGTCCCCTCCTCGACATGTTCTCTTATGAAGTGATACCTGATGTCGATGTGCTTGGTTCTTGAGTGATCTACAGGATTGTTGGTTATGGCAATGGCACTTGTGTTGTCACACATAATTGGAATTTTCTTGTGCTCCATGCCATAATCCTTCAATTGGTTCCTCATCCACAGTATTTGAGCTACACAGCTTCCAGCAGCAATGTACTCAGCTTCAGCAGTAGAAGTAGATACTGTATGTTGCTTTTTACTTTGCCAGGACACCAATCTTCTGCCAAGAAATTGACAAGCACCAGATGTGCTTTTCCTATCAATCCTGCAACCTGCATAATCTGAATCCGTATAGCCAATTAGATTAAAACCTGTATCTCTTGGGTACCAAATTCCTAGATTTGGTGTGCCCTTGAGATACCTAAAAATTCTTTTGACGGCTATGAGATGTGATTCTCTAGGATCCGCTTGGAACCTTGCACATAAACAAGTCGCGAACATTATATCGGGTCTACTTGCAGTTAAATAGAGAAGTGAGCCAATCATACCTCGATAGCTTGTGATGTCAACTGATTTACCTGATTTGTCTTCATCAAGCTTCGTGGCTGTTGCCATGGGAGTCTTGGCTGCTGATGCATCTTCTAGATTATACTTCTTGAGTAAATCTCTGACGTACTTAGATTGACAGATAAAGATACCATCTTTTCTCTGACTGATCTGTAATCCAAGGAAGAAGGACAGCTCTCCCATCATGCTCATCTCGTATTTGTCTTGCATTAGCTTAGCAAATTTCTCGCACAAGCGCTCATTCGATGACCCAAAGATAATATCGTCCACATATACTTGAACAAGTATTAGATCATTCTTCACATTCTTATAGAACAATGTTTTGTCAATTACTCCCCTAGTAAAACCACTTTCAATTAAGAATACAGATAGGGTTTCATACCAACATCTTGGGGATTGCCTGAGGCCATAGACAGATTTGAAGAGAAGATACACAAAATCTACAAGTTCTGGATCAATGAAGCCAGGCCGCTGTTCCAGATACACTTCTTCTTCTAACTCTCCGTTTAGGAAGGCACTTTTCACATCCATCTGGAAAACCTTGAAGTTCTTATGTGCTGCAAATGCCAAAAACATCCTGACGGCCTCAAGTCTTGCAACTGGTGCATAGGTCTCATCATAATCAATTCCTTCACGCTGAGAATAACCTTTTGCAACCAAACGAGCCTTGTTTCGTGTTACAAGTCCGTTTTCATCCATTTTATTTCTGAATACCCACCTTGCTCCAATTACTGATTTGTTCTTTGGTCGGGGTACCAGTTTCCAAACTTTCTGCCTTTCAAACTGATTGAGTTCCTCTTGCATTGCAATCACCCAATCAGCATCACCAAGAGCTTCTTATATTTCTTTAGGTTCAAGCTTGGATAAGAACCCAGAAAATAAGCAAATATTAGCCAGGTCAGCTCTTGCATTTCTTCTAGTAGACACACCAGCATCTGGATCACCAATAATCAATTCAAACGGATGGTCTCTATTCCATACTCGTTCTCTTGGAAATTGTCTTGATGATTCAGCATGACTTTCTGAATTGTGGTGCTGACTACTTTGAATACTTTCACTAACTCCCCCTGAGTTAGTGCCAGCTCCTACAGAACTAGAGTCAACTCGATTCGAGCCTTGAACAGTAGTCCTTGAGCTGCTATTTACTCCCCCTGAGTTGTTGCCGGTTCGTACTGAAGAAGTCTCTCCTGATCTTGTAGAATTAGCTTGTTCACTAGACTCAGGTTCTTCACGTACACTTGGAACATTTAATGGGACAACCAACTCAGGTTCATCTTCAAGATCTTCTAAGTCCAGATTCTGAAATTTTAGGGACTCAGGTTCACTAGAATCTCTTGAAATTGATGAGAGTTTGGTATCGTCGAATCTGACGTTGTAGCTTTCAGTCACTTTTCGATCATTCACTAAGAACACCCTATAAGCTGCTACCACATCTGTGGAGTAACCAACAAAGATTCCTTCACGAGCTTTTGCTGCAAACTTGCCTAGATTTTCATCATCTATAAGTACATAGCATTTTGCTCCGAATACATGAAAATATTTGATTGTTGGTCTTCTGCCGTTCATTAGCTCACATGGTGTCTTTTCTTTATCTTTTATGATCAAGGATCGATTTTGAGTGTAACACACGGTACTCACTGCTTCTGCCCAGAAATACAGAGGAAGTTTCGAATCGTACAACAAAGTTCTTGCTGCTTCAACCAATGTTCTATTCTTCCTTTCAACTACTCCATTTTGTTGTGGAGTTCTCGGGGCTGAGTACTGACGACGTATTCCTTTAGATACACAGAAGTCATTTAGCACTGCGTTTTTGAATTCAGTGCCATTGTCTGATCTAATCGTCTTCACAGTAAGTGTTGAAACATTCTCAATTTGAGTGATGTGATCAATGATTAAGAAAGGTACTTCGTCTTTCGTCATTGCGAACAATACCCATGTATACTTGGAGAAGTCATCCACGATTACCAATGCATATCTTTTCCTAGACAAAGATAGGACATTCACTGGGCCAAACAAATCCATATGAAGAAGTTGCAGAGGCTCAGTGATACTTGAAATTTCCTTGCTTTTATGCGAGGCTCGCTTCGACTTTCCCATTTCACAGGCTTCACAGAGTCCTTTCGGAGCGAACTCCATTTGAGGTAGATCTCTCACCAATTCTCGCCTCGCGAGAGCATTCATCGTTTTGAAGTTTAAGTGAGATAACTTTTTGTGCCATAACCAGCTTTCATCATCCGAAGCTTTGCTGTAGAAACAGGTGACTTCATTCTGATTTGCTGAATCCATGTCTGCAACAAAAAGATCTGCCTTTCGAACTCCTCTCAAAGCCAGTTTGCCTTCCTTGATGTGAGTGATTGATACACCTTTCTTGTTGAAGACAATTTCGTAACCTTTGTCACAGAATTGACTGATACTCAACAAATTATGCTTTAATCCCTCAACATAGGAAATATCTTCAATGATGACATTGCCAGTTTTCAGTTTGCCATATCCCTTTGTCACACCTATGCTGTCATCTCCAAAGGTAACATAAGGGCCAGCTTTCATAACCAACTCTGTAAGCAGGGACTTGTTTCCAGTCATATGCCTCGATGCTCCACTATCTAGCACCCATATAACTTTATTTCTCTTTTGCTTAATGCCCTGCAATAACAGATTGATTAGACTTTCTTCGGAACCCAACTTTGATTGGGCCCGGCTTTTCGATAAGATTTAGAATCAACAGATTTAACAACAGGAGATGCACTTTTCTTAACATAACTAGAGCTTTCGACTTCCTCCTTTCCTTTCTCAGACTTGACATATTTATCAGTCCTAGGAGAAGGTTTGTCACTCCTAACTTTAGGAGGACTGACAGTCTTGGCTCTCCCAAACTTCTTTTTGTTGTTTGAACTAGCAGCAGTATTTGAGCATGACTGGCTAGATGCATTCATTAAATTCACAAAAGTTTGCATGACGTTAAAAGTGCATGGCATACAATTAGGTTGACCACACTGTGCATGATTCTGATGCAGATTATTCATAGTGTGTGTGGTAGGCATGGCATGTGTAGCAGTGCATGCATAAGAAAGATGTTCAGTAGATTTACAGTGATAACATGCTTTCTTTATTCGTTCAGCCTTAACCTCTTTTATGCCTTTCTTCCCTTGTTGTTTAACAGCCTTAGCTCCTATTCCTAGTCTAGATTCATCACTAGGGAAATTGATTTTAACTTGTTTAATAGGAGTTATAGGTTGTGCTTTCTGGAGATCTTCCATCTCTATCTCATATCTAGCTATCAATTCAGTCTCTTCTTCTTCTATTCTAGGAACAAGGTGTTTGTAGATGGGTTTGACAGAAGATTTAAGAATACTAGGTGTTTCCTTTTTAAGGTCACTGGAGCTAGGATCGATATGTCTCTTCCCTTCTTTCTTAGATAGGTCAGAATAGTCAAGTCCTACACCTACTCCAGTTATCTTCTTAAATACGTCATTATCTACATACACTTTACTAGCAGCTAGTTTGTAAGCTTCACATTTAGTTTCTAACTCAGCTAGTTTGTTCCTTAAACATGATTCTATTTCTGCCTTAAGGACGAGCTTGTGTTCCAAAGATTTAATAAAATCTCTTAGAGAAGTATCTACAGTGCAAGCAGCCTCTAACTCTTCCACTTTTGCCTCAAGCATTCTGCTTTTGGCGACAAGTGTTTTCTGTTCCTTTTGAGAAGTGTCTAGGCTTTTGCACAACATGTAGATCTCTTCGCTAAGAGCCCCGTTCTGTTCCTTATAATCATCAATAGACATTTCTACTTTAAGGGTTAGAACTGGTACCTCTGGTTCCTCTGATGTCTCAGCCATGAGCGCAAAGTTTGCTACATGAGTAACCTCTTCCTCATCTGAATCATCCCAAGCTCTTCCTTCTGTTACTACTAAAGCTCTTTTACCATGTTTTTCTTTCATCAGCGATTCATACTTGCTTTTGAGGGCTTCAAATGTCTCTTTTGGATAAGTCTGTTTAGGCTTTTTGCAGTCTGAGGCAAAATGTCCAGGTTCACCACAATTATAGCAATTGAACTTCATTTTGAAATCCAACGGAGATTTGTAGCTGGTACTCTTGCCTTTGCTTTTGTAGCCTGATGAACTACCACCACCCTTAGCAGCCCGATAATAAGATGAAGAATTTCTTTGTGGTCGGTTGCTCTTTCTGAATCTCATATTGCTGAACTTCCTTGCCATGTATGCCACGACACTATCGTCCATGTTGTCCAGCTCTTCTTGGGTGAAGTAGTCATCATCACTGTTAGATGCACACTCGTCATCATTATCAACTTGATGTGGTGCAAGTGATGATTTAGGCTTTGCTGCAACCATTGCCTTCTTAGACTCTTCCTCATCAGCAACTAATCCTGATGCAGTTTCTTTTCCCTTTGAATCATTGTCCCATGCTTGATCTTGAAGAGTTTCCAGCTCATAGGTCTTCAGAATTCCATAATATTCTTCCAGAGAAGTTGTATGCAAATCTCTGGTTTCTCTGATTGCGTAGACCCTATGTTCAATGCTCTTTGGCTGGTTCCTCAAATATCTTGTATTGGTTTCAACCATGGGGAGAGTAACACCTCTCAGATTCAAATCCAATACCAACTGACTGAATCGTAGGTAGACATCTGTTATGCTTTCTCCTTTTCGTATTCTAAAGGTGTCATACTCCATCTTGAGTATAAGTGTCTTGTTGCTTCTAACCTCTGCAGATCCTTCCATGACAACTTCTATCTTGTCCCAAATCTTCTTTGCTGTATTCAAACCTTTGACTATGTTGAACATTTCATGATCGAGAGATTCCATCAAGGTTTGTCTTACAGAAGTGTCATAAGCTATTTGCTCCTTGTCAGCATCCGTAAAGTCCGCTGCCTTTTTAGGCTCAGACCGAGCAGGTATAACCTCCTCTCCTTCCGTACGCTCAGGAATAGCTCTCATTGGAACGAATTTACCCTTATCAAGGACTTCCAGATACTCAGGGTTAATTGTCTCTAAGTAGAGTCTCATTCTGAAAACCCATTCTTCATAGTGATCTCGGTTGAACATTGGGATCTTGAAAGAATTTTTAGGAGCCATTTCAAATCTTGTCACTAAAAAATTCTAAGTACCCAAGACTAGGCTATGTAGAATATCTATGTAGAACTTCTGCCAAGTCGAAATTTCTCTAAGTAGAAATTTTGCTCAAGTCGAAATTTCTCTTAAGTAGAAATTGTCCAAGTCGAAATTCACCAAGTAGAAATTGTCCAAGTCGAAATTCTATGTAGAAAATCTCAAGTAGAAATTCTATGTAGAACTTTTGTCCTTAGAATAATTTTCTTCTGCAGATTACTTTAATATTGAATAAACAATATCACCACTAAAACACCTTTTTGACTTTTGATTGCTTTACACGCCGAAAGTGACTAACCCACCTGCTAAGCACTGAGTACACTTTCTTTTGCTTTCGGCTAAGAAATAATAATCAAATCAAAAGTACCAAAAACACCTTTTTGACTATAATTTCTTTGAAAAGGAAATTGAAAAGTTGCTGGGTTATATTCTTTGACAAGAACAGATGATGAACACTCAAGAACACCAAATATTAATGAACCCAGATTAATTCACAAAAATTAATTAAAATACACCCAAGCCAAATAATCACTCCTGGAGTATTTAAATAAATTTCTGGATGAGTTTTCACTGGAAACGAATTAAAGCTTACTTTTCTAGAAATTTAGAAAAGTAGATCTAGAAAATGAAAACTCACGATTCTTCTACCAAACACAAGGATCTATGTTTTGTATGTTAAACATCTGCTCTGATACCAATTGTTAGGTCCAAATGTGTTGTAGAGGGGGGGTGAATACAACTTTTCGATTATGAGTAGCAATAAATACGATGCAATAAATGAACACACAGATTCAAGGAATATATTTCTTTTATATATAACTTGAAAAGGTTGCTACAACATTCATTACAAAGTATAACAGAAGTTGAGAGAGAAGTGAATGATTCTAAGCTCTGTGAATACTCTCTCTCTTTTTTTCTTGTGTTTTTCTCAATATGCTCACTAACTAAAACATTACACAAGTGCTTCTATTTATACTACATGTAATCTATGACCTGTAGTCTTCAAAGACTAAGATGTACGTGGCCCAATGATGTCCACATAAATCTTGCCTTATCTTGAAAGCTTGGAAATCTGCCAATCAGAAGATGCCATGTGTCATGTTGAAGCTGCACTCTAAGTAGAACTTCTACTTGAGAATTTCTACTTAGCCATCTCGAAATTCTAAGTAGAACTTCTACTTGAGAATTTCGACTTAGCCATCTAGAACATTTAGTACTTAGAAAATATTCTGGTCTTCAACTTGAAACTTCAATGCACATCTTGAGCTTGTGATATCTTCATATCTTCTTTGTTCTTCTACAAGCTCTTGAACATGGATCTTTATTACTGACATAAACTTGCTATCAATGTCCTGACACTTGATGCACTGGTCTGGTTCATAAGTGACTAGTCTTGATAGTGTTTCTGCTTCTTGAATAAATTACCATATTCACTTAGTAACTTGGCTTTCCAATATTTGCTTTTCTTCTTGTTCACTTGAAATCAATTGGTCTTGTTGATACTGATAGTTATGATCTTGAATCTCGAATTCTCAAATCACTGAGGCCTGAACAACTTTGACTTGAACTTCTCTCAATGATTTCTTCTTGGCTTGATCATAGTTAACATGTTCAATTGTATCAATTACCTTGTCTTCATTTAGTGTTGATTCCTTGTGACTTCTTGTTCTTGATTGTCTTCTGGTTAAGTATCTTTTCGTTTAATTGAGTTACATTAGTTATAGTGTTACAAGTTAATACACTCTGCCTTTCACTCTCTCACCATCTCCTTCTCACGGCTCTCTCTCTCTCCAACAATCCAAAACCCTAATTTACACCATCTCCTCATATATTCAAAATATTATATGTCTTATTGTTTTTGAATTCTTTTTTTGGGGTAGTTAAATCTTTGATTTTTTTTTTTTTTTTGTGTTTTGGTGATGTTGGTTATGTAAATAAGGATACCCAGGTCTTGTTTTTGGGTATTTGATTGGTTTTAAGTAGAGATTGAGTAATTCTGTCAAGTGTTTGATGCAAGTCCTTAGAGAAATATCTGTGTGTATGTGTGTATATATGTTGCTGAATGATTTTTGAATACTTTGTGGTGTTGCTAAGCTAGCTAATGGTAATAAGAGTGATCACTGCAGTGGTAAGAGCTTTGTGGCTTGATCCAAGTGGTAAGAGTGCTAATGATACTTATTTTGCAGCAACTCGAAGGGGTAAGAGCTTCGTAGCTTGCATTAACAAATTGCACAACTTGGATCTGAGCTTGCATCAACACTTGTAATAGTGGTTTCCAAGGTATGAACATAAACTAATAATCGTACCTTTTCAAGCACACGGCTGACATTATTAATATAATTCTTAACTCTGTGTAGAGTGGTGGTACTCCGGAAACTAGAAACGATTTGTTAGAAGTTCAGAAGGCATTTCGTGAAGCTGGACTGGATTTTTCAAAACTGGTTTTCATCTGAGGTTCTTGCTACTGCTTGAAATGTTTCCTCCTTCTTTTATGGATTTAGGTGTAGATTTATAGTATGTTAGGCTATAAGAATATAGCCTATGTACTATGTTTACAGAATTTCCTATAATGTAAATTAGGAACAACTAAAAAGAAAGGGAACTTATTAAGTTTTATGGTTCAAGCTAGTCATATTAATGTATAAGAGCTATTGTTTATGCTATTTATGTGTTTCTAAAGTAGCAGATTCGTGCTTCTATGATTGTAATCATTAATTCCATGCTTGTTCCTTTCTTTAAAGATATTAGCTTTTGTGTTTTTTTATGAATGTGTATATGGTGTTCACTCTTGTGATGCATTTTTATATAACAGGAAGAACCTGACAGCAAGTGGACCAAGACCAAATCCTCAGGGATCTTATCATTATGGATTAATAAACACAACCCGGACCATACGACTTGCAAACTCTACCCCTGTCATCGATGGAAAGCAAAGATATGTTGTCAACGGTGTATCCTTCATACCTGCAGACACACCACTTAAACTCGCAGACTACTTCAATATACCAGGAGTCTTTACCCATGGGAGTATCCCAGATAACCCCTCTGGTAGTGGTGGTTACCTATAGACTTCTATAATGGCTGCTGATTTTAGGGGATTTGTTGAAGTTGTATTTGAGAACTCACAAGACAACATGCAGTCATGGCATATTTATGGCCACCATTTCTTTGTTATGGGGTAAGTTTGTTATAACAATCCAGTCAAGCTAGTTCCGTCAACTCCCGACATTTCTGAAATTAAGATTAGAATAACAAAATATTAATGTCTTTAAACATATAAGTGAAGAACATAAAATAGAGACTAACTATTAGTCTGAGAGACAGAATCGGATTTACAGAAACCATCAAAGCTAGTATATACAGAAAGCATAAAAGCTTGATACTAAAAAATGGATTGTACTTTTCTGGAATTAAATACATCAAATTTGATACCTCCATAAATAATTCCCAGGGGTTGGAGGGGTCACAGCGGTCCCACTTAATAACCAACTCCTAGACAGAATTATCTTCTATTAATATCAAAAAATAGTATGTTCTTCCAGAAAAATATTTCCAAAATAATATATATACTCATATATTTGTCCAAAATTTTTTTTTTAAAAATAAATAAAAAAAAATCAAATTAGCACATTTGATTCACATAAATATATTCATAATCTTCATCAGTCATGAAACAAAATATGACGCCGGCATTTAAAAAAATTTAATGCCAAAATAATTTCATAACACCCATATTAATGTCTATGAATATACACACATTATATCAGTTAAAAAAAACTGATTACCATTATCTATCTAATTTTTTTTCCCACTTTCATAACAGTAAACAAACTAGTGACATGCAATTATCATTTAAAACAAAAATAAACCGTAGCATGGGTTCTTAAAAAAAACATGATACTATAATTACATCAATGTTCATTCAACAACAAAAATTCGACAACTACGTTTAGATTATATGCACGGTAATTTAAATAAATTAAATAACAAACTACCACATGTAGCATATGTTATACATACAGGAGAGGAGACAAGTCTTAGAGTCTGAAACTGATACATGTAGATGGACAAAAGCACCGCATGAATTAGTTCCACACACAAAAAAAAAAATTTACGGCCTTCCGAGATTAATTAATGAATGTAAAGCCATTACCAAAAAAAAAACAATCCATTAAAAGCAGAGCAAACAAGTTGTACATGTGCAACTATTACCTGTATACTTAAAAAAAATTGTACCAACATATATATTTTTTTTATAACAAAATTAGCAATAACTATCCACATTAATAGAAATAATAATACTATATACAGAAGGCGTTATAGAACCACGCTAATAATCATGTGCATCTAGGTACAAATAATCAGGCTTCAAAAAATGAATCATAAAACATGGAAGGAATTATACAATTTATAAAGGCAAAAATGATCCATATTCATAACCAGCACATCATAACCAGCACTAAAGGAAAAAAAATCACATTTCTTTCCTGTTGAAACAACAGGCCATAAACATGCATATATTAAACGATACAAAGACTGTACACAATAGAAAACAATCTACATCAGATTAAAATCAATATGAAAATCTGGTAAACGTGAATATCTCATTCTTTTTATCCTTATTACATATACAAAAATATAATAAATGACAACATGAAACACATGGACATGTATCATGTATGACCCAACAAACAATCTAATCGGGAAAAACAAAAGCAAGCATGTTATAGTGGAAAAGTAAACAAATCATTTTGTTTTTAATCTAACAAGGTTGTTCATGCACGAACAAATAAATCGTAACAACAACAAAACTTTGTAACACCTGAAAATCAAAATTCACTATACTCCCGAGAAAAACTAATTCAAAAGAATTAAATTAATCTGTTTTAAGCTTGTAGGAAGTAAAGTAAAAGATTGTACCTGAAATCAAGATTATAACAAGAAAATACCGAAGAATGTTCGAGTCACGTGAAAACCACGCTCTCCTTAAAACAGATTAGCCCCTTCCGTTTGGTGCTTGAAGGATGAATGGCCTCCGTCTCCCAGGATACAACGAACAAAGGTGATTTTCAAGCACTTCGAAAACCCGCCTTCTACGAACCAACAAATACGCTTTCTATCTCACAGAAAACTTGACCCTAGAACTCTAAGAATAATGCAATGGATTGTGTATGTTTTTTGTGTCACCAACAATGAATCCCAAGGTCTCCTTATATAGGAGTAGAAGATATGTAACCCCCTAAGCAATAACTATGTAACCCCCACCATAATCTCATTATTATAGGAGTTACACAATTAAAAGAAAGGAGTTACAAATCAAATACATAAGTTACAAGTCAAAGAAAATAAAATGCAATTTAAATTTATTCAAAATAGTCCAACACTATCCAATAATACGCTAATATTATATATGTTAACAAAACCCATACAAGTTTCCAAAAGGAAAGTTTAGTTTCTTAAACCTTCTCAACATTGACAAGAGGTACAATTTCATCCATACATTCTTCCATCCTCACCATTACTTCATAGTAGGGGTGTTCGCGGGTCGGGTTGGCCGGGTTGATGACGTTTTTGCAACCCGACCCAATTAAATCGGTTTCAAAATTTTTAACCCAACCCGTAAAAAATAATTTTATAACCCAACCCTGCCCATTATATATCGGTTTGGGTTGGGTTGGTTCGGTTTGAATGGGTTAAATAATTTTATAAAAAAAATTAAAGTACACAAAGTAAAGCTCATTTTGAGAACTTAAGTAAAATTAAATTATGTGTAACCTAGGATTTTATTGTTAATATTTAATTTAATTATTGTTATAATTTTAGTAATGTAAATTACATCGTAAATCATATGCATACACGCCATATGTAATCATACATCTATAAATAAAATTATATTAAATTATAAAATAAAAATATATATTAGATCGGGTTGGGTTGGGTTGGGTTGGCCGAAAAAATATAAAACCCATACCCAACCCATTTAAATCGGTTTGAAAATTTTCTAACCCAATCAAGTATCGGGTTTTTGTTTATCGGTTTGAATGGCCGAAAAAAGGGTCGGGTTGGGTCGGTTTGATCGGTTTGGTGAACCCATGAACACCCCTACTTCATAGTTAGGAGAAGCTTTGTCCATGGAGCGAGCCACCTTCTTACATATTCTATTTGGGAAGATATACTTGCCATCGCTAGTAAATCCCTAAAACATGAACTTTTTTTCTTCTCAAAGTCTTTGCTTGCAGCTGTTCCACAAGTGCTAACCCAATCAGATTCAAATTCAAGATACTGGAGTACTACCTCATGAGCATATCACAAACCAATAAAGATTGCTTCGGCCCAAGCTCACCATCCTTATCTTTGTACATGCACTCATGATCACTTCTCATATACGAACTACCATGCCCGGACCAGTAGCAATCGAAATTTCCGCACCAGTGTTTGGTTTTAACATACCTTCTGTAGTTCTGTTGGAGGATGGCATCGGTTTTGTACAGGAGAGTTTACATTATATGGTTGTGTACTGCATTTTCATTGCTGCTTTATAATCATTTAACTAATTGAAAGTTCTGTTGCAAGCCAAGAGATAATCCAACTTCTTCTTTCCAAACTCCCAAAACTTCCGCAATTGCCATATTTGCCACAAAAACACCATAAAGAGAAGATACATTGCCTTGTTTCCGCAATTACCATATTTCCCATAAACATCAATTTAGATTACGTTTTCTAATGAAAATCGCACACCATCCCAAAAAGAACAATTTGGAGTATTCGTGCAAAGAAAGAGAGTTGTGCTAATTTGATTCATGTGGTGTCAAATGAAAATCTCACACTTTTCTTCTATTCGTCTCACACTTATTTGTCCATTAATTAATGAATATGCATAATTATTACACCGAGATATAAACATCTTTCAAACAGCATAAACAACAAAGATTCATATGAAGGAAATAATACAGTTTTCACCAACTATTAACAATATTCACTATATAGAAATTCATCAATGAATCACAATAAGAACACATAAAAAGCGTACATATTAAAGATTTCTCTAAATTTAAGCTTTCAATGAAGTCTGGCAGGAACACTTATGCCCTACGCTAATTTAAATTTTTAATCATTGGAGGAGGACAAGAAGGAGCCAAAACCACGTTTAAAAGTCGAGGGACACTGCCGCGAAGGTCTTGGATCCTTAACATAAAACGCCGCTTCAATCTTATGCACGATATCACTACCACAACCATCACAAGGCCGTAATGTCATAATACCGATAGCCCGATACTCCAATTCATTGGAAGAATTCTCATGACTCTATAACTGTAGTACTTGACTTGAATTATCACTAGACATTGCTGTAATACGGCTCCGTTTTTTCTCGTCCCTCTGAATCTTTAGTGTATCAATAATACCATTATTGTGAATTGTCAAATGACATATGTGCCACTCTTTTTCAATAAACTCACTGAAATACCGATTTTTATAGAAGATTTGATTTGATGATAAGATTTTCGTTTATGAAAGTTTTTATGATGAGGTCTTTTTATAGAGGCTCATTGGCTATAATTCGAATTAATGTAGGACTAGACAAATAGTAGGACTTAATGTAGGACTCGATGAAAGTTTTTGTGATGAGGAGGTCTTTTTATAGAGGGTCATTGGCTATAATTCGAATTAATGTAGGACTAGACAACTAATAGGACTTAATGTAGGACTCGATGACCAGTAGGTCAGGAAGTGGAATTCGGATATGGGGTACCTGATGCACTTTCTATCTTTTTTTTATTACTATCTAATCATATACTCCCTCCGTCCCAACCAAATGTTTACATTTGGTTTGGGCACGGAGACCAAGGAAAAATATAAAGAAGGAGGAGAGAAGTAGGAAAAATGAGTAAAGTGGTGGGACTCATCACTATATAATGTATAAAATGATTTAGTGGAGAAAATTAGTGGATGTAGTTGATTTTTATATTATAAAACTTTACTATTTTAGGAAAGTTTAGAAATGTAAAGAATTGGATGGGATATCCCAAAAAGAAAAGTGTAAACAAATGGATGGGACAGAGGGAGTATAAGGATATAACACAATAATTGAAGTGTTATGTCGGTTCTATTTCTCCTAATTTTATCCTCCTATAAATCAACTGTATATATTATTTTACTCCCTCCGTTCCCATGAGTTCTTAATATTTGAAAAGTGATGTTCGGCACGTATTTTAAGGTGTATTTTAAAGATAGTTTTATGATTTATTTTTAAAATTTTCTTTTTTTGTACAAAAATTTAATGTTTAAATTTTTATACAAAAAAAGAAAATTTTAAAAATAAGTTATGGAACTATCCTTAAAATGCATCTTGAAATGCGTGTCAGAAAGTATGAAAAAATGTTAAGAATCAAAAGGGGCGGAGGGAGTAAATTAAAGTAACATCCGTCAATCCCAGTTGACATAACCAATTTGGTGTTAAAAAAAGTTGTTGCTTAAGTTTCAAAAAAAAAAAAGTTGTTGCTGCTGGTTTTTATACTTGGGTCGTTTTACTGCAAAAAAAATTTAAAGATTTGGATCATCTTAGGAATTAGGATAATTAAGTCTTTTCTTTTTTCTATTAAAAATTTTAGGAAAATTTTCAAAAATATCAATGTTTCCAAACTTTTTTCAGAATTACAATAAAAATTACGTATCAGTCTATGAGAAAACAAGAAAACAGTTACTCCTTCGTCTCATTTTATGTGAATTTCTTTCTTTTTTGAATTTTGATATGTCCCAAAAAGAATGAACATAACATACTTATTATTTTTGAACACTACTCCCTCCGTCCCTATTTAGTACTTGTCCATTTTGAGAAAAAAATTTGTCCCTAAATAGTTGTCTCTTTTCATATTTCAATACATGTTTTTCAAAATTTTCCAAAATTACCCTTACATTTCTATTTCCAATGTTTGACTTTATAATTAATTATACATTCAAAAGTTATTATTTAATGCAATAAGTAGGGGCAACTATGAAAATAAAATATGACATTAAATACGTATTTATTAAGGAGAAAATGCCCAAAATGCCTAGATTTGGGGACTGATGGCCCAAAATGCTGAAAGTCGGGAGCTCCGGCCCTAAATACCCACTGGTCACGCATCTCTGAAATGCGTGACACGAGATACGCATTTCTTCTCTGAAATGCGTGACACGAGATACGCATTTCTGAAATGCGTATCAGGGGTCACGCATCTCAGAGATGCGTGATGACGTCATATGACGTCATTGTTTCAGTTGCATCGTCAGCGTGTTCTGGAGCTCAAAATTGCCAAATAATCGCCTCCTACGGTTCTCTACATTCCGGCCACCTCCAACAAAACCGAGGACATGAAAACCATCGCCACATCTCATTCTTCAACTTACCATACTCATTTATTGATTTCTGGCCCCGCAGGGGCGTGGATGAACACATCGGAAAGTCGGACGGGAAAAAAGCTACGAATTGGGGATTTCGATTCCGGTGAAACAAACCAAAATCCAATGATATAGGCTTCTAGAGGATGAAAATACGAACATTTTGGTGTATGGAACGATGATGGAAGATACCTGTAAGGTACTGAACGAATTCGTCAAATGTTTGATCGGAAAAAGACGCCGGCTGGAGCTTGATGGCGATGAACAGTGGCATCCGACACGCATGTTGGACTTGCGTGTCTCGACACACGCATGCTCCAAATGCGTGTCCCAAGTACTGTTGACAAGTGTAGAGTTCAGTTTTGTGAAGGATGCGCTTGTCTGTCATGCGTGTCCGGACACTCCACTCGTAAATGCGTGTCCCATGGATATTTAGGGCCATGTGTTTCGAAAATTGGCATTTTGGACCATTTGTTTTGGGAGGTGGGTATTTAGGGCCTTCACCCTTTATTAAGATGTGTGTTTTTTTCAAAATGGACTACTAATTAGGGACGGAGGGAGTACTTTTCACTATTACATCCACTACTTCTCCACTTTTTTATTAAATAAATACTATTACACCCACTACTTTCCTCCACTATCTCAAATCTATTATTAAATATTGATAGGTCCCATCACTTTACCCACTTTTCAACTAACTTTACTCTATTTTTACTACTTTTTCTTAATCTTCGTGAAAGTCAAACAGGTTCATACAT
Organism: Kitagawia praeruptora; assembly: GCA_037693485.1. Taxonomy (NCBI): domain Eukaryota; kingdom Viridiplantae; phylum Streptophyta; class Magnoliopsida; order Apiales; family Apiaceae; genus Kitagawia; species Kitagawia praeruptora. Next base: position 52,475,922 of record CM075344.1, on the reverse strand, counting down.
TATGGGACGGAGGGAGTACATATCATGTTGCAGATGAGATTCTATCATATTTTTGAAAAAAAAATGCAACATGAATAACTTTGGAAAAAGGCCAAAATCTTATCTGTAAAATTGAAATTTTAAATATTGATAAAAATTTGATCTTTTTTTTTAATAATTAGGCTTATAACCTTATAATTAAGTATTTGTTCTAAGAAAATGGTTAATATTCAAACGCCCCTCATCTTGTTAACATAAAAAACGGATATCCATTAATCATTATGGTATAAAGCTAGTAAGAAAAACACTCCATGAAAAACAATCTTACGTGGAGAACCATCCTATTTTTTCTGATTTTGTAGCAGAACCAATTTTTTTTAAAAAAAATAAAAAAATAAAAAATCTAACGTTGTCACATCATCACTGCTGCTGACATGGCAGTACCATGTCACTGCCATGTCATGCTACGTCATCAATGCCGATGTGGCAATGTCGCGTCATCAATGATGCCATCATCGGTGACGTGGCATTGTCACGTCAGCATCAATGACGTGGCAATGCCACGTCAACATGGTTGCCACTTTAGCATTTGGTGCAGATTTTTTTTGTTTTTTTTGTAGAACCAAAAAAAATTTAGTCTTTTTTTTTATAGAACCAAAAAAATAGAATTTGGTTCTGTCATAGAATCATCAGAAATTAATGATTCTCTACGTAAGATGGTTCTCTATAGAACAATAACCATAAGTCTAAGCCCAGCCAAACTGAAAATATCCCAGGTATCCCAATGCGACTAATTACCTACTCCAATTCACTTGTCTATGCATATTCTAATTTAGAAGAAGTCAACATCTATCTTACTAACTGTTGCATATTTCTGCTGTAGGCTATATGCAGTTCTCCTATTAATTCCTTTCTGTAGATTCAAAATACAGTAATGGATGATAATGATACCAGCAGTCCACTGGTTACAGAGAGTGACAGGGATGAGCATCAATCCTGCTTGGAAGAAACAATAGAAAAATACATAGGTGATTTTGGATGGAGCCAGCTCCTCCAAGTTGTGATTGTTTCATTTGTCTGGATATTTGACGCGCAACAAGCATTTATCAGCATCTTCACCGATGCACAGCCAACATGGCACTGTGTTCCACCACTCGATGGAAACCCAAACAATTGGTGTGACTCCGATATCTGCCTACTTCCCAAGAATTCATGGTCTTGGGATTTGCCTCTAAATACATCTTTCATATCCGAGTGGTCTCTCGAGTGTGCTGGCTCAATAATCTCCAGCATGCCCACTTCGTCTTTCTACTTGGGTTCTTTTGCAGGTGGATTTATATTAGTAGGGCTAGCTGACTCTTCGTTTGGCCGCAAGAACACCATGCTCTTGTCATGCTTAGTGATGTCCTTGGCCGGAATACTCGCAACAGTCTCCACCAATATTTGGGTATACTCGACCTTTAGGTTCATTTCAGGTTTTGGCAGGGCAAACATAGGTACTTGCTCGCTTGTGCTCTCTTCGGAGCTAGTGGGCAAAAGGTGGAGAGGACAAACTGGGACTGCCGGATACTTTATGTTCACTGTAGGCTTTCTTTCTTTGCCTGTCATTGCATATTTGAACAAAGAATCCTCATGGAGAGTAATCTACCTATGGACTTGTATTCCGGCAGTCCTCTATTGTTTCCTAGTATATTTCCTTGTTAAGGAATCCCCCAGGTGGCTTTTTGTTCAAGGGCGAAAGGAAGACTTTGTTAGAACCCTAAAAAGTATTGCTCCTACAAATAAGGCCAACAATCTTACCTTGGATAGCATGCCAAACATGTCATTTGAACAAAAATTATACACGGTGGATATCTACTCTGCAATAAAAAAGTTTTTCGAGAGAAAATGGGCAATACATCGACTAGTGGCAGTTATGATACTTGGCTTTGGCGTAGGCCTGGTATATTATGGAGTGCCATTAGGGGTCGGTAATTTGGACTTCGATATCTACTTGAGCACTGCACTTAATGCCTTGGTGGAGCTTCCAGCTGCCATTATCACCTTCATCATCATAGGAAAATCCAAAAGAAGAATTGCAGTACTAGGGTTCTCTATGTTATGTGCAATTTCTAGTTTGATGTGTGCACTGACCAGTTCAAGTAGATGGAAGGGACTCCAAGTTGCGATGGAGTTAATGTCATTCTTCAGTGTATGTACAGTGATTGATGTGCTACTGATATATACACTAGAGTTGTTTCCTACTTGTATCAGAAACTCAGCTGTAACAATTGCGAGACAAATGGTCATTTTTGGGGGTGCAACTAGTCCATTGTTGGTTGCCATTGGAAGAGGAAAGGGTGCAATCTCATACTCAGTATTTGGATTGACAATAGGGATTTGTGGGCTCTTTGTGGGGTGCCTACCAGAGACTAGAGGCGAGACACTTTGTGATACAATGGATGAAGAGGAAAGCAAAGAAACCCGGAGAAAACCTGCATCACTTACAACTGAAGGTGTCTAGAAGTCGATAACAGCCTTTCTGGTTCAGTACTCCCTACCTCGTTTTTAACCTTCCACTAAAGTTTGTTTTCACACATTTTACAAATTCAACTACGTGTATACTACATATATATATTGTGCAAGTTGAGTCAAAACAAAACACAAATATATATCACAGAACAAGATCATGTCACATCCCATACAAAAAGTTGCCTAAATCAGGCTCAAGTATAGGTACATATAACATAAATATGCGCTTCAAAATATGAGAGAAACGAACTACCCTCATTTCCAAATTTTACAGGGCTAATATAAGATAGAAGGGGTGGTACCCAATAACCATTTAGTTGGGAAAAGCCGAGTATTAGGGGTGTTGCCATGACAGGTCCATCTTTGACTATAAGCTCTGGAAATTAGGTGTTCAAAGCAATAAAACTAAGATCAAGTGATGGCTGGATGAATAGCAACCGCATCATATTCAAAGTGTTAATTTTTGAAGTACAAAGTTACTTCTTACTTTGGAGCGACTCAAAGTCCATTTGAGTGCACAAATTCAAAAAATTGATTTGCCTAATTAATCAAAGGTGAAAAATAAGCAAAGAACAACTGCGCTTTGTCAAGTGTACAAAATTGGAGCTAAGGTAGCTATAGCTATAACTAGCCCTGATATAATCATCTCAATTATCAAAATTTCATTGTTAGTTTATTGCATGAAACGATGCCATCAAGAAATTCAGATCATCTTTTCCTTGTTAACTAGATTCATGTCTTTTGTACATAAAAAAAAAAAAAGGTTCACAACTTCACGCCAACAAGCTACAGCTTACATTTGAATCCCACCTCTGAATCAAAACGGAAGAACTATGTAACATTAACCTACCACTGTTCAGAATTTCATTTCTCCAATAAAATCTCCTGGGACAAGAAAAACCAAATATGTACACATTTAAGGGTTTTGCCTGGAGCCTATTCCTCCAAGTGCTCGTATTCTTTTACATGGGTCTTTGCTCCATCAGCACATTCAAGGACAACCGATCATGTCACTGCATTACACCACCAGTGACAATTCCTTGTGCTGTTCGGCCTCATTGTATGCCTAATTTCTAGGTACTCGTGTTCTTAAAATATGCCAATATACATACCACAACCTGCCCCGTTCATCTTGTCTATCACTTAAAAATTTTACAATATGCTCTCTCAATTTTAATATTCAGCATTAAAGTTAACAGGCTTTGCAATAGAATTTATGAACACAAGATCAGTAAAATTTATGAAATGAAGTTTATGGCATATACAAACTGGACATGCTCTTTCTTAACTTGATAAATTCTTCATTTCATAAATGTTCCGATGTCTTAACAGGCCAACAGGCAGCAATGAAAACAATGCAAGATTGGTAAAATTTATGAATGAAGTTTATAGCATATATAAACTGGCCACTGAGTAAAACTTGCAAAGCAGCTAAGATTCTTGATAAATAAATAAGAAGATGCAAATCACTCATGTTAAAATACACACACACACACACACACACAAGGAGCTTTTTGTAGTGCTAGCAGGAATGCAAGACATAAATGCATGTTATAATTTTTAATCGTCCATCCCGAACAAATGTTATCGCAAAAAAGATATTGGCCAAGTAATTTTCAGCAAACTTGTATCATACACATCAAACACGTTTCTTTGAGCAACACATGCTTGCAACTTATGACAGCAAAAGTAAGTGCTACACAGCAGCATTACAGATTTGAAATATATTTAAGTTAATACGAAATGTGTTATTGTACGTAACATGACGTAAGGGAATAGAGCACAATAATGATCTCTGTACCTAGCAGCTAATTTACCTCAGATCTGACTAGTAAAACTCCAACAAAAAGGATGAGCACATTTCCTTCGGATTATTAGACAAGCTTATTTGTGCTGCTGTGAGACCTCCCATACGAGCTTATCCATGAACTGACATTTCTTATCAAATCCCCAACCTGGATTGCTCTGCAAAACATTATGAATACGTGAAGGAAAGCTGAAACAAGACGTGAAAGTAGCAACGAAAAAGCCAGTGGCTTCTGATCATACTAATGCAAAACACGCGAAATTTAGATGAATGAATTTTTTTTAACAGACTATCCTTTTTGCTCTAGTTATGTTGTACTTCTCAGAAGATTTTATGGGTTCATACAAGGATTGCCATTTGCAGCCAAGAGTAGATCAGACAATATGTCTAATATGAAGTTCAATACGTATTTCAATTCCTACTCGAGTGACGCCCCAACTATTCGCTAGAACTACTCTAACATATATTGAAGAAAATAATGGTAGTTTAACATACTTGCAGATATTGTTTTACAATGTTGAACTTCCAACAATAACATAAATAGTATTAAATTGTGATGTTAAACTATGTCCTCGTATATGTAGTAGATAATATCCTCTCAACAACAAATATTCTCTCCCCCATTATCTACTTATCTTTTTTAATGTGTCTGTGTGCTTTGTTAGAGGGGGAAGGGAAGAAATTCAAAGTGGAAAAATCAAAGTAAGGATGTAGCATAATATTTCTATCCTAATGCAAGCCTACTATTTTAAATGAACTTGGGATCCCATTAACATTAAGCATGGCCCACTAATTTTTATGTTTTAAATTTGCACATTTCCATTTTAAAGTAGTGTTTCTCCTGTTTGTAGACACCTTTACTCAAAGGGCAATGACTTCTGTTGTAGAAGTCATTTGGTGCATAAGATGAATAAAATCACATAGATACGTCACGGAACGAATAAGCTATCTTTAAACCTTTTTAACTTTTTGTTATAACTTAATATTAATTAAAATAGCAAGCATAATGGATTGTAAAAAGAAAATCATTTGCAAGCAGGCCAACCTGAAGAGACAGAACAGCACGATTTGTAAACCGCTTAACAGAATCTGGTGCACTCTCAGGAAGAGTTTTTGCAACTCTTTCCAGCTCTTCCATCTGTTTCTTGGCAGTTACCCTATTCGGTCCACTATAGTAATCGACAATTTGTTTCATAAGGGGTACTTGCTTCATTGCATCTTCCATGGCTTCCTGGATAAGTAAAAAGAAATATATTACAAATGACAAGAAACAAATAGGTGGGAATTGAAGAAAGGACATGACTGACATTTCATATATGAGTATAGACAAGGACATTGGGAACCAAAAATACATCTAAAGTCATAGTTCACTAATTAAAGAAAAGGCATCTTGATTGTAATAGCGCCCCTGAAGTAATCATCTTTTTAACACCTAAGAGATATAAAGTTCAATTTCTATCAGAAACTATGAGTAAGAAAAGAAAAGGAGTTCACATCCACAATTACACCTCAAGTATTATTCTTTTTTGCTTGGTAACAAAAATTATGTATCAACGAAAAATAAGGAACATAATTTAGGGGCATACCCCGCAGTAACAAGCTACATCAAAGAAACCAAAGTCACAGGAAAAAGCCCATCAGCTCAAAAGCTCATAACACTACTCAAACTCTAAATCACAAACTGAAAACATTAATACAACATGAACCTCAAGTATCATTCATCGTCATGACAGCATAAGGTTGAGGTGAGGAGAGATAATGGACTGGTCGAGTGCAAGACTGATAGGTGGTTGCATAGGAAAAAAAGAACTAATTTATCAGAACTTGTGTCTACACGCCTTAGTAACAACATGCAATGCATTAATAAGTGCAGTTTAGTGCAAAAAACAAGATGCAGTATACTATATTTAGAACTTATACTGAAGGTCATAGTATTGTTCTCAGAAAACTTTTTGCAAATTTTCCATGTATGCTAGAAAGAAATTTTGGATGCATAAGAAATATCCTATGATAATCTAGGTTACAGTCAGCTCTTCCTAATTTATTAGGTAAGTTTAATATTAATTCATTAAATAAATGAAATACTTCCCATCCAAATTTCAGTATTCATAGCAAGAAACTACTCTCTATGTTAATGCCAGCTTATGCAGAGAACTGTCTATTCGACACAAATCATCAACAAAATAAAAAGTATACACACTTGGTATGCATTACAACTCCCATGAAACACTTGATAGTTGATACTCCCTCCGTCCCATTTTAGTTGTCCTGTTTGACTTTTTAGTGGTCAATTTAACCCAACTATGACTAAAAATTATTCGTTCACAATTTAAAAAAACTGAAAAATACATTTTAAAGTAGATTCGATTATCTATTCAATGATATATTTTTATAGTTTTCTTCAATTATATAATATACGTAACTTTTAGTCAAAGTTGAGTCAAATTGACCATAATAATGTCAAACATGACAACTAAAATGGAACGGGGAGGGAGTATATTATTACTCTAGTCTTTTACATGTTCTTGTGCATAGTTTTACTATTATTATTGCATAATCAAATTAGGGAGTTATCATAAACTGTTCAATTGAATTCTCTACTTTGAGGAATACTTTTTAAGAGCAACATACACTAACATGTCTGGTTTGGTATACAAATCTAGAAAACAAGTACGTAGTACGTACTTCATTGTTGTATTCCAATTTATTATTTTGTCTTTTGATGTTAATGTTATTAATGTTGATTTATAAATACAAATGTGTTGCATATTGTATTTGATATATAACCAAGTTATTACCTACGCCTACACCAGACACGTAAATTGCATAATCAGGGAAAGATATATAACATATGTGGATCATATTCCCTTTATGGGTCGATTTTCTTCCAAACCACCGCCAGCACTGATCACAGCCAGTAGATCACCATCAGGTATCAGGGGTGATCAGTTTTCAGCTGCTATTCCCCAAAGCATCTCGGTGAACTTAAAGCTTCCCGATTATTCAACAGTATAGTGTGTACACACCATTTTTCCGGAACATATACAACATAAACACAATCAATAAAACTAAATATATACTAATGCGCTGACCACCCCAATTACAGTGGTTCGACTTTCGACTGAGTTCAGAGTTGACAAATTATTAAATAGGATTGAATATTGATAGCAAAATAAAACAGAAGTATCAAAGAGTTGGATACACATCGCAAAAAGCAAAGATGTTACCTCCCACTCTTCATGACTTTGAATATTTTCATACGCCATTAAAAAAGGCTTGGCCTTATCAAAACACTCCCGAAGAGTCATAGGAGGTTTCTCATCAATATCAGGGTTGCTTTCAAAATCCCCAAACAAGTACTCTGGTTCACACTCAATCTGCAAAGAAAATCAACATATCTATAAACACATAATCAACCAAGCTACAGAAACAACTTGTAAACTTAAACAACCACATCAGTACCGCATTATTAATATGCATTGCTTCAATAAAAGCTTCCTGTTGCACCGACGGCAAAACATTTTCACTAATTTCCTCAAACCCTTCCACTAACTGATTCATAGTCTCTGGTCCAAGCTTTCGAGCTAATTTCTCACCATCAGCCGGATCACCAAGAAAACTCCTGTCATCATCATCATCATCATCATCATCCTCACTATCCTCCTCGTAACGCTCCCTCCCTCCAAACCTCCCTCCTCCTCTCCCACCTCTCCCTCTAAACCCCCTCCCTCGCCCTCTCCCCCCTCCTCGTCCACCACTCTCCATCACTCTCTCCCCCCTATCCCCACCACCATAACCAACACTACCATCACCACTCCCATCACATCTCGACAAAACCTCCGTTGCATTTTTCCTCGCATCCTCCGGATTATCAAACTTCTTCCCCGGTGTCCTCACCCTCACATTCGCATTCTCACCCGTCCCGACATTCTCCTGTCTAGCCCTAATAAACCGATTCTCCTGCTGCTTAACACCAATTCCTCTCGCACCACCACCGCCTTCAACCGTCCCACGCCCCGTACCCGTTAACACATCCACAAGCCCAAATCGAACATTCTCCTCATCCCCTCCTTTCCTTCTATTCACAACAATATCATTTGATTCAAATGCCTCACCAACCTTCTCTTCCTCCATCCTATGAATAAACTCCGGCACTTTTCGCCCAAACTCCCTCGGGTCGGGTCGGGTCAAATCATCCGAAACAAAATCATCAACCCTACCTCCCGGAACCCTAATTTCTCCACCGCCGCGGCCATTACCGCGACCGGAGACATTGTTACCGTCATTAATAGGTTGACCAGGAGCGGTTTTGACGAAACTGGAAAAAGGATCGACGCCGGCGCCACGGCCGCGACCTCTGCCGGCGCCGGAGGAGAAAGGGGCGGTGAAAAGTCCGGCGGTTTTGCCGATTGGGGTTGTGAATCTAACAATGCTTCGTCTCATTTTTGTGTTGCTCAAACTATTATTACTAGTAGTAGAGTAAAATATGAATCTTGAATCAGGGTTTTAGAGTTCTTTTTCTTTGTCTGTGCCGCGGCTGGCTACTCTGATTTTGTTATTTTCTCATTCTTTTTTATTTTCATGTTACTATTTTATTAGGAGTATATATATTCAAATTTAAATAATGGTAAAATTTTTTTTTTTGATACAGTTAGGCCTCGATAAAGTAATAATCGATAAATTAATAATATCATTATAGTAATATTTTTTTCGGTCCGACATAATGGAGACCGTGTAATTTTACACTCGATAAAGTAATAAATTCGATAAAGTAATATTTTTTTCCAATACTGTAAGTGGTACTCCAATCTTTCTTTATATGCATTTAATTTTTATTGTTTTGTAATAAAATAAAATATGTATATTTAATTTATATGATTATAGTTTAAATTTTAGTAAGTATTTGTATATTTCGATATATCATGCATTCCTTGTGATAGTAAAAATTTTGCAGTTCTACTATGTGACCAAAAACGGAATCGATAAAATTAAATAAAATTTTAAATCGAACTGATCCGAATGAAAATTTTGCAGTATAAAGAAGTATAACCACTCTTCCCTCCAGCAAATGCAGCAGATAAAGATCAAAGATGATTAATAATTAAGCTCAGTAGCTCACCTTCCAATTGAGCTAAGTAGGTAGCTACCTTTTTTCTTCTTGGCACAAGTAGCAGAACCAACAGCTTCAGCCTTCAGTGCTTCACTGTTGATCCTTCTTAAGCCCTCAAAGAAAGCGCTTCTCATGTGCACCAAAATACGCAAACTTGAATTGCTAAGGGGTGAGAGAGGAGGGATGCTTCCTGATGCGCTCCTCAGACGTGTCCTCATTCGAGTTCTATAATGCGTTGGTGCAAATGAATGAAAGACATTATCCTTGATAAGGCTATTAGGAAGAGGAAACAAGTGGAATTCCATTGCATAGAAGAAGAAGTTTAGCAAGTGGGAAGATGCAGAGCAGAGTTGGAACTTGGAAATCTATTGCATAATTAGAACTCCTGGAAGCATATACATGCAGATAATACAATTATCCAGACACAATTTACACCATTTTAAAGATTTTTGGTATGGCTGAGAGATAAGTGGGCAACTGCTTCAGAAACTCTTCAGCTTCTCTAGAGGAGAAGCTTAATCCGATAACTTTAATCCAGATATCCTGTTATCTTCTAATTTTTGGTCTACGTAGAATCGGATTACTTCATAAATTTTAATGAAAAATTGGGTATAAGGATGAACAAAACCAACCACAAAAGAAACCAATAATTATACAGGAATAGGCTACGGGGACAGGAAACCAAGCTTTCCCAGAATACTCTGAATAAACTATACAGGAATAGGGTACGAGGAGGAACAAAACCAAGCTTGCCCAGAACATTCTACTCAGAATTAGGGTCAGCAAGGTCAGAGCAATGAATTGTTGAAATTTACTTAAAAAAGAGAGGCCTTTGTAGCCATTATCAGTTTATTACAAGGAAGTGACAATTTTACAGCATATAGTTTTACTTATGGTGGTGTTAAATCCACACATCTTTTATCCAGTGAACCACACAAAAGAAAGGGAAAAAAAGCAGCAAAATCCAGTTGTTCACTACAATTAAATCAGCAGTCATATAATAGCACTCCAGGGAACAGGAGTACAGGACCACCTTCACACATATAATCAAATCAGTGCACTTGCTTCATTGGTAATGTACTAGCACACAAAATTGACGTTCACAAGACGGTCACTGCAATAAAGACCAGGACGCTGGGTGTAGCCCTGTTTCTTCAGCATTTTTCTTGCCTTGGTAACAAGCTCGTGGTTAGTAACTTGACCGTTTGTTTCTTTAACTATGGTCTGGATTGCATTGCTAAGAGCCCCATAAGCTTCAGCATTGTTGCCGGAAGGGCTAGCATCAGCAGATGTTTGGTTAGTTTGGCAACCACTAATCATGACTTCACCTTCCGGAAGTGCCTTCTTGCTTGCTCCAGCATAAACCTCTTGCTTGCTATTTACCTTTGTCTCCAGTGCGGGTTTTGTATAGCTCTCACCGTGGTCATTGAGCTTTTGCTTGAGGAAGTCGTGGGCTAAACTTCCAACCATTCCCATTAATCCACCTCCACCTTCTCTATTACCACCGCCTTGAAGTTTTTCAAAAATGACCTTCATAAACTTTTTGACTTTGGGACTGGCATCATCTCCAAAGACATCAAAGAGGGTTGGTCTCAGATTTCCAACATCAACATTATCCTTACCAGTTTTTTGTTTGAGTATGTCTATAAGGGTAGAAACGGGCAAGGATTTGCTCTTCACATAGCCTCGATCCCCATTTCCTAGATCAACTTCTTGGTCACCAACATCTTCTTGCTGTCCGTGATGAGGGCGGAGTCCAGAAGGGAGGTGAACACCACGAGATTCAAGTGCATCATCCACAGTGCGATGCAAAAAGTTCTTGAACCCAGAACCTGACTCTTGCTTCTGATGAGAAGGAGAATTAGTGCTCTCTCCTATCTGTTCTTCAGCATCTTGAATGAGGCCACCACTGTGACAAGAATCTGATACAATTGTTATTCGACACCCATGAGGTACTTTGTCTACAAGCTCTTTGAAATCATCATCTGCAAAAAAAGTTGGAAATTGAAAAATCATGAAAGTTCATCTTTGGTCAAAAGAGGCCACGAGTTCGTCACCAAAATGCTAGAAATATTCTCTAAAACATTATTAGTAACCAGGATATGATCCATAAGCTCTCTCATACCGTTCTTTGGCATGACATCATATGCTTCCCGCAGAAGTCTTTTCTACCAAAATTTTGGACAATGTGAACATATAAATGTCACGTTAGCATCTCTAAATCAGTATTTTTCTGGTAGAAAAACTAGGTGTTGTGCATATATTCACAAACTAGAGTTCAACTTTGATATATGTACATTGAAGCATGCCATATAAGGGCCTAAACATCACTCTCTTGACTAATATTACAATGTCAATATGACATACTATTACTATCAATTTCTGCAATTCCGCCTACTACGTCAATCTATTACTGTCAAAATATATCACAACTCCGGGGAATGAAATCACACAAGTACTATTAAATTAACGAAAAAATACAAAAAATATTCATACAATAGTCCAAATTATACACCGAGCTCATTTCTACACAATGCTTAATGTACAAACAAAATTATGAAAGAAGAATCATTCCGATCTATAATTTCAAAAGATCGTACTATTTTAATCCAATCCGAATATTAATCAGTCTCATATATCATGCACAAAAGATGCAATGAATCAACAAAACCAAAAACTTAAAAAAAATAACCTCACCCGTGATAAGATTCATATCAGTAGGCACAATGCACTCATCATAACCGGTATCATCATCCTCACCAGTCTCAGCTGGAAGACGCGTGCCATGACCGCTGTAATGCACGAAGAGAATGTCACCGGAGGAAGCAGATCCGACGAGATTAGAGAGAGCCCTTCGGACGTTTTTGCCGGTAGGTTGAGTGCATGATTTATCTGTGTCGATAAGAATAGAAATGTCATTTTCAGAGAAACCGTAGCGGTCTATTAAACAACGGTGCATGCGCTTGACGTCGTTAATGCAGCCTTTGAGTTCAGCTTTTGTGCCTTTGTAATTGCACCCTATCAACACTGCTTTCTTCGCCATCTTTTTGATCCTATGATCTTGCTTAACCGTTTCCGCTTGTGTGAAGTATTGTGTTGGTACCTACTTTATATAGAACTGTTTGCTTTAATTATTTCTCTCGTTTTACTTTTTTGTATTTGTAACTTGCAAAATAATTAAGGGTAATGCTAAACATAGTCCTAAGGGCTATGGTTAAGCATTAATGTAAGTGAATAAATGCATTTAATATGTTAATTTTGCACTTAATACATCAATTTTGTACGAATATAAATATAATTTTTTAGCAATTTGGGATGTTTTTATTAGTGGAAATTAATGTGAATGCAGGGGGGTCCACTATTATTACTTGAGAAATTAAATAATGAGGTAAAGAAGCATTGAAAAACCAAAAATCAATTAAATAACTAAGAATAAATGTTGAAAACAAGAGAATATTTAATGCTTAACCGTAGCCCTTAGGGCTATAGTTAGCATTTCCCAATAATTAATTAAGGGTGTGTATAATGCAACACAAATTCTTACTAATAAATTAATCGGGATACCTAACATGTGCCCTTGGGCACATATTAAGAAGCATTTATTATCTTGACTAGTGACTTTATTATTGGTGCACTTTATTACTATATTTATTAATTTTTCTACTTCTTTTCATTATTTATATTACTATAACAAATTTCACATGTATAAATTATTTTATATACACTGACCACTGTATTCACATAAATATCAATTAATAAAAAAATTTATTTTTGTCACATCATTTTTTAACTATTTTATTAAAGATATTAAAATAAAATCTTTCATGTTTGATAAAAATAGTTTAATAAATTTTTACAAATAATTTCTATTTTTATTTCAAAATAACATTTTTATTTTGTATGATTTGTTTTTTTTTAAAAATTATAGTATATTTAGTTGGGTGAAATAAATAAGAGTAAAAAATTAACAAAAAATAGTTGAAAATAATAAGTATTCTACTTACACATTAGCCGTAAACAAAAAACTAGGTATAATAAATATACATTCATCTGTAAACAAACAAAAAATGAGATATAATAAATATACATTCAACAAAAAATGAGATAAATATATTTATAACTCTCTCTTTTTTCTCTCCATATCCGGCTCACTTTTCCCCTCTTTTTTCTTGCCTAATCGTCGGGGCTTCCATCGGTGGAAAGCCCCAAATCTTTTAATTTTCTTTGTTTTTGTTCTTGTTTTTCAATAATCTCCCTTCTTGGTGAGAGTTTTCCCAATTTATTTGGGTCTAGTTTATCTCTCCTTGTGAGAGTTTGGTGTGTTTTTTGTGTGTTTGGTGTGTTTAAATATCCGGGATTTCAGATCTGCAGGATTTCTTTAGTTTTAGTGGATCTTTATGGTTTTGATTTTGTTATTCGCTTCTTAATTGTGAGCAGGGATCTTGATTTAGTGATGAAATTTTGTATGGGATTGCAGCTTTGGTCGATAACTTAAACAATAGCTCCATCGGGGCATGATGAAGAAGGTGCCAGTAATCCAACGAGGATGAGGTACCAGTAATCCAACGAGGATGCACGAAGTGGCTACTTGTATTTGTATATACTTTATCTTCAAAATATCGCTTAATTGTCTCTTCATGAGAACATGCGATTGCAAATTACTGTTTGTTCGACTCGATCATTGTTGTAGATGCCGTATGGTTTTTTATTATCGAATTAACACCTTTATTTCAAAAAAAAATGAGATATACTCCCTCCGTCCCACAATACAAGTCTCTTTTGAGAGAATTTTTTTTCCCATAATACATGTCAATTTTCAATTTTCAATGTAAATTTGTGATAATTTTCCTAAACTATCCTTTTTGAAAATTGTATAGCAATTAATGAGGAATGACCAATAGTATAAAATAGCTCATGTTTTTAAAAGTCAATGCATTTATAATGGGCATAAGAGGAAATATATCATCTAATTAATGTTTTCTTAAGATGCGTAATTTTTTCAAAAGAGACTTGTATTGTGGGACGGAGGGAGTAATAAATATACATTCAGCTGTAAACAAAAAAGAAGGTGTAATAAATACACGCGGTTTCGATTTGTTTAATTGCTATTAATTGTCATTAAGCGCTTTTAAATGATTTTTTGCGGTTTTTATTGATCATTCATCGATTTCAGTTTTTTCGAATTTAATATCATAAGTATATCTTTTTCTACTTTGTACGAAAATACTTTTAATGTGAATTTATTGTTCTTTTCTAATATCTAAATTTATAGAGTTAAGTTCTATGGAAACCAATATTTGAGGAAAGACCGTGAAAACCGTATACATTATGCACTCAAAAATTGCAAAACATATATATTTACAAAGAATGTTCAATTAACATTATTATTTCATTCAAAATCTTAAAAATCATATATGATTTGCAAACATAACATGTTTTGAAGAACACTATATACTGCAATATTTTGTTTGCAGAACATACATGATTTTCAAGATTTTTAAAGAAATTTGCATGTAAAACATATATGATCTTCAAGATTTTCAATAAAATAAATGGTATAGTGATTTTCATATAACATGATTTTCGATGAATAAGTTTTTATAATGTTTTGATTGATATTGTTTTCGGGTCTGCGTTGGGATAAGCAAGATAAGAGATATTTGAACTTATTGTTAGTAATGTATTAAAATGAAATAAATAGAATAATTATCACGTTAAACATCAAATTTTTTTTTTTTTGAAAAGTAGTTTAATACTCCCTCCGTCCTGTGGAGTTCTTTACACTTGATATTTGCACAGAGTATTAGAATAAATCATGTATATAAATACAACATAATATATATACATGAATCTCTTGATCAAAACTATGAGTATAAATAAATAGCGGAAGCGTACCTGAATCGAAAGAGGCCATTAATGATCTTGAGAGAGTCCGAAGAGCGCAAGTACTTGAGGGCTTTGATCTTCACTATTCTCCTCTATACGTAAGGATGGGGTGTGTGTATTTTCTGAATATTATGAGACGCGTAACTTTTGTTCTTGCATAAGATTCATTATATAGAGGGAATAATGGGACCAACCCTAATGGGCTAAACCCATAACCGTCCATCAAAGTTATGGGCTTGGGTACTTAAGCCTAAAGCCATTATAAATAAATATATCTAAATAGATATATATTATATGTAATAATTAAATATATATTAAGTGCTATTTATATATTTAATTATTAATTAGGCTCAAGTCTTATTTAGATGATTAATAATAAAACCCGATGGGCCATAAATAATGGATTGGATCCCGTCGAATCCAACATTCTCCCACTTGGCCGAGGGTCAGTATATCATCAACATACATATAACAAGACTTTTATTACTGAGCATTACATCCCATAAGACAGGCTAAATCTTACATCATACAAGAACAGAATTAAAGGTAGTATCATACTCATGTACAAATATGAAACCGTCCTCCAGTTACAATCCAAGTATAATTATAAAACTTAACAGAGATACTAGCTTAAGTCATGAACAACATAATATTTCATAATCAATAGCAAATCAATATGTCCATGAGGTCCTTACATAATTGTTTGTTCCATAAACTTCGAATGTGCACAATAATAGAAGTAACAAACTAAATACTTTGTCCAAAAACCATAACATAAGGTGATCACAATACTAGTGTCTTACAATAAAATCCATGAATCAATAAGAAAGATTATCAACCAAACCCATGCTAGCAACATGTTCTCGAAAGAGATTGGGCGGTAAACCTTTTGTCAATGGATCCGCCAACATAGCAACTGTACTAATTTGCTCAATAGACACTTGTTGTTTTTGAACTCTTTCTCGCACTACAAGATACTTTATATCTATGTGTTTTGTCGCATCACTTATCTTGTAGTCTTTAGAGAAAGAAACAGCAGCTTTATTATCGCAATAAATTTGCAGTGGTCTAGAAATAGTGTCAACTATTTTGAGATACGTGACAAAATTCCTCATCCATAGAGCTTGCTTCGTTGCCTTATAGCAAGCCACAAATTCAGCTTCCATTGTAGAAGAGGTATGCAGCGACTGCTTAGCACTTTTCCATGATATAGCTCCTCCAGAAAGCATAAAAATGTAACCTGAAGTGGATTTCAACTCATCTTTACACCCAGCATAATCAGAATCCGAATAACCAATGACTTCAAGGTTATCCGTCTTTCGATATGTGAGCATAAAATCTTTTGTACCTTGTAAATACCGCATGACCTTTTTAACAGCTTTCCAATGATCCGGACCTGGATTTATTTGGTATCGTCCTAGCATTCCAACAATATATGCTATGTCTGGACGAGTACAAACCTGAGCATACATAAGACTCCCAACTGCCGAAGCATAAGGAATATGCTCCATTTGATCCAATTCTAGCTGATTTTGAGGACATTGTTTCAAGCTAAATTTGTCACCCTTGACAACAGGAGCAACGCTTGGAGAACAATTTTGCATGTTAAAACGTTTGAAAACTTTATCAATATAAGCTCTTTGTGATAAACCCAAAATTCCATGAGATCTATTTCTATGAATTTCAATGCCCAAGACATAAGATGCTTCCCCCAGATCCTTCATATCAAAATTCTTATGAAGGAATCTCTTTGTCTCATGCATTAAATTCATATCACTACTAGCGAGTAGAATATCATCCACATATAGTACTAAAATAATGTACTTGCTCCCACTCACTTTTAGATATATGCATTGGTCAACAAAATTTTCTTTAAACCCAAATTTTCCAATCACATCATCGAATTTAATATACCACTCTCTAGAAGCTTGCCTTAATCCATATATGGATTTCTTTAACCGACATTTCATGTGTTCCTTGCCTTTGACTACAAAACCTTCCGGTTGTGACATGTAGACATCCTCATGCAAGTCACCATTAAGAAAAGCAGTTTTAACATCCATTTGGTGTAACTCTAAATCATAATGAGCTACTAAAGCCATGATGATACGAAATGAGTCCTTACTCGAAACAGGGGAAAATGTATCATTATAATCAATTCCTTTTCTTTGTGTGAAGCCCTTTGCAACCAATCTAGCTTTATATCTTTCGATGTTACCACTAGGATCAAGCTTAGTTTTGTAGACCCATTTGCAGCCTACAGCTTTGACCCCTTGTGGCAACTCAACTAGATCCCATACATCATTATCCTTCATGGATTTCAACTCATCCTCCATGGCTACAAGCCATTGAGTTGAATGGTTACTAGCAATAGCTTCTTTATAAGAAATAGGATCAGGTCCCATGCCAAGATTAGACTCAATTTCATCTAAATACACAATATAATCATCCGAGATTGCTGATCGTCTTACTCACTACGCCATAGATGGCCTATCGCAACCTTTTGGCATGGGTGTTACCACTACGGGTGTTACCATAGCTATGAAAATTTTGACCTATCGCAACCTTTTGATTGTGGTGTTACCATTGACACAAAAGTATGTTACTTTAGTTATAAAGGTGTTAACAATGGGTAACACCATGAGGTGTGTTACCATAGAGTATTCATTAACAAAAATTTTATTTTATTTAAAATTAATGATTTAATAATTATTTGACTTTAAAAATAATTAATTTAACAAAATCATTGAAGTTATCAATGTAAAACGTAAAATTCCATCAAATAATTGAATTACTGATTTTTCATAAATATTAAATTTTGTTTATAAATTTAGAAAAAAGGTTTTAAAATAAAGTGATATCCAAAAATTATTAAATTTTTACTAAATTCATTAAAATGTTTAATAAAGAAAAATAAATTTTGTATAAATTATGAATTATTAAAAAATAATGAAAATATTAAATATAACAATTGTATTTTAATATCAAGAAATTAAAATAAATTTATAATATTTAAAATTATTGATTTAATAATGATTTGATTTTAAAATTATTTAATTTAATAAAATCATTGAAGTTATTATTATAACAAAATTATTTAGTCAAGCGATGTCGTATCTACCTTTTAAAAAATTGTAACGCGCTCCCATCATTACTTTCCCCCTTATCCCAATTTATTTCCCGCTAACCAAAATTTATTCCCCCTTTACTAAATTTCGCTTCCCCCCTTATTCATTTCGAGACAAAACCCAAACACTAAAAAACTAACATTGCGGACTCAACTCAAACTCTCTCTCATCTCTCGTCTCTCGCCTCTCGCTCAAGAACCCTCACCCCCAAATCTCAAAATCACCAAAATCACCCTCGAATCTCAAAGCTCTCACCCCCAAATTCTCAAAGCTCATCCCTAGATCTCAAACGTCAAAATCTGAAAGGTCAATCTCAGACAATTTGTTCAATTTGTTAAAAAGTTTTCTAAAATTGATTTGTTCAAAGCTCGAATCCACGATTTGGTAGGTGGGTAAGCTTGCTTGTGTATGTATGCTTGCATATGTATGACTTAGTTTGATTTTATTGTGAATTTGGGGGTTTTTTTGACTCGAACCCTAATTTTTTAATTACGTTCTTTTTATTTTTAATACAGGACTTATTACACAATGGTTTTTTCTGGGTAAGCCCTGTTTCTTTAATTATGGACCGGATACACTTCAGGATGTTCAGCCGTTTTTGTTCAATTTGTTTGTTGTTCCAGTATGTTGTTCTTTTGTTCCATTCTTTAATTTTTGTACAAGAAAAAATATTATACGGGACTTCATTGATTAAACTAATTATTTTGATTTCTTGTTCAAACTTTCAGTCAAGGGCTAATGAAATTATATTGTTGTATCCTTATATTATACATGTTATTGTTATTGTTCCTCCAAAACAAAGATGATAAGTAGAAGAAGTAAAACTAAAATTTCTTTTGGTCTCCTGATTGTTTTAATTATAAGGTTTTGGGGTTTTCACTTTGTCGAAACTGACATTAGAGGACCTTCCTTCAAGCTTGACTATACTGGAAAGCAATACTGACTGTGAGCTGGTTCTCTGTTTACTGGTTAAGAAAGAGCATGTCCGGTGAAACCAGCTATATAAATTAGTACTTGGCATATTAGAAGTCATATCATAGTGCACGTATGTTTGCAGGGTTACTGATCCTGGAATATAAATCTATAGCAGTCAGTAATTTAATTTTATTAATTACATATCTGGAACTAGAAGCAAAGGAAGACCCTTTAGATGTCTATGTTGCCATACGTTACTACAAGTTTTGTTGTTGCTTCTATGGCAGAGTACACATATACGCAGTTTTACTAGTTTTAATTAGATGATAGCTCGATTGAACTTTCGTTTTAATCTTTACTGAAATAAATGTTAGACGACAAGGTTCACAATACTTTTACACCAGAAACTTGTCAGAATTGATAAGTTTTCACTGGATTGAGCTCAATTATTTGTTTGTACTTAGGTGAATGAGAATGTTGCGCCAGAAATCATTAACCATAGGGTAATCAGGCACCCAAATGTAGTAAGATTTAAGGAGGCAAGTTTCTTATCATTTCAAGCTACCATAACTCTTAATATATCATGGTTCAATGTATCATCATAGTAAGATATCTACTCTACTCAATGTATTGATTTTTCTTTACAGGTCTTACTTACACCTGCACACTTCTAATTGTGATGGAATACGCTTCTGGAGGACAGCTCTATGACCGTGTCATAAATGCATGAAGATTTACTGAGGATGAGGTATGTTTAATTTTCTTAATAAAATTGTGCAATTACACTAGATCATGTGCAATTATGTATATACTATTCATGTGGTGTTTTAGAGTTTAAACTCGACGAAAGAAGTAATTTGGGAATTTGTTGTGATTGAAAGGATTTAGGCTTTTCAAAGTATTTACATGTTATAGTGCTCACGTACAGCATACGTACCACTGTACCAGTGACAAAACACATACGTACCAGTGACACGTAAAGGCTACTGGCAGGTCGGTTTTATTGTTTTCCTTTCATGTTATGTCCCTGGTATAAGTTTGATTGTCTTCGGTATTTTATAAATCTTTGTTCTTATGCTTGTAGTTCGACATGGGTGAGGTTCTGATCGATGGGAAAGAAACTGGTATTTTATAAATCTTTGTTCTTATGCTTGTAGTGGCGTTATTATCTAGCCTTGATTAGCATTTAATTTTATCAAAAGATCTTGATTACCTCTGTCATTTTACATTCTGATATAAACAAAAATAAAACGAAGAAAGAAGGCCTCAACGGCCTGATAAGATCACCTGCAACATTAAGCTTTCATGTCACTTCTCTGTTCTAAGTCTGTGTATCTGACTATTTATACTAGACGTTAATTAATTTGGGCCTTGAATATGGAGGCCCTGATCTGGTGCCCTTTTCGGAATTGGCCTTATAAGTTGTCTCCCATGTAGGCCAGGGCTGCTGCTGCGATGACATCGCTTGCTTCTTCACCGGGTCATTTCAGATTAGCAGTTCCGTCAAATCAAGCTAAATACTTTGAGCTTCTAGCCCAATATTATATCATGAAGCGACAACATGTCTTAGCGGCTCATGTATTGTTGAGACTTGCAGAAAGGCGCTCCACAAACGATAATGTTGCCCCTACACTCGAACAAAGGTCTTGGTTAAGTTTTTCTTATGTGTTTTAGTTATGTGATTCTCTAAATTTATGCACATCCACTAACTGTATCATTAAAAAGTAGACAGTTACTAAATTGTGAATTATATCTCTTCTTCAATCTGTAAGTTATATGACACGCTCATTGACGTAACATTGATCAAGCTGATGGGTCATTTTATGCGAACCGTCCATTAACAAGGTCTACGAATTAGTTTCATCTAATGTGAAATGTTTTTATATTCATGACTTATACTTAAATCATTAGAGAATTGAAGATCAGATTACTGCAAACTGTTGTACATTTGTATTTTAAAGAGGACAATGGTTGGTATAGTAAAATATTCAAGTCCATATGTTCTATCACTACCATTAGTTGTATATGTTGTGCAGAAAGTTAGTGGACCAGCTGGTGCTTGTATTAAATGTCTTTTAAAATTGATGAATCTGTCTCCTAACTTGTCTTCCTGTTTGTAATTTAATACCTCATGTCCTGTTAAAAATATGTTACAACTTACAATCTGTTTTTTTCTAATCCATTCTATTAAAACTTAGTGCTAGAGGCATCTGCATATAGGAGAAATTGGTGCTGGTATATGAGATTTTGGCTATAATGGACTTGTCTCTTACTCTCACACTCTTTTTGTTGGTTGCTTCCTAGGCTGGTGACAAGGAAGAAGCATGTTCTGGCTGCGTCA
This sequence comes from Kitagawia praeruptora, assembly GCA_037693485.1. Taxonomy (NCBI): domain Eukaryota; kingdom Viridiplantae; phylum Streptophyta; class Magnoliopsida; order Apiales; family Apiaceae; genus Kitagawia; species Kitagawia praeruptora. The sequence goes on along the minus strand of CM075344.1, from coordinate 52,454,245 downwards.
TATCGGAAGGGGACTTGTTCGTAACAGGAACTCAGGACGGCCTATTGAATGTACTGCTAAAATATCAGCCAAAATATTAGACGCGTTAAGTCTTTGAGTGTTTGATGGACACCGGTTGTCTTTTGAAATTTACCATGTTATTAGTTCTAGTACTTGTACGTTTTAAGTTTTGTTCATTAGCTAGTGTTGGTAGATTTTTTTGGATGATTTGGTTGGTTTTGTACTAGATGATGTTATTGAAATGATGTTATTGAAATGTAATTAATTTGGTTCTTGATTTCTTTTACTTGAAAATGTAATATTTAAATGTCAATTTTTTTTGTTATTAAAATTATTTATAAATGATTAGTTATGTAACACGCAATGTGTTACAATTAGTAAAAGAGGGTGTTACAATAGATTGTTGACCCCACCTAGATGTGGGCCCCACATGTGACCCATGTGCAAAATTGTATTATCTTTTGTAACACACAAACTATGTTACTATAGAGTGTTTAAGATGTTGCTATAGAGGTTTTTGGTAACCACATTTGCTATGTTACCTTAGGCTGTGTTTTGATGTTACCTTAGATACCTATAGTTACTGCTGAGAACCTAACACAGCTGAAGTGTTACCATAGCCCTATTTTGGCCTATGGTAACTTCAAACAGGGGTCTATGGTAACACAGTTTGGGGGTTGCTATAGGCCATCTATGGCGTAGTGACTCTTTCTGACCTCCTAAGAGGTTCAGTAGTGTTATTGTCATCTTGAGGTGGTTCTTGATGTACATTCTCATTTGCACCAACATTTTTATCATCATTTTCTGGTGCACTAATATCTGGAATGATAGGAATAGGGACATTCTCCTGAATCTCTTTCAGATTTATCTTTCGAGATGTACTCCCACTGACTTCAGCATCCTCAAAAAATACTGCATTTCTAGTCTCAACTATTCGAGTGGTGTGTGATGGACAATAAAATTTAAAACCTTTAGATCTTTCGGGGTAACCAATAAAATGACAAGTAATAGTCTTAGGGTCCAATTTCTTGATGTGTGGGTTATATATTTTCGCTTCAGCCAAACAACCCCATACATGCATATATCCAAAACTGACTTCCCTTTCAGTCCATATTTCGTAAGGTGTTTTAGGCACGGACTTACTTGGGACCCGATTAAGGATATGCATAGCTGTTTTAAGGGCTTCAACCCACAAAAATTCTGGCAACGTACTGTGACATATCATGCTTCGAACCATATCCATAAGAGTTCGATTTCGTCTCTCAGCAACACCATTCTGTTGGGGTGTACCCGGCATTGTGTACTGAGGAACGATGCCACACTCTCGCAAAAATAAGGCAAAAGGTCCTGGATTCTGTCCATGATTCAGAGAATTTTCCATAATACTCTCCTCCTCTATCAGATCTAACAACCTTAATATCTAATTTGAGTTGTTTTTCAACTTCTGCTTTATAAATTTTAAACATATCGAGTGCTTCAGATTTTTCATGCAAAAGATAAATGTAGCCATAACGTGAGTAGTCATCAATAAAAGTAATAAAATACTTATGACCACCTATGCCTGGAGTGTATGGTCCACTAATGTCAGTGTGGATTATCTCCAAGCACTTAGTGCTACGAGTTGCACCCTTTTTGTTTGTTTTTACAAATTTTCCTTTAATACATTTAATACATGTGTCAAAATCTGAAAAATTTAATGGATGAAGAAGTCCATCTTTAACAAGTCTTTCAATTCGACTTTTAGATATGTGACCAAGTCGTTCATGCCACAATTTTGAGGAATTTTCATCATTTCTTTTTCTCTTTTTAGAACCAGTTACAACTTCATCTTGCACATTCATTGAAATTAAGGATTCACTAAAAGAAGCATTCAAACATAATCTGTAAAGGTTTCCCTCTAACAGCCCAGAGCCAATATACTCAGAATAAAGAAATAGAGAAAAACCTTTATTTTCAAATTTAAACGAATATCCATAAGCGTCTAACTTTGAAACAGAAATAAGGTTTCTAGTAATACTGGGAACATAAACAGTATCCATTAAATCCAAATTAAAACCACTTTCCAACATAAGTCGGAAAGTTCCTACAGCTTCAATTTGTACTTTCTCTCCATTTCCAACGAGTAAATATCGGTCTCCTTTATTTAGCTTCTTCACGGAAAGGAATCCCTGCAATGAATTAGTTATATGCACAATTGCACCAGTGTCTATCCACCATGTACTTAAAGGAGCTTCAGATGTAAAAGCTTCATAACAAACATAAATGGATGCATTACCTTTCTTATCTAACCACTCGCGAAATTTGGAACACTCTTTCCTTATGTGTCCCTTAGCTCTGCAGAAGTTACATTTAGGACCTCCAAAGTTCTTTGTGCCAGAAGTCTGTCCCTTGTCTTTCGTGATAGCTGCATCAATTCCCTTTTTCTTTTGACTATTGCCATATTTCATTCCTTTTCCTTTAGCGGGTGTCGTGGTCACAACATGAGCACTTTCAACCTTCTCAGACTTAAGGCGTTCTTCTTCTTGAACACACATAGAAATCAACTCGCTCATCTTCCACTTTTCTTTCTGCGTATTGTAGTTGATCTTAAAAGGACCAAATTGTGCAGGAAGAGAAGTCATTATGAAGTGGACGAGAAAACCTTCAGAGATTTCCATGTTCATATCCTTTAACTGAGCAGCCATATCATTCATTCTCATAATGTGATCACGAACACCACTTGAACCATTATACTTGAGAATGACCATTTTCGAGATCAGTGTAGTGGCTTGAGCCTTAGTGGAAGCCTTGAATTGTTCCTCAATGTTCGCTAGGTACTCCTTTGCATTATTAGATTCGGGAATTGCTCCACGAATTGCACTAGTAATGGAGCCCTTAAGAATCATTAAGGAAACACGGTTGCTATGCTCCCATTTTGCATAATCAGCCTTTTGCTCAGCAGAGCTTTCGGCTGTAATGGCAGCAGGTTTTGCAACCCTTATGGCATAATCAAGGGCAGTAACTCCCAACGTAAGATCAATTTGCTCTTTCCACTTCTTAAAATTAGAGCCACTCAATGGTTCAATGTGTGAAAAGTAGTTGGTATGTGAAACAGGACCAAATGCTGAATCAAGGTTAATCACAATCATGCACATAAGTACAACAAGTACAATAAATATAATCCACATGATGAAAAACAGTTAGTTCACCAAGTAACACATAAGCTAAATAAACTGAGGGATAAACAGTTTATTTAAATAGGAAAAATAAAATACACAAAAATTTTCCTACAATCAAAATTAAATTTAATATTAATATCTTCCGTTGGGCTGATAATCAATACTAAATTAATTTTATCATTAAACATGAGATTACAAAAAGTAAAATATTAAATTATATCACCGTTGGGCAGAAAATAATTTAAATTCTACAATTTGAACTTTAAAATTCCGTTTACAAAATTAATATACAAATCTTCCGTTGGGCCGATTCGTACATCAACTTGTATACGTACATTAGGTGATTTTTAATTCTCCTAATAATTAAAGTAAAAGATTTTCGTTGGTCCATCCAATACTTTAATAATTAAGAAATCACTATATTAGCCCAAAAATTAATTCATAATATTTTTACATGATGGACTAATACTTTAATTTTATCATAAGTATCCCTTTAAATAAAATTGGTTATAAATTAATATGTACTAGAAGAGACATAAATCTAGTAATTATAATTCATAAATAATTAAATATAACCATGATTACAGAATTAACCAGACTAAAACGTGATTCCGTAATTAGATGATTAATGTGGCAGGAAGTTTGGTCGTGTATTTTGATTAACAGTTAAAGAAAATCATCTGTATTACAACCAAATAAATCATATGTACCAGGCAATCCAATTACATATCAAAACATCGAACATGCATGTTTAGTACACACACACATGGTTAACCTAAATCATTATCACTTGTACGGTGTATCCAAATTAATTATTAAAATATAAAACAATCATATTCATTCGCACAGACCTAATACGAATAATATCTCAATCGAATATACAGTGTCATTCATGATCATCACATAAATTAAAATTTGTTAATTAACTCAAAGAATCAATCAAGGAGTTTGCTCGGATACCAATTGTTAGAATAAATCATGTATATAAATACAACATAATATATATACATGAATCTCTTGATCAAAACTATGAGTATAAATAAATAGCGGAAGCGTACCTGAATCGAAAGAGACCATTAATGATCTTGAGAGAGTCCGAAGAGCGCAAGTACTTGAGGGCTTTGATCTTCACTATTCTCCTCTATACGTAAGGATGGGGTGTGTGTATTTTCTGAATATTATGAGACGCGTAACTTTTGTTTTTGCATAAGATTCATTATATAGAGGGAATAATGGGACCAACCCTAATGGGCTAAACCCATAACCGTCCATCAAAGTTATGGGCTTGGGTACTTAAGCCATTATAAATAAATATATCTAAATAGATATATATTAGATGTAATAATTAAATATATATTAAGTACTATTTATATATTTAATTATTAATTAGGCTCAAGTCTTATTTAGATGATTAATAATAAAACCCGATGGGCCATAAATAATGGATTGGATCCCGTCGAATCCAACACAGAGACCAAGATAGTGGGTGTAATATTGTTAAAATAAATGAAGTAGTGGGTGTAATAGTGATTTTATTGTTAAAATAAGTGAAGTAATGGGTGTAATAGTGTAAAATATTGAAAAAGTGGGGTGAAGTAGTGGGTGTAATAATGTATTTTATTATTTAAAATTACTATTTTTAATAATGTAAAGAAATGGAAGGGACGACTCAAAATATAAAATGTAAAGAAACGAAGAAGACGGAAAGAGTATATAATAGGAAAAATTGGGCTAAGCCCCATTACATAGACTGCAAGATGTAATGTAAATCAAATTTATTTTATAAACTCTTTTTCTATATAATTCAAATTCTGATTATTAAAAGATAACAAATAAATTTGAACAAAAAAATAGCAAATCAAACAAATGTACATACATATATACATATAAGGGTCCTGTTAACAACAGCCCTTAGGGCTATGTTTAAGGAGTAATTTTTGCAATGTGGTGGATTTTTATTGGATGATTTATGTGAATGCATGGGGGCACATACTTTTTTGCAAGTGGGCACAATCTTAAGCCAATTAAAACCTGCCAATTAAAACCTACCATATAATACCTTAACCATAGCCCTAAAGGCTGTTGTTAACATTTTCCTACATATAAAAACAAGCTGATAGCATGTGTTTAAGAAAAAAAGTGACATGCAGTAAGATGATAGTACGTGTTTTACAAGAAAAAAGTGACAAAGACAGACCAAATTAGTACATAATTTTTCTTAGGTAGATTATGATGATATATTATATAATTTATAATTTATTTATATTAATATGAAATAATATTTTTGTCGTAAATATTAAAATTAATTATTTCAAAGTTATCACTACAATACATAAAATAAAAATAATAATGTAGTAGTTCGGTTGATTTCGATTCAGTTTTGATTAAAATTCAAAATGAAAATTAAATAATTTATTCTGATTTACTATTTGACATTTTTTTTAGTTTTAACTTCATTTTTTTAATGTGATTAAGAAGGTTTTTAAGAATATTTTTTGAATTCTAATTTTTTCTAATCACATTTAAAGAAAAACGAATGATTCGTACGAGGTTTATGATTAGTTTACACATATATCAACTAAAATGACATGAATTTAATTATTTAAGACATTTAATTATTATTGATTGGTTGATGACATGGAAAATGTGATGCTATCAGATAAAATTTGAAGGTTTTCTCAAAAATACAATTTTTTTTTTTATTTCAAACTTACTTTTTTTATTATTTATTTTATAAAAATATGATATTTGTATTTTTTTTTTGAAAAAATAAGGAATTTCAACCAATGCACGTTTATGCAACCAAAAATAAATTTAATAGTTTTTTAAACAATATTAAAAAAAGTTAAATTTGGTTACAAAACATATTTTTGCAAATATTTAAATTTATTAAAATTGCAAAAGAAAATAAAAAGGTGATTTTTTTGATAAGTTTCTTAAAATATATAGGTATATTTTCTTGTTGCATCAATAATTAATGGGAAAGAACCCTATTAAAATAATATCATTTTAATTTTTTTAAAAATGGGGGTGACAATATGAAGGGTGGTGACCCCAAATTTATTTATGCACATCCTAAATTTGTTTTAGATCAAAATAACCTTAACCTATATATATCAAATTATTTTTTTCATTGGGGCATGTAATCTTACCATTCTGTAAAATATTTTATAAATTTCTAAATTAAATTTAATTATTAAAGTATTATAATTTTTTTAATTTTATTAGTTCCGCTATACCTATAACTTACAATTATATTTACCAAATTAAATATAATGAGTTATCCCTTCAAGTAATAATGTATGAAAGTAAATTAATAAACTAAAGTAATTTTTATTTATTCACGATATTTGTATAACATTCATATTAATTATTTTTCTTTCAAGATAAGAAAGTTGACAAATTTAGATTAATTTATCTAATTTTTTCTTAATTTTTTTATTATATTTTAAAATAATATTTTTGTACATGGATAATACAAAACTTATATATTCGCATCAATGTTTTTATTGATTTATGTATTTCATATTTCTAAATGTATTTCTTTTCTTTAAATTTTATTCAAATATAAAAAATATGTTTATGAAGAACAAAATTATTTTTGATCATTCAATCCTAGTTTCAAACGTATTAATGTGACGATCTTGCATGATCATATTATCATAAAAAAAATGTGAAATATTTTTTTCTTATTTGAAAAATGTTTCGGGTTTATATATATTTTTATTTTATATTTATTACTCTTCGTCATAATAAAAGGATAAAAACTAATTTAATATAATAATAGCATTACCACAAAAATAAAAATAAAGAAGTCCATCTGATCGGTTCTCTTTCTACAACTATTTTTGAGTAAAGGTATATAAAATGGTTAGAGGATATTTTAGTCAAATAATGAGAAAAGGGTGTGTATGAATAAATTTAGGGTGTGAATAAATCAACGCCCAAGCCCAAAGGTAGGATCCTATCACCTTCTTTTTGGAAGTTAAGGTCATCTATACTATTATATTAAAGTGGAAAGATTGAAAGTTTGGTCGGTTTGGTTATCCTAATTATTAAAATAAATAATGACATAATATAATTAATGGTAATTAGTTATTGCCATTTTCACATTTACTTTTAATTCAAGATATTATCTTTTATAAAAACATCAATCGTACCATATTTTTAAATCATTAATATTTGCTTTCTAATTAAAATATTTTACCTTTTTATTTAAAATTAATCTTACAATCATTAATATATACTAAAAAATATCACACCATATTTTCAATTATTAATAAAATATATTAAAAATCCATGTACATTGTTTATAATAAAAAATTATTGGTATAATACGTAAATATGAGTATATTAAATTATGTTAAATTAAAATTTAAAAAATTATTAAATTGATAATTATATAAAAACATAATTGTACTATTAACTAAAAGAGAAAATGACCAAAATACCTCAAAATGGGATACGCATGGCACAAAAGTACTGATTTTCAGAAGGATTGGCCCTCACTGCCCACGTCACACGCTACTGCGTGTAGCGTGTCCCCAACAGTACTGTAGCACCTCTCCGCTCGTTCTCTCTCGTTCTTTCCGGTCATCTTTCTCGTTCTTTCCGCTCGTTCTCCGCTCGCGTCTCTCCGCACCACCACCATCACCATCGTTTCTCCCTTCCTCCATCCTCTCTCTCTCATCTGTATATCTCTCTCCCTGCATGTATGTCTCTCGGTCCCGCGTGGGCGTTTTCCGATTTAACGGAAATTAGGTTTGATTTGGGGGTTTCTAATCTGGCATAAGGAATGGATTGAGAAGGGTATAGGTTTGTAGATCATCGAAATATGATTCTAATGATATATATATCATAAACGGAAAGTTATAGAAATGATACGAACTGAGCTCGCCGAATTTCTGTCAAAAATCGCCATACAATCGCCTAGGGGAGAGAGACACGAGGTTCGGGAGATTGGAGAAGAATGGTGACACACCAGTGAGAGTGGCGTGTGTGGTGATGCGCCGTTTTCAGAAGCGTGTCTCTGTGACACGCGAGTGCAATGGCAGTTGTGATACACTACTCACGCCTACACCAATAACGACGTATCTTGATGATGCTCCGCCACAAGTAGCGTAACCCAAGAAACGGCACTTGTAATTACGTGTCCCGTGTGTATTTAGGACTGCCCAGACTAGCCGTGGGTATTTTGGTTACATATATTTAATTTGTGGGTATTCTGGGCCTTCACCCAACTAACTAAAATTTAATAAATACATAAAATATCTTATCTTTCAATCAATTTAAAAATACATTTACTTTTAATTGAACTTATTATCCTTTATGTGTATCTAAAATATCGTATCTTCTAATCATTAATTTTTTTTCTAATTAAAACACGTTACCTTTTAATTTAAAACATAATTTTGCAATCATAATCTTCTAATCATTAATATTTCTTTTCTAATTAAATACACTACCTTTTAATTTAAAACATAAATTTACAATCATTAATGTATAACAAAAAATATGACACCATATTACTGTTAGATTTTTAGTAATTAATAAAAACCGTTAGATGTAATTAAAAGATATAATTAATGATTAAATTAATTTACTAAATATTCAAGATTCGAATTCTGTGAAAGACATATTTAACTTAAAACTTTGTTTTATGAATTTTAAATCATGCAAATCATTTATTAAATTTACTTCAAATTTTATTAAAATAATATTAAAATAATTTTTAAAATTAATAATTATATAAAATCATAATTATAGAATAAAATAAAATTTATAACATATCAAAAGAAACCCGTACATCGCACGGGTTATAAGCTAGTATGAGTTTTAAAATTGTACAACTTTTATTTTTCACAAAACTTTGGTTTCAATTTTGTCGTAAATATGGAGTACTATTGTTGGATATAAATAAGTATTTATTAAATTTTGTTATATTACTTCATTTGAGTTGAATAATATGAAATCGCAATTATAATTGATTGTTTGAACACGTTCAAAAATGTATATACAAATATTTCTAATAATAAAAATTAATTTTTTTGTTTCATAAAAAATAAATTAAAATAAAATAAATTTTAAATTATTTATTCAAAAAGCTGTATATTTGAGCGAAGAATGTACTGTGAACAGTGTTCTAAAAATCGGCCTAGGCGGCCGATTAATCGGCGCCTAGGCGTTAGGCGGCCAATAAATGTCTAAAATTTGAAAAAATTGGTCATTAGACGCTTTTTTCATTAGGCGCCGCCTAGGCGGTCATAGACGAGATTAGGCGGTTTAATCGGTTAGGCGGGAATAATCAATTAGGCGGCGATTAATCGAATTTAATCGGTCAAATTTTAAAAAAATGGTCAAATTAAGAATAAAACTTTAAAAATATATTTTTTTTAAAAAAAATAAATTTACACATGAAAGGGTAAATTCACTCATCATTTTTAATAATAAAATGAAAATATTTATATTTTTAATTATACAAAATATATTTTTAAATACTAAAACTAAGTTGTATAAAAAATAATATTTTAATACATCCTATTAGTGTTCCGATTAATCATTCGGATTAATCGGCTACCCGATTAATCGTTAGAAGGTAGGCTCTCCGCCTAGACACACCTAGCGATTTTTAGAATATTGACTATGAATGATTGAAGATCTTCTAAATTTGGACGATTTTTTTTTTACTACATGTTTGTTTAATTTTGAATATTTTTGAAATTTCCGTATGACTTTTAATGATAAATTAATTACAATCTTAATTGTCGAAAAAAAAAATTCATAATTAAAAATGTGTATACAACTATACATGTATTGAGATTTGTTCATGGCAGTGTTAAGCGGCTATCCATCAAAGCTGACGAATTTTCCTATTTCTAATGTGATTCTCTCTCCTCTGTCCCATTTTTTTCTCTCCAAGGAGTTCCTGGAAACCAGTAGTAATTTTGACAACTGTAACAATTTTACTAATGCTACTAATAACAATATACTCCCTCTCTCCCATCCATTTCTTTACAATTTCCTTTTTGGGTCGTCCCACCATTTCTTTACATTACCCAAAATAGTAAGTTTTAACACTATTACACCCACTACTTCACTTAATTTAACAATACTTTACACTATTTCACCCACTACTTAACTTATTTTAACAATAAAATCACTATTACACCCACTACTTTACTTATTTTAACAATAAAATCACTATTACATCCACTACCTCATTTATTTTAACAATATTACACCCACTTTTCACCCACTATTCTTGACCTCCGTGCCAAGACGCCATGTAAAGAACTGGCCGGGACGGAGGGAGTATACAAAAATGTCACCCTCCTGTTTGGTTGGCCATGTAATAATGGCCCTGTTTGTTTTAGCTTATTTCTATAAGGCCATAAGTCCTTATGGGGGGTGTTTGCCAAAATAAGTTTTAGCTAAACTTATAACTTATAAGTTCATAAGTTGAATGTTAAGAATTCTTAACTTTCAACTTATAACTTATAACTTATTCTCGATATACGGATCCTTCAAATCTTCAAAACCATATATCTCTCGATCCATTCATTAGAAAATTGATATGTATATATCAAATTTCCCTATTCATCGAGATCTATCCATTGATATCCATTGTTATATATAAAAAACAAATATTTTGAAAATTATTAAAAAAAGTTAACTTATAAGTTCTGATTTACCCAAACAGTCTACTGATTATAAGTTCTGATTTACCAAACACTCTACTGACTTATAATCTCTGCTCCACTTATCACTTATATGACATAAGTGCTTATAAGTCATAAGTTACTTATTTTAAGATACTCCAAACACCCACAATCTATCAAAACTTCCTACTAGCTCGTATTTTGGGTCTTTTCCCTCCTGCCCTTCTTTCTCTTCCATTTCCTTATTTTCTTCATTCTTTGCAAATTATCATCAAATTCTTGAACCCATTTAAGTGCTGATATAATTTAAGAGTACATATGTGATTTAATCCATGAAATCGTTTTTCGACAATGGAGCAAATGCTTTTGAGAATCACTGCTGGTTTGTCTTTCACCTAATCTTCTCATTGATCTTATTGTAAATCATTTAGTATATATGGAGTTTATAGAATGCATGAGCAAATCCATGCAATTCCTTTTGGCCGGTCATTTAATTCTTATCATCGTTATATTGATTTGCATGGTTGCTTATGATCATTTTGGCCCATGGTTTTCGATATATAGATCGATCATTGGCATATTTATTTTGTGATTTAATATCAAGTTTGATTGATGTATGTTATGATGATTAAATGCATATATATGTAGAGAAGCAACTGCATTTCAAAAATATATGTAAAGAAGCAATATATGTTCATTACAGGTAAACAAATATTCCACCGGAAACAATGAATTGAGGTTTACAAACAAATTTTCAAAAACTTTTTTGTAGGAATGTGTTAGTACATTACATTCAAAGCCATTGCATCTAAGATGATATTTTTCATGGTTTTTCTTGCTTGTCTTAGTACATGGTTGTTAATGATCATTACTTTTGCGGATAGAACTAATGTATTTGTTAATGTCACAGATCTACAAGTCATTAGAACAAGCGCCATGTGAGACTAGAGTTATGGATGCTTCCTATTCTAACAATGGTCCAACTAAAGAGGATCCAATATCAAAGAAAAGTTCGAGTTTTGCCAATCCGAATGTTCATCATAATCGCAGCAGCAGCACAGAGAATGCACCACTAAGGCCTCATACTGGTGGTGATATTCGATGGGAGGCCATTAACTCAATTTCATCCAGAGAACCTCTTACTATTAGCCACTTTCGACTCTTGAAGCGGCTTGGTTATGGGGACATTGGAAGTGTCTATCTTGTCGAACTAAGAGGAACTAATGCCTTTTTTGCGATGAAAGTCATGGACAAGGAATCTATTGCAAGCAGAAATAAGCTAATCCGTACTCAAACAGAAAGGGAGATTCTCGGTCTTCTGGACCATCCATTCTTGCCCACTTTATATTCTTACTTTGAGACTGATAAATTCTATTGCTTAGTCATGGAGTTTTGCAGTGGAGGTAATCTTTATAGTCTTCGACAGAAGCAACCCCACAAGTACTTTACAGAAGAAGCTGCACGGTCAGTAAACTTCTGATCTTTTGTGACAAAAGTTGTGCGTTTCCATTAATAATAAATGAATATGGGATTCACACACACTTGATTCTGTATTGGCAGTCTTCGTTTCAATGCCTAACAAAATCCGAGTCTGAAACTCTTAAGTGGTGCCTGTAAAAGCAACATGTATGGCTCTCTATTTTTTGTAGTGAAACCTTCAAAAATATTCTCAAAATTTTACTTAACTTGATGATTGCTAGTGATGAATTTCATACAGATATGTGGTTTATGTGACTATGCATTAGCTAGCTCCAGAGTTTTTAATGTGTGCCAAGTGCACAGATATTGTGTGTTTAACATATACTTGTCTGTCTAAATAGTCATCTTTGCATGTTTACTTCTTTTATTCACATTTTATTTTCTCAGTCATGGAAATCTAATGTGCATCAACATATTCGAGGCTATAGTTTGTATACGGAGTTTTTTTTTTTTTTTTCAATATTTTCATTCTTGTCTTATGATCCTCAATCATAGTATTTTAACGTTGCAATATCAAGGAGAATTTTGGAATACATTTAAGTAATGTCCTGTTATTTTTTTAAAATATAAATTGTTGTTTTAGGCTTAGCTAGCCAGTTATTAAGATGTTTCTCTGTTTTCAGATTTTTTGCATCCGAGGTACTGTTGGCAATTGAGTATCTGCATATGTTAGGAATTGTTTACAGAGATCTGAAGCCAGAAAATGTGCTAGTAAGAGAACAAGGTCATATTATGCTATCTGATTTTGATCTGTCACTTCGATGTTCTGTCAATCCAACACTTGTCAAGTCATCCTCGAGTTATATGAACAGCGGTAATGCAAGCGCTGCTGGCATTTTAGAAAATGAGAATGTAACACATGGTGTCCAGCCATCAAGTTTTTTTCCACGCTTACTACCTTCTAAAAAGAGTCGAAAATCTAAATCAGACTTTGGCCTCTTTGTGGGAGGAGCCTTGCCAGAACTAATGGCAGAGCCAACAAATGTGCGGTCAATGTCATTTGTTGGCACTCACGAATATTTAGCTCCGGAAATTATTCGTGGAGAGGGTCATGGTAGTGCAGTGGACTGGTGGACGTTTGGCATATTCTTGTACGAGCTTTTGCATGGAATGACACCTTTCAAGGGATCTGGTAATCGTGCCACACTTTTTAACGTTGTAGGACAACCCCTGAAATTCCCAGATCATCCACATGTAAGTTCTGCAGCTCGTGATCTTATACGTGGTTTGCTGGTGAAGGAACCACATAAAAGAATTGCGTATAAAAGGGGTGCTACAGAAATCAAACAGCACCCATTCTTTGAGGGAACAAACTGGGCTCTAGTGAGGAGCGCAATACCTCCTCACATACCTGATCCTGTGGACTTTTCACAGTATGCTTGTAAAGATGCAGTTCAACTAGAAAAGAAAGTGACCAATGTTACACACGATAAGAACAATACAAGTCAAGATGATTCTTCTTATACGGATTTTGAGTATTTTTAGGGGTTTCATTGTCATCGAAAGATACACTTACTCTGTAAAGATGATTTTGTAAAATGTAATTATCATTTGTTAAAAGTGTAGTTGGTAGAAAATTTATACACTGGAATGCTTTTTTTATATGATGCACTTGAGGGAAAAAATTGAGTATTTGATTTAATGCAGAGGGTGCAGCATATATACCACCTTATATTCAATGAAGTATGTGTTGATAACATAACTCTGTTTTTTTATTATTAGAATTAATCGTAGTTTGGTGTAATTTCATGTGAATGTTGCAATCCTATGCTGGTGATATATGTATGTCTAAGTTAAATTGATCTAAAAAAGAGTTCAGAAATTGTTTAGAAATACTAGATGGAGTAATTGTTTATATCTAAAGGTTACTCCTTAAAATCGTTTGTCCGGGATCATAATAAATGGTTTTGTGGTTGTTGGACGGAGTCAGGATAGGTACCAAATTAGGTAGCAAAAATTGTTACTTAGGAATGAGAAAAAATCCGATTCCATGTATACCCGATTCGAAATCCGAACCCGATTTTTTGGATTTGGATTTGATTTCCAAACCCGAAATTTTTTGTATTTGGATTTGGATATTATGAAACTCGATCCGAAACCCTATCCGAAACCCAAAAACCGATCCAAACCCGAACCGAACCCGAAACCCGAAAAAACCTGAATATATATATATATAGGCCTTTGCTCTATACAGAACACCCTTAAATAAAGAACAATAAAGAACACCAATCTCTACCATTCAATTAAAATAACAAAACGGACGCTCAGGATTAAAACATAATTATAACTAAATTCTGACTGAATTGTGTCTCGCAGAAATCTCTCTCTCAGTCTTTCTCTTTGTCTCTGTATCTCTTTCGTACTAGTGATCTATCTCGTTTTATCGATCTCTTCTCGTCTCTCAGCGATCTCTCTCTCCTCGTTTTTTTATCGATTTCACCGTCTTTGCTTGTGTTTATCGATGTTCTGCTGGTGTTTATCGATCTTCTTTGCACAGACTACTTGTTTTATCACCTCTTTTTTGTTTATCGATCAACAACAATTAAGCTGATTTTATCAATTTTCCCGTGATGTGTTCTAGTTAGAATAATGCTTTGTTGCTTACTGCGGACTCAATGCTAATGACATGAATGAATGCTTGTCAGGTTCAATGGTTCATAAGTTTCTAGTTTACATTGATTTTTAGGATTTTAAGGTATTCTGCAGTTTGATTCTATGTTAGATTCTACCCTCTATGTTATGAATGATTTCCATTTTTCAATTTTGTTTTGGTATAAGATTATTTTTAAGTGATTCTGTGCTTGATTCTATTTAATGAGTTTTGATTTGAGTGGCTTTGTTATTGCATTTGTGTTACACTAATTTGTTGTCTTTGTTATTTTTGATTCTATAATCGATTCCATATTAGTTTGAACTGTAGTAATTTATGAGTTAATATACAAGTTTTGACTCAGAATTTTTAACATTTTGTATAATTATGTAGTTTGATTCTATTTTAGTTCTACTATACATTAGATGCAATAATGGATAATGAAGTGATGTCTGACTGCATTGTAGAGTTAAGGCAGGGGGAAGATGATAGCGGGTTAGATACAGTGGATTGAAGATGTGATGCAAGTGTAGTTGTTGGAAATAGGGTTACTTGTTTTTGGTATAAGATTCTGTATAATAAGGTTGATTCTATGCTAGATTCTGTATTATGTTATGAAAATTCAGTTGTACATATGTTTTATGTATTTTTGAGAATTTTTATATATTTATTCTATGTTAGATTCTACCTTAATTGTCCATCTGTCTTTTGAATAATAATGATTCTCATCTTGATTCTACATTTATAGTTTTGATTCTCAAATATATATCTGTGTGTTAGTTGACTTGAATTGTGTTTGATCATTTTCTAAGTTTCACACTTTTGATTCTACTTGAGATTCTAATCTTAATATTACAGTGTTTTATGTTAGTTTTAATTGGTTTGAATTAGTTTTAAATGTGGTTTTAAGTTTAGAGTCGTGAACTTGTTTTATGACAGCCCTGATAAGATTTGAATTGTAGTTGAAGGCACAAAGGAACTCAAGGTAGTCCTGACAGCATCATGAACAAGTCCCGGGTCAAGGGCTTTTGTAAGAGCAACATGTCCTGCCCATAATCAAATGGTACAAAGAAATGTAAGAAATGTAAGAAATATGGAAGGGCAATGCGTATTAGGACAAACCCTGGCAGCCTTTCTCATCGTATCATGAGTTATTATGGAGATTCTCCTAGGGGAATGGTAAGAAGAATTCTTTTAGCATCTATAAAATAAGTTTCATATATTTTCTATCGTTTTATTTGATTAACAACATTATAGCCGTCTTAATGTGACACAGGTTGAATCTGCCTTTTAGTTTGCAAGAATATGTAGGAAACATGACTACCATAATTTGTGTTTTCAATGAAAGCAAGCAACCCAGTTGTTATGGTCCAAGCATTCCGTCTACTTGTAAATATAGAGATTAAAAAAATATATATGTTTTATTTTGCTCTTGATCAGTATGTCTCCCCTCTCCCTTTATTTATATTCTCGAGAACAGTTTTAAAGTGAGCGTGATAACAATTGTGACCAGTAAAGTTTTAAAAGAGGGAATTGTAAAAATAATCATTTTGTATTATTTTTGGTGATTCTTTTTACTTGTTACATGAGTGACTTTGAAAACAATTAGAATTTTGTCAATTACTCGTAACTTAATTTATGTCTTGAGTTGGATTTTAAGATCTATTTAAACTCCATATGTTTGTTTCTCAATTATTCTGGTGACAATAATTCCCGTGACAATATGTTCCCCCCCCCCCTGAAGGCTATGATGACTATTTACCACTGAACATCCCTTGTGTTATGCTACAATTTTCTGTTCACCATTCATGCATCATTTGTCAGATTACTACATGATTTAGTCCATTTTTCCAATATATGAAACGTATATGAAGTAGGCATGAGGCGTCCCATTCTTTTCAATGTTTTTCAGAACAGGTATTTTCCCCAACAGACAAGATGCTTCAGATATATGTAGTCTATCATTCTACCACCCAGCGTCAAACATATATCAAGCTTGTATATTTAAGAAGACATTGTGTGGTTTTATTAAAGTATCTAGTGAATTTCGTTCAAGGATTCACATTATCTTTATATGTATGTAAATGAATATGCATGACAAGCTAGAACTATTCTACTGGAATAGCATAAGTTGCCTATTTCATTTTATTTGCCTTGGTTGCTTGTTTTTTGTAGTGCGAAAATGAAATACTAATAAGTATTTAAAGTTAATTTTATTTGAGCTTAGCCAATTGTTTGTTGTTCAAATAGCTCTTTGTATGATATTCTCAGGGTGTTCCTGTCAAATAAACCTAGTGGCGGTCCATATGTATCATATCCCAAGCACCACTTGGAGTCTAAAGTTTGTGTTACTAGTGATATCAATGCCTCAGTGCGAAATCATGCCATTCAGGCATTTCGGTTGCTGAATGAAAGTACTGCTGCTCAGGTTCTGAGAATGAATTTATAAAATTCCCTCTTTCTCTTTATTTTGTCTGCCATATTGTTCACTTGATTACCAAGTGAAATAAATGTGGCGGCTCAGTGGTTCAACTTTGAATGAAACTTTAGCAATTTCGTAGGCCGTAGCATGTATACGTGCTTAGTATGCAATTAAACTTTTATATTGCCCGTCCCTGTTTATTTTATTTTCTTAACATTTTATCAGTGATAACCGTTTTCAAGTTCAGAGACTGAAATATGTAAGTTATGATAACAGACTGTTGTAGCTTCAATTGCTAGTGATCCAAATGTCTGGACTGCTGTATTGCAAAATGACGCACTTGTGGAATTTCTCCGCTCTCAGAAAACTGGTATGAAATGTCAGTTTCCTAATCACTGTGTTTCAGCTTCAACAAAATAAAATGAGTTTTTTTTTCATGTTTTAGCGGTACTACTTTCTTTAGGACTGAACAGAAGTTCTTAAAATCAACTACAGGTGCTGAATTTTCAGGCTACCATTCCCCCAAGCACTCGGAAAATGAGATCTTTGACGCGGAAACCGAAACCAAGAATGTTTTTAGAAATTTCTTCCAGGACATTAAAGCCAGACTAGAATAGATGATGAACAGCTTATCTGGTTTCTTTCAGGATCTTTTTATTGGTCCAGGTGCAGTTGATGGAAGTGCTAAAGCAACCTCTGTGCCTGTGGACAAGGTTATGGGTGGTTCGATAATGGGATTAGCCATCATGGTTATCATAGTAGCCATCCTTAGGCGTGGTTAAACTTCCAAGAAATTTGTCGAAGCTTCTGGATTTGAGGTTTTTAGTTTATATGGACATGGTATTTTTTGTATCTTTGTTTCTCTGAGAACTGTATTATCAGTTTATCACAAGGTATGTAAGACTAATGTATTATTACAGGGTGTGCAAGACTGGCAAGACATCCAATTTGCATTGTACATTTAAATAATTTAATTACTGAATAAAAAAGATGGTTGCTGAATCAGAACTTGTTTAATCTGTATATGTGCTATCTTTTATAATACAGTTGTGAACAATTTGAAGTACAGGCATCGGTAAAATTCTATAATAATCATACAACTTCGTTATTCAGTAGTATTTTTGCTATCATCAGCTGTTGCAAGGTAATAAATGGCGAGTCAGAAGATAATTTATAGGGCTTTCCCCGCATTGTCCTGCCATTGTACTTTTGTACTAAAGAAATTCCCATTGTGATTCTAGGAGCTGATACAAAAACAACAAATCTAAAAAAAAAAAGCTCAACTGCTCAAGTATGTAATGTCTTCTTTCATGATGCGCATTTTGCCTCTGTCTTTTCTACTGTTTGTCCGTGTTTATTCTGGTTGGCCTCGCTGCAAGGGAAACAGTTTTACCATGAAAGGACCAATCAAAATCAAACTGAAACAAGATAAATCCAGACTGCATGGCATAGGATTCAAGTTCACAGCGGACTGGCACATTCACGAGTAACAACACCCGTTGTGTGTATTGCATATATCATATATTTACATAGCAAAGAAGTAAATGCATCTCCTACACCAGTTGTATCAACAAGTTCTGAAGGTGGTATCTTTTCTGCTGTTCCTAAATAAAGCCTTCCATTCACCACTCCAATCCCTTCAGCACTTAACTTTAGCTGATTCTGCAAGGGGTAAAGATTGAAAAGCAGAAGAAACATCAGATTCATGACAAAACCTAATAATTATTATTGTGAAACCTAATACTAGTGTCACTGAAGTCTGAACAAAGAATTTTGCTCAGCAGCAAACTAAGAACCCAGTGAAAATAATAACAAGCCAAATTAAACCGACTCTCACCTATCAGAGCCTCACGCGGACTATTTGACGAGTCATCTGTACTTGCATCCGGAACATAACCTCCTGACCATTCCAATTGTGATCCCTGTTGTCATCATAGATTTCTGTCAAGCCATCAGGATTTGACCTCTGAGCCAGCTGGGAATGACCTAGAGAAGATAAGAGTTGACACCATTTTTAGTGGTACTGACATTAGTCATGTCAAGTGCTCTAGGTGTATTATGTCCAGAGCTGGTCTCTGAACTTGACATAGTAATATCAGATCCACTAGAAGCCCTGGGAATCTTATTCAGCTCCGCAACATGTGAAATCGTGTTGCTGAAAGATCCTTCCTGAGACACAGAGATTCAAGTATAATATAAGATGCTAATATCTTCTCCACTTATGCAAAGTCTAAATCAATATTTTAATTCAAAAAGCGAATTCCTTATCAAGCAAGGATAAAATTACCAAAGTGGCAAGGTGAAACAACAAATAAAGATAATGTTATGCCTTTGGCTGGTAAATTCTTACTTCAGAATCATTTGTTTTGAAGCTTTCATCGATATCACTATTGCTTAAATGTGCCATCAAGCTCTGATACTTCGGATCATCTTTCAAGTTTTCACCATCTTCAAATTCTCTGCAACAAATAAAGACAAGTCACACAGTTAGATAATGCAAGTTGCAAACTTTAACATGTGGAAAAACGGTACGAAAACATGTTTTCACCTTTGACCAACAGAATCTTGTATCCTCTCTATTGTAACCTGTTTCAGAAGAAATAGATATGTCAAAATAAATCGAAAAATCACCTACTCAAATGACACAGAAGCTGACATATAGCTCAATATCATCATAAGTCATCTGTTAGAAGGCCCCGCAGGGGCACCAATCAACTACACTTGTCTCCATACAATCAAACTAATCAACTATAACATACAATGTAATGTATCATCTCTTTTCACAAAACAACAAACTATACATGTCCCCATAACTACACATGTAAACATAGTTATAGAAACTATCACAGAATCAAACAAAGAATCACCATCTAGTTTAGGCTTTACTTTTCTAAAAATTGGTATAATAATTTAATCAAGTGTAGAATCTAATGTAGAATCAAAATTAAACTTTCTGGCTTCTCAGATGTTCCAAAACCCTAGCAAGATGCACTAGAGCCAATCACCTATGTAAAATACAAAAATTATGTCCGAAATAACACTAATGCAAGAATAAGAATAGAGTAAAGACTGTTAACTGAGAATCATATAGTTTTTTTTAAACCAAGACTCATATACTTATGCATCAGAACTGAAAATCAGTTTCAGCGTACAAGGCAAGATAACTTAGCAACACTCTGCAGAAGTATTTCTCTACTGAAGATCAAGGTGGTATGGTATTCCATAAATTGTAATTAAGGGAGATTATCACATGCTTTGCAACAACATTTTGGTCAACCTACTATACAACCTTGACTGAACTAAAAACCGAACTCCTAGATTTAGTCCTGTCCGGCTAGACCTAGTCATTTAAGAAGGCACATCATCTAATAGCCACTTTGTCGCTAGTTTTATTTTTTCTAGCTTTCTGATGTCTTTACTTGTTGGAAAATAGAGAATCAAATAGAAACTATCACATAATAATAATTTAATAAAATAGAGAATCAAATAAACTACACCTGTAAACTTAATTATAGAAACTATCACAGAATCAAATAGAGAATCATCATCTAGTTTAGGCTTAACTTTTCTAAAAATTGGTATAATAATTTAATCAAGTGTAGAATCTCATGCACGAATTGCATATTGTCAGTTCAAAACCCTAACTTTCTAACACAATTTCAAACAAAAATGGAATCTAACTTAGAATCTCTTGTATAATTCAAGAGTAATAATAATTAGACACAAAATCATAAAACATGATTTTAAATCATTACCTCAACGATTTTGAACAATTATACACTAAATATTGAAGGAATTAACTCCGTTTTCGATTCTGAGCTTCGATTCTGAGCTTCAATTCTTCGATTTCTGTTTCGATTCTTCGATTATGATATTAGATTCTTCCATTTCTGCTTGGATTCTCCGATTTCTGCTTGGTTTCTTCAATTCTAAGCTTCGATTCTTTAATTTCCGCTTCAATTAATCATCTTCAGTTTTTGTTTCGATTATCCGAGTTTTCAGCGTGAGTTTTCTCGTGGGAGATTGTCATCGTGGGAGATTGTCATGTACGATATGAAAAACAACAGTGTTTATGTTTTTATCTTTTAATCCTGAGCGTCCAAAAAATTAACGGTGATGATGACTGTTCTTTATTGTTCTTTATTTAAAGTGTTCTGTATGGAGTGCAACTATATATATATATATATATATATATATATATAATTTATACTATAATATATTTCATAATGTAATACATTTTATATAAAAGTCATTGGTGCATCGTATAACATATAACCTTGTATTATTAAAACCAAAATACTAAAACAATTTTAGACTCTAAGTATTTAAGATGTATTTCATATCAAATATATTTGTTTATTTTAATGATTTAAATTCATTTAAAAATTAATTATATGTAAAATTTTATAACAAAATTAAATATAAAAATATTTAAATTAATGCAAATAATATAATTTATTTATATGATATAAATAATACTTTTTATAATGTATAAAATATTAGAGTGTGTATTATATAAAACTTGATTGAAAATTTCGGGTTTTTGGATTTCGGATTTCGGGTTTCGGGTATTATCCAAATCCAAAAATTTTCGGGTTTTGGGTATACCCGAAATCCATTGGATCGGGTTCGGGTTTTAGTTTTCGGGTATTTTTCTGGTTCGGGTTTGGATTCGGATTTTGCCAAACTCGAACCGATCCGACCCAATTCCCATCCCTATTGTTACCAAATGACATGATATTGTTTTAATTGATTATAATTATAATGGCCCGCCAGAACATCCAACTTTAACGCTAAAAGGTGGCTTTAGGGCTTACTTTAATATATATATGTATATAGTAATCTCATGTTTGTTTAGTTGGCATAAGAAATATTATTATAATCCTCTCTAATACTCCAATGATTGGAGGAGGTATTATTAAATTCCCTCCCACAAGTAATTTTTTAAAAGGATTATAACACATTCTCTATAATTCCTTGTAAAACAAACATCAGATTAAAGATTTTAAAGAATAATAGTCCAATCTAAAGGAGATAGGATAATTTAAAGAATTAATTTTTTTTAAGGGATTATACTCCATTCATAAACTTTATACTTTAAACAAACATGAAATAGAATTACTAAAAAAATTACAATCTAAAGAATTATAAATGATAGAATTGCCCGAATAATTATCACGAGATTATAAACCCTTGAAACAAACATGACCTTAGCACTTAAAAATATCACCCAATACTTGCATGGGCGCTCCACTAGTGTTATAAGAGTCATAGGGCCACCTATGATAATTTTTGGGACTTAGTAACTTAACAAGATCATGCAATGGGCATATGATATTCTGATGTCTTCCTTATACATAGAGGCGCCTATAGGGTCTTTGCCTTAAGAAATTTACACACTCAAGATGCAAATGCAATGGGCACCTAAGATGCAAATGCAATGGGCACCTGTAAAGTCTCTATAAATTGTAGTGGTGTCCACGGCACTTGTACTTAGCCAATTCTCCATGCTTCAAGCTTTATGGGCACCTAGTACAACTCACACCCTAGTGGAACCCATTCTCTTGGTACTTGGACTCTTTAAGAACGGGTTCCATGAATGTAGTAATATAAGAACCAATACTTAACTTAGGGGGTGTTTGGGAAAACTTTTTTCGAAAATAAGTCAATTTATTTTAAGACAATGTTGGAGATTCCTAACTTTCCAACTTATTTTTGCAACTCATTGAATCTCAAACATAAATTAAATACTTGTATTAAAAAAAATATCAAAATATAAAATTTTTATCCGAAAATAAGTCCAAAATAAAAGTTGTGCCAAACAGGCACTTAATAAACTTTTGTACTCTTTAACGTCTTCACTCTTGTACAGTTGTACCTATTAGATCAACAATTTCTTCCCGAAATTAATTGATCTACTTAACAATCTTTATTTTTTTAGTATTCTGATTCCTTCGTAAACTATTGACACGTAGTGCAATGGTTTTCACAGAAGTCTAACGTTCATTCATGATCTTTGTATCTTCTTTTTAAGTTCTTGTAAAATTAACAACTATATAAGGCAACTCCACTGAAATCTTCATGTCTTCACGCTAAATCATGATAGTTGCTTCAAATATCTTCAATCCTTCTTCCACCTGAACATATTACTGAAATTCTTCAGCACTTCATTGAAGACTACAGCTAACACTGATTCTCATAAATTCTAAATCTTCATTCTGGATAAATTCCTGTGAACGTTAGCAGTCTTGGATATTGTTGAACCTAATAGCTCCTTGATTATTATTCACCCCATCCATACAGTTTTATCCTTTCTCAACAGGTTGGATTATTCTTGATTGCATATTTTACAGTATAGGCGGACATTTAAATAATTACTATCGCTTTTTTGATTAATCTCCTACTTTCTTTAATACAAAGTAGGTCAAATTGAGATTGTCATTCAAGTTGGTTAGTGAAGCTCTTTCGATCTAATTTGATTAGACAGGTAATATGCATTCTTCATCCTTAATTTTTTTTTAAAATTTGTATTTTGATTTTTCTAATGTGAAATCCATTTATCAAATGCATAACATCTTACTTAAAAGCACAAATGCATATTTTATCATTATTTTTTCATCAAAATATTGATACAATGAGTTTTCTTGTCAACTTTTCTAAAAAAACACTACTGAAAAAAATGGTTAAATACCACGAAATAAATTCAACGGGTAATAAAATCAACCGTATTCCGTTGATTATATGGTCAATGGCCTATAAACTTTGACTGAGCCTCAAATTCAACCGAACAAATTCAACCGACACTAAATTCAACAGAATAAAATCAACCGAAATCAAATTTAACAGTATCTCGTTGAATTTACTTTTGCCATTATTTCATCAGGCGATAAATTTCTCACCAAAAGTTAAACTCAACAGAATAAAATAAACTGATAGCAAATTCAACATTATCCTGTTGAATTTACTTTTGCCATTATTTCATCAGCGGCAAAGTTCCCACCAAAAGTTAAATTCAACCGAATAAAATCAATTGAAATCAAATTCAACAGTATCTCGTTTAATTTACTTTTGCCTTTATTTCATTAGACGGCAAAGTTCTCACCAAAAATTAAATTGAACAGAATAAAATCAACCAAAAATAAATTCAACAGTATCTTATTAAATTTACTTTTTTCTTTATTCAACTGACTTTGCTTTTTGCAAGAAAGAATTTGTTTTTTTAAAAAAATCGATTGATTGTCAATTTTATTATTTCAATTGTTTTTCTATAATATAAAAAAAATTCTTTAAAATATGGCCAACCAACAATACACTTTAAATTTTATTTTTACTCATAATAGGTGAAAATTAATCTTTGATTTTTAAGAAAACCATAAATATTTATTTGATATATAATTTTAAATAAATATTTTAAATACTCGATAATTTATAAAAGTCACAAATAATTCACTAGAATGTTAAATTTACATACCTAACATTTTAGAATTTACTAGTCAAATCAATAGTTGACTACTAATTTCACCATCCAAATTAATTTTTTATTTTTTAAAATTTTGGGAATATCACTAAATTAGATATCTATTGACGTCCATACGGTTGGATCGTCGATAAATATTTTTTAAAAAATAGAAACAACAATCTGGGACAAAGTACTAGTTAGTAGTATTAGTTAAATCAATAGTTGACTAACAATTTCACTGTCCAAATTAATTTTGTATTTTTTAAAATTTTGGGAATATCACTAAATTAGATATCTATTGACGTCCGTACGGTTGAATCGTCGATAAATATTTTTTAAAAAATAGAAACAACAATCTCAGACAAAGTACTAGTTAGTAGTACTAGTCAAATCAATAGTTGACTATTAATTTCACTGTCCAAATTAATTTTTTTATTTTTTAAAATTTTGGGAATATCACTAAATTATATATATATATATTAACATCAGTTCGGTTGGATCGTCGATAAATATTTTTAAAAAAATAGAAACAACAATCTTGGATAAAGTACTAGTTAGTTAGTGGTACTAGTCAAATCAATAGTTGACTACCAATTTCTCTATCCAAATTAATTTTTTATTTTTTAAAATTTTGGGAATATCACTAAATTAGATATTTATTGACGTCCGTACGGTTGGATCGTCGATAAATATTTTTTAAAAAATAGAAACAACAATCTCGAACAAAGTACTAGTTAGTAGTACTAGTCAAATCAATAGTTGGCTACTAATTTCACTGTCCAAATAATTTTTTTATTTTTTAAAATATTGGGAATATCACTAAATTAGATATATATTGACTTCAGTTCGGTTGGATCGTCGATAAATATTTTCAAAAAAATTAGAAACAACAATCTGGGACAAAGTACTAGTTAGTAGTACTAGTTAAATCAATAGTTGACTACTAATTTCACTATCCAAATTAATTTTTTATTTTTTTAAAATTTTGGGAATATCATTAAATTAGATATCTATTGACGTCCATACGGTTGGATCGTCGATAAATATTTTTAAAAAAATCGAAACAAAAATCTCGGACAAATTAATAGTTAGTAGTACTAGTCAAATCAATAGTTGACTACTAATTTTACTGTCCAAATTAATTTTTTATTTTTTAAAATTTTGGGAATATCAATAAATTAAATATCTATATTGGTATCAGTTCGGTTGGATCGGCGATAAATATTTTTAAAAAAAATTAAAACAACAATCTCGGATAAAGTACTAGTTAGTTAGTAGTACTAGTCAAATCAATAGTTGACTAACAATTTCTCTATTCAAATTAATTTTTTATTTTTTAAAATTTTGGGAATATCACTAAATTAGATATTTATTGACGTCCGTACGGTTGAATCGTCGATAAATATTTTAAAAAAAAATAGAAACAACAATCTCGGACAAAGTACTAGTTAGTAGTACTAGTCAAATCAATAGTTGACTACTAATTTCACTGTCCAAATTAATTTTTTATTTTTTAAAATATTGGGAATATCACTAAATTAGATTTATATTGACTTCAGTTCAGTTGGATCGTCGATAATTTTTTTTAAAAAAACTAGAAACAACAATCTGGGACAAAGTACTAGTTAGTAGTATTAGTTAAATCAATAGTTGACTAATAATTTCACTGTCCAAATTAATTTTTTATTTTAAAATTTTTTGGGAATATCACTAAATTATATATATATATATTGACATCAGTTCGGTTGGATCGTCGATAAATATTTTTTAAAAAATAGAAATAACAATCTCGGACAAAGTACTAGTTAGTAGTACTAGTCAAATCAGTAGTTGACTACTAATTTCACCATCCAAATTAATTTTTTATTTTTTAAATTTTTGGGAATATCACTAAATTAGATATCTATTGACGTCCGTACGGTTGAATCGTCGATAAATATTTTTAAAAAATAGAAACAACAATCTGGGACAAAATAATAGTTAGTAGTATTAGTTAAATCAATAGTTGAGGACTACCAATTTCTCTGTCCAAATTAATTTTTTATTTTTTAAAATTTTGGAAATAGCAATAAATTAAGTATCTATTGACATCCAAATCATAAGCCAAAAGATGAAATGGTTTTGATCAGGTGTATCGTATTTATTTGGATAAGTATCTTTATTTAATTTCAACAATTTCAAATAAATACTTCCACATGCTAGAAAAATATGAAACTTGGAATTGGTCTTTTAAATGATATTTTCCATGCATGATTAAATTTTCGTAATTTATTGATAACTTTTTTCCAGAGTCGAATTTTGAGCCGAAAAGCCCGTACATTGAAAAATCCAAAGCTTAAACAAAGTTCAGCGAATTTTGACCAAATTTTGAGGGAATAATTTTCTTAATATTCCAAAATGCTGGGAAAAATTTCATAAAATTTAGAGCATTTTTTATTTTATGGGTATTTATTTAATATATTAAGTAGTCTCTTTTTTGTTGCTAGAAGAAAAAATTGAAACATTCTCTTGAAAACATGTGGCAAGGTGTTATTGGTTGACACCATAGCACATGGATTGTCATCTGTTAAGTTATTTATAATCCTTGATTAAAACAAAAAAAACACATATCCAACGATCCATATTTAAGAACACAAAAAAAGGTCCCACCCACCATTATCATTCACCACTTCATCAGCTTCTTCAGCATCAATCTCTCTCAATTCTCTCGCTCTCTCTCATTTTACACACATATATACATTTAATCTTCAAAAAATCATATCTATAACGACCTAGAAAATTTCGTATTTAAAATTGCTTATTTAATGTTAAATGTGGATTATATGATGTAAATATTTTTGAGAAGATCAATATATATGATATTGTGTTCATGTGTTTATATGATGATTCGTGTGTGCCGTGTAAGTCTGTGTATTTTTGTTTGTATTTTTGAGGATTTAAATATTTTTAAATCATGTATTATTGATCTTCTAAATATTTTATAAACTCATCGGAGTTATTATAAATCGTGAAATCTTTTATGTTATCATCTTTATGATATTAATTAGTTTTTAAAATTGTGGGGAGAATTATTTTGGGTGTTTAGGTATTTTAAAATGATTTTAAGATTTACTCCATCTGTCCCTCTCATTTCTTTACATTTCTTTTTCACTACTCGACACGCATTTCAAGGTTCCTAAAAAGTATAGTTCCATAACTTATTTTTTAAATTTTCTTTTTTTGTATAAAAATAGAACAATTCTATTTTTATACAAAAAAAGAAAATTAAAAAAATAAGTTATGAAACTATCCGCAAATTGCACCTTAAAATCCGTGCCAGAATTACGTCCCCCAAGGTAAAGAACCAAGGGGGACAGAGGGAGTATGTTGTTAGGAATAATTCATGAGTTGTGATGTTAAGAATAGAATTTTACTTATACTTCTTGTATATCCTGATCTTATAAAGGATTTAGCACTTTGTATAGGAAATATGTGTTAGACAGTTATCTGTATAGTTTAGTCAGGAATGAACAGTACATCAAGTACTACATGTCAGGAACTTAGATCGAATCCTGATATGTCAAGTCAAATACTGATCAAGTACTGATAGGATGGTTAGATCCTGATGCAAGATGGAATCCTGATATCAATCGTGTTACTGATGATGTCATTATGGATGCTACAGAAACTGGCAAGTGCTATAAAACAGGATCGTTGTTTGAAGAACAAGCAAGAAGATATTATGAAGGGAAGAATTTTCTATTGATGGAAACTATCAACTGGACGGCGGTACATTGTCATGTATAGATTATCTTTCTGTAATTAGTAGATAGGAAGCATTATAAATACTCTCTCTATATCATTGTAAAAAGAGTCGAACAAGTGTGAGTCGTAAGTTCGTGTGCGTAGCTCTGTATAAGGTTTGTATTCGAGAGTTCGAAACAAACAGAGAGAGAGATTTGTATTGTCAACAGCTGCTAAAGGTATTTGTACACCTTTGGTAGAGTTTGTATTTGATCTTATTAATACAAACAGAGTTTGATTCATTCGTTTATTCTTGTTCATATAACCAAGCAAAAATCAGACACGATTATATAACTTGTATTCAACCCCCCCCTTCTACAAGTTATTCGAGTTAACAATTAGTATCAGAGCAGGTTGATTTCGAATAATCATAAAGATCTGCAATCATGGCTAGTTACAAGGATGGGAATACTAAGATTCCTATGCTCAAGAGAAACGAATATACTCTATGGGAAGTAAAGATGTTGCATCATCTGGAAGCAACAGATCCTGATTATCTTGACAGAATCAGAGATGGACCTTTTGTTCCAACAAAGGTCGTTGTACAAGCAACTGTTGATGGTGTGGTTGTTCCAGAACATACAGCAGAGAAGCCAAAATCTGAGTGGTCAGATAAGGACAAGGAGAATGTTCTTAAAGATGCTAAAGTGAGAAACATATTATTCAACAGTCTTGATTCTGTTCTCACTAACTATGTTCTTTCTTGTAAAACTGCTAAGGATATATGGGACAATCTTAAGGTTCACTGTGAAGGAACTAAGCCTGTCAGGAAGAATATGAGGACACTACTTATACAACAGTATGAGTACTTTAAATCCAAGTCTGGTGAGTCACTCACTGATACCTTTGATAGGTTTACAAAACTCATCAATGAGATGGCTATGCATGGTAAATATTATGACTTGGAGGATATGAATACAAAGTTCATGAAAGCTTTGCCTGATTTCTACAATGAGAAGATATCTGCGATTGAGGAAGCTAATGATCTGGATGAAATATCATTAGAGGCAGTATATGGAAAACTGAGAGCTTATGAACTTGACAAGAAGCAGGAGTGAAGGAAAGATGAAGACTGTTGCACTTATTGCTCAATCTGAATTAAAGAAGCTTCCGAAAGAACAGCATGAAGAGATTGCTGTAAAGAATTCAAGGAAGAAGAAAAGGAAAGAAAGTTTTAAGTCAGAGACTACTGATATGGACTTTGACAACAATGATTCTGAATCTGAGATGCAGGAACTCTTTGCTATGTTTGCTAAAGCCTTCAAGAAAGGAAGATTCAACAGGAGAAGATTTAGCAAAGGACCTTTTCAAAAGAAGGAGGAGAAGAAGAGTGACAAAGGCAAAGGTACAATTGTCAAGCTTGATAAGGCCAAGATCAAGTGCTTTAATTGCAGTGAGCTTGGACACTTTGCTAGTGAGTGTAAGAAGCCTAGGAATTCAGGAAAGGGTAATGCACTTATGGTCACACAGAAGGATTGGGCTGATTCCAGTGATTCTGAAGATAAGTTGGATTATGACAACATTGCACTGATGGCAAATGTTTCAGATAAACCTGGATCTCCAAAGAAAACTTCTCCATCCTTTGTTAAGGTATCACTTCACTCTCTTGATTCATTTTATAACTTAAATTCTGATGAAATTAAATCTATCCATGCCGAGTTTAAGAATCTTATGACTAATTTTAGAATTCTTACTAGTGAAAGAGATGAACTTAAGGTTAAGAATGATAAATTAGTTGATAGAAATAATTTTCTTGAATCTGAGTTAATTCAAATGGAAGAATACAAGTTAAGTTCTGATAAAGCTAAGCATGATTATGGTGTTATTCTTGAGGCTTATGACTATGTCAGAAAAGAACTAGAGGAAGAGAGAGATGTGATTAAGACCATTAACATTTCTGGTAAAAAGACACAAGAAATCATCGAAAATGGAATTCGTGGTAAGGTTAATGGTTTAGGTTTTGATAAGGCTAGACAAGAAGAAAAAGTAGCTATTGTCAATGATGATAGTAAAGTAGAAACTAGCACATCTAAATCTGAAGGTAAGAAATTTTTTTCTGAACCTAATCATGTTAAATTTGTTGATTCAAAAGGTACCCCTGTTGTACACAAAAGGATTAACAATAGTAATTTAGATGAGAAAGTGTTAGAGAAACCTAAGAATGTAAACATAGTGTTTCTGTCTAAGTCTCAGTTAAAACAGAGATTAGATGGTCTTTCAGAGTCTAGCAAGATCAAAAGAAATAGGAATGGAAAAGAAGGTATTAACAAAGAGAATAATTACAAAAATGTACCTGATGCACCTAGGAAAAAATGCTATAAGTGTGGAAATCATAATCATTTGGCCCTAGACTGCAATCAAAAACCTTCTTGGAAAACTGAGTCCAGATTCCCCAAGACTCAGAAAATTCAATACCAACCACAAAAAGCTTGTTATCATTGTGGTAGTTTACTTCATTCCATTTACATGTGTAGAGAATATCATGAACTGTATTATGACTATTATTCTTTGAAATCTAAAACTCCTAGTCACAAACAGTTTGTGAAATCAAAGTCTAAAGTTGAATCTACAACAGGTAAAGTAAAGGCAAAATTCTCAAAGCCTGTTATTTCAAAATCTAGTAAGAAAGGATCCAATCAAAGTTAGGTCCTAAAAAATTCCATCTAGTTACTTTTTGTTTGCAGGGCACGGGAAAGAAGCATTCAATTATCTTGGACAGTGGATGCTCTGGACATATGACTGGAAAGACGTCCCTGCTTACAAAGTTTGAGAGGAAAGCTGGCCCAGTAATATCTTTTAGAGATGGCAACAAAGGAGAAACTCTGGGATATGGCTCAATTGTTTTGGGGAATGTCATCATAGAAAATGTAGCACTGGTTGAAGGCTTGAAACATACTCTTTTAAGCATAAGTCAACTGGGTGATAAAGGTTACAGATCAATCTTTGACAGAGAAGGATGCAAAATCTTGAATATGCAGAATGGAGACATTGTTCTAACTGGTCAAAGACATGGTAACATATATGAAGCCAGCTTAAGTGATACATCTAAAGGAATTGTTAGATGTCTCTACAGCAAAGCAACAAGTGATGAAAGCTGGAATTGGCATAAGAAACTCTCACATCTCAACTTCAAGAAGCTTAATCAACTTGTTAAGCACAATCTGGTGAGAGGCCTACCTCAGGCAAATTATGTGCAAGATGGACTTTGTGATGCATGTCAGTTTGGAAAGCAAAGAAGAACCACTTTCAAGAGCAAGACTGAAAATTCAATTACTGAACCATTTCACATGCTACATCTTGATCTGTTTGGTCCAGTAAACATTATGTCTATCAGCAAGAAAAGATTTGCTCTAGTGATAGTGGATGATTTTACAAGGTTCACATGGGTGTTCTTTCTACACAAGAAGGATGAAGCTCCTCAGCAAATCATTGAACTTATCAAGAATATTCAGAATAACTCTGAGTACAAAGTCAAAGTACTTAGGAGTGACAATGGTACAGAATTCAAGAATTCTACAATGGAGGAGTATTTTGCAGACAATGGAATCACTCAACAGTTTTCTGCACCTGGTACACCTCAGCAGAATGGTGTAGTGGAAAGAAAGAACAGGACTCTCATAGAGGCAGCAAGAACCATGCTTGCAGATGCAAAAGTTCCAACCTACTTTTGGGTAGAAGCTATTAACACTGCATGTTTCACTCAAAACTGTACCTTGGTTAATAGTCATGGAAAAACTCCCTATGAGATGATCAAAGGAAAGAAACCAAGTGTGAAATACTTTCACATCTTTGGATGCAAATGCTATGTCCTAAAAGTTCATCCAGAACAACTTGGAAAATTTGAAGCAAAATCGGATGAAGCAATTTTTCTAGGATATTCAGCATCTAAGGCCTTCAAAGTTTATAATCTCAGAACTCACATTGTAATGGAATCAATTCATGTTGCATTTGATGATAAGAAATTTGGAATTCTGCAAACTGATGAAAGCCATGAAAAATTGGAATTTGAAAATCTGAAGAATTCTGAGATACTCTCCAGTGATGATGAAGGTTCTCCAGAAGAAATTTCTATTGCTTCTCAAAGGAATGCTACTGTTGAGGGGGAGCAAATAAATCAAAGAGAACACAGTGATCATCAGGAGCAGACTAGCTATTCAGAGTCTACTCCATCAGGAACTAATTTTTCAGAGTCTACTGAGGAAAGATCAGTAACTAGCAGCAATATGGAATCTACTGATTCTATTGATCAAAGGGGAGTTATTGAAGGTAGAGAGAATTCTTCTACAAGAGATACCACTAACTTAGGGGGAGAATCTAGCAGAGGTAATCTACCACTTGTTAGAAAATGGACAAAGGATCATACTGAAGATTTGATTATTGGTGATCCAAATAGTGGTGTTCGAACTAGAAGATCAATTTAAAATGAATGCTTGTATAGTTGTTTTCTCTCAAAGAATGAACCTAAGAAGGTTGAAGAAGCCTTACAGGATCCTGATTGGGTAATTGCAATGCAGGAGGAGTTAAATGAGTTTGAGAGAAACAAAGTCTGGAAACTGGTACCAAGACCTAAAGATAGATCTATTGTTGGTGCAAGATGGGTTTTCAGAAACAAGCTAGATGAATCTGGTATGATTGTAAGAAACAAAGCAAGACTGGTGGCCAAGGGTTATTCTCAGGAAGAAGGCATTGATTATGATGAGACCTTTGCACCTGTAGCAAGATTGGAAGCAATCAGAATGTTTCTTGCATTTGCAGCTCATTCAAAATTCAAGGTATACCAGATGGATGTAAAGAGTGCTTTTCTAAATGGCAAACTTGATGAGGAAGTGTACGTAGAACAGCCACCTAGATTTGTTGATCCAAAATTTCCAAATCATGTCTACAAACTTGACAAGGCACTCTATGGACTAAAGCAGGCACCAAGAGCATAGTATGAGACTTTTTCTAAATTTCTTCTTGAAAATGGCTTCACAAGAGGTACAATTGACAAAACTCTATTCTTTAGAAAGATAAAAGGTGAATTGCTTTTAGTTCAAGTTTATGTTGATGATATTATTTTTGGTTCTACTAATGAAAAGTTGTGTGCTAAGTTTAGCAAGCTTATGCAGTCTAAATATCAGATGAGCATGATGGGTGAATTAAATTATTTCTTAGGCTTGCAGGTCAAACAAACTGAGACTGGTATTTTCATTAATCAGTCAAAGTATATCAAAGATCTTTTAAGAAGGTTTGACTTTCAAGACTGTGTAGTTGCAAAAACACCCATGGCAACAGCCACTAAACTAGACTCTGATCCTAAGGGAAAAAGTGTGGATAATACTAGTTATAGAGGCATGATAGGCTCATTGTTATATCTAACTGCAAGTAGACCAGATATAATGTTTTCTACCTGTTTATATGCTAGATTCCAAAGTGATCCTAAGGAATCTCATTTAATTGCCGTGAAGAGAATTTTTAGATATCTCAAAGGAACTCCAAATCTTGGTTTGTGGTACCCTAGAGAATCCGATTTCTTCCTAATTGGCTATTCAGACTCTGATTATGCAGGGTGTAAGATAGACAGGAAAAGCACTACAGGTACATGTCAATTCTTGGGAAATAGATTGATTTCTTGGGCAAGCAAGAAACAACAATCTGTTTCAACCTCAACTGCAGAAGCTGAGTATATAGCAGCAGGCAGTTGTTGTGCACAGCTCCTTTGGATAAGAAATCAGTTGATGGATTATGGTATGACACTTAGTAATATTCTTATGTTTTGTGATAATACTAGTGCTATCAAAATTGCAGAAAATCCAGTTCAACATTCAAGGACTAAGCACATTGATGTCAGGTATCACTTTATTAGAGAACATATTGAGAATGGTACTGTGGAACTTCATTTTGTTCCTACTGACAAACAGCTTGCAGATATTCTAACTAAACCACTTGATGAAACTACATTCAGTAGATTAGTAAGTGAGTTAGGAATGTTAAATTTCTAGATCTTTAACATCTGCAATAGTAGCAAGGTATGTTGTTTTTTATCTTATAGACTTGATATTCTTGTCAGGATCTATATTTGATTGTTAAATGCTTTAGCTATAACACTTTGCCTTGATAAATTTCAGTATGATAGACTTATTAATAATCATCAGGATTAGATTTGTATCAGGATGCTGACGTCATCAGTATTGTGTTAGTATCAGGATTGTGAAAATTGTTTCAGATCCTGACATTTACTTTGTGTAGTAATCTAATTCTGTGATGTATTGAGTCTATGCTAGCAAGTTTTAATATTTGCATACTGATAATTTATACATCATTCAAATCAGTCAATAATCAAAAGACAAGTTGATAACAAGAAATTGTATTTTCATTAATTGAACGCATTATATACATGGAAATGAAATACAACATCTTTTTGTCTAACTTCTACTGATAATCATGTACTTATCTAATGATATGGATTTTGAGATACAGGACAAGGAGCATCTCAAGAAATCCATCAGGGGATTTGAACAGCCTCGTCTGCTTTTTGATTCCTTGTCTGGGCGACTTGAATGAGAGTAGCTAACTTAAATGAATAGCATCTCCATCAAGATCAACCTCAGACTCTCGGTAAAATTCTTCATCCTCAAGTTTTGAGGAGGTTAGGGGAAGATTGTATCCAACAGATGGATATTCTAGGAGAAACCTCTGGATATTATCTGAAACTACTCCATCCATGATTGGTTCGATGAGAAAAGTTGTCTCTTCAAAGAGATGATCAAGAACAGGATGTTCATCGACTATGAAAAACCTAAAGAATGGGTTTGAATGGAATTTTGGTTTGAGAATCACTGTTGAGAAGAAAAGAAATTGAAAGGTTTATGGAGAATGGCATAAGATGTCTGTTTCTTTTATAGAAAGACGTGAGAAGCTGAACAGTCACTTGGAATTTTTAATGAAGTCAGATGCTAATTATTACGTGTGACTATATTTCTTGTTTTCAAGAAATGTTGAATATATCTAACCAGTTATTTTGTTCAGATTAATTGTTTATTTCTTTTTCAGATAAAAGAAAAATGCCACGTGGAAACTCCATATTAAGTCTCTGGAATCAGGATGATATTGATCAGGATTTCAAGTGTGACCATCAGGATTTGAGAATTATGATTATTTTTAAATCACACTGCATTTTCTGACTATTTTGATGAGAGGTCACAACAAGAAAATGAAGCTGATCAGTATTGATTTTTTATCTTGATAATACCCTGATTTATTTCATGAAAATCAATTTTGGATTTTATTTTCCAAAAATCGTGGGTAACCGCACTTTTCAGGGACTAACACCTGTCAATCTACGTGTCGACGTGGGATAGTGGTCTGAAAGATATGTGAAATATATTTGTTTTGAAACTCTAATCGTGTAATTTCTTTCTCTAATTTCACATTCTCTAAAGCAAAAACACTCTCGAGTTTTCAAAATCACTAATCTATTTCAAGAATTTTTCAAGTTCTTTTCAGATAAAAAATGGCAGCTCAAAGAAGATTACCTAAATCAGTAGCCTTCAAGTTTGGTGACTTTGATTTTATGACAAACAATCATGTAGCAGCTATCACCAACAAGGAAGGAGTGTCAACTGATTTTCATCCAATCATGAACTTTCTGGCGTATGGACCACTAAGTTATGCATTGACAGCATCTCCACAAATTAATCAAGCAGCTGTTATACAAGCTTGGGAGAATGCTGAGGTAATTGATTCTACTCAGAGTCAATCAGGTAAGATTGTTCTACACTTAGGACAAGATTCTTTTTATATTACTGAATCTGTTGTTAATTTAGTACTTCACTTACCTGTTAGTCTGAATTATGAGAATGTACCATCTGATGATGATGTTAGAACTATGTTATCTGTATTAGGTTATAATGGACCTTTAGATAACATGAGCCAGTTAAGAAGATCTTATCTTAGGAAAGAGTGGTCTTTCTTCTTTGATCAATTAGCTAAATGCTTTACTGGTAAATGTAGTTCTTTTGATCAAATTACTTCTGTAACTTCACATATTGCTTATAGTTTGCTTTATGACAGAGTAATTAACATTGGTCACATTATCTTAAGTCAGATGTGTATTAAACTTGGGTTAAGAGATCAAAACAGGAAAATGGTTTATTATCATAGATTTATACAAATGTTTATTAACCATTTTATTCCTGATGTTGAAGCTAGATTTGGTAGAGAACATTATGTTTCTTCTTATGTACAGCAAAAGAGAATTTTCTCTGACATTACAAAGAAGGATAATGAAAAGAATCTAGATGAAATACCTGCAATTCATTATCCACATCATGTTCAGGTAATTCTTAAAACTCATCTTCCTACTCTCTACAATTCTTCTTTCTTTTGTGGTGAAATGGCTCAAGAATCTCATTTGGAGGAGAACCCACCCGTGTCTACCCAAGTAGCCCAAAACATTATAGTCTCTGAAACAATTCAAGAACAAAGTTTTAATCCACAGCCTATTGTTTCAAAGAAACCAACCTCTGGTGTTTCTCAAAAGACATCAGTTGTAAGGAAGAGAAGATTTGTTGTGTCAAGTAGTAGTAGTAGTAGTTCTAGTGAAGATGATGATAATATATCTCTTGCTGAGAGAGAAGAATTGAAGGCTGCAATTCAACTTTCTAAGCTAGGACAAAGAGATGAAGCACCTAGTCACAGCCAGGCTGCAGTTTCTCAAAAGGCTGTAGTACTTAAAAAGGGAAAACAGTTACTGGATACTGTCTCTCAAAAGATTGTGTCTATTGAAAAAGGATCTCATCCCAAGATCACTTCTGTGTCTACACCTCTTGAGTCTTCTCAGGATAAATCTTTTGCTCACTATACCAGGAGAACAAGGAGAAAGATTCAATTGTCACCTACACACACAGAGTCTAGTCCAACTAATATCATGCAGGTCTCTACAAATGAAGCTACAATCAAGTCAGCAAATGACCATAGAGATCTGGATATTGATTCTTCATAGGAAACTACATTATCATACAGACTGGCTATGGGACTAATTTCTCTCAAAGTAAAGTTGTCAAGGCCTGTTCTAGATTTTCTAGTTGAAAGAGTACCAAAACTTTTATTTCCAGATGAATATGGACTTCTATATCAAAGACTTGACTTAATGAAGATGTATTTCTATGTATCTATCAGAAGACAATTAGTCAAGAAATTTGGACCCTCGAAGCATGTTGCACTTCAATCACTTCATGCATATTTATTTGACAAAGATGTCATTATTGAAGATGCTTCAGCTCAAGGTGAACAACAGGAGGAAGTAGATAGAGGAATGCAGTCAACAGAAGATACTATTGCACCAGTGGTGGATAGTAGGAAAGATCAGATCACAGTCACTGCAACACAAGAACCATCTAGTCAGAGGTTGGATGACTCAGGAGCTGTGATAGCTGATGTTGAAAGGTCTTTTGTGATGACTGAAATTGCAAGTGAGAAACCCTATGATATGGGAGGAATAACTTTGACTGATTTTCTTGAAGATCAAACAAATATTATTCAGTCAGAGTCTATCCACCTTGAGGGTGAGTCTCAGCAAACAACACTTAAAGACAGTGATGTACTAACTATGGTGTCTAATGAAGTATTACTGAAGACATCAGAGTCTAGTAAAGAACCTGAAAGTGGTATACTGGAGCCTGTAGTCTCTGGAAGGAAAGAAGATGATTGTAAGGATTCAGAGACTATAGCAGCTCACTCCTTGGAGAAAACCTCAAGCCCCATGCCAAATGAGGAACCCTCTCTCCATGTGAGTTCAGGTATAAAAACTTCTTCTAAACTCTATTTTTCTGTAGGTCATGAGAGCACTTATCCAAATTTGAGTGTTACACTTGAAAAGATGGATATTAATCCACAATTAGAGCGGCTGGCTCCTGACCAGGCAAAAGGAGAGGTAGAAAGAGTGTTGACTTTAGATAGTCAAAGTGAGATTGAGGGTATGGATGATCAACTCCATAATGAAGGAGAGAAAATTAGGAAACCACCATCGTTTGATTTCTGGGATCAGGTTTTTCCTGAATCTTGGTCTGATAATCTTGGTACGGATGCTGGTACTTATTCTTTTATCAAGATGTATTAGAAGAATGACTTAGCAAAGCACAATTCAAAGCCAGAAGTTAAAGCTCAGAAGCAAAAAGAAAGGCTTGTGGGAATTATCAATAGAAGAGGTGAAAGGCTAAGACAAACTTCTACATCATCAGTACCAGAAGATATTTCTAATGATCCAAGTATTCCTTTGTATGTACTTCCAATATCAGCCAGAATTGAGACATCAACAGTATCTGATCAATCTAAGGAGGCGTCAGGATTTGTAGATGTTAGTACACAGAATACTGGTGAAGGACAAGATGATCATATTGCAGCTTCAGATCAGAAAGATGAAGATGTTTGTAACTCTAATCGAGTTTTATTACTTGAATATCATTCTACACAGGCAACTTCTTCTACAAGACTTGAATCTGAAGATATTCCAAACACTTCCAACATTGAAGTCAATTCTGAAGTTCTACAAGA
The DNA here is from genome assembly GCA_037693485.1 of Kitagawia praeruptora. Classification (NCBI taxonomy): domain Eukaryota; kingdom Viridiplantae; phylum Streptophyta; class Magnoliopsida; order Apiales; family Apiaceae; genus Kitagawia; species Kitagawia praeruptora. The sequence goes on along the minus strand of CM075344.1, from coordinate 52,415,163 downwards.
CATTCAGAAATCTCAAGTTGAAATTCAATCAAGACTTCAAACACTTGAAGATAACCAAGTCACTATTATGGAAAATCAAGCAGTTCTGATGAATCTTATTTGTTCTGTTACTGAATCTCTTGGAATTCATGTTGCTGATGTCAAAAAGGGGGAGATAAAAACAGTTCAAAGGCAACAAACTGGGGGAGATAAACAGACTGGGAAAGATAAAAGAAGAACTAAGGGTGACAGAGGTGAATCTCATCATGGAAGTGGTAAAGGAAAAGAAGCGTCAAAATAGTTGAATTCTTTCGTCTAAGTACTGGATACTATGTCTATATCTAAAGAGGAGGTACTTAACTTCATGATTTTTGAATTCATAAATTCTATTCTGATTGTATTATTATATGTTTTGACATCAACAACTCAGATTTATGCTTCAGATTTTAAAGCATAAATAGGGGGAGATTGTTAGGAATAATTCATGAGTTGTGATGTTAAGAATAGAATTTTACTTATACTTCTTGTATATCCTGATCTTATAAAGGATTTAGCACTTTGTATAGGAAATATGTGTTAGACAGTTATCTGTATAGTTTAGTCAGGAATGAACAGTGCATCAAGTACTACATGTCAGGAACTTAGATCGAATCCTGATATGTCAAGTCAAATACTGATCAAGTACTGATAGGATGGTTAGATCCTGATGCAAGATGGAATCCTGATATCAATCGTGTTACTGATGATGTCATTATGGATGCTACAGAAACTGGCAAGTGCTATAAAACAGGATCGTTGTTTGAAGAACAAGCAAGAAGATATTATGAAGGGAAGAATTTTCTATTGATGGAAACTATCAACTGGACAGCAGAACATTGTCATGTATAGATTATCTTTCTGTAATTAGTTGATAGGAAGCATTATAAATACTCTCTCTATATCATTGTAAAAAGAGTCGAACAAGTGTGAGTCGTAAGTTCGTGTGCGTAGCTCTGTATAAGGTTTGTATTCGAGAGTTCGAAACAAACAGAGAGAGAGATTTGTATTGTCAGCAGCTGCTAAAGGTATTTGTACACCTTTGGTAGAGTTTGTATTTGATCTTATTAATACAAACAGAGTTTGATTCATTCGTTTATTCTTGTTCATATAACCAAGCAAAAATCAGACACGATTATATAACTTGTATTCAACCCCCCTTCTACAAGTTATTCGAGTTAACATATGTTGTATTTAAAGGTTCAAAACTTGTAAAATCCATATTTAATTCATTTTTGGTCCTAAAAATATTTTAAAAATATGTGGGTGTTCGTAATTTTGTACTCTACTTTTTAAAATAAAAAGCTATATTTTTATTGGCTGATTTAATTCGAAGTATTAAAGAATGTGTAGTAGTTTTTAGTTTAATTTTTTAAGATAAGAAATTACTGAAATGCCCTTGACTCTTATCTCTAAAACCACAGCTCTCTTTTGGGCCATACAATCTCTCGATTTCTCCAGATGCTTCTCAGACTCTCCCAAAATTAATCTTATCATCTTTCTCAATCTCTCCCTCTTTCTAATCTCTCTCACAACATCTCTCTCTCTCATGTAAGCTCCGAATTCGTTGATTCTTGTTACGAATCGAACCTCTCCCCCTCCTCTTTCTTATTTATAACTGTATGTAGTGTCGAATTGAGGAATTTGCTAGGTGTAAGTTCAATTGTCGCTGTGTGCGCGGTGCTTGGCCATGGGTACAAGATTCAGTCGAGTATGTATATTGGGTTCTCAAATCTCTCTAGTTCCGATTTCAAATTGGGTGTTGTTGTGTGAGGAGCTGTGCGTATATGTGTGAATGACCGGCGTGTATGTGTATTAGGGATGTGTGTAGGGTGGCTGTGCAGAGGTGGGGTTGTGGTGGTGATGAACTGTAGTGGTGTGGGTGTGTGGCAGCCTTCGTGTGTATGTAGTGGTAAGTTGAAATTCGAGTATAATATACGGTTCATTGTTAAATTCTTCTGGTGGATTCTGGTTTTGGTCGAAGCTGGTATGGATGTTGGATTACCTGGTTATGCAGTTGAATTCTTATGATTCGTTGATAGCTAACAATTGTGATGTGGGTTATGTGTTATAACCATTATGTTAAGGATATAATCGTATTGTTATGTTGAGGTTTTGGGTGTTGTCATGTTCGAAGGAGGCAGGGGATATAAGGAAGAGGTGGTAGAGGCTGTATGAGTGGTTGGGTGATGATAAGGTAGAGTCTTGGTTGCTGTGTATTGATAGGTGGTGGTGTGTGTACCGTGTAATTGCGTATGTGTGGATAATTAACAGATGTGTGGCAGTTTGGGCGTTGGGTATAAAGAGGACAGGTTTTGTGTGATTTGGTTATGAGGTTGTGTTTGATTCTTTTGTCACAAAGTAGTGTACATTGGTTATTTGGAAATTTTGTTGGGTGCCCATCTAGCAGTTGGATAAAATTCAGTCCTTGTGTGATGTTTCGGTTAATTCACCGATTTTGCAAATTAGTCTTATGCTGGTTCGTTATGTGATGTTAATTGTTGTTTAATCGTATATGAATTGCTAAGTTCTTAAGCTATGAAAACTCTGTTAATTGGAGATTATGAATTGTTAAGTGTTTATCTGTGGAGTAGATAACTTGCCAGTGAACAGTTTATTTTAATATGATTTTGATCATAGTATATCAAGTTGATATTGAGGTAAAGGAATATTGGATCGAATGCTTGGGTTGGTTGTATTTCGATAGATTAAGCCATTTTATAAAGGAGGTGTTGTCCGATTTTCGTTAGAAGTATATTCTTAATCTTTTGGTAAATTGATAAAAAGTTAATTGTGAATCAATGTGTATATGTGGGATAATATAGAGACAAGTTATTGTTATATGCTAAATGTTTATGTGAATTATTTGATTTCACTATACTATTTTGAGTAAGTAAAAGTAAGTGGTCTATATTTGTGCTATACGTATTATAATTGTAAAACGAAATAGGTAACGTATGGGTAGATTAGTAGAGACGGTACAGTTAAGGTTATAATTGTACTGAAATAGTGTTTTATCTTCATATAGGTACGAGTAGGAGGTCCGGCTAGGTGCCAGTGTACGTAAGGACGGCATTTTAAGAAAGGAATTGTGTATCGGAATTGACGAGTGTACTCAATTAGAGATTGATGAATTATGGAGAAAGGACGAATGTATAGCCGAGAAGAGGCCAATGTGTAAAGAAGTAGAAGCTATTGTAAAGTGAGTGACGGATCGAGATATTGGAAGTGGAAGCTTCATGTATTGAGGCAAGTGTTATCGCTCTTCACTTATTGTTCAAGTGAATGCAATTCTGTTATATTTATATATCAAACGTGTCGGTCAAATTATGCTTACAAAGTAGCGTCCTTCTTCAAATGACGTGCCAATGTTCATATTTCCACTTTTAGCTCAAGTGCAAATCTTCGAATGATCTTACAAATATCCTCTTCCTCAAAGATATTTTAAAAACATGATATGTTATTGGATTCCTCAGGAGAGTACCATTTATATTAATTTACTTTATTTTATTTTCTTCTAAAATGTTTAAAAGACGTTGTAAACAGAGGAATCCAAGATTTTAAAATCTTATAAAAATCTTTTAACACGAATCTTGATTATGACATATTTTCACCGATGGATCCTCTTTAGGGGATGTTCTTTTCAAACTGACTTACAATTTAATTATCTTGGAGTTATTTTACAAAGGATCATTTTTTTAACTATTTAATTCACGTATGTTGATTCAAACTTGACAAGGTGTTGGTAAATTTTATTAAATGCTTAACACTTGACTATATTCTTGCTTTATCTTATAATTACAGTTGTTAATCATGTTGCAAGTATTTTCCCTTCACTTCTTGTTCAAGTGAAATTCATTTTTAATTATTTTTGATTATGATGTCACCCCTTTATTGTCGATCTCGTCGATATTTATTGTTATTGTTGTTCATTCAATTGTTACCCCAATTATTGTCGATCTCGTCGACATTTATTGTTATTGTTGTTGTTCTATTATAACCCTATTTATGATATCGAACTTGTCGATATCGAGGATAGAACTATTGATTCCTTTTATTCTACCAGTTGAGTTGTTGTTCTGGAACGTGAGTTTTCCAGATTGTTTGATTGACAGAGGTTGTCGATTGTTCCGACACCTAGTACGTTAGATGTAGAATTGGAATGTTTTTTATGTCCCTTCGAGGAGACCATATTATGGTCAAGAGGAGTCCCTTCGGGGAGACCAGATTCGTGGTCAGATGTTAAGGCCAATGTGTGACGTGGATCCATTAAAGGACATTGCTGTGTGCATTTGTCCGGGGTTAGTGCGTGACTGATCAGCAGCCTAACCTTATTGTTTTTAAAATATATAAAATCCAATTCTAATCCATACATTGAGGTTAAGTTATTTCAAGCCTGATTCCCTTGAAGCCTATTATGATTATCTTTAATTATCAGAACTTTTATCAGTTCTCATTGTTGATGCATTTTATTTTAGCGGAGTCCTGTTGGCTCATCTGGGAGTTACAATATTTAATTTCTTCAGCTGGTTTCTTTCGTACCGTATGATGATTATTCTTGTTGATCAGAACCTATATTGTTCTTGATATTGCTATCACTATTTACACTTATTGAGCATTATTGGCTCACTCTTGCTTGTTTATTTTTCTTCAGTTAATAGAGGAGATTAGTGGACCTTGTGTGGATGAGTTTTCCTGTTCCAGCGAGAGGTGACGTTCGAATTGTTGGTTTCGCCGGGTAGTGATTTGAGTTTGTTAGAGGTTGGTTTACTAGTTCGGTAGACGAACTTAGTTGTTATTAATTTGTATAATAATTTCATTTTGAGGATTGGATTGTAATAATGTAATTTGATAGTTGTTTCATACCGTAGCCTGTATGCGATCTTGGATTAGGGGTGTTTTATTTATGTTTTTTAGTTATATCCAGGTTTGTTTGTGTTTATAGTGGTTGGTGGTCCCAAATTTGTACCCCGGATTTTTGGAATGCCACAGTTGGTATCAGAGATACAGGTTATGGTCACTGAAATAGTTTGGATGGGTGGGTATACGTGCGTGAGACGGACGTTAGATATAACGATTTAGGATAAGGTTTGCCTTAGGATATTCAGACGAGTATTGCGACATTGTATGGTCCTTCGACATATCGCGCGAGTAGGATCGAGTTCGATTCGTTTGAAGACTAGTGGACGAGCGAGACAGATAATCCAGAGCCATGTGAGCTGTTAGAGCTACCAGTTTGGAGGACATTATCTCGAGACTTTCACGTACCTTCTAGAGCTTTTCTATGACTTTAGCTTCGATATGAACATTATAGAGAGAATACGAGAAGACTAGAAATTAGATGTGGGAAGCGATTATTGGCCTGAGTTAGAAGTGCGGGCATAGTTACACGTTACTAGCCGTTGATCTCGGTTGAAAATATTCCCCATTTGGGCAGTTGAATTGATTTTGTTCTTGCTCTGAATTGTTGTAAATGAATTCACGAAGCATTTGTTGCGCAGTGACGGTTAGAATCGAGAATGAATTGAGATCTTCTTATTTATTCAACTCATTATTGGCAGGCCGGTTTTGGCAGCAAAGCATATTAGTGCTTAGTCGACAAGAGTGAGATTATGAATAATTAAGAATTTCTTGAAAGTTGTTTAATCAATAGTTGATGTATACCTTTGGTGATCAACTATACTTCAATTGATAATGAGTTTTATATATCACATTCACTTAAATTTAATCCTATTCTTTTAAAAAAAATCCCTATTTTTCAGGGGACACTTGGTCCAACTCTATATATGAGAATTTTTTTTAGACTCTTGAATTCTTTTCATTTTCCCTGAATATTTAATATTCTTTATCCGAACTGAGATGAACAACCTATGTATATAGGGGATTCAGGGACATTTTATCTCTGTGATAGAAGTCCGGTTGGACGCCACTGATTATGCTTGTCATGAAAGTACTAAAGACTGGCCATCTTTATGTACTATGGTGGTTGACCTAAGTGACAAATGCAACCTGATAACAGTTCGAAGATCATATTGATCTCTCGGTTAAATCCTTTCACAAAAGGTTTTATCAAACAAAATTCAGTGTACATTCATACCTAATACCTATTCCTTCTATTGACTTCCTTTGTCAGAAATCCTGATTATTTTGGATTACCAATGATGAAGAGCCGTGAAGATAGATGCGACGACATCCTAAGTGGTCAAAGCTGCGATTAAGTTGACAAAAAAAAAATTGGTTGAGCAAGATTGAGTAGTTGATGTTAAAACAGAGATGACATATCAAGTTGGATTATTTATTAGATCGAAAACACATGTACAAGATTTGAGATTATTGAGAAAGAAAAAAAAGGAGTAGTTATCAAGGGGCACAAGATTATAGATTTTGTTAAAGGTTGAAAATAAAATGATGATGAAGATATTTGGTATGTGATGTTTATTGTTGATGAAAGATTGCTTTGGACATCTATTTAATTTTAGAGATAGTAAATAGAATATCTTAGGATTTGGAATGTTTTAAGGCTAATGATTGGGTATAAATTTTAGAACTCAAACTAGAATAACTTAAGTGAAGCGGGACGGATTTGTCTGTAAGAGTTATTAGAAGGAATTGAAGCTTGAATAAGAAACACGATGATTGCTTTGGAATTAATAACTTGTGTGAGCTAGTTAAAGAATCATGATTAGTAGGAGCGGAAGAGAGTTGACCAAGATGGAGTAAGATGATAAGAAGAAAAAGACATAGAACCAGAGAATTTTCACAATTGTTTTAAAGAAATGTGATTCAGTCAAGGGAAGAATGTAGAATTTAGAAAATCTAAAGTCGGAAGAGTGGGGGCACAATAGTTGCCCACAAGATGCGAATTAGAAGTGATGAATAAGACCCCATGGTCGAAAGATAAGATTTCATGAAAAAGTATATTGAAAATGTGTTGAGGTAAACGCAGATAATGTAAATACAACTGGAAAGAATATCATGGTAGAAAGTGACCGAGTCAGAAGTCAAGTTATGTGCCATAAGTGTGGGAAGATAAGGCAGTTGCCAGTGATTATATCATACCAGTCTCAATGGACCCAAGGATGAAGCTAATAGAATCGTTTTCTATAAAATTACTAGAAAGCTAGAAATTTATTTTGGATATGAACGACGTTATCAAGAATTTGATTGTGATGGCAGTGAAAAGAGTTAAGGATGATTTAGGATTGGATGGAGTAGTTAACTACGAAGTACAAACACATTGTGAGGGCAAGAAAGTGAGATTATGATTATCAAGGGATGTAAAGTGGTGTTTTGAGGCCGAAAGCAGATTAAAAAAAAAGGTCTTAACGAGCATGAAGATCAAAAGATTATTATACAAGATGATGGAGTTGTTTTGCACAGAAAGAAATATCAGAAAGGAAACAGTTAAATCGAAGGAGATTTCAGTGGTTAAAATTTTCTAATGTATAATTTGATGGATTACCCGGACTGTGACCAGGTAAGGATGAAGAGTTTGTTTGTTATTCATTTTCCAAAAATAGAAATAGTTTCAAGGAGTTCAATATTGAATGACATCAATGGAAACTTTGGAGTTAAAAATGTGATTAAAAGATCTTCGCAAGAGAAGGAGTAGTAATACTCATCGTATCTCAAGAGGAAGATTATGCGCAAGATTTCTAAATATGAGTTTTAAATGGAAAGGAATCAATTTTTAAGACATGTAGTTAGTAATGAAGGAATCAAAGTGAATTTTGTGAAGATGGAGCAGTAATGAGTTGAGAAATGCCCATAATGCTAGCAGAGGTCGAAAGTTTTAAAGGATGAACCAGGAACTACTAAAAGGTTATTGAAGGCTTTTATCCAGATAGCCTCAGCATTAGGTAAGTTCTCCAGTTAAAAAAAATTAAAAAATATGTGAATGATTAGATAGATGAGAAGAGAGCTTCGAAAGGCTATAGAGGATTAATAATCACTCCAGTGATAGTGAAGCTAGATGAGCAGGGAGACTTTGTGAATTATCGTGATGGTTCGTAGAAAAGGATGAGGTTGTTTATTGTCATGACATACAAAGTACATGTTGGTATTCATAAGCGAAAGTATTGACACATGAGTTGGAATTGATCGTGATGGTTTTCGCCTAGAGTTGAGAAGTCAGATGTGGAAGTTCAAACGCCTAGTCTACAACGAAGGTGATTGATACCGTGGCATGAGCCGTAATTATTAGAGAATTAAGAGGTACCGAGATGAGGTAATGAACCTGAATGTGAATGAGCTGACGAGAGAGGAACTGAACAGTCAGAAGGATAACTGGTGAATGTGTACTTTATTTCGTAATATCTCGAAATGCGAGCGACGAATAGATTTCGTAATTTCTGTGGTTAAATTGAGTATTGTAAAGCGTTGGAGTTATAATGCGTAGAGTCAAGTTCAAGAATTTGTTGGGTGAGTAGAGTTATGTTTCAGAAACTGATTTCAGAAGATGCAGAATACGTATAGTTTAGAGGGTTTTCTAAGATCGTGAGTTATTTGTTGAAGACGTGTAATTGAGTTGACTTATATTAAGTCAAATTTCGTGATTAATTAAAGTTAAAGTTTGTTAAAAATTGTTGGAGCAAAAGTGTTTTGTGATTGGTAGTGAGGGGGGGCTATGGCCCCGGAATAATTGATATTACAACCAGTTAATCAAGATTTTGTTCTTGTAGTGGGTTACGTTAAAGTCAAGGCGGATTTATTTATTTACGTGTTTACTGCAAGTCAAGGCAGGTTTCGTATTAGCATTGTGTATGATTAAATTGAGGAAATTAGAGCGAATGTTTGAAAAGTACTTTCACTTGTTTCTTAGGATTGATTCTGAGGACAGAATCTTATTAAGGGGAGAAGGATATAACGACCTAGAAAATTTCGTATTTAAAATTGCTTATTTAATGTTAAATGTGGATTATATGATGTGAATATTTTTGAGAAGATCAATATATATGATATTGTGTTCATGTGTTTATATGATGATTCGTGTGTGCCGTGTAAGTCTGTGTATTTTTGAGGATTTAAATATTTTTAAATCATGTATTATTGATCTTCTAAATATTTTATAAACTCATCGGAGTTATTATAAATCGTGAAATCTTTTATGTTATCATCTTTATGATATTAATTAGTTTTTAAAATTGTGGGGAGAATTAATTTGGGTGTTTAGGTATTTTAAAATGATTTTAAGATTTATGTTGTATTTAAAGGTTCAAAACTTGTAAAATTCATATTTAATTCATTTTTAATCCTAAAAATATTTTAAAAATATGTGGGTGTTCATAATTTTGTACTATACTTTTTAAAATAAAAAGTTGTATTTTTATTGGCTGATTTAATTCGAAGTATTAAAGAATGTGTATTAGTTTTTAGTTTAATTTTTTTAGATAAGAAATTACTGAAATGCCCTTGACTCTTATCTCTAAAACCACAGCTCTCTTTTGGGCCATATAATCTCTCGGTTTCTCCAGATGCTTCTCAGACTCTCCCAAAATTAATCTTATCATCTCTCTCAATCTCTCCCTCTTTCTAATCTCTCTCACAACATCTCTCTCTCATGTAAGCTCCGAATTCGTTGATTCTTGTTACGAATCGAACCTCTCCCCCTCCTCTTTCTTATTTGCAACTGTATGTAGTGTCGAATTGAAGGATTTGCTGGGTGTAAGTTCGATTGTCACTATGTGCGCGGTGCTTGGCCGTGGGTACAAGATTCAGTCGAGTATGTATATTGGGTTCTCAAATCTCTCTAGTTCCGAGTTCAAATTGGGTGTTGTTGTGTGAGGAGCTGTGCGTATATGTGTGAAGGACCGATGTGTATATGTATTAGGGATGTGTGTAGGGTGGCTGTGCAGCGGTGGGGTTGTGGTGGTGATGAACTGTAGTGGTGTGGGTGTGTGGCAGCCTTCGTGTGTATGTAGTGGTAAGTTGAAATTCGAGTATAATATACGGTTCAGTGTTAAATTCTTCTGGTGGATTCTGGTTTTGGTCGAAGCTGGTATGAATGTTGGATTACCTGGTTATGCAGTTGAATTCTTATGATTCGTTGATAGCTAACAATTGTGATGTGGGTTATGTGTTATAACCATTATGTTAAGGATATAATCGTATTGTTATGTTGAGGTTTTGGGTGTTGTCATGTTCGAAGGAGGCAGGGGATATAAGAAAGAGGTGGTAGAGACTGTGTGAGTGGTTGGGTGATGATAAGGTAGAGTCTTGGCTGCTGTGTATTGATAGGTGGTGGTGTGTGTACCATGTAATTACGTGTGTGTGGATAATTAACTGATGTGTGGCAGTGTGGGTGTTGGGTATAAAGAGGACATGTTTTGTGTGATTTGGTTATGAGGTTGTGTTCGATTCTTTTGTCACAAAGTAGTGTACATTGGTTATTTGGAAGTTTTGTTGGGTGCCCATCTAGCAGTTGGATAAAATTCAGTCCTTGTGTGATGTTTCGATTAATTCACTGATTTTGCAAATTAGTCTTATGCTGGTTCGTTATGTGATGTTAATTGTTGTTTAATCGTATATGAATTGCTAAGTTCTTAAGCTATGAAAACTCTGTTAATTGGAGATTATGAATTGTTAAGTGTTTATCTGTGGAGTAGATAACTTGCCAGTGAACAGTTTATTTTAATATGATTTTGATCATAGTATATCAAGTTGATATTGAGGTAAAAGAATATCGGATCGAATGCTTGGGTTGGTTGTATTTCGATAGATTAAGCCATTTTATAAAGGAGGTGTTGTCCGATTTTCGTCAAAAGTATATTCTTAATCTTTTGGTAAATTGATAAAAAGTTATTTGTGAATCAATGTGTATATGTGGGATAATATAGAAACAAGTTATTATTATATGCTAAATGTTTATGTGAATTATTTGATTTCACTATACTATTTTGAGTAAGTAAAAGTAAGTGGTCTATATTTGTGTTATACGTATTATAATTGTAAAACGAAATAGGTAACGTATGGGTAGATTAGTAGAGACGGTACGGTTAAGGTTATAACTGTACTGAAATAGTGTTTTATCTTCATATAGGTACGAGTAGGAGGTCCTGCTAGGTGCCAGTGTATGTAAGGACGGCATTTTGAGAAAGGAATTGTGTATCGGAATTGACGAGTGTACTCAATTAGAGATTGATGAATTATGGAGAAAGGATGAATGTATAGCCGAGAAGAGGCCAATATGTAAAGAAGTAGAAGCTGTTGTAAAGTGAGTGACGGATCGAGATATTGGAAGTGGAAGCTTCATGTATTGAGGCAAGTGTTATCGCTCTTCACTTATCGTTCAAGTGAATGCAATTCTATTCTATTTATATATCAAACGTGTCGGTCAAATTATGTTTACAAAGTAGCGTCCTTCTTCAAATGACATGCCAAAGTTCATATTTCCACTTTTAGCTCAAGTGCAAATCTTCGAATGATCTTACAAATATCCTCTTCCTCAAAGATATTTTAAAAACGTGATATGTTATTGGATTCCTCAGGAGAGTACCATTTATATTAATTTACTTTATTTTATATTCTTCAAAAATGTTTAAAAGACGTTGTAAACAGAGGAATCCAAGATTTTAAAATCTTATAAAAATCTTTTAACACGAATCTTGATTATGACATATTTTCACCGATGGACCCTTGTTGTGAATAAAAACTAGGTTATGAATCCGTATTTAATGCTAGGGTTCGGGAGCTTCGTGCTTTAATGGATGTTTCCGTGTTCGAGACTAATCGGTCCTCACAAAGTGCCTACGTATCTCGTATTGAGAATCAAGCCAAAACGTAGTTCTGAAAATGAGGGGTCAGACCCTTTATATAGGCTGAGAAGCCCTAGAATCATAGTAGAATTAGGTGACTTGGTGGGCAAGTCACTACCTTGAGGAAGGTTCTAGACTCCTTCCTTGTAGGAGTCAGTTCCCAAATCGAATTCTGTACCTTGGAGGCTAAGCTTGGTAGGAGTAATATCCTTATCTGACTCTTATTGCTGAGTTGGTTATTACCCTTAATATTAATTATGAAATTAATATCATAAATAGGGTTTGGGCCCATCTGGTGGGCCCCACGTTTGGACTATTTTAGGTCTAATTAATGCAACATTAAATGTGTCTTTAGGGCTTATTTTTGTCCCATATCATTTGCCCCCCAACTTCTAGGAAAACTGATCAGGTTTTCCTTGAAGTTATAACGGCCTTTTCCGAGACTTGGGTCAGGGTTTATTGCTCTTACGCGAGTATTTTCAACAATATCATCTTAATGTAAAGCGTGGAGCGACCGACGCATTTACGACGATGTTGAATGACACTAAACTATGTTAAACGACACTATACAGCGCTAATTAGCCTTAAACATCGTTTAAACAATATTAAACGGCATAAAACGGCACTAACGGCATTAATCGGTGCTAAACAGTGCTAATCGACATTGATTTGTGCTTAAATGGCACTAATCTGTGCTAATCGGCACTAATCTGTGCTTTAATGGCACTAATCGGCACTAATCTGTGTTAATCGGCACTAATCTGTGCTTTAACGGCACTAATCTGTGCTAATTGGCACTAATCTGTGCTTTAATGGCACTAATCTGTGCTAATCGACACTAATCTGTGCTTTAACGGCACTAATCTGTGCTAATCGGCACTAATATGTGCTTTAATGGCACTAATCTGTGCTAATTGGCACTAATCTGTGCTTTAACGGCAATAATCTGTGCTAATCGGCACTAATCTGTGCTTTAACGGGCACTAATCTGTGCTAATCGGCACTAATCTGTGCTTTAACGGCACTAATCTTTGCTAATCGACACTAATCTATGCTAATCGGCACTAATCTGTGCTTTAACGGCACTAATCAGTGCTAATCGGCACTAATCAGTGCTTTAACGGCACTAATCTGTGCTAATCGGCACTAATCTGTGCTTTAACGGCACTAATCTGTGCTAATTGGCACTAATCTGTGCTTTAACGACACTAATCTGTGCTAATCGGTACTAATCTATGCTTTAACGGCACTAATCTGTGCTAATCGGCACTAATCTGTGCTTTAACATCTGTGATCTTAAGGATCGAGAATCTTGATCTTGATCTCGAATCATGGATCTGGGATCTAAAATCATCCGTGATCCTAAGGATCAAGAATCTTGATCTTGATTCCAAACCATCGAAAATCCGAGATTTGCTGAAAAAGTCGGGTTCTGGGACGACAAACTACCCGTGATCGGCCGGATCAACGGGTAGCTCGTGGTCGGCTAGCCCGTGATCGGCCGAAGGCCTCCCGGACACGGTGGTCGGCCAGCTCGTGGTCTTCCGACTCGTGGTCTTCCGACTCGTGGTCCTCTGACTCGTGGTCGGCCGAGGCTCCCCAAAGTGTCATGGTCGGCCACTTGGTGGTTGGCTATGGCCCTCCGGGTGTCGTGGTCGGCCACTTCGTGGTTGGCTAGGAAACCCGGACCTGAATACCATCCGTGGTCTTGAGCATCAAGAATCTTGATCTTGATCTCAAGTCATCCGTAAGGATCAAGAATCTTGATCTTGATCTCAAGTTATCCGTCATCTTTAAGGATCAAGAATCTTGATCTTGATCTCAAGTTACTATTTTGGTCATTCGTGACTTTGTTATCTTAAGGATCAAGAATCTTGATCTTGATCTCAAATCATCCGTGATCTCAAGGAGAATCATGGATCTAGGATCTAAAATTATCTGTGATCTTAGAATTTTGGATCTCGGACCTAAAATCATCCGTGTTCAAACGGCGCTAATCGACGCTAAACGGCACTAAACGGTGCTAGCGGCACTAACAGCACTAAATGGTGCTAACGGCACTGAACAGCGCTGAAAGGCATTAAACGGTGCTAGTCGACGCTAACGACACTAAATGGTGCTAAATTTTAATTTTGGCTTCGTTCGTGCCTTGCCTCAGAATTGAAAATCAGTCTTGGTATGTTGATGGAGGTGTTTGCTATGCCTTGAAGGGTTTCGTGAACCTTGAACTCAAACGACTTGTTTCTTAATCTTCGTGACCTTCTGGGCTTTAACTTGTTTGCTGAATCCTTGGTCTTAAGGTTATCATCAACCCTTGACTCTCATTCTTGTGATGAAGTTCTTTAGTTCTTACATCATCCTTGTTTCTTATGGAGGAGGTCTTCCTTCTCGGTTGATCATTCAGGTAGTTCACTTGCTCCTTAGCGCTTGACCTTAGGCCTGGTGTGCCTTTATTGGTTTTCAACCCTTTAGCTTGATTCTAGGTTTCCAACCTTGTTCTTATGCTCATATAACCTTTCTTAGGTCTCAACTTGACTGACGACTCTTGATTCGAGTCCTTAAACTCAAACGACAAGCTCGATTGGAGGCAGACAACCTTGTTGGCCATCAAGACTTAAATTTTGTGCCGGGTTTTGAGATTCAAGATTTTAAGTATGGAATGACAAAGGACCTCTTATCTTAACATTCTCACTAATAGTTTCTGTGTTTTCAAGGCATTATCAGGGAGCCAACCAGTCTCAAGATGAGCTTCGAGATGGTCTATCCTTCAGCTTACAACTGGTGCTACCAATTTCGAATCGAGGGTGGGGTCTTCAGGACCTGGAAGTAAAAACTCTCCGCATAATTTTCTATCTCAAAAGAGGCGAACTTAAATAGGGCATCGGCCTTAATGTTCTCCTTTCTTGGAATGTGCTCCTCATAGCGCTCATCATACGGAGTCATAACAGCCTTCACAACTCGCAAATACTTAGCCATAGTTTCATGCTTGGCCTCAAATTCACCATTCACTTGCGATACTACTAGTCTTGAATCCCCACAAACTTTGAGATTCTTGACCCTCATGTTTCTGGCCAAGCCCAATCCGGCTATCAAGGCTTCATATTCAGCTTCGTTGTTGGTTGTTGGAAAGTCCAATTTCAAAGCATACTCAACTGTGAACCCATAAGGGCTTTGTAAAACCAAACCTGCACCACTAGATTTTGTTTTTGATGCTCCATCAAAATAGAGCACCCAATATTCCTTCTGATCAGGTACAAGCTCTTCATTTTATCCTCTCCCCCAGGGGTGGTCATTATCTCCTACCCCCCGACTTCTTGGTTGCTAATGGTATATTCAACCACGAAGTCAACTAATGCCTGAGCCTTGATGGCTGTTCGAGGCTTGTACGTAATGTCAAATTCTCCAAGTTCGATTGCCCACTTAATCAGCCTTCCACTAACCTTTGGGCTGTGTAAAATATTTCTCAACTGCTGGTCCGTCAGGACTTCGATCTTGTGTGACTGAAAGTATGGTCGTAGCTTCCTCGAAGATCTTATCAATGCCAAAACAAACTTCTCGATGGGAGAGTAATTTAACTCAGCCCCGTGCAACTCCTTGCTCACATAATAGATGGGTTTTTGAACCTTGCTTTCTTCTCGAATAAGGACAACACTCAATGCTTGTTCAGATTCCACCAGGTATAGATAGAGAGTCCCTCCGGGACTAGGCTTGGCCAACAACGGGGCTTCAGCCATGTACTTCTTCAGCTGTTCGAAGGCCACTTGGCTCTCAGGAGTCCACTCAAAAATTTTCACCTTCTTCAGTGCTTGAAAGAAAGGCAAACACTTGTCACCAGACTTGGAGATGAATCTTCCTAGGGCCGCAACTCGGCCAGTTAGCTTCTGTATATCACGTATAGAGCGGGGTGACTCCATATCCAGAATTGCCTTGATCTTGTCCGGGTTGGCTTCTATTCCTCTCTTTGAAACCATTAGACCCAAAAATTTTCTTGATCCAATGCCAAAAGCACACTTGGCTGGATTCAACATCATCTTATGGTGCCTCAACACTTCGAATGCCTGTCTGAGGTGCTTAATGTGGTCTACCGTGATTAGGCTCTTGACTAACATATCATCAACATAGACCTCTATGGTTTTTCCAATTAGATGGGCAAATATCTTATTCACCAATCGTTGGTAAGTAGCTCCTACATTCTTTAGACCAAAAGCCATAAAACATCAAAGTCAGTTATGAAAGATACCTTTGGGATTTCATCCTTGTGCATCTTAATATGATTGTAGCCACTAAACCCGTCCATGAAGCTCAACATCTCGTGTCCAGCTGTGGCATCTATCAACGTATCAATCCTTGACAGAGGAAAACAATCCTTAGGACATGCATCATTTAAGTCAATGAAGTCTATACACATCCTCCACTTCCCATTTGCCTTCTTGACCATCACAGGGTTAGCCAACCATCCAGGGAACTTAATTTCTTCAATAAAACCAGCTTCCAAGAGCTTGTAAACTTCTTGCTTAATGGCCTCTTGCCTTTCAGGAGCAAAGTTCCTCTTCTTCTGCTTTATTGTCTTTCATTTAGGATTGACATTCAATTTATGAGTTATGAGTTGGGGTTCAATCCCTGGCATATCAGTTACTGTCCAAGCAAACACATCACTGTTCTCTTGTAAAAATGCTGTCAACTTGCCCTTCAAGGGGTTCCTTCAATTGGCTTTCAGGCTATGCAATATGTTTCTTCAACGGGTGGTCCATCAGGACTTCAACGTTTGTCTTGGTTCCATCTTTGTTTCTTGTTTTTCTTGATTCTAGGTCAAGGATTCAAGGTTGATTCCTCGATTTAGATTTCAAATAAGACAATCATGTGGGCTTCTTGCCTTTTAAACTCTTTAAGACGAGAGTTTGCTTGAACTTCTTGATCCTTGTTTAAGGTTCTCTATTGGTCTTCTACCTTAGATTCTCCATCCAAGTCATTTTTAAAAACATTGAAAAGTGGCTAGTCTTTAGCCTCCACAACCTTGCATGGATTTGATTGCCAGATGTCTTTTATCCCGGGTCCTTCAAGGACTTGAAACACTTATTTGGTTGTGATGTAACCTAACTCTCGACCCTTCAGAGTTTTATTTATACGTTTGTTTGTTTCCATTCGTATATTCTTTTATTTTCGGTACTTGGTCATCTTTGACTTACACACATCAGGTGCTTGGTACATAAATAGAATCATAGAACGAAAAGCAAACTTGCATTAATAACATAAATGGGTTCAACCCATACTACTGTCCTACTCGGAGGGACATGCTCTGCATGGTTTCATCGAACCTTATTTCTACTTCTACTAGATAAATATGAAGCTAAGTCTAACTTTGCAAGACTAGGCCTGCATGGCTTGATTTTGTTTTTGATGCTCCATCAAAATAGAGCACTCACCACTCCTTCTGATCTCCTCATTCTTATTCTGAAGTTCTTTTCCTTCTTTGGGTACTATCTCCTGAAGTTGTCAATGGTACATTCAACCACGAAGTCAGTTAATGCCTTAGCCTTAACGGCTGTCCGAGGCTTATGTGTGATTTCCTCTGCTAGCCTTTCTTGGTGTTCCTTATCACTGCGGACATCCATGTCTTCAATCGGAAGGATCTGCCCCCCGACTCCATCAGGCCTTAACGCGGCTACATAGCAGCTCCTAGCCATTTTCTGGTCACCCTTCTGTTCTCCAACACCATTCCTAGTTGGAAACTTAATCTTCATGTGGTAAGTTGAGGCAACAGACTTGAACGCATGAATTCCAATCCTTCCCAGGATTGCATTATAAGTCGAGGATGCCTTGATTACCAAAAAATTCAGCATCTGAGTAGCCTCCTTGGGTTCTTGCCCGATTGTCATGGGCAACTAAATAGTCCCTTCAAATTTGGACTCAACTCCATTAAACCCGTAGATGGGCATGTTGGTTGGGGTCAACTGAGAGTCAGTGTACCCCATTTTCACAAACGCGTCATGAAACAAAATATCAACAGAAGCTCCATTGTCTATCAAGACTCGCTTCACCTCTGAGTTTCCAATTACAGAAGTTATGACCAACGGGTCGTCATGGGGGAACTTCACCCCTTCAAGGTCAGAGTCATCAAAACCAATTGCGATTTCAGTCCGGGCACGTTTCGGGGCCTCTCCCACGATGTGCATCACCTCTCTAACATATGCCTTTCGAGAGTTTCGAGTTGTGCCGGCCGCTATCGGGCCTCCCCAAATCATGTTGATAACTGGCCCTCGGGGCTGTGGGTTGCAACCTTGATCGTCATCCCTTCTATTATAATCTCTAATTTGATTAACACGATCTTCACCCTTAGTGAAGTGGCTCAATTTCCCTCTACGGATTAAAAACTCGATCTCATCTTTGAGTTGCTTGCAATCATCAGTGTCATGCCCCACATCTCTGTGGAATCTACAATACTGATTCTTGTTTCTCTTTGCGGGATCACCCCTGAGTGGCTTCGGCCATCGGAAATCCTTATCCTTTTCAATGTCCAACAAGATTCGACTCCTAAGAGTATTCAACCTTGCATACTCAGTGAACCTTGGTCCTTGGTTCTTCTTAGGGGCGTAGTCGGAGTCCTCGGTAGTTCGGGGATACTTGTCCCTAGCATCATACTCTTGGTCTTGCTTTCGCTTCTTGGAGTCGTTGTTACCTCCTCCTCCATTTACTGTGGCTTCTTTCTTCATGCTATCTTCAGCTCTAATGTATTTGTCAGCTCTTCGTTGGAGCTCGGCCATGTTCTCAGGGGGATGCTTCGCTAATGACCTTTTAAAGTATAAGTCGGTGGTGCCATGCTCCAGGGCTACCATCGCCACCTTATTCTCCAAATCAGTGATGTTCAAAGTCTCCTTAGTGAACCTCTTAAGGTAGTCTCTCAGATTCTCATTCTTCCCTTGCACCACATACATAAGAGATGCAGAGCTTTTCTCATGCACTCTCCCGCTGATAAATTGACTAACAAAGGCAGCACTTAACTCCTTGAAAGAGCCAATTGAGTTTGCAGGCAACCAGCTGTACCATCTTTGAGCCATGCCCGACAGAGTTTGAGGGAACGCCCTGCACTTCAAGGCGTCACTTGCAGGTTGCAACAGAAGTGCGTTTGAGAATGTCCTAACGTGGTTTGCGGGATCACCCGTTCAATCATAAGCCTTAATTGTCGGCATCTTAAACTTCTTTGAGATACGAGCATTCATCACCTCCTCAGTAAACGGGGGTGTGGGATCATCAGGATCCCCAAGTGGCATCAGATCCTTGGGGTTGCTCTAGGGGGTTTCCACCCTTGTTGTTCTTCCAATTGGGGCTTCAGCCCTTCTCTACCTTTTTGAAGACCTCTCCAGATCTATAATGGGAATTGGTCCTGAGGTGGGAGGAGGTTGAGTTTGATTCAACCTAGCCTGTTCTCTCACAATATCTTCCTTTATCCTTAAAATCTCGGCCTTATTAGCCTTGATTCTCTCAGCAGCTATCAAAGGGGGTCCATCATGGATAGTTTGTGTTCTCCTTCGAGGTTCTTTACTAGCACGTCGCTTCCTTGGGGCTTCGTCACGATCACCGTCGTCATCTTCAGATGTCGAATCATCAGTATAGGGGCCGGAGTAGTCGTCATATTCTCGATCTCGGATCTGCAAGGCATGACCACTTGGTCCTGCACCTTGAGTAGTCGGAGGGTAGTCAGGAAGACCATACATCGGGTTGGTATTCATGGGGAGATCCGTAGTATGGATCTGTACCCCCGGTGGCAACGGGCGATTGGGATCAACCAGAGGAGAAAACAACATCCGAAGAGAGCTGGTTTCTTGGCTTGGGTGGACGACCATGGGTAACGTTCTCTCAGCATGGGGATTCGTCCCTGGAGGTTGAGAAACTTGAGTTTAAGTTATCGCCCCTGTTATTGGGGGTACTTGCTCAGTGACTGGCGGAGCAGAGCTTAGAGGCAAGGCCTCAGTAGAGGTTGGTGTTGTTCTTCGTGTAGTTACCATGGTTGATGTCTCTTTCCCACAGACGGTGCCAAATGTTGTGGAATAAAAACTAGGTTATGAATCCGGATTTAATGCTAGGGTTCGGGAGCTTCGTGATTTAATGGTTGTTTCCGTGTTCGAGACTAATCGGTCCTCACAGAGTGCCTACATATCTCGTATTGAGAATCAAGCCAAAACGTAGTTCTGAGAATGAAGGGTCAGACCCTTTATATAGGCTGAGAAGCCCTAGAATCGTAGTAGAATTAGGTGACTTGGTGGGCAAGTCACTGCCTTGAGGAAGGTTCTAGACTCCTTCCTTGTAGGAGTCAGTTCCCATATCGAATTCTGTACCTTGGAGGCTAAGCTTGGTAGGAGTAATATCCTTATCTGACTCTTATTGCTGAGTTGGTTATTACCCTTAATATTAATTATGAAATTAATATCATAAATAAGGTTTGGGCCCATCTGGTGGGCCCCACGTTTGGACTATTTTAGGTCTAATTAATACCACATTAAATGTGTCTTTAGGGCTTACTTTTAGCCCATATCAACCCTCTTTAGGGGATGTTCTTTTCAAACTGACTTACAATTTAATTATCTTGGAGTTATTTTACAAAGGATCATTTTTTTAACTATTAAATTCACGTATGTTGATTCAAACTTGACAAGGTGTTGGTAAATTTGATTAAATGCTTAACACTTGACTATATTCTTGCTTTATCTTATAATTACAGTTATTAATCATGTTGCAAGTATTTTCCCTTCACTTCTTGTTCAAGTGAAATTCATTTTTAATTATTTTTGATTATGATGTCACCCCTTTATTGTCGATCTCGTCGATATTTATTGTTATTGTTGTTCATTCAATTGTTACCCTAATTATTGTCGATCTCGTCGACATTTATTGTTATTGTTGTTGTTCTATTATAACCCTATTTATGATATCGAACTTGTCGATATCGAGGATAGAACTGTTGATTCCTTTTATTCTACCAGTTGAGTTGAATGTATGAACGTGAGTTTTCCAGATTGTTTGATTGACAGAGGTTGTCGATTGTTCCGACACCTAGTACGTTAGATGTAGAATTGGAATGTTTTTTATGTCCCTTCGGAGAGACCATATTATGGTCAAGAGGAGTCCCTTCGGGGAGACCAGATTCGTGGTCAGATGTTAAGGCCAATGTGTGACGTGGATCCATTAAAGGACATTGCTGTGTGCGTTTGTCCGGGGTTAGTGCGTGACTGATCAGCAGCCTAACCTTATTGTTTTTAAAATATATAAAATCCAATTCTAATCCATACATTGAGGTTAAGTTGTTTCAAGCCTGATTCCCTTGAAGCCTATTATGATTATCTTTAATTATCAGAACTTTTATCAGTTCTCATTGTTGATGCATTTTATTTTAGCGGAGTCCTGTTGGCTCATCTGGGAGTTACAATATTTAATTTCTTCAGCTGGTTTCTTTCGTACCGTATGATGATTATTCTTGTTGATCAGAACCTATATTGTTCTTGATATTGCTATCACTATTTACACTTGTTGAGCATTATTGGCTCACTCTTGCTTGTTTATTTTTCTTCAGTTAATAGAGGAGATTAGTGGACCTTGTGTGGATGAGTTTTCCTGTTCCAGCGAGAGGTGACGTTCGAGTTGTTGGTTTCGCCGGGTAGTGATTTGAGTTTGTTAGAGGTTGGTTTACTAGTTCGGCAGACGAACTTAGTTGTTATTAATTTGTATAATAATTTCATTTTGAGGATTGGATTGTAATAATGTAATTTGATAGTTGTTTCATACCGTAACCTGTATGCGATCTTGGATCAGGGGTGTTTTATTTATGTTTTTGAGTTATATCCAGGTTTGTTTGTGTTTATAGTGGTTGGTGGTCCCAAATTTGTACCCCGGATTTTGGGAATGCCACAATATCTTACAATCCGTTCATTCAAATTTAAATTTTTTTCGAAAATGTCCAAGATCATTTGCAACGGAAAAGGGTTGAAAATGGTGCTAACAAAATCAACGGGAAGTCGTTGAATTTATCCTTAAATTCAACCGAAATACCTATTTCAATAGGAAGGATTCGATTGAATTTATGGTAAACTTAACGGGATTCTGTTGCAATTATACTAAATTCAACAGAATTTTGCCCGTTGAATTTAGCCGCTTTTCTAGTAGTGAAACTAATATTTATGTTATCACATTTTGGTACTACTCCTCAATAGTCGTGGTAGTTCATTCTATGTAGTGGTGATCGGGAAAAATCAACACTAAGTGAAAAATCCAAAAAAACTAAAATCAAAGAATAAATTGAAACTAAACAAAAAATTAGAATTGTACATATTTTTTTATCTATTCATATGTATAATACTTTAATTGATCAAACAATATTCAATAAATTTTACTTTAAGAAAATGGTTTTGAATTTATATTCAAAACTGACTACATCTTTTATTAACTTTGTGACTTATGCACCATCTATATCATACATTCAGACCAATGAGTAAGAAAGTTAAAGTTAGTGTTAAATAATTTTTAAAATATTTTATATTTAACAAATATTACCATTACATTAGTTTCTAAGAATGAAATGAAATGAAAAATAATTCGTAATCCTTAGATGGTTAATCAAATCGAAAAATTGGTTGTACATGATTTGATTATGATTAAAGATAAAATCCAACCGAATCAAGTCATGCCTACCTCTATAGTGTAGTAGTAATATATTCAAAGTATATAATGAACAAATTTTTAAATTTTGGTACACATTTATCTTAATATGTTTTCAATTTTGCATTAAGTTCAAATATTTAGCTAAAAATATATAATTTATAAAAAGAGAATTTTTAAAAAATAAGATCATATATATATATATATATATATATATATATATATATATATATATATATATATATATATATATATATATATATATATTTAACATACAAACCTACTAGCTTTATGTATAATTATTTTTTTTAAAAATGTATAAATAAAAGTAAGACATCGGTACATAAAATTGAGTTTTAAAAAGTTTAAAATTTTAATTGAGTATTGTATGTTGTATATAAAACAATATAACAAATTTAAGCATTTTCTTTGACAAAATTACTTTCACATTCACCTTTTACTATAGATGAATAAGTTTTTTAAATATTTTAGATAACTTCCAAAAGAGGTCTAAATTATAAAATTAAAATTTGACACAATCATGTATATCCCTTTTGATTAAGTTTTTTTCTTGCTAACTTGCAAAAATATTACAAATATTTTATTTAGGATTTAAAATCAAATGTTACAAATTTAACATCACTTTAATTTCATCCAACACATAAATTTGTTAATACATGTGATTTAACATGCATTCAATACATTTATTTATTAATATATGTGATTTTTTATGTTGTATAATAATTAACAATGGAAACATTCAAAATAACCTATTTTATGTTTTAAATTTTTTTGGGATAATTTATACTATTATAATTATGTAACTAGTTATTACATATATGACATATTAATCTAATATTTTATAGCACATATAAAACATGATTTGCAAATATGGAAGATATCACACCATTCACTAAAGAAAGTGAGAGAACTATATCACATTATTCTATAATTTTTGTAAAATAAAATTTTGTGAATGTAATCATAAAAATACTATTTTACAAATTTTTTTATATATAATTATGTTGATGCAATGACAAAAGTGGAAGATAACTATATAAAACTATCTAAATGCAATCATAAAGTCATAGAGATAGTTGTAGCACATCACTTTTGTAAAATTTTAGTAATTCTATGTGCCTGCAAATTTATGTATGCAATCACAAAAGTGAAAATAGTTGTATCTCACCATACCATTTTATAAATTTTTTTATATAAAATTATGTGGATAATCATAAAATTGAAAGATAGCTGTATTACATCATTTTATTTTTATAATATTTAATATAAAATTCTCTGAACGTAGCCACAAAGTGAAAGACAGCTGTACTTCACCATTTTATAAATGTTTCATGGATAATCATAAAAATGAAAGACACTGAAAATAGCTGTAATTCACCATTTTATAAATATTTCACAGATAATCATAAAATGAAAGACAGCTGTATTACACTATTTTATAAAATTTAATATTCTCTGAATGTAGTCGCAAAAGTGGAAGATATCTGTACCATGGAGTTCTATAAGTTTTTGGGCATAAAATTCAGGAATGTAGTAACATTAGCATAGCATTATTACAGAGAGACATGTGCTATTCTCTCAAATTCTATCAACATTTCTTTAGTTACTATCCACAGAGAAAAAAGGGAACGAGATAGTGTGGAAGAGAGACATATATATATGTGTGTGTGGTACATGAGACAGAAATGTGTTTATGCTGCAGATGTAAGGTTATATTGAATGAGATATTAGAGATAGACAGCTAATGGGGTTTCTGTAATCTCTAGCTTGTTGGTTAGAATCTCACTATCTAGTTTTACTCTTTTGGATTTATTGGTTTTGATTTGATATATAACTGTTATTTGCATGAAGCTATAATATCTTTAAACATGATGTTCATCACTCCATACCTGATTCTCTTTTTCACTGCAGGTATATGTGGCAAGCTTGGCAACAGCGTAAAGAAATTATAATTCTGTCGATTTCTAGATTATGAATTAGATGAATTTATTGGTAAAAGAAACGCTGGATCAATTGTGTGGTATTTGAGTCAAAAATTCGAGTCAACTTACTATCTGAACTTGGTTATTTATATATGCAGGAGGTGGCATTCAGTGAGATATTGGATTATGATTCTACCATATGGGTTGAAGAATCTTGATTTGCTTTTGGCAAGAAGTGTGAAGAAATTAAGCAAGAGCATCAAAGAGTAGTTGAAACTAGTTGGTGGAAATGCTTATGATATATATACAGTCACTCTCAAGCTAAGTTTGCTACGTTCTCTTTAATATTGGTGACATTAAATAATTTTCTCAAGTACTTTGCTTATGTACAATATTTTATTTTGGATCTTGAAATTAGTATTACCCTCTTGAATACATATATTTGATATATATTTTCTTAAAATTAGAAAATATGATCTAGTTCCGATATTTTAAATTGTTTTCTAAAGAAAATTCATATTTGACATACGTGGAATGTTAAATCTTTATATTTTTTTTGTTAATATTTAAAAATAAAGTTGTTGTAAATTGTTAAACATCAACTCTTTGTAAGGATTCATTTGGACCTTTGAAAACTTACATTTCACTCTAGTGTTGTTTAAACCCTTTGAGTAAACTAAGGCTCTCGGTACTTTTGACAACTGATATAACACATCCGAAAATAGTAGATAGATTAGGAAACTTCTTAGTCTTTTTCTTTTTAGGGTCATACAAGACGTACCTAGCATCCTAGTTATTCGCCACAAACACTCCAACACCTAGATTATATATAAGATCTATCTAATCAAGATTTGAGTCGCATACAAGATTGAACTTTTTGGTCCACCACATCTTGCCACAAACATCATCCAATGTCCATGTACTAAGAATTGATACATCACTTTCTGATTCCAGGATTATACCAACTTAACCTTCAAAATCCGACACATTTGACATTCTTTCTGAGAAAGAGGTATGACACAGAGGTGTGACACAGATATACTCCAAACACCTAAATTTCAAAAAGAAAATAACAATATCTCATTAAAACCTTGCATATACGATATCCCAGTTTTAGTAAGAACACAATTTTAGGTATTTGGAGTATGTTCGTGTCGCACCTCTTTCTAACAAAGAATGTCAAATGTGTTGAAATTTGAAGGTTGAGTTGGTATGATCCTAGGATCAGATAGTGATATATCGGTTCTTAGTATATGGACGTTGGATGATGTAAGTGGCAAGATGTCGTGGACTAAACAGTTCAATCTTGTATGCGATTCAAATCTAGTTTAGATAAATCTTTATCCAGATGTTAGATTTTTGTGGTGAAGAACTATGATGTTGGGTAAATCTTTTTTTACTCTAAGAAGAAAGAGACTAAGAAGTTTCCTGATCCGTCTGATATTTTGGATGCTATATCAGTTGTCAAATACACAGAGACCCTTGTTTTACTTGAAGGGTTTAAAGAACTTAAGGGAAGTTTTTTCAAGTTATTTAAGGTCCAAATGGATCATTACAAAGAGTAGATTTTACAAGAAAATAAAGAGTGTAATGAGTGAAACTTGATCAAGCCTGATCTGAGCTTTTTGAAACAAAATAAAGAGTGTAGATGTAATAGGAATTATGTTAGTAAGAACTGAGTGTACATATGCATAAGCTTTTCTTAATGTTATGCAAAGATATGATGTGAAGTTTGATTTCATTAATATATAATGCCAACTTTAGTGGGTGTGTTTACTAGAAAACGATCCTTACACTTAGCTGCTAGTAGTGTTCTATTAAAATTAGTGTTATTTAGTTCTTTAACCGATATTCTTCTAATTTGTTGCAGGATCATGTAATGTGAAGAAGCAACTACATATATGTGCAAAATCCTGGCAAGTGTGTTTATGACTAGACAGCTCTGATGTTTGTTTGTTACATGTGTATACAAGGGAAATTAAAGGACCTATGGGCTTAACACATACCAGTAAGTATGTTTTTTATTTAGCAAAAAAAAAAAGTATGTTTTGAATGCTTAAATTAAAAAGGTTAGTACATGTACGTATAACCTTACAACAGACCAATTGGGCTCCTTAGATAATGCTAATTGCTAAGAGTACTAAGTCCATTAGTGGTGTTTAAAGAGATGCTATATCTATAATTAATATAGCCATCCATGGAAAATAACTCACTCTAATGGAGTGCTAAACATGGATGAGGAAAAATTGAATGTGATGCTTGTTTGCTTTTTCTTACCTATAAATGTTTATCACTTATCAACTGTACACTTCTTCACAAATCATTATGCATTGTTCTTATATGTGAGTATTAGATGAAAAATGGAAAATGATTGCTGGCCGGGTTGTGGATTTCACCATCATCGATTGGCTCACTCACAGTTGAGAGAATTTCCAACAAGAAGACGTGAAGCTCACTCTTGCATGCAGGCCTCCCCTGAAGGGAGGTATATTCTAGTGGATTTTATGTTTTGATCGAGTACTTATAGATAATAAACTCACAAATGGCCACACATGTTTCTTGCAATATGGACGCAGAGTATAATTATTATGTGACATCGTCACATCCTACATACTTCAATTTATTTTCTTCTCTCTCTTAGGTCTCACATATAGAGTCAATCTAATACAAACATTCTTATTTCCTCAGGGAAGTATAAACAGTCCCAAGGAACTAGTGACTTGAAAAACTTTTTCATAAATTTAAGTGTACGTGCATGCTTGTACTGTTGTAAATTCCTCTCATCTGCCGACTATATATGTTTTGGATAAATGTTGACAAAGGCTGCTGTATACTGCCCCTATGACATAAAGACCGGTGCCACATGCAAATTAAACCCCACCACCTGGTGAGGTCATATTTTTGGCAACAACGGAAGCATCGGCTGTAGCTTGTAGGGGCTGCAGTGGAAGGACTAAGGAGGCTAAAACCATTCAAGAGCAGCAACACAGATTGTGTCGATAGGCCGACATTCGGAATAGTTACAACGGGACTTCTCCAAACTCTTCTACTGTTTTGCTTCCGTTGTATTCGATTTAATACACCTATTTAATTTGCTTTAATATGTAACTAACAAGCAGTAATAGAGCTAAATTATAGAACTGAAACAAGTAATTTAACTAATTGGATTACTGGAAAAATTCATTCAAACGAGCTCATAAGAGGAAAACATATTATAGAGGAAAAAGTATTCATCAAGTCTACCCAATACATATCTCTCTCTACAAGTATTTATCTATAAGTCACGTCTCAACTACTGCCACGTGTCTCGATGGTATTGGCTCACCACATAACAGACCCCTTTGCACGTTATCCCAAAAAGATACCTTACTCCATCCGATACTAAATCGTATAAGTAAATAACGGTACGATATAAACTACTAACGACACTGTATTGCTCCCTAACGATTTAGTATGACTTATAATCTTAAATAAGTAAATTAACTGGTAACTAACATAACTATTTTAACTGTGCTAGTTACAATCCCTCCTTCATAACAAAATCCTTGACCTCAAGGATTGAAGTCCGAAAATTGTTCTTGGATCACCTGTGAATCCTCCCAGCTGGCATCTTCTGGCATCGAGTGAGAGCACTGAATCAACCATTGGACTAAGGCTGCATTGTTCCTTTTAATATATATTGGTAGGTAAAAGTCAGATATCTTGTAGTGAGAGGGGTTCATCGAGAGAGAGAGAGGGGTTCATCGAGAGAGAGAGGTGGTGAGAGTTACGAGAGTTTAGTTTTTTTAGTCTTTCGTTTTACTTTAATTAGCTTTGTCTGAAGGGGGGGAAATAATTGGGGGAAATATTTGGTAAGGGGGGAAATTTTGATTAAGGGGGGAGAATATTTGGTGTAAAGGGTGGAAAATTTGACTAAGGCGGAAACAAATGAAATGGCGCGCGTGTTGAAATTTTTAAGTCGAACTTTAGACATCAGTTTTAAAATAAGCGATGTCGTAAAAAAACAAAGACATCAGGTTTACGCGGGATGATGTTATTATATCTTTTAACATCAGTGGCATTAGTAACTGATGTCTAATGTGTGATGTCTATTTAACTTTTTCTTGTAGTGAATACCGGATGAATCAAACTACCAGGTGGAAATTCAAGTCTATAGGCCACATTTCCCACTTTCTCCAGTACCTTATATGGTCTGAAATACTTGTGTGCTAGCTTGAGATACCTCCTAACAGCCATAGAGAGCTACCTGTATGGTTGCAGCTTGAGAAATACCAGATCAACAACCTGAAAAGTCACTTCACTTCTTTTACGATCAGCAAATTGATTAGATTTGTTCTGAGTAGTGTAAATACATTCCTTCAAGACTTGATTTATAGCCTCTCTGCTGACTTGAAACTTCAAGACTGAGTTGACAGATGAACTGTGTTGTTGAAGGGATACAGAGCGGTCTTGGCTTGACTCCATACATAGCCTTAAAGGGACTCATATTGATGGCAGAGTTGTGAGTGGAATTATACCACCATGCATTCTGCCAGTGGTAGCCATTTAGACCACTATTTTGGCCTTGCACTGGTCATGGCTCTTAGGTACTGCTCTAGGCAACTGTTTAATCTTTCTGTTTATCCATCCGTCTGTGGGTGGTAGGAAGTACTAAGATGCAGCATGGTGCCCACTGATGAGAAGGGTTCCTTCCAAAAATTACTGGTAAATAGTTTGTCCCCGTCAGTGACCATAGTTCTGGGCATAACATATAGTTTGTACACATTGTCCAGAAACAGTTGAGCAACTGTTGTGGAACTATAAGGGTGGGACAATGGTAAGAAATGGCCCATTTTTGTAAGCATGTCCAACACCACTAAAATGTTGTCTTTATTTTCAGATTTAGGAAAGCCGTCTATGAAATCCATATATATGTCTTCCCAAATTTGGGTAGGTATTGGCAGGGGTTAAGGAGCCCTCCTGGAAATGAATTCCCAGTCTTGATTCTTTGACATACATCACAGGCCTGCACATAGTTAGCCACCTCTTGCTTCATTTTAGGCCAATAAAAGAATTGTTTAATTCTTTTCAGAGTTGCCTCTTGCCCTGAGTGTCCACCACAAGCCCCATCATGTAATTCCTTCAAAATATGTGCCTTTACTAATCCTCTAGTGCCAATGTATAATCGATCCTTATACTCAATACCCCAGCTTGTACTGGTATGAAGAGAACTGAGGTTGTTTATTGGATATTCCAGTCAAGATTTCTTGTATTGCTAAATCAGCTTCATAACTATCTATTATATTGGTAAGCCATCCATCCTGTACTGCAGATATCTCAGCCAGAGTTCCACCTGAATTACCTTCATGTAGCCTTGATAGTGCATTAGCTACTGTATTCTACTTTTCTTTCTTATACATTATTTCATAATCCAGTCCCATTAACTTTGCAAGCCATTTCTGTTGAAGCATTGGGGACAGCCTTTGCTCTAAGAGATACTTGAGACTCTGATGATATGTTTTTATGATAAAATGATGGCCTTGCAAGTAGGTTTGCCACTTCTGAGTTGCCATCACAATGGCCAAAAGCTGCTTTTCATATGTAAACATGCCCAGATGTTTTGGTGCCAAACTTTTGCTGAAAACTGCTATAGGCTTACTGTTTTACATCAGTAAAGCCCCTACTCCACCTGCACAAGCATCAGTCTTCACAATGAATGGTAGGGAATAATCTGGCAATGTGAGAATAGGTGATGTTATATACATAGCTACCTTTAGTTCTTGATATGCCAATTGAGCTTTGTCACTCCATTTAAATGCTCCTTTCTTCAGTAGTTCAGTTAATGGCTTGCTTATAACTCCATAATTTTTACAAACCTTCTGTAATACCCAATAAATCCCAAAAAAAAACCCTTAGTTGCTTCAAGGAATTTGGAATAGGCCATTCTTTCATAACTTGAATTTTTGTGGGATCAGTTGACACACCAAGTTCAGAAATGATGTAGGTATTCAAATTGTTGTTGAGCAAATAAGAACTTACTAGTTTTTGCATACAACTGATGCTTCCTCATAATCTACAGCACAGTTTTCAAGTGAAGCAGGTGATTCTTAAAAGAGTTGTTGTACACCAATATATCATCAAAGAATACCAGAACTGT
This sequence comes from Kitagawia praeruptora, assembly GCA_037693485.1. NCBI lineage: Eukaryota > Viridiplantae > Streptophyta > Magnoliopsida > Apiales > Apiaceae > Kitagawia > Kitagawia praeruptora. The sequence continues at coordinate 52,384,669 of CM075344.1, read as the reverse complement.
CTTTCTGAGTTGCTCTTCAAATACTTCATTCATTAAAGACAGAAAAAGTGGTTGGTGCATTGGTAAGCCCAAAGGGCATTACCTTGAATTCATACAACCATTGATGGGTTCTAAAACCTGTTTTAAATACATCTTCTAAATCCACCCTAATCTGATGGTAGCCTGCTCTTAGGTCCAATTTAGTAAACCACTTTGCCATTTTTAGCTCATCAAGAAGTTCAGTAAGGGGTATGGGATACTTATTCTTTATAGTTTTTTCATTCAGCCTACTATAGTCTACACACATTCTCCAGGACCCATCTTTTTTCTTAACAAGAATAATTGGGGAAGCAAATGAGCTGGTACTTTTCTGGATGACACCATTTTCAACATATCCTTGATCTGTCTCTCTATCTCAGCCTTTTGGATGTAAGGCACTTTATACCCCCACTGGTTCACAGGTTGGCTACCAGCAATTAGTGGAATTTTATGATCTTGTTCCTTATAGGAGGCAGACCCTTTGGTTCTTGAAAGACATCTTCAAATTCTAGTACCAAATTTTGTATATGTCCCTCTATTGCTATTGATTGACTTGCTGCAGGAGTTTCTACACTCATTAGATAGGTACAGTCATGCAAAACCCCACCCTTAGATTTCAATAGCTTAGAAAAGCTTTTGCTATTGATGGTTTGAATGCTACCAATGGGAATCTCCCCCTTACAGATTCACTATATTACCATCTTTACAAATAGATATGCATAATTTGTGATAATCTAGTGTTATAGGATTGTGCTGCTTCAGCCAGTCAACCCCTAAGATTATATTAGAGCCACCAAGAGGGTAAGGTCTCAAATTAGTTATAAAGTTTTGCTTCTATACTTCATACTACAAATCTCTGTAGATGGTGTCTACTAGTGTACTTGATCCATTTGCCACTGTTACCAACAAGGGAGTCACCACCTCAGCTGTTAGTTTATGCTCCTTCACCAATTTGTTATCTATGAAACTGTGCATAAACCCACTGTCAATGAGGATATGCACAACTTTCCCTTTTACATTGCCTTGCAACCTCAGAGTACTCATAGTTTTACTACCTGCCAAAGCATTCAAGGAGATTTCTGCAAGGGTTTCCAAAGTTTCCATCACAGTGTTTAAGCCTTCACACTCATTTCCACTGTCCAAGCATTCTAGCTCCTCTATATCTTCCCCAATAATCTTGTACATTTTTAATTTACATTCTTGCCCCGAGTGAAGGGGTTCATCATAATGGAAGCATTGCCCCGTAGCACTCCTTTCCATTATTTCTTTGCTACTGAGAGTGGGCCTTCCTTTCTTAGCATCCTTATACTGAGGCTTAATTGCAGAGACATCTGTGGATGTGTAGGATTTCAGCTCAGTAGTGTAATGTAGGCATGAGTGGTTTAGCCACTGGTTGCTTACTTGCAACAGAATGGCTTTTAGAAGACCTTGCTTCCTCCTGCTTTGCCAAGAATAAGGCAACAACCAAAGTATAAGGTCGAAACATTCTCACTGCCATTTTAATCGAGTCCTTCAACCCACTAATGAAGCTTGACAGAAAATAATCCTCAGTGAAGCCTTTGTTCTTATGCAAAATTAATGCCTTCAGTTATTCAAATTACTCTTCATAAGCAGCCACAGTAGTAGTTTGTCTGAGCTTGTTAAACTGGTCTTGCATATCTAATTGCTCAGGATTTTTAAACCTTAGTATCACATCCATTTGAAAGGTTTTTCAGTTAGCATTATCAAAGTAATATCGGTGCCACACATTGGCCTTTCCCTCAAAGTGCATTCCAACAATCTTAACTTTTCTACTCTCCTCTATATGCACAGAATCGAAATACTGGTTGGTCTTAAATACCCATCCCTTTGGATCAGTGCCATCAAATTTAGGGAATTCTAATTTAGGGGTGGGATTAAAAGTATGTGTTGCAGCATGTGGGACAAATTGGTTTGGCATAGGGGTTATGAACTGACCTGGAACAAACCCATAGGGATTAAACGGAGGTACAAAGAGTTGAGAGTTGGGAGTAAGCGATCCATTTGAGGGAGTTAGAGGGACATAAAAAGGTATAGTTGATTGTGTACTAGTAATAGGAAATCCAATAGGAATAATACTATAGTATAGTGGAGCAAAGTATGGGATACTACTAAAATTTGGATGAGTGTGTGAAGCTGTGTTAGGGATGCTATTAACAGTAGACAGATTAACCATATGAACAGATGTAAGAGTAGATGGATTTGTACCCTTTGGGGAACTCAGAATAGTTTGTTGTTGGTTGATGCTTCCACTTTCCAACGTGCTCCCAAACTTTGGATTTGCAGTTGCTTTGGTTTGACTATTAACTCCTTCTTCTCTTTGTTGAAATTGTAACCCCTGAAGCAATTGTTTAATCTCCTTTAAGGATACATCCATACCCCCCATCCCGGTTCACATCCCTTTCATCTTACCATTCAATTCTTCCGATTGCTTAAACGTACGTTTCTTCTCTAGTACGAGTAAATCCTTCGATGACTTCGTTTACTCTACTCTCCTGTAACCTCAATCTCTCATCCATAGTTCTCATCCGTGTTCCTTCCGCCATCTTTTTACAGAGCCAAGGAACGTGGGCTCTGATGACAATTTGTAACCAACAAGCAGTAATATAGCTAATTTATAAAACTGAAACAAGTAATTTAACTAATTGGATTACTGGAAAAATTCATTCAAACAAGCTCATAAGAGGAAAACATATTACAGAGGAAAAAGTGTTCATCAAGTCTACCCAATACATATCTCTCTATCGGTATTTATCTATAAGTCACATCTCGACTATTACCACGTGTCTTGATGGTCTTGGCTCACCACATAATAGATCCTTTTGCACGTGATCCCAAAAAAAAACCTTAATCCATCCGATACTAAATTGTATAGGTAAATAACGGTACGATATAAACTACTAACGAAACCATATTGCTCCCTAACGACTTAGTCTGACTTTTAATCTTAAATAAATAAATTAACTAGTAACTAACACAACTATTTTATCTGTTCTAGTTACATAATACTTGTAAAATTGATCGATCTAGCCATCATAAAATGAATGTTTCTTAAGACCTCGGTCTAACGATTGTTTATAGCTATATATGTAGATCAATAAATTGTGTTATGCTTTTATTGAAATTTTTAAGTTGGTTCGATTCTTAAAATATTAAAGATTAATTATGTGAGTTCTGTCCAGCTTTGTTGTGCAGGTGTGGAATTGAATCAAATCATATCTAAATTGAAACGATTGAGACAATGGATAGTTTTTCAGAGGATCCTTGCCATCAGTATTATTTTACAATTTCATTTTTGTTGGAGGGTTGTTTACAGAATGAAACTGAACTTAGAATTTTTTCTATATTAATTTTTTTTGGGGTATTGTTTTAACGACAGAATATTTTGTTCATCGGAATGAACAAACTGCTTCATTTGACTTAAATAAATAGGTTTTTGCTCAAATTAGAATCCTTGGAAAGTATGAGATATGATATCCAATCTTAGACTTCAATTTTTTATACTTATATGTTATAACAAAAGCAAGAAATATTATAATAAAAATAAAAAATGAATACAGATAATCAGAAGAGAAAAGTTTTATTAAAAAAGCAATTCGATGAAACTGATCACGATGATGGAGTACAATCAGTTGAAGAGTTTTTCTAGAGTTAACTACTTTTTGGTTGTGGTGGTTATTGCAATTGCTTTATTGAATAATAGACTTGAACATCTACAAAAATTTGAAAATATCTGCGGGTCTGTATTTGATTAAGAATCTTTGAAGCGATTGGAGTATATATGATGAACTAAAACAACATTGTAAGAATCTGGTAACTAATTTTACTCATAATGGTTCATCAAATTTTGAATTAGATGCTCTTACTCAAGAATTGTCAGCACTACAGATTTATCTACCGGATGAGTTCATGTCTGCATTTGAGATTCTTGAGTTTGTTAACTCATTAGGCTTTCTTCCAAATGCTGCAATTGCTTATCGAATCATATTGTTCGTGCCTATGATTGTTGCATCCGCTGAAAGAAGTTTTTCTAAATTGAAGTTACTGAAGAATTACTTGAGCTGTTGGAGAAGATTGACGCAAATACAATTATTAACGACTTTGCATCTAGAAATGCACGAAAAAGTTGCTTTTCTTCATCTGAGTTCCACGCCTTTTGGTTGTTTTGCTTAGAATGTTAGTGTTTCGACATTATTATTATCTATGATAATAAATATATTACTTATTCATTTGCTTTTTTTGCAAAATATATGTTTTGTCGTATTTTAGTTTTAATTTTTTAGTCGAGACTTTCATTTTAAATTTGTATGCTCGTTTTGGTCTTAAAATTTATTATCATTATTACTATTAGAACCCCATTTTTCAGTTTCAATACCCCTCAGGAACGACCCTGCCCGGGCACACCTAGGCCCACCCCGTGACCCACCATGACATTATCATAATGTCAATATGATATCATCCACCCCTAGATGACATCACCAATACTATTTTACTAATTTCTTGGTAAAGTTTGATAAGAGCATCTACAACGATGTTGGCTAAAATTGATTGGCTAAATTAAACAAAATATTGATTATGTAAAATTTCACGAACCTGTAAGACATTGTTGTGCTCCGAGGGTATTGGCTATAAAAATTGGTTATATTTTAAAAATGGTATGTTATTAAGAGCATCTCCAATGGCAATATGTATAATGGTTGGTTAAAAATTTTAAATTAGGAAATAATTAAATTTTTACATAAGGGTGGCAAGTAAAACTCCAATGGACATAGCTATAATGAAATTGTGTATATTTTTGTTAAGGGGTTAAGTTGGTTCAACAAATATAGCCAACCAAGTATGCTTGTCTATAATTTTTGCTAAGGGTAATTATGCATTGGAGTATATTTTTTTACATAATATCTATTTAACGTCACCTAATATGCCACCTAGGATAATATTGCTAATGGTTTTTCATCATTGGAGATGCTCTAATGGAATATATTATTTTAATGTATAAATAAGTGATGTGGCAATTCAATACAGGTCTTTAGAGGTTCGACAAATGTAGCCAACCTCAAGAGATTATCTATAATTATAGACAATGGTTTTGTCCCATTGGAGTGACTAATTTTTTCCATATCTATACTAATATATAATAAGCAAACAGGGGTATAATTTGGTTATTTGGTTCAACCATCTAAAAGAATAGTGACCGTTAGATATTTAGTAAATAGATGATAACCGTTAGATTTCATAATAAGAAATATTCAATATTTAATTCTCTCTTCTAAGGATCCAAGGTTCGAATCCCGTCAACAACAAATTTACATTAAGATTTTATATTATTAGTTCTAATCAATACATACCATTTATTAAATAACTATTATTATTACTAATAATTTTATTAATTAATATTACAGAGTTAAATTATATCATAATAAATTATTATACTCTATTTTATTTAATCATATAATTTTAAAAGTATTTAAAATTAAACCGTGCTTTGCACGGGCTATATGCTAGTTATGTATAAGTATTATTTTTTGAAAGCCACTTAGATTTTTAACTAAGAACTTGATATGGTTGATATGGTTGGAGATACCCTAAGTTTGGTTTCTACTAGAATAAGACCTATATATATTCATGCTCTAAGTTTGATTTTTATTAGAATAAAACATATATATATATATATATACATAGGGCTGCTCAAATGAGACCCCTCTTATAATGAGACCCTCTCTTATAATGAGTCCCCCCCATATTTCTTGTATTTTAGAGGGCCCCGCCAGGGGCATCCAATACGAAAAGGCTTATAATTCTACCCTATATCCATTAATAAAAAGAAAAAAAAATTGAAAAAAAAATGATGACGTGGCAGCACTTTTTTTCATTTTTTTTTAAAATTTTTTTCATTTTTTTTTGATGAATGAATAAAGGATATAATTATAAGAATTTTTTGTATTGGGTGCCCCTGAATCACGCAAGCGTACGTGATCACAAGTAATATAGAATTAAGTTGAGTTCGTTCCCACAGGGATCTGGTTTAGGTTTCAATTCAGTAGATGTACCTATGCAACAATGTATGATTATTATTCACTGCTAAGACAAAAACAATTAGGGGTTTTTGATTATCTAAAATTAACTAAAAAGCAAATTAACAAACTAAGAATTAATTAACTAATGAGAATTTGAATCGAATTACTTATATGAGAATAAACATGGGATCCTAACTTCATTAAATACTTTACTTAGGTCTGACGCCTTTAATCACTATATGTACTGTTATGATATCTGATCGGATAACACGAAACAAGTACACGCTACCTGTCAGCATACGTATACCAAACTAAACATACATCCACAAAAGAGATAGAAGATGAATAGATACCAATTATGCTTAGACCCTATATGTCTATAGAATTTGAAAACATAACGGTTGAATAGCAAGTTATCCATATTGATCACATAGGGCAATATAAGTATTTTCATCTTACACTACGAATCATGTAGATAAACAATCATGAACCTATGCTAGCATGACAAGTTCTAAATCTCAAGATCCACTTTCACTTCACGAGAGATTAACAAATTAGAAGTTCTAAATCTCAAGATCTACTTTTACATCACACACGGATCTTTAAAGCATCAAGATACTAAAGCTCCATAAATAAATCCGCTAGAATCCCATGACAACGATTAGTTCATTATCGAACCGCTCGTCACCGTGGGATTTGATGAAAACATGATAATGAAACAAAGATATGAATTCTATGTTATAATATGCTAACTAATGATACAAATTACAATGGTAGTAAGTGTTTATATAGGCTCTAGAAGTCTTACCCAGCAAGAAATTCCTCAAAATAGAGTTAAAATAGAATTTCTACAATTTAGCACAAAATATGTTTCCTACTGATTCTGTTTTGAAGGAAAATTCATAGCTAACTTTTCTTCTGTATTTCTGGGCCGTTCCATTGGTAACTGGACATCTGTATCACTTTAGAATGATAGAGAATCTTGTTAGTTTCGCGTGGACTGTAAGATCGTCAAAAATGTACTTGTAGAACTCAAGATATGGCCAAAACAGTGAATAAGGGCAAAACTGTAATTTTCCAGCAACGCGAGCGCGCAGCCTGCACGTGGTCAGGCGCAGCCTGCGCGTGGCCCTCCGTCCGCGTCGTTTTTCAGCTCTATTTCCTTCGTTTCTTCGTCTTTTCCTTCCGTTCTTTTTACACTTGCTTTCGTCTTCAATTTCCTTGACTTAGAAACTTCATGAGAGATTAAATGACAACTCCATTCTTCATACTCAAGCTCGAATTCAATTCCAAAATTAACGGAAACACCAACCTTAATCGACATTCTTGCAAACCTGCACAACTAAACAAAACACATCAAAACTACAACAAACTTGAGTCCAAGACAATCAATTTAAGCCGATATGGAATGCTCCAAGTGGATATAAAATCCACTTATCACACCCCAAATTTAAACCGATGCTTGTCCTCAAGCATAAACAATTAAAAACTAACTAACTAACTAGTTCCACTTCCGTAGGTGATCACGGTTGCATTTGGCATATGCAACAAGCCCTTTAAACCCCTAGGCAGCCCTAGTGGACGAGTGAGGTCTCGTGAGGGCCTGTTTGCACTAAATCACACAATCGTACGTGGTCACAAGTAATATATGAATAAGTCAAGTTCGATCCCACAGAGATCTGGTTATGGTTTTAATTCAATTTTGTACATATGCAATAATGTATGGTTATTATGCACTGCTAAGACAATTAACAATAATGGGTTTTGATTACCTAAATTAAACTAAGAAGTAAACTAACAAATTAAGAATTAACTAACTAACAAGAATTGGAATCGAATTACTTCTGCAAGATAAACCATGGAATCCTAACTTCATTAAATACTTCACTTAGATCTGACGCCTTTAATCACTATATGCAATGGTTATGATATCTGATCGGACAACACGAAACAAGCACACGCTACCTCTCAGTATACGTATACCAAACTACCCTTACATCCACAAAAGAGATAGAAGATGAATATACACCAATTATGCTTATACCCTATATGTCTATAGAATTTGAAAACATAACGGTTGAAGAACAAGTTATCCATAATGATCATATAGGGCAATATAAGTATTCTCATCTCATACTACGAATCATGTTGATAAACAATCATGAACCTATGCTAGCATGGCAAGTTCTAAATCTCAAGATCCACTTTCACTTCACAAGAGATTAACAAATTAGATGTTCATGACGCATCTATCAATTAAGCATAACCATACGAGGATATCAAATATACATCGCACACAGATCTTTAAAGCAATCAAGATACTAAAGCTCCATAAATAAATCCGTTAGAATCCCATGACAGTGATTAGTTCATAATCAAACCGCTCGTCATCATGTGATCTGATGAAACCATGATAAAAACAAAGTATGAAAAGATACAAATAAACCTAAGTAATTGATATGTAATGGTTATTTTTTAAATTACAATGGTAGGATGTGTTTATAAAGGCTCTAGAAGTCTTGCCCAGCAAGAAATTCCCCAAAATAGAGTTAAAATAGAATTTCTGCAAAATACGTTTCCTAAACTGATTCTATTTTGAAGGAAAATTCGTAGCTGGCTTTTCTTCAGTATTTCTGGGCCGTTCCAGTTGTGTTTGGACATCTGGACCACTTTAGAATGATAGAGAATCTCGTTAGCTTCGCATGGACTGTAAGATAGCCCAAAACGGAGTTGTAGAACTCAAGATATGGCCAAAACAAAATCCGAAAATCTGGCTGATTTCTCCGCGCGCTGCCAGCGCTCTAGGGCGCGATGCATGCGCTCTAGCTTCTGTTCTGGCACTATTTGAGCGCTGCCAGTGCTCCTGGCTGCGCTCCAGTTGCTGGTGGCGGCTCGTTTTCTGCATTTTTCCTTCGTTTTTCAACCTTTTTCTTCCGTTCTTCTTGCACTAACTTCCCGTCTTCAATTCCTTGACTTGTAATCCTCTTGATAGTTGATATTAAGACGCCATTCTTCATTCCATATCAAAAATCAACTCCAAAACGATGGAAAATTCACCCCTAATCGACATTTCTTCAAACCTGCACAATTAAATAAAACACATCAAAACTACCACAAACTTGAGTCCAAGACAATCAATTTAAGCCGAATTGAAGCGATCCAAGTGGATATAAATCCACTTATCACACCCCCAAACTTAAACCGATGCTTGTCCTCAAGCATAAACAATTACAACTAACTAACTAACCAGTACCACTTCCGTAGGTGATCACGGTTGCATTTGGCATATGCAACAAGCCCTTTAAACCCCTAGGCAGCCCTAGTGGACGAGTAAGGTCTCGTGAGTGCCTATATCGATTGTACCCACAAAATCCAATGCAATGCAATGCATGAATGCAACTAAATGAAAATACAATTAATCTAGTAATAATATCCTACCATACCTTCAAATCCTCTCATGCCATATCAACTTAATAATCAAAGTAAATACGCAATATCTTGGTGTCGAAAGTGCAAGTATTCACATAGTCTACTCAATGAACATGCATAAGTTCTCACAAGCCCATGTCAAGTGTAAGAATAAGTTGGTAAACATGCTAAGCCTACAAGAGTACATCTTTGAGATAAAACTCGGGATCTCATACGCAAAAACAAGAAAACACTCACAATCCACTCAAAAAAGAATATTCACTCAAGAACAAGGGTAAGTGTATCACTCAATTCCAACAAAATCATAAACATGCTTGACATTTGGTATCAATCTAACTATTAACACAACATACATCAATGACGATAATCAGAAGGTCTTTAATTGGGTTGAAACGGGGCTAGGGACAAGGTATGTCAAATAAGCCAAAACAGGTGAAGTGTCAAAAGCTAGTAAGTACCATAATAAATCATACACCACACCCTATTTTTCCCCCGCATAATCTATTATTTTTCTTCCAACAAAACACTCGACTAGTCGACTTAAGTAGGATCACAACAAACACAAAAATGCTCTCATAATATATTTTTTTTCCCTTTTTTTCATTCTTTTTCTTTCCTTTCTCTTTCTTTTTTTCTTTTCTTTTTCTTTTTTTTTTCGAGAGCTAGATAAAACAATAATATAAAAAATAACAATGATCCCATGAATTTATTACATATGCCCACTATCAAGTACACAACCAAACCCAATTTTCAATATTTCCCCCAAAAGTACGAACAACAATAAACCCTTCCTTGCACACCTTATTACTCCCTTAAGCACTCTACTAGCCTTTGACAATGTGGTTCAAATTAATGTAAGGCCAATACAAGAAAAAGGTCTAGGCAAGTAATGTGGTATATCACCGAAAAAATAGGATTAAGCTCAATGGGTTAACTAATTGATCATGTAAATATGGTGTGGTAATATGGGAATATATGTGGTTATTCCTAAATGCCTTTATCATTTTAATCGTCAAATAATGTCATGCGTTTCAAGAAAGACCTCAAACAACTGCTAGCAATGCAAACAATCCGTGGACACTCAAGCAAACGAATAAATTGTAGCAAATATGCAATAAGGCTCAAAAGCTCACTTGGTGGAAAAACATACTCAATCCCAAGCAAAAATCTCTCTAATGCACCGACTTGTATTCAAAGCATGCAAACTAAATCATCTTGCACATATTCATGTCCTTCTAATCACTTACAACATTCAATAAGTCTACTAGCTTCAACTTACAAGTGTATGTGTGTGCACAAGAACAAAACATATCACTTCTCAATCAAAAGCGTCAACAACACAAAATTCCTATCCAGCATGGGTGCAAATGCAAACTACTATGAACTCACATGAAATACGAACATAAAAACAGAATGTCCTATATGAAACAAACGTAGATAACACAAACATAAATGCATAATTTACTACTACTAATATAGTAATATGCAAAGCATGAAATCCTACATGAACACATAATACAACAACAACTACTAATCCCTCAAACCACCCCCAAACTTAAAATATTCAATGTCCGCATTGAATGAAAGTAAATAGAAGGGATAGTAGGAAACATACCTAATCATCGAAACACATGGGTTGCCTCCCACGAAGCGCTTCTTTAACGTCAATAGCTTGACGTTACTTCCAAGCCTCCATTAAGGATGATAATAGTTTGCCTGGTCTTCTCTTCGCGATACTTCATCGTCATCATGGCGGCACACTTTCTGCCCCTTCTCCTCGCTTGGCCTATTCGTATAACAACTATGTTCTATTCCAATGCCTTCATCTGTTGACCCAAAATCTGTCAATTTGTAGAACAACACACATTCGCGGGCTTCGCTTGAATATAATGGAGGAGGGTAAATGTAAGTTGCTAAAGCCTTTGGTTCCTCAAAGAGAACTTCCTCCATTGGCTCTAATGCGCTACCTCCATCTTTATACTCTGAGACAAGTAAAAGACCTGCATCTTTCCCATGGTCATCAGCCTCTTGGTACGTACATACCAATTCTTGAAATTTGTGTATCTCATCAGTGTCTGTCCAAAATAGTGCCCTTTCCAAATCATCCACCATCCTAACATGATAATTTCCTCACATGGCTTGTGAATGCTCACCTTACCTTGGAATTTGTCTTCCTCAATTATGCATGCAGTACCTTGCTCCAAGTCACCGTTATTTTCTGGAATTGCCTCTAGTATGAATTGTTGTTTCTCTTGTTCCAAGGCACTCACAGCTCGAGCAACTAGTATCTCCAAAGATTTGAGTGACTCCTCATTACTCTTTACAAGCATCCTAAGCTCCTCCATAGTTACAACCTCATCTGACTGAAAAATAGGAGTAGGTTGCTGATGTTGAAACTCTTCACTACCAAAGAAATATGACATATCTGGAACATCTTGCTGGTACTGTTGAGAATGGTATTGAAATTATGGTTGTTCCTCATAAGTGACATATGGATCAACTCCTTCGTAGTAACAATATTGTGAGGTCTCATGAACGCCTAAACACTGCTCACATTGCTGAGGCACGGATGTCCTCGAATCCGCCTATCACGCGAATGACCCGGGTTCGATCCCCGGCGGTGCCAAAAACTTGTTTGCACTAAATCACGCAAGCGTACGTGGTCACAAGTAATATATGAATAAGTCGAGTTCGATCCCACAGAGATCTGGTTATGGTTTTAATTCAGCTTTGTACCTATGCAACAATGTATGGTTATTATGCACTGCTAAGATAATTAACAATAATGGGTTTTGATTACCTAAATTAAACTAAGAAGTAAACTAACAAATTAAGAATTAACTAACTAACAAGAATTGGAATTGAATTACTTCTGCAAGATAAACCATGGAATCCGAACTTCATTAAATACTTCACTTAGATCTGACGCCTTTAATCACTATATGCAATGGTTATGATATCTGATCGGACAACACGAAACAAGCACACGCTACCTCTCAGTATACGTATACCAAACAACCCATACATTCACAAAAGAGATAGAAGATGAATAGACACCAATTATGCTTAGACCCTATATGTCTATAGAATTTGAAAACATAACGGTTGAAGAACAAGTTATCCATAATGATCACATATGGCAATATAAGTATTCTCATCTCATACTACGAATCATGTAGATAAACAATCATGAGCCTATGCTAGCATGGCAAGTTCTAAATCTCAAGATCCACTTTCACTTCACAAGAGATTAACAAATTAAGCATAACCATACGAGGATATCAAATATACATCACACACAGATCTTTAAAGAAATCAAGATACTAAAGCTCCATAAATAAATCCGTTAGAATCCCATGACAACGATTAGTTCATAATCAAACCACTCGTCATCATGGGATCTGATGAAACCATGCATGATAAAAACAAAGTATGAAAAGATACAAATAAACCTAAGTAATTGATATGTAATGGTTATTTTTCAAATTACAATGGTAGGATATGTTTATATAGGCTCTAGAAGTCTTGCCCAGCAAGAAATTCCCCAAAATAGAGTTAAAATAGAATTTCTGCAAAATACGTTTCCTAAACTGATTCTATTTTGAAGGAAAATTCGTAGCTGGCTTTTCTTCAGTATTTCTGGGCCGTTCCAGTTGTGTTTGGACATCTGGACCACTTTAGAATGATAGAGAATCTCGTTAGCTTTGCGTGGACTGTAAGATCGCCCAAAACGTAGTTGTAGAACTCAAGATATGGCCAAAACAAAATCCGAAAATCTGGCTGATTTCTCCGCGCGCTGCCAGCGCTCTAGGGCGCGCTGCCTGTGCTCTAGCTTCTGTTCTGGCACTATTTGAGCGCTGCCAGCGCTCCTAGCTGCGCTGCTTGCGCTCTAGTTGCTGGTGGCGGCTCGTTTTCTGCATTTTTCCTTCGTTTTTCAGCCTTTTTCTTCTGTTCTTCTTGCACCAACTTTCCGTTTTCAATTCCTTGACTTGTAATCCTCTTGCACTAACTTCCCGTTTTGTATACCATATCAAAAATCAACTCCAAAACGACGGAAAATTCACCCCTAATCGACATTTCTTCAAACCTGCATAATTAAATAAAACACATCAAAACTACCACAAACTTGAGTCCGGTACAATCAATTTAAGCCGAATTGAAGCGATCCAACTGGATATAAATCCACTTATCAGGGCCTATAGTGAATGTACCCACAAAATCCATCTAACTAAACAATGCAATGCATGAATGCAACTATTATTAAAATGCAACGATCCCCTTCAAACTAACCAAAACCAACTAACAAGCAAACATCTCAAAGAATGCAACTAAATCCAAGTAGAGCTCGACTAAGTCCCCGTATACTAACAATACATGAACAGAAACATGCGTGTGTGCGATGCTCATCAGAAATACTCCCAAAACTAGATCAAAATCATACTCATTCTTAGCCAAGACAATCACAGGTTTATAAATAGAATAGACTGTAGACACTTCATAACCTAAGAACACCTCCATCATCATTCAAGTTAGACAGGAATTCATGCTTATTACTAACAACTACGACACAACTATACTATATACAATAACACATGCTTATTTAATCGTACAATGGATGAGACCCCAAAAGGCTTATACTATGTAGCGAGCGTTGGGTTAGTGGATCCCAGACTATAAAAGCCTTGGGTCACTAGGCACAAAGTCCCCTAGAAATTGCTCGAGTATTAAAGAGCTCACCCTGGTTAATTCTGCATTTAACAATATTTACATGACTCTTTTTTTTTTCTTTTTTTTCTGATTTTTTTTCTTCATATATATGCAATCTGGAATGAGAATTCTCATTTCCAACCCTAGACTACTCATATAAATATGAGCCGACTACTAGTCATTTGACGCCTAGCCATTAATTGACAAATATTAACAACTAGCATGAAATTCCTATTTTCCCTCAAACTTAGACTTAAGTGCTCCTACGCTATCAAGGGAATAACGAAAATTTTAAATATAAACAAGTGATTAAATCTAAAACAACCAAACAAGCATGATCTCAACCTAGCCCAAAAGCAAACGATGAGACTGTGTAAAAGTTTTGTTCCCGTAACATGCAAGTCAATTCCATAAGGACTATAAATCAACCCTCTACTCATCATTACCACACTCAATTAAACATCTACCTACCAATCAGAATTAGCTCGTCCTAAGGGATCATGAAAAATGCATGCCATGAAAATGCAACTAAAATGAACTCACATGGTATACAAAAATAAAAAACAGAATGTCCCATATGAAATAAACATAAATAATACGAACAAACATGCATGAATTACTACTAATATGCATCATATAATATCCTACATGAACACAATGACTCACAATCACAAATAACTACCACACGCTACTTATCCCCAAATCACCCCCAAACTTAAAGTATTCAATGTCCCCATTGAATGGAAGGTAATACAAGGAATAGTTGAAAACATACATAATCATTGGAACCACATGGGTTGCCTCCCACGAAGCGCCTTTGTTTAAAGTCTTTAGCTAGACATGACAATGACTTTTTCTCTTGAAAATTTCTACACCGTATCTCTATATGGCCATTTAATTATCTTTTCCGGGGCTACATCCTCGATGACAAGTTTCCGCCTTCTTTGCTCCTCAAAAGTGTTCGTAACATTGTTCTCTTCACTACCTGACAAGTTAGCAACAATAATAATAGGCAAGTAGATGATTGACCCAAGTATACATACCTCAAGTGATCTGGTGGTTTAAGCTCGAGTTTGGAAGCTTTTTCAACATGATGATTTTCATTATTAACTACCAAAGACTGATCAAGAGTGGAAATAGACGGATTAGGAACGGAAGTGAGTGGTTCACCAACAGAAGTCTTAACAACAGACTTAGGATCAAAAGAACTATAGTCAAGTTGAATTTCATGCTTAGCACAAATAGCATTCAATTCCTCTAACATCTCATCCGAAGTAAAAGTCCTATACAACTCATGAAGATCTTTATTACTCTCAATCAAAACATCTTCCTCAAGAAAAGACTCAATTGCACTATCCTCAAGATTTGACCATGAAACCACCTCATCAACCAACACCTTAGACTCCCAGAGATCAGCCAAGCCTAGTGACTCACACTCTTCCTCCTCATCACAAGTAATACCGATATAGAATTAAAAACTAACTAACTAACTAGTACCACTTCCGTAGGTGATCACGGTTGCATTTGGCATATGCAACAAGCCCTTTAAACCCCTAGGCAGCCCTAGTAGACGAGTGAGGTCTCATGAGGGCCTATAGTGAATGTACCCACAAAATCCATTTAACTAAACAATGCAATGCATGAATGCAACTAATATGAAAATGCAAATGATTTAATACTAATACACCACCACACCTTCAAATCCTCTCATGTCATTTCAACTCAAGAATCAAAGTAATAATGCAATGTCTTGGTGTCGAAAGTGCAAGTATTCACATAGTCTACTCAATGAACATGCATAAGCTCTCAAAAGTCCATGTCAAGTGTAAGAATAAGTTAGTAACCATGCTAAGCCTACAAGAGTACATCTTTGAGACAAAACTCTGGATTTCATACGAAAAAACAAGTAAACACTCACAAAAGAATATTCACTCAAGAACAAGGGTAAGTGTATCACTCAATTCCAACAAAATCATAAGCATGCTTGACAATTGGTATCAATCTAACTCTTAACACAACATACATCAATGACGATAATCAAAAGGTCTTTATTTGGGTTGTAACGGGCCTAGGGACAAGGTATGTCAAATAAGCCAAATCAGGTGAAGTGTCAAAAGCTAGTAGGCACCATAATAAATAATACACAACACCCTATTTCCCCCCCCACCCACATAATTTTACTAAGACACACTCGACTAGTCGACTAAAGTAGGATCACAACAAACACAAATATGCTCTCATAATATATATTTATTTTTTTTGTTTTCTTCTTTTTTTTTTCTCTTTTTTTTTCTTTTTTCGAGAGCTAAATATAACAAGAACAATAATATAAACAATTACAATGATTCCATGATTTTATTACACATGCCGACTATCAAGTAAACAACCAAACCCAATTTTCAATATTTCCCCCAAAATTATGACCAACAATAACCCCTCCTTGCACACCTTATTACTCCCTTAAGCACTCTACTAGCCTTTGACAATGTGGGTTCAAAATAATGTAAGGCCAATACAAGAAAAAGGTCTAGGCAAGTAATGTGGTATGTCACCGAAAAAATAGGATTAAGCTCAACGGGTTAACTAATTGATCATGCAAATATGGTGTGGTATTATGGGAAAATATGCGGTTATTCCTAAATGTCTTTATCATTTTAATCGTCAATTACTGTCATGCGTTTTAAGAAAGACCTCAAACAACTGCTAGCAATGCAAACAATCCGTGGACACTCAAGCAAATGAATAATTGCAACGAATATGCAATAAGGCTCAAAAGCTCACTTGGTGGAAAAACATACTCAATCCCAAGCAAAAATCTCTCTTACGCACCTACTTGTATTCAAAGCTTGCAAACTAAATCAACTTGCACATATTCATGTCCTTCTAATTACTCACAACATTCAATAAGTCTACTAGATTCAACTTACTAGTGTATGTGTGTGCACGAGAACAAAGCATATCACTTCTCAATCAAAAGCATCAAAAACACAAAATTTCTATCAAGCATGGGTGCAAATGCAAACTACTATGGACTCACATGATAATAACACGAACAAAACATGCAAGAATTACAACTAAAATGCAAAGCATGATATCCTACATGAACACAATGACTCACAAATAACTAATATACACTACTTATCCCTCAAACCACCCCCAAACTTGAAATATTCAATGTCCCCATTGAATAGAAAGTAATACAAGGGATAGTAGGAAAGAAACCTAATCGTCGGAACCACATGGGTTGCCTCCCATGAAGCGCTGTCGTTAACGTCATTTAGCCAGACAAATATGATTCAAATCATGGGGGCTCGAAGATTGCATTCGACTTATCCTTAGCAAAAGGACCATTCACCCATTGTGTGACAACCTTCTTGCTATCTTCCCACATCTTTTCTAAATCAAACTTCAATTTGACTCTTCCTTCAAGTGATTTTTTCTTTTTCTTCTTCACACCTCTAAGGTGTTTATGCTTCACAGTTGATTGATAAGAACAATCTTCTACTTCATCATCCATGATCCACCTTCTTAACACAATATCTGGACATACTTTAAAAATCACCAACTCATCATTCAGAAGGACATACTTCAAATGGGATGGAAGTTTTCCGAGCTTGACATTCGAGAGATCTCGAATTGAAGAACTGTCATTGGAATCACTGATGTCACTACACCATAAACAAGCTATCGCAACCTTCTCCTCACACGTGTTGCTACATTATGTTACCTTAGGTATACTACTTTTGGCCTAGTATAGCCTAATACAACACTATCTATTTTGTGTTACCTTAGGCAGAAACGTGATGTTTCTCTAGCTAGAAAGTGTTGGATGCCGGGCAACATACATAATATGTTGCCTTAGATCATTAATAAACACAAATTTTAATTTATTAACTAAAAATTGAATAATTATTTAAAAATTACATTTACCATGAAATCAATTCGTGTTTATGAAAATTAAGAGTTTATTAAATTAATGAGTTACTATTTATAAAAATTAAGATATTTATTAATATTTTTTCAGATTCTCTAATTTTATTAAACTTAAAATTTAATTTTTAAAAAATTACAAAAATTCTTTAGAAATAAAATAAAAAAATATTATTGTAAGTGAATATGTGTAACTGATAATAGACATAGTTACCAGTGAAAATTTTGAGCGGCCAAAATTGGCGCTCTCTGAAAATTGTGCCTTAAAACAAAAAAAGTGAAATTGCAACTCTCATTTCTCTCTCTGGCTACCTCTCTCGCTGCCTCTCTCTCTCATCTCAATTCTCAACGCTCTCTTAAAACTATATCTCACACTCGTTTTTCTTTATTTTTCTTCAATTAGTACATATTCGGTTCAAATTAGAGCTTCTCAATTGAATATGGCTTCGGTTTGAGGGCTTGATTTCTTCAATTTGGAGCTTTTTCAAATTAGAGCTTTTTTTAATTAGGGGTTGTTCATTTTGAGTTTAATTGAATTGATTTCTTCACTTAATTATGGCTTCAACTAATTAGTATTTCTTTTCATTTTAGGGCTTCAGATTTGGGGCTTTGGATTTCAGTGGATTTGGGCCTTCGATTTGCCGTGTTTGCGTATTTGATGACAAAGAAGAGGGAGGCTTGGTTGACTTATGCTGCACTTGTTCCGGTTGTTACGGGTGTTAATTGTTATTGCTAGTGGGGTAATTTTCTTGATTCTTGTCTTTTGGTTTGTGTGTGTGAGTGTGTTGGTGTTTAGTTTTTGAGGTGGAATTGGATGCTTGAATTTTAAGGGGTTTTGCTATCTTTGGAGTTTTTCCTTTTAGCAGGGTAATGAATTTAGGTTTTGGTACATTTGTTTACATGTGTATTTGACTATCTGTATATGGGGTAACATATCTCTAACACAATCTGATTTACTAGTGTGACCTCTTTAAGAAAGGAACTAGCTTTTCATAGAACTTATAGTAAAGGAGCAGTGACACTTATTCACAATAGAGAGATTTTGAGTGTGTTGCTATTTGTATCCGCTTCTTGCAATGTACCAACATTGGGCGCTTCTAGTTTTACAGATTTAATGAAGCTCCATTGTAGATGCAAGAATAACTTTTAGTGACCATGTCTGGCACGCTTAACTTGTTTAGCAGCGGTTTGTAAGCACATGTTTCGTATTAAACATTAAATATAGATTATTGGAACCTTGACTTATTTTAGCCTTGGTTTTTTAAATGACTGAATGTTTCGAATCCATTAGTAATTCTTTACCAAGATTTGCTATTGTTCTCTTGTATTTGGATTTTCTTTGTAAGTGTACACAAACTTGTATCACTCCGTTACACCGATAACAACATGTATTCAGCTAGTTAAACTTACAAATGTTGTTATTTGTCTATCACTCCTTTCTGGTTATCACAGTCAGAATCTCAAAATACTATCTGCTATTCCCTAATATTACTCTATCTAGTATATATATATTATTTTATGTAGTTGGCTTTCTTATGAATCAGGAATAATTCACTTGCAACCTAAATCTCGTGTTCTATCTTATTCCATGTTGTGTTTAAAAAGCAGATTTTCTCTAGCTCTTGTATACTTTTAGGTGGAACATAAAATCTGTTGGAATTAATCTTGTTGCTTTTAACATCTTTTAATATAAAAGCAGTGACCCTTTTAGCTACTGCTGCAAGGGCTTTGAAGTCAGTGCTTCAAGGGATTTTGTTGACCTCAGAGGGGTATTAATATCTTCCTTGTTACTTTTTTCAGTTCTTAGCTAGATTTATTTCTTGTCTTCTAAAAATCTACCTGCTCTCTAGTCATAAAATTCTGATAATTTGGGGCAATCATTTTACTTTGCCACATATTTACTACCATTATGTGGCGAAAAGGCTACTGGGTCACTGACGTTTGTAACTTTTTAGGGAAAAGCTGAACTCTATGAACCTTCTACTCTAATATTCTTACTGCC
Organism: Kitagawia praeruptora; assembly: GCA_037693485.1. Classification (NCBI taxonomy): domain Eukaryota; kingdom Viridiplantae; phylum Streptophyta; class Magnoliopsida; order Apiales; family Apiaceae; genus Kitagawia; species Kitagawia praeruptora. Next base: position 52,364,548 of record CM075344.1, on the reverse strand, counting down.
TGCAACATTAATGATGGAGCATAATGTTGTTGGCATTACGGTGCCTCTTGCAAGAAATGATGTCAAGATAATTTGGTATCTGCTCTTTAATTCTGCCTTGGCATATTGTGTGAACTTGACAAACTTCTTGGTGACCAAGCACACCAGTGCTTTGACACTCCAGGTATTGCCTAATTAATCGTTGCATATTTCTTTCATTTATCATTCTGTATTACTATTGATTGTGCAGTGTTTGCGCTTTTTGTTACTGCCGTGTTTGCGTATTTGATGACAAAGAAGAGGGAGGCTTGGTGGAAACATTTTTTCCAGATATGAAGTTTTACCTGTTCCAATTTATTCCTTCTTTTATCTGTTATATAAAAGTGCCCACTGTTGTCCTTTTTTGTTAGTTTAATGCTTTTCTGGATCTTCCTTTGATTCCCACTTGGTGGAAACATTTTTTCCAGATATGAAGTTTTACCTACTGTATATGAAGCTTTACCTTCTGTTAGACTTCTGGTGTGTCTCTAGCTGGAGTCCTGTATTAATCCTAATTGTTTAAGTAGCGTTGCCTCGTGGCTGATGTGTTTCTGTACTGGTACCTACAGATTGTCGACTCTGTTATTGCTACTTTGGGTTATTTTCTGGTTGCTGAATAATAGAAGCTAAAGAAGTTAAACAGACTAATCGTTACTTGTTGATTGTGACCAGTGGTGGTTTAAACCAACAAAGAACTGGGGTAAAGTTTCTTTCGATTCAAATTTACGCAATTATATGAAAATTAATTCGTGATATCACCCCTGTAATGAATGAAGAGAATGGGCTGGCTAGGTAATTTTTGTTGTTAGATCCAACAATTAGACAGATGTGTATGTAATCTAAATTGAAATGTTACAAGTGCATTGACTTTGTATCTAAACTGCACCCTGAATCACTTTTTCAGAAGGAAGCTAAGCGGCATTGGTAAAACTAAAAGAAGACGTCTAGAGAATGGATTTCAAGGTGATTAATCAGTAAGATTATATAGAGTTATTACATAACTACGTATCTGTCTATAGTGGCCACCTGAAGATGGTGATCATAATTTAATTAGAGATAAGGCATATTTTAAGTCTTTTGATTTACACAAGTTGCCCACACCTGATCCATTTGCATTTTTGCATATATATGTAGTCACTTACATTTTAGTTGGTGGCATTAAGCTCTCTCTCCATGTGTGTGATAGGTAGAAGGATCAAAAGTTTAAGTTTCTAATTGAAAATATCGGGTTACTCGTACATATTTACAGATTGTTGCTATTTGATTGTTATATTATCTCTTTTTAAATATTAATTTATTTTTTATTATTTGCAACTATTTTTATCTCCTTTTTAAATATTAATTTATTGTTATTTATTGGTATTTTTATTTACCATGTCTTCTCCTGCTTTTGTTATGAATCAGAATGTTGCTTGGTCATTATTTTTATCTTTTAAGCGTTTTATAGTCTGATTTTGAAATAATTTTTTTTATTTGGATTAGGTGATCAATGGGTTGGCGGACACGTTGAAGACAAGCATGGATTAGTATTTTTGTTTTGTTTAATGTAGTCTTGTAATGTATTGCAGTTGTAATGTATTCCTATATTTGGAATGATTTATTGGAATGAAGATGTCATTTTTGATGTATCATATATATATGTGGTAGTTATTCAAATTCTTCTTGGTAAAATGTTCTAGTAGCTACTATATATATATAGCCAAAACATTGCAAATAAAAAACCCAAATTATTATTAAAAGTGGGCCCCATAGTAGGTCCCACTTTTTTAAAAAAATTAAGACACCAAAGGTAACATATATTTTATGTTGCCACAGATCATGGGACCCACAGTGGGGCCCACTTTTTAAAAAAAATGATACACTAAAGGTAACATATATTTTATGTTGGTATAGATCAAATTTGTGTTGCCATAGCATTCTAGGGCAACATAAAATGGTATCTGATAAAAATGTTACCTTAGATACCCTAGGGCAACATTGAAAAAACTATCTTAAAAAAAATGTTACCTTAGCTCTTTTTTGGGCCTACTGTAACATATTTGACCCCTGACGCAACATAAAATTTAAGTTGCAATACGTTGTTTATGGTGTAGTGTGTGATGATTTAACATGTGCGTGTCCGACTTTTCGCTCAACAACTGATCAAACTTCTTTCTCTAACCGTATCAACCATTTCCATACTGCAACACTCTTCATCCTCTATCGGAAATTTCATGGCCTTGAACACATTAAAGGTGACATTCTGATCTTGCACCCTCATTGTAAGCTCTCCTTTTTGCACATCGATCAAAGTACGGCCTGTAGCTAGAAAAGGCCTTCCTAAGATTATGGGAATCTTCTTGTCTTCTTCGAAATCTAGAATTACAAAATCGGTAGGAAATATGAGCTTATCAACCTTCACCAAGACATCCTCTACTATACCCCTCGGATAAGTGATAGATCGATTAGCCAACTGCAAAGAGATGTTGGTTGGCTTTGGCTCCGACAGACCAAGTTGCTTGAAAACAGACAAGGGCATGAGATTTATGCTAGCTCCCAAATCATATAAGCATTTGTCAAAAGACAGCTTTCCAACGGTGCATGGTATTGTAAAGCTTCCTGGATCCTTAAGTTTAGGAGGCAATTTCTGTTGCAACACCGCACTGCACTCCCCTGTCAATGCCACTGTTTTAAATTCTTCCAACCTTCTCTTTCGTGACAAAATATCCTTCATGAACTTTTCATATCTCGGCATCTGCTCCAATGATTCAACAAAAGGAATGTTAATGGGCAGTTTCTTGAAGACATCCATAAACTTTTGAAACTATTTTGCTTGATCTAGTTTCTGCAAACGTTGAGGATATGGAGGAGGAGGATAGATCTGGTTCACCCACTTCTGCTTCGGATGAGAGTTTTCAGTAGAATTTTGCTTTTGAAGTCTTTTTGGAATGGAGGGGGTGGATAGATCTGATTGCTCTCTGTAGACTACTTTGGAATAGATTTTTCAGCAAAAGCTTTGCCTTTTTTCGCTTCGTCATCCAACTGATCACTTGCCAATTCAGAATTTGCCTTTTCTTTATCTGTAGAAGCCTCCACCTGCTGTTTCTTGATTTCTTCGTCTTCCTCAGCTACTGATTGTTGATCCCTCATAACTTCTCCAGATCTCAAAGTAACCGCATTGACCTGTTCCTTGCCATCCCTCCTGCCTGGATTAGCCTCCGTATCAGTCAGAAGAGTTCCTTGAGGCCTATATAGCAACGCACTTGCAAGCTGTCCCATCTAGTTCTCCAAGGTCTTTAAAGAAACTGCCTGGCTTTTAACCATCAACCTTAACTCCTCCAATTCTGATTTTTCATTAGAAGATTGCCCCACCTTAGCCTGATGTTATTGCTGAAATCCCGGAGGTTGATATGGTTGCCTTGGAGCATACTGCTGTTGATAACCCTGATTGTTGCCCCAGCTGAATTTAGGATGATTTTTATTGCTCTGATGATAAGTATTCGGGGCTGGCTGTTACTGATTCTGAAAGTTGCTCACAAACTGCACTGATTCCGTAGAGATGGCACATTGATTCATCTCATGTGCCCCTGCACATAGCTCACAAACACTAGCTACCTGTCGAATCCCATGATTTGCCAAAGAATCTATTTTCTTATTCATTGCCTCTAGCTGAGCTGCTAGAGCTGTGACTTCATTAACATCAAGAAGTCCTGCCACCTTCTGCTGTGGCATTCTCTGAGTTGAATTCTGATATTCATTTGCTGCCATCATCTCGATAAGATCATAAGCTTCCTCGTAGCTTTTTGCCCATAAAGCTCCACTTGATGCTGCATCTAGCAAAGGTCTAGATTGTGCTCCCAGCCCATTATAGAAACCGTTAATAACCATCCAATCAGGCATTCCATGATGAGGACACTTTCGTAGCATCTCCTTGTAACGTTCCCAAGCTTCACACAAAGATTCACCAGATTGTTGTGCAAATTGAGTTAGCGCGTTCCTTAATGCTGCAGTTTTCGCCATAGGGAAGAATTTAGTAAGAAACTTTTGAGCAAGATCCTTCCATGTAGTAATGGACCCAGCTGGTAAATAGTGTAACCAGCCCTTAGCCTTATCCCTCAAAGAGAATGGGAAAAGTCTCAATTTGATAGCATCATCCGACACACCATTAAACTTGAAAGTGTCACAGATCTCAATAAAGTCCCGAATATGCATGTTAGGATCCTCCGTAGGAGCACCCCCAAACTGAACCGAATTCTGTACCATCTGAATAGTGCCTGGCTTGATTTCAAAGTTGTTAGCGGTAATGGCCGGCCTGATAATACTAGACTGGATATCATTGATCTTCGGCTGAGAATAGTCCTTCAAAGCCTTAGATGTTGCTGCATCACCCATCTCTACTATAGTTTCACATTCCTCTTCCTTATTCTCCTTATTCTCTACAAGATCGTCTTCCGCCAGTTCTTCCTTACGAGCTTGCAAACGTGTTCGCATACAAACTTAAGTACCTGAAACACCACGAAACAAACAAACTAAGTAAGAAATCTGAGTCAGTGAACGCTAACGACCACTATTGACAAGCACATAAACTAAAAATAAAACACCGATGATCCCCGGCAGCGACGCCAAAAACTTGTTAACACAAAATCACGCAAGTGTACGTGGTCACAAATAATACAGATATAAATCAAGTTCGTTCCACAGAGATCTGGTTTAGGTTTCAATTCAGTAGATGTACCTATGCAACAATGTATGGTTTTAACTCACTGCTAAGACAAATAACAATTTGGGGTTTTTGATTATCTAAATTAAACTAAGATGCAAATTATTAAACTAAGAATTAATTAACTAATGAGTTTTAAAATCGAATTACTTATATGAGAATAAACATGGGATCCTAACTTCATTAAATACTTCACTTGGAGTTGATGCCTTTAATCAATGCACGTGATGGTTTTGATATCTGATCAGACAACACGAAACAAGTAAACGCTACTTCTCAGTATACGAATACCAAACTAAACATACATCCACAAAAGAGATAGAAGATGAATAGACACCAATTATGCTTAGACCCTATATCTTTATAAGATTTGAAAACATAACGATTGAAGAACAAGTTGTCTATTAAGATCACATAGGGCAACATAATATCTCTATTTACGCTACAAATCATGATGTTAAAACATCAACCTATCCTATGCAAGCATGGCAAGTTCTAAATCTCAAGATCCACTCTCGTTTCGCAGGAGATTAACAAATTAGATGTTCGCGACGCATCTAAACACATGAAACACAACCATACAAGGATATCAAGAATTCACCACACATAAATCTTTAAAGCAATCAAACTACTAAGCTACATAGATAAATCCGTTAGAATCCCATGACAACGATTAGTTCATAATTGAACCATTCGTCACCATGGGATTTGATGAAAACATGATATGAAACAAGATATGAATGAAAGTAATAATATTAATAAAACAAGAGTTGAGAAAACAAATCTAGAATCCAAAGTATCGCCTAAGAAAAGAATACAAAAGATGAAGTAGATCTAGATCATTTGCTTGTCACGAGCGTTGAATCCTTCTCTACTTTTCTGCCTTGCAAATCTATGCTATGATATGTAATTATATGATATCCCTCGAATTACAATGATACAATGTGTTTTTATAGGCCCTAGAAGTCTTGACCAACAAGAAACTACTAATACGTTTCCTAAACTGATTCTGTTTTTAAGGAAAATTCGTATCTGACTTTTCTTCAGTATTTCTGGACCGTTCCAGTTGTATTTGGACATCTGGACCACTTTAGAATGATAGAGAATCTCGTTAGTTTTGTGTGGACTGTAAGATCGTCCAAAACGGACTTGTACAACTCAAGATATGGCCAAAACAGTGAATCAACAATTCCGTTTCTTCGTTTCTTCGTTTCTTCGTCTTTTCCTTCCGTTCTTTTTGCAAATGCTTCCGCCATCAATTCTCTAGTCTTCAAATCATTATGGTGGCTAAAATCAAGACTCCATTCTTCATTCCTATGCTCTAATTCCACTCCAAAATTGACAAATACCACCAACTCTAGCTGATAATTGCAATCCTGCATAACTATACAAAACAAATTAAAAATACAACAAACTTGAGACCAAGTAAATCAATTTAAGCCGATATAAAACGCTCCAAGTGGATATAAAATCCACTTATCACGGGGCCCTTTAGAATAGATAAAATATGAGGGAGACTCATTATAATAGAGGTCTCATTATATTATAACAGGGGTCTCATTTGATCAACTCTCTATATATATATATATAGGGTCTTGTTCTAATAGAAACTAAATTAGAATAGAAACTAGAAACTAAACATAAATTAAATATTTCAAGCTAATCTAATGACCAAATTAGGGGTACTCCAATACAAAAAACGTTTAAAATTATTGGCTCTATTCAACAAAAAAATAAAAAAAAAATAAAAAAAAAGTTACTGTTCACGTGATGACGTGGCACGTGAACAGTAACTTTTTTTTTAATTTTTTTAATTTTTTTTATATTTTTGTTGAATAGAGCCAAGAATTTTATAAGTTTTTTGTGAAGGTGCCCCTAGCGGGGCCATTAAAATAAATGAAATATAATTTATTTAGTGTAGGTTTCTAGTTTCTATTCTAAGTTTGGTTTCTATTTGAACGCTAGCCTATATATATATATATATAGGCCTTTGCTCCATAAAGAACACTCTTATATAAAGAACAATAAAGAACACTATAAAATCATTTATTCCAATAGATCCATTGGCCCCGCCAGGGGCACCCAATACAAAAAGTTCTTATTTTTTTAGGCTCTATCCATCCAGCAAAAAAAAAAAAAATTGAAAATTTTACTGTTCATGATGACGTCACTGATGACGTCATCGATGAACAGTAAAATTTTCAATTTTTTTTTTTTTTTTTTTTTTGCTGGATGGATAGAGCCTAAAAAAATAAGAACTTTTTGTATTGAGTGGCCCCGTCAGGGGCAATGGATCTATTAGATATGAGGTGTTCTTTGTTATTCTTTATTTAAAGTGTTCTTTATGGAGTCCAACCATATATATATATATATATATATATATATATATATATATATATATATATATATATATAATTTTGGATGAGAAATTATTTACTTGGTACGAAATTTTATGCTAGTATTTTTAATTAGGTGACATATTACATTACGTTGAAATTTCAATAAACGAAATCTCGGGAAAACAATTTTAGTACGATTGAGATAGGATCACAGGAGTATTCAGAAGTGTACTTAAACTAACCGTATTTCTCCCCCTCAGCGGATAAAAAAACCAGTGTGATCGTCGGTCATTTATATATTTCCAGCTGACTGTTTCAGTCAAAAAAATGGGTGCGATAAAATCAGCAATGGGCGATTTTTTAATAACGTTTATGTGGGTGTTTTGTGTTTCGACGTTAGGAGTGATCACCTCCATAATTGGGTCAAATTTTGGAGTGAAAGGCCTGTTTTTTGAACTAATCTGCATGGCATTTCTTATACTTGTTTTGTTGTTTGTTTTCGATTCAATCGGTGATGCATTGGGTGGTGCTACTTTTAATCCCACTGATCTCGTCACCTTTTATGCTGCTGGCGTCCGTACTGAGTCCTTGTTCTCGGCTTCTCTCCGTCTTCCGGCTCAGGTAAATCTGTACAATGTGTACATATAATTTTGTGTTAATTAAAATGCAGAGTGGTTTCACATCCGAATTACGAGATATTTGTGAATTTTTATAGGTTATGTTGGTATATTGTAGTGGTGTTTTTCTTTCAGGTTTAATTGTAGTTTGTTTAGTTTTTAATTTGTCTGTTAAAAACTGTTGAAATGTAAATGTCAATGTTATATTAAGTCTACGATCTACAGTAAGTCTACGATCTACAGTACCAGTACCTGATGTAATCACTTACGTATAGTTATGCTTATATATAGGACTTCAGAGATTGTAATAAACAAGCTTCACATAGCAATACAAGAGTTACATTTTCTCTTACATTGTTTCTTGCCTCTTCATTTGTTTCTACATGGTATCAGAGATTTAAGCTCCTGACCTCCTCTGTTTCCGGCGAAGCCATCTTTTCCGACGAACCAGCTCTCTGTTTCCGGCGAAGCCATCTTTTCCGACGAGCCAGCTCTTTGTAACATTAACACAAACACCTTGTGTGTCAACCCAGTAAGTTACTCAACACTTCCAAATTAAGTGTTCAACCCAACCACAATATACATCAAACCAAATTAACCCAAAATCTCACCCATCCTTCTTAATTTATTCCATATATCTTCATCAGTTATACGTATAAATATATTACTGGGTCTTGTATGCGTTGTTTTGTGTTTTTCCTCTGCTGTGTAAGTGCAAGCCTGTACAAGACTTGGGCTATTCAATTAAAAAGATCAAACAACCCACTATCTTTCTTTTGGGCCGAATATTTTGTGTTGAGCCCAATAGTGTAAAACCTCTGGTCCTTATCCAAATCTAGTACCCCGGTTTTTACTTATCCTCTAAATAGAGCCTTGATCTTTTAAATATACACAATCCACTCCTTACAAGTTCAATTTACATCTTTTATCCTTGAACCCAAAACTTATCATGAATAACGATAATAGTTCGCCGATTCAAACCATTTTGAATGGCACGAACTATTTAGCTTGGTCTCAAGCTATGAAAAGTTTTCTCAAAGGAAAAAGAATTTGGCGCTATGTAAATGGGGATTTTACTATTCCGACTAAAGGAAAAGATGAAGAAGAATCAAAGTTCAAAGATCGCATTGAGGAATGGGATGTCAAAAATCATCAAGCTATCACATTTTTTAGAAACTCTTCTGTTTCTAAAATTAATTTGCAATTCGGAAATTTCGAAACGGCAAAAGAAATTTGGGATTTATTGGCATCTCGGTACACAACATCTGATCTTTCTCACCAATATCAGATTCTGAATTCCTTAAGTAAACAGAAGCAAGTGCCCGGTCAACCAGTAACAGATTTTCTTTCCCAAATACAACCATTTTGGGATCAGCTAACTTTGTCTGAACCTAAGTGGTTACACACAGAGGATGCCACACTCTATCAGGCGTATCGTGATCAACAACGGCTCATCCAGTTTTTAATGGCTCTCACTCAGAATTTCGAACCTGTTAGAGCTGCTCTTCTCCACCGTGTTCCGCTACCCTCTTTGGAAAGTGCCTTAACTGAACTCATTTCCGAGGAAACTCGACTCGGGATTGGCAAAATCAGTCCTGCGAATGATTCCGTCCTAGCAGTACCTCCGGTACCCACTTATGACAAACCTTTTTGTAGGTTTTGTCGTCAAAATGGACATGTAACTAAGGATTGTGCAGATCTTCGCAACCACACATGCCAGCATTGCCACCAAAAGGGTCACTACTCAATGCAATTCTGCAAGAAAAGGCCATCTTTTCGTCCAAATAAATTCTCCCAGTCTTCCGTTGCTGCAACCTCTGAATCCACATCAGAAACTGCACCAAATACATCCACAGGCGAGCTTGAAGCTTTGCTTCGACAGGTTTTATTTAAAACCAGCTCTCCTTCCACTGCATTCTCTGTCACTTCAGGTACTTCTTGGTATTTTGATTCTGCATGTTGCAATCACATGACCAATGATCCATCTATATTTACCACAAAAACACAGAGTTTATGCCTTCCAAATATTCAAACTGCTGATGGCTCTACAATGAAAGTGGGACACATTGGAACTATATCCACAGAAGATCTTTCTCTTCCTAACACATATTTTGTTCCTAATCTCTCACTTAATCTTGTTTCCATTGGCCAATTATGTGATCTCGGTCTTAACATTATGTTTACCTCTTCTGGTTGTCATATACAGGATCCTCAGACAGGACAAACTCTTGGGACAGGACGTAGATGCGGAAGGTTGTTTGAGCTCACTTCCCTTCATCTTCCTACACCAATATCTCCATCCACTAATCTAGTTGGTTCTGTTTCATCTACAACCAGCATTTGGCATTCTCGGTTAGGCCATCCTTCATCTTCTCGTTTACGTACTCTAGTTTCTAGTGGCCATCTAGGTAGCGTAAATGCAGACACTATTGATTGTGTATCATGTAAACTGGCAAAGCAACATGTACTTCCATTTCCTATTCATTATGAAAAATCATCAGCTACTTTTGATCTTATACACTCTGATATTTGGGGTCCCTCTCCAACTCCAACTATGGGGGGGTCTAGGTACTATGTGATATTTGTTGATGATTTCTCTCGATATACTTGGATATACATTTTGAAAAATCGATCTGAATTAGGAGAAACATATAAAAACTTTGTCACTATGATTGATACTCAATTCAAAAAGAAAATCAAACTTTTTCGTGCCGACAATGCTAAAGAATACAAAGAATCAGAACTTACAAAATTTTTGGCATCTTATGGTACACTTGCACAAAGTTCTTGTCCTTACACATCACAACAAAATGGTCGTGCCGAACGCAAACATAGACACATTCTTGATACAATTCGAGCTCTTCTCATTTCTTCTTCTTGTCCGGAATTCTTTTGGGGGGAAGCTGCATTAACTGCTGTTCATACAATAAACATGATTCCTTCTCCAGTCATAGATAATGTGTCTCCTTATGAAAAATTGCATGCAAAACCACCTTCATATGATACCCTTAAGGTTTTCGGTTCAGCATGTTTTGTTCTTCTTCCTCCACATGAAAGAACAAAATTAGAACCTCGTGCCCGTCTTTGTTGTTTTATTGGGTATGGTAGTGGTCAAAAAGGATACCGTTGTTGGGATCCTATCTCTCAACGACTTCGAGTCTCTCGTAATGTGACATTTTGGGAACACAAAATGTTCTCATCTATGTCAGATTTTAAAATCGACACTTCTTCTGGCATCTCTCACTTTACAGATCCTTTTGTTGATCTATATCCCAGTGATGACTATGTCGACTCGTCAACATCTTCTAACACAGTTCCTACAAATTCTCCAATTGAGCTCATACAACCATCCCCAGCTACGAATGTTCCTCCAACAGAAGTTCAGTCTGAGGATTCTACTGATGTCTCTCCCACTCCACCATCTTTTTCAGATGAACATGCTCATCGATCTACTCGGGTAAGAAAACCTTCTGTCCGTCTTACTGATTATCATGTATATTCTACTATAGAATCATTGCACGAGCCTCAAACATATAGAGAGGCAAGTGTTAACCCTCTTTGGCAGGAGGCTATGGCAGAAGAACTTCAGGCATTAGACAAAAATCACACTTGGGATGTTGTTACCTTGCCTCCTGGCAAAACAGCTGTGGGTTGTCGATGGATCTATAAAATTAAGACAAATGCTGATGGCTCTATTGAGAGATATAAAGCTCGTCTAGTTGCTAGAGGCTTTACCCAGGAATATGGCATTGATTATGAGGAGACTTTTGCACCAGTTGCTCGTCTTACTTCGGTTCGAAGTTTACTCGCTGTTGGAGCATCAAAACAGTGGGATATGTGGCAAATGGATGTCAAAAATGCTTTCCTTAATGGAGACTTAGATGAAGAAGTTTATCTCAAACCTCCTCCCGGTTTTGATCTCTCTCCAGGTCAAGTGCTCAAGCTTAACAAGGCACTTTATGGCCTAAAACAAGCACCTCGAGCTTGGTTCGAGAAATTTAGCAAAGTCATTAGTGAGCTAGGATTTTCTTCTAGTCCATATGATCATGCTCTCTTCATTCGACGGACAAATCGAGGAATTGTTCTTCTCCTCCTCTATGTAGATGATATGATTATCACCGGAGATGATAGTGCAGCTATCTCTGAACTCAAACAGTTTCTCAGTCAGCAATTTGAAATGAAAGATCTTGGTTCTTTAAGCTACTTCTTGGGTCTTGAGGTTTCTTCTGTACCTACTGGTTACACCCTTTCTCAAGTCAAGTATGCATCTGATCTTTTGTTGAAATCTGGAATTAGCGACACTAAGATCACACCTACACCTTTGGAATATGGGGTCAAACTTAACTCCAAAGATGGAGACCTACTTGACAACCCTACATTGTATCGTCAGTTGGTAGGAAGTCTGATCTACCTTACTGTCACTCGTCCTGACATTGCTCATGCCGTTCACATTGTTAGTCAATTTATGTCAGCTCCTCGCACTCCTCACTATACAGCTGTCCTTCACATACTTCGTTATGTCAAAGGCACCATCTTTCATGGATTACATTATGCATACAACTCATCACTTGAGTTACATGCCTATTCTGATGCTGATTGGGGTGGTGATCCCACTACCAGATGTTCCACTACAGGATTTTGTTTCTTTTTGGGTGACTCTCTTATCTCTTGGCGTAGTAAGAAACAATCCCTTGCCTCAAAATCCAGTGCCGAGTCAGAATATCGAGCTCTGGCTGACACCACGCAGGAATTAATTTGGCTACGATGGCTACTTGAAGAAATGACTGTAACTCATTCTCCAGCCACTATTATCTACTGTGATAGCAAAAGTGCCAGGGACATTGCTCACAATGATGTCTTTCATGAACGCACTAAACATATAGAGATTGATTGTCATTTCACCCGTCAACAGGTTGAAAAAGGAACAGTTCGTCTTCATGCTATCTCTAGTGCAAATAATGTTGCAGATATTTTCACGAAATCCCTTCCTCCTGGTTTATTTCGTAATTGCAAACTCAAGTTGGTTTTTCAACCATCTTAAGTTTGAGGGGGGGTGTTGAAATGTAAATGTCAATGTTATATTAAGTCTACGATCTACAGTAAGTCTACGATCTACAGTACCAGTACCTGATGTAATCACTTACGTATAGTTATGCTTATATATAGGACTTCAGAGATTGTAATAAACAAGCTTCACATAGCAATACAAGAGTTACATTTTCTCTTACATTGTTTCTTGCCTCTTCATCTGTTTCTACAAAAACAAACTAAGGTTTCAGAATAATTGTTAATTACTGTGGGATTAGAGCTCCGCTTGGGAGAAGCCTCAAGTTTGATTTCCTCGTATCCGTAATATTGTCATAATTTATGATGTATACTAAGGCAAATTATCATCACAAAGATGGGGCTCCTAGTGATCTAAATGTCGACCCAAGAATGGGCTTTCGAGTGAGGAAAGTGTTAAGACAATATATAATACCAGCCTAATACTTTAGCATTTTGGAAGAGTTGGTTACCCAACAGCCTACAAACTACTAATGATGTTTAAACTACCTTGACCAATGATCTGTAGCTGGTTGGTAAAAATTGTCGGCTGAAATGATTTTAAGCAAACAATACACTCTATATTCCATTCGGACTCGAGCTTGCTAGCCTATAGGTCTTAATCTTAATTGAGAATATACAGTTAGCTAGTACACTGCTATCATCAACACTGGTTATGCTATTAAGTAAATTAGTTAGTTGTTTAAATCTGAAAAAGATATGTAGAACCTTTTTTTGGTTCATCGGAATTAAGAAACTAGCAACTTTGGATAAGATTGGGATACTATGTTCCAAATTTTGTAACCTGCAAATGAAAGAAGGAGCAGTTCCCTTTTCTTTGGGACATTCATATGCCAATATGCCATAGTTCAGTAACTAGAATATGCTGAACTTTAGTACAAGGCACCCCTTTTTATTATCTTAAGCTTCTACATGTTTACTAATTGCCCCCGACCTGGCTTCAAGTAGGAAGCCAAATGATTAGCAAACTATATACCTTTTCAAAAAGAAATAAAATTAAAAAAAGCGCTGTGTTTGCTTTATCTTTAAAATTTGGGAAATTTTATGTGATTGTAAACTCTAACCTTAAAAATACCATCAATATTTATTTCTTGTTGTTGTTATTGACTTAATATATCCTTTGAATTGCTGGCCAAGATTCAAATAGGTACACCGGAAGAGTTAAATATGATTGTTGCCTCTTTGGTTGTCTTTCACAATTTTTATGATGTCAAAGCTATTATCTAAAATCTATTATATCCATTACTATCCTAAAGTAATTCTGGTTTGTTTTAACTGAAGATAGTGTCAATTTTTATAGATGTCAATTCGTATACAACAAACCAGATGAATACCCTTAAAAAACGAGGTGAATAAATCACTTCCTGAATGTTCCTTTACAGGCAGCAGGAGCAGCTTTTGGTGCATTGGCAATCATGGAGGTAATTCCAAAACAGTATAAGCACATGGTGATGGGACCATCTTTGAAAGTTGACTTGCACACTGGAGCCATTGCTGAGGGGGTGTTGACCTTTGGGATTACCTTTCTTGTGCTTCTTATTATCCTTAGGGGTCCTAAAAACGCACTTGTGAAGAATTGGTTGCTTGCCATGTCAACTGTGGTATTAGTTTTTGCTGGTTCCACGTATACCGGCCCTGCTATGAATCCTGCCATTGTAAGTACCAGCTTTTATCCGCTATGTACTCGATTATCAGTTGTGGTTAAAAAGATTTAATTTTCTTAGTATTTTGTAGTAGTGATTATGTTAAATCTATGTGATATGTACATTATTGACTTCAAATTAAGACACAATTTTCTCATCTATCATTACTAGGATGTATCATCTTCTTCTAGTCTGTTTATCCACAAGATATTTGTGTCTCTTTTTAGTTACATATTAAGAAATAGACCTTCATTGAATTTTTATGGAACCCCACTTCAAATAGGAAGCTGGAGTTTGGAACCACGTAAAACCTGTGCCACGCTGTTTATCTCAGCTCAGTAGACATCTTGACATTAGAACTTTGTTATGTACCTGACTACCCAGTACAGCCTCGCTTGACATTGCCTCTTCCCTAAGAATGTCCATTTTGTCATAGACCGTGCTGCTTAAAATGTAGTTCCCTAATTTAGGAACAAGGATAAAACTTTGCAGCTTTCACGTCAAAAACTGACATTTGCAGGGTATGCTTTACTCTCTATGTACTTTTGTCTTACATGTTCGAGAATCAGCCAATATTTCACGCTGAACCGCAAAAGCTCTTGTAGCAAATTATTTTTACAATGAAAGTGATTTGCCTATTAAACAGCCAGAAAGTTCTGTCGCACAAGCACTAAGCTAACTGCTCCACTGTCAATGAGTGTTGTTCTCCATCATGTTTTCCTTCCACTTTTCCCAATGCTAATGAATCTGGTATGTTAATAGGCTAGTTTGGTAATTGAAGTCCCACAAATGGATGTGTATTTCATAAACCGGTACTATTTGACAGTGATCAATTTATGTGTGCAGGCCTTCGGTTGGGCATATGTAGATAAACGGCACAATACATGGGAGCAATTTTATGTTTTCTGGATTTGTCCCTTTGTTGGGGCAATATTATCAGCTTCACTTTTCCGAGTTGTTTTCCCACCCCCTGCAAAGCAGAAGACAGCCTAAGAACCTAAGGTTGCTCATCCTCACATTAAAGGAATTCGATTCTGCTTATCAGATATTTATTTATATTTTTCTTCCATTTTTGAAGTCCCTAGTTGTAAATATTAGATATGGTCTTGTGCTGTGAGGCAATGAACTACGCCCAAGTGCTACTGTCAACTTTCGGCTCATATTTCTTGTTATATATACTTCTGTTGCTAATCATTTCCTTGTTACATGTATATGTACACTGATAAGCAGGAGTTTGCTAACTATTTGCTAATTACAATAGGTTTCTGTGCAACCTAATTCATGGTTTGGGTTAATCTTAGTTTATACAATATGAATCTGTTTGTAAATTTAGACTTTAATGATAAGAAAAGGCTTCCCGTGGGCTGGGAAAGTAGCCGCCTCTTCACTCTCCTTTAGCTAATCTACACAAATTTTACCTTAATTAAAATAAAGTTTAATATAGACGCAAGGCATTGAAATCAGTAACAGGTGAATCATTTCAGCCTGAATAAGAAAAGCATCCAGTCTCGCTTAAAGTAGGCGTGAGGATACAAATTTCTAAATTTTTGTCAAGGCACAGGTGGGTGGGTGACTGATCAGGGATGGCAAAATTCGTCAGGGTGAGTGACTGGGCAGGGATGGCAAACTTAACTCATTTTGCAGGTTCTGAACTGTATTGAATCTCATTAACTTGGTAGTGGAGGTTCTTTACTGTATACCGAATGATTGGTTAGATTAAGGTTGACAATTCATATTCTGCTAAGGTTGTACTTGTTCTAAACATGTCTCTGTAATTCCATAAGAGCCATCTGCAATCTGTTGTATTCGATGCAGTAACAGTTGGCACAAAGGTATTACCTGTATTGTCTTTGGAAGTCATCGCTATCAAGCGACGCAAAGGACTCCATACAGGTTCAGACATTTTCACTATACTTTATACTTATTAGATGTGACATTTCATACTTTTACATCAATCAATTGCATGAAGTTCACGATTATTTCTTGTGTTTTACTGTGTTGTTGGCCTTATGTTTGTCCAGCTAAACTGCTTGATCTCCTGTCAAACACAAGAAATGAAGCCCCTCCAGTGTTTTTATAAAGTTACTAATTAAAGAATCTTTCGCTTAAACCTCAAATCTCTTGTTAGTGTTTTTGTTGCTGTTTCTGCATTCTTCTGCAAGAATTACGCTTCACTAGTTCTTATTAACCGCTTCACTAGTTCTTATTAACCACTGCGATCCTATTCTCCAAATGATCATTCCACCTTGAGCCCAAACATTACTTAACAGATCATATTGTAAATAGTTACATAATGATGGTATGATGGTATCTATATTACTTTTCTGCCCAGTTTATGGTTTGGAAATGAGCTTGTATGGTGGTGTTACGACTTTAATCTTGCTACTTTTGTGAGTTAATAACGTTTTTTGTTCATGTAATCTTAAAGAGTTGCCCGGATTACCATATTGCGATTTGAACGAGGATTAGACTGTATGTCTTGTTTCCTCTTTTCTTTTGGAAGGTAGTTTGTCAATTCTTCCCCATTTTTCAAGAGAGTTGAAGGAAACTGTTTAAATCTGTGCAGATATGAGCACAACTGCTCAAGTAAACTTATCTGGGCCCGTATAATTCTCTCCTTTGGGCAAGGTACTGTTGGATAATTGTTGCATTTCATGTCGTCCAATATAGTTTAAGCATATCAAATTTGGACCCAACTATATGGGTCCAATATATATTAAGCCCGTTAAATAATTCATCGGGTACATATGTGCAAATTTTCATTAAAATTTAGTAAGTTATCGAATGACAGATAACATAATTTTATTTATAAGATTTATATAAATGCACGAGGGGTTCATGTTTTTTATGAAAAAATGATTAATAATATTTTAACAACTCAACATTTGATAACTGTTCCAAGAACGATTTTGAATACTCTGTCATTTCTATTATCTGACCATATGTCGTCTACTCTCTAAAAATGTTAAAATGGTTTAACAACAATTTAGCGACTACTTCAAGTTGGAAAGGATATAGTCGCTAGCTACCAAAGAAAAAATTTGGAAGAAGTTAAAAAATGTGCGACGAAAATTCTTTTCTTTACCTTTCCAAATCCAAATCTACTACGATTTTACATGCCGTCATTTAATTGAAATTAAAGTATGCATGTTGTTTGCAGTCTTCATACAAGAGGTCAAAACTAAAGATGTGGTAGGTTAATCCTACATGATTAGTCAGCTACACTATAATATAATGGTATAAATGCCACTCACAATATTCTAATCATCAATCTGAAGAATAATAATAAGAACATAACACTATAACATACAAAAATTCATATTCCATAAAAAATTCATATAGCACCCTTTACCAACTAAAAATCCAAGTTTCTGCCGAAGAAGTAATTAGGTGGCTGATCTCGAGTTGCATTTTACTAGACTTATATTTTAAGTGAAAATAGCATCAAAACAAATACATTTAAAGTGTAAGTGTAAATAATTTACATCTTTTTTAGTATTTTACTTTACATAGTTTTGCACTTTTTTTAAATAAAGACATGATAATAATTCTATTATTCGATCCTATGATAAAATTAAAATTATTCTTGACCAAACCAGTACTCCTTCATAGATATAAATTTAAGTACTTATAATCTAGTTTTATTGAACATTGACTAAATGAAAAATAAGAAGATTCAACACTTTTAATTATATCTACACTATTATATAAAAACCGAAACATTAAAAGTTTTGGTACATGTTTTTTTGTACCAGTTTTTTGGTACTTCGTAAATTTACTTATTTACCCTTCATTATAAAGAAAAAATAACTATACCTAATACCTAAAATAAATAATAATATAATATAATTAATGGCAATTAGTCGATTGCATTTTTCATATTTATTTTTAGTTGAAGATACATAATTAATGGTAATTCGATTGACTTTTTCACATTACTTTTAGTTGAATATATATTACCTTTTATAAACACCTAAAAATATCAATCGTATCATATTTTCCGATCATTAATATTTCCTTTCGAATTAAAACATGTTACCTTTTAATTTAAAACAAATCTTACAATCATTAATGTATACTCGAAAATATCACACCATAATTTTCAAGGAAAATATAACACATAAAATAAATAATAACATAATATAATTAATGGTAATTAGTCAATTGCCTTTTCCACATTTACTTTTAGTTGAAGATATTACCTTTTATAAACACCTAAAAATATCAATCAAACATAACACCTAAAATAAATAATAACATAATAAAAGTAAGGGCTATTTTCAGAAATATATTGTCAAAAGTAATTTTTTTGCAAAAATACCATCTTATTTGCAAAAATACCATCTTTCCTCTTTCAACCCAATTTCCTGCCCAGAATTTCGGATGAACAGTATTGTTCATCGACTTATATATATAGAGTTGAAAAAAGAGGTCGAAAATGACAACTGAAAAATGGAACTTGAAATCAGCAACTGAATGCAATCACATGCAACTATTTATATATATATAGTTGAATGTGGTTGCATTTGGTTGAATATTGCCCATGGCGGGGCCCTGCAACCCAAAATCACCCCACCTTAAAAAAAAGTTGAATTTGGTTGCATTCGGTTGAATATTGCCCATGGCAGGACCTTGCAACCCAAATCCACCAAAAGTAACCCATCTTAAAAAAAAGTTGAATGTAGTTGTATGTGGTTGCAACCAAAATATCACCCCACCTTAAAAAAAAAAAAGTGTTGAAGTTGTTGAAGTCGGTGGGTCAAAGGGGAGGGGGAGGGGTTGACCTAATTTGTGGTATTTTTGTAATTTTGAAACTTAGTTGAGTAAAATTGCAATTAATTAAAGGAGATGGTATTTTTGAAAATAGAAACTTTAAACCTGGTATTTTTAGTAAATACCCTAAAATTAATGGTAATTAGTCGATTGTATTTTTCACATTTACTTTTAGTTAAAGATATTACCTTTTATAAACACTAGAAACTTTAATCTTATCATATCTTTCTATCATTAATATTTTCTTTCGAATTAAACACGTTACCTTTTTAATTTAAAACAAATCTTATAATCAGAAATATATACCCGAAAATATCACACCATAATTTTCAAGAAAAATATAACACCTAAAATAAATAATAACATAATATAATTAATGGTAATTATTCGATTTTCTTTTTCACATTTACTTTTAGTTGAAGATATTACGTTTTATAAACACCTAAAAGGATCAATCGTATCATATCTTTTAATCATTAATATTTTCTTTCAAATTAAAACACGTTGCCTTTTTAATTTCCAACAAATCTTACAATCATTAATATATACCCGAAAATTTCATACCAAAATTTTCAATTATTAATAAAAATATATTAAAAATCGTATACGTTGTTTATAATAAAAAAATATTAATATAATCCGTAAACATGAGTATATTATATTATATCAAATTAAAATTAAAAAAATTATTAAAAATAATGATTATATAAAAACATAATATTAATATTAAATAAAATGTATAACATAATACAAGAAATCCATGCATTGCACAGGTTATAAAAGCTAGTATTACTAAAATTTAATTACATAAATTGAATTGCATATTTTTCAATTCATTATCTATTTAAAAAGTAAAGTAAGTAATATAATAACTAATCGTTTGACAAGTGATATTTCTAAAATGAAAAGTGATCTTTTTTTATAATTGAACACGGAGTCTAACTGTTGCATGAAAAGTGATCTTAACTTCTTGAGTGATGAATTCTCGAAATTGAAGTTGGCCAAACAACCTCGTTATATTTCTTTTGTTTTTACGTTCGTCCAACGACCAAGGCCGTGAATACCTGCCAACATACTGATCATATGGACAACGCACACCACGTATTGTACGCGTAGAAGGTTATATAAGAAGGTGGTACATGGCAGATCCGCAAGCTCAGAGTGGCTTCTTGCCCATTTACATGATGACGACTCTATTAGCCTATATCATCAGCATGACTGCGTACGTCAACTTCTCTATAGTAAACTTCCTTCTTCCTATATATATGTATTTATTTTTGGGACCTGGTCTACAACAAACAAATGTATATTACAGTGTCGTAGAAATTTTTTAATATTGTAGGATTTTTTGTGTGAAAATAGGGATAGATCGAGCCCATCTCTCTATGGTATGTTTTGACCGCCATCCTTTATTTTTACACCTTTTTCGTTAGGTTTTGCTTGCCAAACGACTAGGATATTTGAAATCTACAAATTTGGTTTAAAACATTCATGTTACGTTATGTTGGGTTGGATAAATGAAATAGGATGAAATGAAATTGATAAAATTAATTAAAAAATAGTTAACAGAGATGATGGGAAAAGGATTTTAAAGAAGATGAGAGAGCCCAAAATTGTTAACAAAAAAATTACGAAAAAAAGTGAATGTGTTCCAAGATGTTTACATTATACTCCCTCCGTCCCCCTCATTTGTTTACGTTGGAAGGGGATACGGAGATCAAGACAATTCATAAAAAGTGAATAAAGTTAGTTGAAAATTGAATAAAGTGGTGGGATCTATCAATATTTAATAATAAATTTGAGATAGTGGAGGAAAGTAATGGGTGTAATAGTGTTTTTTATTATTAAATATGAGATAATGGGAGAAAGTAGTGGGTGTAATAGTGAAAAAACTGTTAGAAAATGTGGGTTTTTAGACCCACATTGTCGAGTCATTTTGAGCTCCGATTTGAGTGTGCCTTGTGTGCGTGTTTGCAACAAGTGGTGCTTGGAGAGTGTTCTCCTCCGCGAGGGCTTTCCAACGCATATTTAAACATTCAAAACGACTAAGGGATGGATGAGTTATGATTACTCAAAGTTGGTCCTTTAAGAGTGGAAATTTTGTTGTAGAACTTGAAGTCCCACATTGATAAGGAAAAGGGGTGTCTTTTGCTTTATATAGTATAACACAAGTGGAGTGTTCACTTGTGTTGGTTGAGTGTTGCTCCATCTCCTACGTGCGCGGGGGGGTGCAAATCATGGGATTTCGAGTGAAAATTCGTGGCTTCGCAAGCCTTCGGGCTTTCCGCGTGTGCGACCTGCCGACACGAATGCAGCAGAAAATTGGGCCGAATAAACCCGGACTAGTTTTGCTAGTTATTATTTCCGCTGGGCTTCAGCTTAAAGATCTGACTAAATTAATTCGAATTTGGAATTAATTTTGGTAAAATCAATTCTGTTTTATAACAGATTTTTTGCCATTAATTCGAATTTGGAATTAATTGTGGTAAAATAAATTTCCGTTTTTATAACGAATTTTTTGCCACCGCCTTACCTTAATTAATTAACTCGGTTAATTAATAAAGGAAAATTGCCACCGACTCTTTAATTAGCACAACTAATTAATTAGAGCAATTGTGTAGCGCACAAGTTTTCCTATCCTATATAAACTCTCGTAGAGCCTTAGGATTATTCATTTCGAAAACACATCATCTTCTCATACACAGCCTCTTCTTCTTCGGTGATATTCTTGCTCGTTTCAAGCTCGCTGAAAGTGACGCTTTTATAGCTTCGCTGCAATCCGTTTTATCCTGGGAGGCGTTTCGTTCGCACATATGGTGAGGGCTAATACGCTTTAAGGAGACAGTCACGCACTGGACTCGGGTTTTTCTGTTCCTGCCTCCTCTTTATTTGTTTTAATTGTTCTGTTATTCACACACATGATTGCTATTATTTTGTACTATTTTCACAGATTGTCTAACAATCTTAAAGCGTATTCTCTTTACATCTATGATCTGTACTTACGGATTTACTTGTTTGTTTGAGTGACAGAATCAATGGAGAACCAAAACATGAACAACACAAACATGGTGGTTGATCCCAACGCACAGATTGTAACATCTGATGGGGATCACCAACCTCCGTTAAACCCTATCGCACAGATTAATTGTAACATCTGATGTGGGTGCAACGCCGGTTGGACATGTGCCTTTGGGACATGTGCCTGTGGGACAGATTAATGTTCCGATTGGATCGACTCCGTCAGGTTTCGTTCCTACGAATGGACATGCGGTGCCTATTGGTGTGCAAAAATCGGTAGTACAGACGCCTGTCATACCTATCGTGCCTAGCACACATATTGCACCTGTTGTGCCTACGGTTCCTACAGTGCCTGCTGCACATGCTGAGAAACCTGAGAAGTTCAATGGTACGAACTTTAAACGCTGGCAGCAAAAGATGTTGTTTTATCTGACCACGTTGAATATGGATCGCTACCTTAGGGAGGATCCACCGTTGCTCACTGCTGAGAGTAACACGCAAATAGTTTATGCTGTTGATGCTTGGAAGCACGCCGATTATATCTTTCGGAATTACGTGCTGAATGGTTTGGCTGACTCGTTATATAGCGTGTACTGTACAAAGCCAACATCTAAGGTCTTATGGGAGTCACTTGACCATAAGTAAAAAAACCGAGGATGTTGGGGCTAAGAAGTGGATTTTTTGCCGCTTTCTTGATTATAAGATGGCGGATTCTAAGACTGTGGTCAGTCAGGTGCAAGAACTGCAAGTGATAATCCATGATATTCATGCTGAAGGGATGATCATAAGTGAGTCTTTCCAAGTTGCTGCTGTGATTGAGAAGCTGCCACCTGGATGGAAAGATTTCAAGAACTACCTTAAGCATAAGCGAAAGGAGATGACTATGGAGGATCTGATCGTTAGACTTCGTATTGAAGAAGACAACAGGGGATCCGAGAAGAAGATGAATGTTGCCACTGAAAAGGCAAACATGGTGGAACATAAGCCCAAGAAGAATAATTCTGGTAAAGGGGCAAAGCTGGCACCCAAGGGAGGAATTTCGAAGACGAAGTTTCAAGGGAAGTGCTTTAACTGCGACAAAGTGGGTCATAGGTCTTCTGAGTGTAGGAAGCCTAAGAAGACCAACAAGAAGAAAGAAGCAAACATGGTTGATGATATCTCAAAGGAGATGGGTGACATAGACCTTTGTGCTACGGTCTCTGAGATGAACCTGGATGGCTCTAATCCAAGGGAATGGTGGATTGATACGGGAGCTACAAGGCATGTTTGTTCGGACAAGGCGATTTTCTCTAGCCTCAAAGCTTCTGATGCTGGTGAGAAGCTATACATGGGGAATTCAGCAACTTCAACCATTGAAGGGGAAGGCATGGTGATTCTAAAGATGACTTCTGGGAAGGATCTGACTTTGAAGAATGTACTTTATGTGCCTGATATTCGTAAGAACCTTGTGTCTAGTTCCTTGTTGAATAAGCATGGCTTTCGTATTGTAATAGAGTCAGATAAAGTTATTTTGTCTAAGAATGGCATGTTTGTAGGCAAGGGCTATGTAACCGATGGGCTTTTTAAGCTCAATGTGATGTCTGTTAAGGACATTAATGAAATAAAGAATTCTTCTGCTTACTTGCTTGAGTCTCCTAATTTATGGCATGCTAGATTAGGACATGTTAATTTTGACACTTTACGACGTTTAAGTGCAAAAGATTACATACCAAAATTGAATATTGATTCAAAACATAAGTGTGAAACTTGTGTTGAGGCAAAATTAACAAGAGCATCGTTTAAACACGTGCAAAGAAACACCAAGGTGCTAGACCTTATACATAGCGACATATGTGATTTAAAATTCGCTCCAACTAGAGGAGGGAATAAGTATTTTATAACATTCATAGATGATTGTACAAAATACTGCTATGTATATTTGCTGAAAAGCAAAGACAAAGCTATAGATAAATTTAAAATCTATAAGGAAGAAGTTGAGACACAACAAAATGAGAAAATCAAAACGATACGAAGTGATCGTGGAGGTGAATATATTGAACCTTTTGGGGAATTCTGTTCACAACATGGTATAATCCATGAGGTCACTGCACCATATTCCCCTCAGTCTAATGGAGTAGCTGAGAGGAAGAATCGCACTCTCAAAGAGATGATGAATGCGATGTTGTTAAGCTCTGGACTTCCGCAGTCGATGTGGGGGGAAGCCATCTTAAGTGCAACTCATATTTTAAATATGATGATTCGCAAGAATAAGGATGAAAGTCCTTATGAGATGTGGAAGAAAAAGAAACCAAGTTACCAAAATCTGAAAGTGTGGGGTGCCTTAAAAAGGTACTAATCCATGCACCTAAGAAGGTGAAGATTGGTCCAAAGACTGTGGATTGTATCTTCATCGGATATCCACCACATAGTACTGCATATCGGTTTCTTGTACATGAATTAAAGATTTCTGAGATTCAAAAGAATACGATTATGGAGTCAAGGAATGCGTCATTCTTTGAGAATTTATTTCCTTGTAATCCTGGAATTGAACGCCCTACGACGTCTAAACGACCTCATGAGTCTTTAGAAGACGACAATGAGAATGATGACAGTGAAGACGAAAATGTGGGGTAGTGAGAAGGAGCAAAAGACAAAGGAAGGAGAAATCCTATGGGTCAGAGTTTCTGACTTATTTGCTCGAAGAAGGTGATCCGAAAACCTATAAGGAAGCGGTAACGTCACCTGATGGACCTATGTGGAAAGAGGCCATCAAAAGTGAAGTTGATTCTATCTTACAGAATCATACTTGGGAGTTAGTGGACTTACCAGCCGGTAGTAAAACACTCGGTAGCAAGTGGGTTTTCAAAAAGAAATTGAAACCTGATGATGAGTAATAGAAGTGGAAGTAATATAGAGGTTCTATATACTTTATTCCTATCTAGTATTCATAAAATATATTATAGGTATTAGTTAAACGAGTTCTAATTATTTAGTTTATTAATAATAAGTCCAACTGTTTATGGACCTTACTACAAAAGTAGATATTTGGCTTGCAAGTTTTTACCTTTCACTTGAAAGGGTTTTTCTTGTTTTAAGCACTTAGGATTTTATATTTCAAGTTAGACCAGGATTTTAATGGTTTCCTAGTTGGGTTCAGGTATTAGCTAAATTCTAGCTGCTCTTGAATTCCTTTTTGGATTCCAACCTGGATAAGGTTATTTATTTAGCCTATATATACTCTCATCTTGTAATCTTTTGGGAGACGATATTGATAATAAAATTTTGGCTATTCGCTAGCTTTGAGAATCGAATTCAGGAGTGAATTCAGAGTTTGAGTTTTGTTTCTCCATTCGGAGATTCAGAGTTAGAGTTTTGTTTCTCCTTCCTCGGAGATTCAGAGTTTTGAGATTTGTTTCTCCATCTTTGGAGATTCAGAGTTTAGTTTATATTTATCTTTACTACATATTATTACGAGAACATCACGTTCCGTATCAATTTGGTATCAAGAGCCAAGGTTTCTCCATCAATTTCTTAATTGTTGGGAGATCTAGGGTTTTCGCAAAAAAAAAAATTACTGTTCATGGGTACTATTCACGAGCACTATTCACGTAAACTGTTCATCGGCACTGTTCATGCGTACTGTTCATCGGCACTGTTCACGGTACTGTTCATCGACGTCAAATCTTTGAATTTGGTATATTAGTTCTTGGGTTTGTATGGTTGCACGTTAATGGAAAGGGAAGAAGATTTAAAACTTGAAGGATCAGATGGAGATTTCTTGAAGTTGTCTCTTAGAAATATTACTGAGCAACTTGCTTATGTGGTAGAGCAATTGACAAAAAGTACAAACGAACTACAGGCAAGTTTACGAGCTACAAACGAGAGGATTGATGGTTTACAATACAAACCAGAGGATTGAGGGGGTTGTTCCTACGATAGAAAATACACCTCTTCGCACAGGCTTTACAAGAAACCATCCACCCACTAATAATGATTACGATTATACAAGTTTGAAGTGGGATGTACCAGAATTTTGCTTCTCCTTCCTCGGAGATTCAGAGTTTTGAGATTTGTTTCTCCATCTTTGAAGATTCAGAGTTTAGTTTATATTTATCTTTACTACATATTATTACGAGAACATCACGTTCCGTATCACCTGATGGCACCATCGATAAGTACAAGGCCAGACTTGTAATCAAAGGATACAAGCAACAACATGGCCTTGATTACTTTGATACATACTCTCCAGTATCGAGAATAACATCTATAAGGATGATGTTTGTTATCGCTGCAATGCGAAAGTTGACTGTACATCAAATGGATGTGAAGACAACTTTTCTAAATGGGGATATAGATGAGGAAATCTATATGGAACAACCTGAAGGGTTTGTTGTCCCTGGACAAGAAAGAAAAGTCTGTAGATTGGTGAAATCATTGTATGGCTTGAAGCAAGCGCCTATGAAATGGCATGAGAAATTTGATGAGGTTGTGTTAGCCAGTGATTTCAAGATCAATGAATGTGATAGTTGCGTCTACTACAAGGATAACGAAAATGGATATGTTATGATGACATTGTACGTAGATGATTTACTTATTGCCGGTAGCAATTGAAGGGAATTTACGGACGAGCGGAAGCATGATATAACAATTATTCCGTAAAAACCATGTATCGTACATATATAAAATCATATAAAATGAAATAGCGGAGGAATCGTAGTCATACCTTGAAAATCGAAGCTTATAAAATCGATGGTTGCTAGCAGTTGCTTCTCAGATTGTGAAGCACTCTACCGGTATCCACCAAGATTGATTCTTCGATGAAGCTTTTATAAAACTCGAAGCTTAATAAAAATGGTGTTTTGAGAGAGAGAGAGAGAGAAATAAGATGGAGAGGGAGGCAACTAGGTTTTCACAAAACCACTCTTGCATGCTAAACACCTCTCATCTCTTTCTATTTATAGGGCACATGTAGGTTTTTATTATAATTAATATATCACATATATTATTATATAAATCCCACAAAATGTTTAAATAATAATTAAACTATTTTAATCATTATTAAAAACAACTTGCTCTCTCAAAATACCTTAATCAATAATTAATCTTTTTATGGTGTGACCCTGTAGGTTCAATATTAAGCCGGTAGTAGAAATAAATAATAATAAACTTTTTATTTATTATTTATATGAATTCTAAAATTCATTAAATATAATTAACTGATTAATTATATTTATTCTACATCGTGAGTGATGCTTCTCAACATATCGCGACTATCCCGATAATATGAATTCACGGCTTAGAATACCAAGAACCTGTCAGTGCTAGTTATCGTACAATCAATTCCTTCTACCCTACAATATCCCGATTAAATATAAGCCATGGATCTCGTGTCAAGCCTATCAAATTTAATCATATGATTTCTTATTCATAATGCAAAGTTCATATTGATGCAAATTAGAAACTCCTTTCTAATTTCATACACTCTGGCCAGAGATTCCAGAACTCGCATACTAAGAATAACATAGGATATTCACTTCCTTACTGGAAGGGGTAGATGCTTTATTGATCATTAACTATCTCCATACACAAATCCCTATGCCCAAAATAGACCTAATGGATGTCCTTGAGACTAAGGACTAAACCAAAGCACAGTTCATCATATACAGGATTACTCTAACGATCTCAAGTCTAAGGACACTTGTACAACTATCACTCAGTGAACAACTATCGACACGTGAGTAAACTCCATTAGTTGTTCAACTTATCGAGTCATGTTCAGTGAACTTATTCCCTAATAAGCACCTACATACTAGCTATAGTGTCACCACACAAATGCCTATGAGAACAGACATCCTCCTGAAAAGAGCAAGCATAGTATGTACCAATCTTTGCGGATTCACTAACTTCCAATTAGTTATCCTATGATCAGGAACTGTTTAGGTCTAGAGTTATCATCTTCTAGATCTCACTATTATAATCTCATTATAATTCTAGAAGCTTTACTTTAAACCATGGAATATCTTATTTAAAACACTTTAAATAGATAAAGCCCGTAATAAAAACAAATAAGTCTTTTATTAATATTAATGAAATCAAATAAGAGTATAAGAAAGTTCTTCCTAAATCATCATACATGATTGGATTTTAGGACAAACTCTTTCAATCTCCCACTTGTACTAAAGCCAATCATTCTAGTATCTAATACTCATTCACTCATTATGACGATCGAAGTGAATCTGAGATAGCGGTTTAGTGAGTGGGTCTGCTATGTTGTTATGTGTGTCAACTTTCTCAATGTTGACATCTCTACTTTCAATGATTTCCCTAATCAAAAGAAAGCGCCACAAAACAGTTTTGCAGCGTCACTTGCATCTATAAACTCTGCTTCCGCTATTGAGTCAGCCGTTGTAGGCTGTTTGGAACTCTTCCAACTAATCGCTCCACCCTTCAAGGTAAACACGTACCCTAACATGGATTTGCTATCATCACTTTCTGATTGAAAACTAGAGTAGGTATAACCCTTCTATTTTTCAACTCAGATCCACGAAAAATAAGAAAAATATCCTTAGTCCTTCGCAAGTACCTAAGGATGTTCTTCACTTCTTTCCAGTGGTCTTCACCTGGATCCGACTAATATCTGCTCGTCAAATTAATTGAATGAGCAATATCATGCCTAGTACATAACATCGCGTACATGATAGACCCTATTGCTGAAGCATAAGGAATCTTACTCATACGCTCTCTTTCCTCAGGTGTCTTAGGAGACATCTTCTCGGAAAGGGATACTCCATAGCTCATCGGTATGAGACCTCTCTTGGAGTTTTCCATGCTAAACCATTTAAGCACTTTCTCGATGTATGTACCATGGGTAAGACCTATCATTCTTCTAGATCTATCTCTATAGATCTTCATACCGAGAATGTAGGATGCTTCTCCCAAGTCCTTCATAGTGAAGTTCTTTGATAGCCACACTTTGACTGATTGCAGCATCGGTATGTCATTTCCTATAAGAAGTATGTCATCCACATACAACACAAGAAATGTTACCGCGCTCCCACTAACCTTCTTGTAGACACATGGTTCATCTATGTTTTTGATAAAATCAAACTCTTTGATTGTCTCATCAAAATGGATGTTCCATCTACGAGAAGCTTGCTTCAATCCATATATGGATCGCAAGCAAAATCCGAATTGATTTGAGTAGGGCTACATGCAAAAAGTTTCATCAAAGTCAATCCTTTACCTTTGTCTGATTCATTTTGCCGTGAGCCTAGCCTTGTAGGTCTCCACCTAGCCATCTACTCCAATCTTTCTCTTGTACACCCTTTAGCACCCAATAAGTCTAACATCCTCAGGTGCTTCAACCAAGGTCTATACTTGGTTGGCATACATAGAATCCATTTCGGATTTCATGGCACTCTGCCATTTCTCTGAGTCAACACTATGCCACATAAGGTTGTTTAGTTTGAACAGGAGTTTCCTTTTGAACCGTAGTAGTTTGTGTTTCATGAACTTCTTTAAGTTCCATCTTGCTCCCACTGTTCCCTTCAAGGATAAACTATTTTTCTAAGAAGGTAGCATGTCTGGAGAGAAACACCCTATGATCGGTGCAACAATAATACCATAAAATCTCTTTAGGATATCCCACAAACCTACATTTTACGGATCGAGATTCCAACTTATCAGGGTCAACTTTCTTGACATAAGCTAGACATCCCCAAATCTTAACGTGTTTAAGACTCGGTTTCCTTTCTTTCCATATCTCATATGGAGTTTGAGGAACAAATTCGGAAGGCACCTTATTCAGTAGTTATGTTGAGGTTTCCAATGCATAACCCCGAAGTGATACTGGAAGATCTGCATAGCTCATCATGAATCGAACCATGTCTAACAAAGTTCGATTTCTCCTTTTATTAGTACGTTCAATTTGTAGTAAATTATGCTCTACATCACATACATACAGACCATTATTTAAAATACCACTACCATAAAGAACGTTATCTCTTCAGAATTGAACATTTATTATTCTGAATAACAAACGAAAATCCAGCCAAGTCTAACAAGGGAATAGAAATAATATTCCTCACAATCGAGGGAAAAAAATAACAATTATTTAAAACAATAGTCTTGCCCGTAGGCATATGTAAATCAAATGATCCTACAGCTTCAGCAGCAACTCTTGCTCCATTATCCATCCGTAGAATCACCTCCTCTTCCTCAAGAGTCCTACTTCTCCTTAGTCCCTGCAGCGAATTGCAAATGTGAGAACCACAGGCGGTATCTAATACCCAAGTAGAAATTTGACTTAATGACATATTCACTTCAATCATGAACATACCTGAACCAGAAGCGACAGTCTCACTACCCTTCTTCATTTTCAATTCTGCAAGGTAAACCTTGTAGTTCCTCTTCCAGTGCCCCGCCTCGTTACAGTGGAAGCAAACAGCTTTGCTCTTGGGGTCTTCATCTTTTGGTGGAACCGGCTGTTTCTCACCTACTTTCTTCTTCTTGGGAGGGTTCTTCTTCCTTTTCTTAGGATTGGAACCTTCACCAATTAGAAGAACAGAACTCTTCTTAGAGGGAAAATTCGATTCTGCAGTCTTCAACATGTTGTGGAGTTCAGCCAGGCTGACGTCCAGCTTGTTCATGTGAAAGTTCACAACAAACTACGAAAACGAATCTGGGAGCGATTGCAAGACCAAGTCTTGGCTTAGCTCCCCATCCATGACAAAACCAAGTTGACCAAGACGTTCAATCAAATTGATCATCTTAAGTACATGGTCATTCATAGATGATCCCTCTGGCATCCTACAGCGGAACAGCTCCTTCGATATCTCATATCGAGCTATCCTCCCTGACACATCATACAACTCTTATAGATGCGTTAGGATAGTGTGAGCATCCATAAGCTCATGTTGCTTCTGTAGCTCAATGTTCATGGAAGCTAGCATGATACATTGAGCAACATTACCATCATCTATCCACTTACGATACACAACGTGTTCATCATTATGTGCATCGTCAACAGGTTCAGCAGGCTTAGGTGAGTCAAGCACATATTCCAGCTTCTCAACCCTGAGAACAATTCTCAAGTTTCGAAGCCAGTCAGCATAATTCGGACCAGTCAATTTGTGAGCATCTAGTATGCTCCGGAGTGATAGTGCAGAAGACATAATGTATATAGTAAATCTGTAAATGATAAACACATAACAACACTTAGAAAATATTCAATTTCACTTCAAAACACTATATGAATCGGGTCTTTATTCATAAGTGGCTCCCGCTAGTTTATCTAATTTATACAACCCCCTAAGTGAATAAATAAGCATTCGTAATGCTAGTGGGAATAGGGATCCTACATTCCATCACACAACCTCGGCTGTAGCACGAAACGCCATGTGATGTTCAATAGGCAAACAACTCTTGTCAATTACATCTCATGTTATTCCCTAATAAAACTTTAGCCTCTTGAATAATTGAGTCACGGCTGTAGCACGACAAACTCAATATTCTAAGTCAAGTCTAACCCAACATTTCGTACAATTGAATCAGTCTCCAACGGCCCACGGCTGTAGCACGTAACGACCATTAGATTCTTATTCATTGTACACATCTCTATGTAATAGACAAGTATTTCTAATTTCGAAATCAAAGCCCTCGGCTGTAGCACGAAACGACAATGATTTAAAAATGAGAACTACTTTCTACCATGTTGGAAGGCTATGACCGACACAAGCCCGTTGTGTCATTGGCCAATTACTACTTGATATTATTAAGAGGGATTTTATTATAAGGTTTATAATTATATATATTTATAGAAAAAAATTTCAACTAAATTTTTCTATAAAGTATCATAATTACTAACCAATTTGTTAATAATTAAAACTATTTTAATCTTTTAAATTATTTCTAAACCTTTTAGAAAATAATTTTTCTGTTATTAACTAATAATTAAAACTCTTTTAATCATTAATTCTATTTCTAAACTCTTTAGAAAATTAATCTCTCCCTTAATAAAATTTCATAAATTAAATAAATAATTAATAATATTAAGATCACATCTTAAATATTTTATAATAAATTAAATCTCATTTAATCAATTAATAAAATTGCTAAGTAATTATTTATTTCATAAATAAATAATTATCAGCCATTATTAATTAACTAATATTATTTAACAATCATAGTCATATTATAAAGAGATTCTTCCTTTTAAATTAAATATTTCAAATCAATAATCGATAATTGGATGATTCCCAGATCGGGGGGAGCATTGTCAAGAGGCGTCACTTAATACCCCTTTCTTACAAATCGAAATCCGTTTTTGACAGAATCATCCTTTCTCAATATTGAAAATTCATATTTAATTACGTGTTTCAAAAACACAAGAATCTCGTGATTGTATTCATAATATTATTGTCAAGGCAAGAAACGATTCCTATTCTAGATTTTCTAGAGCACGCCTTATTTTGATTTAAGTTCACCTAAATCTATCATCGCATGGTAAACATAGGCATATATCTCATATATAAAAATAAATAAATAAGTAAGCATGCAAGCAATATCATGTCACACATTGATATAATGATGTATGGATTTATTATAGCATTTAAAAGTAATTTAAAACAATTAAAACACTTCCGGGAATATAAATATTTCAAAAATATTATATAAAAAATATTTGACCACTCCATTAGATCCGTCTCGGAAAAACGAATCCAACGATATATTGCACGCCCAAAACGGAGTTACGAAACTTCCAAAAAATCAAATTTAATATGGACAGAAGATCTGTAACGCATGACTGGAACGCGTTACAATAATTTAAAGCTATTAAATCATTTAACGCATGCGGATCATGCGCCACAACGCTGTCAAGCATTTCAGAAATGCGCGATATCCCTTTCCGCGTTTGTACAAGACGCGCGAGATAGCAAGTGACAGCATAATTTTTTTTCTTTGTTAACAGCCGACCGTTGCTTTGCCAGGTGGGTTGTAACTCCTGCCATTTACTTGATAACACAAAACTGCCGCCATTATTGTATAATAACAACACTCTAATAACTTTTATTATGATCTTTATAATTTTAATATTAATAAATTAATTAACAATTAATTAATAAATTAATAAAAAATCATAAGGACATGATTTCTTGAAAATCAACAGCAGCAAAATTAACAGATTAGTCAGGGCTCCTAGTGCAAATTTTAATTTCATATTATTCACATGCATGATTATTATATGAATTTTAACTAAAACAATTTTAAAAAATTCATAACAAATAATTTACAAATCACAAAATTATGAAAAAAATACCTAGATGATGTACAACACTTGTAGAACCCAGATCAATGGTCAAAATTTCATGCAAAATATTATTTTGAATTAATTCATAATTAAATCCAAATAAACTTGCAAAAATCATAATAAATCCATATATACATAAAAAAAATATGAAATTTTTTATATGAATCTCTATATGCAGAACCTAGCTCTGATGGCATTGAAGGAATTTACGGACGAGCGGAAGCGTGATATAACAATTATTCCGTAAAAACCATGTATCGTACATATAGAAAATCATATAAAATGAAATAGTGGAGGAATCGTAGTCATACCTTGAAAATCGAAGCTTATAAAATCGATGATTGCTAGCAGTTGCTTCTCAGATTGTGAAGCACTCTACCGGTATCCACCAAGATTGATTCTTCGATGAAGCTTTTATAAAACTCGAAGCTTTATAAAAATGGTGTTTTGAGAGAGAGAGAGAGAGAGAGAGAGAATAAGATGGAGAGGGAGGCAACTAGGTTTTCACAAAACCACTCTTGCATGCTAAACACCTCTCATCTCTTTCTATTTATAGGGCACATGTAGGTTTTTATTATAATTAATATATCACATATATTATTATATAAATCCCACAAAATGTTTAAATAATAATTAAACTATTTTAATCATTATTAAAAACAACTTGCTCTCTCAAAATACCTTCATCAATAATTAATCTTTTAATGGTGTGACCCTGTAGGTTCAATATTAAGCCGGTAGTAGAAGTAAATAATAATAAACTTTTTATTTATTATTTATATGAATTCTAAAATTCATTAAATATAATTAACTGATTAATTATATTTATTCTACATCGTGAGTGATGTTTCTCAACATATCGCGACTATCCGGATAATATGAATTCACTGCTTAGAATACCAAGAACCTGACAGTGCTAGTTACCGTACAATCAATTCCTTCTACCCTACAATATCCCGACTAAATACAAGGCATGGATCTCGTGTCAAGCCTATCAAATTTAATCATATGATTTCTTATTCATAATGCAAAGTTCATATTAATGCAAATTAGAAACTCCTTTCTAATTTCATACACTCTGGCCAGAGATTCCAGAACTCGCATACTAAGAATAACATAGGATATTCACTTCCTTACTGGAAGGGGTAGATCCTTTATTGATCATTAACTATCTCCATACACAAATCCCTATGCCCAGAATAGACCTAATGGATGTCCTTGAGACTAAGGACTAAACCAAAGCACAGTTCATCATATACAAGATTACTCTAACGATCTCAAGTCTAAGGACACTTATACAACTATCACTCAGTGAACAACTATCGACACGTGAGTAAACTCCATTAGTTGTTCAACTTATCGAGTCATGTTCAGTGAACTTATTCCCTAATAAGCACCTACATACTAGCTATAGTGTCACCACACAAATGCCTATGAGAACAGACATCCTCCTGAAAGGAGAAAGCATAGTATGTACCAATCTTTGCGGATTCACTAACTTCTAATTAGTTATCCTATGATCAGGAACTGTTTAGGTCTAGAGTTATCATCTTCTAGATCTCACTATTATAATCTCATTATAATTCTAGAAGCTTTACTTTAAACCATGGAATATCTTATTTAAAACACTTTAAATAGATAAAGCCCGTAATAAAAATAAATAAGTCTTTTATTAATATTAATGAAATCAAATAGGAGTATAAGAAAGTTCTTCCTAAATCATCATACATGATTGGATTTTAGGACAAACTCTTTCAATCTCCCACTTGTACTAAAGCCAATCATTCTAGTATCTAATACCCATTCACTCATTATGACAATCGAAGTGAATCTGAGATAGCGGTTTAGTGAGTGGGTCTGCTATGTTGTTATGTGTGCCAACTCTCTCAATGTTGACATCTCTACTTTCAATGATTTCCCTAATCAAAAGAAAGCGCCACAAAACAGTTTTGCAGCGTCACTTGCATCTATAAACTCTGCTTCCGCTATTGAGTCAGCCGTTGTAGGCTGTTTGGAACTCTTCCAACTAATCGCTCCACCCTTCAAGGTAAACACGTACCCTAACATGGATTTGCTATCATCACTTTCTGATTGAAAACTAGAGTAGGTATAACCCTT
The DNA here is from genome assembly GCA_037693485.1 of Kitagawia praeruptora. Lineage (NCBI taxonomy): Eukaryota > Viridiplantae > Streptophyta > Magnoliopsida > Apiales > Apiaceae > Kitagawia > Kitagawia praeruptora. The sequence goes on along the minus strand of CM075344.1, from coordinate 52,328,972 downwards.
CTATTTTTCAACTCAGATCCACTAAAAACAAGAAAAATATCCTTAGTCCTTCGCAAGTACTTAAGGATGTTCTTCACTTCTTTCCAGTGGTCTTCACCTGGATCCGACTGATATCTGCTCGTCAAATTAATTAAATGAGTAATATCATGCCTAGTACATAACATCGCGTACATGATAGACCCTATTGCTGAAGCATAAGGAATCTTACTCATACGCTCTCTTTCCTCAGGTGTCTTAGGAGACATCTTCTCGGAAAGGGATACTCCATAGCTCATCGGTATGAGACCTCTCTTGGAGTTTTCCATGCTAAACCTTTTAAGCACTTTCTCGATGTATGTACCATGGGTAAGACCTATCATTCTTCTAGATCTATCTCTATAGATCTTCATACCGAGAATGTAGGATGCTTCTCCCAAGTCCTTCATAGTGAAGTTCTTTGATAGCCACACTTTGACTGATTGCAGCATCGGTATGTCATTTCCTATAAGAAGTATGTCATCCACATACAACACAAGAAATGTTACCGCGCTCCCACTAACCTTCTTGTAGACACATGGTTCATCTATGTTTTTGATAAAATCAAACTCTTTGATTGTCTCATCAAAATGGATGTTCCATCTACGAGAAGCTTGCTTCAATCCATATATGGATCGCAAGCAAAATCCGAATTGATTTGAGTAGGGCTACATGCAAAAAGTTTCATCAAAGTCAATCCTTTGCCTTTGTCTGATTCATTTTGCCGTGAGCCTAGCCTTGTAGGTCTCCACCTAGCCATCTACTCCAATCTTTCTCTTGTACACCCTTTAGCACCCAATAAGTCTAACATCCTCAGGTGCTTCAACCAAGGTCTATACTTGGTTGGCATACATAGAATCCATTTCGGATTTCATGGCACTCTGCCATTTCTCTGAGTCAACACTATGCCACATAAGGTTGTTTAGTTTGAACAGGAGTTTCCTTTTGAACCGTAGTAGTTTGTGTTTCATGAACTTCTTTAAGTTCCATCTTGCTCCCACTGTTCCCTTCAAGGATAAACTATTTTTCTAAGAAGGTAGCATGTCTGGAGAGAAACACCCTATGATCGGTACAACAATAATAGCATAAAATCTCTTTAGGATATCCCACAAACCTACATTTTACGGATCGAGATTCCAACTTATCAGGGTCAACTTTCTTGACATAAGCTAGACATCCCCAAATCTTAACGTGTTTAAGACTCGGTTTCCTTTCTTTCCATATCTCATATGGAGTTTGAGGAACAGATTTGGAAGGCACCTTATTCAGTAATTATGTTGAGGTTTCCAATGCATAACCCCGAAGTGATACTGGAAGATCTGCATAGCTCATCATGAATCGAACCATGTCTAACAAAGTTCGATTTCTCCTTTTATTAGTATGTTCAATTTGTAGTAAATTATGCTCTACATCACAGACATACAGACCATTATTTAAAATACCACTACCATAAAGAACGTTATCTCTTCAGAATTGAACATTTATTATTCTGAATAACAAACGAAAATCCAGCCAAGTCTAGCATGGGAATAGAAATAATATTCCTCACAATCGAGGGAAAAAAATAACAATTATTTAAAACAATAGTCTTGCCCGTAGGCATATGTAAATCAAATGATCCTACAGCTTCAGCAGCAACTCTTGCTCCATTATCCATTCGTAGAATAACCTCCTCTTCCTCAAGAGTCCTACTTCTCCTTAGTCCCTGCAGCGAATTGCAAATGTGAGAACCACAGGCGGTATCTAATACCCAAGTAGAAATTTGACTTAATGACATATTCACTTCAATCATGAACATACCTGAACCAGAAGCGGCAGTTTCACTACCCTTCTTCTTTTTCAATTCTGCAAGGTAAACCTTGCAGTTCCTCTTCCAGTGCCCCGCCTCGTTACAGTGGAAGCAAATAGCTTTGCTCTTGGGGTCTTCAGCTTTTGGTGGAACCGGCTGTTTCTCACCTACTTTCTTCTTCTTGGGAGGGTTCTTCTTCCTTTTCTTAGGATTGGAACCTTCACTAATTAGAAGAACAGAACTCTTCTTAGAGGGAAAATTCGATTCTGCAGTCTTCAACATGTTGTGGAGTTCAGCCAGGCTGACGTCCAGCTTGTTCATGTGAAAGTTCACAACAAACTGCGAAAACGAATCTGGGAGCGATTGCAAGACCAAGTCTTGGCTTAGCTCCCCATCCATGACAAAACCAAGTTGACCAAGACGTTCAATCAAATTGATCATCTTAAGTACATGGTCATTCACAGATGATCCCTCTGGCATCCTACAGCGGAACAACTCATTCGATATCTCATATCGAGCTGTCCTCCCTGACACATCATACAACTCTTGTAGATGCGTTAGAATAGTGTGAGCATCCATAAGCTCATGTTGCTTCTGTAGATCAATGTTCATGGAAGCTAGCATGATACATTGAGCAACATTAGCATCATCTATCCACTTACGATACACAACGTGTTCATCATTATGTGCATCGTCAGCAGGTTCAGCAGGCTTAGGTGAGTTAAGCACATATTCCAGCTTCTCAACCCTGAGAACAATTCTCAAGTTTCGAAGCCAGTCAGCATAATTCGGACCAGTCAATTTGTGAGCATCTAGTATGCTCCGGAGTGATAGTGCAGAAGACATAATGTATATAGTAAATCTGTAAATGATAAACACATAACAACACTTAGCAAATATTCAATTTCACTTCAAAACACTATATGAATCGGGTCTTTATTCATAAGTGGCTCCCGCTAGTTTATCTAATTTATACAACCCCCTAAGTGAATAAATAAGCATTCGTAATGCTAGTGGGAATAGGGATCCTACATTCCATCACACAACCTCGGCTGTAGCACGAAACGCCATGTGATGTTCAATAGGCAAACAACTCTTGTCAATTACATCTCATGTTATTCCCTAATAAAACTTTAGCCTCTTGAATAATTGAGTCACGACTGTAGCACGACAAACTCAATATTCTAAGTCAAGTCTAACCCAACATTTCGTACAATTGAATCAGTCTCCAACGGCCCACGGCTGTAGCACGTAACGACCATTTGATTCTTATTTATTGTACACATCTCTATGTAATAGACAAGTATTTCTAATTTCGAAATCAAAGCCCTCGGCTGTAGCACGAAACGACAATGATTTAAAAATGAGAACTACTTTCTACCATGTTGGAAGGCTATGACCGACACAAGCCCGTTGTGTCATTGGCCAATTACTACTTGATATTATTAAGAGGGATTTTATTATAAGGTTTATAATTATATATATTTATAGACAAAAATTTCAACTAAATTTTTCTATAAAGTATCATAATTACTAACCAATTTGTTAATAATTAAAACTATTTTAATCATTTAAATTATTTCTAAACCTTTTAGAAAATAATTTTTCTGTTATTAACTAATAATTAAAACTCTTTTAATCATTAATTCTATTTCTAAACTCTTTAGAAAATTAATTTCTCCCTTAATATAATTTCATAAATTAAATAAATAATTAATAATATTAAGATCACATCTTAAATATTTTATAATAAATTAAATCTCATTTAATCAATTAATAAAATTGCTAATTAATTATTTATTTCATAAATAAATAATTATCGGCCATTATTAATTAACTAATATTATTTAACAATCATAATCATATTATAAAGAGATTCTTCCTTTTAAATTAAATATTTCAAATTAATAATCGATAATTGGATGATTCCCAGATCGGGGGGAGCATTGTCAAGAGCCGTCACTTAATACCCCTTTCTTACAAATCGAAATCCGTTTTTGACAGAATCATCCTTTCTCAATATTGAAAATTCATATTTAATTACGTGTTTCAAAAACACAAGAATCTCATGATTGTATTCATAATATTATTGTCAAGGCAAGAAACGATTCCTATTCCAGATTTTCTAGAGCACGCCTTATTTTGATTTATGTTCACCTAAATCTATCATCGCATGGTAAATATAGGCATATATCTCATATATAAAAATAAATAAATAAGTAAGCATGCAAGCAATATCATGTCAAACATTGATATAATGATGTATGGATTTATTATAGCATTTTAAAGCAATTTAAAACAATTAAAACACTTCCAGGAATATAAATATTTCAAAAATATTATATAAAAAATATTTGACCACTCCATTAGATCCGTCTCGGAAAAACGAATCCAACGATATATTGCACGCCCAAAACGGAGTTTCGAAACTCCCAAAAAATCAAATTTAATATGGACAGAAGATCTGTAACGCATGACTGAAACGCGTTACAATAATTTAAAGCTATTAAATCATTTAACGCATGCGGCTCATGCGCCACAACGTTGTCAAGCATTTCAGAAATGCGAGACATCCCTTTCCGCGTTTGTACAAGACGCTCGAGATAGCAAGTGATAGCATAATTGTTTTTTTCTTTGTTAACAGCCGACCGTTGCTTTGCCAGGTGGGTTGTAACTCCTACCATTTACTTGATAACAAAAAACTGCCGCCATTATTGTATAATAACAACACTCTAATAACTTTTATTATGATCTTTATAATTTTAATATTAATAAATTAATTAACAATTAATTAATAAATTAATAAAAAATCATAAGGAGATGATTTCTTGAAAATCAACAGCAGCAAAATTAACAGATTAGCCAGGGCTCCTAGTGCAAATTTTAATTTCATATTATTCGCATGCATGATTATTATATGAATTTTAACAAACAATTTTAAAAAATTCATAACAAATAATTTACAAATCACAAAATTATGAAGAAAATACCTAGATGATCTACAACACTTGTAGAACCCAGATCAATGGTCAAAATTTTATGCAAAATATTATTTTGAATTAATTCATAATTAAATCCAAATAAACTTGCAAAAATCATAATAAATCCATACATACATAAAAAAATCTAAAATTTTGTACATGAATCTCTATATGCAGAACCTAGCTCTGATGGCATTGAAGGAATTTACGGACGAGCGGAAGCGTGATATAACAATTATTCCGTAAAAACCATGTATCGTACATATAGAAAATCATATAAAATGAAATAGCGGAGGAATCGTAGTCATACCTTGAAAATCGAAGCTTATAAAATCGATGGTTGCTAGCAGTTGCTTCTCAGATTGTGAAGCACTCTACCGGTATCCCAAGATTGATTCTTCGATGAAGCTTTTATAAAACTCGAAGCTTTATAAAAATGGTGTTTTGAGAGAGAGAGAGAGAGAGAGAGAAATAAGATGGAGAGGGAGGCAACTAGGTTTTCACAAAACCACTCTTGCATGCTAAACACCTCTCATCTCTTTCTATTTATAGGGCACATGTAGGTTTTTATTATAATTAATATATCACATATATTATTATATAAATCCCACAAAATGTTTAAATAATAATTATACTATTTTAATCATTATTAAAAACAACTTGCTCTCTCAAAATACCTTCATCAATAATTAATCTTTTAATGGTGTGACCCTGTAGGTTCAATATTAAGCCGGTAGTAGAAATAAATAATAATAAACTTTTTATTTAATATTTATATGAATTCTAAAATTCATTAAATATAATTAACTGATTAATTATATTTATTCTACATCGTGAGTGATGTTTCTCAACATATCGCGATTATCCGGATAATATGAATTCACTGCTTAGAATAACAAGAACCTGCCAGTGCTAGTTACCGTACAATCAATTCCTTCTACCCTACAATATCCCGATTAAATACAAGGCATGGATCTCGTGTCAAGCCTATCAAATTTAATTATATGATTTCTTATTCATAATGCAAAGTTCATATTAATGCAAATTAGAAACTCCTTTCTAATTTCATACACTCTGGCCAGAGATTCCAGAACTCGCATACTAAGAATAACATAGGATATTCACTTCCTTACTAGAAGGGGTAGATCCTTTATTGATCATTAACTATCTCCATACACAAATCCCTATTCCCAGAATAGACCTAATGGATGTCCTTGAGACTAAGGACTAAACCAAAGCACAGTTCATCATATACAAGATTACTCTAACGATCTCAAGTCTAAGGACACTTGTACAACTATCACTCAGTGAACAACTATCGACACGTGAGTAAACTCCATTAGTTGTTCAACTTATCGAGTCATGTTCAGTGAACTTATTCCCTAATAAGCACCTACATACTAGCTATAGTGTCACCACACAAATGCCTATGAGAACAGACATCCTCCTGAAAAGAGCAAGCATAGTATGTACCAATCTTTGCGGATTCACTAACTTCCAATTAGTTATCCTATGATCAGGAACTGTTTAGGTCTAGAGTTATCATCTTTTAGATCTCACTATTATAATCTTATTATAATTCTAGAAGCTTTACTTTAAACCATGGAATATCTTATTTAAAACACTTTAAATAGATAAAACCCGTAATAAAAACAAATAAGTCTTTTATTAATATTAATGAAATCAAATAAGAGTATAAGAAAGTTCTTCCTAAATCATCATACATGATTGGATTTTAGGACAAACTCTTTCAGCAATGATAAGGTGATCAAATCTACTAAGGACATGTTTAGGGCAAGATCTGACATGAAAGACATGGGTCTAGCAAATGTAATTCTGGGAATTCAAATTTCTAGAACCTCAGAGGGTCTTGCCTTAAGTCAACCACATTATGTTGACAAGATTCTCGAGAAATTTCTCAAGGATGATGTCGAGACAGCGAGAACACCTGTGGATTTGACTTTGCATCTATCCAAGAATAAAGGTGTAGGAGTCTCGCTGCTGGAATACTCACGAATAATTGGAAGTCTGATGTACTAATGAGTTGTACAAGACCAGACATTGCATACTCAATTAGCAAGTTGAGTAGATTTACGAGTAATCCAGGAGCTGATCACTGGAAAGCGGTCATGCGCTAAGACTCATACCACGACACTCGTTCAGACGTTTGAATACAACCTGCTTATAGATGAAATCATTCTTCATAGGAACACATTCATTCATGTTATCTATATCCAAAGTATTGATAACATCCTCGTAAAAGGAAACCCAAGTACTAAAGTACTTGAGGGGAACTCGAGACTATGGTTTGCATTATGGCAGTTATCCAGCAGTACTATAAGGCTATACTGACGCAAACTGGATATCTAGCAAGAAGGCATTAAAGTCTACGAGTGGTTATGTGTTTACACTAGCTGGAGCAGCAGTGTCATGGAAATCCTCCAAACAAACGGTAATAACTCATTCCACGATGGAAGCTGAGTTTGTGGCATTAGATAAATGTGCCGAAGAGGCTGAATACTTACGCCAATTTCTAGAGGATATTTCGAGATGGCCAAAGCCTGTGAATGCAATAGGACTGCACTGTGATAGTCAGTCTGCTATTGGTAGAGCACAGAGCACAATGTATAATGGAAAGTCCCGTCACATACGACGACGACATAGTTCCATTAGACAGTTAATGTCAACCGGAATTATCACTATTGACTTTATACCGTTAAAGGATAATATCGCGGATCCGCTAACCAAAGGGTTATCAAGAGAACTGGTTGACAAATCATCGAGAGGGATGGGCCTTAAGCCTATTACTTAACGGCGTCATGGTGGACACCCAACCATTGCTGACTGGAGGTCCCAAGAACTTGGTTCAATGGGCCAACTAAATCATGATGACCAAATCACTGTGGGGGTAACCCCTGGCCTATTCCTATGATGAGAAACAGTGAGACCCGTAAGGTACGAGGGTAAGCTATTAAGCTTTCAATGATCTTTCGGTGATTACATGGAGTTCAAGGCTTGAACGCATGGAAATCAGTTGAGTAAACGCGGATTACTCTATAAGATAAAGATCACCTATGTGGGAGAGAAGTGGGGCCGCTTCAAAGGAGAATTGCGAGACACAATTCTTTATAAACTCCTGCAGAACCAGGACGATGTTCCATGGCCAAAATGGATATAATCATGAGAGCTGAACGAGTCAAAAAAGATATAGTGATAAGTATATCATCGCTTACACAAACGGTCGAACAGTTCAAAGAGCAAACCTCCACTATCTACCAGTAAGGTCGGTATACTTACTCAAGCGAAGGTTCAAGGAGCAAACCTCTACCTATCGTATGCTATATCTGATCGAAGAATTATCACCACATCAAATTCCGTGTCTATTTGTCTGGTGTGTGCTACTACGATATCAATCTCATCCATGTGGGGGATTGTTAGAAAATGTGGATTTTTAGACCCACATTGTCGAGTCATTTTGAGCTCCGATTTGAGTGTGCCTTGTGTGCGTGTTTGCAACAAGTGGTGCTTGGAGAGTGTTCTCCTCCGCGAGGGCTTTCCAACGCATATTTAAACATTCAAAATGACTAAGGGATGGATGAGTTATGATTACTCAAAGTTGGTCCCTTAAGAGTGAAAATTTTGTTATAGAACTTGAAGTCCCACATTGATAAGGAAAAGGGGTGTCTTTTGCTTTATATAGTATAACACAAGTGGAGTGTTCACTTGTGTTGGTTGAGTGTTGCTCCATCTCCTACGTGCGCGCAGGGGGGGTGCAAATCATGGGATTTTGAGGGAAAATTCGTGGCTTCGCAAGCCTTCGGGCTTTCCGTGTGTGCGACCTGCGGACACGAATGCAACAGAAAATTAGGTCGAATAAACCCGGACTAGTTTTGCTAGTTATTATTTCCGCTAGGCTTTAGCTTAAAGATCTGACTAAATTAATTCGAATTTGGAATTAATTTTGGTAAAATCAATTCTGTTTTATAAAATAGATTTTTTGCCATTAATTCAAATTTGGAATTAATTGTGGTAAAATCAATTTCCGTTTTTATAACGAATTTTTTGCCACTGCCTTACCTTAATTAATTAACGCGGTTAATTAATAAAGGAAAATTACCACGGACTTTTTAATTAGCACAGCTAATTAATTAGGGCAATTGTGTAGCACACAAGTTTTCCTATCCTATATAAACTCTCGTAGAGCCTTAGGATTATTCATTTCGAAAACACATCCTCTTCTCATACACAGCCTCTTCTTCTTCGGTGATATTCTTGCTCGTTTCAAGCTCGCTGAAAGTGACGCTTTTATAGCTTCGCTGCAATCCGTTTTATCCTGGAAGGCATTTCGCTCGCACATACGGTGAGGGCTAATACGCTTTAAGGAGACAGTCACGCACTGGACTCGAGTTTTTCTGTTCCTGCCTCCTCTTTATTTGTTTTAATTGTTCTGTTATTCACACACACGATTGCTATTATTTTGTACTATTTTCACAGATTGTCTAACAAAAACTTACTATTTATGGAACGTAAAGAAATTAGAGGGACATCCCAAAATAGTAACTGTAAAGAAATGAGAGGGACAGAGGGTGTATATAATTTCAATGTTTAAAAATGAAATGACGAAAAAAAATTAAATGTTTAATATTTTAAATTTCAAATCTCATTTTATTTCTTTCCATGCATTCACATCAACCAAATTCAACCCCAATACATGCCTCCATTCACAATTTCATATTCATGTGTGTTGCCTCGTCTCAATAACTCATAACATTTGTTAAAATATACGATTTTATTAATTTTTTTTGTAGAAATAAAACTTTACAACTAAATCAATTAAAATTAGAGTAAAGTGCACTTTGTGTACCTGAACTTTGGCCAAGATACCACTTGAAATACCATGGTTTAAAATCTACCACGTGCAATACTGAACAAACTATTTACTTACATTTTATGTACTACCGTCTATTTGTCACTAACGGAGTTAAATGGCCAGGGATAAAATAGTCTTTTTCCAGAAAAAGGTATATTTCTCTTTTCCCAAATGAAGTCTTTTATCTAACAATCCAAACTCACCCGTGTCTCTCCCCCTTTTTCTTCACAACCGCTGCAATTTTCCCCTCCCCTTCTTCTTTTTCTTCGATCAAACACAACCCCTTTCTCTCTATTTCATTTCGATTAAACCCATTTCTTGTTTTTTCTTCTCTTCGTTTTGTTTTAAATTCGTTTTATCACTGAAGTTTAAGTATGCAGAACCCAGTTTGCTGTTCAATCTTTTTTTCGTACTCTGTTTGCTGTGTGATTTTGTTGTCGAGTTTGGGTTTGAGTTTTGTGTTTTTAGTTTTCGTTAACGAGTCACTTGGTTGGAGAATACAAAACAGTGGAACTTTTTTGGGCTCAACCAAGACAGTAGTGTGAAGTTTATGCACTTTGTGGTGATTATGATGCTTGTCAGTTCTTTAATTGTCTGCCTGATTTTGAAATATGGTCTGGAGATGATTGGAATTTGAAAGATTACTCGGGTGGATGTAGGAGGAAAATAAAATTGAATTGTGGAAATACAAGAACAACTGATGGGAAAAAGGATAAGTTTCTAATGCAAACTAGTATGGGGTGGACTAGTACTACTCCTTATTCGGAATTGCTTGCTAATGCTAAACCTCAGACTGTGGCTACCGGAAGTACTAAGGAATGTGAATCCACCTGTTTGAGTAATTGCTCTTGCAAGGCGTATACGTTTGATAGTGGTAAGTGTTTAATTTGGACTGGAGATCTCACGAATTTGCAACAGCTTCCTGCAGATGATAGTAAATGTTTATAGAGATTTGCAAACTGCAGCAAAGAATTTCTCGGAGAAGTTGGGGGGGGGGAGGAGGGTTTGGTTTGGTATTTAAGGGAACATTGCCTGATTCATCTGTGATAACGGTGGAGAAGCTGGAAGGCATCAGCCAAGGAGAGAAACAATTTCGGACAGAAGTCAGCACAATTGGGACCATTCAGCATGTGAATCTTGTTCGTCTTCGTGGGTTTTGCTCTGAAGGCAATAAGAAGCTGCTGGTGTATGATTACATGCCAAATGGCTCTTTGGACTCCCATATCTTCTCTGACAAGAGAGATAAAGTAATGGACTGGAAAACGAGATACCAAATTGTTGGGCACGATTTTAGTAGCGTGCTTACAACCATGAGAGGGACAAGATGAAGATGAAGATTTTAGTTTTGGAAAAGCAAGTTTTGGAAAATGAAGCTGCAGTGAAGATGAAGATGGAGATGTGGAAAAGACTTTTTTTGCCCCTGGCCGTTTAACTCCGTTAGTGATAAATAGACGGTAGTACACGAAATGTAAGTAAATAGTTTGTGTTGTATTGCACGTGGTAGATTTTAAACCATGGTATTTCAAGTGGTGTCTTGGCCAAAGTTCAGTTACACAAAGTGCACTTTACTCTTAAAATTAACATTATATCTAAATAAAAACAATTACATATATTTTTCAGAAAATATTGTAGATATTGCATTTAATTGCTTTAAATTACAAATCTTAAAAATAATACTCTTTAGTTGATTTTGATAGCAAACTGTATTTCCGAATACTTTTTAGCAAAAATTGTACTTTTTAGTAGTTTTTCAAAAAATAATGTAATGATTAAACTATTCCATAACTCTCTATATATTCTTTCATTTTTCATTTTAAATGCAAATATGTATAAAATTATGAATAGTGACCAAAATTTAAATGCTCACGGTATGTTTAAGAAGTATGATAGATACTTTGTTATCAAAGATGATATAAAGATAATATAATTTTATATATTATAATTAAAAATATAGAGAAAATTATCAAAATAATCATATTTGAGCATGGTTGACCCTATTTATCGATCTAATACGGTGTTTCGTGTGAAATATCAGCGGCTAATACGGTGTATGGTGTGCCGTATCAGCAGCTAATACGGCATTTGGTGTTCCGTATCAACAGCTAATACGGCGTTTGGTGTGCCGTATCAGCGCTGATATTTCACACGAAACGCCGTATCAGTGCTATACTCTTATAGGTCCCGCCAGGGGCATTAAAATTTTAACCTAATACACTACACCAAACACCGTATCTCGTTGTTGCTTCACACGAAACGCCATATAAGTTGTTGATACGGCACACGAAATGCCGTATCCCCGTGTTGCTTAACACGAAATGCCGTATCCCGTCAATAAATAGGGCCAATTTTCTGAATTTCAGTATTTTGGGTTTTTTAAATTGAAAAATGATTATTTAGGACCTTCACCCAAAAATATAAGCATTTTCAAATAAATATATATAGTGTGTTTTTATTTCATCTGATTAATTTATAAGGTAAAACTTATAAATTTATCATTTTATTTTTTGTGTACAAGTTGAATTCTGTATGGTACAAAATTAATATTTAATTCAAATTTTTTAATAATAAAATTTACCATTTGCCTTCATAAAAGTGAACTTTAAAAATGAATTCTATCAATTTAAAGATAATTTTTAGTAGTTTATTATTATTTATTAATTTCTTAACAATTGTTAATATTACACATTAGAGTAGAACCTCGATGAATGAATATTTGATAAACGAATAATCTCATCAAATTAATAATTTTTTCTGGTCCCGATATAATAGAGACAGTATATTTTTTATCTCGATAAATGAATAATCTCGATTAATGAATAAAATTTTCCGGTCCCCAACATATTCATTTATCGAGGTTTGACTGTACTCCATTATTCAAGTTTATATTTTTATTTTTAAATTATTTGTTCATATTATAATGAAAAGTACTTACAAATGAAAAATTAACATGCATTGCTTTTCTAAAAAAATAAACTAGAGGCCGTTTGGGATTGTTTAAAATAAGTTATTTTTGACTTAATGGATGTGTTTTTAACTTAAGGGAGAAAGTAAAGTTGTTTACTTTAAGTTGAATGAATGTGTTTGGGTAATTTTAGTTAAAGTTAAATGGGGGTTTAATAATTTTGACTTAAAGTGAAATTTGACTTAAAAAAATTTTTAAATTCATAATATTTAAATTTTAGAAGAATCGTGAAAAAAAAAATCAATAAAACATAAGTAATAAGTCAAAAGTACCTAAATAGAACTTATGTCATAAAGTTTTTTAACTTAAAACCGACTTAAAGCAGTAGTTGCCAAACGGGTCAAAAACTACTTAAAACTATTTTTAGCTTTAAGCTATTGTTGCCAAACGGGCTCCTAGTCACTAGTCCTCAAATTCTTCCGAATAGTCAACATGATAATGTGTATGTTTGGGGTATCTTAAAAGGGTTAATTGGCTAATACATAACTGAACTCGTGCCTAACTTGCAGTTGGGTAACTGAACTCAAAAAGCTTGCAGTCAACTCATCAAAGTAATTAAAACTTGCAGTTGGGTAATCACCGTTAACTCCAAGTAACGTTCGTAACGGAAAACTGACGTGGCGTGCTGATGTGTAAATTATTTATTTTGTATTATTGAGATTAATACTTACGAAATTCATATTTAATTTATTTTTTATTCTAAAAATATTTTAAAAAATTGGGAAGATAGATAATCTCATTTTATACATTTTAAAAATGAAAACATGATTTTTCTCAAACATTACATATTTAATTTCTATTTTTACAAAGTAAATTTAAACCAACTTAAAATCATGTTAATTTAATTTATATTCTTACATATTTAATTTAATTTAATTTAATTTAAACATTACATATTTAATTCTGTCATTCAGGCATAATATCAAACACCTTGCAAGCATATAACATATTCACTACTGGGGACTTCTTCCTAGAATTTTCAACAGATCAAATCCTCCTGTTCATCATCCACAATACTCGGTGCTAATCAGACTACTAAGGCCTATCCTATTCATCATCTTTCTCATCTGTAAACTTGTACAATTATATTAGCAATTTCAATGGAGGAAGGGGAAGAAACTGTTGGTAAAAAGCAAGTAGAGGGTGAGCTTCTATTGGCAACCACATCAATTCAAAACTCTTCTCTCCAGTACGTCGATCAGATAAGTGTCCCGAGGCTTTCAAAATGCTCGGGAAAACAATCTTGTTAGGTGCTACACCTTCTCTTTGCATCTAACTAAAAACATCCATAGCTTCCTGATGAAACCCGTGACGAGCATAAGCGCCAACAAGAACAATCCAGCGACGGATATTTGATTGAGGAATTTTGTCGAATACTTTTCGGGCATCACTTAACTGTCTGCACTCGGTGTAAAATGCAACAAGCTTCGAAGCATAATGTGTCAAACGAGATAACCCATTGACAACCAGGTGACCAGGTAGAGCTTTGCCTGATTGTAAGTCTCGATCACGGCCGTGCATTTCGATGAGTTTGACATATTCATCAGACGATGATGTGTGAAGAGAATAGTGTTTGGTGATGATCTTATTACTTGTTGCTCTCTTTACAGAGAGGACAGCATTACACTGTTGACTAAGAAATTAAATGCCAACCTAAGCACAAGTTAAATTCCCAACAGCAACAGCAACAGGGGAGGGGAAAACATCGATTCGTAACCATAAAATTAACACCAGCCACCACAAACACTCACATAAACAATTCATACACATACCCACACCTCAGACACACATACACGCTTTTCTTCGCACAAACCCAGCAGCCAAATACAAACCACAACATACCGTATAATCAAAAATCCTCAATATTTTAACCCACAACAGGGGGAGAGTTTACGGGAGGGGGCAGTGAGAATTAGAGGGAGACGAGAGAGATTAGAAAGGGAGAGACGAGAGATTTTTGAGAGAGGTTGAGAGAGTATAATCGAGGGAGAGAGATAGTTTTTGAGAGTTCTCGAGAAGGAAACATGAAGAACAGAGCGTTATATTTAGGAAAAATAAAGAAAAAAGAAAAAAATGTAAGAAAAGAATTATAAACTATTTATATTTAGGAAAATATAAGTAGTCTAGGTGGCAGCTGATTTGCTAAATATGAGGAGAGGGAAAGATCTATGTGTCAGCTGATTTGTCGAAAATTAACGGACCACCGTTAAAAGTCAACAAAAGTTAACGGCCGTGCAAGTTTTTAATAGTTTAGTTATGAGATTGCAAGTTTTAATTAGTCTGATAACGTTAATGCAAGTTTTTTGAGTTCAATTACCCAATTGCAAGTTGAGCACGAGTTCAGTTATGAAATAGCCAATTAACCCTATCTTAAAATAAGTAGCTTATGATTTATAAGCACTTATGTCATATAAGTGATAAGTAGAGCAGTCAGGAGAGTGTTTGGTAAATCAGAACTTATAATCAGTAGATTGTTTGGGTAAATCAGAACTTATAAGTTAACCTTTTTTTATAATTTTAAAAATATTTATTTATAATATATAACAATGGATATCAATGGATAGATCTCGATGAATAGGGAAATTTGATATATACATATCAATTTTCTAATGAATGGATCGAGAGATATATGTTTTTGAAGATTTGAAGGATATTACATATTGCGTATATCGAGAATAAGTTATAAGTTATAAGTTGAAAGTTAAGAATTCTTAACATTCAACTTATGGGTTTATAAGTTATAAGTTTAGCTAAAACTTATTTTGGCAAACACCCCCCATAAGTGCTTATGGCCTTATAAGGCATAAGCTAACAGTAATATGGAATGCCAAACAGGGCCAATGTATGACTGAGCTAAGTCCCTGCTGCTGCATTTCTTAGATTCTTAAAGAAAAATGCTACAGCCACCAAATTAGTTCCCAAATTTTGACACCAAATGAGATGGCATTAATTTGATTGGTTATAACAATAATGGGCCCGCCAGGGCCATCCAATTAAAATATCACAAAATGCCAACTAATTAGTGCCACATCATTTGGTGTCAAAATTTGGTATCCAATTTGGTGGCTGTTTGTAGAAATTCAAATCAAATTTTTAGTTTTTTGGTAAATAAAAATTCAAATCAAACTTAACACCAATAGTGTGTGCAAGAAGCCCCTTTGTACAAAGGTCCTAAATTGAAAAAAAATTTTCATATACATGTTATATATATATGTGTATTTATCTATTCAAAAAATTAAGCTTCCTTGTATAGTATGTTTTCGTTGATTTAAACATTTAAAATCAATCGATGATTACTTCCATTTTAGTAAATTTATTTAAAATTTGCATTTTAATTTAATTTAACAATATTTCAAAATATTTAGCACCTAATTTTAATACTTGAAATGGAACCCAAAAAAAGTTTGAGACGGGCCTGCAATAACCCATAGCAAGTTGACACTCACATGTTGTGATTCCATAAATTAATAATTAAATAGTGGCCTTTCGCACTTCACACTTGGTTGTTGTTTATCAAACAGTTTAATTAAGAATAAAAAAAAAAAACGAATTAGCCAAATGTGAATTAGACAAATGGGGGATAGAGACCAAGACAACAAATTAAAATTAAGCTTTCAAGGCTTGTTGCAGAAGTTTCCTTGGAGCCTACGTTTCTACCCTCATCTCTTTGCTGTCAAATTAACGAAACAACGAATATTTCTCTGTCTATCTCTGCCTTTCATTTTCATTCTCTCCATTTCTTTTCATATATAAACACTTTTCCTTCCCTTTCTCCTCCTTTCTAATTATCTCATCATTTCCTCCCTTTACATAAACATCTCTCTCCACACCAACAAACTACTTGAGCTCCACTCTTCTACTCTCCTCTACACACAGTCACACACATCTCTCTCTCTCTCTCTCTCTCTCTCTCTCTCTAGCTCTATTTTTTCTTCTTTCGTATAATTCGTATAAATGGAAGGTGCTTCTGTTAATCAAGTAGAAAACTACGATATGGAGACTACTAATCAAGGTGTAGATCAGCTGGATTTGCCTCCCGGTTTTCGATTTCATCCAACAAATGAAGAACTTATTACTCATTATCTGGTACCCAAAGTCGTCGACTCCAACTTCACTGCGACTGCCATCGGGGAAGTTAATCTCAATCGCTGTGAGCCATGGGATTTGCCAAGTAAGCTATCCACCGGCCTTTTGATTTCATATGCTCATAGTATCTTTCTTTACGTTTATATATTAGCTTCTATCTAATTTATGGAATTAGAATCTTTGAATTACATTTATGTGAATTTTTCTTGATTTGTTGTACGTTGAGAGGATTCGCGTTAATTAAATTCAAAGATCTAAGTTCTAACATATCCATAATAAAATTAACAACTACAATTTATATTTATCAATATTGTCAAACTATGGATTCCTTTGTTTGTTTGATATATTCACTCCATCCCAAAATATATGTCCAAAATATATGTCCTTTCTGATTTATGATTGGTCAAATTGACTCATCATCTATGTTAGTATGTTACAATGCAACTTTCAGTTTTCAGAAATAAGATTTGAATAATTTGTTATATTTAATCAAATATTGATCAATTTGACTGTTAAGAAGTCAAAAGGACATGAAAAATGGAGTGGAGGGAGTAATTATACACTGTAAGATTGTTCCCCTTAGAGGGATTGTTATCAAATGGTACATAGAGGTTATAATGAGAAATGATGGATGTGATTATTAATGAATATATGTACCTATATGTGTTATATTCGTGCAGAGAAAGCTAAGATGGGAGAAGATGAGTGGTACTTTTTCTGCCAGACAGACAGGAAGTATCCGACTGGGACGAGAAAGAACAGGGCGACGGATTCAGGTTACTGGAAAGCCACTGGAAAAGACAAGGAAATTTACAGTAAGGCCGGGAACAGCAGGAAGCAACTGGTTGGAATGAAGAAGACGCTTGTTTTCTACAAAGGAAGAGCTCCCAAAGGAGAAAAGATGGATTGGGTTATGCATGAATTTAGACTTGAAGGCAACTACGGCTTCCCTAAGTCAGCACAGGTAATTTCATTTACATACATGTTTCCAATCCTGGATATTCTTGTTATACTACCTGGATTTTAATTGGTTTACTCATATCACAAACATATAGACTTTATTAAATTGATACAAATACCCGCCTGATTCATGGTAAAGTTTTGTATTAAGTTAATACTGAATTATGTGCATCTTTTTCGTTCAATCTTTAGATTTACTTTTAATTTTAGTTGTTACTTCCTTTTTAGGTATCTCAGTCCTTTCACACCTTAAACTGCAGGATGCCTAAACTTCTGTAATAACGAATTCAGTTACTGTTACGTGTAGTGACAGCAACAATTTTGAATGAAAACAGACACATTATTCTTTAGGTATTAGTCTTTCTTGATTCAAGATGTGAAAATTGATTTAGACAGGAAGTGTTTAACATGTATATGCAAAGGGAGGTGTTTGAGTATTTATTTACGAAACTTACAATGCACTGTTAAATCCTAAATGGTCACTTCCAAAACAGACAGAGTACATGAATATATGTAAATGATGGTTATACTTTTCACCATTGCAGGATGAATGGGTTGTATGTAGGGTGATCCACAAGAACACAACCACCATAACAAAGCCAAGTTCAATGCTCGACCTCACAAGGATGAACTCTTTCGTCGAAGGTCTGTTGGATTCTCCTTTATTGCCACCTCTTATGAATTCTCCTTTACCCGAAAACAACGAAAAACCAAATGCTTCAAACTCCACCAGCATCACTATAAATACTGCTTCTGGTAATATACAAGATTCTACAGAAACAGCTCTAGCATATTATCCAATAACAACTAGATCTTTAGACGCAAACACTCTGTCTGCCTACTACCATCAACTTCAAATGCCACCACAAAGCTACAATCCTTCAAGTTTTAACCCCGGTACTAATTACAAGATGCCAAACGCACCCATGTACTACTCGCAAAATCCTTACCATCCTTCTTCAGCCACTCTTGATAATATGTTGCACCAACAAAGATTTGACCATTTCATTCCAAACATTCCCGGTTCGTACATTAATCCTCAGCAAATTACTAATCAAGCTCTTCCGGGGCACTGCAAGGTAGAGCAATTTTCGTTGAATCAGTCCATGGTGAGTCGATCTCAAGATACGGGGCTCAGCACTGACGTCACCACTGAGATATCATCAGCAAAACAAGAGAATGATAGAAATGATGTTGGAAGTTTCCATGACATTGAGGATGGTCAACTTTCAGATTTGGACTCGTTTTGGAGTTACTAAAGAATTATAAAAAATACTAGGAAGCAACCACAGAAGATATACGAATACTGGTACCTGGTAGCATTAAATTGTCCTTAATGTTTTGTTGACAATCATTGTTCCAAGATTACAGAAGGTTCATGGCAATTTCATAGAATGTTTTTAAAGTAAATTGACTGATTTGTTAGTAAGTAGATATGTCTCAAACTCGATGTTTGTTCAGCTGTTATTTTTTTGATAAAACGATCCGGGTGTATATATAGTAATGTTTTGATACAGGAATATTCATAACTTTCTTTCGTATATTGTTTATTTTGTTAAGTACTAATTTATAATTTATAACCCGTTTCCCTTTTTCATATTTATAATTATATCAGCTTTTTTAATATTTATATATTATTAATTTACATATTAAATTATTGTTGAAAAACTATATAAGATTTTAAACGTTCAATTTAATATTTGTATTCAATCTTAAATTCTTGAAATTTGATTTGAACGATTTCACATCCCACTTGAAATTAACAAAATAATAGTTAATTTAGTAATGGTTTAACAATTATTTTCCAATTAAAACTACGCAAAAACAAAAGAGAGAAAAAAATTGACAATTTTTTATGTAGAAAATTCTATTCGATTTATGAAATCTCTTATATTTTGTTTTGCTTATCAAAATATCCTTCTTCATTTGAAAAAAAAGGTTCTACTAACAACCAAATACAATTTTAAAAATAAGTGTAAGAGAAATTTTGTCCAAAATTTTGGTACTCCGTAGTCTGTTTTTCATAAGAACCGTTAGATCTTAAAATAAATAGATGAAAACCGTTTAGTAGAAAAATATTTTATATTTTCATGTGTATACTAAAAAGTGCATTTATATTGAAATATGAAAAAGTGTGTATCAATGATTTATATCATATATAAAAAGGTTTTCTACATTGAATATGATTAATGTAAAAAATTAATAATTATACTTTATTTAGAGATTCTGAGCATTTCCATTTGAATAATAATTACTAAATCATCATAAAACTAAAAGATAATTTATGAGTTTCGTGAGCTGTAAAATCATCCAAATCTGATTTGTAGATCTAAGATAGAGTCCAAATAATAAATATGATTTTTTTTAATATTAATATAAAAAAAATTCTATTCAAATACAACCATTTTTAGATTATAATTTTCTTTTTAAAATTCAATTCTAATAACATCTTTTTTAATTATCCAGTTTGGATTCTAATTTTCGTTTTAATATGATATAATCTTGATTGTTTATTTTTAAAAATATTATATATGACGATTGAGATGATTTTGGCGGTATAGAGATCGAAATAATGGATAAGATCTCTCTTATGTTTATTATATCTAAGGGTATAATTTAAAATCCAACGGATGACTGTTAACCCAACTTTTTAATCCAACGGTCATATGGTGACCAAACCAAAAATTTGGATAACATCTATGTAATTCTTATTATATATAAGGATATAATATTTTTAATATCCATATGTTGTTAATTTGCATATCAAATTGTTCATAAAAAATTGATATATATAATTAAGATTTTACACATTCAAATTAATATTTGTTCTATACCTTAAATCCTTAAAATTTGATTTGGACGATTTACAGCCCACATGAAATTAACAAAATAATCTTTAATTTTGTGATGATTTAAAAATTATTTTTCAATTAAAACTACGTAGAAACAAAAGAAAGAAGAAATTGATGATTTTTTACGTTGAAAATTCTATTTGATTTATGAAATCTACTTATATTTCGTTTTGATTATCAAAATACCCTTTTTATTATTTGAAGATAGTTCTGCTAACAACCAAATATAGTTCTAACAAGAAATGTAAGGTTAATTTTATCCAAAATTTTGGTAGTCTAGTAGTCCAATCTTCAATACGACAAAATAAATAAGAATCGTTAGATCATAATTAAATAAATAAATGAAAAACATTGGATCTAACATAAAAAAATATTTTCTTTAACGTGTAAACTAAAAAGTGATTTATATTAAAATACGAAAAAAGTGTATGTCAATTATATAAATCTTAATAGTTTATAATCCATGTGATGCACAGATTTTTTTTGATATGTAACAAATTTTATTTGTTGTTAAAATTATATTTTTATATAATCATTATTTACAATATTTTATTTTAATTTTAATATTAATAATTTAACATAAATTTAATTAATGATATGCATGGTTTAAAACTTATATTATAAAATTTTAAAATAAATATGTCGTTGATAGAATTCAAACCTTGAAATTTTAGTAAATAAATTTAATTATATAATATATTTAATCATTAGATCTAACGATTCTGATTTTTTTACTAAAAATCTAATGGTCATTATTCGTAGTATAGGATTTTTATTATATTTTGTTAGTGATTAGAAGATATATGATGTGATTTTTTTGGGTATATATTAATTATTGCTAGATATGATATGACTGGAAGATATAATATGATTGATGTTTTTAGGTGTTCATAAAAGATAATATCTTCAACTAAAAGTAAATGTGAAAAGGGCAATCGACTAATTACCATTAATTATATTATGTTATTATTTATTTTAGGTATTTTAATAGTATAGATATGGTATATATTTTTCTTTATAATAAAGGTTAAATAAGTAAATTCACGAAATACTAAAAAATATATATCAAAAAATAGGTACCAAAATTTTTAATGTTTCGTCTATTATATAATAATTAATTTTAATTTAATATAATTTTATATACTCATGTTTACGGATTATACTAATGTTTCCTTATTATAAACAACGTATATAGTATTTTATTAATAATTGGAAAATATGATGTGATATTTTTGAGTATATATTAATGATTTTAAGATTAGTTTTAAATTAAAAAGGTGACATGTTTTAATTCGAAAGAAAATATTAATGATTGGAAGATATGATACGATTGATGTTTTTAGGTGTTTATAAAATGTAATATCTTCAATTAAAAGTAAATGTGAAAAAAAGGCAATTGATTACTTACCATTAATTATATTATGTTATTATTTATTTTAGGAGTTTTAATAATATAGATATCGTATATATTTTTCTTTATAATAAAAGTTAAATAAGTAAATTTACGAAATACTAAAAAACATATATCAAAAAATAGGTACCAAAATTTTTAATGTTTCGTCTATTATATAGTAATTAATTTTAATTTAATATAATTTTATATATTCATGTTTACGGATTATACAAATGTTTCCTTATTACAAACAATGTATACAATATTTTATTAATAATTGAAAAATGTGATGTGATATTTTCGGGTATATATTAATGATTTTAAGACTAGTTTTAAATTAAAAAGGTGACGTGTTTTAATTCGAAAAAAAATATTAATGATTGGAAGATATGATACGATTGATGTTTTTAGGTGTTTATAAAAGGTAATATATTCAATTAAAAGTAAATGTGAAAAAAAGGCAATTGACTACTTTTTTTTTTGATAAGCCGATAAATTAGATTAGATAGAATGCGTGTTACAGGAACCTGTAAAAAACCCCGGGGATAAGAAACAAGTGACTTAAACCCCAGGAAAATAGAAAACTATAGGCACTAACGCAACTAGACTGCGTAGACCTAAAGAAAGAGACTAAATAAACTGATAACTAGGAAAGCAAATAAAAACTAAACACTGCAATACGAGACTGAAAACCATGCACCAGGAGCTGTAGAAGATGACTGATTATGCATAACCCTCATCCACCTTTACAAATTCAGAGAGAATCTCTCCAGTATCCATAATTTCCATTGGAACCATAATTCCCATTGGAACATTCTGAGAGCATTCCTGCTTCTGTGATGTTTTGGACATCAAGACATGCTTCTTTAGATCATCTAGGGAGCCCAACACTGCACTATTGAGTATATCCTTAGCAAAGACACCTGGAAAAATCTCTTTCTCCAAATCTATCACTGATTTGCCAAATTCCGACGAAATCACTTTGAGAGATCCTTGGTCCAGAATTTGTATAGCCTTAGGACTGAGGAGTCCATCAATACAGAAAGCATATTCCTCATACATTTTCCTTTTCCCTGCAAGCTTAGAAATAAAGCTTTCCACATCAAAAATTTCATCCATATTGACGTCATCTCTAGGAGGGCCCTCCTGGACAGAATTCACATTGAGAGAGATGTTAATATCAACACTGAGAGCAGGAAAAGGATTCATAGGGAGAACCCTCGAAACTTCAGTTTCAGGAGCCTCGACATCATTCAGATCCTCTACACTGTTAAGCATAGATTCCACCAGCATATCAGTAAGATTAGAAGTTGAGTCATTAGAAGAGATCGAGAATGAAGATCGAGGGGACGCATCTACAACCTCACCCAACCCAAGATTTGGCATCAGTTCCACCCCATTTGGTGGGAGACCTAGACCCATGTCCTCATTCAAAATGACTTGAAGCTCAGCAAAAGAGGTAGGAACTGAAACAAAAGCTTCAATGTGCTGCATACCAAAAGATGCTAAGCATATCGCTGCTCGGTTCATGTCTTGAAAAGTAACTGAGAATCTGCGAGAGGTTAGGCCAATTCTAAAGTGATTTGCATGGATAGTGTTAATTTGCCTTAGAGCATCTTCAATATCTTCATCATAAATGTTTTCATCTTGATCCCTAATAATCAAGAAGAAATCTCTGTTGTCAAGTTCCATATGAATTCTGTGATGATCCAAATTGAGGGCTTGAACCAGTGCATCATGAATGCTCCAGAGCTCCGCAAGATGAGCATTCATACCCCTTCTTGGACCCATTGCAGCCCAAATCATAGTCCCTTCATTATCACGCATTGAACGTTCATGATGCCATACAATGAACATTAATTTTGATGAAAGATTGGGTAGGTGGGACCCATGCGACATCCATTAGAGATAAAATGAAAGGGAAACTGAGAAGATAGAGGAGAAAGACAACATAATGGAATTACAATCTTCTGAGAAAGGGCTGTATAAGAAGCCATGCATGGAGCTAGTTTTGTTTGGGGAGAAGAGAAATAAATAAGTTCCCAAGAAAAGCAGTGCATGGGATAAGTCATAATTACCAATTTTGAAACTACAAGAAACCTGTAATGAGACTGAAACCTATTAGCCAATTGTAGATAAACCGTGCATGAGCTTTTTAAAGTATCTAGAAAGGCAATACTGCAGATAGGGGAGGATCATACGTAAATCTAGATTTAGGGAATCTAGATTAGCAAACCAAATCAGTAAATGTGAATTATTAGTGAGAAAATGAGAGAACTACTGGGGCCCTACTGAATAGCAATATCTCTCAGCCTTGAGAGAGATGGGCTAAGCCCAAAAACAAGAGATACAACTCCTATTTAGGCCCGATTTCGCGAAAGAATCAGCATTGAGATTTAGATCTCTAGGAACATAATTCAGCACGAATTTTGACTGAGCTAAAGAAATAAGCTCATTTGCACCAAACCAGATATGTGAGATGCCATTAAGCCCATTTCGAATAATATGAATAGCTGGAATCGAGTCAGAGCAGACAAGAATTGATTTGTCTTTAAAACAACGCTTTCTGAGAACATTTGCAATGTGCAAGATTGCTTTCACCTCTGTTTCCAGGCTGCAATATGAGATTAGAGGGCTAGAGAAGACATGCAAAACAGAGCCATCCTTAGCTATAATGTTTCCTCCAATTAAAACCTTTAGAATACCCATAACGTTGAAACCCCATGTAGCATCAACTGCACATACAAAATCATACACCTTTCTTCTTACTTTCCAGTATGAGGTAATCAATTTATGCAGATAAGTAGATATGGCCCCTTGAGGGTGGGAAGACCAAAGAGGGTCAGAAGCAAAAGGAATTAGTGAAGAAGCTAGCCCCCAGGAATTCATTCTGTAGAAAATCAAAGTCTCAAGAGATTTTTTATCTATCCTGGATTGTTTAAATACATAATTTTGGAAGGGGATTCTCTGGCTCCATACAATGAACGTTAATTTTGACGAAAGATTGGGCAGGTGGGACCCATGCGACATCCATTAGAGATAAAATGAAAGGGAAACAGAGAAGATAGAGGAGAAAGACAACATAATGGAATTACAATCTTCTGAGAAAGGGCTGTATAAGAAGCCATGCATGGAGCTAGTTTTGTTTGGGGAGAAGAGAAATAAATATGTTCCCAAGAAAAGCAGTGCATGGGATAAGTCATAATTACCAATTTTGAAACTACAAGAAACCTGTAATGAGACTGAAACCTGTTAGCCAATTGTAGATAAATCGTGCATGAGCTTTTTAAAGTATCTAGAAAGGCAATACTGCAGATAGGGGAGGATTATACGTAAATCTAGATTTAGGGAATCTAGATTAGCAAACCAAATCACTAAAGGTGAATTATTAGTGGGAAAACGAGAGAACTGCTGGGCCCTACTGAATAGCAATATCTCTCAGCCTTAAGAGAGATGGGCAAAGCCCAAAAACAAGAGATACAACTCCTATTTAGGCCCGATTTCGCGAGAGAATCAGCATTGAGGTTTAGATCTCTAGGAACATAATTCAGCACGAATTTTGACTGAGCTAAAGAAATAAGCTCATTTGCACCAAACCAGATATGTGAGATGCCATTAAGCCCATTTCGAATAATATGAATAGCTGGAATCGAGTCAGAGCAGACAAGAATTGATTTGTCTTTAAAACAACGCTTTATGAGAACATTTGCAATGTGCAAGATTGCTTTCACCTCTGTTTCCAGGCTGCAATATGAGATTAGAGGGCTAGAGAAGACATGCAAAACAGAGCCATCCTTAGCTATAATGTTTCCTCCAATTCCACCCTTGAGAATACCCATAACGTTGAAACCCCATGCAGCATCAACTGCACATACAAAATCATACACCTCTCTTCTTACTTTCCAGTATGAGGTATTCAATTTATGCAGATAATTAGATATGGCCCCTTGAGGGTGGGAAGACCAAAGAGGGTCAGAAGCAAAAGGAATTACTGAAGAAGCTAGCCCCCAGGAATTCATTCTATAAAAAATCAAAGTCTCAAGAGATTTTTTATCTATCCTGGATTGTTTAAATACACAATCATTCCTCGACAACCAAATTGACCAAAGGGTGGCTGCAACAACCGATTTCCAGAAAGAAGTAAAGATGGTATATACCATTGAAAATACGCAGCAGAGATCGCAATGAGAACTGAGACGTCATGTTAAGACTTCTAAGAGACCACCAGTTCATCACAAAGTCCCACCCCCACTTGGCCAAAGAACACTCCCAATATAGGTGAGAGTGAGATTCAATAGCACTGGAGCACCATGCACATCTCCCATCCAAACCCAGAGCACCTAACCTAGACGAGAGAAGTTGATTTGTAGGTAAAATATTCCATTCAAGTTTCCATAGAAAAATAGCAATTTTCGGGGGGATTTTGGCGCTCCAAATTGTCTTCCAAACCTCATTATGGGTGAGATGAGAAGGGTTCATTAGGTGAAGGCAATCTTTAGTGGTGAATTTCCCTTTACCTGGCACCCATAATAACGAGTCTGGTAGGTTATTGAGGGATATTGAAGATACGATCACCTTTAGGGCCTCCAAATCCGGAGAGACTCTACCAAACAGAGGCCTATTCCATAAAGGGAGATCATTAGCTGACCCACTGTTCCAATGCGGAAGAAAATATCTAATATTACATAACTTAAGATTGGAGATATGGAATAGACGTGGGAATCTGTCCATCAAGGACCCTTGATCATGCCACACATCTTCCCAAAAGTACACAGATAGTTCATCATTGATCCGC
Source organism: Kitagawia praeruptora (assembly GCA_037693485.1). Taxonomy (NCBI): domain Eukaryota; kingdom Viridiplantae; phylum Streptophyta; class Magnoliopsida; order Apiales; family Apiaceae; genus Kitagawia; species Kitagawia praeruptora. The sequence goes on along the minus strand of CM075344.1, from coordinate 52,302,269 downwards.
CACTTGAAACAACTCCTATCAATGAGATAGGATAATTCAGTAGAGGAAGCTAAATTGGAGAAGTCCTTCACTATGAAAGAGCATAAGCGACTCGATACCATCCTACTTAGATCAAAGTTCATGGTAGCACCATATTTTTGAACTAATAATTTGTTCCGGTATTTAGATCATTCTGAGTATATTCTCCACCACCATTTCGCAAGCATAGAAAGGTTCTTGTCTTTAATCGATATTATCCCAAGGCCCCCCATCTCCTTGGGTCGACAAATCTTATCCCATTTGAGATAATGCATTTTATCCTTCCGATTACCTTCGACCATTTTCGAGCCCCAGAAGAACCGTCTTCTCATGGCCTCTAGTCTAGAGATCACTATAGCCGAAAGTTTATGAAGATTTAACCAATATAATGGGAGACTGTAAACTGAAGCCCTCAGTAACACTAGTTTCCCAGCCATGGAGACATTGTCGCATTTCCAAGGGGCCAACTTGTTTTCCACTCTGGATATTAAAGGATCATAGAACTTGATAGACCTGGTGGATGTCCTTATAGATGTGCCCAAATAGTTGAGGTCACCCTCACCTACTTGACATCCCAGGACATTTGCCCACTGAGACACATTCGAGAAATCTTCACCGAAAGCAAACAAACTACTTTTATGAAAATTTATCTTAAGGCCAGAAATTAGTTGGAAACAATGTAGGACTCTTTTAACCCCTTGGACTGAGTGCATGTCATTATTGATGAAGAGAATTACATCATCCGCATATTGCAGGTGTGTAATATTTGCAGGGCAATTTGGAATACTAATACCTTTGAAGGTTCCCAAACTTTCAGCACGAGTGAGAAGTCTATCCAAAGCCTCAGCTACCAAGTTAAAGAGAAGAGGTGACAAGGGGTCTCCCTGACGTAGCCCTCGATGTGGGATAAATTCATCAGTAGGGGAGCCGTTAACTAGAACCAAAATCCCAGTTGTTTTAAAGATTGCTCGAAGCCAGGATAGCCATTTGCTATCGAAATTCATCCTCTCAAGCACCTCGAAAAGAAAGTCCCAGCTCACAGAATCGAAGGCTTTCTCAAAATCAAGCTTCATGATAATACCAGATGATCTTCCCGACTTTAAATTCGCTACCACTTCATTTGTTAGTATAATCGAGTCAAAGATTTGGCGACCTCTAATGAAAGCAGACTGAGTCTCAGAAACTAGATTATCTAAAACTCCTTTGAGCCTCTGAGCCAGCACCTTAGAAACCAATTTCATGAGCATATTAATGAGGCTAATCGGTCGAAATTCGGAGACTGATTGTGGATTTTCTACCTTGGGAACCAATGTGATGAAAGAGGAGTTTAAACCAGGTGGAATTTCTGAACTAGCATGGAAGTTAGTGAAAAATTCCAAAACTTCATCTGCAATAAAAGACCATGAGGCCTTAAAGAACCCTGCATTCATATCATCCGGCCCCGGGGCTTTATTAGGATCAGTACCATCTAGAGCATCTTTTATTTCACACTTAGAAAAATCCCTAACTAGATCTAATCTTTAGAAACCCGTAAGAGATTTTAGAAGGCCTTGTCCTAAAGAGAAGATTTTACTTTTATCTGATGCCTTGAAGAAGTCCCTAAAATGAGAATAAATGGCCATTTTAATTTCTGAAGGATTCACTGACCAGTTATTACTGATTCTAAGACCCAGAATCTGGTTCCTTCTACGTATCCTCGTGATAGCGTTGTGAAAAAACCTTGTGTTTCTCTCCCCCCCTAAGCTGTCAGTTCAATCTGGCCTTCTGACACATCATGCTAGACCTAGCTTTATATAGCTCCTCCAGCTTCTGTTTAATAAGCACCTTTGAAATAGAATCATCACCTCTCATATCCGCCAAATCCTGCTCTTTCTCCTTAACCTCAATCCTCCTGTGGATATTCCGAAACTGAGAATCATTCCAATGCTTAGAGAAAGACCTCATTTCCTTCAGTTTTTCCCGAATGCATTTGGAGGGCATGTTAGACCAAATTCCTTTTAATTGTTTGACGAAGTCGCCATCCTCTAGCCAACAGTTAAAGAATTTAAAAGGCCTAGGACCCCATTTATAAGACGAAGTTTGAAAAGATATTGGCTTGTGGTCAGAATTCCTCCTACTATGAGTTAAAGCCACCCAGTTACCCAGGTTTGCCCAACTTTGATTAATAAGAATTTGATCCAACTTACACTTTTTGTTGTCTGGTCCAAACCATGTGAAGTTCGCATTGATCAACTGCACTTCCAGTAGCTCACTGTTATGAATAAAAGCATTGAATGCTTTGGAATCCTTATCTCTAAAAACACAATTTTCCTTTTCTGATTGATGGAGAACACTATTAAAGTCACCAATCACAAGAACCGGAAAATGACTATCCTGGCGAATTAACATTGCTAATTCTTCCCAAAGTAGAGATTTGCTAGGAAAGTCTTGAGGTGCATAAACATTAAGACAAGAGAAAGGGGTCTTTGACACTAGACACATCCCTTTAACATATATCCAATTTCTTTTAGAAATCTGCAATGTTACTTCGAAGTGTGTTTTGTCCCAGATGGTTATCAAACCTCCCGATAAACCTGTAGCTGGTTCTTCTTTCCATCCAATATTATCTCCCAAGCCCAGAGATTCCAACATTCTATCAGTCCAGGTGTGACACTTTGATTCTTGCAAGCACAGCAGAGAAGGCCGAGATTTAGCTACTAAGGATTTAATATTTGCTCTATTGGTGTCGCTCAAAGCTCCCCTTACATTCCAGCTAGAAAAAGAGAATGAATCCATAAAGACAGATATATGAAAAGAAGCAAGTATTCTCCTAACAACCTTTAAGGTTATCCTGAATGAGCTTGATGGATGTTTCCTCATCTTGCTCATTGATAAGACCCATCATGAGTCCTGTTTGGAAAATGGCTCTAGCCTCATCAATGTCACATACCAAGCCAACCCTGTTCCTCTTCGATTTCAAATTCTTAATGAACTTTTTGCTATAAGGTACCTTAAAATACTTATTCTCCTTCTTCTTTTTTGATTTTTTTGTCGGTTTCCCTCTATTGCTACGCAACTTTAATACCTTAAGGTCGTTTAAAACTAAAACTTGAGACTCACATTTGCTAGCAATATCAGTGCCTACCTTGTCATCTAACAAGGATGACAACTGAGAGTTCACATTAGAGGAATCTTCAGTGTTCGCCCTTTCTCTTGGAGCCCAAAAGTTCACATTATCTCTCATCACTCTAGTTGACTGGAGAGTGGTGGGGGTTATTAGATCCTAACCTTCGTCATATGATCAATTTTGACATGAGCGGTACTTTCAATGAGAATTCTAGGGTTTTGGTAGCATCCACACTCATCTATGAATGGTGAGTATGCCATGATTGAGCCCCATTTGTCCAGAATCTTATGAAAGTTGGCATCTGTCCAAGCACCCATTGGGAGGCCTCTACATAAAACCCATGTCCTATGCAACACATTTAGGTCATCCCAGGTCGCCTTTCTAACATCAGCAAAACCAATCTTGAAAAATTCTAGATCTTTCCCTGCTAGCACTTCTCCCTCACCAAAAGATATTAGGAACTTGTGAGAGTTTAATCCCTTTACTTGGGCAAAAGAAAACCCAAGCCCCTCAACTAGAGTCTCAACAGAGTCCACAGACTCCCTATTAACCATTTCTACCACCAAACTGGACTCTAATTCCCTCTGAAAATCTGTATTCTATGATAACTCTATGCACTCTTCAAACTCTTTAGTATTGACCTCCATCTGAGACTTCAAAGGTGGGCTAAAGCGTTGCGATACACCACTAGCTGATTTACTTTTCACCTTGGATAAAATGGGGTATTTGGAGGGCGTCTTACTGCCTTGATAATTTGCAGATCCTTTGTTTTTGTTTTTTGCAAAAGCTAGATGCATTCTACAAGACCCAATCATAGTTCCCTCCAGAGAATTAATAATTTTCAACGCCTCAGATTTGTTCTCTGCAATCACAAAACCATATCTATTCTGTAGCCTATCTCTTTTTCTGGGAAGAATAATATCCTTGATTTTGCCCTTCTTCTTGAAGAGGGACCACAATTCCTTCGGTGAAGTGACATCCGGAAACCCCGTGAAAAATATCGTCTTACTTAGACCATGAAGCTCATTCTTTAGACTAACTTATATTTTCTTCTCCCTTTCTCTAGCCGCTGAGATGCTCCCCTCCTTCGCGTTGAGTAAAGCTTCCTTATAGGATGTCCTTGAATCTCCATCTCTAGACTGGGGGATTCCTAAAGATCTATGATGAATCTGTCCTAACGCCAATGAGATTGAGCTTTCAGACCCTTTAATCGCGTCATCATAGCACTCAGGCTCAACGAGATCTTTATGTGCTTTGATAAAATCCATCCATATGACCCTATCCTGGGTTTCTCTCCTAAGTTTCCGGGAAGCAAGTCCGGTTTGCTTAGATATTACAGCCTCCTTTTCTTTTCTATTTAACAGGACCCGACGAAGGAATTTTTCCTCTTTGAAACTATTCCATGGTGAAGGTGGAGAATTGGCCTGATTCTTGGTTGCTCTTAGGTCAACCACATCCCTTGCTAACTTAATAGAACCATAGTGGATTTGGTTTAGGGCCATACAAAACCCTTCATTATCCCTGTTTTCCACCATGGGCATAACATTCGGGTGAACCATCTTGCTTTTATCCCTTATGAACTTAATTAATAGGTCTTCATCTGAGATCGCCTTCTTGTTAAGAGCTTTCCACTGAGATCCCCCTCCTCTAGCTACTTCCAGATTTGCCGCTTTCTCCCACCACCCTTCAGTTAGTAGGAAACTACGAATTGCACACAAAGCTTCCTCATCCCCCGAAAGTCCTTCCTCCAACAGATCTGAGTTTATGGTGCTCTTCAGAAAATTAATCTTTTCCTAAGCCATGTTACCTAGTGATAGGTTCCCCTTAGATATCGTGTTAATTAGCTCCTTTTCTAGAAGAAACCAATACCGCAGTATTTCTGTCTGCGAGCGCCTTTCTTCTTCATTAAGTTCCTTTATGAGAGAGTCCGTCTTGTAATTATCCACATTGTTGACCTGAAAGCTCTTATTACAGCCATTAGAAGTCGAATTGAAGTCTGAATCCTTACCCTGATTACCAATCGAGTTTGAATTGGAAACCCTAGATCGCCCTACTTACCATTAATTATATTATGTTAATTATTTATTTTAGGAGTTTTAATAGTATAAATATCATATATATTTTTCTTTATAATGAAGGGTAAATAAGTAAATTCACGAGGTACGAAAACTTTCAATGTTTCGGCTTTTATATAATAAATAGTACTAGCTTATAACACGTGCGAAGCATGGGTTTCTTTTGATAGGTTATAAAATTTGTTTAACATTATAATTATGTTTTTATATAATCCTTATTTTTAATAATTTTTTAATTTTAATTTAATATAATTTATATAATGATATGCATGGTTTAAAATTTATTTTGTAAAATTCTAAATTAAAAATGCCGTAGACGGGTTCGAACTTTGAATTTTTAGTAAATTACTTTAATCATATAATATATCTTATTATTAGATTTAACGATTCTTATTTATTATTAAAAATAATGATTTGAATATATGGTTTGATATTTTTGGGTGTATATTAGTGATCGCAAGATTAATTTTAAATTAAAAAGTAACATGTTTTAATTATAAAAATTACTACTAAAAATAATTACGGAAATATATGGTGTGATATCCTTTGGATATATATTAATTATTGTAATATTAGTTTTAAATTAAATGGTAAAGTGTTTTAATTAGAAGTAAAATCTTTAGAAAAAATGGGTAATTGAGTTGTTGGAGCAGAAAAAAGAGTCCAAGTAGAAGCTCAATGTGGATGAAGGAATTTTAATCGGAATATAATTACGTTAACATTAGTAATTAGTTTTTTGAGTTGTTTTGTAATTTAATTATTTATTTTAATAATTAGGATAACCAACCAAAACTTTCAATGTTTCGGCTTTAATATAATAGTATAGATAGATATAATTTGGTTTTCTACATTGAATGGTATTATCAATGTAGGTATTCTAGTGTGAATAGGATTAATGTAAAATTCGTAATTATATTTTCTGTTGAGATTTTGAGTGTTTCCATTTCGATAAAAATTGTTAAATTATCACTAAATTAAAGATAATTTTAGGACCTTAGCGTGAACTGTAATTAAAAACATCCAAATTTGATTTATAGATTTCGAGATAATGGCCAAATAGTAGATATGAATTTTTTTAAAAATTAATTCCAATACAACTTTTTTTTTAATTATATCCTTTTTAGAATATAATTTTTTCTTCATATGATATAACCTTTTTTTAATTATATCCTTTTTAGATTATAATTATCTTTTTAATATGATATAATTTTGATCGTCTATTTTTAAAATATTATATTCGACTGTCGAGATTAATTTGGTTATACAGTGACCAAAATTATGGATAAGATCCCTCTTATGCTTATTATATACACTAGAACCTCCCCTTTAAATTAATTCCAATTCAGTCAGTCATACGTTAGGATTTATATTTAATTATATTTTAACTAATATTGTGAAATGAATGTCCTAGAAAGTTCTAGACAAACCTTTGGCCTTTCAAGTCTTAGACCTTTGGCTTTTCATCTTTAGACTTTTGGCCTTTTATTTGATTGTAACTTACAACTTGTAAGTATTTCAAAAAAAAAAAAACGTACAACTTGTAAGCCTATAAATAGGCATCATATGTGAACTTGTAAACTTACTTGAAGCAATAGAAATTCTCTTCTTGATATTCTTGATCTCTCTCTAAATATCTAATACTAGTTATAATATATTCATAATACGTTATCAGCACGAAGTTGCTCTCGAAGTTGCTCTTTACATCACCCGATTGCTCATCCATCAAGAATCAAATCACCCTTCGTATTAAGGTATGCAATTTTTATAAAACTATTATGTTATGCTTACATCTAGTACTTACATGTTTACATAAATGTCTATATATATGTTATCATGCATGTTTGAGTAAGTTGTTGTAAAGAATAAATCATAGTGAACTTAAGGAGTTGTTGTTTATTACGTTTTGTATGACTTTGACCATGTAACAAAAAAAATGGTTAAATTTGTTGGCCATATATGAAATATAGTATGTTTCATGTCATCTTAATAAACATGCAAGTACTTGATTCATGCCTGCTACTTTCTTTGTGATCTACCTTTGTTTTAAAATATCTTAATGTTTGCATCCCATTAAAATCTTTTCTAATGATGCTTTTAAGAATAAACTATAATTTGATATTTTGTACTAAAATAATATGATTTTTCCTAATGACTTCTTTGGACTTAAATGCATTGTTTTGGGTTCTTTATTTTGGATTCTCTGTTCTCTGTTTTTGGATACTTTTGGAATTAGATAATTTGGATTATTTGTTGAGCTGTTTGAACCCCTCTTTTTGGAATCTGGTTATATACTTTTCCATGGTTACCTTGATTATGTATGCTTGTTTTTATAAATCAATACTGATTTAAAACATGTTTATATATTAGTGAAAATTTCAAATTTTACCAAACTTGAATTTGAGGCTCTTGATATTACCGGAAAGAACTATTTATCATGGATATTAGACATTGAAATTCATTTAGCCGCACAAGGTCTTGGAGACACAATCAAAGAGGGAAATAAAGAATCTTAATCAAACCGCGCCAAGGCAATGATTTTTCTTCGCCGACACCTCCACGAAGGACTCAAAACTGAATATCTTACGGTGAAAGATCCACTTGAACTTTGGAAAAATTTGAAGGATAGATATGATCATCAAAAGACTGTGATTCTTCCAAAAGCTCGTTATGATTGGATGCATTTGAGGCTTCAAGATTTTAAAACCGTCAGTGAATATAACTCCGCACTTTTCAAAATAACTTCTCAACTAAAATTATGTGGAGAAAATATTACTGACGCAGACATGTTAGAAAAAACTTATTCAACTTTTCATGCCTCAAATGTACTCCTCCAACAACAATATCGTGAAAAAGGTTTTACAAAATATTCAGATTTAATATCATGTCTTCTTGTTGCTGAGCAAAATAATAAGCTTTTGATGAAGAATCACGAGTCTCGCCCTACTGGATCTAGCCCTTTCCCTGAAGTGAATGTGGCATCTTATAATTTTGGGCGTGGACGTGGTGGTGGACGTGGTCGTGGACGCGGTCGAGGAAATTTTGTGAGAAACAACCATTTTCTCAAACATAGAAAACCAAATTCCAATCCGAAGTTGGAAAAAGTGGAGAAAGATAAAAGAGGACAAAAGAATGTTGAGAATGTCTGCTTTCGATGCGGAATGAAGGGTCATTGGTCGCGTACCTGTCGTGCGCCCAAACACTTGGTTGACCTATACCAAGCATCCCAGAAGGAGAAAGAAAAATCTGTTGAAGCAAACTTTGCTTTTCAAGATGATGGACCCAAATACAACCCCTCTGATATGACACATCTGGAAGTGTCTGATTTTTATGAAATCCCTGAAGGAAGCGGAAATGAATAATGCAATAAATTATATAAATACCATGTTGGTTGAAAAGACTGTTTATCTTAATTATTATGTGTAAGACTTAGTATGCTCAATTATTATGAAATTTCTAATTATATGTGCTTTTATTTGAAGTGATATGGATATTTCTCATTCTCGCGCTGGTCATAAAATAGATGAAGATATGTGTCTCGTTGATAGCGCAACTACGCACACTATCCTTAAAAATGAAAAATATTTTACTTCTTTACACAAGTATGAAGGCAATGTTAACACTATATCCGGAAGTATTAATTTGATTGAAGGCTCTGGAAGAGCTAACCTGTTATTACCTGGAGGAACAAAATTTGTTATAACTGATGCATTGTTCTCTCCAAAATCACAAAGAAACTTGTTGAGTTTCAAAGATATTCGCAGAAATGGATATCATATTGAAACAATCAGTAAAGAAAATAAAGAATTTCTTTGTATAACATACATCATTTCGGGTAAGAAATATATGAAGGAACAACTACCCGCTTTTTCTTCAGGATTATATTATACAAATATACGTGAAATTGAGGCAAATGCAATCGTAAACCAGAAGTTTACTGATACGGGCAATTTTATTGTTTGGCATGACCGGTTGGGACATCCGGGATCAACTATGATGCGGAGAATTATTGAAAACTCGCATGGGCATCCATTGAAAAACCAGAAGATTTTTCAATCGAATGAATTCTCCTGTGTTGCTTGTTCTCAAGGAAAATTAATTATCAGGCCTTCTTTGGCAAAAGTTGGAACAGAATCTCCTAAATTTTTAGAACGGATACAGGGTGATATATGTGGGCCCATTCACCCATCATGTGGACCATTTAAATACTTTATGGTATTAATTGATGCATCAACTCGATGGTCATATGTGTGCTTATTATCGTCTCGTAACCTGGCGTTTGCGAGACTACTTGCTCAAATAATTCGATTAAGAGCACAGTTTCCTGATCATAATATTGGTACAATCCGTTTAGATAATGCTGGAGAATTCACATCACGAGCCTTCAATGAGTACTGTGTGTCAATTGGAATCAATATTGAACATCCTGTTGCTCATGTTCATACACAGAATGGTCTCGCAGAATCATTCATCAAACGACTCCAATTGATTGCCAGACCATTGATTATGAGAACAAATCTCCCCACTTCAGTTTGGGGGCATGCTATTTTGCATGCAGCAGCACTTGTACGCATCAGACCTACAAGTTATCATAAATTTTCTCCCCTACAATTGGCTTCTGGAAGAGAGCCTAATATTTCCCATCTGAGAACTTTTGGATGTGCGGTATATGTCCCAATTGCTCCGCCGCAACGAACAAAGATGGGTCCCCAAAGAAGGTTGGGAATATATATCGGTTATGAATCTCCCTCTATAATAAAATATCTTGAACCATTGACAGGGGATATGTTTACTGCAAGATTTGCAGACTGTCATTTTGATGAAACTATTTTTCCAAGATTAGGGGGAGAGAACAAGATTATCCTTAAATCAAGGGGAGAAAATAAACGGCTGGAAAAAGAAATTACATGGAATGCATCAACATTGAATACTTATGATCCTCGAACAAATCAATGTGAACTGGAAGTTCAGAAAATAATTCATTTACAAGGCATTGCAAATCAGTTGCCTGATGCATTCACTGATATAAATAGAGTAACTAAGTCATACATTCCAGCTGAAAATGCTCCTGTAAAAATAGAAGTCCCAGAAGGACAATTAATTAGAGCAAGTGAGTCAAAACCTCGCATGAAGCGTGGTAGACCGATCGGTTCCAAAGATAAAAATCCTCGAAAAAGAAAAGGAGCAAGGAGTGAAGATGCCCAAATAGAGGAAATAAAATCTCTAGAAGAGACTCCAGAAGAGTCCTGTGACATGAAAGATGAAACCCCAGAAGAGGATCAGGTACCTGAAAAGGAAAATGAAGAGATCTCAATTAATTATGTTGTCACAGGAAAAAGATGGAACCGAAATGATATCATCGTCGACGAAAATTTTGCATATAATGTAGCGCTTGATATAATGATTGAAAATGAGGATCTTGAACCAAAATCCGTCGATGAATGTCGACGTAGAGATGATTGGCCAAAATGGAAAGAAGCAATTGAAAAAGAATTGAGCTCACTTAATAAACATAAGGTTTTTGGACCTGTAGTCCGAACCCCCGAAGGGACAAAACCCGTTGGATATAAATGGGTATTTGTGCGAAAGAGAAATGATAAAAATGAGATTGTGAGATACAAGGCACGTCTAGTTGCTCAAGGATTTACACAAAGGCCAGGCATTGACTATGAGGAAACATATTCCCCTGTAATGGATGGTACAACTTTTCGTTACCTTATTAGCCTGGCTATTATTGAAAAATTAGATATGCGCTTAATGGATGTTGTAACAGCATACTTGTATGGTTCCCTCGAAAAAGATATTTATATGAGGATCCCTGAAGGATTTCGAATGCCTGAAGCATCTATATCACATTCACGTGACCTTTATTCGATTAAGTTACAAAGATCCATATACGGATTGAAACAGTCTGGTCGAATGTGGTATAAAAGATTAAGTGATTATTTATTAAGGGAACAGTACAAGAATGATCCTATTTGTCCATGTGTTTTTATAAAGAAGACAGAATCTTCATTTGCTATAATTGCTGTATATGTTGATGATATAAATATTATCGGAACTCCTGAAGAGCTCTAAAAGACAGTCGATTATTTAAAGGCAGAATTTGAAATGAAAGACCTTGGAAAAACAAAACTCTGCCTTGGATTGCAAATTGAGCATCTATCTGGTGGAATATTTGTGCACCAGTCAGCGTATACAGAAAAAAAATTTTAAAACGTTTTTACATGGACAAATCACATCCATTTAGCTCTCCAATGGTTGTACGGTCACTTGATAAGAAAAAGGATGTGTTTCGACCAAGAGAGGAAAACGAAGAAGTACTTGGTCCTCAAGTACCATATCTTAGTGCTATCGGTGCATTGATGTATCTGGCTAATAACACACGGCCCGACATAGCATTTTCTGTAAATTTGTTAGCAAGGCATAGTTGTGCTCCAACACGGAGACATTGGTATGGAGTTAAACATATTTTTCGATATCTCCGGGGCACAACTGATATGGGATTATTTTATTCTAATAAATCCAAAGCAACACTAACGGGTTATGCAGATGCAGGATATTTATCAGATCCAGATAAAGCTCGATCACAAACAGGTTATTGGTTTACTTATGGCGAGACAGCCATCTCATGGCGTTCTGTGAAACAGTCTTTGGCCGCTACATCTTCTAACCATGCGGAAATTCTTGCCATCCATGAAGCTAGCCGAGAATGTGTTTGGCTAAGGTCAATATGTCAACATATTCGTGAATCATGCGGCATGCATCATGATAGGACAACCCCGACAGTAATGTTTGAGGACAACACAGCATGTATTGAACAGTTAAAGGGAGGTTACATTAAAGGCGACAAAACTAAGCACATTTCCCCCAAATTCTTCTTCACACATGACCTTCAAGAAAATGGAGAGATTGAAGTTCGACAAATTCGTTCCAGTGACAATCTTGCAGATCTATTTACCAAGTCATTACCGCCAACAATTTATGAAAAATTAGTACACAAGATTGGGATGCGTCGGCTCAAAGATCTCAAATAAATTTTCAATAATTGATGTACTATTTTTCCTTTACTAGGATTTTTTTTCCTAAAGGGTTTTTTCCTAGAAAGGTTTTAACGAGGCACAATTATTGGAAATAGGACATTCAAGGGGGAGTATTGTGAAATGAATGTCCTATAAAGTTCTATCCTAGAAAGTTCTAGACAAACCTTTGGCCTTTCAAGTCTTAGACCTTTGGCTTTTCATCTTTAGACTTTTGGCCTTTTATTTGATTGTAACTTACAACTTGTAAGCCTATAAATAGGCATCATATGTGAACTTGTAAACTTACTTGAAGCAATAGAAATTCTCTTCTTGATATTCTTGATCTCTCTCTAAATATCTAATACTAGTTATAATATATTCATAATACTAACAATTTTTTGATCAAAAAAAGATTTCGGACAATGTAATATATCATTTTTTAAGATATTTTGAAAAAATTAATAAAATTTATAGGACTTTTTCATAAATATCCAAGCCCAAAATCTTTTTTTGCAAAAATACTTTTTCTAAAAAATAAAATTTGCAAAAATACCAAAATATTTTCAAAAATTTGGAGGTTTCATATGCAATTGGATGCAACCACATATGCAACTGAATGCAACCAATCACATATGCAACATATGCAACTGAATGCAACTTGCTACGTAGCAAAAAAATACAAATTCAATTTAAGCATCTCCAATGAAAATTCTATATTGATTAGCTAAAAAAAATTAAAATAGGAAATATTTAAAATTTTTCATAAGGGGAATGAGAGAAACTCCATTGGTGTTAGCTATAATACATATTGTGTATATTTTTGCCAAGGGTGAAACAGACAAATATGGCCAACAAAAATTGATTGTTTTTAATTTTTGCTAAAGATTTTAATGCATTGGAGTACTTAATATTTTACATATTATCAATATCGTTTGTCACTAGATTTTATAGTGACTCTCTCCCGTTAAAGATGCTTTTATATATAAGGACGGCGCAGCCACATATGTAAATTCAATTCAATTTTCAATTCAACGCTCGTATATATAAGGACGGCGCAGCCACATATATAAATTCAATTCAATTTTCAATTACGTATGAGGTTAGTTACATGCAACCACATATGCAACTAGATGCAATTAGACCTGGCAAATCGGGTAAACGGATCAGTTTCGGATCGGATCTGCTTCGGATCGGATTCACTTTCGATTAAGGTACTATTTAGAGCATGTTCGGGTTCAGATCGGATTTGATTCGGTTCGGATCCACTTTCGGTTAAGGTACTATTTAGAGCCTGTTCGGTTCGGATCGGATCGGATTCGGTTCGGGTAAAATTCGGATTAAAATCGGATAAATTTTGGATTAAGATCGGATCAAATTGGGTTCGGTTCTCTTTCGGATTTTTACTGTTCGGATCGAATTTTGTTTGGGTGTAGGAACATTCGATTCGGATCGGATTGTCGAGATATATCTAATTTTTTTTATGTACCCAAATTTTCCAAAAACCAAAAAATTATTTTGGCTTGAGATCTTAGCAATGGACAACTTAATTGACTAGTACTAGTAACTAGTGCTTTGTTACGGCTTTTTTGTTTCGTTTTAAAAAAAAATATTTCTCGACGATCCAACTGTCGGATGTCAAAATATATCTAATTTAGTGATATTCGCAAATTTTCAAAAATAAATAAATTAATTTGGTTGGAAACCTTAGTAGTCAACTACCGAATTGACTAGTACTCGTAACTAGTGTTTTGCCACGGATTGTTATTCTATTTTTTAAAAATTATTTCTCGACGATCCAATCGTACGGATCACAAGATATATCTAATCTTGTAACATTCCCAAATTTTCATAAAATAAAAAATTAATTTGGTTGGAGATCTAAGTAGTCAACTACCGAATTGACTAATACTCGTAACTAGTGTTTTGTCACGGATTGTTATTCTATTTTTAAGAATTATTTCTCGACGATCCAACCGTACGGATCTAAAGATATATCAAATCTAGTGATATTCCCAATCTTCAAAAAATAAAAAATTAATTTGGTTGGAGATCTTAGTAGTCAACTACCGAATTGACTAGTACTCGTAACTAGTGCTTTGTCACGGATTGTTGATTCTATGTTTTAAAAAATATATCTCGACGATCCAACCGTACGGATCTCAAGATATATCTAATTTAGTGATATACCATAATTTTCAAAAAATAAAAAATTAATTTGGTTGGATATTTAGTAGTCAACTACCGAATTGACTAGTACTCGTAACTAGTGCTTTGTCACGGATTGTTGATTCTATTTTTTAAAAATTATTTCTCGATGATCCAACCGTATGAATCTCAAGATATATCTAATCTAGTGATATTCCCAAATTTTTTTATAAAAAAAATTTTAATTTGCTTGGAGATTTTAGTAGTCAACTATTGAATTGACTAGTACTCGTAACTAGTGCTTTGTCACGGATTGTTGTTTTTATTTTTTAAAAATAACTTCTCAACGATCCAACCGTACGGATCTCAAGATATATCTAATATAGTGATATTACCAAATTTTCAAAAAATAAAAAAATAATTTGGTTGGAGATCTTAGTAGTCAACTATCGAATTGACTAGTACTCGTAACTACTGCTTTGTCACGAATTGTTGATTCTATTTTTTAAAAATTATTTATCGAAGATCCAACCGTACGGATCTCAAGATATATCTAATATAGTGATATTACCAAATTTTCAAAAAATAAAAAAATAATTTGGTTGTAGATCTTAGTAGTCAACTACCGAATTGACTAGTACTCGTAACTAGTGCTTTGTCACGAATTGTTGATTCTATTTTTTAAAAATTATTTATCGAAGATCCAACCGTATGGATCTCATGATATATCTAATCTAGTGATATTCCCAAATTTTCAAAAAATAAAAAATTAATTTGGTTGGAGACCTTAGTAGTCAACTACCGAATTGACTAGTACTCGTAACTAGTTCTTTGTCAAGGATTGTTGATTCTATTTTTAAAAAAATGTATCTCGACGATTCAACCGTATGGATATCAAGATATATCTAATTTAATGATATTCCCAAATTTTCAAAAAATAAAAAATTAATTTGTTTGGAGATCTTAATAATCAACTACCGAATTGACTAGTACTCGTAAGTAGTGCTTTGTCACGGATTGTTGATTCTATTTTTCAAAAATTATTTCTCGACGATCCAACCGTACAGATCTCAAGGTATATCTAATCTAGTGATTTTCCCAATTTTTTTTTAGAAAAGAAAAATTAATTTGGTTGGAGAGTTTAGTAGTTAGCTATCGAATTGACTAGTACTCGTAACTAGTGCTCTGTCACGGATTGTTGATTCTATTTTTTAAAAGTTATTTCTCGACGATCCAACCGTACGGATCTCAATATATATCTAATCTAGTAATATTCCCAAATTTTCAAAAAATAAAAAATTAATTTGGTTGGAGATCTTAGTAGTCAACTACCGAAATGACAAGTACTCGTAACTAGTGTTTTGTCACGGATTGTTGATTCTATTTTTTAAATATTATTTCTCGACGATCCAACCATACGAATCTCAAGATATATCTAATCTAGTGACATTCCCAAATTTTTAAAAAATAAAAAATTAATTTGGTTGGAGATCTTAGTAGTCAACTACCGAATTGAATAGTACTCGTAGCTAGTGCTTTGTTACGGATTGTTGATTCTATTTTTTAAACATTATTTCTCGACGATCCAACTGTACGGATCTCAAGATATATCTAATCTAGTGATATTCCCAAATTTTCAAGAAAGAAAAAATTAATTTGGTTGGAGATCTTAGTAGTCAACTACTGAATTGACTAGTACTCGTAACTAGTGTTTTATCACGGATTGTTGATTCTAATTTTTAAAAAATATATCTCGACGATCCAATCGTACGGATTTCAAGATATATTTAATTTAGTGATATTCTCAAATTTGTAAAAAATAAAAAATTAATTTGGTGTAAAATCTTAGTACTCAACCATCGAATTGACTAGTACTCGTAACTAGTGTTTTGTCACGGATTGTTGATTCTATTTTTTGAAAATTCACTACGCCATAAACGCACATACGCAACCCCCATTTTCAGTTGCATAAGGCCTGAAAAGCGTTGCGTAAGGTCTTACGCAACGCTTTTGGGGCGTTACCAATACTCGCGTTGCGTAAGACCCCTAACGCAACGCTTTTCCAAGCTATTGCAACACTTCAAAAAGCATTGCATAAGAGGGCTTATGCAACACCAAAAGCATGCAAACGCAACACTTCATGGGGTTGCATAAGATTTTTCAGCCATGTCAGCATGCTGACATGTAAGCAATGTGCTACGTCAGCATGCTGACATGTAAGCAAGTGCCACGTCAGCATGATGACGTGTCATTAGTGGGCCCACAAGTGCCACGTCACAAATGGAGGGGCCATGCCACGTCAGCAGTGGGGCCCACCAAGGTGCCACGTCAGCAGTGGGGCCACTATCTAACGCAACGCTATTTCAGTCTAATGCAACACTAATTTTTTTTTTAAGCAACACCAATCTTGTCAAATGCAACACCATTCTTTTTTATTGCAACTTTAAAACTATGCTAATGCAACATTAAATAGAGTCAAATGCAACGGTTTTTTACAAAAATTTTGAAATGGCAGCTTTGTTCATACATAATACCATCCTAACTTTGAAAGTACGCAAATTCAAACTTCAAAAGTACTAAATTACAAAGTTCTAATACTAGCTAGTTAAAGCTACAAAAAATTACTAGAAGTGGAGCCGCAACTGGTTTGATACATTAGCAGGATATCGCAAACGATTTTCATCTATAAAAATAGGAAAGGTTGTATTTCCATTTTCTCCTCCTAACATTTTCCAGAGAAGGCAGTAGTATTACTTGTTCACCCCGTCAGCCTGGTTTGCAGAATTAAATGGCAGAAGGATTCACCTACGTACAGAAATAAAGAAGAATAAGCTAAACCAAATGTACAATTAAAAGTATAAAACCTAGGAAATTAAACCTAGGATTCAGAATCTCTATTCCACAGATATAGACCAAATCTAGTACCAATTTATACAAAATAAAATGGTTACATTAGTAAAAAGGAAGTGGCAGGACTTCTGACAACAATCTATCAGAACCACCATACATGTCATTTCCAGCAATAATTTCACCTATTATAAATTTTGTCCTCAGTATACCAGATTTCAATTTTGTAACTTTGCCATAAAAAGCATCATGATCACCAGAAGGTACTCAAATTTTACGCATAAGGCTGCGAACTATTTCTATATTTTCCTGCTGTCCAGATCAGCAAGGTTCTAAATTCAGATACTCATCACCAATATTAAATTAGTATCTTGCACACGTCATTAGACATGGCCTATCAAATATTATATGGTATCATTGTCACATGTTTTAAATTGGAGTTCAGATCTATATTATTATTAACATCAGGTGTTTCTTCATATATAATTATATATGCATAACATTGGTATCAATGTAACATCTATTTAAGTTGTTTATCCCACAACTTATCGGTCTGAGTTCTATGGCATATAACATTGCCATTGCCTGTAAGAATTAATTGATTTAGTCACAATTATACACAATATTTTTATTAAAACCCACAAGGTAATGACTTACAGCAGCTGCAGAAGCAGCAAGGCCGGCTCGTTCTCGAGGGTCTTTCCGATAATAGTTTCCAAGATAAAGAATTGTAGCATAATACCACATCAAAGGGAATGTAAAGCCCAGGAGAAAACTGAACAGAAAAGCATATAATCACTTGAAACTTTTAATACATTAATTAAAAAGAGGAATCAATCAGTTGCAAGATACTTACGAGAACCACCCTATTCCACAGCCAAAGCATGGAAGTGGTTTGTCATAGATTCCTTGTTGGAACTCATCCACATCCCTTATAAGGGTATACCTACCCTTCTCCAGATCTGCAGCATCTATTGTTTGTCCTATCATTGCCATAACTTGTCTCAGAATTTTATTCAATACTTGATGCCTTTAAGTTTTCACAAATGTACGGAGTTGATTTGTGTTGTGCACATACTATTATTCTGTATGTACAGTGGAAAATCTAATATATTGTGAATACATGACAGATATTAAGAATTGAACATGACAGATATTAATTAGTTCGAACATATAAATATGAAAACCAAGAGATAAGAATTGCTCTTATCTGGACAACAAAGATGTCTGCTTAAATAGAATGTAGAGAGATCCAGTTAAAAAGAGAGTATGACAAAACTGATACATTAAAGCAAATGGAAGCTGTGGATCCAACAAGGCTTATAATGTCAAGATCATCACATGTTAACACTTTACTCCACATGCAGATAATTAACTACGATCATACCAAAAAAATCTTGGCCTACTATAATAACTGTTAATCTCAGTCTGGTAGCATTTCAATATTTAAATTCCCAAAAAGAAACACAATTTGATCCAGTCTGGTAGCATTTCAATATTCAAATTCCCAAAAAGAAACACAATATTTCAATATTCTACCTGTTACATGTTACAGGCTTCCATGGTTAGCTATAGAGTCACTGACTTTGAGTGAGAACAGACTACAGAGGGTCCAGCTCTATATTTCCGTGTGTTTTTATCTCACTTCACTAACCATTCTCATTCACAGATCATGGGGTAACCAACAAATAGACCTTAAAAATAAAACCCAACACACAAATCAACAAAACGGAAAACAGTAACATTCCAACCCTTTATCAATTAACCTTAAAAAAAACCTCCCAATTCAACAATTAATAAAACCCAACACACAAATCAATTGAAAACCATAAATTCATATAAAATCAAAAATATATGCAAAATTTAAACAATACCCAATTTCACCCAACGAGATTTGTGCATATACAATCAATGCTTATACCTAGTGCAACAACCTACAAAATGTAATCAAAATAATTAAAATAACAAACAAAAACTCACAACAGATTATTATAAATAATAATAATTAATAATCAACTATGTAATGAACAAAACGGGGTTTACAAAATATATATAATACCTTTGGTTGAAGCTTGTTGAGAAGGAAAGCCGAGGGTGCACAAGTTAATAAACCAGAGAGAGAGTGGGGGGAGAGAGAGCGAGCGAGAGAGAGAGAGAGAGGCTAGAGCAGTGAAATACAACACATATCAGTACACATCCAAAAATTGAATCCCTAGCTAATCTAATTACAAATCCCTAAAGTTGAAACCCAGATCGATTAACCTAAATAAAAATCATTTAATTGGAGTACAGGGAGTGTTAGTATCGAGAAGCTTGTAGTTGAGAGAGAGAGTGTGTTAGTCGAGAGGGAGTAGAGAGAATGAGATGAGCGGAGGGATTTTGAGAAAAAGTACTGTGTTTTGGGGGGAAAGTAGTGTGAATTATTTTGTAAAGGGGGGAAATTGGCCGCCCAAATTTTTCATCGGGCAATGTTACAGAGTGACTTTGATGCTGAGTCTCTAATTTTATATATTATTTTTATTTTTATTTCATTTTCAACTAACTTGTAAAATAAATAAAAAAATTAAATAAAATAATAGAAAGACCAAATTTTGAACGAAAATTCATACACACCCAAGTAATCATACTCACTAAAATTCATACACACCCAAGTAATCATACTCACTATTTTTTAATATTAATAATATAAAATGTATTTGTAATACAATTTAAAATTTCTTAATATTTAAAATCTATTAAAAAAAATAGAATTAAAAGGAAAGTCACCATTTTCAATATATTTAATATAATGATATTCTCCAAGTTTCAGAAAATAAAAAATTAATTTGATTGAAGATCTTAGTAGATACTACTATTTTCAATATGACTCGTAACTAGTGCTTTGTTACGGATTATTATTTCTATTTTTTAAAAAATATTTTTGAACGATCCAACCGTACGGATGACAATATATATCTAATATAAAGATATTCCCCAAGTTTCAGAAAATAAAAAATTAATTTGATTGGAGATCTTAGTAGATCACTACTATTTTCAATATGAGTCGTAACTAGTGCTTTGTTACGGATTATTATTTCTAATTTTTAAAAAATATTTTTGAACGATCCAACCGTACGTATGTCAATATATATCTAATATAATGATATTCCCCAAGTTTCAGAAAATAAAAAATTAATTTGATTGGAGATCTTAGTAGATCACTACTATTTTCAATATGACTCGTAACTAGTGCTTTGTTACGGATTATTGTTTCTATTTTTTAAAAAATATTTTTAACGATCCAACCGTACGGATGTCAATATATATCTAATATAATGATATTCACCAAGTTTCAGAAAATAAAAAATTAATTTGATTGGAGATCTTAGTAGATCACTACTATTTTCAATATGACTCATAACTAGTGCTTTGTTACGGATTATTTTTTCTATTTTTTAAAAAATATTTTTTAACGATCCAACCGTACGGATGTCAATATATATCTAATATAATGATATTCACCAAGTTTCGGAAAATAAAAAATTAATTTGATTGGAGATCTTAGTAGATCACTACTATTTTCAATATGACTCGTAACTAGTGCTTTGTTACGGATTATTGTTTATATTTTTTAAAAAATATTTTTGAACGATCCAACCGTACGGATGGCAATATATATCTAATATAATGATATTCCCCAAGTTTCAGAAAATAAAAAATTAATTTGATTGGAGATCTTAGTAGATCACTACTATTTTCAATATGACTCGTAACTAGTGCTTTGTTATGGATTATTATTTCTATTTTTTAAAAAATATTTTTGAACGATCTAACCGTACGGATGTCAATATATATCTAATATAATGATATTCCCCAAGTTTCAGAAAATAAAAAATTAATTTGATTGGAGATCTTAGTAGATCACTACTATTTTCAATATGACTCGTAACTAGTGCTTTGTTACGGATTATTATTTCTATTTAAAAAAAAATTGAACGATCCAACCATACGGATGTCAATATATATCTAATATAATGATATTCCCCAAGTTTCAGAAAATAAAAATTTAATTTGATTGGAGATCTTAGTAGATCACTACTATTTTCAATATGACTCGTAACTAGTGCTTTGTTACAGATTATTATTTCTATTTTTTAAAAAATATTTTTGAACGATCCAACCGTACGGATGTCAATATATATCTAATATAATGATATTACACGTCACCCTTGTGGGTCCCACACTGCCACGTCAGCAGTGGTGGGTCCCACATCTGCCACGTCAATTTTTTTTAAAAAAAATAAATTTATCTAATGCAACACTTCAAACAGCAAATGCAACACTACAGGTATCTAATGCAACGCTTTCTGCCACGTCAGGAAATGCCACGTCAGCAAAGGTGGGCCCCACTTCTGCTACGTCAGCAATTGTGGGTCCCACAATTGCCACGTTAGCATGATGGGCCTCCTGCCACGTCATCCTTGTGGGTCCCACACTGCCACGTCAGCAGTTGTGGGGCCCACATCTGCCACGTCAGCAGTTGTGGGGCCCACATCTGCCACGTCATATTTATTTTTAAAAATATGAATATATCTAATGTAACACTTCAAAGAGCAAACGCAACACTATTGGTATCTAATGCAACGTTTTTTGCCACGTCATCAAATGCCACGTCAGCAAAGGTGGGCCCCACTTCTGCCACGTCAGCAAATGTGGGTCCCACATGTGCCACGTCAGCAAATGCCACGTTAGCACATGTGGGTCCCACTCCTGGCACGTCACCATTTATAAAAATAAAAAATTATCTAACGCAACGCCATCAGTTAGTGTTGCATAATGTGAAACACTGTGGGTAATACGCAACGCTAATCTATATCTAACGCAACACCAATTCAGCTCAGTTGCAAAAGACCCAAAACTTCTATATAACGAAACGCTTTCTGTGCAACGCTTTGTAAAAAGGGTTGCGTATGCTCACTTATGGCGTAGTGATTATTTCTCGACAATCCATTCGTACGGATCTCAAGATATATCAAATCTAGTTATATTCTCATATTTTCAAAAAATAAAAAATTAATTTGGTTGGAGATCTTAGTAGTCAATTACCGAATTGACTAGTACTCGTAACTAGTGCTTTGTCACGGATTGTTGATTCTATTTTTTAAACATTATTTCTCGACGATCCAACCGTACGGATCTCAAGATATATCTAATCTAGTGATATTCCCAAATTTTCAAAAAATAAAAAATTAATTTGGTTGGAGATCATAGTAGTCAAATACCGAATTGACTAGTACTCGTAATTAGTGCTTTGTCACAGATTGTTGATTCTATTTTTTAAAAATTATTTCTCGACGATCCAACCATACGGATCTCAAAATATATCTAATATAGTGATATTCCCAAATTTTCAAAAAATAAAATATTAATTTGGTTGGAGATCCTAGTAGTCAACTACCGAATTGACTAAGAGCCCGTTTGGCTTAACTTAAAAATGTTACTTATAACTTAAAAAGTGCAACTTACTCACTTTAAGTTAAAAGTGATAATCTATTTCGGATCCAATTTCGGATTCGGTTCCACATATTTCGGTTCGATTTTTCGGATCCAGACCCATTTTGCCAGGTCTAGATGCAATTACATATGCAACTAGATGCAATCTACTGCCCAACGAAGAAATGCAAATTCAACTTCCTTGTATATAAGGCGTCTTGTATATAAGGTATAAGGGCGGCGCAGCTACATATGTAAATTCAATTTCCAATTACGTATAAGATTAGTTGCATGCAACCACATATGCAACTGGATGCAACCACATGCAACCTCCATATTTTTGCAAATAAATTGGTATTTTTGCAAATTAATTGGTATTTTTACAAATATTTTGAAAAGATGGTAAAATCGTAAAAAAAAAACTTTAAAAAAAAATAAAATTTTTGTTAAATACCCAAATTTCTAAAGACATTTCCGAATTGTTTTCAAATATTGAGCTATTATCAAATAAAAAAGAATTGTTCTCAATAATATCATTTTGGCTTTGACTTTTTAATGGAACCCTCTCTCTTTTTTAACTTATGAATGGTAATTTTGTATTTTAAATTTTGCATATGTCATACCATTTGATTTTATCAAATATTAAAATATAAATAAATGACCTAATTATCTATTTAAATTTCATTGACATTTTTAGTAATCATAACAATTTGTTACATATGGCACCATAATCCATCAACTTATTTGAACTAAAACTGTACCAACTTTGAAAAAATAAATTTATGGATTTCAACTTTTGTAATTGATGCCCTATTTTTTACTTCTATGTATGATATTCTCATATTTAACGTATAAATAACGTTTGAAAAATGGAATAATGGGGTGTTTGGGTGAACTTTTTTTCAGAATAAGTCAACTTATTTTAAGACAAAGTTAGAGATTTCTAACTTTCCAACTTGTTTTTCAACTTATTTTTAGAATTTATTGAATCTCAAACATACATTAAATACATGTATAAAAAAAGATTATCAAAATATAAAATTTTTATCTCAAAATAAGTCAATAAGTCATTAATAAAAAGTACGCCAAACAGGCACAATATAATATATGTAAAATCTAGACTTAAAAATATAACATAAAATTTATAAGTTAAAATTAAATAATTAATCGAAAAATATAATTAAGAAGATCCTATAAAAAATAATGATAGTGTGATTTGGAGATGCAATCCTTTATTTGTGTTGTATGGAGAATTTCGTTACAACACGAAATTGGAGGTTGCTGGATTTATGGAGCAAAATACGGATATTTTGCTATGAACACGAAGAACATGCAAGGAGATTGGTGTTTGTTTGTGGCTGATCTTGTTGATAGATAGTTAGGGGTGAGCTGAGGCGTATCCAAACAAGGTGCCTACGTACCCTATTTATAGGGATCAAGCCAGACATAGTTCTTGGAGAACAAGTTACCTAGGCGGGCTAGGGTTTTAAGAGATAAGCCAAAGTCCAAGCCCACTTGTTTAGGGCTGATGTGGCAGTGAGTCATCAACCCTATCCGTGATCCATGGCCCGGCTGTGGAAGCCTATGGTCTCGCACGAACAGAGTTGGCTAGTAGAGAAGTAACAAGGGCATTGCATGCGACCTCGAGGGATCTGGCCATACGAAGCGAACCCTAGTGTCCAGCTACTCATGCGACCTCGAGGGATCAGGCCAAGCCTTCCAGAAAAGAGTGAGATAGCGATCCCGTGACGGGAGCCAAACGAAGCGATCCCCGGGTTGCGACCCCGGTAGATGCGACCCCGAGGCTGAGCTACTATGATAGCGTAAATGCGATCCCGAGTCCGAGCTAGCATGAGAGGCACAGAGGCCTAGCGTGAGAGGCGCTGAGGCCTAGCGTGAGAGAATAGACAAGGTGCTCCTGTAGCGAGGTGGCCCTGTAGCGAGGTGGCCCTCTAGCGAGGCGACCCTGTAGTGAGGCGGCCCTGTAGCGAGGCGGCCCTGTAGCGAGGCGGCCCTGTAATGAGGTGGCCCTGTAGATGCGACCTCGAGGCCGGGCTAGCATGAGACGCCTAGAGGCCTAGCGTGAGACGCCTAGAGTAGCAGCAGGAGGTCATAGTGAGGCGACCCCTAGGGCGGGATCATGTCTTCGAGAGATTGTCTTCAAATAATATGATGAGATAAAGGTGAGGCGATCCCTGATCGGGACTCACGTCTTGTTGATCCTTCTTCCATATTTAAGCCCATTAGTAGATAATTGAGCCCATTAAGAGAGGTGGTTGAGCCCATTAAGAGAGGTGGTTGAGCCCATTAAGAGAGGTGGTTGAGCCCATTAAAAGAGGTGGGCCCCTTGTATAGTCGTTTGAGCCTGTTTAGGATCTATGCCGAGATTCGGGCATAACAACTACCCCTCAATTCCATATTGCCATTATGAATGCGATGTGGAATCAAGTACAGTGGTGTCTTCCAATTGATGCAAAGCCAAGTACATGTAAGTGATTGTGACCTCGAGGGGTCCTTCCAAGCGCGATGTGATCCCATAGAGACTTTGAGAGGCGGCCCCATAGGGCCTTGTAGTCATGAATTGTTAAATATGTCTTCTGTTTAGCTAATATATGAGCTCATGCTTTCACTTGTGTCTTCAAGCTCTTCCTAGAATATGACGAGAGGACTCTCCTCCGAGCTTACTCCTTGTTATTATGATGAGAAGACACCTTATATGATGAAAAGACTCCCTTTATGTTGAGGACTCCGCATAAGTTGAGAGGACTCCCCATATATGGAGAGGTATTCTCTTTCTGATATAATGAGAGGACTCCTCATAGCCTCCTATGTTGCGAGGTCTCTTTGCAACCTCATATGTTGAGAGGCCTCCTCCACGCAGCCTCATATGTTGAGAGGCCTCCTCCTCGCAGCCTCACATGTTGAGAGGCCTCCTCCTCGCAGCCTCACATGTTGAGAGGCCTCCTCCTAGCAGCCTCATATGTTGAGAGGCCTCCTCCTCGCAGCCTCACATGTTGAGAGGCCTCCTCCTCGCAGCCTCACATGTTGAGAAGCCTCCTCCTAGCAACCTCATATGTTGAGAGGCCTCCTCCTCGCCGCCTCATATTTTGAGAGGCCTCCTCCTCGCAGCCTCACATGTTGAGAGGCCTCGCATCACAAGATGTCACGTTGCTAGAGGCTGGACTTGTAATTTTTTAAATGTCTTGTTGGAAGAGATGTTATGTAATACCACTACCCCCGAGTCCTCATTCTCATTATAGATGTGATGAGGAATCAACATGTTTCAGCATCCTTCTTGTATTATTTGAGGTTGACACCACTTGTAATGAAGAGAATTATGTGTGATTCCGCTATAAGCATACTTGACTTTTTCAACGCTATCCCAGAGCACTTGTATTCTTCGTTGTTGTGCCAAGGCACTTGGCCTCACCATCGCTATCCCGGGGCCCTTGGCCTCGTCATGTTATCTCGATGCCCTTGGTCTCATCATGCTATACCGAGGCCTTGGCCTCATCATCGCTATCCCGGGTCCCTTGGCCTCGTCATGTTATCCCGATGCCCTTGGTCTCATCATGCTATACCGAGGCCCTTGGCCTCATCATCGCTATCCCGGGGCCCTTGGCCTCACCAACGCTAAGCGAGACCACTTAGCTTCTTCAATGTCATAATAGGCTTCCCTTTGTTGCACATGTAATAAGATATTGAGGTCTTGAGCTCATTTTCATCTTCAACTACTTTGGTTTCTCTCCTTTCATCTCTAGTGCGATCTTGAGGCTAATTGATGAGGGCCTCGGGCTCAGCCTCGTTATTTGTTGCTTGCTCTTCCCAGTTTCTTGAGATAGTCGATGACCTCCTCATTGTCGGCGAGGATCAGGGGCGTCCCCCCTCTCCCAGACAAGGATCAGGGGCGTCCCCCCTCTCCTCGACGTAGAGGTATTTCACCAAGAAGAAGCATCTCATGTAGAAGTATCTCATGTAGAAGTATCTCATTAAAAGGCATCTCGCTAGGAGGCATCTCAAGATCTCGATTGTTACTCCATATTGGGGCCTCTCGATCTCGACGAGGAGATGGGGGTCTGTCGTCATGACGATGGGACCACTCACGATCTCCACAAGGAGAGGGGGTCTGTCATCATGACGATGGGACCGCTCACGATCTCGATAAAGAGATGGAGGTCACTTAGAACCTTGACCCTTGCCTTGGCCTCTATCATTTATCCTTCTCGAACCTGGCCTCGCTACGCTAGGTGCAAGCATGGCCTCGCTCCTATGGGGTCGCAGTCCGGGGTCATGTGTTACCCCGGGGTCTCGCTCCTTGCAACCCGGGGTTATGTCTATCCCGGGGTCTCGCTCCTTGGGGGTCGCAGCCCGGGGTCATATGCTACCCCGGGGTCTCGCACATTGGCCTCTCTGTTCTTCTTATTCGAGTTAGTCATCGTTCTCCCAAATTAATGACTACCCCTCCTTCTAGCGCCAATTGTTGTAGGGAGAATTTCGTTACAACACGAAATTGGAGGTTGCTGGATTTATGGAGCAAAATACGGATATTTGCTATGAACACGAAGAACATGGAAGGAGATTGGTGTTTGTTTGTGGCTGATCTTGTTGATAGATAGTCAGGGGTGAGCTGAGGCATATCCAAACAAGGTGCCTACGTACCCTATTTATAGGGATCAAGCCTGACGTAGTTCTTGGAGAACAAGTTACCTAGGCGGGCTAGGGTTTTAAGAGATAAGCCAAAGTCCAAGCCCACTTGTTTAGGGCTGATGTGGCAGTGAGTCATCAACCCTATCCGTGATCCATGGCCCGATTGTGGAAGCCTATGGTCTCGCACGAACAGAGTTGGCTAGTAGAGAAGTAACAAGGGCATTGCATGCGACCTCGAGGGATCTGGCCATACGAAGCGAACCCTAGTGTCCAGCTACTCATGCGACCTCGAGGGATCAGGCCATGAGCCTTCCAGAAAAGAGTGAGATAGCGATCCCGTGACGGAAGCCAAACGAAGCGATTCCCGGGTTGCGACCCCGGTAGATGCGACCCCGAGGCTGAGCTAGTATGATAGCGTAAATGCGATCCTGAGTCCGAGCTAGCATGAGAGGCGCAGAGGCCTAGCGTGAGAGAATAGACAAGGTGCTCCTGTAGCGAGGTGGCCTTTGTTGCTAGAGGTGGCCCTGTAGCGAGGTGACCCTGTAGCGAGGTGACCCTGTAGCGAGGCGACCCTGTAGCGAGGCGGCCCTGTAGCGAGGCGACCCTGTAGCGAGGCGGCCCTGTAGCGAGGTGGCCCTGTAGATGCGACCTCGAGGCCGGGCTAGCATGAGACGCCTAGAGGCCTAGCGTGAGACGCCTAGAGTAGCAGCAGGAGGTCATAGTGAGGCGACCCCTAGGGCGGGATCATGTCTTCGAGAGATTGTCTTCAAATAATATGATGAGATAAAGGTGAGGCGATCCCTGATCGGGACTCACGCCTTGTTGATCCTTCTTCCATATTTAAGCCCATTAGTAGATAATTGAGCCCATTAAGAGAGGTGGTTGAGCCCATTAAGAGAGGTGGGCCCCTTGTATAGTCGTTTGAGCCTGTTTAGGATCTATGCCGAGATTCGGGCATAACAATTTGAATTTCGAATTCTTATAACCAGATAAAAATAAATTGAGTGTATCTTTTAAATGAAACTGCTAAGGATCGTATGTAGAATTTTGAGAAACAGAAATAATATATTCAATGAATCAAATTTTATTTGATGAATATGTACATTTGCATGCTTGCATTTATCTTTTCATATTCGTTGTTTCAAAAAATGTTGATAACTATTAACGGAGGAATTTGGGAAAACAAATTTTGGGAGAGTTATTGGAATTGTGGTGGTGGTTGATGACAGCGAACTGCGTAGGACGTTTAGGGTTTGGGTTTTCGATTTGGGGATGGCTGAGGTTGTATGCTGAGATGTTGTTACAATTAAGATCGAATATCGAATTTTCTCTATTTCGCAAGGGTTTGCATCGTTCCATACAATGTGCCTACTGTTAACACAATATCACGCAAGTATACGTGATCACAAGTAATACAATTAAAGTTCGTTCCACTGAGATCTGGTTAAGTTTCAATCAGTAAATATGCCTATGCAACAATGTATTGTCTTAATTCACTGCTAAGAAAAATAACAAATTGGGGTTGATTATCTAAATTATGCTAAGATGCGAAATATTAAACTAAGAATTAATTAGCTAAGAGAATTAAATCGAATTACTTATACGAGAAAAAATATGGGATCCTAACTTCATTAAATACTTCCCTTAGATCTGACGCCTTTAATCACTATGTGCAATGGTTTTGATATCTGATCGAATAACACGAAACAAGTATACGCTACCTGTCAGCATACGCATACCAAACTAAACATACATCCACAAAAGAGATAGAAGATGAATAGACACCAATTATGCTTAGACCCTATATGTCTATAGAATTTAAAAACATAACGGTTGAAGAACAAGTTATCCATAAAGATCACACAGGGCAGTATAAGTATTTTCATCTCACACCACGAATCATATTGATAAACAATTATGAACCTATGCTAGCATGGCAAGTTCTAAACCTCAAGATCCACTTTCACTTCACAAGAGATTAACAATTCAATTTAGATGTTAGCTACGCATCTAAAAGCATTAAGATTAACCATACGAGGATATCAGATATACACCACACACAGATCTTTAAACATAATTGAATCCCATGACAACGATTAGCTCATAATTGAACCGTTCATCGTCATGGGATTTGATGAAAACATGATATTAAACAATATATGAAGGAAAGAAACAATAATATTAATAAAACAAAGAGTTGAGAAAACAAATCTATAATCCAGAATACCACAAAAGATGAAGTAGATCTAGATCCGTTGCTTCTCACGAGAGTTGAATCCTTCTCTCCTTTTCTCCCTTGCAGATCTAAGCTGGTTACAATAATAAAACTATTGATACAAATTACAATGCCTAGATGTGTTTTTATAGGCTCTAGATTTCTTGCCCAGCAATAATTTATCTTCTATTACAATTAGAATTTAATTAAGGTGCTAAAAACTGCCCAAAATATAATTAGAACTTGAGAAGGGCAAAACAGTAATTTCCCTGCTCCCAACATTCTGTTTGTCGTGCTTCCTGCCCCCACCACGCGCAAATTGCACGTGCAAAACCTATTCCATGTTATAGAAAATCTCCCAAGCTTCGCGTGGGCAGTAAGATCGCTGAAAACGGAGTTATAGAACTCCAGATATGGCCAAAACAGTGTAAGCTGCGCTGCCTTCCCAGAAAATCCGAATTTTAATCAATTTAATCTCCAAAAACGATAGAAGCATCAACCTTAATCAATATTCTCGTAAATCTGCACAACTAAGCAAAACACATCAAAATTACAAGAAACTTGAGTCCAAGACAATCAATTTAAGCCTTTTTAGAATGCTCCAAGTGGATATAAAATCCACTTATCACACCCCCAAACTTAAACCGATGCTTGTCCTCAAGCATAAACAATTACAACTAACTAACTAATTAGTACCACTTCCGTAGGTGATCACGGTTGCATTTGGCATATGCAACAAGCCCTTTAAACCCCTAGGCAGCCCTAGTGGACGAGTAAGGTCTCGTGAGGGCCTATAGCGAATGTACCCACAAAATCCAATGCAATGCAATTAATCTAATACTAAAATCCTACCATACCTTCAAATCCTCTCATGCCATATCAACTTAAGAATCAAAGTAAATACACAATGTCTTGGTGTCGAAAGTGCAAGTATTCACATAGTCTACTCAATGAACATGCATAAGTTCTCACAAGCCCATGTCAAGTGTAAGAATAAGTTAGTAAACATGCTAAGCCTACAAGAGCACATCTTTGAGACAACACTCGGGATCTCATACGCAAGAACAAGCAAACACTCACAATCCACTCACAAAGAATATTCACTCAAGAACAAGGGTAAGTGTATCACTCAATTCCAACAAAATCATAAACATGCTTGACATTTGGTATCAATCTAACTCTTAACACAACATACATCAATGACGATAATCAAAAGGTCTTTAATTGGGTTGTAACGGGGCTAGGGACAAGGTATGTCAAATAAGCCAAAACAGGTGAAGTGTCAAAAGCTAGTAGGTACCATAATAAATCATACACAACACCCTATTTCCCCCCCCCCCACATAATTTTTACTAAAAAAAACACTCGACTAGTCGACCTGAAATAGGATCACAACAAACACAAACATGCTCTCATAGTATATAAATATTTTTTTTTCTTCTTTTTTTTTTCTTTTTTTTTTCTTTTCTCTTTTTTTCCGAGAGCTAAATAGAACACAAACAATAATATAAACAATAACAACGATCCCACAATTTTATTACACATGCCAACTACAAGTAGAAAAACCCAATTTTCAATATTTCTCCCAAAAATAAGACCAACAATAACCCCCTCCTTTGCACACCTTATTACTCCCTTAAGCACTCTACTAGCCTTTGACAAAGTGGGTTCAAATTAATGTAAGGCCAATGCAAGAAAAAATTATAGGCAAGTAATGTGGTATGTCACCGAAAAAATAGGATTAAGCTCAACGGGTTAACTAATTGATCATGTAAATATGGTGTGGCAATATGGGAAAATATGTGGTTATTCCTAATGCCTTTATCATTTTAATCGTCAAATAATGTCATGCATTTCAAGAAAGACCTCGAACAACTGATAGCAATGCAAACAATCAGTGGACACTCAAGCAAACAAATAAATTGCAAAAATATGCAATAAGGCTCAAAACTCACTTGGTGGAAAAACATACTTAATCCCAAGCAAAAATCTCTCTAAAGCACCAACTTGTATTCAAAGCATGCAAACTAAATCATCTTGCACATATTCATGTCCTTCTAATCACTTACAACATTCAAAAAGTCTAATAGCTTCAACTTACTAGTGTATGTGTGTGCACAAGAACAAAGCATATCACTTCTCAATCAAAAGCGTCAACAACACAAAATTCCTATCAAGCATGGGTGCAAATGCAAACTATTATGAACTCACATGATATATTATACGAACATAAAAACAGAATGTCCTATATGAAAAAACGTAGATAATACGAACATAAATGCATAATTTACTACTACTAATATGCAAAGCATGAAATCCTACATGAACACATAATACAACAACAACTACTAATCCCTCAAACCAACATCACCCCCAAACTTAAAATATTCAATGTCCTCATTGAATGGAAGTAAATACAAGGGATAACAGAAAACATACCTAACCGTCCTCGTCCTCCTCGGATGAATCTGGTGGAGGATAGTGCGTACGAGCTCCAAAGACTGGCCACCTTGCCTGAATACTACAAAACCCCCAATTGACAAGAACACAAATTCGTAATAAGATTAGAGAAAAAGAATTTACCCAATACGAATCAAAGAGGTGAACTTGCAATTAATTCCTCTTTAGAATTGAATTTTTAGATATTTAAATAAATAGAAGAGGAATTGGATTTGTATGTATAGGAGGGTATATAATAATAATAATTATAATCATAATAATAAATAATAATAATAAATAATAATAATAATAAATAATAATAATAATAATAATAATAAATAATAAATATGAATAATAATAATAATAATAATAATAATAATAATAATAATAATAATAATAATAAATATGAATTAGAATAGAAATAGGTTTAGAATTTTGAAGAAAAGATGGGAGGGTTTTGGAATTGAAATAGGAAAAGAATTAGGTAAAATAGGGGTATAAATAGAATGGGGGTGGAATTTTTTTTTTTTATATATGTATAAACAACAGTTGAGAAAAAAAAAACATCGGGTGAACAGTAAATCAAGCAATCTGCGCGTGAAGAAGCAGACTGCTCACAATGCAGTGACGCCGACGCAGACTGCGTGACAGACTAGCAGACTGCAGCACAACCAGTAACGCAGGCGCAGCCTGCGTTACAGACCTGCAACCTGCGAAAAATCCAGAAGCGCAGGCACAGCCTGCGTTACACACTCAAAATTCGATTTTTTATTTATTTATTTTATTTAAAACAACACTCAATTTTTTTCCCCTACACTAATGCGTGGGTTGCCTCCCACCAAGCGCTTCTTTAACGTCAGTAGCTTGACGTTACTTCCTCAACTCATGGCGGTTTCAAAAGAATAACCGAACCGTTCTCAACAGAAAGACCATTCATACGAACGTTGACATCTTGTTTGCTTTCTTTCCACCAAACTCTCCCCTCAGATTTCAACTTGATTTTACTACCCAACGGCCAAATATTCTTCTTTTTCTTCTTCACACCTCTAAGGTGCTTCTCCGACTCAACCGGCTGAACAAAAATTTCTTCTTCCTTATCATCTGTTTTCCACCTTCGCAACATGTTATAATGCCCCTCTTCAAAAATCATTAGCTAATTATTCAAAAGGACATACCTCAAATGTGGTGGAAGTTTCCCAAGCTTTACACTCGAAAGATCTCGAACCGAAGAACTGTCAATGGAATCACTGATAGGATGCTTAAGCATGTGTGTGTCCGCTTTCTCGCTCAATAATTGATCAAACTTCTTTCTCTGAGTCGTATCAACTATTTCCACACTGCAACACTCTTCATCTTCTGTTGGAAATTTCATGGCCTTGAACACATTAAAGGTGACATTCTGATCATGCACCCTCATTGTAAGCTCTCCTTTTTGCACATCAATCAAAGTACGACCCGTAGCTAGAAAAGGCCTTCCCAAGATTATGGGAATCTTCTTGTCTTCTTCAAAATCTAGAATCACAAAATCGGCAGGAAATATGAGCTTATCAACCTTCACCAAGACATCCTCCAATATACCTCTTGGATACGTGATAGATCGATCAGCCAACTGCAAAGAGATATTAGTTGGCTTTGGCTCCGGTAGACCAAGTTGCTTGAAAACAGACAAGGGCATAAGATTAATGCTAGCTCCCAAATCACATAAACACTTGTTGAAAGAAAGGTTGCCAATAGTGCATGGAATAGTGAAACTTCCCGGATCTTTAAGTTTAGGAGGCAATTTCTGTTGCAACACCGCACTGCACTCCTCTGTTAATGCCACTGTTTCAAATTCTTCTAACCTCCTCTTCCTTGACAAAATATCCTTCATGAACCTTGCATATCTCGGCATCTTCTCCAATGCTTCAACAAAAGGAATGTTAATGGACAGTTTCTTGAAGACATCCATAAATTTCTGAAACTGTTTCTCTTGACTTTTCTGCAAACGTCCAGGAAATGGAGGAGGTGGATAGACCTGATTATTCTTTGAAGATTGCTCCGAAGTATACTTTTCAACAGGTTTCTTGCTCTTCTCACCATCAAGCTGATCAACCACTAAATCAGATTTCTCAATTACTGGCACTGCAGATTTTTCAACCTGCTGATTCTGAGCATCTTCATCTTCTTCAGTTGCTGATTTAGAATCACTCGTGACTTTTCCAAATCTCAAAGTAACTGCATTGACCTGTTCTTTGTTGTCCCTCCTGCCTGGATTAACCTCCGTATCACTAGGAAGAGTTCCCTGTTGCCTACTAAATAAGGCACTTGCAATCTGTCCCACCTGGCTCTCCAAGATCTTTTTAGAAGCTTGCAGGTTTTTAATCACCATCCTCAAATCATCCATCTCTGAATTTTCATTAGAAGATTGCCCCGCATGAGCCTGGGGCTGTTGCTGAAATCCAGGAGGTTGATATGGTTCCCTTGAAGCATAAGGCTGTTGATAGACTTGATTGAATGACTTTGCCTGCTGACCCTGAAACTGCTGATAGGGCTGTTGAGGTTGTTGAGCACCTTGGTTGTTGCTCCAGCTGAAATTGGGATGATTCCTGTTGCTAGGATGATAGGTGGCTGGAACTGGTACATTAGATCTCTGGAAATTACTCACGAACTTTGCTGATTCAGAAGAGATAGCACACTGATTCGTCTCATGTACGCCAGCACATAACTCACAAACACTAGCCACCTGCTGAACTCCATAATTAGCAAGAGAATCCACCTTCATAGCAAGAGCTTTCAACTGAGCCGTAATCATTGAAGCTGTATCTACTTCCAAAATTCCTGCTGCCTTGCCTTGAGATAGCCTTTGGGTTGGATTTTGATATTCATTAGCAGCCATCATCTCTATAAGTTCATAAGCTTCATCATAGCTCTTTGCCCACAGAGCTCCTCCTGATGCTGCATCAAGCAAATGTCTAGATTGTGCTCCCAACCCATTGTAGAAACTGTTGATAACCATCCAGTCAGGCATACCATGATGTGGACACCAACGAAGCATCTCCTTGTATCGCTCCCAAGCCTCATACAAAGATTCTCCATATTGCTGCTGAAATTGGGCTAGCTGATTCCTCAATGCTGCAGTTTTCACCATAGGGAAGAATTTAGTAAGAAACTTCTGAGCAAGATCCTCCCATGTAGTAATGGAACCAGGTGGTAGAGAGTGTAACCAGCCCTTAGCCTTATTCTTCAAAGAGAATGGGAAAAGCCTCAACTTGATAGCATCATCCGAAACACCATTGAACTTGAAAGTATCACAGATCTCGATAAAGTCCCGAATATGCATGTTAGGATCCTCCGTAGGAGCACCCCCAAACTGAACCGAATTCTGTAGCATTTGAATAGTGCCCGGCTTGATCTCGAAAGTGTTAGCTGCAATAGCTGGCCTGATAATGCTAGACTGGATATCATTGATCTTCGGCTGAGAATACTCCTTCAAAGCCTTAGCTGCTGCTGCATCTGCCATCTCTACTTTAGTTTCAGATTCCTCTTTCTTATTCTCTTTATTCTCTACAAGATCGTCTTTTGCCAGTTCTTCCAAACGAGCTTGCAAACGTGTTTGCATACAAACCTAAGCACCTGAAACACCATGAAACAAACAAAACAAAGTAAGAAATCCGAGTCAGTGAACGCTAACGACCACTATTGACAAGCACATAAACTAAAAATAAAACACCGATGATCCCCGGCAGCGGTGCCAAAAACTTGTGAACACAATATCACGCAAGTATACGTGGTCACAAGTAATACAATTAAAGTTCGTTCCACTGAGATCTGGTTAAGTTTCAATCAGTAAATATGCATATGCAACAATGTATTGTCTTAATTCACTGCTAAGAAAAATAACAAATTGGGGTTGATTATCTAAATTATGCTAAGATGCGAAATATTAAACTAAGAATTAATTAGCTAAGAGAATTAAATCGAATTACTTATACGAGAAAAAACATGGGATCCTAACTTCATTAAATACTTCCTTTAGATCTGACGCCTTTAATCACTATGTGCAATGGTTTTGATATCTGATCGGATAACACGAAACAAGTATACGCTACCTGTCAGCATACACATACCAAACTAAATATACATCCACAAAAGAGATAGAAGATGAATAGACACCAATTATGCTTAGACCCTATATGTCAATAGAATTTGAAAACATAACGGTTGAAGAACAAGTTATCCATAAAGATCACACAGGGCAGTATAAGTATTTTCATCTCACACCACGAATCATATTGATAAACAATTATGAACCTATGCTAGCATGGCAAGTTCTAAACCTCAAGATCCACTTTCATTTCACAAGAGATTAACAATTCAATTTAGATGTTAGCTACGCATCTAAAAGCATTAAGATTAACCATACGAGGATATCAGATATACACACACACAGATCTTTAAAGCATCAAGATACTAAGTTCCATAAATAAATCCGTTAGAATCCCATGACAACGATTAGCTCATAATTGAACCGTTCATCGTCATGGGATTTAATGAAAACATGATATTAAACAAGATATGAAGGAAAGAAACAATAATATTAATAAAACAAAGAGTTGAGAGAAAAAATCTATAATCCAGAATAACACAAAAGATGAAGTAGATCTAGATCCGTTGCTTGTCACGAGCGTTGAATCCTTCTCTCCTTTTCTCCCTTGCAAATCTAAGCTGGTTACAATAATAAAACTATTGATACAAATTACAATGCCTAGATGTGTTTTTATAGGATCTAGATTTCTTGCCCAGCAAGAATTTATCTTCTATTACAATTAGAATTTAATTAAGGTGCTAAAAACTGCCCAAAATATAATTAGAACTTGAGAAGGGCAAAACAATAATTTCCCTGCTCCCAACATTCTGTTTGTCGTGCTTCCTGCCCCCCACCACGCGCATATTGCACGTGCAACACCTGTTCCATGTTATAGAAAATCTCCCAAGCTTCGCGTGGGTAGTAAGATCGCTGAAAACGGAGTTATAGAACTCCAGATATGGCCAAAACAGTGTAAGCTGCGCAGCCTTCCCAGAAAATCCGAATTTTAATCAATTTAATCTCCAAAAACGATAGAAGCATCAACCTTAATCAATATTCTCATAAATCTGCACAACTAAGCAAAACACATCAAAACTACAAGAAACTTGAGTCCAAGACAATCAATTTAAGCCGTTTTAGAATGCTCCAAGTGGATATAAAATCCACTTATCACCTACGTACCCTTATTTAAAGGGATCAAGCCAAACGTAGTTCTTGGGGAGCAAGTAACCGAAACGGGCTAGGTTTCCTTATTCGGGGAAGCCTATTGAATCGGGGCCACCGCCTTTAGTAGAATCCTCATGGGCTTTCTAGCCCAACTATTTTCTCGGAGCGTGGCAGTTAAGTCATTGACCCGAGATTGTCGGAGTCAACGCCTACCTTGAGCCACTAAGGGAGAATAGCTACTCATAGGACTAGCCCTCGGTTTCACTAAGGGGCGACTCCTCAAAGGGGAAATTCCTGCTAGGCAAAGCCATATCTTCATTTATCGTTATCTTAATCATAGATTTTAGGTCAAGACCCATATCCCGTAAGTAATATCTTCCTTCTAGTCTCCTGGGGGAATTTCCCCTTTCGTAAATAGAGGACGAGGCCCATAAGTGGTCGAGCCTTCCAGAATGGGCGACGCCCCTGATAATGGTGGGCCTTAGCCCAATTAGCACTTGGTCACTTTTTGATGCATATCCTTCTTAGCCCTTTCGAGGGTGTTCCCTCTTTTGAGAGTGAGGCTGATTTCTGGGCGTAACAATAACTT
Organism: Kitagawia praeruptora; assembly: GCA_037693485.1. Taxonomy (NCBI): domain Eukaryota; kingdom Viridiplantae; phylum Streptophyta; class Magnoliopsida; order Apiales; family Apiaceae; genus Kitagawia; species Kitagawia praeruptora. Next base: position 52,264,464 of record CM075344.1, on the reverse strand, counting down.
ATATAACATAAGTTATCGATCAACTGAAGTACTTAAATAAGTAAAAAATTTAAAGAAAGAATACAATACTATATTTCTTAAAAATTAAAACATATAATTTGAAGTATCATGTACTTTATTTAAAAATATAATATTTGCTTAAGAATTTCCATATAAGATAGTTTTGAAATTAATATTTTAAAATATTTAACGATATTGCCTAAAATAATATAAAATGCTAATTATACATGAAGAACTTATAATTGTTATTTACAATAATTAAATTAAAATTTTATCTAAAAATTCTCTCCCAATGCTCTTTTTTTTTAAAGGGAAAATGATCCACTAATAATAAGCCGTACGACATCTACAAAAATAATCAAATATTAACGAACACATAATAAAGATCAAATCAAAAATTTCTTCATTAAGATTACTATCGTCGAGTAGATCGTGCATTGTGGAGTATCCCTCGCTTATAGCGCTGAGATTTACAGCCTTCTTGGAGAGACAATCTAACGATTTGGTGTAGTTGTGAAGAATATGCATACTTAGTTTGTCATAACGTATTCGACACCCCGCAGATCATAACTACAACACCCCGCAGATCTACGATCCCGGACATAAAATAAACTAAACTCTCAGAAGGAGAGACAAACAAACCAAACTCTCACAAGAAGAGACAAATAAACCTAATTAATGAATAGAAATTATTCTCGCAAAAAGATAAATTTATTGAATAATAATAAAAATTAAGAGAAAAAATAGTAAAGGGACTTATCACCAGTATATAGTCCCTAAGCAACTCCAACAGACTCCTAATGAATTCCTTAAAAATATTATAAACAATTTACCTCTTAGTAATTTAGGACAAGTTAAGGAATGCTTACTCCAATAATGTTCCTTATATATGTTCCTTATTATTATTATAATATTAAAGTGAAAGAAAGAAGTAGGAGAGAGAGGAAAAGAATGTCAAAAAAAAAGAGGGAAATGAATATTTTATTGATGAAAATAATATAAGGGAGAACTAGGATACCCTTATAAATAAGGAAGAAGAGACATGTCTTAAGTTTTAAGGAGTCACTTAAGACACTATTAGAGTGCATTTTTGTGTCAAAATCCTTATATTTTGATTTAGGAGGCCTAATAGCTAGTCTCTTGGAGTCGCTCTAAATCGATATATTGAAATTAGGCTCTCTTTTTTTTTTTCCTTTCCGAGTGCTCTTAGCTAGACCTGGCAATTTGGTACACGATACGTGAACACGACACGAAACGACACGAAAAAATACGGATATGGGTTTTGATTTTTAGTACACGAAACACGAAAGTACACGAACACGAAATTACACGATAGATTTAGTGTCGGATATGGGTTTTCATTTTGGGTACACGAAAGTACACGAAAGTACACGAAATAAAGATGTTAATAATTTACTACTTATAGATTTTATGTATATATTAATATTTTTTTATAAGGATATATATTTTACACAAAAATATACATATTTACAAGTTTTTATAGAGTTGTATTTATATTTATATATGGAAATGTAAAATATTTAATGTATATTTCATATGAATATAATATTTACTAATAAATTTTAACTAAATTTTATTTTTATTTTTATATAATATATACACGAAACACGACACGAAAGTACACGAATTCATTTCGGGTGGATACGGGTTTCATATTCAAGTACACGAATCCTGTTTCGGGTGGATACGGGTTTCACCTTCAAGTACACGAAACACGAAAGTACACGACACGAAAGTACACGACACGATCCGATTGCCCGCTCTACTCTTAGCTATGCTTTTTACCAACCACTTTTTATTGGGCCCGTAGGTTTTGTTGACTCGTACAGTGGTACAAGCCACGTTTACATTTCTCCCTTTGGATTTTCCGTCAGGAGTATGCATACATTTGTCAGACGATAAATCAAATACTCCCTCCGTCCCTTTTGATTGTTAACATTTCACTTTTTCAAAACTTTCTGGCACGCATTTTAAGGTGCATTTTAAGGATAGTTAAATAACTTTTTTTTAAAATTTTCTTTTTCTGTATAAAAATTTAATGTTTAAATTTTTATACAGAAAAAGAAAATTTTTAAAAAAAGTTATTTAACTATCCTTAAAATGCACCTTAAAATGCGTGCCAGAAAGTTTTGAAAAAGTGAAATGTTAACAATCAAAAGGGACGGAGGGAGTATGAGATATATTATACTTTCTTTTTACGAAAGGATATATTATACTTTCTTTGTCTGGTTATATTGTTCTCATTTCATATGTCAGAATCTATAACCTTTATTAATAAGCGAAACCCCTTTATAAAGGTATCTAAAGTTTGGTTCACACTATATTTTGGTTTCACCCGTTTTTGATCACTATATTTTGGTTTCACCCCTAAACTCCTATTTCTCCTAGAATACTATGTTGTTTTTTTTTTAAAAAAAATAGAATAAAAATAGAAATCCTATTATAATTATAATTCTTTTTGTAATTTTTATCTTATTATAATTATAATTCTTTTATTTGTAATTTTTTTAAAAAAAATCATATTTCCCCTACAATACTATGTTCCTTTAAAAAAAGTTAAAAATAGAGTTCTTATGATGTTTATAATTCTTTTGTTCATAATTTTTTTAAACTTGAAAAAACCATCGATCAAAAATCACCAACAAATAGAGGGTAAAACACCAACGAATACGTAGCCAAATCGTATAACATTTGATAAAACACCAACGAATCTATAACCTTTATTAATAAATTTCTGTTCAATGATATTTTCGTAACAAATTTGGTTTCACCCTTATTTCATCACAGATTCCTACTCCCCTAAAATTCATGTTATTTTCTAAAACAATTGTTTGGAATTTTGTTTTAATTATAATTCTTTTACTATAATATTACTGAATTGTACAAATAACGTATATATTAGAACCAGAACCATGTATGTTATGTTTTCTTGATTGTTTAAAATATAATCTTAAATAAATAATAAATAAATCTATATCTATAACGTGTATTAATAACAAAACCCCTTTTTAATGTACTATTTTATACCAAATTTGGTTCGTACCATATTTTGGTTTCACCCCAAGACTCCTATTTTCTCTAGAATTCTATGTTATTTTATAAAATAAATAAATAAATTATATAGTATTACAATTATAATTTTTTATTACAACTTAATAAAAAGAAACTACGAATACAAATGTTAATCTACGGTGACATGCTTATCTATAACAAACGAAATACATTTTTAAGGGTACTTCGGTACCAAAAATTGGTTCCACCCATAAGATTCCTATTTCTCCAAAGATTCTATATTATTTTTTATTAAAATAATAAATTGTTAATACTATTATAATTGTAATTTTTATTATAACTTTATTCAGTTCACAAATAACGTATTTATCATAATCATGTACATTTTAACGTATATATCGGAATCATTTAGTTTTTTTTTCTCGATTTTATTAAATAAACTTAAATAAATAATATATAAAATGAACTTTATTAATAAGCAAATTCTTTGTAAATAAAGTATTTTTTTTAATAAATTAATGATCAATTTAATTAAATTTTCTCGGGCCCTTATCATCTAATATCTTATTTGTAAATGAAATCACGTTTTAATGATAGTTACTTCTAAATTTGTGTCTCCTATAAATATTGGAATTTTGATGTAGTTATAATTCTTTTTTATAAACTAATGAGTTCCATAAATATCGTAATTTTCTTTTGTACTTTTATTATTTTTATATTATTTTTTAATGATAAATAAAATATTTCCTATAAAATTTAATAAAAAATGATCAATTTTAATAAATTATTTCGACCCGTGCTTCGCACGGGCTATCATCTAGTTATTTATAACATGAGATAAATTACTAATTTACGTCTAATCTATAAAACCAAATATAATCATGAATGATCTTGTTGTATTCGTATTTAGGAGTACTTTAATACAGTGAAGTTTTTATATTTAATATTAATACGAAATTAAAGATATTAACGATAAAAAATGTGCATTGATAAACGTGTTCAGTCAAAACAGGAAAAATCCAATTAAAATAGAAAAAGTATTTAGAGACCGAGGGAGTACTTTTTTTAAGCTTCATTTTGCATATTTTATTTTGGAAGATTCTCAATGCTATCATTCTATATTTTACGTTTTTATTCTTTTAACTTTTTTTATTTGGAATAAGTTTAACACTAATTTATAACCCATTCACGGGTTATAATAAATTTTTTATGTTATAATTATATTTTTATATAATCATTAATTTCAATAATTATTTTAATTTAAATTTAAAAAATTGATATAAATTTAATTAATGATATCCATCTTTTAAAACTTATATAATGAAATTTAAAATTAAATATGTTGTTTACGAAATTCGAACCTTGAGTTTTTAGTTAAGTTATTTAATTTTATAAAATATTTAATCATTAGATTTAACTATTCTTAATTATTATTAAATATCTAATAGTCATTATTCGTTACATATAGATTTTTATTATTGATTGGAAACTATGATATAATATTTTCGGGTATATATTAAAGATTGAAAGATTTTGTTTTAAATTAAAAGGTAATATGTTTAAATTATAAAAAAAATATTAATGATTGAGAAATACGATATTTTAGGTGTTTATAGATAATAATAATTTTAACTAAAAGTAAACGTCTTTTAAATGAAAAAGGCAATAAATTGATTGTCATTAATTATATAATTTTATTAGTTATTTATTATAATAATTAGGATAATCGAACCAAAAATCAAATATCAAAACTTTCAATACTTAGATTTTAATATAATAATATAAATTATACATATGATTATTAAGTGGTTACAACATTTCCATTATCAAATGTTAATCAGACTCTCAAGGAAAAACGAATTAACATTTATAAAAATAATTACTTAATAGAAAACAAAGTGTCTTTCAGATTTAAAATTATAGAAAAAAATTATAGTTTTCACTAAAAATTGGTTTTTACAAAAATACAACTTTTTTTGTATTTTTATTTTGCAAAAATAAGTCATTTATTTATTTATTTTTGAAAAATATAAATTAAAAATTACATTTTTTTGTTGTAAAAATACGACTTTCTAACTGAATGCAACTAAAATTAATCTACCGTACAACTTCACTGCTTTTACATAAAATATATTGCGTTTGATTGCGATTCGTAAAAAAAATACGTTTAATTAATTTTTGTAGCAAATCTTATTCTTGCAAAAAAAAAAATAGTAGAATTGCAAATACTTTTTTGTTAGTTTCTCAAATTTTAACCCCAATAATTTTATTAAAATTTAGAATATAAAGTCACACAAGAAAAAGTTGAACAATGTGTGGAAGTTTTTTTTTTTTGAGAAACAAAAAGTAATAAAAGGAACATGTAAATACATGTCGACTGATTATTTGTGGATAAGAAAGGGAAAGAGCAAGTCGACAGTCGACACAAAATACGTGGATAAATATATACGTAACGCAACTGTTGCTGATACAGATATGCAACTGTCCTACTTCGTTGTATCTATAGGTGGCATCCTAGACTCTTCCTTCCTTCTTTTATCGTTTCCAACTTGTCTCCTTCTTTGTCATTCATTAATCATATATACATTTACTTCTGTGATCACAAACATTAAATTATTTCAGTCTCAATAAAATTTTAGAGGTCATACCAAGATACCCTTTGTATTATTTTCAAGAAAATGGCTGATATTTTGAGCAAAACCAATGTTTTCTCTAACAATTTTCACCACCAAAATCAGAAACTACGTACATGGGCCTCTGTTTCTGGTGATAATAAATCTGCCCGAGTTTCTTTTAAACCTTTGGTTGGTAGACCATCTTCTTCTTCTTCTTCTTCTTCTTCTTCTTCTTCTTCTTCTTCTTCTTCTTCTTCTTCTTTATCTAATTTTTATGGCCGTAGAGCTGTTGTTATCGGTAGGCCAAATGCCCGGAAAGCTGCAGCTGGTGCTTGTAATTCTCAGGTTTGTTATTGTGCTATCTTGATCACAATTTCACAATCTTTATATGCATGGATGGATGTGTTTGTGTGTGTTTAAATTTCAGGCCAGATTGTTTTATCAGAGGTGCTTGAAATAGTATTAATTATGTGTTAGTTTTTTACTCTTAAAAATTCATATGCTTTTCTAGTCCACTTTATTTGAAATATACTGGTTCGGTAATTCTTTGTTTTGTTTGATCATTTACTTGGACAACATGGTACTTGATATTCCTTGATTCGATTACTTATTTTTTGCAAACTAATTTTATTTGCTATTATATAGATGAGCATTGGACTGAAAAAAGCTCAAAGTTGGTGGGAGAAAGGGCTTAAAACGAACATGAAAGAGGTGGAGGGGCCTAATGACCTTGTAGAATCTTTGCTGAATGCGGGCGATCAGTTGGTTGTTGTTGCTTTCTTCTCCCCTGGCTGTGGAGGCTGCAGAGCACTTCATCCCAAGGTTTGTTGCTGCTATTCCCTATATTTGCTTCTGTGTTTGATTTGTTGTTTTGAAAGAGTAAATAATACACATAGTTAATGGTTGTGTGGCTAGAGAATAGAGATGAAAAAAATGAGTAAAATTTGTGTGTTTGTGGGCAGATGTGTCAATTGGCAGAGATGAATCCGGATGTACAATTCCTGCAAGTAAACTATGAAGAGCACAAATCCATGTGTTATTCGCTAGGTGTCCATGTTCTTCCTTTCTTTCGTTTCTATAGAGGGGCTCATGGTCGTCTTTGCAGCTTTAGCTGCACCAATGCCACGGTTAGTTGCGCTCCTGGTTTATCGTTGTGTGTTTTGCTTAACCGATGAAAACTTTAGTTGGATGTTTTTATCGACGATTTTTTATACAATGTATGGCTTATGTCTGAGTCTCTTGATCTTTATTTGTTTCGAGTTTAGTAGACTTTTACAACTTCTGAGGCAAAAATTATAACCGCTCGTGTGATCCCTACATCTAATCTTATAACCTGTAACTTATGTCAGCTTGTTATTCTTGCTAGTTTGTTTAAAATTTGTGTTCATGTGAATCATTAAAATATCGCAGATCAAGAAATTCAAGGACGCATTGGCGAAGCACAGCCCAGATAGATGTAGCCTAGGTCCAACGAAGGGTCTAGAGGAGAAAGAGCTGGTTGCACTTGCTGCGAACAAGGATCTTTCATTCACATACAAACCAAAAACAGAGCAACCCCTGGATGTTCCTGGTCAGGAAAAGATATTAACAGCACCAGTATCAGCATCCGATATAAATTCCTTCCCTCCTCTTCCTCTTCCCCGTCCTCTGAAATCAGAAACAGCACCAAATACCATCAAGGACAGCGAAAATAAGACATTGACCACGTCGGGAAGATGATTAAGAAAAAACCTACACTATCCGCGCATATCTGTGTACAGTTTATGTTATGGTATGAGTTGTGTTGCTGTAAATTGTGTGGTAGACTCAACTCAGTAACCACAGTAGACAATGTCGAAAGTGATTTGCAGGCTTCGAGATCTCTTGGTTTTTCATCTTCCATGATCCAGGCCAGCAAACATGAAGGAAATGATTAGTATATTAGAGTTAATCTCTCTTGTTTTTTGTTTAGGGAGAATCATTTATGTGGTATTGTATTGGTCTCCTGCAAAAGGAGTGATATCCTTTCACTTCTAAAGAATGAGATATTTCTTTCATATTTGTAGTACGCAAGTCCAATGATGCTCTGGTGAAACACTTAAAGCTATTACTATGGAAACTGTGGTTCATTTAGCAACACTTACACATGACTTCTTCAGTTGGGAGTTCACTTTAAAGTCATCTTTAAGCTGCTTTAGCAACTCTTAGATATATTGTTATTACATAAGCCTAAGAAAATTTCTCCATGACAAATGTCGTAGGTTCGAATTATGAACACATCACACACCAATTTTTCCTATAAACGTCCTAGGTTCGACTCTTAGCTCTCATCGGAGAAACACAACGGGAGGGTTGCCCATATAAGAAAAGATCTTTTAAATCTGGTATACTTGTAGTGATTTTGCCATAAATGCTTGTTGAACTTGGTGCTTGGACCACAAAAAGTTGCTTGGATCACAAAAAGAAAAGAAGTACTCCCTCCGTCTCTTTAAACTTTGCCCGTTTGACTAAAAACACGGGTTTTAAGATAATTGGTAATGAATATTGTTTTTTTATGGAGTAGTGGGTATTGAATATTGTTTTTAAGAAGTAGTGGGTATTGAATATTGTTTTTAAGGAGTAGTGGGTGGAGTAGTGGGTATTGAATATAGTTTTTAAAGAGTAGTGGGTGGATAGTGGGTATTGAATATAATTTTTAAAGGAGTAGTGGGTGGAATAGTGAGTATTGAATATTGTTTTTAAAGAGTAGTGGGTGGAGTAGTGAGTATTGAATATTGTTTTTAAGGAGTAGTGAGTGGAGTAGTGGGTATTGAATATTATTGTTTATGGCTTAAAATAGAAAGGAGAAATGTATTTTGAATGATCCAAAATAGTAAACAGGAAATGTTTTAAGAGACAGAGGGAGTATTTGGATAACATAAGTAGGTGTATGGACCAGGTGTCTACACACTACAAGTGAAAGAATCAAAGAAAGATTGCATGGGTCAAGAAGAGATGGATATCATTTGCTGTTGGAGGGGACAGTGCCCACTATTGCCTAGTATAACGTGGCCTTCATTCCTTTGCACAACCAAGAAATAAGGTAGTATGTGTCTTGTGAGAACGATCTTTTGTGAACTCAAATTTGATTGTTTGTCCTGGCATGGAGATGTGCTGTGAAAGTCTAAATTTCAGTTGGGAGCAGAGTATGGTTCCGTAAAATCGTGATTGGTCAAATATTCGAAAATTGTTTCAGTTTTTTTTAATGAAGAGAAGTGTCGGACTTGATCGATAGAGGTATCGAATAGCAATTAATCGGCGATTAATACCGACTAATTCCAAATAATCCCAATTCGGAGAGACATCCAACAATGATTAATCCCAATTAATCACCACTTTTTAGAACAGATATAAAGAGTAAAATTTTCATTAATTAATCAAATCAGCTGCTACAATAACCTGCAAAGTAACAAGAATACTACTAGCATAAAACCTACAACTTGGCTATACATGAGAACATCGAGCAAGATATTGTGCGCCCTCATTTGCAAATCGTTCACTAAACTAATTTGAATACGATAGTTCGAGCTTGCAATCAGTATTGAATATCCAAAAAGTTTAAAATCAGTATTGAATATTGTAATATTACACATCCATCTTATTTTGTTGCAAAATTTTATAGGAAGATGAAATCAGAATTCAGATAAAATACTCACGTATAAAAGGGTGAAAGGCAATATTAGCCGGTTTAGCGTACAAAATTAACAAAACTAACCTATTTCGTGTTTTTGGCCATATCTAACCGATTGAATACGCATGCTACAACTGAGTAAACTGTATATGCATTCTTCATTGGTGTAATTCATACATATTTTTTTAAAAAAATTTAAAGACAACTTAAGCATATGTCCTTGTGGTATCCATGTGTACAGGATTTAAATACATACACATTTGTGATTGTGGTATTCTCTGAGTGTACAAAAATTATTCTGTTAATTGAATGACTGGACACGTAATTATTTAATTTTATTCGTTATTCTAATATTTCTAAAACCCAAAATGGAAAAATTGAATCCCAAAAATTAATCGTTGAACCCGTAAAGGAATACAAATAAATTTTAAATTTTTAACTAAAAATTTTTATATTAAAATGAGTCCAGCGGCTTACTTTTAAAAAAAAAAAAATTCTTATCGAGTCCGGCGACCTGATTTTTAAAAAATCGGGGGCCAGCCCCGATTTTTTAAAAATCAGGATAAATTAGGGTTTTGGGTCTAGGATTTAGCGTTGTAAACAACCCTAAGTCCGTATACGATATCTTTCTGAATATTTCTAAAATTCAAAATGGAAAAGTTGAATCCCAAAAATTAACAGTTGAGCCCGTTGATATGGGCTAAAAGTAAGCCCTAAATACACATTTAATGTGGCATTAATTAGACCCGGAATGGTCCAAACGTGGGGCCCACCAGGTGGGCCCAAACCCTATTTACAATATTAATTTCGTAATTAATATTATGGATAATAAACAGCTCAGCAATAAGTGTCAGATAAGAACATTATCTCTACAAGGAGTAGCCTCCAAGGCATCCACTCATACAAGGAAACAGACTCCTACAAGGAAGGGGTCTAGAACTTTCCTCAAGATTGACTTGTCCGCCAAGTCACTTAACCCTACCCTAATTCTGAGGCTTCTCAGCCTATATAAAGGGTCAGACCCCTCAACTCAGAACTACGTTTTTATTGGCTTGATTCTCTTAATACAGAGATACGTAGGCATTCTGTGAGGACCGATTAAGTCTCGAACGCAGAAGCAGCCATTAAAGCTCGAAGCTCAACCACCCTTTGCATTAAATACATCAAACCCTAGCCGCAATCTAATAACCTAGTTTTTATTCCACAACATTTGGCGCCGTCTGTGGGAAGAAGACATCAACCATGGTTCAAACACGAAGAACTGCACCAAGCACTACAGAGCCAATCGCTACCGAGGCTCTACCTCTTAGCTCTGCTCCGCCCCTTACTGAACAAGTACTTCCGACATCTGAGCAAGTACCTCCGACATCCGGGACTATCGTTCCGTATCAAGTTTCTCAACCCCTAGGGACGACTACCCATGTTGAGAGTACGCTACCTCCGATCGTCCACACAATTCCAGGGACTAACCCCCTCCAGGTGGGGATTTCTTCCCTGATTGTAGACCCCAACAACCCTACACGAGGGGTTCAGATCCACACTACGGATCTCCCCATAAGCACCAATCCAATGTATGGGATGCCTAACTACGGAGCTGGACCAAGTGGTCATGCCCTGTATATTCGAGATCGAGATTATCGCGATTTTTCTGGTCCTTATACGGATGAATCATCTTCTGGCGATGATTACGAGCGTGATGAAGCTCCAAGGAGGCGGCGTGCAAGTAAAGAACCTATGGGGAGAACTCGAATTACTCATGATGGACTCCCTTCAACAACTACTGAGAGGATTAAGGCTTATGAAGCCGAGATCTTGAGATTAAAGGAAGATATGGCCAGGGAGCAAGCCAGATCAAATCAGACTTTGCCACCTCCCACGTCAGGACCGATTCCCTTTATAGATCTGGAGAGGCCTTCAAGAAGGCAAAGAAGGGCTACCGCCCCAACTGGAAGAACTACAAGGGTGGAAACCCCTAAGAGCAACCCCAAGGATCTGATGCCACTTGGGGATCATGATGATCCCACGCCCCCATTCACCGAGGAGGTGATGAATGCCCACATATCAAGGAAGTTCAAGATGCCGACAATTAAGGCTTACGATGGAACGGGTGATCCCGCAAATCATGTTAGGACGTTCTCGAACGCACTATTACTACAGCCTGCAAGTGACGCCTTGAAGTGTAGGGCGTTCCCTCAAACCTTGTCGGGCATGGCTCAAAGATGGTATAGCCGACTCCCTGCAAATTCAATTGGCTCCTTTAAGGAGTTAAGTGCTGCTTTTGTTAGTCAATTTATCAGCGGGAGAGTTCATGAAAAAAGTTCTGCATCTCTCATGTATGTGGTACAAGGGAAGAATGAGAATCTGAGAGATTATCTTAAGAGGTTCACCAAGGAGACATTAAATATTACTGATTTAGAGAACAAGGTGGCCATGGTAGCCCTGGAGCACGGCACCACTGATCTTTACTTTAAAAGGTCATTGGCAAAGCACCCACCCGAAAATATGGCTGAGCTCCAACGAAGGGCTGATAAGTATATCAAGGCCGAGGACAGCACCATGAAGGATGTCGTGATAAACAATGGAGGCAACGGGAACTCCAAGAAGCGAAGGCAAGACCAGGAGTATGATGACCAGGAATATGATGCTAGGGACAAGTATCCCCGAACTAGTGAGGACTCCGACTCTGCCCCTAAGAAGAGCCAAGGACCAAGGTTCACTGAGTATGCAAGGTTGAACACTCCCAGGAGTCGAATCCTATTGGACATTGAGAAGGATAAGGATTTCCGATGGCCGAAGCCACTCAGGGGTGATCCCACAAAGAGGAACAAAAATCAGTATTGCAGATTCCACAAAGACGTGGGGCATGACACTGATGACTGCAAACAACTCAAAGATGAGATCGAGTTTTTAATCCGTAGAGGAAAACTGAGCCACTTCACTAAGGGTGAAGATCGTGGTGGTCAAAGAAGAAATCATGATAGGAGCGATGATGATCGAGATCGAAACCCACAGCCCCGAGGGCCAGTAATCAACATGATCTCGGGAGGCCCGACAGCGGCTGGGACAACCAAGAACTCTCGGAAGGCTTATGCAAGAGAGGTGGTGCACATTGTCGAAGAAGCACCGAAACGTGCAAGAACCGAGTTAACGATCGGATTTGAGGATTCAGACCTTGAAGGGGTGAAGTTCCCCCATGATGACCCGCTGGTCATAACACCCATGATTGGGAATTCAGAGGTGAAGCGAGTCTTGATAGACAATGGAGCTTCAGTGGACATTTTATTCTATGATGCATTCGTGAAAATGGGATACAACGACTCTCAGTTGACCCTATCTAACATGCCTATATATGGATTCAGCGGAGTAGAGACTAAAGTTGAGGGAACTATTTTGTTGCCCGTCACCATCGGACAGAAGCCAACAGAGGCCACTCAGATGCTGAACTTTTTGGTTATCAAAGCGTGTTCCACCTACAATGCCATCCTCGGGAGGACTGGACTCCATGCTTTTAAGGCTGTGGCCTCAACCTATCACATGAAGATCAAGTTTCCAACCAGGAATGGTGTAGGAGAACAAAAAGGTGACCAAAAAATGGCTAGGAGCTGTTATGTAGCCGCGTTAAGGCCTGATGGAGTCGGGGGGCAGGTCCTTCCGATTGAAGACATGGACGTTTGTAGTGATAAGGAACATCAAGAAATCGAGGGGCAGGAGATTGTACCCCAAGCTGTAAGTGAACTTCAGAATAAGAATGAGGTGACCAGAAGGAGTAGTGAGTGCTCTATTTTATTGGAGCATCAAAAATAAAATCAAGTGGTGCAAGCCTAGTCTTGCAAAGCCCCGATGGGTTCAAATTATCCTAGTAGTTTTTAGCTTCATATTTTATCTAGTAGAAGTAGAAATAAGGTTCGATGAAACCATCGCAGAGCATGTTGCTCCGAGTAGGACAGTAGTATTCTATGTAAGGGTTGAACCCATCTCAAGTTATTAATGCAAGTTTGTTTTCCATTCATTGATTATGTGATTTTATTTATGTACCTAACACCTGATGTGTGTAAGTCAAAGATGACCAAGTACCGAAAATAAAAAAATACACGAATGGAAACAAACAAACGCATAAATAAAAACCCTGAAAGGTCGAGAGTTACTAAGAGTTTAAGTCCTTGAAGGACCCCGGATAAAAAACAAGAAGCAAAAATAGGTTTGAAAACCCTGAAATCAGAACTAAGATTCGAGACAAGCCGTGAAAGACATGAAGTCAAGTAAGGGATCCTAAAGACCTTTAGTTTGACATCAATCCAAAAGAAAGGTCGTGAATACTTGGTAGTCGACATATGAACACCAACGATGAACATGTAAACGTCAACCTCGAATCCTAGGATAAGGAACACGAGTTATTAGCCATGAAGGCCATGGGATAGCTATGAAGGCCAAACTTGAAGGGGTCATGAACCTCCAGATAAGATCCAATGGTTGAAACTTCAAGTCAAAGCTTGAAAACCAATCTGAAATTTTGGACCCTCAATCCAGAATGCCAACATTGAAATATCTGAACAAGCATTGAGTGCCATCCTCATTCGAAAGGATAACAAGGTTCAGAAGCCTATCTACTATGTGAGCAAGATGTTGCATGCAGCTGAGTTAAATTATTCTCCCATTAAGAAGTGTGCTTTGGCATTGGTAACAGCCTCGAGGAAGCTACGATCGTACTTCCAGGCACATAAGATTGAAATCCTGACGGACCAGCAACTGAGAAACATATTGCATAACCCGAAGGCTAGCTAAGTGGGCGATAGAACTCAGATAATTTGATATCGCGTACAATCCTCGAATTGCAATTAAAGCACAGGTACTCGTTGACTTCTTAGTTGAATATACCATTGACAACCAAGAAGTCGGGGGCAGGAAGGCACAACACCCCAGTAAGGGCAAGATGAGACACCCCAAGAGGGAGAGAACTTATAGTAAGGGCAAGATGAGACACCCCAAGAGGGAGAGAACTTATAAAGTTTAGAAGAAACATTGGGTGCTCTATTTTGATAGGGCATCAAAAACAAAATCAAGTGGTGCTTGTATAGTCCTACAGAGCCCTGATGGCTTCGCGATTGAATGTGCCTTGAAGTTGAATATTTTTCGACAACCAATAACGAGGCAGAGTATAAAGCCTTGAAAGCCGGACTAGGCTCGTTTTTAGCCATGAGGGCCAAAAATCTTAAAGTCTATGGAGACTCAAGGTTGGTGATAGCCCAAGTGAGTAGAGCTCTAAAAGCCAAAGATGAAACGATGTTGAAATATCTGAAAATTGTAAAATCACAGTTGGTATGGTATGATTCGAGGAATACCAACTTGTATAACCACCGATGCCTTGTCCAAATTCGCCTCGTCTGAAATCGAGAATTACACTAGAAGTGTTTACTATCAGGTCTTGGAGACCCCACTATAGAGCGCAAATTGTTGGCGCCCATCGACGTTGGAAGTTGCTAGACAGACCCCCATCAAAGCTCATCTTGAGACTGGTTGGCTCCATGATAATGCCTTGGAGGCACGAAACTGTCAGTGAGAGCATTGAGATACGCATTCGCCTTGATGGCCAACAAGGCCGTTTGCCTCAAATTAAGCTGGTTGTTTGAATTCAAGGCCTAAAAATCAGGAACTAGTGGCTAAATTAAAACCAAGGCAAGGTCCTACAAACCAAGGAAAGACCCGAAAGAAGAGGGAGAAGGTCAACCGGCTGTAGCCTATTGGAAATCTTTGTTGGCCATCAACACAAAGTGGACTTTAAAAAGGCCCAACAACACTAGGCTTGTTAAGGCCCAAGTTTAGTTAAAGTGATTAAAGGCCTGTCATGGCCCAACCCATATTGATAAACCTAATTAAGGTTTTAATTTAAGGTCATGTTGACCAAAAGTTAAGGCCCAAGTCAAAGTCAATTAGGGCTTCAATAAAGAAGAGCCCAAACATGTGATTAGGGCCCACGAGGAGAGGCCCAGAATTCTGATGAGTCTAAGGCCCAAAAGCAAAACAAGTGTCCCAAGCAAAGTTGTCTGAGGTCGAGACCAACGACCTCATTTGGTAATACGATTTCGAGCTCGATCAAACGACCTGAAAAGTCAAGTAAAACCCCATTTTGAGGTCGAAAATATGCTATGGCTAGGTCGTAAATTTGAGGTCGAAAAAGAACAGAAATTCACGAAAAATCCATACGACTTGAGGCCAATTTGAGGTCGATATCTCCTAGAATTGAGATCGCGAGTCTGAGCTCGAAAATGAACTAGAAAAGATGGAAATTCCTCACGACCTGGGATTTATTTGAGCTCGAAATTTGAGCTCGAAATTGTACCAGTTGAGCTCGAAAAGCTCCAGGTCGAAAATAAGCTAAATGAGCTCGAAAAAAGCCCCGACCTGGGACAGTTTGAGCTCGAAGTTTGAGCTCGAATTTGGCCTGGAGAAAAAAAAAAAAAAAAGAAGAAGAAAAACATGCAATTTTGGAAGCAAAATTAGTGATAAAATTTTAGAAAAATAAGTCGAAACGATAATTTCTGAATAGTACTAGCTCGACCCCAGCCAGGGGCTCTGCCCCTTGGACCCCGCCAGGGGCTGCCGCCCCTTGGACCCCGCCCGGGGGCTGCCGCCCCCGGACCCCCGCTAGCACCGTTTACTGCCGATTAAGCACCATTTAATGCCGATTAGCACATATTAGTGCCTGTTAGCACCGATTAGTGCCGATTAGCACCGTTTAGTGCCGGTATAGCACCGTTTAGCGCCGATTAGTGCCGTTTAACGCCATTCGACATTGTTTAAGGCTGATTAGCGCTGTCTAGTGCCATTTAACACCGCTTAGTGTCGTTCAACATCGTCGTAAATTGCGTCGGTCGCTCCACGCTTTACATTAAGATGATAAGTTGAAAATACTCATGTAAGAGCAATAAACCCTGACCCAAGTCTCATGTAAGGCCGTTATAACTTCAAGGAAAACCTGATCAGCTTTCCTAGAAGTTGGGGGGCAAATGATATGGGCTAAAAGTAAGCCCTAAATACACATTTAATGTGGCATTAATTAGACCCGGAATGGTCCAAACGTGGGGCCCACCAGGTGGGCCCAAACCCTATTTACAATATTAATTTCGTAATTAATATTATGGATAATAAACAGCTCAGCAATAAGTGTCAGATAAGAACATTATCTCTACAAGGAGTAGCCTCCAAGGCATCCACTCATACAAGGAAACAGACTCCTACAAGGAAGGGGTCTAGAACTTTCCTCAAGATTGACTTGTCCGCCAAGTCACTTAACCCTACCCTAATTCTGAGGCTTCTCAGCCTATATAAAGGGTCAGACCCCTCAACTCAGAACTACGTTTTTATTGGCTTGATTCTCTTAATACAGAGATACGTAGGCATTCTGTGAGGACCGATTAAGTCTCGAACGCAGAAGCAGCCATTAAAGCTCGAAGCTCAACCACCCTTTGCATTAAATACATCAAACCCTAGCCGCAATCTAATAACCTAGTTTTTATTCCACAACACCCGTAAAGGAAACAAATAAATTAAAAAAATATAATTAAAAAATTGAATATTTCTAAACACCAACTGGAACCCATTGAACACTAAATAATAATTATATAACCCCAAAGATAATACTAATAAAATTTAAAATATCAATTTAAAAATAATATATAAATTTTTCTACCACATAATACCAATCTCGATCGGGATATTATAAACTTAATAAGCATATCGTATCAAAGTAATTCATTATACGCATTTTCAATTGGAGTAAGCTATAATACGCATTTCGGATCAAGGTTTTCTGAAACAAAAAACAAAGAATACGCATTTTTTGTTGAAGTATATGGACATAATATGCATTTGTAGAATGCGTATAAGTAAAATTATTATAATCAAATTCAACATAGACCAGCCTAATAGCATTCTTAAAAGAGAAGATAGAGGAGAGTTGCACAACCCATGTGAGCTGTGTCACTAGTGTCCCCACTACTTTTTCATTTTCGTTCAAGCAGCAGAACACAGCACCAAAATAGATAATACGCATTTTGCTGGTGGTGTATTGAAACGGCTATAATTGACCATTTTTAAAAAAAAAAATCATTTTTGTTAAAAAATTTAAAAAATAAATTATTTTTGTCATTTTTTCGTATAAAACACGTTAACTGGGGATTATCTTGAAGATATTTAGAACATCTTCAATGATTGACATATTTTAAAGTGTGTCAATTTTACCATATAATTAAAAATATTATTTTTTCTCTACATCATCTTTGGCACCTTTTCTTACAAAAAAAATATTCAATGGCTATTACTAAAAACTTGCACATAGAGTTGTAACTAATAAAACCCTAGAACAAAGCCGTAGCCATTTATAAGAATTAAGACCCCTTCCGGAAAGAATGACATAATTATCATAAAATTGAGTAAAAGTGACAAGACTATCATAAATTGTTAATACTCCCGTCTATTACGCATTTGTGAGAGGAGTAATATATTTTATACATATTATGCATTTTTCATATGGGTAATAGGCCCCGTCAAGAAAGCTTATTACGCATTTGAAGAATGGGTAACCCTATTACCCATTCTCCAAATGCGTAATAGGGGAAAAAATTTATGTTAGTTACCCCACTATCAAATGCGTAACATTGTTACCCTTATATGAAATGCGTAATAGAGTGGTATTTATGGCCACCATCAGCACTTTGTGGTATTCTTGTTACTTGATACTCCCTCCGTCCCAAAAAGATTAACACACTTTCCTTTTTGGGATGTCCCAAAACTAATGAACCTACTATACTTACTATTTTTAAACACTACTTTTCACTATTACACCCACTAACTTTAATATTAAAAAATATACTTTAAGCAATAATAGCAGCGTACAGTAGTCTAACATGACAAAAGCATTAAATTAAATTAGAGTACAAAGCAGTGCAGGTGCGTGGACAATAGAAGACCACAAGTTCACAAGTTCCGACCAATACTGAAGAAGTAGCAGGAGTATAAAATGAAGTCAATTGGGTTTTCTTAATATTTGTGCAATATTGATCGGTTCAAACTTTCCGGGACAGAGGGAGTATATGTTTTTGTGGTATTGTTGGCCAAAACCCTCCCTTCCGCAGTACCTTTTCCACTGACCGAATGCTCATTTTCTTGTCTAGTTTTTGTTTTCTTTCAATCATCATCCTACTTTTGTGAGGTTTGTTGGTATCCAATTTTTTGGGTATTTGATTGTCTATCCTTTTGGAGTGTTTAGTATGTTTTGGTTTACTATTTTGTTTCATTGAGAAGGATTCAATTGGTAATCTAGAAGATCTGGAACACCCGCATCGAGACTGGGTCGGTGGTGAAAATCGCAAAAGCCCACCTTTCACAACGAAAGATTGTTCATATTATGAGGGCATTCATTTCTCCTATTTTAGTTGGTGCAACTGAAAGTTCCAAACATTAGATTATTACTGGAATTAACTGTGTGAATGTCAATTGTGATCTACTTGTTTCAGGGATGGTATAGGCTAGATTGATCGGGAAGCCATTATAATTTTTTAGTTCAAAGAATATTTCCGTTCTATCTATTAAACGATCTGCAAATATGACTGCTCATCAGTTAGTGAGAGAGTCGTATTCAGTCCCAGCTCGAGTATTAAATAGGAGTGATGTTCCACTGGTATTAAGAATGTATTTTTAAGTTAATAAAATCCTATTTTTGTTTGTCAAACAAAAATATTCAATGGTTTGGCACCCATGCCAACTTCATAGAAAATGTATAAAACAAATATATTAGAGAATTAATGTTTTATTTATCATTGGAATCAAAATTAAATTGATAACCTATTTTATGAGAAGACAAAAGAAATATATAACGTAAATATATTATAAAACTAATATTTTATATGAGCAATGCTAGGTTTTCCAAATTTTTCCCAAAACTTTTACCGAATAATATGGCATGACACATGGCACATTTTAATTTGTGGTGCATATGTATGCACGCAGGATCCCATTTATAATTAGAAATTAAAGTTACCAATGATAGGCATGACACATAAACATTTGGGAAAATTTTTTGGAAATTTTTTGGGGTATGTAGCATTTTTCATTTTATATTCATCATTGGGAACAAAATTTGAGGTTCGTTGCCGGAATCAAGATCTACGATGCTGGTTTTTCGCCGGAATGTGGTGGTGATGATGAATTAGGGGTTGAGATTGAGAGGGTTTTTGGTGGTGACTCGTAGAGCTCTTCGCTTCCATCCCTCCTCAATGTGCCTACATACCCCTATATTTATAGGGGATCAAGCCCACGTAGTTCTTGGAGAGTAAGAAACCCAACTGGGCTGGGCTTCTTACCTTAATGGCCTAGTTTTAGAAATGTCCAACGATGAGGCCTAGTTACAAAGGCCCAAAGCTTAACTACAATCTAAGAACTTCATGGATACGGCATCAGCCAAACCTAGAACCGCTACCAATTATCTCCCCGACCAAAGCAGTTGCAGGTATAGCCATGACTTATCCCAAATGTCGAACGTATCCCACTAGATAACAGGACAAATGATCCTAAATTTTTGGATGCAAAATGCAGGATTATTCCAAAATTCCCCAATGAAAACGTGCTCATTGAATATAGGCACAAAGCTCCCAAAACACACATCAAGAGTCACCCTAATTTCTCAATGAGATGCGCCCATTGACTCAATGCCAAGTTGCCAACCATTGTCTCACAATCTGGGGCCAAAAATTGCAAAGTAACTCTTACCTTGATGGTCAAGCTCGCAACTTTAAGGACCAGGCAAGCGATAAACGTACCATTATAGGAATGTGACCACCCCTTGCTCACTGTGATTTTGGCCAAACTTTTTACTTGGAAACGGTTCAAATTGTTCCGAGCTCTTTTCTCCTATTGCATAACCGAAAAGGAGCTATAACTGAAGGGTTAATTTCAAGTACACTAATCGCATACATTTTATACCAAAACTCGTAGTTTATATTAATCAAGGACGACTTTAAATCAATCATGATCATAAATATAATTCTTCATTTCGCTGTTGGCATTTTGCACTTGCTTGCTGGGACATAGTAAATTTGATGTTTCTGACACTATAGACTGTAGTTGTAATCATCCCTAATTAGTTCAATTTTTAAAACTGAATCATTCATATTTAGTGTTGAAGTATATAGTAGTATATAGTTTCACATCAGCAAAACCATCCAAGAAGTGACAACTGGCAATGAGTTGAACTTAGTTGATTAGTTGTCATTCGGTAGTGTAGCTCATGTATATAAGTAGTATAGCTTGATAGTTATTGTTACTTACTTTGTTCATTCACAATGTAGATTCTATATGTACCTTTCATTTCTCTTTCTGGCTTTGTACATAAAACAGTTTGTTACAATTTGATCTTCGTCTTCAACCTTTCATCTGAGCTTTCTGTAATTCAGATTTCTGAAATTATCATGGTATCAGAGCCTCCGATCTTCGAGACGTCATTCTTCCGCGTTATTACTTGATTTGTTCAGTTTTTACTTGATTCTCTGTTTCGTTTTTCAAGTTTCTGTCCGTACAACAATGGCGTTGTGTATACTGTGTTTCTTCATCAAGTTCATTCTTCATCGAGTTCAGATAAGCTTCCATTTCGTCTTGTTTACTCTGTTATTGCGATCGTGATTGTATCATAATCGCACTCTTGTCATGTCTAAGTCATTCTTATTGATTGTTTAAAGACTTTCGTTTGAGAACTTTTGTTCTTGATTTTGTTCTATAATCTTGAGATGTTCTCTGAAAATTACTCTGAATCATACTTGTTCTTGATTGATTGTTATCAATTTTTGATATCTGGAGTTGATTCTCTCTGAAATACTTACAAAATCTGTTCATTCTTTCTTTGCACACAACCTGTTTGACGAAATTTCTCTTTGAAATCATATTACTTCTTTGAAATTCTGTTGACTCAATCTCTGTATATAAATCTCACAGAAAACATAAATGAATTATTTTGTTTTTCTCTGCGTTTCTCATTCATGAAAAACTCTCTGAATCTTGTTTTCTCTAAATGTTACTTGTGTTTCCTGATAAACACAAAGTGTTTGTATTTGTTCGTTCATTCGCTCCCTCTACTACTTGTGTCTTCATGCCTGTCAAGGTTCCTGCTGTCAAGACAGTTTTGATATGATGTTCTCACTCCATTATGAGTTGTGTCTTGTTGTCGTATCGGTTTCTCTCTGCAAGTGTGATGTGACTGTGTTAGGAATAATTCATAAGTTGTGATGATAAGAATAGAATTTACACATTATACTTCTTGTAATCCTGATTTTATAAAGGATTTAGCACTATATAGGATTTATGTGTAAGACAGTTATCTGTACAGTTTAGTCAGGAATGAACAGTGTATCGGAGACTACATGTCAGGAACAAAGAGCAAATCC
Organism: Kitagawia praeruptora; assembly: GCA_037693485.1. Taxonomy (NCBI): domain Eukaryota; kingdom Viridiplantae; phylum Streptophyta; class Magnoliopsida; order Apiales; family Apiaceae; genus Kitagawia; species Kitagawia praeruptora. Next base: position 52,242,736 of record CM075344.1, on the reverse strand, counting down.
TGATGACGGTCTAATACTGATGATGATCAGATACTGATGCAAGATGAAATCCTGATATCAGTCTTGTTACTGATGATGTCATTATGGATGCTACAGAAACTGGCAAGTGCTATAAAACAGGATCTTTGTTTGAGGAACAAGCAAGAAGATATTATGAAGGAAAGAGTTTTCTATTGATGGAAACTATCGACTAGAAGGCAGAACATTGTTATGTATAGATTATATCTTTCTGTTATTAGTTGATAGGTAGCATTATAAATACTCTCTCTATATCATTGTAAAAAGTGTCGAACAAGTGTGTTGTGAGTTCGTGTGCATAGCTCTGTATAAGGTTTGTATTCGAGAGTTCGAAACAAACAGAGAGAGAGATTTGTATTGTCAGCAGCTGCTAAAGGTATTGTACACCTTTGGTAGAGTTTGTATTTTATCTTTTTAATACAAACAGAGTTTGATTCATTCGTTTATTCTTGTTCATATAATCAAGCAAAAATCAGACACGATTAAATAACTTGTATTCAACCCCCCCCCCCTTCTACAAGTTATTCGATTTAACAATTGGTATCAGAGCGGGTTGATTTCGAATAATCATAAAGATCTGCAATCATGTCTGGTTACAAGGATGGGAATACTAAGATTCCTATGCTCAAGAGAAAAGAATGTACTCTATGGGAAGTAAAGATGTTGCATCATCTGGAAGCAACAGATCCTGATTATCTTGACAGAATCAGAGATTGACCTTTTGTTCCAACAAAGGTCGTTGGACAAACAATTGTTGATGGTGTGGTTGTTCCAGAACATACAGCAGAGAAGCCAAAATCTGAATGGTCAGATAAGGACAAGGAGAATGTTCTTAAAGATGCTAAAGTGAGAAACATATTATTCAACAGTCTTGATTCTGTTCTCACTAACTATGTTCTCTCCTGTAAAACTGCTAAGGATATATGGGACAATCTTAAGGTTCACTGTGAAGGAACTAAGCCAGTCAGGAAGAATATGAGGACATTACTTATACAACAGTATGAGTACTTTGAATCCAAGTCTGGTGAGTCACTTACTGATACCTTTGATAGGTTTATAAAACTCATCAATGAGATGGCCATGCATGGTAAATATTATGACTTGGAGGATATGAATACAAAGTTAATGAAAGCTTTGCCTGATTTCTACAATGAGAAGATATCTGCGATTGAGGAAGCTAATGATCTTGATGAGATTTCATTAGAGGCAGTATATGGAAAATTGAGAGCTTATGAACTTGACAAGCAGCAGAAGAAGAGCAGGAGTGAAGGAAAGATGAAGACTATTGCACTTACTGCTCAATCTGAAGTAAAGAAGCTTCTTGAAGAACAACATGAAGAGATTGCTGTAAAGAATTCAAGGAAGAAGAAAAGCAAAGAAAGTTCTGAGTCAGAGACTACTGATATGGACTCTGACAACCATGATTCTGAATCTGAGATGCAGGAACTCTTTGCTATGTTTGCTAAAGCCTTCAAGAAAGGAAGATTCAACAGGAGAAGATTTAGCAAAGGACCTATTAACATTATAGTTGCTCGTTACATTGCCTTGCCATTGATAGGCACTGTGGTTGTCAGAACTGTAGTAAGATTAAATTTGGTGCATGTAGATCCTTTGTACAGTTAGATTGAGAATTTGTGAGCATTTTGGATGTATTTTTTCAAGTGTATAACAGTAATTATGTTTTTTAATCTATGTTTGTGTTCAAATTGAATTGGGAAATTTAAATTATTGTAGGTTTTTCATTGTACAAAATTTGTTAAAGCAGGTTATTTTGATATTTTAACAGGTTTTTGGATATGGGCACGGAGAAACAAAATTTTTTTTTTTTTAATTTTTGTGGACAATATACGTCGGTTCTCACATAGGCGATGTATAAAGCATAATCTATATACGTCACCATTTTGGACATTATACGTCGCCTTTCTTTGACATTATACGTCGCCTTCTTTCAACTTTATACGTCGCCTTTTTAACCGACGTATATTAAACTTTATACGTCGCCTTTTTAACCGACGTAAAAGACTCATGACTTTATACGTCGCCCTTCTATACGTCGCCATTTAACCGACGTATAAGACCTATTTAACCGACGTAAAAAGCCAATTTTGTACTAGTGCCTTTTCAAAAGAAGGAGGAGAAGAAGAGTGACAAAGGCAAAGGTACAATTGTCAAGCTTGATAAGGCCAAGATCAAGTGCTTTAATTGCAGCGAGCTTGGACACTTTGCTAGTGAGTGTAAGAAGCCTAGGAATTCAGGAAAGGGTAATGCACTTATGGTCACACAGAAGGATTAGGCTGATTCCAGTGATTCTGAAGATGAATTGGATTATGACAACATTGCATTGATGGCAAATGGTTCAGACAAACCTGGATCTCCAAAGAAAACTTCTCCATCCTCTGTTAAGGTATCACTTCACTCTCTTGATTCATTTGATAGCTTAAATTCTGATGAAATTAGAACTATCCATGCTGAGTTTAAGAATCTTATGACTAATTTTAGAATTCTTACTTGTGAAAAAGATGAACTTAAGGTTAAGAATGATAAATTAGTTGATAGAAATAATTTTCTTGAATCTGAGTTAATTCAAATGGAAGAATACAAGTTAAGTTCTGATAAAGCTAAGCATGATTATAGTGTTATTCTTGAGGCTTATGACTATGTCAGAAAAGAACTAGAGATATAGAGAGAAGTGATTAAGACCATTAACAATTCCAGTAAAAAGACTATAGAAATCTTTGAAAGTGGAATTCGTGGTAAGGTTAATGGTTTAGGTTTTGATAAGGCTAGACAAGAAGAAAAAGTAGCTATTGTCAATGATGATAGTAAGGTAGAAGCTAGCACATCTAAATCTGAAGATAAGAAAATTGTTTCTGAACCTAATCATGTTAAATTTGTTGATTCAAAAGGTACCCCTGTTGTACACAAAAGGATTAACAATAGTAATTCAGATGAGAAAGTGTTAGAGAAACCTAAGAATGTAAACATAGGGTTTCTGTCTAAGTCTCAGTTGAAACAGAGATTAGATGGTCTTTCAGAGTCTAGCAAGATCAAAAGAAATAGGAATGGAAAAGAAGGTATTAACAAAGAGAATAATTACAAGAATGTACCTGATGCACCTAGGAAAAAATGCTATAAGTGTGGAAATCATAATCATTTGGCCCTAGACTGCAATCAAAAACCTTCTTGGAAAACTGAGTCCAGATTCCCCAAGACTCAGAAAATTCAATACCAACCACAAAAAGCTTGTTATCATTGTGGTAGTTTACTTCATTCCATTTACATGTGTAGAGAATATCATGAACTGTATTATGACTATTATTCCTTGAAATCTGAAACTCCTAGTCACAAACAGTTTGTGAAATTAGAGTCTAAAGTTGACTCTACAACAGGTAAAGTAAAGACAAAATTCTCAAAGCCTGTTGTTTCTAAATCTAGTAAGAAAGGATCCAATCAAAGTTGGGTCCTAAAAAATTCTAACTAGTTACTTTTTGTTTGCAGGGCACAGGAAAGAAGCATTCAATTATCTTGGACAGTGGATGCTCTGGACATATGACTGGAAAGAAGTCCCTGCTTACAAAGTTTGAGAGGAAAGCTGGCCCAGTAATATCTTTTGGAGATGGCAACAAAGGAGAAACTCTGGGATATGGCTCAATTGTTTTGGGGAATGTCATCATAGAAAATGTAGCACTGGTTGAAGGCTTGAAACATACTCTTTTAAGCATAAGTCAACTGGGTGATAAAGGTTACAAATCAATCTTTGACAGAGAAGGATGCAAAATCTTGAATATGCAGAATGGAGACATTGTTCTAACTGGTCAAAGACATGGTAACATATATGAAGCCAGCTTAAGTGATACATCTAAAGGAATTGTTAGATGTCTCTATAGCAAAGCAACAAGTAATGAAAGCTGGAATTGGCACAAGAAACTCTCACATCTCAACTTCAAGAAGCTTAATCAACTTGTTAAGTACAATTTGGTGAGAGGCCTACCTCAGGCAAATTATGTGCAAGATGGACTTTGTGATGCATGTCAGCTTGGAAAGCAAAGAAGAACCACTTTCAAGAGCAAGACTGAAAATTCGATTACTGAACCATTTCACATGCTACATCTTGATTTGTTTGGTCCAGTAAACATTATGTCTATCAGCAAGAAAAGATATGCTCTAGTGATAGTGGATGATTTCACAAGGTTTACATGGGTGTTCTTTCTACATAAGAAGGATGAAGCTCCTGAGCAAATCATTGAACTTGTAAAGAATATTCAGAATAACTCTGAGTACAAAGTTAAAGTACTTAGGAGTGACAATGGTACAGAATTCAAGAATTCTACAATGGAGGGGTTTTGTGTAGACAAAGGAATTACTCAACAGTTTTCTGCACCTGGTACACCTCAACAGAATGGTGTAGTGGAAAGAAAGAACAGGACTCTCATAGAGACAGCAAGAACCATGCTTGCAGATGCAAAACTTCCAACCTACTTTTGGGCAGAAGCTATTAACACTGCATGTTTCACTCAAAACTGTACCTTGGTAAATAGTCATGGAAAAACTCCCTATGAGATGATCAAAGGAAAGAAACCAAGTGTGAAATACTTTCACATCTTTGGATGCAAATGCTATGTCCTAAAAGTTCATCCAGAACAACTTGGAAAATTTGAAGCCAAATCGGATGAAGCAATTTTTCTAGGATATTCAGCATCTAAGGCCTTCAAAGTTTATAATCTCAGAACTCAAATTTTTATGGAATCAATTCATGTTGCATTTGATGATAAGAAATTTGGAATTTTGCAAACTGATGAAAGCCATGACAAATTGGAATTTGAAAATCTGAAGAATTCTGAGATACTCTCCAGTGATGATGAAGGTTCTCCAGAAGGAATTTCTATTGCTTCTCAAAGGAATGCTACTGTTGAGGGGGAGCAAATAAATCAAAGAGAACACAGTGATCATCAGGAGCAAACTAGCTTTTCAGAGTCTACTCCATCAGGAACTGATCTTTTAGAGTCTACTGAGGAAAGATCAGTAACTAGCAGCAATATGGAATCTACTGATTCTATTGATCAAAGGAGAGTTTTTGAAGGTAGAGATAATTCTTCAACAAGAGATACCACTAACTTAGGGGGAGAGACTAGTAGAGTTAATCTACCACCTGTTAGAAAATGGACAAAGGATCATACTGAAAATTTGATAATTGGTGATCCAAATAGTGGTGTTCGAACTAGAAGATCAATTCAAAATGAATGCTTGTATAGTTGCTTTCTCTCAAAGAATGAACCTAAGAAGGTTGAAGAAGCCTTACAGGATCCTGATTGGATAATTGCAATGCAGGAGGAGTTAAATGAGTTTGAGAGAAACAAAGTCTGGAAACTGGTACCAAGACCTAAAGATAGATCTATTGTTGGTGCAAGATGGGTTTTCAGAATCAAGCTAGATGAATCTGGTATGATTGTAAGAAACAAAGCAAGACTGGTGGCCAAGGGTTATTCTCAGGAAGAAGGCATTGATTATGATGAGACCTTTGCACCTGTAGCAAGATTGGAAGCAATCAGAATGTTTCTTGCATTTGCAGCTCATTCAAAATTCAAGGTATACCAGATGGATGTAAAGAGTGCTTTTCTAAATGGCAAACTTGATGAGGAAGTGTATGTGGAACAACCACCTGGATTTGTTGATCCAAAATTTCCAAATCATGTCTACAAACTTGACAAGGCACTCTATGGACTAAAGCAGGCACCAAGAGCATGATATGAGACTTTGTCTAAATTTCTTCTTGAAAATGGCTTCACAAGAGGTACAATTGACAAAACTCTATTCTTTAGAAAGATAAAAGGTGAATTGCTTTTAGTTCAAGTTTGTGTTGATGATATTATTTTTGGTTCTACTAATGAAAAGTTGTGTGCTAAGTTTAGCAAGCTTATGCAGTCTAAGTATCAGATGAGCATGATGGGTGAATTAAATTATTTCTTAGGCTTGCAGGTCAAACAGACTGAGACTGGTATTTTCATTAATCAGTCAAAGTATATCAAAGATCTTTTAAGAAGGTTTGACTTTCAAGACTGTGCAGTTGCAAAAACACCCATGGCAACAGCCACTAAACTAGACTCTGATCCTAAGGGAAAGAGTGAGGATAATACTAGTTATAGAGGCATGATAGGCTCATTGTTATATCTAACTGCAAGTAGGCCAGATATAATGTTTTCTACCTGTTTATGTGCTAGATTCCAAAGTGATCCTAAGGAATCCCATTTAATTGCTGTGAAGAGAATTTTTAGATATCTCAAAGGAACTCCAAATCTTGGTTTGTGGTACCCTAGAGAATCTGATTTCTTTCTAATTGGCTATTCAGACTCTGATTATGCAGGATGTAAAATAGACAGGAAAAGCACTACAGGTACATGTCAATTTTTGGGAAACAGATTGATTTCTTGGGCAAGCAAGAAGCAACAATCTGTCTCAACCTCAACTGCAGAAGCTGAGTACATAGCAGCAGGCAGTTGTTGTGCACAGCTCCTTTGGATAAGAAATCAGTTGATGGATTATGGTATGACACTTAGTAATATTCCTATGTTTTGTGATAATACTAGTGCTATTAAAATTGCAGAAAATCCAGTTCAACATTCAAAGACTAAGCACATTGATGTCAGGTATCATTTTATTAGAGAACATATTGAGAATGGTACTGTGGAACTTCATTTTGTTCCTACTGACAAACAGCTTGCAGATATTCTAACTAAACCACTTGATGAGACTACATTTAGTAGATTAGTAAGTGAGTTAGGAATGTTAAATTTTTAGATCTTTAACATCTGCAATAGTAGCAAGGTATGTTGTTTTTAGCTTATAGACTTGATATTCTTGTCAGGATCTATATTTGATTGTTAAATGCTTTAGCTATAACACTTTGCCTTGATAAATTTCAGTATGATAGACTTGTTAATAATCATCAGGATTAGATTTGTTATTAGGATACTAACGTCATCAGTATTGTGTCAGTATCAGGATTGTGAAAATTGTTTCAAATCCTGACGTTTACTTTCTGTAGTAATCTAATTCTGTGATGTGTTAAGTCTATGCCAGCAAGTTTTAATATTTGCATACTGATAATTTATACATCATTCAATAATCAAAAGACAAGTAGATAATAAGAAATTGTATTTTCATTAATTGAAAGCATTACATATATGGAAATGAAATACAAACATCTTTTTGTCTAACTTCTACTGATAATCCTATACTTGTCTAATGATATGGTTTCTGAGATACAGGACAAGGAACATCAAGAAATCCATCAGGGGATTTGAACAGCCTCGTCTGCTTCTGGATTCCTTGTCTGGGCGACTTGAATGAGAGTAGCTAACTTAAATGAATAGCATCTCCATCAAGATCAACCTCAGACTCTCGGCCAAATTCTTCATCCTCAAGTTTTGAGAAGGTTAGGGGAAGATTTTATCCAACAGATGGATGTTCTAGGAGAAACCTCTGGATATTATCTAAAACTAATTCATCCATGATTAGTTCGATGAGAAGAGTCGTCTTTTCAAAGAGATGATCAAGAACAGGATGTTCATCGACTGTGAAAAATCTAAAAAATGGGTTTGAATGGAATTTTGGTTTGAGAAGCATTGTAGAGAAGAAAAGAAATTGAAAGGTTTATGGAGAAAGGCATAAGGCGTCTGTTTCTTTTAAAGAAAGACGTGAGAAGCTGAACAGTCACTTGGAAGTTTTAATGAAGTCAGATGCTAATTATTGAGTATGACTGTATTTTTTGTTTTCAAGAAATGTTGAATATATCTAACCAATTGATTTTTGTTCAGATTAATTGTTTATTTCTTTTTCAGATAAAAGAAAAATGCCACGTGGAAACTCCAATTAAGTCTCTGAAATCAGGATGATATTGATCAGGATTTCATGTGTGACCATCAGGATTTGAGAATTATTATATTTTTAAAATCACATTGTATTTTGTGATTATTTTGATGAGAGGTCAACAGGAAAAGGAAGCTGATCAGTATTGATTATTTATACCCTGATTTATTTCATGAAAATCAATTTTGGATTTTATTTTCCAAAAATCGTGGGTAACCGCACTTTTCAGGGACTGACACCTGTCAATCTACGTGTTAACGTGGGATAGTGGTCTGAAAGATTTGTGAAATATATTTGTTTTGAAACTCTAATCGTGTAATTGCTTTCTCTAATTTTACATTCTCTAAAGCAATAACACTCTTGAGTTTTCAAAATCACTAATCCGTTTCAAGATTTTTTTTTAAAGTTCTTTTCAGATAAAAAATGGCAGCTAAGAGAAGATTACCTAAATCAGTAGCCTTCAAGTTTGGTGACTTTGATTTTATGACGAACAATCATGTAGCAGCTATCACCAACAAGGAAGGAGTGTCATCTGATTTTCATCCAATCATGGACTTTCTGGCATATGGACCATTAAGTTATGCATTGACAGCATCTCCACAGATTAATCAAGCAGCTATTACACAAGCTTGGGAGAATGCTGAGGTGATTGATTCTACTCAGAGTCAATCAGGTAAGATTGTTCTACACTTAGGACAAGATTCTTTTGATATTACTGAATCTGTTGTTAATTCAGTACTTCACTTACCTGTTAGTTTGAATTATGAGAATGTACCATCTGATGATAATGTGAGAACTATGTTGTCTGAATTAGGTTATAGTGGACCTTTAGACAACATGAGCCAGTTGAATAGGTCTTTTCTTAGAAAGGAATGGTCTTTCTTCTTTGATCAAATTGCTAAATGTTTTACTGGTAAATGTAGTTCTTTTCAGCAAATTACTTCTGTTACATCACATATTGCTTATAGTTTGCTTTATGACAGAGTAATTAACATTGGTCACATTATCTTAAGTCAGATGAGTATTAAACTTGGGTTAAGAGATCAAAACAGGAAAATGGTTTATTATCATAGATTTATGCAAATGTTTATTAACCATTTTATTCCTGATGTTGAAGCTAGATTTGGTAGGGAACATTGTGTTTCTTCTTATGAACAGCAAAAGAGAATTTTCTCTGACATTATAAAGAAGGACAATGAAAAGAATCTAGATGAAATACCTGCAATTCATTATCCATATCATGTTCAGGTAATTCTTAAAACTCATCTTCCTACTCTCTACAATTCTTCTTTCTTTTGTGGTGAAATGGCTCAGGAATCTCATTTGGAGGAGAACCCACCTGTGTCTACCCAAGTAGCCCAAAACATTATAGTCTCTGAAACAATTCAAGAACCAAATTTTGATCCACAGTCTATTGTTTCAAAGAAACCAACCTCTGATGTTTCTCAAAAGATATCAGTTGTAAGGAAGAGAAGATTTGTTGTGTCAAGTAGTAGTAATTCTAGTGAAGATGATGATGATTTAACTCTTGCTGAGAGAGCAGAATTGAAGGCTGCAATTCAACTTTCTCTGTTAGCACAAAGAGATGAAAAACCTAGCCACAGCCAGGCTGCAGTCTCCCAAAAGGCTGTAGTTCTTAAAAAGGGAAAACAGTTACTGGATACTGTCTCTCAAAAGACTGTGTATATTGAACAAAGATCTCATCCCAAGATCACTTCTGTGTCTACACCTCTTGAGTCTTCTCAGGATAAATCTTTTGCTCACTATACCAGGAGAACAAGGAGAAAGATTCAATTGTCACCTACACACACAGAGTCTATTCCAACTAATATCATGCAGGTCTCTACAAATAAAGCTACAATCAATTCAGCAAATGACCATAGAGATCTGGATATTGATTCTTCATGGGAAACTACATTATCATACAGACTGGCTATGGGACTAATTTCTCTCAAAGTGAAGTTGTCAAGGCTTGTTCTAGATTTTTTGGTTGAAAGAGTACCAAAACTTTTATTTCCAGAAGAATATGGACTTCTACATCAAAGACTTGACTTAATGAAGATGTATTTCTATGTATCTGTCAGAAGACAATTAGTCAAGAAATTTGGACTCTCGAAGCATGTTGCACTTCAATCACTTCATGCATATTTATTTGACAAAGATGTCATTATTGAAGATGCCTCAGCTCAAGGTGAACAACAGGAGGAAGTAGATAGAGGAATGCAGTCAACAGAAGATACTATTGCACCAGTGGTGAATAATAGGAAAGATCAGATCACAGTAACTGCAACACAAGAACCATCTAGTCAGAGGAAGGATGACTCAGGAACTGTGATAGCTGATGCTGAAAGGACTTCTGTGATGACTGAGAATGCAAGTGAAATACCCTATGATATGGGAGGACTAACTTTGACTGGTTTTCTTGAAGATCAAACAAATTTTGTTCAGTCAGAGTCTATCTACCTTGAGGGTGAGTCTCAACAAACAACACTTAAAGATGGTATGGTGTCTAATGAAGTATTACTGAAGACATCAGAGTCTAGTAAAGAACCTGAAAGTGGTATACTGGAGCCTGTAGTCTCTGGAAAGAAAGTAGATGATTGTATGGGTTCAGACACTATAGCAGCTCACTCCTTGGAGAAAACCTCAAGCCCCTTGCCATATGAGGAACCCTCTCTCCATGTGAGTTCAGGTATAAAAACTCCTTCTAAACTCTATTATTCTGTAGGTCATGAGAGCACTTATCCAAATTTGAGTGATACACTTGAAAAGATGGACTTAGATCCACAAACTGAGAGGCTGGCTCCTGACCAGGCAAAAGGTGAGGTAGAAAGAGTGTTGACTTTAGTAAGTCAAAGTGAGAATGAGGGTATGGATGATCAACTCCATAGTGAGGGAGAGAAAATTAGGAAACCATCGTTTGATTTCTGGGATCAGGTTTTTCCTGAATCTTGGTTTGAAAATTTGGGTATGGATGCTGGTACTTATTCATTCATCAAAATGTATCAGAAGAATGACCTAGCACATCACAATGCAAAGCCAGAAGTTAAAGCTCAGAAGCAAAAAGAGAGGCTTGCAGGAATCATTAACAGAAGAGGTGCCAGGATAAAGCAATCTCTTGATACATATGTACCAGATGAAGTTCCTAATGATCCTAGTGTTCCTTTGTATGTACTTCCAATATCAGCTAGAATTGAGACATCTACAGTCTCTGATCACTCTAAGGAGGAGTCAGGATTTGAAGATGTTAGTACACAGAATACTGGTGAAGGAGATGATGATCATGTTTCAGCTCCAGATCAGAAAGATGAAGATGTTGATACTTCTAATCAGATTTTATTACTTGAATATCATACAACCCAAGCAACTTCTTCTACAAGACTTGAAGATACAGTTCTATCTGATTCTGATTCTGAAGATACTAGAAGCACTTCCAACATTGAAGTTCATTCTGATGTTTTGAAAGATATTCAGAATTCTCAAATTGCTATGCAAACAAGACTTCAATCACTTGAACATAACCAAGTCACAATTATGGAAAATCAAGCAGTTCTGATGAATATCATTTGTTCTGTTTCTGAATCTCTTGGAATAAATGTTGATGATGTCAAAAAGGGGGAGATAAAGACAATTCAAAGACAACAACACCAGACTGGGGGAGATAAAGAGCAGACAAAGGGAAGTAAAAAGTAAAAAGAAGAACTAGGAGTGATAGTGGTGAATCTCAGCTATGAAGTGGTAAAGGAAGAGCAGCATTAATAGTTAAAATTATTTCTTCTAAGTACTAGATAATCGTCTACATCTGGGAAGGAGGTACTTAACTTCATAATTCTACATTCATAAATTCTATTCTGGTTGTATTGTTATATATTTTGACATCCACAACTTAGATTTATGCTTCAGATTTTAAAGCATAAATAGGGGAGATTTTTAGGAATAATTCATAAGTTGTGATGATAAGAATAGAATTTACACATTATACTTCTTGTAATCCTGATTATATAAAGGATTTAGCACTATATAGGATTTATGTGTAAGACAGTTATCTGTACAATTTTGTCAGGAATGAACAGTGTATCGGAGACTACATGTCAGGAACAAAGAGCAAATCCTGATGACGGTCTAATACTGATGATGATCAGATACTGATGCAAGATGAAATCCTGATATCAGTCTTGTTACTGATGATGTCATTATGGATGCTACAGAAACTGGCAAGTGCTATAAAACAGGATCTTTGTTTGAGGAACAAGCAAGAAGATATTATGAAGGAAAGAGTTTTCTATTGATGGAAACTATCGACTAGAAGGCAGAACATTGTTATGTATAGATTATATCTTTCTGTTATTAGTTGATAGGTAGCATTATAAATACTCTCTCTATATTATTGTAAAAAGTGTCGAACAAGTGTGTTGTGAGTTCGTGTGCGTAGCTCTGCATAAGGTTTGTATTCGAGAGTTCGAAACAAACAGAGAGAGAGATTTGTATTGTCAGCAGCTGCTAAAGGTATTGTACACCTTTGGTAGAGTTTGTATTTGATCTTATTAATACAAACAGAGTTTGATTCATTCGTTTATTCTTGTTCATATAATCAAGCAAAAATCAGACACGATTAAATAACTTGTATTCAACCCCCCCTTCTACAAGTTATTCGAGTTAACAGACTGTGGTTGTTGATACTGATGTGTTGCCTTTCTATCATGGTTTCATGGTGTGATGTCATGGCATTTAGCCTTGTTGTTGTCTTGTTGTTTCGACTGATGTTCATTCCAGTCCTAGATTTGTTTTTTGGCCGTTCGAGTTCGTTTTACGACTCTGTGAGGTCCTTCTGATTCTAAGCCCCATTGTGGGTTGCTTGTTCTGAACTCCCTGGTGAATTGTAAGTCCAGTTGAGAGTTCTTTGATTGATTTGATTGACCATTATTGGTATTTCTCTAAGCCTACTTTGTTAGGTTCCAAATTTGATTTGATTGATGTTCATTTCAATCGAATTTCTAAACTGAATTCTGAATATTGTGATCCTTTGTGATCATTTTATGTTATGGCCGTTCGAATCATTTTGACTCTGTGAGGTCAGAATTTTGTGATATTTTGAGATGGAATTTCCTGTGATTTGTGTTATTTTCTTCTGGATTTCTAGACTCCCTTTGTCTCTTGGTGGTCATTGTTGCTCCTATGTGAGCTTACCTTACCCTTACCTGTTGCTTACATTTCCATGAGGGTTGTTCTGATGCTTCCAAAATGATGTGATCTCTGGTTGCTTCACCTTATTCTATCAACTGCTGCCTTATTGACTTTTATAATTTCCTAAAGTTCTGATGGGTTGATGTGTTTGCTTCTTCCTTGTTGTACTCACCTTGCTGTTATTACTTACCTGGTTCATTAACAAACTCCAGTTGCTGTGTGAATTCTGAAGTTACTTGCCGTTTTATTTGATCCACTTAGTCTACCAAAGTTGCTGAGTATAGTATATGTGAGAATTTGCTGACAGGAATGGTTCAATTTTAGAAGTTGTTTTGTCAGGTTTCTGAAGTATGTTCAACTTCAAGTTGAAGGTTTCCAGATTCTTCCAACCTCCAACTTAAGGGGGGATGTTGAAGTATATAGTAGTATATAGTTTCACATCAGCAAAACCATCCAAGAAGTGATAACTGGCAATGAGTTGAACTTAGTTGATTAGTTGTCATTCGGTAGTGTAGCTCCTGTATATAAGTAGTATAGCTTGATAGTTATTGTTACTTACTTTGTTCATTCACAATGTAGATTCTATATGTACCTTTCATTTCTCTTTCTGGCTTTGTACATAAAATAGTTCGTTACAATTTGATCTTCGTCTTCAACTTTCATCTGAGCTTTCTGCAATTCAGATTTCTGAAATTATCATTTAGAATATCATAAAATAGATAAATTTTAGTTATATAATACGAGTCGAGTCGAATCGAGTCAAATGAGCACACGATGACCCGCACATGTACATACATGATTACATGACAATAATTTACAAATCATGCTCGGATAACTTGATGAACCTGCAGATCACTTGTAATGATTAAAATAAATAAAACAACTATGCTACTTGTTGTTTATGCGCTTTCAAATTTAAAGAGGAGCATTTTATTTTATGTTTATCATTTATATATTCAAACTACAAAGTACAAACTAAAAATAGCAGGACCCCTTTTGTCAAAACCAAAACCATTATTACATGACAAACTGGGCAAAGAAGAGACTCCGATCATTTTAAATAAGATTAACGGTCCAAATATATAAGATACTAACAAAACACACTCATATTAATTGCAAAGTGAACAAACTTTTTTTCAAATATGGGTCCAGCTCCAGCACCACCCACCAGATCAATCAAATTATTAGTATTAGAATTTAGAATATAACAAATTAAATTTGAGTTTATTGTCCATCTCTTTTCAATAATATCTAAAAACATATAGCCGTTGGGATGTGCAGCATTGCCTCCAGAAAATCTTGTCCAATGTCTCAATCTAGTCTACTAAAAGTCTAAAATACAGTACACACTGAATCACAAACGCTCCATATCTATCTCCTTTATATGCCTCCCTATATATACATGGTAATGAAAAGTTTACATGTAGTAAAACATTTGTTCTAATCTCTCTCTCTCTCTCTCTCTCTCTCTCTCTCTCTCTCTCTCTCTCTCTCTCTCTCTCTCTCTCTCTCTCTCTCTCTCTCTCTCTCTCATACACACATTATTCTAACCTTTTAAATAAGCTTTCTTGATTAATCTTCCCAGTCATAAAGATTCAATTTTTGTAATCCCCATAACAAAAAGATCCAATCTTTACAATGGGTTTGTGGGCTACTTCATTATCTGTGTTACTTTTTGTGATTTTAATGGGTTTTAGAGTTGAAAGTCTAGGTGTGAATTGGGGTACAATGGCAACTCACAAGTTGCCACCAGAAGATGTGGTTCAGATGTTAAAAGACAATGGGATTCAAAAAGTCAAACTGTTTGATGCAGAGCAGAGTACAATGAGTGCTCTTGCTGGCTCTGGGATTGAAGTTATGGTTGCGATTCCTAATGATCAGCTTGAGTCTATGACCAGTTATAAGCGAGCTAAAAAATGGGTGCAGCACAATATTACTCGTTACAATTTCCATGGAGGAGTTAACATCAAGTAAGCTTCTGTCCCTTTTTTGTTGTTAAATCATTTACTAGACTATTGATATATTCTCTGCTTGCTTGAATACAAATCAAGATCTTTTACAATGATCGGAAAGAAAGATGAAATACTTTTTTTAAGTTCACAACTATGCACTTACATATTAGACTAGTGAAAATTTGCACAGATATGTACTCATATTAGGCAACTTAATGAACTAGTGTTACCTATCAGAATTGACGGGAGAAAGCATGACTCATGATTTAGCAGTGTAAATTTGTTTTGTTGAGAGTTCTTATAGTTACTTTATTCTTATGCAGATATGTGGCAGTTGGTAATGAGCCTTTCCTGAAGTCCTATAACAATTCATTTATCAATATTACCTTCCCGGCACTTCAGAACATCCAGAATGCGATCAATGAAGCTGGTTATGGCGACTCCATTAAAGCAACTGTTCCTTTAAATGCTGATGTTTATGGTTCGCCAGAAGATAAGCCTGTCCCTTCTGCCGGAAGATTTAGGCAAGATATTCTTGGACAAATGACCCAGATTGTGCAGTTTCTAGACCAGAACAAAGCACCATTCACTGTTAATATATATCCCTTTTTAAGTCTTTATGGCAATGATAACTTCCCCATTGACTATGCCTTTTTTGATGGAGTAACTCTTCCTATGCATGATAACGGAATCGACTATCAAAACGTCTTTGATGCCAACTTTGATACTTTGGTTTCTTCATTGAAAGCTGCAGGTTACGGTGACATGCCCATTTTCATAGGGGAGGTTGGATGGCCAACCAATGGGGACAAAAACGCTAATGTGAGATATGCTCAGAGATTCTACAACGGGCTTCTATCAAGACTTGCAGCCAATAAAGGCACCCCGCTTAGGCCTGGATTTATTGAGGTTTATTTGTTTGGACTCATTGACGAGGATGCTAAGAGTGTAGCTCCTGGCAATTTTGAGCGCCACTGGGGAATCTTTAGATATGATGGACAACCCAAGTATGAAATGGATCTTTCAGGTCAAGGGCAAAACAAATTTCTTGTACCTGCACAGAATGTGAAGTATCTACCTCAGCAGTGGTGTGCATTTAATCCAGATGCCAAGGATCTAAGCAAACTTGCTGAAAATGTCAACTATGCTTGCACATTTGCTGATTGCACGGCTCTAGAGTATGGATCATCTTGTAATGGCTTGGATGCCAATGGAAATGCCTCTTACGCATTTAATGCATACTTCCAGGTTCAAAACCAAGGGGATTTGAGCTGCAATTTCCAAGGACTTGCCTCAGTGACAACAAAGAATATCTCGCAAGGGGAATGCAATTTTACCATTCAGATAATGTCGTCACGATCTTCCACTGCAGGTCCCTCACTTGTGGCCATGGTTTTTCTAGCCTTTCTCACATTATTCATGTTTTACTAGCCTATACAAGTTTAATAGTTTTCCTCATTTTCGATGTCACGTTTTCCTCTAGCAAGTGCCATCAATGTAGATATCTTCTGAAAGTTTTGATTATGTATAATGGAGTAATGAAGGTTGTTGCTTCATATATAGATTTTGAATTCCGGTGTGCATTACATAGATAGATTTCTTTTTTCCTCTCTTTTCTTGTATGCAAGGATCTTTCCGACCCTGTAACCGGAAAATACTTGAACTATACTAAATGAGAAGTAACATAAAGCTTCGGAACAGGTCACAAATTTCCACCAGAAATAGCGGTTCACTTGATACAAGGCAATGAATTAAAAAGGTAAACTAGTATACTTGCTTAATTCAACATGAATAATAAATGCTCTACCAGGCTTACCAGCTCTAGGATATAATTTATGGTTGCGATTTCTGATGACGACAAGCATTCACCAAAATGTTACCAGTTGCAGCACTTCCATCCTTTCTTTATTTTTCTCTTGGTCCTTCAGTTTCTACAAGGTTTGCTTACAAAGTGCTGTTATATCCGAAATATCATTTCAGCTTATCACATTTCTGCAATGTAAATCAGCATGCACAATCTTCATCTTCCAAGTCTGATTCAACTTTTACAAGTTATAAAGATGAAGTTATCAATTCATCACACTCTGTTTTGACATCAATGCGCACACACATTTTTGGATAGAGTACTGAAGTGATGTTATGCTTCTTATATCATGAGCGTTTTAATTATTATAAGAGTAAATTGCAGAAAAGTGGCTTGAACTAAAATCTAAAATTTTTTTGCAGAATGATGGCCAATGTATTAAAGTGAACATTTTGGGGGCCGAACAAAATATTTTAAGCAATAAAAGGGCTCCGCTCAGCCTAGCCTTAACACCGTCAAGTCTGTTAGGGATATTTTTGTCAGTTCACAATTTTTATAACTCTAATTTCACAATTTTTATAACTCTAATTTCGCAAATCACAAAAATATTAGGTTTATTTTCAGTATTTATTTTTTGTCTGATTTATTTTGTTTAATTCGAAACTAAGTAGCTCCCCTGTTTATTTTCGTTTAATTCACATAAGACCCGGTTCAAGCTTTTTGCCCTGTTCTTCTAAACAACACCCAGCAACCCCCCTTCTTCATTTTCTTTCCTTCAATTCACGCACAAAATCCACCCATCTCCTTCCTCTTCAAACAAAACCCAGCTCCACCTCTCTCTTTCTCATCGGGTTAATTGGCATTTTGGTCACTCAACTGACAGGAAACTTGCAATCGGGTCATCAAACTTAAAAAGTTTTCAATCACATCATTGTACTCTTAAAAATTTTCATTCAGGTCACTAGCCGTTACACTCCGTTAAAAATTTGACGGAAAGTTGACTAAGTTTTGTGAGTTAGCTTGAATAATTCCATTGTGGCATGTATAGTCAGCTGAAGTAGCGTTTTGATCACCAAACTTACTAGAAACTCAGCTGACTGCACATTAGTTGAGTGACGAAAAATGCCGCTTCAGTTGACTGTACATGCCACGGTGGATTTATTCAAGCCAACTCACCAAACTTAGTCAGTTTTCCGTCTAATTTTTAACGGATTGTAACGGCCAGTGACCTGAATGAAAATTTTTAAGAGTACAATGATGTGACTGAAAACTTTTTGAGTTTAATGACCCAATTGCAAGTTTCCAGTCAGTTGAGTGACCAAAACGCCATTTAACCCCTTTCTCATCCTTCCCTCTCTCCCTCATTCCTTTCTTCCCCTCTTCTTCACTGCAAACACACACCTCTGTCACTCCTTTCACCACATCTTCTCCGCGCCACATCTCCACACCTTCACCACCGTTCTTTCCACCACTGCAAGCCCCCATTCGTCACTAACCCACCCAGCAGTTCACCAACGCCAACCACCGCTTAATTCTGAAATATTCCTATTTACCGAAAGCCTGGGAACCTTGAAATTTTCTGGAAGAGTTTCTGGAATTAAGTTCGGTCCTGCAGGGAGCAGGAAAGAGGGACAGATGTATCAGAGTTTTAGCAAGGGGGAAGTGTTACAAAATACATCTACTTAATATTTTGGCTCCCGGTCCCTGACAAACGTATGCCAGGGACCTCTTATTCAACATACTGTTTTTGGACCGTTGGATGGTTGATCCAACGGCTGTGATTTAAAAAAAACAATACCATACCGCATAAACTTTATGCGGTACGGAGTAATTACCAAAATGCCCCCCTGTTTTCACATAAAAAATCTACTGTTCACCGTACCGCAGAAAGTTTCTGCGGTACGTGAACAGTAGGGACATTTTAGTAATTACTCCGTACCGCATAAAGTTTATGCGGTACGGTGCGAATTTTTTTTTAAAATCAGAGTCGTTGGATAAACGATCCAACGGCTCTGAAATAATATACCAAATAAGGGGTCTGTGGCAACCGCAACCGTTTGCCACAGACCGAACCCCTAATATTTTTTGATTTTCATTTCGAACATCTAAGTTTGAGATTAAAGTTGGAGTCTTTACTTTAAAAAGTCAATTTTTTTTTTTTCTGTTAAGTAGAGGTAAATTAGGGTAAATTTTAACTTACTCAGACTTTATGTTCTACTCTACGAGCGAGATACACGAATGATGTTTGATTTGGGTTAAGATCTTAAAATTGAAATTTAAGCATGCAGAGGACTAGAGGAGCCTAACTTACCAAGAAAGAGAGAATCATGAATTACACCCACCAAGTACAACCAAATTATTTGGCTAAAGAACACGACCAAATTTCAGTATCTTAGTTGTTGATCATAAAAAATAAATCCGTAGTCTGTTGATAATAATAATACCTATAAAGGAGAAATAAACTTTAGAAAACTTAGGTGCGTTATTCGTCATTCCAATAGCAATACAGTTTCATACAGTACCTTGACTAAACAAAATAAATCAGACAAAAAATAAATACTGAAAATAAACCTAATATTTTTGTGATTTGTGAAATTAGAGTTATAAAAATTGTGAAATTGGAGTTATAAAAATTGTGAACTAACAAAAATACCCCTAACAGACTTGACGGTGTTAAGGCTAGGCTGAGCGGAGCCTTTTATTGCTTAAAATATTTTAGGGAAATTCTCAATGGTACCCTTGTACTTTTGGCTTTTGCCAATGGTACCCTTTTCCCGTTGGTACCCTTCATTATTCAACTGACAAGGATACCATTGAGAATTTCAGATACTAACATTTTGGTTGATATAGTGGTATTTCATGGAAAAGTCAAAAATACAAGGGTACCACTCGTAAGTCAAAAACACGAAATGGCACCACTTGGAAAAGTCAATAACAGAAGGGCACCATTGAGAATTTCCCAATATTTTATTCGGCTCCCAAAATATTCACTTTAATATATTGGCCATCATTCTGCAAAAAATTTTTAGTTCAAGCCACTTTTCTGCGATTTATTCTTAATTTAATTTTAAAAGGTTAAGGGGATGCGTATTTGTTGGAGTATGTGTACTGTAGAAGGAGTATCAAGGGTATTGCTTGTAATATCCATTTGTGAAAGAAGATTTTTTTAAAAAATAATTATTTATTTTATAAATACATATTTCAATTGTTAAAATTGATTAATACAATTGAAAATTGTTCATTTCTGTCAATTTCAACTAAGAAATCATTATTACTATTAATCAACTATTTTTTTAAATGATTAGGTATAATTTTATCAGTGTTCTAAAAATCATTCTATTTTTTAAAAATTGCCGATAAATCATTTAAAAGTATTTGGTGGATTTGATTTTTAAAATCCGATTTATCATTATGAAATATTTTTAATTGGCATATTATATTATAAATTAAATTAATTTATTAAATATTATTACAATATTAGAATTTATCCGATTTTTATTCCGTTTTTCATTTCGATAAATCCTAATTTACCAATAAATCACTATATACTTCAACCGATTTATTTTGATTTCCGAAGTTTACGAATTTTACTTATAAAAGGTTGAAACTAATATTAAATATGTAAAAATTAATTTACTATGAAAGTGTGATCACGTGACAGAGGCTAAATCATGTAAATGCAAAAAATTAGTATACTTATTACTTAGTAGTACAATTTCTTTTCAAAAATTCATATTCCACATGATCAAAATTATATTAAAAAACATTTAAACCTTAAAAACCCCTTTCTCACCGGCCCTAAAACCCTTTCCTGCTCAAATCAACACACTCTTTCTCTTCTCAACTCATTTCGCTTGATTTTTTCACGCCTGGGTTACTGAGGTATGCACTTTTAACTAAATGAAAATGAGGGCAATCAGCTTATTTAACTCTATCAAATATTGTTCTAGAGCTTCTTTCTTATTTTCAAGATTACAGCCAAGTAATTGCAACAGTGCCAGTTCTTTAAAATCCTACAAATCAATTTCATTTTTGTTAAATTATAGTGCTTCAATTCATACAACAACTAGCTTTAGTACAATCTTGAAGAACCCTCATCTTGGTTTTGAAGTCCCTTTAGGGCATAGTGAATTATAGCAATTACTGTTAGAGAAATGCAACTCTGGGTTTGATCATATTGATGATGCTTTACTTTTGTATAATGATATGGTTAATATGTTTCCACTTCCGGGTATTCGTTATTTTAATGAATTATTAGCTGCTGTTGTTAGAATGAATGATTATATGGCTGCTGTGTTTTTGTATAGAGAAATTTGTGGGTTGCGCATTTCGGTTGATGAATGTACTTTGACTACTGTTATGAATTGTTATTGCTGTTTGAATGGAGTTGATTATGGGTTTGCGATGTTCGGTTTGATGTTGAAGGGGGGTTATAGGCCGGATGATATTACTTATGGTACTTTGGTAAGGGCACTTTTTAGGGAGCGTAGGGTTTTGGAGGCGGTGGAATTGTACGAGAAGTTGGTTTTTGAGAAGGAAATTGATTGTGAA
Source organism: Kitagawia praeruptora (assembly GCA_037693485.1). Taxonomy (NCBI): domain Eukaryota; kingdom Viridiplantae; phylum Streptophyta; class Magnoliopsida; order Apiales; family Apiaceae; genus Kitagawia; species Kitagawia praeruptora. Next base: position 52,221,361 of record CM075344.1, on the reverse strand, counting down.
CTTGATTCTTATAGAGTTTTGCACGGTACATTTATAAATGGGTTGTGCACATCAGGGAATGCCAAAGTGGCTATTGGTATTGTTAGAGTAAGGGAACAAAGACGTTCCAAAGTGGATGTTGTAGATTATAGCACAGTCATCGATGGTTTATGCCAAGAAGGGCTTCTTGATGACGCGTTGGATTTTTTTAAGGAAATGATTGGAAGAGGGATTTTGCCAGATTTAATTGTTTGCGGTTCATTAATTCTTGGTCTCTGCAGGTGTGGGCGGCGGGAGGAGGCTATGAAAGTGCTGAACGATATAGAAATGAGGAAAATCTCTCCAAATACATGTACTTTAACTACACTGGCTCATGCATTTTTCAAGGTAGAAAACGAAATGGATGGACAAAATGTGCTTGATATGAGGATATTAAGGGGTGAAAATCTAAATGCAGTTACCTATAATGAACTACTGCATGGGTTTTCTTTTCAAGGTGAAACTGATTTAGCATTAGTGGTGCTCGAAATCATGATAAATATGGGGATGATGCCCAGTATGCATTCCTATACTAAATTGGTCGATACCCTTTGCAAGACACGGAGCGTAGAGTTTGCACTTCCTGTTGTCAGGTTGATGATGCGAAGTGGAAAGTATCCGGATGCATATATTTACAATGTGCTGATGCACGGATATTGCCTCCAAGGTCAGATGCGTGAAGCGATAGCTGTGTTTAAGACCATGTTGAATGCGAAGATTCTGCCCAACATTGTAAGTTATAACATTTTAATAAACGGATATTGCAAAAATATGGAAGTGGGTGAAGCTCTGAATCTGTTGCAGAACATGCGTCTTCGGGGTGTAAAACCTACAGTCGAAACTTACAACACAGTTTTACATGGGTATTTCAAGAGCGGTATGTGTGTTAAAGCAGAAGAATTCTTTAGTGAGATGATAAGCCAGGGCTATTTTCCAGATGCTTACACAATTGGTATTGTTCTTGATGGCTTATGCAAGAACCATTATGCTGAAGAAGCACTGTTTTTCTTTAAGAAATTGGAATGTAAGGGTTTGGTTAAGGACATATCTATTTACAGTATTTTTATTGCTGGATTATGTAATCAAGGAAAACTTTCCGAGGCGAAAAGGCTTCTTGATCACATTTCTTCAAAAGGTTTGAAAGTAGATGTTAAGACATATACAAAGGTGATCCAAGGACTTTGTCAAGGAGGGCTACTTGAGGAAGCAATGGAGCTGCTTGCTAAAATGGAAGCTAACGATTGCTTTCCAGATAATGTCATTTTTAACGTTATTACTCACGGATGTTTGGTAAGTAGGTCTTATTATCATGCAAGTATACTCCTGGAGAAAATGTTGCGTCTTGAATTCTCTCTAGATAAACCTAATGCCTTCTTGTTAGGGGATCGATTCTTGGCAGGAGAAGGTGATTCCACTTTCATTGCCTTATGTAAGAGGTTCTTCCCAAATGGTATTAAATAGGTAAATGTATCATAGCACAAAACTTTGATTTTGATGAAATTATGCTCTTGTAATATATATTCAAGTCCCTTGGCTTTATTCATCAAACTTTACATGATCTAAATAACTTGGTTTGTAGTCCTCTGAGTACAAGGTCTAGATGATATTCGATTTGGTATAAACATCTGAATTAGTTATCTCATATAATGGAAGCCCATCTAATTAGCTTCTGTCATAATATGGAAGTAGCATCAGCAGCAACAAAATCCGTGTAAGAATTGAAACTTCTGCAAGTGCGCAGATGAACTTGTGTTAGGGATGCTAAAAGGATAGGAGCTTTCTGTTGCGACAGCTACGCGCCATCATCATAGAAATCTCTCCTCTTCACATCCGAATTTATACAGGCACAACTTACCAGTATCAACACTAGAAATTCTGCCTCAAACTTAAATGCACTAGCTGCCTTTATTATCTACCTCACTCTTAAACGTATGTACAATCTCCATTGAATCCATCTCCATGTCTGCCTTTAATCTATGAAGGATCTTCTCTACATTCCATTACTTCTGTAATGACTGTCTCTGTAGAGCATGCTAACGGACCACACTAGCTGCAATACACAAACCTGCATTGTCACAGATATAGATCCCCAAAGCCAAGCTTGTCTTTATCAGCAAAAGTTGCAGTTCCGATGATGGAGGTTTTTGGTGGGCAGCTCGTCTGAATTAGTGAGTGCAGCAGCCTGTTGACTGCGGATGCCATTGGACTATGTACTAAATTGTTTACTAATTGGAAACCACCTAGCTCTACCTGCACATGAGTATTACTGCTGCTCCGAGTTATCATCAATTTTCCTTGTGATTGTAGCGCCAATTCAGAGTTTAAAAGTTTAAATTCAAAATTTTTATGTAAGTGTGAAATATAGTTTTAAAATTATTTATGAGATTTTATAGTAAAATCTATAATTATCTTTGAGACTTTTTATATAAGAGTGTTCTCTTTAGAATAATGGCATGATTGATATTAGTTAACACGAAGTAATACTGTACTAGTCTACTAGTATAAAAATATATGACTAATTAATTATGAATTACATAATTTAATAAAAGAAAAAAGATGTACTAATTAAAATTCAGGTTAATCATGTCGATTAATCCCCAAATTTAATTATTAATCTTTCGAAGATACCTTGACCATCCAACACTTAGAAACTTTTAACACTAATTCTAGCGATAGCTAAAAGAAAAATGCAGAAGCGAACTGAAAGCTTAAGAACTCAGAAGCATGCATGTGTAAATATTATATACATTATTGTTCTTTTATTGCACGTAGGTACAAGTTACAGACACCTCCAAAGAATCAACCTCGATGAGGTGGAGGTCCCAAGAACTAAACTCACATTTGAGCTTTAACACAGGAAAGCCAAACAGCGAAGATATAAAGCGAGAAAAGGATATTACAAAACGTAAGAAAGCAACAGAAAGACATAGATTTACATGAAATCAACCATCTTATGAACACCATACCCAATAGTTTCGTTCTGAAGAAAGTTATCAGCACCAACTCTCTCTCCGAATGTGTACGAAAACATGAGCAATCCTTGTGAGTTTACACAACCTTTTTGAACAGGATAAGTAACACTTGCACTACCTCCTGACGAATACGCATATTCATAAAGCTCCTTCATCGACAAGTGCAGTTCACCAATATATCGATCTCCAAACAATCTTTTGCAGTACAACTTAATAACCAGCATAGTACTATAATTTTTCAGTACACACTCACTTATTGTATAGTTTATAGTACAGTTCCAGGCAGGGTTTGTCTCTCCATGCGTATCCACCGGAGTTCTCCTCACCAATTCTAGCTGATTTCCGAACGAAACTCTAGCATAAACTTCCATCTTGAACAACTTTCGGACATCTTCGAGACCTTCTGCCTGGATTATGTTTATCACAAACTTTCTGTACTCCATCATGCTCCTCTTTCAAGTAATATTGTTTTTATTTATACTACACAAGATACTCTACAAATAGCGTGAGATTAGGGAAACCATACATATCAAAGTTGACTAAAACAATAGCTATCATTCTGTTTGGTCACTTGTTAATTAATTCACAAGTGCTATATTATATGTTGTCGAAAACAAACTTTGTATTTGCATTAATGTATATCGGAGTAGTTGAGAAGTATTGGTTGTATGTAGTATCAACGGGTCGGATTTGGATCGGATCATCCTAAATTCATATCCGAATTCGTTAAGATTTTTCGGATTCGGATCGGATTTGGAGTCGAATATTTTTTAGGTGATTCATATCCGATCGGTTCAGATTTCGAATTATCGGATCAGAACTCCGATCTGTTTAATAAATTTAAAAAAAATTATTTTTATTCCAAATTTATATTTCAAAATAATATTACTTTTGTAAAATTTGATATATTATATATTCCCTCCGTCCCAGCCGGTTCTTTACAGACGGCTGGGACACGGAGACCAAGAAATATAATTTAAATAGTGGGTGTAAATGTGTAATAGTGTAGTAGTGGGTGTAATAGTAATTTTATTATTAAAATAAGTAAGATAGTGGGTGTAATAGTGTAAAGTGTTGAAAAAATAGAGTAAAGTAGTGGAGTAGTGGGTGTAATAGTGTAAAGTGTTGAAAAAGTAGATTGAAGTAGTGGATGTAATAATGTATTTTATTATTAAAAGTTACTATTTTTGGTATGTAAAAAATGGGTGGGACGTCCCAAAATAGTAACTGTAAAAAATCCATTGGGACGGAGGGAGTATTATATATTACATAAATATATAAAACATATAATAAATATAATATATTCGGATCGGATCATACAAAATCCATAACCCCTTATTATCGGATCGGATCATTAACGGATCGGATTTTTTTTGAAAGGATCCATACCTACTAATTTAGCTATGGATCGGGTCGGATATCCAATTCATTGACATGACTAATTGTATGATCCAATCTGGGATCTTAGGTCATCTTGATCCAAACATTCAAATTTGGATCAATTGATCCAAATTCTGATCTAAATTTCTAACTAACTCCAACGCGTGGTTCAAATTTTAATCCAAATCACTCTTTACATATTATGTTACATAAATTTATATTAAGCTTTTTATTCTTAAATTTAATGTTTAACTATTATTAACTATTTATATTATATTTAATAATTAAATTAAATTAAAATATAAAGTTTCTAATATACGTAAGTAAGATTAAAACGGTCCTGACAAAAAAAAGGGGGTTTTCCAAAAATATCCAAACCCAAAAACTTTTTTGCAAAAATACTTTTTCTAAGAAAAATAATTTGCGAAATTACCAAACTATTTACGAAAATACCAAAATATTTTCAAACTACGGAAGTTGCTTATGCAACTGAAAGTTGAATTTACATATGTGGCTGCACAGTAGGTTGCATGCAACTGAAAATTAAAAATTGAATTTTCATTTTTTTCTGCTACGCAGTCCTTATATACAACTGTAAAAAATGGAAATTCAACTTCCTATTTTCAGCTACATATGCAACCACATATGCAACAATGAATGCAACCTTATATGCAGCTGAAAACTGGAAATTGATTTTTCATTTTTTTCTACTGCGCATCCCTTATATACAACTGCAAAAAATGAAAATTCAACTTTTAGTTTTCAGTTGCATATAAAGTTGCATATGCAACTTAATGCAACCTCCGTATTTTTACAAATAAATTGGTATTTTTTGCAAATATTTTGAGAAGATGTTAAAATCGCAAAAAATCTTTAAAAAATAGTATCCAATTGTTGTGGAATAAAAACTAGGTTATAATAATGGCGGCTAGGGTTTGTGAGCTTCGTGCTTTAATGGCTGTTCTCGTACTCGTAGCTGTATCTGCCTTTACGAGATGCCTACGTACCTTGATGTATATCAAGGATCAAGCCAAAAACGTAGTTCTGAGAATGAGGGGTCAGACCCTTTATATAGGCTGAGAAGCCTAAGAATTATGGTAGGAATAGGAGACTTGGTGGGCAAGCCACCGCCTCAAGGAAGGTTCTGGATCTATTCCTTTTAGGAATCAGTTTCCATGTTGAGATATGTATCTTGTAGGCTAAGTCAGGCAAGAGTTATATCCTTGTTTGACTTTTATTTGCTGATCTGTTTATTACCCATAATATTAATTACGAAATTAATATTGCAAATAGGGTTTAGCCCCATCTGGTGGGCCCCACGTTTGGACCATTTCGGGTCTAATTAATGCCACATTAAATGTGTCTTTAGGGATTACTTTTAGCCCATATCACCAATAAAATAACATTAAAATTGTATACTCAATTAACAAACAATACATTCATTTTATTAATCAACATATAAAATATCACTAATACATACTAATTTTTCGAATGAGTACATTCTTCCCACAAATGCTCAATTAATGCATCTCTAAATCGAATATGAGCCTCTTTATTTTTTATTTTTCTATGTCGGCTTAGAAATTCTTGGAATTGAATATTTTTATCATTTGAAATCGTCTCAACTTCTGCATTTGGCACTTCTTAAATCACGTTTATCTTCGATTATCATATTGTGCATAAAAATGCATGCAATCATTATATCATATATTACATTTTTTCTCCAAAAATGTGATGATCCGCAATAATTGCAAAATGTGATTTGAGTACTCCAAATGCATGTTCAACATATTTCCGGCATGCTTCTTATTTCATTATGAAGAACTTTTTTTTTGGACCACACGGATCACGAATAGTGTGTACCAATGTGGACCACTCTTATCACGAAGACGATTAGTTGACACGAAGGTACTCGGGCGCCGAAAACCTCGAAACCCGACTTTTTACGACTTTTACTCAAAGTTACGAGTACTATTATACTCGGGCGCTAAGAACCTCAAACCTCGAAATCCGACTTCATAACATATTCAAAACTTATACTCTTGTATAGTTACACTGTTATTACTTTTGATTTAGACTGGAATTGATGTGTTTAGTTATATTATATATTAATCTAGTAAATACATGTATAATTAGCACTTTATCGATTTTTTACGATTAGTCGGGCGACTTGTTGACTAGTCTTCTCGAAGGTACTCGAGCATCGAGGCTCGACTTGGCGCCGTGATAATCTTGATGTGGACCATTTCGAAGAACTTTTATGCATTTAATGTACTTTTATTTAAATTTGCTAAAATATGGTTTTCACATTATTCTAAGTTTTATTCTAAAAAGTAAATTTTTATTAAATATTAATTACATTCTATTCTTCCCTCCATCCGACCCATTTCTTTACATGTTTTCATCACTGCTTAACACGCATTTTAAGGTATATATAAAGTGTAGTTCCATAACTTATTTTTAAAAGTTTCTTATAATAAAAAAATCACAAATCAATTTTAAATTTAATGAACTAAAAATATACAAATAATAATACAATTATTTTAATATTAAACCAATTGATCGAAATTTAGATTAGTGAGTACTGCTCCGATTATCATAAATGTATATTTTTTATTACAAAACTCTAATTATTTGTATATCATGTTTTGAAATTGAAAATCCATATTAAACATTAAATTTATTTTAAATTTTCGTGTATCAAAAAATCAAAATCCAAACACTAATTTTTTAAATTATTTTCATATCATATTATCGTGTCATATACCTAATTATCGGGTCCATGTATGATATCAAATATGATTTCAAATCAGGGGCCAGTGCTAGTTATTTGGAGTGCTTAGGCGAAACTTAAATTTGTGATAAAAAATTAATTAAAAAATAAATAATACTTAATATTTTGTGATGAAATTTTAAAATTAAAATTTTCGTACAAACCTTCTTTTAAAAAAAAATATAATTTCTTGTATAATTGTTGATCTTAAAAATGTTTTCATAATATTCTAATTTAAAAATTTATCCTTTAAACAAAACTTGACAGGATGTTTTACGATATATTATATATGTAATTTAAAAATGACGAATTTTTTTATACAATTGGATATATATTATCGTTATGTAAATTTTACAATATTAATTGTTACGTAATTTACTCACACAAATTTGTTACATATCAATTTTAGTTAAATATTTATATTAAATATTTGAATTCGTATTGAATTTAATCAAACATATTAACTTCTATACATACACAAAAGAAGTAGTTCTTATCAAATGATTTAACAATTTTACAAGTTTAAATTCTAAAAGTATTTTAAAATTAAATAAAACTACTTATTTGTTAATAGAAATACTTATCAACAGAGTATAATATAAAAACAAAAATAAAAAAAATGCACAAACATGTATTAAATTTAAATTAAATTATGAAAAATGAATATGAAATTTTTTATATTTGCAAATAATAAGTTATCTGATATTAACATTTACAATAACTAAAAGCTTTTTTTTCGTAAATATCCAAGCTCGGAATTTTCTTTTGCAAAAAGCACTATTTAAAAAAAAGTATTATGCAAAAATATGATCTACAATCAAATACAACTGTTTGAAACCACATATACAACTACATGCAACATGTTGCACAATATATATGCAACGAGATGCAATTGGTTGCATCTGTTTGATTGTTTGATTTTGATTTGGTTGCAGATCGTATTTTTGTAAATAAGATGGTATTTTTGTAAAATTATTTTTTTTAAATGCATTTATACAAATATTTTTAGAAAATAGTAAAAACGCAAAATAAATTTTAAAAAAAATGATATTTTTGTTAAATATTCTAACTAAAATCATACTTTTGGGGCCTTTAAAAATAAATAATTAACATATTTTTTATTTTTAAATTAATTAATAAATAAATTTATAAGAAAATTATATGTTTGGGACCTCTAAAAATTGGGGACCTTAAAAGCCGGTCTAAATTAGGTGTGTACACGGGTCGGGTTGGAGCAAATCAACCAAACCCATTTTTAATCGATTTGAAAAAATTTAATTCAACCCAAAAAAAAAAATTAACCCAATTCTAACATTAGGTGTGTACACGGGTTGGGTTGGTTTGGGTCGATTTGGATGGCTTGTATAAAATTAAAAAACTACATAAAAAAACAAATTAAGCATAGCCAAATTCAACTTACTACTCCACTAGATCAGATCCAAACAATTAACGTACTGTCAATATTCGAAGCTCAAAAGTTACTCTAACTGGTTGCTTGTTCCTAGGTCGCAATAGATAACAAACATTCTAGTGGATAAAACAACAACCATCAATGTCAAAAGAAAATACAAAGTTTTTATGCTTTTTTAAGGAGAATAGTAGAGACAATGTATGTCTTCTACTTTCATGTTAGATGCATGCTAAAAAATTAAATTATATTCAAATGTTTATAAAACTTCTGGATGACGAAGCAGAAACTAGAGAGGGTGCACTGCAAATTTCTTAGTGACAAGAATACATAGTACAATATATGTGGTTCAGCGATTGCACTTTGAATCAAATGATCCGACAAGGTTGTTTCAACATTTTGCTTCCTATATGATATAAATAGAAAAGATTGTCTAATTGTACAACACCAATTAAGATATGATCCATTAGAAAGAAAATGTAGTGAATAAGTGTGAGTGCGTAACACTGTGACTTATGATTGCGAGTACTGACTAAGAGGCCGAGACATAAAATGTAATCTAAACCTAATAATATATAGGCGACCGGATTGAATAAATGGCTAGACTAATTTATTGGCATATTTTTTTAAGTTGTCTGAATTTTAAACGGGTTAGGTTAGATTAAAAAATTCAAAATCTATACCCAACTCATTAACATCGGATTGAAATATTTTTAACCCAATCTTATTTTGATTTAAAATTAATTAATTTGGATGGACAATTTGGGTTGCTAGAAATCAGCTAGTTTTTGAGGGGAGAAGATTAAATCGAAAGAATGTGGAGCAGTTGATTATATTGAGATCTTTAAGCTGGTGTGAAGCATCGAGATTAGTAGAAGAAAATTCACTAAACATATGGCTCAGAAATCCTATGGGATCAGTGCTTAGAAGTAGTAAGCTTGCAATTGAGACATGTGCTGAAAAATCCAATTTTTTGATTGGATATATTGATGGATCATGGAAAGAAAAGAAAAACAATGAAATTTTGGCAGGCATTGGTGGATATCTGCATGACAGGGCAGGTAATCTTCTATTAATTTTTTCAGGACTGGTGAAGACCTATTCATCGATAGTAAGTGAATATGAAGCTTTGGTGTTCTTGCTAGAAAAAATTCAGTCAAGCCAATGGAGAGATAGTAAAATTTTGATCAATACTGTCAAGAGTTAGTAGATAATGTGCAAAATATCGAGTTTGTTTAGAAGATTGCATGGTTTATGGATGAAAAGATTACAAGTCCAAGAATGTCACTTGATTTTGAGTTGGTAAAAGTTAGTCGAATCCTCAATGAAGCAGCGGATTGCCTAGCTAGTAAGGGGGCAGAAAGAAATTGCATGTTAGCTGCATGGTGTTGATATTAATTTGGTTTTGGTTAATATTTATCTCTTTTCCTGAGCAAACATTTACATTTAATAATGAAGCTATGGGTATCCTTGAAGAAGATGAAATGGTCTGATATTGCATAGATGAGTTGGCAAGCTGATCAGCCATATGAGTTTTTTTCCAGGGTGTCTCAATGTATTGTTTATGTTCAGTAATTAAGTAAGCTGTGCGTTTAGTTTATTTTGGGGGCAGAATGGATCTATATCTAATATTGTCGTTCTGCTTTGTAGTGGTTGGGTTCTTTGGGCTTTAAGACTTATTCTGTTCTTCTGGTGCATTTCATCTAATGGCCAGTATTTTTTTAATATATTGTCTTTGATGTTCAAAAAAAAAAAAATTGGATCGACCGAATATAAGATCGATTTGGATCGTCAACCAACCCTGTACATCCCTATTCTATATGTAGCGACGGCCTGTTTCAATAACTATATTTGTCTAAGGTGCAATTCGTGTGTTAAACGCGTAAATTATCATACGCTCAGGAATCCTTTTCTTTCTTTTTTTTTTTTTTTATTTTGTTGTGTTAAACTTTTACCGGACTCGGACTCTCGGTAGAGGGGTTGGTTGGAATATCCGTTGACATTAGCTCACAATAAAAATTACGAAAAATATATACGAGCATAAGTGTCGGTGCAGTTTATATGGTAAATATAATAAAAAAATAACACATAGCACAAAACATAAAAAAACTAAAATAATGGGTGTATACTGTATAGTAAAGAAAAAGATTAATATATACAGAAATAAACTACTATAGGAATAAAAGAAAAAAAAATTAAAAATAATATATATATATGTAATAATGTAAGATGCTATTGTACACTTTCCAATAAATATTTTGTATATTATTTATGATCTTTACTTTTAAAATAAATTTTTAAATCAGAAAGAAAATACATTCTTAATTCGATTATAATATAAAGATTAATAAAAAACGTATTTTAATTAATTTGTTCTAACCCCTAAAACTGACTCGTGCAAATCCGACTTTAAATATTCATATTTTAATATGTCTTCAATAATACTATCTTACCAAGTCTTTGGTTTGACATCTCATCCGGCCCAAAATTATATACTATATATAATTAACGTAAGGGGTTTGGGTCATCTGGTCGTTAGGGTTAAAAAGAGAAAGAAACACTATCGTTAGAGCTGGAAGACACAGGATTGCCACTAATCTTAATCTTCACCAAAAGAATAAACAAATATACATATTGTCAATAAATAATATATTTATAAAAATGCAATCTATAATTATAAAAATGTAATTTATAAAAAAACATAAACAAAAATGCAATCTACAAAAAACAATTTATAAAAAAACATAAACAAAAATGCAATCTATAAAAAAATATAAATAAATGTAAATTGTTTTATTGATATTTTAAAATTGTGAAGATACATATTGTCAATAAATAGTGTAACTTAAAAAATGCAATCTATAACTATAAAAATGCAATCTATAAAAAAACATAAACAAATATAAATTTAAAAATAATAGACAAATGTAAATTGTTTTTTTGATATTTTAAAATTGTGAAGATACATATTATCAATAAATAGCATATCTATAAAAAAGCAATCTATAAAAAATATAAACAAATGTAATTTTTATTCGATTTGTAACTAAATATAATTTGTTTTTCAAAAGAAATTACGAGACAAATCACTACAAGAAAATTCGGCTAAAATCGACTGGCTAAATTCGACTGCCGGAATTTCGACTGGTTCCCGTCGAATTTAAGGTCAATCTCAATTAATTTCTGGTCAGAATTAAATTCGACCGGTGACAGTCGACTTTAATAACGGTCGATTTTAAGCAGTCGATTTTATATATGCGGTCGAATTTAGCCAGTCGAATTTGTTTGGTCACACAGGCGGGAACTATTTTGTCTCAACAAAATTTTTCGCGGCATTAAATTCGACCGGATCTAGTCGACTTAAAGAGCAGTCGAATTTATAAATTCGACCGAATACAATCGAATTTATAAATTTGACTGTTAACGGTCATTATTAGAAGGAAAATTAATTTTAAAAATTATTTAGAAAATTTAAAATTAATCCTTAAATTATAAAAAAATTACCACAATATACTCATAACATGAAATACAAGTTACGATTTTGTTTACCCACTTATGCCAATTTGTTTTAAAACAAATGTAAATAAAGTGTTGATTCTATAATTGTTAAGAAGTTTGGAAATTTTTAATAAATACTTACCAATTTTTAAAAAATGTGATTTTTTTATAGTACGTTTTTATAACATATTGTATTCAATAAAAATGACGAGAGACCGTAATAGTGTGACTTACAAAAAAACCTTTACCAATACAACAATTTGTTAATGAATGATTGAAATGTAGGGTTTAATGTATAAGTTTAGGGGTTAGTCATTTCATATATAGGGTTAGTCATTTAGATATTTTAAAATTAAAATTTGAACGATCCAATCGTACGGATGTTAAGATTATTATATTTTAAAAGTTTGTACAAAAAAATAATGAATAAAAAATGACATATATTAAATATTATAATGGTCAAAAAAATATGTTGACTTTTTTTTTTGACCAACTGCAGTCGTATTTATAAAATTGACTGGAAACTGTGAACTTTGAATGGTAAATTCGAGGGCAAACCCTAGTACGTCGAATTTACAAAAGCAATCGAATCCAGTCGAATTTATAAATTCGACCGAATACAGTCGAATTTATAAATTCGACTGGATTCGGTCAATTTTAGCCTTGTCAGGCGAATTTATAAATTCGACTGGATTCAGGCGAATTTATAAATTCGACTGGATTCGATCAATTTTAGCCTTGTCAGATCTGTTTTAGCAGAACGTCTTCTACCTCTTCTACCTCTTTTCTCACTTTACTTTCTCTCCCACATTCATTTTGCTTCCTTGAAGAGTTCATCTAAATCATGAAGTAAGTATCACTAATCCTTGTAATATTGATGTTTTTTCTCATAATAGATGTTAATATTTGTGTTATTGCATGTTCAAGTATCTTAAATTTGTTGATAAAATTAAAGTAGTGAATTAGTAATGAATATTTTTTTTCCAATTAAAGTTGCACACAACTTATACCAATGTATACGAACTTTGTAGATGACATCCGATCGTAGTTGGGTTGGTCATAATCGTTATGATGAATCGAAATACTTAACGGAGGAGTACAAAAATGGGGTGAATAGTTTTCTTGAATTTGCTATTAATCATCGTGAAGAGGAAGATAAAGGACTCATAAGATGTCCATGTCAAATTTGTGGAAATCAATACTTCATGGATCCTAGTGATGTGAGAATTCATTTGTATCTACATGGTATTATGCATTGGTATACCAAATGGGATTTGCATGGGGAGAAGGATGTGCCACGATTTGAAACCGGAACGAGTTCCGGTAATATTGATGTTGATATGTATGATGCTCGTGATATGCTAAGAGATTTAGTGGATGCAAATAAACATTTTGAGAATTTTGAAGAAGAACCGAATCCAAAAGCAAAAGATTTTTACAATATGGTGGAAAAAGCTTCGGAACCAATTTATCCCGATAATAAGGATTTTACCACATTATCATTTGTAAACAAGCTACTACATTGGAAGCACAGACATAATTGTAGTAACAATGGCTTTGATGATTTGATTCACCTCATTGGATTAGTACTACCTGTTAATCACAACTTGCCTAAGACCTATTACGATGTGCGAAAGATGATTAGAGGATTGAATATGGGATACGAAAAAATTGATGCTTGCGAGAATGATTGCATGTTGTTTTACAAGGAAAATAGCAACAAAACTCACTGTGATACATGCAATACAAGCCGATACAAGGAGCAAAAAGATCCAAACAAAATGAAGATCCCGCGAAAGATCTTGCGCTACTTTAATCTTACCATAAGGTTGCAGCGTTTATTTATGAACGCGAGGACTGCAAAATGTATGAGGTGGCACCACGATAGAGTCATAGTTGAAGGTCAATTATCTCACCCAGCGGATGGAGACGAGTGGAAACGATTTGATCGTAGGTTTCCAAACTTTTCGAAAGAAATTCGGAATGCAAAAAATATAATTAAAAAATTAAAATAAATAATACAGAGACATCGGAGGGAGTACTAATTTTATATTTTAGGGTTTCATAGTACAGAGACATCGGAGTTAGACGACCAGTTACACTAGGGTTTCATTTTCTTTCATTCAGTGCTACTACTACTACCAGGCAAGTGCTACTATCCTTCACTTATCATTCAAGTGACTTGTTTTAAACTGTTATACAAATATGGTTCTTAACTCATACTGTTATTGCTTACTGCAACAACTATACTTTTTAAATGTAGAGAATTTCCATTTCCAGTCCTAAGATTTTGATAAATGATCTAGAGATGATGATATGATAATATTGATATTATGAGTGTGTAATCTTAAATGGGAGATACACACCAGGGATGATGATTGAGTTTATATGTGTGTTCTTAACATTAGATTCACACAGTTAATCAGTGATAAAATATTTTACGAGATAATTCCCTATTTTTTTAAATAGAAGTTGGAATGACTGCGTAAGAGGACCGTGACGCCGGCCCAGGATTATTGAGAAACAGGCCTAAAATGTCGCCAGATTAGCTTAAGAGGACCGGGTGACGCCAGCCCAGCAAATTTTTATAAAGCCATGGTCAATAAGTGCTTTATATATCCGGATTGATTATTTATATTATTAAAAATATAATTAAAAACTAAAATAAATAATACATGATAAAACACAAAAAATTAAAGTTGAGAAAATTGTTGTTAACTAAAATTAATGCAAAGATAATTTAGATTAAAGTTTAAAATATAATTTTAAAAAAACCTTACCACAAAAAATAGTTTCAAGAAAACCTAATTTTTAAAAAAAGTCATAAAAAATACTCCCTCCGTCCCGGTTTATATGAGCCGGTTTGATTTTTACGGAGATTAAGAAAATGTAGTAAGAAAAGAGTAAAGTTAGTTGAAAAGTGAGTAAAGTGGTGGGACTTATGAATATTTAATAATAGATTTGAGATAGTGGAAGAAAGTAGTGGGTGTAATAGTGTAAAAAAGAATATATAATGGAGATGTAGTGGGTGTAATAGTGAAAAGTAGTGTTCAAAAATAGTAAGTATAGTAGGTTCATTGTTTTTGGGACGTACCAAAATAGAAAGGAGCTCACTGAGACGGAGGGAGTATTAATTTTAGATTTGACAACAAACATGTTTTAAAATTTATACTAATAAATGGCAACACAAATCAATAAACTATCATTTTATTATTTTTGCAAACATTTTAGATTCGATACTTAAATTGTAAATAAACTAAAAAACAATCCAAAAATCCAAAATAATAGAGAATCTGAATATAATAAGTACAAAAAATCTTATAACAATTTAATAATTTAAAAGTTACAAAAATATACAATAAGTTCTCACATGTATAAATTATATAATATATATTCTAATAAATAGAAAAAAGATGCCAAAAAACATTAAAATATATGTTAGGCTAAACCTTAAAATGTAATTTTTAAAAAAATTGTTTACAAAATAAAAATGTTTTAAGAAAAATATTATTTTAATAAAAATCATAAAAAATTCTATTTTTAGGTTTGACAATTAACAAACAAGGATAAAATAGCAAAAAACCATGATTAAAAATAAGTCGCAAATTCATTTTTTATATATAATAAATAAATAAACAAAACATATCATCATAATTTCAATTCAAAAAATAATTTTTAAGAAAACAAGTATGTATATTTAATTACAAAACAAAAAAGAAGACTTTAAGAAAATATATGGTAAAATAATATAATAAAAAAGTAATAAAAAACATGTCATAATTGGAAATGACACAGAAATTCACAAAATATAAAATTTATTATAATGCAATTAAAATAAATATATACCAACACAAAAACATAAAAAGATAATATAAACTTTCTCTCACACACACACACACACACATATATATATATATATATATATATATATATATATATATAAAATAGTTAAACCAAAAAGTCCCCACATGTAAAAAGGATATTATATATATTCTAATAAAATTGAAGAAAACTCCCCAAAAAATATGAAATATTAAAACACATGTTAGGCTAAACCTTAAAATATAATTCACAAAAAAATTATTTACCAAATAAAAGTGCTTTAAAAAAATCATGTTAATAAAAAATAAAATTTTTAAAAAAATAATCATTATTCAAACAAATAAAAAAAATTTATGCCACACATATTTCCAAAAAATTTAAAAAAATGTCTTTAAAAACTATAGAAACACTTCAAGTATTCATATGTAATCTAATAAAATAAAAAAAAATAAAAAATAATTATAAAATACTAAAAAATATGTTACCCTAAACTCTGGAAAAAAATTGTAGAAAAATATTAACAAGAAAAAAACAAATGTATACTCACAAACTATATAGCTTATGTATTATTATCATTAAAAGTAAAAACAAACTATTCAATATACTATAAAACTAATTTTTCAAGGAAAAAAAATTAAAACTATATTATAAAATTGCACCACTAAAACTAGTATAATAAAAATTTGTATACAATGTTATTTCGACATAAACTACGGTTGGATAACTTCTCGATTGTGCTTTAGAAACTTCACCCCTTTTTATCAATTAGACAGTTACCCATCATATACGGATGATATCATAGTGGTTTCACGAAGGTGTTACCAGTATGCATGACAGGGCAAACCGGCAAAGTAAAGGCCACCATGATCATTTGAAAAAGAAATAGAACCCAATTACTGTTACCAGTTTTCATGAACATCATCAATTCATCAAATACTTTTCCATTTGAACAGAGTGACTACATTTCACTTGCCTTACATCACTTGGCGCCCTCCTCTCCTCTTGCCACTTGAAATTTTTTCATACCATTTAAATCCACAGCCGAAATTTCGAATACTTTGTTAGTTCAAGCACTTGCTCGAGGCACTTGCGTTTCATCAATTTAAATACTCGCGCACGTATTTACTAATTCAACTATTCGTAGTCATGTTTAAGGAACTCTCAATCTGTTCAATTTTAAGGAGGAGGAGATCCACAGAGCCTACTACTATTTCCTCATTCATCTACAGTATTCTTACCCAAGGGTCACACGCAAAAATTTGAAAACAAATGATAGAAAGAACTATAAAGAAGAAACCTCAAGACTTCCATTCTTAAGAATGCAATTAAATATTAGTATTCCTCAACAAAGCTGGGGTCTGCAGACACTAGTGACAAGTCACATGCTAGATAAACTAATTTCTTCCATAGGTTTTAAGCAAAGACTAAAACTTTGATTGGAGAATCGCATTCAGGCTAATGGAAGAAAGAATTGGAGGAAAGATGAGACATGGTTCTCATCTCCAAGACTTTCTTGTGTGAATTGGAGTGCCTATAGCTCACAAAAGTTGGGCTTTTAGCTGGCCTGTATTCAGGCAGCAGCCTGCCTGACTTGTACCTCACCCCACATGCATTGCACAGTGTCTTTGGACCTAATGGCCCTGCCCTCCATTGTGGGGTCTTTTGTGATAAACAATGAGAGCATCTTCTTGCCTGCTGCTGCCCATTGTTGTCTTCTATGCTGCCCATTGTTGTCTTTTCTTCCTCATTTTTGGGCTTCTGCTGCTGATTCGTTTTTCCGTTGTTAAGTTCTTTCGTTTCCTCCTTTTTCGGCAAAATAAGTTCACTGTCAGCTAACCAATATGCTTGTTCAAGCAGAGGAGGGTCTGAGTTTGTCATTTGCAGATGGTGGGACCAGCTTGTGAATTGGCTAGTGATTCTTCTGGATTTGTTACCAATTGGGCCTCTGCTTCTTTTGCTTCTTGCCTTGCCTGGTATCACAAACTTATGTAGGATAGATAACTTGTTGTTTCTTTGTGGTTCCACCACTTGTAATGGCTTCAAATTTGCTTCTTCAGCTGCTGCTTTAGGAATGATTGTACTGCCACTGTTGCTGCTGGTAGTTTTTTCAACAATTTGGGGTGTCACTGCAGCAGGGGGCAAACAATTCCCAGCGCTGGAGAAACAATCTTCGACGTATATCGACAGCCACTCTAAATTCATGTCGCCTTCCTGCATTTTTATGCAAAATAAGAAAAGAAAAACGAATATCGTCTTAAATCTTAATGGCCCTTTATGTAAAGTTTGGATTTTTATGGCAGAAATATTTTCCCCAAGGCCCTAACTGAAAATGCATAGCAGAAACTTGCACTAAAGAAACATTAAGATTCTTGAGTATTTGCAGAAAAGCAAAGCTTAATTTTTGAAGAGGTAAAAATTTAATGAAATGAGAACCACAGCAGAAGCAGATTGACATATGAAAAGTAACACTGGTAAGTGGCAACCCTACGCAATCATGAAGAGATAGAGAAGTAGCAATTTATAAGCATACCATACTGTTGCTGGAAAGCATTTCATCCAGGCTGCCAAGCTTAGAGCAAGGAGAAAACAGTTGCTCCAGTTCATATTCAGATGATCGATCACCGGGAACTGATATATTCCGGAAGAAGTCCATATTTGTAAGCAAAGTTTACAACCTTCACTACCCTCTAAACTGAACACAGAGGGAGAAGGGAGAGAGAGAGAGAGAGATATTAGACTGATATGTAGTTCTTATAGTGACTTGCTCTCTGTCGGTAGATAAAAGCTAGTAGAAAACAAAATACCATTGATATTCATCAATGAAAGAAAAACCCCACATTCTCATACCCTGTCTTTTTTCTTTACTCACCTATCTCCCTCAATCTTAATTTCTCAAGAACAAAACCTGTAAATAAAATTATGCATACATAAACAGGCTAATCGCGGTAAATAACCAGGATACATTATGTTTTTTTTTTTTTTTTTGAAATTAGGATACATTATGTTATAACAATCGTATGCTAGGACCAGGACCCATTATAAATTAGATTGTTAAAAGAATAAAAAACCTTAACAATTCATTAGCAAGGTAAAATGAGGTCTCAATCATTCCACTAAAAGTCTAAAACAACATGTCGTATGTTTACAACTTTACATGCATACAGACCTATATTCTTTTCTTGAGTTAAAGCAGTTGTTAAAGCAGTTGCTATATTTTGAATACAGAAAGTAATTAATAGGCCCACTAGTCTAGTGGCCACTCTATTTCTGTATTGCAGGCTTGCACTAGTGCTATTCTTCACAAGTGAGGGAGAGAATAATGCCATGACCTTGTGAGAAGCACACACACCAAGACATTTGTACAGAAAAACATACAGTATAATTGCACTCCAAAAAAATCTAACAATATGGTGCCAGATTCTCGAATTTCCAGAACCATGATATTCTGAAATTAGTAATGACTTCTGCTGTTCTGCATTAGGACAGTAAAGATTGAGCTCAAAAGGAATCCATTTTTTTTTTAGGGAAATGCTAATCATAGTCCTGGTTAAGCATTAAATATTTTTATATTTTCAACATTTATTTTTAATTATTTAATTAATTTTTAGTTTTCCAATGCTCTTTACAGCATTAATTTAATTTCTCAAGTAATAATAGTGACCATTCTGTATTCATATTAATTTCCATCAATAAAAACAAAAATATTGCCCAAACTACACCACATTTCCTTAGTCGGTGCCCGAAATACCCATTTGCGGAGAAGGCTGCCCTTTTTACCCACCAAGTACGCATCCTCCAGTTGCGTGGTCTAGGATACACATTCCTGGAATGCGTATCCCGTGTCACGCATCTGAGGGATGCGCAATGACGTCATATGACGTCATTTATTCACTTCCTACTCCGGCGTCATTCTTCTCCTCAAAATCGCCTCCAGTCGCCCCTACTCCGTTTTCGACACTCCGACTAGCTCTACTGCTCGTGAGGGCATCAAAATGAAGTTTAGAACTCCTTCTTCCTTTCCACCGGTTCGATTTGTAGATTCTGGCCCCGCAGGGGCGACTTCGAACTGATATGAGAACCAAATCGGGAAAAAAAGCTCGATTTGGGGATTTCGATTCCGGTTAAATTAATGATAATTGGTTGGTATAGGCTTGTAGAGTACAAAGAGGCGATCATTTTGATATATGGCTTGTGAATCAAAGATGTCTGGAAGGACTTAACGAAGTGTTTGAAATTTTGGACGGAAATCGCTCCGACGAGCTTACAAAGGGGACGACGAACAGTGACAAATACGCATGTTGGACATGCGTATCATGGCCCACGCATGTCTAACATGCGTATTCAAGTTACTGTTCATAGACTATCACTGTCTGAATTCACAAAGTTTACGCATTAACGAAGTGCGTATACGTCCTGTACGCATTTTTGCAATGCGTATACTCTCCACGCATGTGAAACATGCGTGGTCCGTGGGTAGAAAGGGCGGACGCTTCTCAGGATCGGTATTTTGGGTACTTTGAATTAAAATGTGGGTATTTTGGTTTTTTACCCATAAAAACATCCCAAATTGCTAAATAATCATATTGAGGTTCATGCAAGATTGATGTATTAAGTGCAAAACTAACACATGCATTTATCCACTTACATTAATTTTTAACCATAGTTTTAAGGGTTATGTTTAGCATTACCTTTTTTTTTTAGAAACAAATAAACAAAATATTAAAAAGGAGAAGAATCAATATCTGAAATAAATCAAATGGGAACCAGTTTTGATTGACAGCCAAATGTAAGCTCGATCTTACCCACCTTTTTTTTAATATCCACCGCAGAATTAAATCTGTAATCTCATTTGTACAAGTCTGTGCTTCATCTAACATATACAAAACATGGTCTGATTATGTCTCTCCCTAGACATCTAAACCAAGTTTCAGAGAGCAAATCTTTGATAAGCAACTCAAGCTCTAAATTCAGGACACCAACGGGAAATTAACGTGTATCAGTTCCACAAAACTTCTGGAACAGGAAAGGATCATATAGCGGTTTTTTACTTGTCTATTCCTAGAGCAGGCTTAAATCCACATTCTGGTGAAAAAGCATTAGCAGCAAGGCTTCAGTTTTTGTAACACTTGTGAACCAAACAATAGTAATTGTACATTAAATGAAATAATGAATGATCATAAAAATTTATAGAGGCACAAGCACATTCTAAATGATCATACTAGAGAAAAGATTTTCAAAAAATATGTGCATCTCTGTTGTCTTTAGCCCATCCTCCGAAGTTTTACCTTTACCTTTTCCTTTCTATAACTTTTCTCCTTTTTCCATATTTTGGTCACTTTTTTTTTTGAAAATAACGATCAAATTCATTAAAACAAAGCATCAAACATACAATCCTCTACTAGGTGAGTAGGAGGATACATGAAGACATTACAGCAGTTGATCATACAAGGCAATCTAGCTAAACCGTGAGCTACCTTGTTGGCCTGCTTGCGAATGTGATTTACACTAACCCCTGGTAACAAGTGGAGAAACATTTTACATTGATCAATAATATGACCTACTTCCAAAACATAATCCCGTTGGCCATTTATCGCATCAATTGCTAGCTTTCAGTCCTCGTAGAGTGTCTGCGGAGCAGAATAGTGACCTGACTAAGGAGGTCACGATGGAGGAGTTTACAGAAGCTATTAAACAGATGCACCCGGACAAGGCGTCGGGGCCGGATGGTTTGAACCCGGCTTTTTACCAAAGTTTCTGGAAGATTATGGGAGGAGAGATCTTAGAGTGTTGCAAAGGGTGGCTTCAAGGAGACCAGTTCCCAGCGAATTTAAATGATACAAATATAGTTTTGATTTCAAAGAAAGAGAATGCTGCGCTTTTGAAAGACTTTAGACCCATAGCCTTGTGTAATGTGATATACAAGATTATGGCCAAGGTCCTTGCTAACAGGCTCAAAGTCATTCTCCCGGGTCTTATCTCTGAAAATCAATCAGCTTTCGTCCCGGGGAGGAACATTACAGACAATGTTTTGGTTGCATTCGAGGTGATTCATCATATGCGGAACAAGAATGGGGGTCAAGAAGGGGAGATTGCCTTGAAGTTGGATGTTAGTAAAGCTTACGATAGGGTCGATTGGGGCTATCTGAGAAGTCGGATGCAAGCTATGGGCTTTTGCAAGAAGTGGGTGGACTGGATAATGCGTTGTGTTACAACTGTTTCGTATGATATTTGTTTCAATGGGGTGACAGTTGGTCCAGTAGTTCCTAAGAGGGGTATTAGGCAAGGAGATCCCCTCTCACCATATCTCTTTCTCTTTTGTGTAGAAGGCTTATCAAATGTCCTGGATGATGCTGTGGAAAGGGGTCGAATTAGCGGGTGCCGAGTTGCCACAACAGCTCCCACGGTCTCTCACCTCCTATTCGCGGACGACAGTTTTCTGTTCTTTAAAGCGACAACAGAAGAGGTTCAAGAGGTCAAAACAATTCTAAATGAGTATGCTGCGATGTCGGGGCAAGAAATAAATTTCCAGAAATCAGGGATCTTCTTTAGCTCAAATGTTAGAAGGGATAAGCAAGCGGAATTTTCTGAGTTCCTAGGTGTTCACAATAATATTGCTAGCACCAACTATTTGGGGTTGCCTTCCCTTGTGGGTCGATCAAAAAAGAGGGTATTTAGTTATTTGAAGGAGAGAGTAAGGAAAAGAGTCCAAGCCTGGAATGCTAAGTCGATATCTCGAGCAGGGAAAACAGTGTTGTTGAGAAATGTCGCTCAAGCGATTCCATCATTTACTATGTCGTGCTTCCTGCTGCCTAAAACTCTATGCAAGGAGATTGAAAGGTGCTTTAACAACTACTGGTGGAAATCGGGCTCAACAAATCGCAAGGGGGTTAATTGGCATTCGTGGGAGAAGATGAGCATGAGCAAGAGTAAAGGGGGTCTGGGGTTTCGAAGTCTATGTGGGTTCAATATAGCGTTATTAGGGAAGCATGTGTGGAGGTGTGCTAATAACCCTCAGATTCTAGTTTCACGTATCCTCAAGGCTCGATACTTCCCTGATACGAATATTCTGAATGCTTCGAAAGGACGCAAGTCGAGCTTCATCTGGTTGGGCATCTGGCAAGCGAAGGAAACTCTTAAGGGAGGATTCAGATGGGTGATAGGGGATGGTAGAGATGTTGTAGCTACTCAGGATCCTTGGTTGCGTACTAAGGAGAATTTTCGAGTTGATGCCTCTCAGGGGTATGAGGGGCGAGCTGAGAAAGTGCACACGCTATTTCAACCTGGAACCAAGGTCTGGGATGTGGAGAAAGTGCAGAGTCTGTTTACAGAGAACGATGCCAAAGCTATTATGGCAACTAGAGTGCCCCAGTATGATACTGGTGACCGAATAGTTTGGTCCAGATCAAATGATGGTCTATATAACGCGAAATCTGGATATAAATTGTGGCATGATCTCAACAGTGAAAGCACTGTGGTGTCTCAGTCGAAGGGATGGGGCAGAATCTGGCGTATAGCAATTCCTCATAAGGTAAAAATCTTCATGTGGCGTATTTGCAGAAATAACCTCCCAGTTCGAGTTAAGCTTATTGAGAAAGGGGTGGCGATTCCCAGCAGTTGTCCTATGTGCAATGGTGAAGTCGAAAGTCTGATTTCTGAAAGGCAAGGCAATGAATAACAAGGCAATGATTTCTCCAGATTTCTGTAGTATTTCTGGTTATTCCCAAAATCACATTGATCTTATCTATAGAGAGAATAATGTTGATTCTTGGCGCATGACTTGCTTTTATGGGTATCCAGAGCGTAATCGTAGGAGAGAGTCGTGGGACCTGATTCGTGTCTTGGCTCATCTGTCGTCCCTGCCCTGGTGCATCGTAGGGGATTTTAATGATATGGTGTATAGCACTGACAAGCAAGGGTTGCATCCTCATCCGAGGTCGCTCTTAGAAGGTTTTGGGGAAGCTTTGGAGGATAGTGAGTTGATTGAGATGGATCTTCAAGGGGGCAGTTTCACTTGGGAGAAAAGCCGAGGGAGTAGAAACTGGGTCCAAGAGAGACTAGATAGGGCCTTTGGGACGTTGGCTTGGTGGTCGAAATTCCCGCTTTGCAAGCTGAAGTTGCTTTCGGCGCCTGTGTCGGACCATAATCCAATCCAGCTGCTGTTAGCTGATATAGCTATCTCAAAGAAAGAGTTCAGGTTTAGATTCGAGAATATGTGGTTAAAGGAACCGGGGTTTTTTAAGGAAACAAAGGAGCATTGGAATAACCTTCCTGTTATGCATTTGATCCCGAAATTACATGCTATTTCGGTCTTTATGGGGAAATGGGGTCGCGTTTTCTTTAACAAGTTTAGGGAGAAGCTGAAAAAACAAAAGGAGATTGTCGATGGCTTAAAGACAGATCATATTTTGGTCACTTGATCACATCTTAAATCTTAATACATATACATAAATAATCTGGCAAGTACCTAAAATACTACACACAACAACAGTAAAACTTTACTGTTCTTCCTTCTAGCAAGTAGTGTGGTAAGTGTGCATTTTTGTCAGTACAAGATACTACAAATTTCCAATAATGTTAAACCTAATGATAGTCCCATGCAGGCAGGCTGCAGCTGGCTATGCATAATTGGGAGTTGGGACCTGTACTATATAGATTCAAGGACATAATTAAAACCAAGAATTGTTGAAGCACATAACATGGTTTAGTCAATAATGTACTCCTATCTAACAAGAAAGAAAGACTAAATTTTGTGCATAACATATAGAAGAGTTACAGATACTCCAAGATTAATGGTTACAGCTAGATTAGCCCCAAGCCCCCGACTACCAAGTATAGCATTTATTGTATGAATAAGTTGTTGATATCTCATAGAAGTAGAGCAAAAAAAATAAAGTGAAGCACAGTACATTGGCTATGGTTCCATGAATCTGCATATCCACTAGCAGGTTTCCAGGACCCAGTAAAGATCGATTTAACAACAAAGAATGATCAAGAAATCAAGTAATTGTACTGTACAATTACTTGAAAATAACAAATTTGTTATTTGATATATATAACACAACATTACTGGGGTGATACAGTTAGCTGCAAGACCTGAAAGGCTAGATATTGCATCACGATCGACTCTGTAAGATCAAAGTTGTGATACATAACACCTCCTATGATACTGAAGTGAGCATATCAGCATTAAGTAAGGCCCGGATATAAGAGCATTAGAAAATATATGAAGATGTATGCAATAATCATGATTAACATTAACATAATCTTTTCATTTTTTTGTTCATCTCTCCATTATAGCTACTGTTTTGAGGTTGAAGAATAGTATCTTAATGGACACTTTTAGTCTCCGGATATATCACACTAATACATAATCCATAAAACTAATCTGTTTCATATACTCCAATAATAACAGGGGCTGGCTGATAATCCCTCATGGTTGCTAAGATAAATTTCAAGATATGGTTAAATTATCCAGCATTGTCAGTAACTTAACCTTGATGCTCTGTTCTGATGAGCACATAATGTCCATAGAAGGCTACAGACAAGATAATAAATGCCAAATGACTAGATTCAAGCTAATCAGTGGTGAAACTAAGAGAGAATTACTGATCCCCTTTAATGAGAGAATATCATTCGAGTGAATCATTGTGGTTAGGGTCATGACCAACGTTGGACGTGAAAACAAACTAAATCATTTTAATAAACACTACAAAACAAGTAAAACTAATGCAGTAGTAACTCTTAGGAATCTGCCTGATTCCCTGCGAATGCGGAAACGATTTGGTAAATATGTGCGCTTAGATCCCACAAATATAAGTGATAGTAATGAAGCAACAAACCAACAATACAGTAAAAGAGACAAAAGATTTAACGTGGTTCGGCCCAGCCTACATCCACAAGAGCAACAACTTCACACTAGATAAAAGAGATTACAATATTCGGGTATCCGGCCCCTTGATTTCATACAAAAATTCAGCCCTACAATACCTATTATGTATATCCCCAGCTCACTGAAGTGTTTATCTCAAAACCTCCCCCTATCACTGTTTCCCGACAACCTTTCCTTCTCTCCCTCTCCCAACCCGGACAGTGCCACACAACCTGATAGAAAGACCCCTGCAGCGGGACCACCTCCGATGACTGCAGTCAAACCCAAGTACCCTAAGGAATAGTTTAGGCACGAGGACCTTCTATCCCGACACTTCCTGAAAGCGGGCTAAACCGGCTCCCCTACTAGACGGACTATCTAGCAGCTATAGAGAGAGAAGAGAGAATTTTGGTGTAATGTTACTAATGAACGAGGTGAGTATTTATAGGAGTAAGGAATGGGGTTGGTGAAGTTTGAAGTTTGGTAAGAACAAGGTGGGCTGCCTAACAATTCAAGGTGTGCTGCCTAACAATCTCCCCCTCTTTCCAAACTCACAACTCTTCACTTGCACTCCATACCTGTGCCCTGTTGGCACAACTCCAACTTTTCCTCGATCCGTATCATTCCCTACGACAAAACTCCCCCCCGAGTCCAAGACTCCAAACTATACCCTAGTTTGCACATTCATTCTCGAATGCCCACTTGCTATACGCACAAGTGTACCATTGACCTCTATTTGTCCAACTACATACATGTGAAGCAATCTGTTGTATACACACATACTCACTTGATTCACGTCGGCCAATCCCATATGTAGTCCATCACACACACAAGTGTGACCATCACACACACAAGTGTGACCATCGATCTTTCATTTACTCCCCAACTGCATATCGAACAAATCAATCTGTTGCATGGTTCACTGCTCACTTGATTCGTGTTGATCGATGCCCATATGCAGCTGCAACACACCAACTACTCGTTGATGTCGTGGAAGCCCTTCGACCAAGCATCCATCCCAGCAGTCTTTGCAGCATCGTCTAGACTGGAAGGCAATACAACC
The DNA here is from genome assembly GCA_037693485.1 of Kitagawia praeruptora. NCBI lineage: Eukaryota > Viridiplantae > Streptophyta > Magnoliopsida > Apiales > Apiaceae > Kitagawia > Kitagawia praeruptora. The sequence goes on along the minus strand of CM075344.1, from coordinate 52,194,559 downwards.
GCAGCAGTATCCTTCAAGTCACTCTTCCCTCGTGCACGAGATAACCAGATTTTCGAAGTTCCAGTACGTTCTGGCCATGTACTAATCAGACGATATATTCCCCCACGTAGCTCTCCCTTCATCCGAATCACACGGCCTCTTTTGATATTCATAGCACCCCCTACTACAGAGCATCTATAGCCTTCTGAAGCTAACCGACCGATAGATATTAGATTCTTCCTCAGCTTAGGCACATATCTTACCCCGTTCAAGCTGCGAACTATTCCATCGAACATTTTGATTTTCACAATTCCAATCCCCTTGATCTCACAAGTAGATCCATCAGCCAAAGACATTGTTTCATTCTTTGTATCTTGGAATTTGTCAAAATGCCCCCTCTCGGAACATACATGGTAAGATGACCCTGAGTCTAATATCCATTCTCCTGGAGAACTATTGCCTCGATTGAAGACGGTGCAAATATCTTCACAATCGAGAGTAACCACAGCCAATAATGCATCTGGATCCTTCTTATTAAGCGGACAGTTCGGCCTAATATGACCTCACTCCTTGCAACCAAAGCACTGCATGCCCTTTTCACTGTATCTGGATTTACCCCTGCTATTGGTAGATCCTCTCACAGCACCCCTTCCTCTATTATTTTGACTATGCAAAGCCAAAACTGTCATTCCGTCCTTGTCACCATCCTGGTTCTTCCTTCCAGCATTTGACAAAAGTGCTGACTGAACCTCCTCCATTTTTAACGTGTCCTTTCCGTACAAAATGGTTGTGACCAAATGATCGAATGACTCCGGAAGCGAAGTAAGAAGAATAAGGGCCTTATCTTCTTCCTCCAATTTTACATCAACCTTTTCAAGTTGATCAACAATACCATTAAACGCATTCATGTGCTCAATAACATTACCTTGAGCTGCCATCTTCAGCTTGTATAACTCGCGCTTTAGATTTAACTTTGTAGTCAAGTTCTTTCCGAGATACAATGTCTCCAACTTTGACCATAATTCCTTCGGCGTGCTTTCGTCAACAACATTATTGATAATGTTATCAGCAATGCATAGCCTGATGGTACTCATGCATTACGACTCAGCATCCTCCCAATCTTCATCGCTCATCTTTGTTGGTTTTCCCTCCTTCCCCTTAAAAGCCCTTGCTAGCTTCTGTTGGGTTAGGATATCCTTTACCCTTCTCTGCCAAAGAGTAAAACTTCCTTTACCATCATATGGAGTCACCGTGAATCCTTTAATACTTGCCATGATCTCCGTTTGCACACACAAACCAATCCAAACAACTAAATCAATTGGCCAGGTAAGTGTAAGAAACAATGGGAGCACTTCCGTCAAAACGACGCCAAATTAGACAACCACTTTTTTTAACGACTTTCCTTCGACACCAATAATTTAGACACAACTAGCTCTGATACCAACTATTAGGAATCTGCCTGATTCCCTGCGAATGCGAAAGCGATTTGGTAAATATGTGCGCTTAGATCCCACAAATATACGTGATAGTAATGAAGCAACAAACCAACAATACATTAAAAGAAACAAGAGATTTAATGTGGTTTGGCCCAGCCTACGTCCACAAGAGCAACAACTTCACACTAGATAAAAGAGATTATAATATCTGGGTATCCGGCCCCTTGAATTTCATACAAAAATTCAGCCCTACAATACCTATTATGTATATCCCCAACTCACTGAACTGTTTATCTCAAAACCTCCCCCTATCACTGTTTCCCGACAACCTTTCCTTCTCTCCCTCTCCCAACCCGGACAGTGCTACACAACCTGATAGAAAGACCCTGCAGCGGGACCACCTCCGATGGCTGCAGTCAAACCCAAGTACCCTAAGGAATAGTTTAGGCACGAGGACCTTCTATCCCGACACTTCCTAAAAGCGGGCTAAACCTGCTCCCCTACTAGACGGACTATCTAGCAGCTATAGAGAGAGAAGAGAAGAGAGAATTTTGGTGTAATGTTACTAATGAAGGAGGTGAGTATTTATAGGAGTAAGGAATGGGGTTGGTGGGAGAATGGGGTTGGTGAAGTTTGAAGTTTGGTAAGAACAAGGTGGGCTGCCTAACAATTCAAGGTGTGCTGCCTAACAGTAACAAATGGGATCGAACTCAAAACACCTAAGTCACGCAAACTAATCATTGGTTTCCGATAAGAAATGGAGCTTACAACGCATTTAATGGGTGAAAGCTAGCCCTCTAACATATTTTCGGTTAAACATGCCCAAAATGACATTTGACGGAAGTAGTGCCCTAAATAACTATTTGTACACACATCTCAAGAATGCAAGGTCAACACTCTAGGAATGCGAGGGTCGAGTTTCCACATTTTATTCGCTGCTTGCGCATTCCACGGATGTGAATCTTAATCAACTCATATTTCAAGTGCGTGCATGGGTGGTGCTGCCAGTTCCCTCTCCAATTATTTTCATTGTACACCACACACATTATGGGGATGCGTGGAGCGTGGAACTGTTCATCGCACACAACATACACCCGACACATAATACACAGCACCTATCGGCGATCCATCGGCTTCTTTTCCGCAACCCTTCCGGTCGGTCAACATTACCAGTTACCACCATATCCTTTCCATTTTTTCATTTATTGTTGATTACTAGTACTTCATACGGACGTATGATACGATCATACCCCCAATTTTAAACTATAGTCTAAACCACACATGCAATAATATCAATATAATAGAAGTACAGGGGTGATGGTGTAGCCCATGTGGTAAATGAGGACTATGCCTTGTCGAATCACCAAGGTTCGATTCTTCCCTACCGCATAACCATATGTTATGTCATGTTATTTGGAAAACTAGCGTAGTAACCCGTGTGAGGCACGGGTCATTTAACGAGACTTCAATTACTCTGTTTAATCTAGAAAACTAGCGTAGTAACCCGTGTGAGGCACGGGTCATTTTTTAGCCATTGATATAAATTCATACATTTTTATGTTTTTTTTTTAGTATAATTGTACATATTATGTTCACACATATTATAATATCACTATTTTAATTTATGGATCATTTTATTTATGCATAAATCATATGAGCACTAAAAAAGGATGTTTTGTAGCATATAAATATATTGTATAGGTTATAACATAATTTCTTTTAGAGCAATGATAAAAGGACATAAAACAATATAAGTCATCATTAACATATTTACTCAAAAGTTAAATTAATAGCAAAAATAGGAAAAAGGAGAGACCGAGTTGTTAGATATTGATTCAAGTGATGATCAGGATCTGGGCGTTACTGATCAGATACTGATGCTGACGTCATCAGTAACACATCGTCAGTATTTGAGTAGATCAGGATTACATGCAGATTTACGTTAGTCCAGAGATTATGGGAAGATTGATTTGTCGGTTCCTAAATTATAGGAAGGCAGCTATCATACAAGATATGCATTCAGAGATATATGTAACTGATTTAGAATATCTTGTAATTGATAGTGTAACTGTGGATGCTATATAAACACAGTTTAGGTTTTACATTATAGGGATCGCTTACACGAGTTATCTTGTAACCTAGCAGCTCTTAAGAACATAAGAATTTCTTAAGAGAGTTTTGTAACAGTTTTATATCAGAATTAATAAAGCTGTTATTGATTCATACTTGTGTTATTTCAGTTTAAGTCGAAAATCTTATACAATTGTATTCAACCCCCCTTCTACAATTGTTATTTACTGGGCAACAATTGGTATCGGAGCAAACTGATTAATATTAATCAGAAACGATCTTAAGATGTCGACAAGCAAGTATGAAAGCATCAAAATTCCAATTCTCAAGAAAACTGACTATCCAACATGGAAAGTGAAAATGATGATGTATCTGGAAGCAACTGATCCTGACTATCTTGATAGGATCAATGATGGACCATTTCTTCCAACAAGACTAGTTGCAAGAACAGTCTTGATAATGTCATGTCAAACAGGGTAATAGCATGCAAGACTGCAAAGGAAATTTGGGATACTTTGGAAACTCAATGCCAAGGTACTGAATCTATCAAAAGAAACAGAAGGGCTCTGTTGATTCAGGAGTATGAGCAGTTCGATGCTAAATCTAATGAAAGCCTTACTGATATGTATGATAGATTTTTGACATTACTGAACAATCTATCACTAGTTGGCAAAGAGTATGATCCAGAGGACTCAAACACCAAGTTTCTCAGAGCTCTAACTGAGGAGTGGGATACTCAAGCTTCAATCATAAGGCATCAATATGATTTGAAGATGCTGTCTCTTGATGAAGTCTATGGGATGTTAAGAACCCATGATCTTGAGGTTCAACAGAGAAAGAACAAGAAAAATGTCAAAGCAAAATCTGTTGCTTTGAATGCTGAATCAAAATCAAATGGAAAAGCTGAGGAGGTTTCTAGCAGAAAGAGTAGAGTGGAAGAGTCAATTCCTGATGACTCATCATCTAATACTGATACTGAGTCTGATCCTGATACTGATGATGACTCTACTGATTCTGATATAATGGAAATGGTTGCTATGATAGTCAAGGGCTTCAAGAAGATGAAGTTCAGAAAGGCTAGGAAGCAAGGAAAATTTCAGAAGAGAACCTTCAATGCTGACAAAGATAGGTACAAGAAGAAAGAAGATAAAAGCAGCAAATTTGACAAGTCAAAAATCAGATGCTATAACTGTGATGGAATGGGTCACTTTGCAACTGAGTGCAAGAAGACCAAAACCAAAGCTCTTATTTCTTCAACCAAGGATTAGATGGACTCATCATCTGACTCTGAAGAAGAGAAAGTGAATTATGCTTTGATGGCCAAAACTGATGAGACTTCTGCTGGTGAAAATAAGGTATCTGAAATTTTGTTTGATTTTGATACTAATAATGTCTCTGAGCTAAGATCTTTTTTAAAATCTCTGCATATTAGTTTTAGAAGTCAATCTATTGAGAATACTAGAATAAAATCTGAAATGGTAGAGGTTGTTAAGAGAAATGATCATCTAGAAGCTGAGTTAATTTTCTTGCAGGAAGTTCAAGCAGAATGTAATAATGCTAAACACATGAAACTTGAAACAGAGTTTAAATGTAATGAACTTGAAATGCAACTTAAAGAGGCAAATGAAAACTCAGAACCTGGACACATTCTGGAACAAAAACTCATGAAATTATTACTGATAAAAACTGGAAAGAGTGTCTAGGTTATAAGCCAGAGAATGAGAAAAAGGACAAAGAAAAGGTTGTTTCATCTAATCCAGGAAGAGTTATAGTTGATGACTCAACAAATCCAAAAACCTACAGATATGTCACAGACAGTACTAAAACCAAATTAAAACCTGTTAAATATGTGTATCCAGAAAATCCCAAATCTACTTCAGAAAAGGGATCCACTTCTACACATCATTCTGAGACTAGGACTGTTAAAAACAAGAATGTAGGTCTTCTGTCTAAGAAACAATTAAGGGATAGAATCTGTGATGCAACATATAGGAAGAGAGTTCCAACTGTCAAAAGGAACAGGAATGGTAAAGTTGGAATAAACAAGGAGAATAATTATAAGTATATTCCAAATGCACCAAGGAAAGTATGCTTTAACTGTGGTAACTCTAATCATCTTGCTATTGATTGCAGGAGGAGTAAAAAGAAGGCTACTGTAGTTCCTAAGTCTGACATTAGGAATAAATCAGTATTTTATAAACCATAGAATCCTTGTTTCCATTGTGGCAGTGAATGGCATTCAATTTATACATGTGAATAATACCATAATTTGTAATATAATTATTATGAGCCTTTGCCTAAGTTCAATAAAAGTGCAAATTTTGGAAAAACAAAGAACTTGAACTCTAAGCATGCATCTGTTAAGAAAAAGACTAATTCTGATGGACTCAATCCTGATGAAGGTGTCTTTACAAGAAAATCTTCTGCTGCTAAAAATGTTAAGTTGCATGAAAAGAGAACCCAACAAGTGTGGGTTCTTAAGAATTCTAACTGAGTTCTTTGTGATTCTGATTGCAGGGTAAAAAGAAAAATGTGTTAGTCATGGATAGTGGATGCTCTGTGCACATGACTGGAGACAAAACCCTGCTATCAGAATTTGAGGAGAAGGCTGGCCCAACTGTGTCTTATGGAGATGGCAACATTGGACAAACTTTGGGATATGGCAGTATTGTAATTGGAAATGTCATCATTGAAAAAGTAGCTCTGGTGAAAGGACTCAAGCACAATCTGTTAAGTGTTAGTCAAATCACAGACAAAGGTTATCGTGTCAATTTCAATGATACTCATTTTGAAGTTATCAGCAAATCTTCAGGGAAGGTTGCATTAACTGGTCAAAGACATGGTAACATTTATGAAGCCAACATTCACACCAATACTGATAATCCAACTACATGCCTCATCAGTAAAGCTTCTGTAGATGAAAGTTGGAATTGGCATAAGAAGCTTTCTCATCTCAACTTCAACAATATAAATGAGTTGGTTAAGAAAGACTTAGTAAGAGGATTACCAAAGGCACTGTATACTCCTGATGGACTCTGTGATGCTTGTCAGAAGGCTAAACAGAGAAGGACATCATTCAAGAGTAAATCTGAATCCTCAATTGATGAACCATATCACATGCTTCACCTTGACTTGTTTGGACCAGTGAATATTATGTCCATCAGTAAGAAAAGGTATACTCTAGTCATTGTTGATGAATATACTAGATTTACCTGGGTTTATTTTCTGCACAGAAAAGATGAAACTGCTGAAATACTGCTGGACCATGTGAGGCTTATTGAAACTGGCACAAAATACAAAGTCAAGATCCTGAGAAGTGATAATGGGACTGAATTCAAGAATTCAGCAATGGAAGAGTTCTGCAAATACAAAGGAATAGTTCAACAATTCTCTGCTCCTGGCACACCTCAGCAAAATGGAGTAGTTGAAAGAAAGAACATGACTCTTATTGAAGCTGGCAGAACTATGTTGGAGGAAGCCAAACTACCTACATATTTCTGGGCAGAAGCAGTCAACACAGCATGCTACACTCAGAACATCACCTTAATCAACAGACATGGTGTAACTCCTTATCAGATGATCAAGGAAAAGAAGCCAAGTTTGAAGCATTTACATGTGTTTGGCTGCAAGTGCTTTGTTCTAAGACCTCATCCTGAATAGTTAGGAAAATTTGAGACTAAAGCTGATGAGGGAATCTTTATTGGCTATCCAACAACAAGAGCCTTTAAAATCTAAAATCTAAGAACAAAGACAGTCATGGAGTCTATTAATGTATCTTTTGATGATAAAAGGATAACAGGAATAACAGAAGACTCTCATGATAGTTTGATCTTTGCAAATGAAGCTACCAAGAATTCTGATGAAGTCATGTCAGATACTGATACTCTGTCAGATCCTGACGATCGATCAATTCCTGATCGAACACCAGTTACTGATGATGACTCAAATAATGCAAATGTTGAGGGGGAGCAAGAGCAAGACATCACCAGTACTGATACAACTCCAACATCAAGTAGAGACTCATCAGAAACAGATTCAAGTGACAATCCTGACAGTATATCAGGGAGAGATAGCACTATCTCAGGGGGAGCTTCTAGCAATTCTAGTTCTTTTAAAGATAACACCAATCCAGGGGGAGCATCCAGTTCAAGAAATGACTTACCATCAGCAAGGAAATGGACTAAAAGCCATACTCCTGATTTAATTATTGGGAATCCTGAAGCAGGTGTTAAGACAAGAAGTGCAACTCAAAATGAATGTTTATATAATAACTTTCTGTCAAAGGAGGAGCCTAAGAAAGTTGAAGATGCACTTAAGGATGCTGATTGGGTGACAGCTATGTAAGAAGAACTGAATGAGTTTGAAAGAAATGAAGTCTAGAAACTAGTACCAAGGCCCAAGGGTAGGTCTATTGTGGGTACAAAGTGGGTATTCAGAAACAAGACAGATTCAGACGGCACAATTGTGAGGAACAAAGCAAGGCTAGTAGCAAAGGGGTATTCTCAACAGGAAGGAATAGATTATGATGAGACTTTTGCTCCTGTTGCAAGACTAGAAGCCATCAGAATTTTTCTGGCATATGCAGCCCACAAGAAGTTCAAAGTATTCCAGATGGATGTAAAAAGTGCATTCCTCAATGCAGAATTGGAAGAGGAGGTATATGTTGAGCAACCTCCTGGCTTCATTGATCCCAAATATCCAGATCATGTCTATAGACTGGATAAAGCACTTTATGGACTAAAGCAAGCTCCAAGAGCCTGGTATGAAACCCTAGCTCAATTCTTACTGGAAAGTGGATTCAATAGAGGTACAATTGATAAAACCTTGTTTTATTTGAATCATGGTAAGGATTTGCTGTTAGTTCAAATATATGTTGATGATATCATTTTTGGGTCAACTAACTCTAAGCTGTGTGAGAAGTTTTCAAAGCTAATGCAGTCTAGATATCAAATGAGCATGATGGGAGAAATGAGCTATTTCTTAGGTTTGCAAGTTAAACAGACTGATGATGGGATTTTTATCAATCAGTCAAAATATACAAAGAATTTACTTATACAAAGAATTTACTGAAAAGGTTTAAATGCAAGATAGCTCTACAGCTTCAACTCCTATAGCTATAGCTACAAAGCTTGATCCTGATCAAGGAACTGAGGTAGATGTAACCAAATACAGAGGGATGATTGGCTCACTCTTATATCTAACTGCTAGCAGACCAGATATCATGTATGCAACCTGTCTATGTGCAAGATTTCAAGCAAATCCCAAGGAACCACATCTCATTGCAGTGAAAAGGATTTTCAGATACCTTAAGGGCACTTCTTCTCTTGGCCTTTGGTATGCTAGAGAATCAAACTTTAGTTTATGTGGTTACTCAAATGCTGATTTTGCAGGATGCAAAATAGACAGGAAAAGTACTTCAGGCAGTTGTAAGTTTCTTGGAGGAAGACTAGTTTCTTGGTTTAGTAAAAAGCAAAAGTCTATCTCCACATCAACTGCAGAAGCTGAGTACATTGCTGCTGGAAGTTGTTGTGCTCAGATCATGTGGATGAGAAATCAGCTAATGGACTATGGTTTGTCATTTTCAAAAATACCTATTTATTGTGATAACCAAAGTGCTATTGCCATGACAGGAAATCCAGTTCAACATTCTCTTACAAAGCACATCAGTATCAGGTATCACTTCATAAGAGAACAAGTACTGGAAGGAACAATTGAACTTCATTTTGTTCCTACTGATCAACAGTTAGCTGATATATTCACCAAGCCACTACCTGAGACTACTTTTACAAAGTTGGTGAACGAACTTGGAATGGTAAACTATGGCAGTTCTTGAGAAAGAAGTCATCAGATACTGACGACTTGCAAATACTGATGGAAAGTCAATCCTGACAGTGGTCAACGTCGAATCCTGATGCGACGGTTCGATCATCAGTATTATGTTCAGAATCTAACTGTCCTCGTTTTATTTCAATTTCCTGATTCTAGCTATGATTAATGGTATTGAACTACTGATAATGTGATCACTTTAATTAGTCCTCATATTTATTTCTTAGATAACATGATAAATCAGGAAAACATTGAATAGAATAGAGAAACTGAATTTTTCATTGATAATAAGAAAGAGATTACATTCAAAGATTACATCTTTTTGTTCTCTATCTACTAATCTATTCAACAGAAAATAAAAGTCCAATCCACTCCATTGTTAGTAGTCAACCCAGATCCCATCTTTGCCACTTTGTTTGGGTGGAGGTTGACAGGGATAAGGTTATTTTTGGTGACATATTCATTAACAATGGTTGATGGAGTTGGATGAGGATGCCTTAGATGAAAGCCATGCTAATGTTGCTTGAAGGGCAGCATCGATGTCAATCACTTTTGCAGGTTTTTCCTTCTCGATTTCCTCAAGACCTGCATCCATCTGCAACCAGAGAGTCTCAAGTTGTCTTTCCCAGTTGAAAGTGTCAAACTCTTCTCGAGTATAACTGAAGATATCTCTTTTCTCGATGAGATGAAGATTCTTTTCTATGATGGTAAGCTTTGCCATCTCTGTACTGAGAAACTTTGCAAGAAAAGCTTTTGGTTTGCAGAAGAGAAGAAGCAGGAGAAGAGTTAAAAAGTAAGTGGACAAGTCTCTAGGATTAAATAGATGTTAACACTAAATCACGCAAGCGCACGTGGTCACAAGTAATATATAAGGTTAAGTCCAAATTCGTTCCCACAGGGATCTGGTTATGGTTTTAATTCAGTAAACGCACCTATGCAACAGTGTATGATCTTAATTCACTGCTAAGACAATTAATAAATTAAGGTTTTAACTAACTAAATTAAACTAAGAAGCAAATTAACAAAACTACGAATTAACTAACTAACAAGAATTGAAATCTAATTACTTCTGCAAGAAAAACCATGGGATCCTAACTTCATTAAATACTTTGCTTAGATCTGACGCCTTTAATCACTATATGCAATGGTTATGATATCTGATCGGATAACACGAAACAAGTACACGCTACTTCTCAGTATACGTATACCAAACTAAACATACATCCACAAAAGAGATAGAAGATGAATAGACACCAATTATGCTTAGACCCTGTATCTCTATAGAATTTGAAAACATAACGGTTGAAGAACAAGTTATCCACATTGATCACATAAGGTAGCATAATATCTCTATTTACGCCACAAATCATGATGTTAAAACATCAACCTATCCTATGCTAGCATGGCAAGTTCTAAATCTCAAGATCCACTCTCGTTTAGCAAGAGATTAACAAATTAGATGTTAGCTACGCATCTAAATTCAATAAGCACAACCATACGAGGATATCAGATATACATCACACACAGATCTTTAAAGCAATCAAGATACTAAAGCTCCATAAATAACTCCGTTAGAATCCCATGACAACGATTAGTTCATAATCGAACCTCTCGTCATCATGGGATCTGATGAAACCATGATAAAAACAAAGTATGAAAATATACAAATAAACCTAAGTGATTGATATGTAATAGTTCTACTCCTAACGATGATGATCTTCCTCTTCCAATTTACAAGGGTTGGATGTGTTTATATAGGCTCTAGACATCTTGCCCAGCAAGAAAATACCAAAACAGAATTATGATAGAATTTCTGCAAGATACGTTTCCTAAACTGATTCTGTTTTTTAAGGGAAATTCGTAGCTGACTTTTCTTCTGTTTTCCAGAGCCGTTCCAAACGTAATTGGGCTTCTGGACCACCTTAGAATGATAGAGAATCTCGTTATCTTCGCGTGGACTGCTTACGGGCTGAAAACAGACTTATAGAACTCAAGATATGGCCCAAACAGTGAATCTCATGCGTGCAGCCCAATAAATCCGAATTTTAATAAATTAAATCTCCAAAAACGACAAAAACATCCACCATAATCAACATCCTTGTAAATCTGCACAACTAAACAAAACACATCAAAACTACGAGAAACTTGAGCCCAAGACAATCAATTTAAGCCGATTTAGAATGCTCCAAGTGGATATAAATCTACTTATCACACCCCCAAACTTAAACCGATGCTTGTCCTCAAGCATAAACAATTACACTAACTAACTAACTAGTACCACTTCCGTAGGTGATCACGGTTGCATTTGGCATATGCAACAAGCCCTTTAAACCCCTAGGCAGCCCTAGTGGACGAGTAAGGTCTCGTGAGGGCCTATAGTGAATGTACCCACAAAATCCATATAACCTAATGCAATGCAATGCATGAATGCAACTAAATGAAAATGCAATTAATCTAATCTACCATACCTTCAAATCCTCTCATGCCATATCAACTTAAGAATCAAAGTAAATACGCAATGTCTTGGTGTCGAAAGAGCAAGTATTCACATAGTCTACTCAATGAACATGCATAAGTTTTCACAAGCCCATGTCAAGTGTAAGAATAAGTTAGTAAACATGCTAAGCCTACAAGAGCACATCTTTGAGACAACACTCGGGATCTCATACGCAAGAACAAGCAAATACTCACAATCCACTCACAAAAGAATATTCACTCAAGAACAAGGGTAAGTGTATCACTCAATTCCAACAAAATCATAAACATGCTTGACATTTGGTATCAATCTAACTCTTAACACAACATACATCAATGACGATAATCAAAAGGTCTTTAATTGGGTTGTAACGAGGCTAGGGACAAGGTATGTCAAATAAGCCAAAACAGGTGAAGTGTCAAAAGCTAGTAAGAACTTATAATAAATCATACACAACACCCTATTTCCCCCCACATAATCTATTATTCTTCCAACAAAAACACTCGACTAGTCGACTGAAGTAGGATCACAATAAACACAAATATACTCTCATAATATATATTTTTTTTCTTTTTTTTTTCTTTTTTTTTCTTTTTTTTCTTTTTTTTTTCGAGAGCTAAATATACACAAACAATAATTTATAAACAATAACAATGATCCCACAATTTTATTACACATACCGACTATCAAATACACAACCAAACCCAATTTTCAATATTTCCCCCAAAAGTAAGACCAACAATAATCCCCTCCTTGCACACCTTATTACTCCCTTAAGCACTCTACTAGCCTTTGACAATGTGGGTTCAAATTAATGTAAGGCCAATAAAAGAAAAAGGTCTAGGCAAGTAATGTGGTATGTCACCGAAAAAATAGGATTAAGCTCAACGGGTTAACTAATTGATCATGTAAATATGGTATGGTAATATGGGAAAATATGTGGTTATTCCTAAGTGCCTTTATCATTTTAATCGTCAAATAATGTCTTGCGTTTCAAGAAAGACCTCAAACAACTGCTAGCAATGCAAACAATCCGTGGACACTCAAGCAAACGAATAACTTGCAAATATGCAATATGCAATAAGGCTCAAAATCTCACTTGGTGGAAAAACATACTCAATCCCAAGCAAAAATCTCTCTAACGCATCTACTTGTATTCAAAGCATGCAAACTAAATCATCTTGCACATATTCATGTCCTTCTAATCACTTACAACATTCAATAAGTCTACTAGCTTCAACTTACTAGTGTATGTGTGTGCACAAGAACAAAGCATATCACTTCTCAAACAAAAGCGTCAACAACACAAAATTCCTATCAAGCATGGATGCAAATGCAACTATTATGAACTCACATGGTATACGAAAATAAAACAAAATGTCCTATATGAAACAAACGTAGATAACACGACATAAATGCATAATTTACTACTACTAATATGCAAAGCATGAAATCCTACATGAACAACTAATACAACAACAACTACTAAACCCTCAAACAACCCCCAAACTTAAAATATTCAATGTCCTCATTGAATGGAAGTAAATATAAGGGATAGCAGAAAACATACCTTGGGTTGCCTCCCAAGAAGCGCTTCTTTAACGTCAATAGCTTGACGTTACTTCCAAGCCTCCATTATGGATGATAATAGTTTGCCTGGTCCTCTCTTCGCAATACTTCATCATCATCACGGCGGCACACTTTCTGCCCTTTCTCTTCGTTTGGCCTATTCGTGTAACAACTATGTCCTATTCCAATGCCTTCATCTGTTAACCCAAAATCTGTCAATTTGTAGAACAACACACATTCGCGGGCTTCGCTTGAATATAATGGAGGAGGGTAAATGTAAGTTGTTGAAGCCTTTGGTTCCTCAAAGAGAACTTCCTCCATTGGCTCTAATGCGCTACCTCCATCTTCACACTTTGAGACAAGTAGAAGATCTGCATCTTTCCCATGATCATCAACCTCTTGGTTCGCACATACCAATTCTTGAAATTTGCGTAGCTCATCTGTGTCCTCTTGGTTTGCACATAACAATTCTTGAAATTTGTGCAGCTCATCAATGTTTGTCTCAAATTGTGCCCTTTCCAAATCATCCACCTCACTAGCTTGATCAAATTCCTCACATGGCTTGTGAACACTCTCCTCCTCTTGGAATTTGTCTTCTTCAATTATGCACGCAGTACCTTGCTCCAAGTCATCGATATTTTCTGGAATTGCCTGTTGTATAAATTGTTGTTTCTCTTGTTCCAAGAAACTCAAAATTTGAGCAACTTGTGTCCCCATAGATTTGGTAGACTCCTCCATACTCTTTACAAGCATCCCAATCTCCTTCCTAATCTCCTTCAAATCATCAACCTCATCTGACTGAAAAGTAGGAATAGGTTGCTGATGTTGAAACTCTTCACTTCCATAGTAATATGACATATCTGGAACATCTTGCTGGTACTGTTGAGGATGGTATGGAAAATATGATTGTTCCTCATAACTGACGTATGGATCAACTCCTTCATAGTAACAATATTGCGAGGGATCATGAACGCCCAAACACCGCTCACATGGCTGAGGCTGTTGAATACCACCTTGGTTGCTCCAGCACTGATACGTCTCATGTGCGCCCGCACATAGCTCACAAACACTAGCCACCTGCTGAACTCCATAGTAAGTTAGAAAATCCATCTTCAACGTCAATGCTCTCTGACAAGTACCTGAAACACCAACAAACTAAACAAGAATAGATGAGAAAAAGAAATCCGAGTCAGTGAACTCTAACGACCACTATTGACAAGCACATAAACCAAAAATAAAACACCGATGATCCCCGGCAGCGGCGCCAAAAACTTGTTAACACTAAATCACGCAAGCGCACGTGGTCACAAGTAATATATAAGGTTAAGTCCAAATTCGTTCCCACAGGGATCTGGTTATGGTTTTAATTCAGTAAACGCACCTATGTAACAGTGTATGATCTTAATTCACTGCTAAGACAATTAATAAATTAAGGTTTTAACTAACTAAATTAAACTAAGAAGCAAATTAACAAAACTACGAATTAACTAACTAACAAGAATTGAAATCTAATTACTTCTGCAAGAAAAACCATGGGATCCTAACTTCATTAAATACTTTGCTTAGATCTGACGCCTTTAATCACTATATGCAATGGTTATGATATCTGATCGGATAACACGAAATAAGTACACGCTACTTCTCAGTATACGTATACCAAACTAAACATACATCCACAAAAGAGATAGAAGATGAATAGACACCAATTATGCTTAGACCCTATATCTCTATAGAATTTGAAAACATAACGGTTGAAGAACAAGTTATCCACATTGATCACATAAGGTAGCATAATATCTCTATTTACGCCACAAATCATGATGTTAAAACATCAACCTATCCTATGCTAGCATGGCAAGTTCTAAATCTCAAGATCCACTCTCGTTTAGCAAGAGATTAACAAATTAGATGTTAGCTACGCATCTAAATTCAATAAGCACAACCATACGAGGATATCAGATATACATCACACACAGATCTTTAAAGCAATCAAGATACTAAAGCTCCATAAATAACTCCGTTAGAATCCCATGACAACGATTAGTTCATAATCGAACCTCTCGTCATCATGGGATCTGATGAAACCATGATAAAAACAAAGTATAAAAATATACAAATAAACCTAAGTGATTGATATGTAATAGTTCTACTCCTAACGATGATGATCTTCCTCTTCCAATTTACAAGGGTTGGATGTGTTTATATAGGCTCTAGACATCTTGCCCAGCAAGAAAATACCAAAACAGAATTATGATAGAATTTCTGCAAGATACGTTTCCTAAACTGATTCTGTTTTTTAAGGGAAATTCGTAGCTGACTTTTCTTCTGTTTTCCAGAGCCGTTCCAAACGTAATTGGGCTTCTGGACCACCTTAGAATGATAGAGAATCTCGTTATCTTCGCGTGGACTGCTTACGGGCTGAAAACAGACTTATAGAACTCAAGATATGGCCCAAACAGTGAATCTCATGCGTGCAGCCCAATAAATCCGAATTTTAATAAATTAAATCTCCAAAAACGACAAAAACATCCACCATAATCAACATCCTTGTAAATCTGCACAACTAAACAAAACACATCAAAACTACGAGAAACTTGAGCCCAAGACAATCAATTTAAGCCGATTTAGAATGCTCCAAGTGGATATAAATCCACTTATCAATAGAGAAGGGTGAAACGAGAATATGAAACGATTCATATTTCTGCGAAGTACCAGGTATTTTTTGATTGTGATGTTTTAAATTTCTTTATTAAAAACAAATTACCTTGTTTTATTTTAATCACAATCTTATTTCTCAAATAATACGAGCGCGTGTGTTTCACTCAATCATTACATATAGTTACATATGGTAAGTCGTGACGCGTGAAATCATCACCACTCTCTCACGTAATTTGGTCTATTACTCTAGCATGCTCGAATAGTTTACTGACACCTGTTTTTGAGAAATCATTAGTATTGTCCAAATATCAATTTAGTTTACTAATTGATTTATTATTCTCAAAATCATCAGTAAAACATCATCTCTCTATCTCTGCTCTCTCAAACCCTAATTTCAAAATTAGTGCAACTCTTGTGTTTGAAATTTCAATGGAGAAATCATCTTTCATCAACAGCAAGGTCGTAATCAATGGAGTTACTTTTAACACAAATAACTTCAATGCAGTTCTAGATCATCAGGACTTGCCCAATGATTTCCACATTATTCAGGACTTTTTGGCCTCAAGCCCAATAAATTATGCTCTAACCCAACCTGCCAAGATATCTTTTCAGTCTGTAATGCAGGTTTGGAACACAAGTGTCTTTGGGAAAGGAATTCCATCAGAAAAGCCTCAAATGAGCTTTGAGTATAATAATGTTACATACTATATGACTCCTGAGATTGTCGCTGAAGCCCTACACTTACCATCAATTATTGGTAAGCCAGTATTCAAAGTTTCTGATTCAAGACTCCTTGAGTATGTTGTAAGTTTGGGTTACAATGGAGCACCAAAGAAGTTTGGAGAGCTCTATAGAACAAAGCTTAAGAAGGAATGGAATTTCTTCTTTGACACTATCAGCAGATGCTTCTTGAATAAAGTGTCAAATTTTGATGCTTTACCCACAGGTTCAGCCAAAATTGGGTATTCTCTAATTCATGATCTCTCATTTGATTATGGGTCTTTTATACTAAAGGCATTAAGTGAAAGAAAAGCAGATAAATGTGGTTATGTTTGCTTTCTTAGATTTTTCCAATTAATATTCTCACACTTATGTCCTCATGCTGTTTTTGAGAATGATACAATTTTGCCTATATGTAAAATCTCAGAAAACAATATAAAGAGTCTAATCAATTCTGATAAGGCAAATAAGTTTGATGGAACTCCATACATTCCTGATGAAGTATGGTCTCTTTTAAGAAAGAGAATGCCTATTCAATATGGCCCAGCAACTGGTGCTATGGGACAGGACCTCACACATCCTATTCCTGACACAAGCACACATCCTAAACACTCTTCTAAACAGTCAACCACCTCTGGTGTCTCACAAAAGGCATCAGTTGTAAAATCAAAGAAATTAACTAGATCTGATGTGTCTGAGAGGCAATCAGGATCAAAGGATTTCTTCACTCCAACTCACTCTCAAATGAAGTTACAAGGGGGTGAACAAGGGGTTCTGGGAACATCTGGTCTGAATAGCGAAACAGGAATAAAGAGGAAAGTTAGTCAAAGAGTTGATTCTGATTCTGATTCTGATGATGACACAATGCCTATATCAGTTTTGATGAAGAAAAAGGAGATTGATGCTGTTGATACTAGAGAAGTGGCTGTCTCTGAAAAGCCAAAGAAAAGAAGAAGATTAATCAACAAAGGCAAATTTGTTGTTCCTACAGAATTACAAAATCTTACTGATGCTATGGAGAGCAATCCTGATGTATCTACTAATCCAGATGGATCATCAGTTCCTGACACTACTGTCAATCCTGACATCTCTACACCTGATAATTCACCTGTGAAGATTGTTGAGATCTCTGATTCTCCAGCACCCGTATCTCCAAAGAAAAGAATTATTGAGATATCTGTTGATCAAGTAAATGCTATTGCTGCTCAGTTGGGTTTCAAACCTTCACCACTTGAAAAGAAAACTGCTGAAGCAAATGTCTTTCATAGACAGAAGAAATAGAGGACTACTATGTCACCTCTGAAAGGATCAAGCCCACAAGAACCTGAACTTCAAAGGAGTTCAGCAGCTATTGCAGATCCAGTCACACAAGAACCACCTACTCAAAGTGTGGGTGCAGACATTTCTGAAGGAATAGTCACACAAGAACCACTTTCTCAAAGGGAAGGTGAAGACAAGAATATTCCAGCCCCACAAGAACCATCTTCTCAAAGTGAAGATGCTGGCAAAATCACATCAGCAGGGGAGTTTCCTGACAATGCTCAAGGGGCTTCTGAAATTGAATTTGAACTAGCTAAAAGTCTGGCAGATAAAGCTGCTCATGATTTGCACATTGCTGAATGTGATGAAGTGATCGCTGACACTGCATTTGAGGGAAGCACACAAGAACCTTTGACTCAAAGTGTTAAAGAAGCTTCACAACCTCAGAGTACACAAGAACCATCAGTAGTTAATACTGATGCAAGTCATGCTTTAGTTGCAGTTGTCAATCCTGATGTAAGTACTACTGATCCACTTATTCCATTGCTTATTGAGCCAATTTCTGCAAGGCCAATGGATTCTTTAACTACTTCGTCAGGTAACATCTCTATCTCTACTTCCTTTCCTACTGATAGTATGATTACAAATAGACCTGATATAAGGGATACCTCTATTTGTATGACTTCAGACCACTCTTCTCAGCCATCTCTTATTTCTTCACATTTAATGAGTCAGAGCCTTTCTTATGAGAATGAGAGTGAACATTTAGAGAAAAAGAAGAGTGATGAGAGGCAGTCTCCTGAACTGGCAAAAGGAGAGGTAGAACAGAGTGAGAAGTTGTTAACTTCTAGTAAGGTAGCAGTTACTATTGACAGTAACTTAGGTAACACTGTGAGAAGTGATGAGATCACTTTAAAAGAAACGAGATATTTAGGAAATGTTACTATTCTGTCTGCAGGTCATCAGGATTCACCAGCTGCATCTACTGGTGAATTAAAATTGAAAGATGTTATGCATCCTGATGAGAATGTTGATGATAGGATTCCGACAAATAAATCTGGTTCAAATTCAGATGATGATCCTGATAATCCTGAAGCAATTCAAATGCAGGCAGCAATAAAAGCAAGTCTACTATCTACTTATGGGTCTTTGAGTAGATACATGCAGTCTGTTACTCAAGAAGAGTTCAGAGGGGAGTACAGTTCCATACTTCCTCCTAATACTCAAGCTGCAAGGGGATATGAATGGGATACTGAATGGAATCAACCGAATGCTGAGATAAATTTTCAAAATGCTCTTTTTCATTCTGGTCATATTGCCACGAGGATGCCTACTCCTGAACTTAAGGCTCTTCTCAAGACTAATGCTCTTCTAGCAAAGGGATTGAAGAGTGAGATTGACTCTATGAAGGATGTTACTGATAAATTTCAAGTGGGTATTCAAACAACTGTTTCTATATCTGCTACTGCTTCTCAAGCACGTCTTCTTGCTGATGATGTTAAATCACTTGAAAGGAAGATGGATTCCAGAATGACTGTCTTGGAATCAAAAGTTGATAATATTGATGAAACACTCAAGTTTATCTTGTCTTTCTTCATTGAAGAAGATGCCGATGTCAAAAAGGGGGAGAAGATAGTCAAAACAAAATGCTCACCTAATCCAGTTGTACAAAAGGATGATGATAATTCTGGAAATGATGGTGGTGCTAAGTCACATAAAGTTGAAACATCTGATGCTGCTTTAGTAATAAAGAGAAGTCAATCTAATACTCAAACTAGGCAGTCAACTCATGTTTCTAGATCTGGTAAGAAGACGGTGACAACAATGGTACAATCTCAGAGTCCAAAAGAAGAACAGTTCGTGACACCTGGTCAAACTCTGTCAACCATTCCTGAGGATGATGTATATGTGGAACAGGATGAAGATGCTGCTAA
The DNA here is from genome assembly GCA_037693485.1 of Kitagawia praeruptora. Taxonomy (NCBI): domain Eukaryota; kingdom Viridiplantae; phylum Streptophyta; class Magnoliopsida; order Apiales; family Apiaceae; genus Kitagawia; species Kitagawia praeruptora. The sequence continues at coordinate 52,174,631 of CM075344.1, read as the reverse complement.
TCTGTTTCATGAACTTGACACTGGGGATGGTCGTGTTCTTAAACTGTTTCATAAAGACAAAAGAGTTCAACAGTATCATGCTAAGAAGGCACTTATCTTAATCACTGGAGAGAATCCAAACATGACTACTGATGAGTTCTTAGAAGAACAGAACAGGATTCTTGAAGAGATTTGCAAGACAAAATGAAGCTCCTGCTGCAAGAAGAGGAAGAGGCAGAGGAGGAAGATACAGAGGTAGAGGAAGATTACCTGCTCAAACAAGTACAAGGCAAACAAGATCTAGTGGAATCAAATTAAAATATGTTTCTGAAAATGAAAAGAAGAAAACTCCACTATCTCTTGTACTGACTCCGAATAACAGATTCAATGCTCCTGAAGAAATTAAAGAGGAGATATTGCCTTTAAAAAGAAAGAGCAAGGTTGTTGTTCAAGCTACTGTATCTAATGAGAAGTCAGTTTTTGGTTCAATTCCTGATGTTGTCTCTGATTCTGGAGAAGATAAAATTTTAAAAGAACTTAAGATTATGATTCTTAAGGTTGTGGTTGAATTTCACAATATGGAAGTTATTGAAGATACACTGAAGTATGAACAAGAAAACTTCAGAAGATTTGAAAGAGAAAGTGAAATCAGAGCTAAAGCAAGAGAAGCAGAAAGGATAGCAACCAGAGATTACTTGAAAAATGTTCATAAATCTGACAGGAAGTTATGGTATGATAAAAGTAAATCTGTTCCTGAACATCAGCAGTATTATCCAACAGATGAGAAGAAGAAGAGTAAGAAAAAGGAGAAGAGTGAGTGTAATTATAGAAAACCAGTTGTTTTCAAGTCTGCTGGACTGATAACAGGGTCTTCTTTGATTAATGAATCTTTATTGATTGTTGAATCAAAGTCTACTGCATTTGTTGCTGAAAATCCACCAAAGTGATGCAATCTGGTTTGAAGGGATTGGAACCTGGAACAAGAGGAGGTATTGGGTATAATAATGCACAGGTTGTTTTTATTGTACAAACTGATCAATATGCTCTAGTTGACAAGATTGGTGATGAGTTAACTGTTAATCATCTCTGGAAACTTGAAGTTGTTGCTATCATTGCTGATTGTCATGCAGGTGCTAAGAAAGTAGAAAAGATGTTGTACTTCATGAAAGACAGAAGTGTAAAGAAGATAATTATTCATGAGTTGTTGTGCAAATCTGCAAAAGAGCTGAAATATGTTCTATATCTGCTCAGAAGTAAAAGAATCAATGTTAAAGAAAGAGAAGTTTACTACAATTGGTTTGTTATGATTTACAGGACAATCAGACAGAGATTTATGGATGGAGGAACATGGTATGATGGCGATTATATTCCTATGTACTTAAATTTAAGAGGCATAGAGGTTGAAATGAAGAAAGGTACTGCTGTTAGAGAAGAGTATCTAGGCATGGAACAATTGTCTCTTAATCCAGATGGGAAGGAGATCGCTTATGTGTTGCTAGGTGATTTAGATCTTCCAAGAAACTCAATTCAGAATCTCAGGGCAGCTATCTATCAGATTAACGAGAAAGATGAAGGACTCAAAAATCTGAAGAAGAAACTGATTCAAATTCTTGAAAGCAAGGAAGAAGAATTGATATCTGACTTCTTGAAGATGAATCTGTTTTATCAAAGAATTTCTGAAACTGTTCCTGATGAATTTTAGAAGGTATTTTGTTTTGAGTTTTGACATCTTTGAATCAAGGAATTTGTGCTTTGTTTCACAAAGAAAAAATTGGGGGAGATTGTTAGATATTGATTCAAGTGATGATCAGGATCTGGGCGTTACTGATCAGATACTGATGTTGACGTCATCAGTAACACATCGTCAGTATTTGAGTAGATCAGGATTACATGCAGATTTACGTTAGTCCAGAGATTATGGGAAGATTGATTTGTCGGTTCCTAAATTATAGGAAGGCAGCTATCATACAAGATATGCATTCAGAGATATATGTAATTGATTTAGAATATCTTGTAATTGATAGTGTAACTGTGGATGCTATATAAACACAGTTTAGGTTTTACATTATAGGGATCGCTTACACGAGTTATCTTGTAACCTAGTAGCTATTAAGAACATAAGAATTTCTTAAGAGAGTTTTGTAACAGTTTTATATCAGAATTAATAAAGCTGTTATTGATTCATACTTGTGTTATTTCAGTTTAAGTCGAAAATCTTATACAATTGTATTCAACCCCCCTTCTACAATTGTTATTTACTGGGCAACACGAGTTTAAGTAATACGTTTTTTTAGTTTAAACTCAAAAACTTATGTAACTCAATGTGTTGCCCAGTAAATAACAATTGTAGAAGGGGGGTTGAATACAATTGTATAAGATTTTCGACTTAAACAAATAACACAAGTATGAATCAATAACAGCTTTATTAATTCTGATATAAAACTGTTACAAAACTCTCTTAAGAAATTCTTATGTTCTTAAGAGCTGGTAGGTTACAAGATAAATCATGTAAGCGATTACTCTAATGTAAAACCTAAACTGTGTTTATATAGAGTACACAGTTACACTATCAATTACAAGATATTCTAAATCAATTACATATATCTCTGAATGCATATCTTGTATGATAGCTGCATTCCTACAATCTAGGAACCGACATATCAATCTTCCTTGATCTCTGGTCTGATGAGAATCTTCACGAAATACTGACCAGCTTCTAATCCTGATGATAGTCCAATACTGACATTGTATTACTGATGACGTCAGCATCAGTATTTGATCAGTAATGCTCAGATCCTGATCATCACTTGAATCAATATCTAACACAATGGTTATAAGGATGAGTTTTTTCGAGGAAGACATGAGTTCATTTCCTATAAGAACATAATTTATTCAAATTTTTTGTGTGAATAAAAGAGTTTATTTATGCATAAATCATATGAGCACTAAAAAGAAGTTATTTTGTAGCATATAAATATATTGCATAGGATATAATATAATTTTTTTCAGAGCAATGATAAAAGGTCATAAAAGAATATAAGTCATCATTAACATATTTACTCAAAAGTTAAATTAATAGCAAAAATAGGAAAAGGAGAGACCAGGTTTAAGTAATACGTTTTTAGTTAAAACTCAAAAACTTATGAAGCTCAATGGTTATAAGGCGAGTTTTTTTGAGGAGATCGTGAGTTCAATTCCCCATAAGAACATAATTTACTCAATTTTTGTGTGAATATAAGAGTAGTGGCAACTTCATGTAATTTTCTAAAATTTAAGGGTAAAATTGTACTTTCACAGGGGATTTATTGGCTCAAAATTATCTCCCTGTTCTGCTATTATATATAGAAGATGATTTTTTGAGAACAAATTGTTATTGATTTAACGGAGAAAGAGTTGAGTTATACGCATATCTTGAATGCGAATGGGAATGGGTAAAAGGAATAGTTGTTATTTAGGACATTTTCTCGCATTTAACTTTGTTTACATATATAACTACTTCTCAAACTATAAATATGTACAAGCCAACTTATCCGCGCTTCGCGCGGTTTATAAATTTTTATCTCAAAGTATTGAAAATAGATGAATTAATTTCTATTAGTCTTAAAAATTGATTGGTCTCTTATGAATTTTCTAAAAAAATATTAATTTAAAAATAATTTACATGAATTATTAGTTGGAAAAATATTTTCATTACATATCTAAAATTTTGATAATGTTAAAAATATCACAAACATATAAAAATAAAAATTACAATATGAACGTAATATTTACGATCAAAAGTTACAAATATTGAATATAACTTAATCACGTTTTTTTAAAGCCGACACCCCTATCATAATATACATATATTATGTTCAATAATTGTTTGAGAATTTATTTAATTTGATATTAATTTATTTTGACAAAATATAATGAAACAACGGGTGTATAATTTTTTTTATCAATTCAATCTTCCGATAAAGTGGTTGGGTTTATTCAATTTAATTAGTTTGGTCATAACTCATGTGTAATATATTCATGTGCAAAAGTAAAAATCCGTTTGTATTATTTGTTTACAAATTTCAGATATTAAGTAAAGATTAGTGTACTTCATAATTTATTATGACTCCACAATCATTGATAATAAAGATTGCTTGAAAAGTTTAGGTTACTAACATTTTTTAAAACCGACACCCTTCTCCTAATATTATACATATTCAATAATAGTGTAAGAATTTGTTTAATTAGGATAAAAATTTATTTCAACATAATATAATGAAGCAATGGGTATATAGCTTTTTTATCGATTTTATCTTCCGATAAATGGCAAGGTTTTTTTAAAATTTAATCAATTTTATCATAACTCATGTATAATTTATTCATGTGCAAAATTAAAAATTTGTCTGTATTGTTTGTATACAATTCCAGATATTAAGTAAATATATCTTGTACTTCCATAATTTATCACGATTTTCACAATAATTGATAATAAAAATTGATTGAGAAGTTAAGGCCGTCTACCCTATAATTATCCGAGAAGAAATTATAGTGATCTTGAATAGGGAATAAAGAATAACGCAATATAACAATTGTTAGTCATCATTTTACCTAAAAATAAACTTAACTATATATAATTAATATTTAACATTGAAATAATAACTATAATGTTCACATAAAATTTGCTAATTTTTAAACAAATTAAATAGAGTAAATTTAATAGATGTTTAATAGGTGTAATTAATGAATAATTAAAATTGTCATTAATAGATATTTAATGCAAAAAAATAATTTTAATAAAAAAAATAAATAAAACAAAAATTCAAGAAAAATACCTTAAACTGTTCTGGTGCATTTCCGATCTCCAAGCATTATAATATATATAGATAAAACATTTTTAATGAATAAAATAAAATTATATAAAAAACATCAATAAATATATCATTTAAAATATTAGTAATAGTTATATTACCGTTTAAAAGTTCTGAAATTAGAAATATTTCTAATTCATCAGTTCTTTCCAACAATATCTTGTTTGAATCTATAATAATTTGAATCTATAATAAATTTTAGAGGAAAAATTGAGATTTAAAATAAAAAACGATATTTTTGATTTTGAATTAAAATTTGAAAATATAAATATATCAAAAAAAACATTAAATATTATTTAAAGATCTTTGGATACCCAGGCCATCTTCTTTTCGACCGATATCACAAGGCTTACCGGGTAACATGAAAGTACGGAACTGATTCAACATCCTGGAAAGTTGAATGATGATCTAATTCAGAAATACTATCTGAGTATTGATGCTGAACTTATTTTATTAATTCCACTAAGCCTTTTTGAGCACACAGACTCATGGTTCTGGCACTATACCAGTAAGGGTAATTATTCAGTCAGAAGTGGATACAATCTAGCTATAGGTGTAGATAAAATACTATTCTTTGCGTGGAGAGGTTTTCATGAAATTTTACCGACAACCCAAGGATGATATCGCAGAAACATATCCACCCACAGTAATTTCCTCCTATGTGATTTGTAATCGTACCTGAAATCGTGTCCGATTCCGTATCCAACCTGAGATGATGAAAGTGTAGAAGGTGGAAGCTGAATAATTTATTTTTTTTGGTAATAGGGTTCCAAATCATAGCATTTTGCTTCATTACACTGATAAAACAAATCAACCCATTGCAAGAACCAACCATCACCACTTTTGTTGCAGATTCAGGGAACTTAACCATAGAAAATCCAAATCTTGGCAGGGGGTTTCGAGATTATCATCAATTTGTGACTTTTCTTTACAAACCCTCCAAGAGCTAGATAATTAGTGTGTTTCTGTAAGACCCTCTTCGTATATAATTGAGCGAAGTTGGCATGGGAGAGAAATGCATCCCATGTTTTAGAGACTAATCTGAATTGGGTAAGACTCCGACAAGAGCTCTTGAGAAAAACAATTAGCATCATCTCATGCATAAGAATGCCCCCATCGAAGTCTGGTAGTGCTCCACAATGTTTATTATCCATAGGGTGAGATTGAATTCGATGAATTGATCAAGAATGAAAAGGGATTAGGGTTAGGACTAGAATTAGGGTAATGAATGAATGGATAATACCGGCGCTTACGAACTAAAAGAATTAACAAGAATCGGGGATAAATTGCAATCGTGTATCAAGAAAGAAGTGTGTATGTATTATATCCAATCAAGAATGAATTGAATTTGGACTGTAATGTAATGTAAAATGTATGTATGTGTATGTATAATGTATGTATTAGTTTATCAATCACTCGGCGGGGTGACTGATTTTTAAGTTTTTGATTTACCAGCTCAACTCATCCTACTATGTTTCCTATAGCTTTCCAGTTTCCATATATCCATTCATCATCATCATCAAGGGTCGTCCATTGTCATACCTTTTTATGGCTAAAACTGATTTCGTTTAATTCGTATGCGAAAAGGATATGATTCGTTAAAAAACGAATTTAATTCTGATTTATATAACATTTGTATCTTATTGGCAATTTGTCCGTGTTTCGCACATGAAAAATTATAGTATATGTGTAACTAGTCGGTAAAGCCGCGCTTCAAATCATCGTTATAATTTTTTTAAACAAAATTAGTATTTATTTATATTATGTTATATTATTAATATTAAATTTTAACAGTTAATACGGTTCTCTCTAATGAACCGCTCTCTCGTTAAACATGACTCTTCCTATTGAGCCGCTTTCTCGTTAAAATCGAAATCGTAACTTTAACATATATTATGGATCCTTGTATAATAATTTTTATCCAAAAATATCGAAACCTAAAAATAAAATAAAATTTATGACATCAATATCAAATTATAATAGTTAATACGATCTTTCCTAGTGAGCCGTCTTTTTGTTAAACACCTTTCGACAAAAAAATATTGATTAGCTGTGATATAAATCAAATATAATAGAAGTATCGCTGCACATATACAAACATAGTTATAACGATCCATTCATGCAGGAAAAAAAATAAAATAGAACAGTAACATGATCACTGTATGAATAAAAAGTTATATATATGAATCATACATTGTTAAATTGATAAAGCGGGGAACTATGATTTAGACTTTAGGCATATATAGACCCAAAAGAAAATTTTATGGTTCCCACATGGGAATGCCCTTCTATTATGCTTAAATCATTTTTTTTAATACGAAGACTTTTCGGTATGAGAATAATATTGGATTTTTGATATATTCTCCTAATGCAAGTATAATTAGTATAAAAAAAGTTAAAATAATGGATTTCTAAGAATAAATAAATAAATTTAGAAGATCATAAAAGATATCACCATAATGCAAGTTTTATGTGTAAGTGATTTATGAGATATTAATGATTTACGTAATAAAGATATATAGTTGTCGAAAAAGGAGCTACACATTTGATGCTTGCATATTGTAGTGTATATAGTAAGTGTACGCAAGTCTTATTATCAAAGATCTCATATCCTTTATTTGAAAACCCATATAGTTTGAAAACCAGAAGAAATAAATATAAACGGCAACAAATCGCAAATGTTAAGTCAGAAATAAAGTTTGAAATCATCCAGCAACTTATTTAAAGATAAATGAAGCTTAAACTAAGGCTACCATTTTGCTTATGATTGCTTCCAAGATCACAAAGTTGTCCGAAAAAACAATATTTACATATGTATAGAAAGTTGTTATATTATTCAAAACTAGCTTCATTACCCGTGCAAGGCACGGGAATATTCTAGCATTATTGCGAGATTTTGTTTTTTAATAGTTGTGACCATGAATGTTCTTCAATTTGTTGTAATGTAGCCTAAATATAGATTAAGTTACTCTGTATTCTCACTTTCTAACAGGTTTTGTCCAAAAAATTCTAATATACAAATATACAATCTATTAGTCATCTAGTTCAATGATTTTAGTTATAAATTTAAATTCATTATTTAAGAATCTCCCAACTCAGAGATCACAGTTTTGATTCTGTACAATGTGAAGATTAACTAATGTTTTCATAACATTTGATTTTGGGGGGGGGGGGTTAGAGTAAAATCATTGAAAATTGGAAGGCATAAGTGAGAAATGATATTAAATAAAATGTGCAATATTGCGATATTTTCACTCTTAGTAGTTTAACTTTGTGGTCGTGAACACCATTCAATTTGTAGTGTTGCCTAAATATAGCTTAGCAAACTCTCTTCTCGAGGGCTTCATTTTCAACATGATATGTCTAAGATTTATAATATCTACAATGATAGTCATTTAATTCAATGTTTTTAGCTGTGAATTTAAATTCACTTTATTCAGAATTGAGAATTTAAATCTGATTACTCGCTATGAACTTTTAAATAGTATATTTTACTACAAATAAGACTAATATATTAAATAGTATTATAATACTAATATATATATAATACTAATATATATATATATATAATAGAGTTCAGTGGAGACCGGGTTTAAATTGGAGACTTGGAGACCTATTCCTCAACCCTTGGATTAAAACGAAATAAATGGTATAGATTAATACCTTTATTTCATCCACTTTTTACTCTTCTACAACCACCGCCCACTGGCACTATATTGTTGTCTCCTCTCTCTCAATCTCATCTTTTATTTTAGTATTTACTATTGTAGTATTTACACACCAGACAATCACCCATTCTTTTCTTTTGCCGAATCATTTTAACTATTTTCATTTCTTCAAATATTAATAACCTTAGTATTCACATCCACTTCATTCGTCCAATTTCTGTTGGAATAATTAATAGTCATCGGGAAAAATTCAAACCAAATGAACATTTGTCCTGCACTTCTCCAAGCACAACAATGTTCTGCAATGTTCATTTTGCAATAGAGTTGTTTGTAAATTGTTGTACAAGAACTTTAAAATTTTGGGTTATGGTATAATATTTGAGTTACCGGAAAAAGATTGATAATTATTGCCGGAGAAAGTGTGATATAAATATGGATACCACTAATCATGATATATGTTCTGCACTTGTTGTTTAATGCCAAATTGCACGATCAAAGTTAAGTAGTACTGTGTATTGCGTTTATCCTTAATCATCGATGTGGGTGAAATGAGTTGGAAATATAAGGAAGTAAAAAACATATAATGCAGGATAATGTTCTTCAATATTACTGTATAAAATTGTTGTTAAATCTTTAAATATGAGCCACAGGATGAAAAATTGATCTAATGGTTATTATATAGGTCTCTATGGTCTCCAATTTATTTGGGTCTCTACTGAACCCAACTCTATATATATATTAGCGTTCTATTAGCGTTCTACCCGTGCTATGCACCGAATGGTAAAATTAATTAATTAATTAATTAATATAAACATATTATTTTAATCATAATTTAGGAAAAAAAAGATAATTTCATTAAAATTTAAGTATAAATAATCTTCAATTTATACCAATTGCATTAATATCAATATTATCAAATAATTATTATAACATTTACATTCCCGCTCAAACATACTAAGCCCTTCTTTATTTTTTTTCTTTATTTTATTTTTTATTTGATTTCTCTAAATTTTTAGAATCTTTCAACCAAGTTCATAAGTTTTTTTACCCATATTTTAAGTTTTGTTCTTTAAAAAATTTGATATATTTAAATGTGCAGTACAATGTGTTTCTATAATTTTAATTATATTAATACATTCAAAATATTTGCATGGGTCCCGATCAATTTTTCGAACATATATTAAAAATTCATAAACACTTATTTCTAACGATCGTTATAAATTATTAGATTGTCTCTCATCAATATAAGAAAGGATCATTACTGTGCAAAATCCACTAAACGAACGTAGTTATGATAAAAAAAAATTCATTTAATCTAGTTTTCTATATGTTTGTTCAATATCATTTTACAAATTTTATGTTCTTTAATTATTGAAATGATTTACTATAGAAAAATAAACATTATCAATAAAATAAAACGAATCCAAAATATCTCATTCTTTTAGTAAGATATGACTGTTAGAGTTTATGGTTATAATTTGAAATTATTTTATGTAATATTTTAAATGTAAGACATATAATTTATTTATTTTTATTCAAATTTTTCTTTAGAAATAATCAATACTAATTTAGTAATTGGGACTTCTATTTCTAAATCTCAAATTTTATTGATATATTTAAGATGTGATTTTCTTTACTTTACATAGATTTTTCATTTATGTTGTATAGAAAGAATTTTTTTTAACATATATTAACATTTACTTATTATGTTAAATCGTGTAATATGTTATATTTGATTACTTAATTTAATCATTTTAATTATTAATTATTGTAGAAATAAATTAAAATTATTTGCATGTTGCAATTATTTTAATTTTGGTTACATTATTACTTTTTTTTTGGAAAGCAAAAAACTGATATTAATAGAAATGGGCTCAGCCCAAACATTACAACCAAATTCGAAAACCACTAACAATTCTTAGCACTAACCCCACTAAATCCCCAAAAGACTTGACCACATTTTAACCAGCCCAATAACTTAGCAAACATAATTTAAATTAAAACAGATAAATAAAAGAAACTGATGGTACATCTTCCTCAGCTTAGGGCATGTCCTCCAATCCCTTTTCTTCCACTGCGACCTCAGCCTGCAAATCACCTTCAAGGACTTTTTCAAATTGCTCACCGAGAGGACCCAACCCCATATCATTAGCCCAGATTTCCCGAATCCTTCCGAAAGGAGCCTCAATGATCACCATTCTATTCCATGTATGAGCTCCATGTTGAGCCAAGTACCTTGCCATCTCATTAGCCTCTTCCCTAATAGTTTTGATTTCAAGAACTTGATTCTTGTCCGCCTTTCTTTAATTCAGCTGATTTACTACGTACCTGTGCTCCGGAAAAACTCCTCCATCGGAAAACCTCCACTCCCAATAAGCCCCTGCATTATCAGTCTCCAAGACTATCTGAGTATAGCTTTCAAGATAGGCTCTCCTTAGCCCCAGAAGCATCGCATAAAATTCATTAATCCTCCTTTCTTGGATCCCCAAATAACCTGCAACCATCCTAACTATCTGACCCTGATCATTACGAAAGACAAAACCTATACATGTATGATTCCCATTAGGCAGGGGTTCGTCAAAGAAACAGGCATGAGCATTGATCTTCACAAAGCCTTGTCTTGGCATTCTCCATAATACCCCAGCATCCACCATCTCCACAATGTGAACTTCATCATCGTCGACCTCCATTTGATACAGCACTTCTTGCTTTTTTTTTTCACTGTAATGTATGGTAAATAAAATTTACAAGGAAACAGGAGGTATTTAAAGGCACTAACCCTCTAAAGAGACCCTTGATATCCCTTGGTACATGTATCTGCACCTCTCCCAATGCCAGCAATATTAGATAGTTACAACCAAAAATTTTAATATTCCCGCCTCTCACTCTATTAACCCCCTCTGTATGATTCCAACGACATTTTCTAACCCTTTTAGCCCATACATTATTACTCCAACCCATTCTTTATTACTTGACTAGGATAAGCGGACTATACACAAAGCCCAATTAATTCCAATTAACACCATGTACTTAATACCTGATGTCTTAGTGATCCATCTTTAGCTAGTTGATCAGCTCCATTATTGTAAATTCTACTAATGTTTTTGACATGAACATTGAGTTTGAGCAATAATGATCGAAACTGATCATCAGACATCCAAGGACCTAATCCTTCTGACATTATTCTTGCCACTTTCTGAACTAGCTCCATGTAGTCTGAGTAAATTGTACACCTCAATTGGCACCAACTATTATTCCATAATGCTGTTAGTAGTAGAATAAGTGCCTTTTCTTCAGCCTCAGAAGCACAAGATGCTTTGGCAGGTCCTGAAAACATGAAAACTAAATTCCCTTCCTCATCTTTAAGTATCCCTCCAACTCCTGATAAGGCTTCTCTCCCTTCTATTGGCATGTACGATCCATCAATAAATCCCACAAGGTCTGATTTGATTTCGATTAGATTTCTGGAATGTGCATTAAATTTTTTTAGAATTATCCCATCAGGATTAACTTCCCATATGCTCCCATCCTCCTCTTTGCATAAACCAATTACCTCACACCACTTTTTAGCTCTTGTTTTTATCAGAAAAATTATCTCCTTTCTGGATACCTTTGACCCCTGAAACACTTCCTCGCTTCTGCAGAGCCAGAGAGACCATAAGGTCGATACTAAAGCGACACTCTACCCTATTCTTATAGCTTGACTCCTGAACCAAAATATCCAATGCCAAACATCATTGATATGCAAAGAAGAGTAATAAAAAATAAACCCCCACCACTTAAACAGTTCTTGCCATGTTTCCTAGCAAATGAACATTCTCAAAAAATATGTTGCTGACTTTCTATTGCTTGATTACATCTCCCACAAGTGATATTTAGTGTTTGGCTACTCAACCTATAGCTAAGAAATCCTTTCGATGCAATGATGCTATTCTCAAATTTCCAAATGAATATGAGAACACTGGGAGGAACTTTGAGTTTCCAAATTCTCTTCCAACTCGAGGTCCCCCTATTAAATCCATTAAGAAACACTACTCCATTATTACTTGAATAAGGAGTACCTGAAGGTTTCCAAATTAACTTATCTGCTCCTCTCTTGAAGTGAATTTGATCTATCATCTCATTCAGCTTTTCCACCTCTTCCAGTTCCCATGATCTTAGACGCCTTTTCCATAACTGTTCAAATTTGGTATCCTCTTTCTTCCACACTTCAATGAAATATTTGACAGAAACTCCCTTGATGTTACAGAGATTATACAATCTTTGAAAAGTCTTCTTAAAGCTTTCTCGACCCAGCCACCAATCTTCCCAGAATAATGCTGATAAACCATTGCTGATTTCCCATTTGTTGTTACTGCTGCCCAAAGAATTATTGAAACCTTATGCATTATTTACTTGGATAATACTATTCCAGGAATAGGAATATCTAACATTAGACCCATTGCAGCCTAAGTCTTCAACCTCATCATACTTGTACTTTGCTTGGATGAATTTGACCCACTGATTACTTCTTTCATTCTGCCATCTGAACCACCACTTGCCTAGCAAGGCCTTATTCTTAACTTCTAGCGGTATTAAACCTAACCCTCCAATGTCTTTTGATTTAGTTAATTTATCCCACCCTAAGAGGTGCAACTTTTTCTCCTTCTTGCCATCCTTTATACTCTCCCCCCAAAAGAAACTCCTCCTGATGGATTCTAGCTTATTTAGCACCCCTTTCGAAATGGAATTTAAGCTCATCCAATAAGTAGGGAGACTATCTAACACTGCTTTAATCAGTATTAGCCTACCTGACATGTTTAGTGCTTCACTTTTCCAATTAGCCAGCTTATTATTGAATTTTGCAATTAAAGGATCCCAAAATAATTTCCTCTTTGGAGAAGCTCCAATAGTTGCTCCTAAATACTTGAAAGGCATGGAACCTACACTGCATCCTAGAATTTCAGCCCCTTGATTCAGTAATTCTAAGTCTTCACCAATCCCAAATAGTTGTGTCTTTGAGAAATTAATCTTCAGGCCTGATATATGTTGAAAGCATAGAAGCAATGTCTTGATTTTCTGGATATATTCAACTTTATTCTGAATAAAAATAATAACGTCATCTGCAAACTGCAGATGAGTTATACTATCTGGTAGATTCTAAAATTTCACTCCTTCAATTATACCTTCCTTACTGGCTGAAATAAGCATCTTGCTCGGTATTTCACCCACTAAATTGAATAGCAAAGGGGATAATGGATCCCCTTGTCTCAATCCTCTTTGTGGAGAAAATTCTTTTGTGGGCGAACCATTAATCAGAACAGAAATTCTAATTTCTTTAAAGTAGCATCTAATCCAACTAAGCCATTTCTCTCCAAATCCTAGCTTCTCCATTAACTCTATCAAGCAATCCCAATTCACTGTGTCAAATGCTTTCTCAAAATCTAATTTTAAAACCACCCCTGCTACTTTCTTTGACCATATGCTATGACACACTTCGTTCACTATTAAAATACTATCAGCATCTTGTTTTCCTTTTGTGAATCCATATTGAGTGTGACCAATCAATTTAGTCATGAAAGCACTTAGTCTTGAAGCCAGTACTTTTGTAAAAAGCTTGGATGTGCAATTAATTAAGCTAATTGGCCTAAAATCTGAGACTACCACAGGTTTCTCTGATTTTGGGATAAGTGCTATAAAAGATGAGTTAAATCCTCTAGGCAAAGTACCTATAGGAGTGAAGATCCTAATTGTATTGAGAAGAACACTGCCTATCTTGCTCCAGAGGAATTTCAGATACCCAAGATACCATCAGGGCCAGGAGAAGAATCACTAACAGAACTATTCAGCGCCTCTTCTAGGTCTTCCATAGAGATATCTCTTTCTAACCACTCTAATTCACCCTGATCAAGGACCGTATGAACTAAGGAACCCAGTCTAAAGATTTTCTTATTCTTTTCCTAAAAGAAATCTGAGAAATGCTTCAAAAAGGTCTATTTAATTTCTATTGGCTTAACAACCCATTAGTTATTCCACCAAATCTTTCTGATCTTGTTCCTAGCTCTTCTCTTATTTACACATTGATGAAAGAATTTACTATTTCTATCACCCTCTATTAGCCATCTCACTCTTGCCTTTTGCTTTAACATTGAGGCTTTCCTTTCATAAAGCATGTCGAGCTTAGAGTGAACTTTAGCTTTTTCAACTACAGTAGCCAAACCATTATCCAGATTAGCTTGACATTTCTCCCACCTAATGATGCTTGCATCAATGTTGTTGTCAGGCCTGCTAGTCCATTGTTTAACATTCAATTTTACCTGTTTTAATACACTTTGAATATCCAGACCTACAGAAAGCTCTGAGTTGCTCAATGATTCCAGTATTAATTCCTTGAAAGCATTGTCTCTTAGCCAACAATTGAACACTCGAAATGGCTTAGGGCCCCAATTAATACTTTCTGACTGCAACACCAGACCTGTTAACTCGAATAACTTGTAGAAGGGGGGGTTGAATACAAGTTATATAATCGTGTCTGATTTTTGCTTGATTATATGAACAAGAATAAACGAATGAATCAAACTCTTGTTTGTATTAATAAGATCAAATACAAACTCTACCAAAGGTGTACAATACCTTTAGCAGCTGCTGACAATACAAATATCTCTCTGTTTGTTTCGAACTTCTCGAATACAAACCTTATACAGAGCTACGCACATTCGTCTTCACAACACACGCTCTTTACAATGATATTGAGAGAGTATTTATAATGCTACCTATCAACTAATAACAGAAAGATATAATCTATACATGACAATGTTCTGCCTTCTAGTCGATAGTTTCCATCAATAGAAAACTCTTTCCTTCATAATATCTTCTTGCTTGTTCTTCAAACAACGATCCTGTTTTATAGCACTTGCCAGTTTCTGTAGCATCCATAATGACATCATCAGTAACAAAACTGATATCAGGATCTGTACACTGCATCAGTATCTGATCAACCATCAGTATTGAACCATCATCAGGATTTGCCCTTTGTTCCTGACATGTAGTCTCCGATACACTATTCATTCCTGACTAAACTATACAGATAACTGTCTTACACATAAATCCTATATACAGTGCTAAATCCTTTATAAGATCAGGATTACAAGAAGTATAATGTGTAAATTCTATTCTTAACATCACAACTTATGAATTATTCCTAACAATCTCCCCCTATTTATGCTTTAAAATCTGAAGCATAAATCCAAGTTGTGGATGTCAAAACATATAACAATACAACCAGAATAGAATTTATGAATGTAGAATTATGAAGTTAAGTACCTCCTTCTCAGATGTAGACATTTATCTAGTACTTAGAAGAAAGAATTTTAACTATTAATGTTGCTCTTCCTTTACCACTTCCTAGCTGAGATTCACCACTGTCACTCCTGGTTCTTCTTTTTACTTCCCTTTGTCTGCCTTTTATCTCCCCCAGCTTTATCTTTATCTCCTTCAGTCTGGTGGTGTTGTTGTTGTCTTTGAATTGTCTTTATCTCCCCCTTTTTGACATCAGCAACATTAATTCCAAGAGATTCAGAAACAGAACAAATGAGATTCATAAGAACTGCTTGATTTTCCATAATTGTGACTTGGTTATCTTCAAGTGATTGAAGTCTTGTTTGAATAGCAATTTGAGAATTCTGAATATCTTTCAAAACATCAGAATGAACTTCAATGTTGGAAGTGCTTCTAGTATCTTCAGTATCAGAATCAGAAAGAATTGTATCTTCAATTCTTGTAGAAGAAGTTGCTTGAGTTGTATGATATTCAAGTAATAAAACCTGATTAAAAGTATCAACATCTTCATCTTTCTGATCTGGAACTGAAACATGATCATCATATCCTTCATCAGTATTCTGTGTACTAACATCTTCAAATCCTGACTCCTCCTTAGAGTGATCAGAGACTGTAGATGTCTCAATTCTAGCTGATATTGGAAGTACATACAAAGGAACACTAGGATCATTAGGATCTTCATCTGGTACATATGTATCAAGAGATTGCTTTATCCTGGCACCTCTTCTGTTAATGATTCCTGCAAGCCTCTCCTTTTGCTTCTGAGCTTTAATTTCTGGCTTTGCATTGTGATGTGCTAGGTCATTCTTCTGATACATTTTGATGAATGAATAAGTACCAGCATCCATACCTAAATTTTCAGACCAAGATTCAGGAAAAACCTGATCCCAGAAATCAAATGATGGTTTCCTAATTTTCTCTTCCTCACTATGGAGTTGATCATCCATACCCTCATTCTCACTTTGACTTACTAAAGTCAACACTCTTTCTACCTCACCTTTTGCCTGGTCAGGAGCCAGCCGCTCAAATTGTGGATCTAAGTCCATCTTTTCAAGTGTATCACTCAAATTTGGATAAGTGCTCTCATGACCTACAGAAAAATAGGGTTTAGAAGGAGTTTTTATACCTGAACTCACATGGAGAGAGGGTTCCTCATTTGGCATATGGATTGAGGTTTTCTCCAAGGAGTGAGCTGCTATAATCTCTGAACCCTTACAATCATCTTCTTTCTTTCCAGAGACTATAGGCTCCAGTATACCACTTTCAGGTTCTTTACTAAACTTTGATGTCTTTAGTAATACTTCATTAGACACCATAGTTAGTACATCACCGTCTTTAAGTGTTGTTTGCTGAGACACACCCTCAAGGTGGATAGACTCTGACTGAACAAAATTTATTTGATCTTCAGAAAAATCAACCAAAGTCATTCCTCTCATATCATAGGGTATCTCACTT
Organism: Kitagawia praeruptora; assembly: GCA_037693485.1. Classification (NCBI taxonomy): domain Eukaryota; kingdom Viridiplantae; phylum Streptophyta; class Magnoliopsida; order Apiales; family Apiaceae; genus Kitagawia; species Kitagawia praeruptora. The sequence continues at coordinate 52,157,365 of CM075344.1, read as the reverse complement.
GCATTCTCAGTCATCACAGAAGTCCTTTCAACATCAGCTATCACAGCTCCTGAGTCATCCTTCCTCTGACTAGATGGTTCTTGTGTTGTAGTGACTGTGATCTGATCTTTCCTACTATTCACCACTGGTGCAATAGTATCTTCTGTTGACTACTTTCCTCTATCTACTTCCTCCAGTTGTTCACCTTGAGCTAAAGCATCTTCAATAATGACATCCTTGTCAAATAAATATGCATGTAGTGATTGAAGTGCAACATGCTTCGAGAGTCCAAATTTCTTGACTAATTGTCTTCTGACAGATACATAGAAATACATCTTCATTAAGTCAAGTCTTTGATGTAGAAGTCCATATTCATCTGGAAATAAAAGTTTTGGTACTTTTTCAACCAGAAAATCTAGAACAGGCCTTGACAACTTCACTTTGAGAGAAATTAGTCCCATAGCCAGTCTGTATGATAATGTAGTTTCCCATGAAGAATCAATATCCAGATCTCTCTTGTCAAATACTGACATAGATGTAGCTTGATTTGTAGAAACCTGCATGATATTAGTTGGACTAGACTCTGTGTGTGTAGGTGACAATTGAATCTTTCTCCTTGTTCTCCTGATATAGTGAGCAAAAGATTTATCCTGAGAAGACTCAAGAGGTGTAGACACAGAAGTGATCTTGGGATGAGATCTCTGTTCAATAGACACAGTCTTTTGAGAGACAGTATCCAGTAACTGTTTTCCCTTTTTAAGAACTACAGCCTTTTGAGAGACTGCAGCCTGGCTGTGACTAGGTTTTTCATCTCTTTGTGCAAACAGAGAAAGTTGAATTGCAGCCTTCAATTCTGCTCTCTCAGCAAGAGTTAAATCATCATCATCTTCACTAGAATTACTGCTACTACTTGACACAACAAATCTTCTCTTCCTTACAACTGATGTCTTTTGAGAAACACCAGAGGTTGGTTTCTTTGAAACAATAGGCTGTGGATCAAAATTTGGTTCTTGAATTGTTTCAGAGACTATAATGTTTTGGGCTACTTGGGTAGACACAGGTGGGTTCTCCTCCAATTGAGATTCCTGAGCCATTTCACCACAAAAGAAAGAAGAATTGTAGAAAGTAGGAAGATGAGTTTTAAGAATTACCTGAAAATGATGTGGATAATGAATTGCAGGTATTTCATCTAGATTCTTTTCATTGTCCTTCTTTATAATGTCAGAGAAAATTCTCTTTTGCTGTTCATAAGAAGAAACACAATGTTCTCTACCAAATCTAGTTTCAACATCAGGAATGAAATGGTTAACAAACATTTGCATAAATCTATGATAATAAACCATTTTCCTGTTTTGATCTCTTAACCCAAGTTTGATACTCATCTGACTTAAGATAATATGACCAATGTTAATTACTCTGTCATAAAGCAAACCATAAGCAATATGTGATGTAACAGAAGTAATTTGCTGAAAAGAACTACATTTGCCAGTAAAACATTTAGCAATTTGATCAAAGTAAAAAGACCATTCCTTTCTAAGAAAAGACCTATTCAACTGGCTCATGTTATCTAGAGGTCCACTATAACCTAATTCAGACAACATAGTTCTTATATTATCATCAGATGGTTCATTCTCATAAATATCAGTAACAGGTAAGCAAAGTACTGAATTAACAACAGATTCAGTAATGTCAAATGAATCTTGTCCTAAATGTAGAACAATCTTACCTGATTGACTCTGAGTAGAATCAATTACCTCAGCATTCTCCCAAGCTTGTGAAACAGCTACTTGATTAATCTGTGGAGATGCTGTCAATGCATAACTTAATGGTCCATACGCCAGAAAGTCCATGATTGGATGAAAATCAGATGACACTCCTTCCTTGTTGGTGATAGCTGCTACATGATTGTTTGTCATAAAATCAAAGTCACCAAACTTGAAGGCTACTAATTTAGGTAATCTTCTCTGAGCTACCATTTTTGATCTGAAGAGAACTTGAAAAATTCTTGAAATGGATTAGTGATTTTGAAAACTCAAGAGTGATTTTTTGCTTTAGAAAATGTAAAATTAGAGAAAGCAATTACACGATTAGAGTTTCAAAACAAATATATTTCACAAATCTTTCAGACCACTATCCCACGTTGACACGTAGATTGACAGGTGTCAGTCCCTGAAAAATGCGGTTACCCACGATTTTTGGAAAATAAAATCCAAAATTGTTTTTCATGAAATAAATCAGGGTATAAATAATCAATACTGATCAGCTTCCTTTTCCTGTTGACCTCTCATCAATCCTGATGATCACACATGAAATCCTGATCAATATCATCCTGATTCCAGAGACTTAATATGGAGTTTCCACGTGGCATTTTTCTTTTCTCTGAAAAAGAAATAAACAATTAATCTGAACAGAAAATCAATTGGTTAGATATATTCAATATTTCTTGAAAACAAGAAATACAGTCACATGCAATAATTAGCATTTGACTTCATTAAAACTTCCAAGTGACTGCTCAGCTTCTCACGTCTTTCTTTAAAAGAAACAGACGCCTTCTTCCATTCTCCATAAACCTTTCAATTTCTTTTCTTCTCAACAATGCTTCTCAAACCAAAATTCCATTCAAACCCATTCTTTAGATCTTTCTCGGTCGATGAACATCCTGTTCTTGATCATCTCTTTGAACAGACAACTCTTCTCATCGAACTAATCATGGATGGATTGGTTTTCGAAAATATCTAGAGGTTTCTCCTAGAACATCCATCTGTTGGATACAATCTTCCCCTAACCTCCTCAAAACTTGAGGATGAAGAATTTGGCTGAGAGTCTGAGGTTGATCTTGATGGGGATGCTATACATTTAAGTTAGCTGCTCTCATTCAAGTCGTCCAGACAAGGAATCCAAGAGCAAACGAGGCTGTTCAATCCCCTGATGGATTTCTTGAGATGCTCCTTGTCCTGTACCTCAGAGTTCATATCAATAGACAAGTATAGAATTATCAGTAGAAATTAGACAAAAAGATGTTGTATTTCATTTCCATGTAATGATTTCAATAAATGAAAATACAATTTCTTGTTATCTACTTGTCTTTTGATTATTGAATGATGTATAAATTATCAGTATGCAAATATCAAAACATGCTACTATAGACTTTACACATCACAGAATTAGATTACTACACAAAGTAAACGTCAGGATTTGAAACAATTTCCATAATCCTGATACTGACACAATACTGATGACGTCAGCATCCTGATAATAAATCTAATCCTGATGATTATTAACAAGTCTATCATACTGAAATTTATCAAGGCAAAGTGTTATAGCTCAAGCATTTAACAATCAATTATAGATCCTGACAGGAATATCAAGTCTATAAGCTAAGAACAACATACCTTGCTGCTTTTGCAGATGTTACAGATTTAAAAATTTAACATTCCTAACTCACTTACTAGTCTACTGAATGTAGTCTCATCAAGTGGTTTAGTTAGAATATCTGCAAGCTGTTTGTCAGTAGGAACAAAATGAAGTTCCACAGTACCATTCTCAATATGTTCTCTAATAAAATGATACCTGACATCAATGTGCTTAGTCCTTGAATGTTGAACTGGATTTTCTGCAATTTTAATAGCACTAGTATTATCACAAAACATAGGAATATTACTAAGTGTCATACCATAATCCATCAACTGATTTCTTATCCAAAGGAGCTGTGCACAACAACTGCCTGCTGCTATGTACTCAGCTTCTGCAGTTGAGGTTGAAACAGATTGTTGCTTCTTGCTTGCCCAAGAAATCAATCTATTTCCCAAGAATTGACATGTACCTGTAGTGCTTTTCCTGTCTATCTTACACCCTGCATAATCAGAGTCTGAATAGCCAATTAGAAAGAAATCAGATTCTCTAGGATACCACAAACCAAGATTTGGAGTTCCTTTGAGATATCTAAAAATTCTCTTCACAGCAATTAAATGAGATTCCTTAGGATCACTTTGGAATCTAGCACATAAACAGGTAGAAAACATTATATCTGGCCTACTTGCAGTTAGATATAACAATGAGCCTATCATGCCTCTATAACTAGTATTATCCACACTCTTCCCCTTAGGATCAGAGTCTAGTTTAGTGGCTGTTGCCATGGGTGTTTTTGCAACTGCACAGTCTTGAAAGTCAAACCTTCTTAAAAGATCTTTGATATACTTTGACTGATTAATGAAAATACCAGTCTCAGTCTGTGTGACCTGCAAGCCTAAAAAAAATTTTAATTCACCCATCATGCTCATCTGATACTTAGACTGCATAAGCTTGCTAAACTTAGCACACAACTTTTCATTAGCAGAACCAAAAATAATATCATCAACATAAACTTGAACTAAAAGCAATTCACCTTTTATCTTTCTAAAGAATAGAGTTTTGTCAATTGTACCTCTTGTGAAGCCATTTTCAAGAAGAAATTTAGACAAAGTCTCATACCATGCTCTTGGTGCCTGCTTTAGTCCATAGAGTGCCTTGTCAAGTTTGTAGACATGATTTGGAAACTTTGGATCAACAAATCCAGGTGGCTGTTCCACATACACTTCCTCATCAAGTTTGCCATTTAGAAAAGCACTCTTTACATCCATCTGGTATACCTTGAATTTTGAATGAGCTGCAAATGCAAGAAACATTCTGATTGCTTCCAATCTTGCTACAGGTGCAAAGGTCTCATCATAATCAATGCCTTCTTCCTGAGAATAACCCTTGGCCACCAGTCTTGCTTTGTTTCTTACAATCATACCAGATTCATCTAGCTTGTTTCTGAAAACCCATCTTGCACCAACAATAGATCTATCTTTAGGTCTTGGTACCAGTTTCCAGACTTTGTTTCTCTCAAACTCATTTAACTCCTCCTGCATTGCAATTACCCAATCAGGATCCTGTAAGGCTTCTTCAACCTTCTTAGGTTCATTCTTTGAGAGAAAACAACTATACAAGCATTCATTTTGAATTGATCTTCTAGTTCGAACACCACTATTTGGATCACCAATTATCAAATCTTCAGTATGATCCTTTGTCCATTTTCTAACAGGTGGTAGATTAACTCTGCTAGTCTCTCCCCCTATGTTAGTGGTATCTCTTGTAGAAGAATTCTCTCTACCTTCAAAAACTCTCCTTTGATCAATAGAATCAGTAGATTCCATATTGCTGCTAGTTACTGATCTTTCCTCAGTAGACTCTGAAAGGTCAGTTCCTGATGGAGTAGACTCTGAAACGTCAATTCCTGATGGAATAGACTCTGAAAGGCTAGTCTGCTCCTGATGATCACTGTGTTCTCTTTGATTTATTTGCTCCCCCTCAACAGTAGCATTCCTTTGAGAAGCAATAGAAATTCCTTCTGGAGAACCTTCATCATCACTTGAGAGTATCTCAGAATTCTTCAGATTTTCAAATTCCAATTTGTCATGGCTTTCATCAGTTTGCAAAATTCCAAATTTCTTATCATCAAATGCAACATGAATTGATTCCATAACAATGTGAGTTCTGAGATTATAAACTTTGAAGGCCTTAGATGCTGAATATCCTAGAAAAATTGCTTCATCCGATTTGGCTTCAAATTTTCCAAGTTGTTCTGGATGAACTTTTAGGACATAGCATTTGCATCCAAAGATGTGAAAGTATTTCACACTTGGTTTCTTTCATTTGATCATCTCATAGGGAGTTTTTCCATGACTATTTACCAAGGTACAATTTTGAGTGAAACATGCAGTGTTAATAGCTTCTGCCCAAAAGTAGGTTGGAAGTTTTGCATCTGCAAGCATGGTTCTTGCTGCCTCTATGAGAGTCCTGTTCTTTCTTTCCACTACACCATTCTGTTGAGGTGTACCAGGTGCAGAAAACTGTTGAGTGATTCCATTGTCTGCACAAAACCCCTCCATTGTAGAATTCTTGAATTCTGTACCATTGTCACTTCTAAGTACCTTGACTTTGTACTCAGAGTTATTATGAATATTCTTGATGAGTTCAATGATTTGCTGAGGAGCTTCATCCTTCTTGTGTAGAAAGAACACCCATGTAAACCTTGTGAAATCATCCACTATAACTAGAGCATATCTTTTCTTGCTGATAGACATAATGTTTACTGGACCAAACAGATCAAGATGTAGCATGTGAAATGGTTCAGTAATTGAATTTTCAGTCTTGCTCTTGAAAGTGGTTCTTCTTTGCTTTCCAAGCTGACATGCATCACAAAGTCCATCTTGCACAAAATTTGCCTGTGGTAGGCCTCTCACCAAATTGTGCTTAACAAGTTGATTAAGCTTCTTGAAATTAAGATGTGAGAGCTTCTTGTGCCAATTCCAGCTTTCATCGCTTGTTGCTTTGCTGTAGAGACATCTAACAATTCCTTTAGATGTATCACTTAAGCTGGCTTCATATATGTTACCATGTCTTTGACCAGTTAGAACAATGTCTTCATTCTGCATATTCAAGATTTTGCATCCTTCTCTGTCAAAGATTGATTTGTAACCTTTATCACCCAGTTGACTTATGCTTAAAAGAGTATGTTTCAAGCCTTCAACCAGTGCTACATTTTCTATGATGACATTCCCCAAAACAATTGAGCCATATCCCAGAGTTTCTCCTTTGTTGCCATCTCCAAAAGATATTACTGGGCCAGCTTTCCTCTCAAACTTTGTAAGCAGGGACTTCTTTCCAGTCATGTGTCCAGAGCATCCACTGTCCAAGATAATTGAATGCTTCTTTCCTGTGCCCTGCAAACAAAAAGTAACTAGTTAGAATTTTTTAGGACCCAACTTTGATTGGATCCTTTCTTACTAGATTTAGAGATAACAGGCTTTGAAGATTTTGCTTTTATTTTACCTGTTGCAGAGTCAACTTTAGACTCTGATTTCACAAACTGTTTGTGACTAGGAGTTTCAGATTTCAAAGAATAATAGTCATAATACAGTTCATGATATTCTCTACACATGTAAATGGAATGAAGTAAACTACCACAATGATAACAAGCTTTTTGTGGTTGGTATTGAATTTTCTGAGTCTTGGGGAATCTGGACTCAGTTTTCCAAGAAGGTTTTTGATTGCAGTCTAGGGCCAAATGATTATGATTTCCACACTTATAGCATTTTTTCCTAAGTGCATCAGGTACATTCTTGTAATTATTCTCTTTGTTAATACCTTCTTTTCCATTCCTATTTCTTTTTATCTTGCTAGACTCTGAAAGACCATCTAATCTCTGTTTCAACTGAGACTTAGACAGAAACCCTATGTTTACATTCTTAGGTTTCTCTAACACTTTCTCATCTGAATTACTATTGTTAATCCTTTTGTGTACAACAGGGGTACCTTTTGAATCAACAAATTTAACATGATTAGGTTCAGAAACAATTTTCTTACCTTCAGATTTAGATGTGTTAGCTTCTATCTTACTATTATCATTGACAATAGCTACATTTTCTTCTTGTCTAGCCTTATCAAAACCTAAACCATTAACCTTACCACGAATTCCACTTTCAAAGATTTCTATAGTCTTCTTACTGGAATTGTTAATGGTCTTAATCACATCTCTCTCTTCTTCTAGTTCTTTTCTGACATAGTCATAAGCCTCAAGAATAACACTATAATCATGCTTAGCTTTATCAGAACTTAACTTGTATTCTTCCATTTGAATTAATTCAGATTCAAGAAAATTATTTCTATCAACTAATTTATCATTCTTAACCTTAAGTTCATCTCTTTCACAAGTAAGAATTCTAAAATTAGTCATAAGATTCTTAAACTCAGCATGGATAGATCTAATTTCATCAGAATTTAAGCTATCAAATGAATCAAGAGAGTGAAGTGATACCTTAACAGAGGATGGAGAAGTTTTCTTTGGAGATCCAGGTTTGTCTGAACTATTGGCCATCAATGCAATGTTGTCATAATCCAATTCATCTTCAGAGTCACTGGAATCAGCCCAATCCTTCTGTGTGACCATAAGTGCATTACCCTTTCCTGAATTCCTAGGCTTCTTACACTCACTAGCAAAGTGTCCAAGCTCGCTGCAGTTAAAGCACTTGATCTTGGCCTTATCAAGCTTGACAATTGTACTTTTGCCTTTGTCACTCTTCTTCTCCTCCTTCTTTTGAAAAGTTCCTTTGCTAAATCTTCTCCTGTTGAATCTTCCTTTCTTGAAAGCTTTAGCAAACATAGCAAAGAGTTCCTACATCTCAGATTCAGAATCATTGTTGTCAGAGTCCATATCAGTAGTCTCTGACTCAGAACTTTCTTTGCTTTTCTTCTTTCTTGAATTCTTTACAGCAATCTCTTCATGCTGTTCTTCAGGAAGCTTCTTAACTTCAGATTGATCAGTAAGTGCAATAGTCTTCATCTTTCCTTCACTCCTGCTCTTCTTCTGCTGCTTGTCAAGTTCATAAGCTCTCAATTTTCCATATACTGCCTCTAATGAAATTTCATCCAGATCATTAGCTTCCTCAATCGCAGATATCTTCTCATTGTAGAAATCAGGCAAAGCTTTCATGAACTTTGTATTCATATCCTCCAAGTCATAATATTTACCATGCATGGCCATCTCATTGATGAGTTTTGTAAACCTATCAAAGGTATCAGTAAGTGACTCACCAGACTTGGATTCAAAGTACTCATACTGTTGTATAAGTAATGTCCTCATATTCTTCCTGACAGGTTTAGTTCCTTCACAGTGAACCTTAAGATTGTCCCATATATCCTTAGCAGTTTTACAAGAGAGAACATAGTTAGTGAGAACAGAATCAAGACTGTTGAATAATATGTTTCTCACTTTAGCATCTTTAAGAACATTCTCCTTGTCCTTATCTGACCATTCAGATTTTGGCTTCTCTGCTGTATGTTCTGGAACAACCACACCATCAACAGTTGCTTGTCCAACGACCTTTGTTGGAACAAAAGGTCCATCTCTGATTCTGTCAAGATAATCAGGATCTGTTGCTTCCAGATGATGCAACATCTTTACTTCCCATAGAGTATATTCGTTTCTCTTGAGCATAGGAATTTTAGTATTCCCATCCTTGTAACCAGACATGATTGCAGATCTTTATGATTATTCGAAATCAACCTGCTCTGATACCAATTGTTAACTCGAATAACTTGTAGAAGGGGGGGTTGAATACAAGTTATATAATCGTGTCTGATTTTTGCTTGATTATATGAACAAGAATAAACGAATGAATCAAACTCTTGTTTGTATTAATAAGATCAAATACAAACTCTACCAAAGGTGTACAATACCTTTAGCAGCTGCTGACAATACAAATATCTCTCTGTTTGTTTCAAACTTCTCGAATACAAACCTTATACAGAGCTACGCACATTCGTCTTCACAACACACGCTCTTTACAATGATATTGAGAGAGTATTTATAATGCTACCTATCAACTAATAACATAAAGATATAATCTATACATGACAATGTTCTGCCTTCTAGTCGATAGTTTCCATCAATAGAAAACTCTTTCCTTCATAATATCTTCTTGCTTGTTCTTCAAACAACGATCCTGTTTTATAGCACTTGCCAATTTCTGTAGCATCCATAATGACATCATCAGTAACAAAACTGATATCAGGATCTGTACACTGCATCAGTATCTGATCAACCATCAGTATTGAACCATCATCAGGATTTGCCCTTTGTTCCTGACATGTAGTCTCCGATACACTATTCATTCCTAACTAAACTATACAGATAACTGTCTTACACATAAATCCTATATACAGTGCTAAATCCTTTATAAGATCAGGATTACAAGAAGTATAATGTGTAAATTCTATTCTTAACATCACAACTTATGAATTATTCCTAACAAGACCTTTGTGGTCAGATTTCTTCCTACCTGAAGCTTTCAAAATCCATTGTCCTTCCCCCAACCAGCTATTGTTGACTACAGCCCTATCCAACTTGCTCTTCTTATTGCTAGGGCCAAACCATGTGAACTCAGAGTTCTTTATATCTATATGAAATAGATTATTGTGCATTATGAAATCATTGAACCCTACCATATCCAATCTTCGAAAGACACACTGAAATCTTTCTGAGTCACTTCTGATACAATTGAAGTCACCTATAAAACAACAAGGGGCATCTTTTGTAGCTGATAAGATCTTGGATAAATCATTCCATAAATTTCTTTTGCTGGTTAAGTCTTGGGCACTGTAAATGTTAATGATGTGAAAAATTTTATTGTCCTCTGTGCACATCATGTGACACCATATCCATCTATCACTTACCTCAGCTCTAATCAATGTGAATTCTGATAAAGCCCAAGAAGAAAACAGTCCTCCAGCAAGTCCAACTGCTGAAATATCTATCCATCCATGATGTCTGGATCCCATAGTCCTTTCACCATACTTTTATCCCACTTACCACATTTAGTCTCTTGTATACAAACAAAGTTTATCTTATTTGCCTCAAGAGTGTCTCTAATCATTCGTTTAGGCCCTAAATTACCAGCTCCTCTTACATTCCAAGATAACAATACTAGCTTATTCATTGAAAAACAATTTCTAAGAACTATTATCTGAAATGAATCAACAAATCCCATCTACTAACCTTTTTTCGATTTCCTGAATCCCTATCTCCTTGCCATTGCAGAATTCTAATCCCATAGATTTTGCCATTTTTGCTATATCTTTTGCTTGCTCACTGATTGACTTTTTATCCATTTGCTTAACTGGGACTGAAGTATTGCCAAAGACACATTTCTTATTCCTAGTATCATGAGGCAATCCTTTAACCAATTTCTTCACTTTACCTGAAACCTTTTTCTTCATCCCTATGTCAAAAGGGCTTACAAAGGTCTTTGCTTTTGTTCTAGGTCTTCCCCTCTTAGGACCCATATTAATCTTCTCCAAATTATTACAAATAGTTCTCTGAGTGCTTCCATTAACACTATTGAGGTCTTCTTTTTGTTCTACAGAGATTTCTTCAACTTGATCAAAATCATCAATTGAAGCTTTACCACTATTTGTATTTGAAGAACTTATACTGTGCGATCTCCATTTAACAACTTCATCACCATGTCCATGAACTTGATTAGCCTTTGAGATTATCTGATGCCCCATGCGCCTTCCAGTTGAACCTGCATTGCCCTCTTCCACACTAACTCCATCCAGTGATGAATTGTTCAGGTCAGATTCTGGATCCTTAGAAATCATGGCTGACTCTATTGATTCAGGGATTCTAGAGACCTCAGTTGCTTCTTCATTAATTTTGTTACCTACTGGGGATAGAACTCTTGACCTGTAGACTAATTCATTATGACTTTTCTCACTCTCCGATTCTGATGAATTATAGAACGGAAGCATTCTCCTAGTATTCTCATCGAACTCTTGCTCCTCATCATCATCTCCTTCAAAATCATCTTGGGCATGCTCAAACTCTGATTGGGAATTACTCTCATTCAGTATGGGTATCTCAGACCCCAATCCTGATTTAACAATCTCTTTCAACTCGATATTGTAATTGATTCATTTAACTAGCACCTCCATTTTCCTGTTAATTTCTTCCAATAAACTTGAGGAGAAGCAAATTTGAGGATTGAATACCTTAAATTGTTCTTTATCTTCATATTCCCAGCTGATCCATTCTCCTATATTCTTAGTGAACGCTTTGAGATTATCTTCCTTCCAAGCTATCATTGGAAGCCCTCTGCATTCTAACCGCACAATTCGTGGTATTACCAAATCTTTATTATCAAAAACCATAATTTTCTCAAATACCATCTTCAGTTTCTCTTCATCTGCTTTTAACCAACCTCTACTGTCCTCCTTCCCTATCAAGTATTTCAATGCATTGAGTTTTATTAATTTAAAATCAATCAGACCTGCTTCTTTAATCTTAGCATTCACTTTCTTAGCACTTTCTTCCTTTCTTGTGAAACCAACCAAGCTTTTCTCTAAAGCATCTTCTATTTCTTCATTAACTTCAGCTTCAATGAAAGAGACATGTCTTCTATTTTTCTTGCTGAATTTACATTAACCCTTTCCTTATTTTCCGAATTGAAATTCTTTTTTGCATCCCCTTTTCCAAGATCTTCTTTCGCCAATCTCTCACCATTGCTTCCTGCCTTAAAATCCTCTTCCCTATTGATTGACATCCTCAGGATTCTTCCCTGTCCCTTCGATTGTTTGACATTATTGATGATTTTCCCTGCTTCCAATTCACTAGTAGTTTTCACAAAACCTATCCTATTATTTTTCATATCTCTCTTCCTTGGCAATATAATGTCCTTAATAACTCCTCCCTTTAAAAATAGTGCCCAGATGTCCCTTGCTGAAGCCTCTTGCGGGATTTTTGACATAAAATAGTAGCTTCCCTCTTTCCAATTTTCACCTTTCTGAAGTTTTTTTTGTATTGAACTACCTGCCATCCATGACTCTCCTTTTCTTTCTCCAAGGATTTCCCCGTTTGAAGAACTTCCGCATACGTCTTCACTTCTTTTTGATTATCTTCTTTTAGATTACCTCTAATATCCAAACTTCTCAAGTGAATTTGGTTGAGAGATGTAGTTATTGCCTGTTTATCCCCCTGTTTGAAACTATCAAATACTCCCTCTGTCCCTCATGGTTGTTTACATGGGGGATGGACACGGAGACCAAGAAAATGTGTAAAAAATGTGTAAAGTTAGATGAAAAGTGGGTAAAGTGGTGGGACCTATTAATATTTAATTATAGATTTGAGATAGTGGAGGAAAGTAGTGGGTGTAATAGTGTTTTTTATTGTTAAATATATGAGATAGTGGGTGTAATAGTGGGATAAACTTACTATTTTTGGAATGTAAAGAAATGAGAGGGACACCCCAAAATAGTAACTGTAAATAAATGAGAGGGACAGAGGGAATACTTTCTTATCCACCAGGTCTTCATAAGCCCCAATGAAATCTCTTAATATGACTTCACTACCGTCTAATTGGGTGTTTTTCCTATTACTTAAGCTATTTGATCGCTCACTTTCAAATCTATTCCCTAGATCTAAGTTTGAATTTTGAAAGACCTTACCTCGGTTCGCGAACTCTCCTCTCATCTCTCCTCAATCGGATTGCCTTTTTTTTTCCTGGTTACATTATTACTAATCTTGGATACAAAAAAAACCAAGATCTAATCCGAAATCCGACGAATATGGTTTTGGATATTTAGTTTTGGATTTGGATTTATTTTTAAAACACAATAATATTTGGAATGAGTTTGGATCTTACAAAATTCGGATCAAACCCAACCCGTTGTCATCCCTATGCGTAAAGTAAGATATTTGAAAATGAGTATCACCTATCTTTTTTCTATTTGACTAACATGTTAAAATAGAAAACTGTACATGAAACAATATCAACTAAACAATACTTTAATTGACTTTGTAATGAATTTTATTTTTTGAATTGATAATTTATACAACAAACAATGTCTAATACTATTTGAGAGTCTATTCAGTATATTGAGTAATTTAAATATATTGTCAAGTCAATTTGTTTGTCCCATTAATTCTTGCAAAACTAAAAAATACTGATAAATAAATGATAATGAAAATTGGTTTAAAATTCATTTTTTAATATTTTAATTGGTTGAATTTTTTTTTAAAATAATTGGTTAATTTAAAAGTTTATATAACTTAATTTTGATTGTGTATTTGGAATAGTGTATTAAATATTTTTTAATTTTTAAAATATTTAATTTAATAAGAATAGATTTATTCAAATTTGTTTGTACCATATGATTGTAGATCGAGTGTTTGAGATATTAAAATATTATATTTTATAATATAGATAAAATAGACCCATGCATAAAAAAACAATATATTTCTATTAATATCAATTAATATATGCGCAAATTTGGAAAATGGTTCTATACATAAAGAGGGGTGAAAAGAACAGATGTGCTAGTATATAATAATATAATTTTGATTGATTTTAAATTAAAAATTTTGATTGATTAGTTAATTAGTATTAATGAAAATTAATCAGCAATACATGACTATATATTTTAGGATATTTACCAAAAATACTATGTTTATAGTTTCTATTTGCAAATATACTATCTCTTTGAATTAATTGCAATTTTACTATACTAAGTTTCAAAATTGCAAAAATACTACACCCCTCCCCCCATGTGCCCTCCATGTGCCAACAAATTCACACGCCTGTGTACTTCTTCTTTTTTTTAGGTGGGATGCTATTTTGGTGGATTTGGGTTGCATAGCCCCGCAGGGGCAACCACTTTCAACTGAACATGCAACTAAATTTCTGATTTCATGTTCCATTTTTCAATTTACATTTTCGACCTCATTTTCACTTTTGAAAAATGGAACATGAAATCAGAAATTTAGTTGCATGTTCAGTTGAAAGTGGTTGCCCCTGCGGGGCCGTGCAACCCAAATCAGCAACTGAATGCAACCACATTCAATCGAATGCAACCACATGCAACTTTTTTTTTAAGGTGGGATGATTTTGGTGGATTTGGGTTGCAAGGCCCCGCCAGGGGCCATATTCAAATGAATGAAACCACATTCAACCAATTGCAACCCCACAAGCAACTTTTTTTAAAGGTGGGATGATTTTGGTGGATTTGGGTTGCAAGGCCCCGCCAGGGGCAATATTCAACCAAATGAAACCACAATCAACTTGTTGAAAGTGGTTGCCCCTGCGGGGCCATGCAACCCAAATAGAATCCCACCTTAAAAAAAAGTTGCATTCAGTTGCTGATTTGGGTTGCAAGGCCCCGCCAGGGGCAATATTCAACCAAATGCAACCACATTCAACTTTTTTTAAGGTGGGTGATTTTGGTAGATTTGGGTTGCAAGGCCCCGCCAGGGGCAATATTCAACCAAATGCCACATTCAACTTGTTGAAAGTGGTTGCATTCAGTTGAAAGCGGTTGCCCCTGCGGGGCCATGCAACCCAAATCCACCAAAATAGAATCCCACCTTAAAAAAAAAAGTTGCATTCAGTTGCTGATTTGGGTTGCAAGGACCCGCCAGGGGCAATATTCAACCAAATGCAACCATATTCAACTTGTTGAAAGTGGTTGCCCCTGCGGGGCCATGCAACCCAAATCCACCAAAATAGAATCCCACCTTAAAAAAAAAAGTTGCATTCAGTTGCTGATTTGGGTTGCAAGGCCCCGCCAGGGGCAATATTCAACCAAATGCAACCATATTCAACTTGTTGAAAGTGGTTGCCCCTGCGGGGCCATGCAACCCAAATCCACCAAAATAGAATCCCACCTTAAAAAAAAAAGTTGCATTCAGTTGCTGATTTGGGTTGCAAGGCCCCGCCAGGGGCAATATTCAACCAAATGCAACCATATTCAACTTGTTGAAAGTGGTTGCCCCTGCGGGGCCATGCAACCCAAATCCACCAAAATAGAATCCCACCTTTAAAAAAAAAAGTTGCATTCAGTTGCTGATTTGGGTTGCAAGGCCCCGCCAGGGGCAATATTCAACCAAATGCAACCATATTCAACTTGTTGAAAGTGGTTGCCCCTGCGGGGCCATGCAACCCAAATCCACCAAAATAGAATCCCACCTTAAAAAAAAAGTTGCATTCAGTTGCTGATTTGGGTTGCATTCAGTTGCTGATTTGGGTTGCATGGTCCCGCAGGGGCAACCACTTTCAACTGAACATGCAACTAAATTTCTGATTTCATGTTCCATTTTTCAAAAGTGATTTTCGACCTCATTTTTGGACTCTAATATATATATATATATATATATATATATATTAGAGTCCAAAAATGAGGTCGAAAATGGAAATTGAATAATGGAACATGAAATCAGTAATTTAGTTGCATGTTCAGTTGAAAGTGGTTGCCCCTGCGGGGCCATGCAACCCAAATCCAAATCCACCAAAATAGCATCCCATCTAAAAAAAATAAAAATAAAAATACACAACTGGTGAAACAGGCGGCTGTGAAAGAGGAGGGAAGGAGGGGGTAGGGTTAGGGTTAGTATTTTTGCAATTTTGAAACTTAGTATAGTAAAATTGCAAATAGTTTAGTAAAATTGCAAATAGCTATTCTTAACAAAAGTAAATGTGCAAAAATTTACTTTTTCTTATTTATTTATGAAAAAAGCTCTATATTTTAATATGATTGTCGTTGATATTTATGAAAATTAGCTCGTAATATATAATAGTATAATTTTGATTGACTTTAAATTAAAACATTAATAAGTTAGTAAATATTTTATCACTTTAATAAAATGTAATTTATACATGTATTAAATAAAATATATTTCGTATTTCAAAAAAATTGTTAAGTAACCGCAATAAGTAAATTAGGATGAGAATGATATAATTAATTTAATTTTTGTGGTAAATTCTAATACGCTCTTACATATATTTATGAAAATTAATTCGTAATATATAATAATGCAATTATGATTAATTGTAAATCAAAAGAGTGGAAAATTCATATTGCGAAAATCACTTAATATTATATATTTGTATAATCTTGATTGATTTTAATTTAAAACAATAATTTATTATAAATATTTTTTGATATTATAAAAATATGTAATATATGAATATGTTAAATCAAGTCATTAATATTTTTAAATTAGAATTGTTAACTAACCATGATTAGTATAATAATATAAGAATGATGGCTCCTGGAGCGAACTACTCATTTCTGTGTTGCCAAGGGCACTTGGTGAGGAGCATTGTTTTGAGGTATAGTCAGGTATTATAGTAAAGGATATTGGTACCTTGCTACTTTCTATGCTAATGTTTACATGTTGGTTCAGTTATTACCATAATTAGCGTAATTCCCCTTAAATATATAGTTGTTATTTAATAAAAGTGAAAATAATTATATGAGAAATTTATCATCGAATATTTGTTGATTAAAAGTATATATAATATATAAGCATGTTAAATTAAATAGTTATTATATTTTAATTAGAATTGTTAACTAAATGTTGTATGACCCTTTACTGATGAATTAATTACCTACAAAAAATTGTGATTTATAAAAATATTCAAAATTGTGATTATTTTTTGTAGATGTCATATGCCCTTTTATTGATAAATTAATTATTTATCAAAAAAATAGTGAATTATAAGAATTTTTTCCTTGAGTATACCAATTTGCTATGAAAACATTAACTAAAAATATTGTCATTGATTATGTAATGAATTTTATTTTTTGATTGGTAATTTCTACACCAAATGCCTAATACTATTTGAGAGTATATTTAGTATTTTGAATAATTCAAATATATTATCAGGTCAATTTCTTTGTCCAGTTAATTATTGCATAACTAAAAAATACATATAAGTAAAATGTTAAAGATAATTGGTTTAAAATTCATTTTAGTATTTTTAATTGGTTGAATCTAATTTTTTTTACAATTGAGTAATTTAAAAGTTTAAATAACTAAAATTTTGAACATGTATTTAGAATATTGTGATAATTATTTTTTTATTTTTTTATTTTTTAATTCAATGATAGTTGATTTAGTCAAATTTGATTGAAGCTTATGATTGTAGATCGAGAGTTTGTGATATTTAAATGTTATACTATATTATATAGATAAAATAGACTCAAGTATTAAAATAATATATTCATATTTAAATCAATTTATAAATACACAATTTTGGAAAATGGCTCTATACATATACATATACATATACATAGAGAGTGGCGCAAAGAATGGATGTGCCAGTAAATAATAATATAATTGTGATTGATTTTAAATTAAAAACTGTGATTAATTAGTTAATAAGTATTTATTAAAATTAATCTGTAATATATAATTATATATTATAGTATGATTGTAGTTGATATTTATGAAGATTAGTTCGTAATATATAATAGTCCAATTGATTGACTTCAAATTAAAAGATTGATCAAGTTAGTAAACATTTAATCAATTTAAAAATATGTAATTTATGCATGTTCTAAATAATATAAATTTTGTATTTTTTTAAAAAAAAAATAACCACGATAAGTAAATTAGGATGAGAATGATATGATTAATTTAATCTTAGTGGTAAATTTTGATTGGCTCTTACATATATTTATGAAAATTAATCCGTAATTTATAAATGTAATTATGATTAATTGTAAATCAAAAGAGTGGAAATTATGTTGCGAAAATCGCTGAATATTTTATATTTGTAAAATCCTGATTGATTATAATTTAAATATTAATTTATTATAATAATTTTTGTCATAAAAAAATATGTAATATGTGGATATGTTAAATCAAGTAACTACTATATTTAAATTAGAATTGTTAACAAACCATAGTTAGTATTAATAGGATGAGAATGGTAAATAATGAAAATTTTTAATATAATATGATTGGTCTAAAATTTAGGAATTGGTCATAATATAATTCATAATTTTCTGATTGACTAACTACATCTAACTGTATACCTGGAATAAAAGAATATTTGTTATATTAGTAATCATTGTAGCATTTATATTTTTATATTACGAAGTATGGGTAACAAATTAGTGTATATTCAAGCTAATTTATTAGTAGACAATTAGATAATGGCTAGAGGGAACGGCGTGATGAAATCGGATTGCTAATCTTCAATTTTATAACTGGATTATGAGATTGAATTGTTATCTAGGTTCAAATAAGATAAAATTATCACATGGAATCCCATAAAAATTAATGTGGGAGGGAACATGATTTTTTTTCCCGTTTATTAGGACATGATTTGCTATTTAAATATTGGTACGTTGCTACTTTCTATACTTTCTAGAAAATGAGCTATTAACCAAAAAACCCAAAGAACTTATCAATTTTTTGCAAAAAACCTTGATCTTTTTTTTTTTGCTAATAACCTCAACAAACTTTTTTTAATTATAAATTTTTTTATAACATTAACCATGGTTAAATTCACAAATCTGACCTGTCAAATATCTTTACATGATTTGTAATTTTTTATACACGTGTCTGCCGCAACATTTTCCCTACTTGCTGCACTACATAAATGGACTTAAGTCTATGAACTCGAGACATTCAAAAATTAGTTTTGTTTCACTACTTGATAACTTGCATGCCAAGGGAGAGGATGAGGAGGATAAGTTGTCTGCAGAGGATGAAACTATTATCAATTCCAGGTTTCGAGGAGGGACGAGGGAGTTTGTAAGGAGGATCAATGATTGGGATGATGAGTCTCCCTGTTGGCGAACCTAACAATAATTTGAAGAAAAGAAAGGTTAGTAATCCTGCGCTGCTATCACAAGGCAATGGTAGTATTCCTGGAAACTCAAGTACACCTGGTGGTTCTAGTTCTGTGATAGCAAACACTTTCAAAGTCAAGAAAAAGTCAAGAGTACTAACAACTAATGCACTACAATATTTATTCCAAGATTATGGGAGTGATGAAGAAAATTAGCCTACTACAGATACCCAAAATTAAATGCAAAGGTTTTAATGTAATGACCTTACTTTGGCATGGTTACCTTACCTATGTGCTCTTTGTACCAAGTTGAGGATTCAAGCGAGATGCCTGTGTATGTGTGTTTTAGTTGCTGTAATGTTCCTTTCCAGAAAATGTTAAAGTTAATTTGTTGAGTTTTCTTTGATTTGTATGCCTGTATTACTCTCCAAACATCTTTTGTAATGAGACGTTTATTCCTTGTTGTGATATCCCGAATAATTTATTATTCATATAGTTCATTCCATGAAAACGTACCATAAGGTTCATAACATTCTGGGAAGTTACTCGAAGAAGTTTCAAGGGAGAGGGAAGACAAAAATATAAGAAGGCAACAAAGCCTGACATCAAATATCACCATAATTGAGGTAAAAAAGGAGTCATTGATATAACTTAATTTAGTGTTTTTTAAGAAGTCTGCAACTAAAAAGATCAGTCAGCAAACACTGTATTCAAAAGAACTAATTATGAGATTTTCAAATAATCGCAGAAGGGTAAAGCCAATTTATTAAATATATAAACAAGTATATTCTATTACAGCTTTATATGCATGTTGAACCATTAGAAATTACAAATCAAAGCCTAAAACCAAAATATACAAGAAGTTCTACTAACACATGGAACATAATTTAAGATAGATGCTTACGACGAGAATCGAATTTATATGTACATGCTGAAATGTACAAGTGAGCCCTGTGTTGTTGTGTGAACATGATGATGACTATGCTAGGTATTCTTGCCACTCCTCAGGAGTGCCCTTTCCCATTTTCAGCATTTTTATTGCACTGTTTGTCAAGGGTATTGCAATTATGTCGTACTCTTTAGGGGCCTGCAAAACCAAAAGAAGGCAGGATTATTATACTTATTGCTAATCAACTCATTACATTATCATACTTCATTTGTATGACCGATTCCCCAGAACTCTCTGTTGATCAACTTGGATAGTGAATCCTACTTCTTTAAAATTACAAAAAGTTAACACAGGCAGATAAATAAAGTTTCTGGAATTCACGGATGAGGAAAACAAACTATCACCTTAGGGATCTTATTCAGTTTCATGTTTGCTTCTTCCAAAATCTTTTGACCTTTCCTATTATTGCAACGGGAACATGCAGTAACCTTTCAACCAAAAGACAACATAAGTAATATAACATTACAAAAATGATGATGATGGAATGATAATAAAGAGTGCAGTACCATATGCCATATCAATGACTAATTTTACTAGAATTTACAAACACAATATCGTGCAAAAATATCGGAAGTGCCTTTTTATGGTAATAGTTTCTTATCATTTTTAGAAGGTGGATATTCCTTTTCAGAATAACTATTAGAAACTTACGAATATGGCACAATATGACAGATACATTCTACGTTGTCGTACCAGGTTTTCCCATGTCCATTCCCCACCTCGAGCAATTGGAACTACATGGTCAATTGTTAGGTTTTCGGTTGAAGAACAGTACCTGTTGCCAAGATGAATATATCCCATTAAATAGATATAATGATGATTTATACTGCTATATAAGATATTAAGAAACTTCACTAAGCAAAGATTTTGTCAGACCAAACAACATTACTACAGCTAACTAGCATTATAGAAGGAATGGTGTCCCTATATGATAGGATGGATTGCAGCCATTAATTACTGTATACTAGCCAGTTCATATGAATCTCAAAGACTGAGGTTACATAATTTCTCCAAGAATTTTTTCCATCATCTCCCTCGTAATCTCTCTGTAAATTGCCTGATACCCCATTTAAATCTCTCTATATCTTATCTTTATATACTATTATTCTCTTTTGTATTTGCCTAATTCCGGATACCAAAATCTGTCAAATAAAGGTCAAGACAAGATCAAAAAACAAAAACTATTTTAAATAAATGTAAAAAAAAGAGAAGCAATGGAAAAAAAATGGCTCCTGCAAAGAGATATATAGTATATACTAGAGCAGCAAATGTCTGCAAAATTTGTTATCAACCTAAGGGAACACATGGGAGCTATACCTTTTTGACAAGGAAAAAAGAAGGAAGAAGAATAGAGGGAAAATCAAAGAAAGAAAATTTATCATGATTCAGCCATACAAACAGGAAGAGTATGTGATATAAGTGCATAAGGCACATGAGGCCGAAGTAGCTCTTGCATGCAGAATTTATTCTCTCAACTAACTGGAGAACAAGAAAGCATAGAATATATTTCTACAGCAAGTTTAACTAATATAAAAGAAGCGGATTTGTTCAAGAGAGGCTAGTGCAAAGAAATAAATCTTGACAATCAGTTGTGTACAGAAATTCCAGTGCATGACCATGACGAGAATATTTGCTATAAAATCATATGTGACTTTTTTCAGATTGACCATATAAATTCTGAATCTGCTATAGGCTGAGTAGAAAAGAGACAAACAAAAGATCAATCTAAAAGGTAGTTACGAAAGAGATACAAGAAAGCAGCATCGTATGGCCGTTCTATAACAATCTCTACATTAACGCAAAATTGCAATTATTTACCTAACAATGATGTTCTAAATATATTTTAGAATTTTTACACTATTAAACTTCTCCAAGTTAGTGCATACATATGCAAGCGCAGTCTGACAAACGAAGAATGAAACATATTTCCACTCATTACCCAAAAGCGAAAAAGTGGCAGACGCTAAAGTTGCCATTTTCGTAATAGTTATGTACATAGGCAAGTATATGAAGACTACTTACTGACAAGTAAAACTGTCCCGGGCAAGTATATTTCTACGACTGAGAGTACTTCTAATTCTTCTTCGCTTGACAACTTGCAGCAGATGTGGTACCTGGTAGAAGACACCAACAGATACCATTTTTGGGAAAAAAATTCTTCGTTACTAAAGTCTTAAAGATGTGACACATAAGAAAGTTTTGACAAATTAAAATCAGAGTGAACAAAACGATGAAGTAATGGTGGTGTAGTGCTGTAGCAGTATAAGCAGTGAATTAACTGAACAATCTTCCCCACACAGCCTAAACTCATCCCCAGTAAGAGAGAGTGATACAACAAATCACACTTCCTAGTTCCTAGTTGCATACCCTTAAAACGGCAGGTATGTAGAAGGATCCACTAGGAGAACTGACACTCTGATCATAATATTCCAGAACATCAGCCTGTAGAAAACAAAACCTTTACTTCATTTCAAAGTATTAATGCATTCTCCTAAGTACATAATCAGAGCAAAAACAAAAAAACAGCCTAGATCCAAATCTTGAACATCACAAAGATTATGACCGAAGACAAGTCAAGACAACTCCCTATCAAACAATCCATATTATAACGAGTTTTCTGTAGGACACAATAATAAAAGATCGATTCAATGTGAGGCGAAAATTAGTCTAGTAATGTGCTCAAAATATAATACATAGTCTTAATCAGTTAACATCATGAAGTCCGTATTTGCAATTTGGCACAATTGCTAACAGCAAAGGTAATAACTGAAGTTAATAGACCAAAAATCTAGAAAAGAATAGGATTAGTAGTCCATTTAAACAAAAATCATTTCGACCTTGTCCATAAACTCCAAACAAATAGCACGTTTCCAGCAGACAACATTTATAGGCCTGAAACAACATACACTATAAACATTACACACTTATTACAAAACAATTTACATTAAATATGAGGGTAGGAGATAAGCAATCACTACAAACCTGTAAGACAAATCCAAGACTAGGCCTCGAAAACAAGACAATTCGTCTGTAACATAGTCCGGATCATCGAAAAACAGATCATAAGCAACATTATAGCTGCTCTCAACATCTTCTTTGAGCTTATGATCATCTGGTGATGGTGATATAGATGATGAAGATGAAGAAAACAACTTAGTAGTAGTAGTAGTAGTAGTAGTAGTAGTAGCACTAAATCTAATTTTACGTCGATATCTGGGTTCGAAACCAATCAGCATTTCGTGGCCATTGAAGAATGGCTTTACTCCACATTGTGCTTTAATCAACTCTGCCATGTACTGATCAGTGAAGATGTGTATGTATGTATCATGTCATTTTGGTTCGGCAGAAAATGTAGATTTCAATTTGTTTTATCCAAAAATCTGTTACCACATATTTTAGCTATATATCTTAATTCTTACATCCAGTGGTTTAGTGCCAAGATAGCATCCTTGTTTCATCTTCCTTTAGTTTTGGTCCTTGAAGTTAGTATCACTCAAAATGAAAATTGAAATAATGACATTTTTATCATTTTTTTTAAAATTTTTTGACGAAAATATCATTTCTGAATTTTTGGACCAAAAATGTCAATGTATTACACATTTCAAAAATGGATAATAGTATTACGCATTTATCAAATTGGTAATGCATATAAACTAAAAAAAAAAAAAATTGTGTTACGCATTTCAAGAATGCATAACATCTTCATAATTGGTGTGTTAGGCATTCCTACATGCGTATCACAATTTTTTAATTTTTTTTTTCATTTTTTTAAAAAATTCTTACATATATTCATTCCTCAAATATGTAATAGCTTTTCTCATTTTGAAAATATGTAACAGACCGGTATTTTTTATAAAAAAAAAAAATTTTAAAATTGATATTCATATTATAAAATCTTGAAAAAAAATGACATTTTTGACTATTATCCTATGAAATGAACATAAATAATTGGGCCTTAGGCCTACACTATGGGTTAGTTTTAAAAGAGTTATACTTGAACTTTAGACTTCGTTGTCTAACCTTTCACTTTCAGATCCATGGCAGAAGCAAGCTCAACCCCCGCCACACACCCTCCACCACCTACTCCACTCAAACTCCAAGACCGAGTCGCAATCGTCACCGGCGGCTCCCGAGGAATCGGCCGAGCCATCTCGCTCCACCTCGCCTCACTCGGCGCCAAACTCATCATCAACTACACCTCCAACTCAACACAAGCCAATCTCCTCACCACTCAAATCAACTCATCCTCTTCATCTCCATGCGCCGTCGCAGTCCAAGCCGACATCTCCGATCCACTCCAAGTCACTCACCTTTTCGACACCGCCGAGTCATCCTTCAACTCGCCCATCCACATCCTGGTCAACTCAGCTGGCGTTCTCGACTCCACTTACTCTTCTACCGTAAACACACACTTAGATGACTTCGACAACACGTTTCGCGTCAACACGCGTGGCGCATTCCTCTGCTGTAAAGAGGCGGGGAGGCGGTTAGGATTTGGCGGGAGAATTGTGTGTATGACGTCATCGATGGTGGTGGGATTGAAGCCGGGATACGGGGCGTATGCGGCGTCGAAAGCGGCGGTGGAGGCGATGGTGAAGGTGATGGCTAAGGAGATGAAAGGGAAGGGGATTACGGTGAATTGTGTGGCGCCCGGGCCGGTGGCGACGGAGATGTTTTATGCTGGGAAGACGGAGGAGATGGTGGAGAGAGCGATCGCGGAGTGTCCGTTGGGGCGGTTAGGGCAAGTGGAGGATGTGGCTCCGGTGGTTGGGTTTTTGGTTAGTGAGGAGGGAGGGTGGGTTAACGGTCAAGTTGTTAGAGTTAATGGTGGTTATATTTGAGCTTATTAGTATGATTTGTATAAGTGAAATTAATGAATTATTTGATGAATTGGCAGTTTTACAAAGCACTAGTCACTTTTGTTTCGCTACTAGTCACTTAATGTAAAAATTACGCATATTAAGAAAAGTTTGGTTGATCCGATCCTAGGGCTATTTGATTGTTACGCCATATATTTCCAAATGGCTTTTAGAAAACTGGTAAGAAATCTCGAATGATCTTTTCGATTGGAGAACTGGTAACTTAACAATATATGCAGATGTGTTAGCAAGGCCATAAACAACGACGAAGACGGATACATCATTGTAATCGTACTAGCAATGCTACAGCTCCCTCGCTACTAAGTTACTAAATGCAAAAGTGTGGTGACCAGGCTTACCTGTTTGCGTTGGCCGTTGATTTTGTCTACTACTGTACTATACCTCTTTGCCCTTTTTTACTAAGGATCATTTTACGTTCAAATAAATAATAAAAGGTACATTTTAAACGGAATTACATACTAGAATAATTCTATCTAGCACAAGGTGTAAACGTAACCAAGATAAACAAATAATAGTAAGAATAGCTCCTATTACTTGTAGATCAACTCCTCACCTTCTTACAATCCGCAAAAGCCATATGGGTAATGGGTTCAGATTTTAAGCAATGGATTGACGAGAAGAGGTAAAATCTACATTATAAACTACAAATTTTATCATGAACAAACTGTTATTCATCTTCGCGTGTAGACAGCCCCGTCGGATCTGGATGACATTGTACGTTGAGCTGGTAATGGAGTTCCTTTTGGCAGCTTTTCCGTTTTGTGGCTTGGGATAGGAGATACTTTTGAACGTTGAGATCTTACATGAGAATCTTTCCATACTGTGGCATCAGACAGGGCGAAGGGGTCAGATTCATAGCCACTGTCAGTGGAAGATGCCCGTGAATGAGAACGTTTTAAAGATGGGATCTTATCCAAAATATTCACCACTTCGGACATTTGTGGGCGATATTTGGGTTCAATATGAGCACATTGTAATGCAAGATTTGCAGCCACATATGCTCCTTTCCGGGAATACTGGCCCTCTAACTTTGAGTCCATGATTCTAAATAGCTTGCGCTTGTCAGGTAGCTGTGGCCTTACCCAGTCTAACAGTTTCTGCTCTGGACCAGCTCTACTTCTATCGACAGCAAAACGTCCTGTTAGAAGTTCCAGCAACACTATTCCAAAACTATAGACGTCACACTTGGTAGTGAGCCGACCTGTTTAACAAAAAAAATGAAAGCATTGAAAAGATTAAGTAATACTGACATGAGGATGAATTCCCTGACTAGAGAAAGGGATGGAGTTGGGAAAGCTTCATAAAGGGCTTATAACAAAATGAGATGACCAGAATGTAATTCAAGAAAATATTATTACATGAATATATCTCTGCCTAATGAAGAGGTAAGAAAAGTCCCAATCATGACACCAAGAGGATCAGTGCATGATAATATATATGGCAAAAGTTCAATGAGGTCTCAATTGTATATTAAACTATCTTTCATAATCTTTTATGTTATATGACAAGTGACAGCGATGAACGTCTAAAATGCTATATTTACACTTTTAGCCCCCAACGTAGGGAATTTGATGAAATATCAGTGAGGGATTCTAATAAATCAAGGTAATATAACTATATTAGTGGACTCTGATCTTATAAACAAGAACTTAAGATTCTGTAGCTCAAGTATAAGCACGAGCTTGATAGAATTTGATGAGACCACGATCTATCCCTTTTTAAAGGATACTAACCAAAGATGGATTTTATCATCTTTTTATTCTTTTTGGTTCTCTCTCTTAAAGTGTGAGCTATTCTTAGGCAAATGCAATAAAATATACTTAATAAATAACATACAATCATCCCTGCAGAAAACAATACAGTGACGACTACAAGTATAATTTATTGAGGTTATATGCTATTAATGACCAATGACTTGGTTAAAGTGCAAGCAAAAAAATAGACCTGTGGCACAATATTCTGGGGCTGCATAACCTTCTGTACCGAAGACTCGAGTGGTTACATGAGTCATATCACCTGTTGGACCAGCTTTCACCAACCCAAAATCTGAAAGCTTTGCATTATATTCCTGCATTAGTAAAATATGAGTAATCTGATCTATAGGGTTATCATCCAACAGAACATCACAACACATCTTTTACATGACCTTCAATGAATATTGATTTCACTTCTTAGGTGAAATTGGAAAACATCAAGTAAGCTAAATTTAAGTTAAAAGGGAAATACAGGATGCAAGCGCCCACAAAGAATGGAAGTAATATTTTACTTAGCATACCGCATCCAACAAAATATTAGAAGCCTTAAAATCGCGGAAAATAATCTGAGGATCAGACTGATGCAGGAAAGAAAGACCACGAGCACTCTCAATGGCAACTTTAATTCTTATCTCCCATGACAGAGGTTGTCCACTCCCTGGAAATTGCACAAATATAAACTTAATAAAACATTCATACTTATGTAGCTTCAAAATGTTTCTCTCTTTCTGTAAATATGTGGTATCGTGGTTCCTTTTTCATCAAATGGTATCGACTAGTACTAAACTTAGAGAACATTGTAAAATAGCCCTAATACCTTAATGTTTAATCAATTTAATTTCCAGATCAGTAACATGTACTTTGTATCTCTGGCACCCTAATATTTGCTCATTTGTGCCTTTTAACACCTTTTATGTCTAATTTTTTTGCAAATCTGACATGTGTGTTGCATAATTAATTTACCTTTAGCCCTTTAATCGGATGTGTGAAATATCACAAATAATATCTTTTTTGGCATGCACCACACATGTCAGAGAATTGCTATTGATGAATTTAGACTGGAAAGGTGCGATTATAACAAATTAAAAAACAACAACGTGCTATAAAGAAAATTGATTAAGCCATCTGGAGCAGCAGATATCTTCGTTTTTACAATAATACAAGTATTTTAACCTATCACAAAGCATGGTCATTTTTTGTGTAGCTTTAAAGTAAGTCTATCTTCGGGTGAACATGTGTTTTGGTTGGGGCATCTACTATAGTGCTAAATTCAAATGGCTAACAGCTTTGTGTTTAATTAAATGTGATTCTAGCTCAATAATGATTACTTTAGTATCTCAAACACCTTAATTAATGTATGCTTATTTATACCTTTAACCCCTTTTCTTTATAAATCCACACTGTGTGCTGCGCAAACACAAGTACCTTTAAACCCTACATCGATTTGTGAAATTTTACAGCTAATCATACACTCATTTAGCGCACAAAAAACACATCCTATAATTCTTCTTGATAAATTTAGACAGAAAAGGTGCCCTACGTACAGATAGGATCCATTAAGGTGCTAATGATGCAAAATACACGTTAAACGGTTAAAGTACTGGAGGTAATTACTTTGGTGTCAATTAACTTACTTGTAAATAGATGATTCTCTAAGGATCCTTTAGACATGAACTCATAGACCAGCAATCGATTTTCACCGTCCAAGCAAAAGCCAATAAGCTTGACCAAATTTTCATGATTGAGTTGGCCAAGATAATTTATCTCACTCTGCAAAAATCTTGTCATTAGTTAATGAAAAACAAAAATGAGAATAAAGGAAATTAAATTATGCAAAAACCCACCAACCACTCTTTATGACCTTGGAACCCTTCGGGCTTAAGCTTCTTTACAGCGACTACCATCCCTGTTCCAGGCTTGGCAGCTGTAAGTGTTTTCTCGTCTAACCACCCCTTGTAAACATCACCAAAACCACCTTCTCCAAGAAGACTATCGCACCGAAAGTTTCTAGTAGCATTGCTGAGTTCAGTATATGAGAAGGATTTCAAATGTGGCGAAGATAATATTTCACTCTCAGGCCTTGGAATAGGCAAAACTCGGGTTTTATCATTCTCGTTGGACGCCACTAAAGGTTTAGATGGAGTAGGCAAAGGATGACTAGTACGTTCATCTTCTACTGTCCCTGGAAATCAAAAACTGATTTAGTATAGACAGCATGCAAACTCTGGCTAGTATTACTACAAACAATGTATATATCTAATTATCTATGCATATCTAGTAGTATATGACAATTCATCTTTCTGGATTATTAAGATCTGACCCCTAAATAGGTTCTTCTGTTCATGAAAAGAGAACTCTCTATCCATTTAATCAAGAGAACTTTCTTTTTTAAACGAGATCATTTAAAGATACTAGTTAATTAGCACATGGGCAGTTCCATCTTGACCATTTGGTCAGAATCTCCAGCCTCATTAACATGCTCATCTCCTTCATTGTTAGATTAAATGTAACATCCATATTCAGATTATACCACTTTTAACGATGTCTAAAAGACTTTATTAAATTGTTGAATCCAACACAAACAAATAATCTATAGACATAGTCATTTAGCTAAAAATAAATATAAATAAATAAACCATAGTCCATAATTGTCAATCAAATAATTGCCAAAGATATAAGACATTTACGAAGAAACACCAACAAAGTTTTATCTGATCACTAGCCTATATATATATAGTAACATCAACATAGAGATATTACCAGGAGGGTGAGATGGTTGCGCGGTAACTGGTGGAACAGCATCAACGGCTATATCTTGAGCCCTTTGGATGCAGTTTCCCATCGTATAATGAAAACCTGCTCTTTTCTTTTTAGATTCTCTCTCTTCTCCACTCTTTGAGAGAGAGAAGAGATAAAAACGAGAACTCATCACATCCAAATCAATGCATGTATATATCTTTTATAAAATAGGTGTAGAAAATATTCATCTTTATATATATTAATAGATGAATATGAACAAACATTTTAGATATTTGCACCTGATTCTTGTATTTTTCTCCAATGAATATAGCATCAATTGTGGAGTTAAGTTACTATTTATATCATAAATCCTTCTTGGCCATTCAATAAGACTCCTAATCTTTAACCATCCCTCCATTTGAAGAGACGCCTCTCCTAGAGTCCAAGGTGGCATTGCACACTGATGATTGTTAAACTTGGCACTTCAAATTTTCAGTGATGTAGGCATATCTGCAACTTAGTCATTAACTCATAATTTAGTTAACACAAGGTGAATAATTTTTTGTTTTTTATGCAAGATTTTTCTTCTTAGATTTTTTTTTTCTATTTTATATAATATTTTCTTCTATCAAACATAGTGTGATTATATGTTAGACCCCATTTTTCACCCCAAGCACAACGATAGTTATATTCTATAAATGTTAAGATCATATGCATAAAAATTGTAAGAATTGCAATAAGAATATTTGACTTGTTGGGTTATCTATAATAAATTAAAAATCAACTTTGTGTATTAAGTTTAATATATAGTATTATATATTTTTTTGCCAATGAAATTTGATGATCTTTTATAACTCAACTATATATAATACTATCTAGGATTCCAATTCTGAAAATACATATTTTTACAATTTTGAATTATGCCAAAAAAACAATCAAATATTTTTTTTGTTATTTTTCTAGCTTAAAAAGCAAAATCAACGGGTTCAAGCTCATTTGCTACACTGGGTTTCAAGCTCGTTTGGTATCTTTATGACCATGTTGATGTTGCAATGTCCAGCATTTCACGCGACCTAGTTAGGCTACTTGACGAAAGGGAACGAACTTTGTTTCGTTTCCGGGTTTATAATTGGATTCAATCAGCGTTACGGCAGCTTTGCCAAAAGCGACTAGTCACCTCCTTTCCTCCACCGGAAGATGCTTAGCTAGAAGCGACAAAGGGGGGCCGGGAAAGGCCGACGGCTACATAAGGGGAGGCTATCACAGAAGCCTTACCCTTTGCTCTATAGAAATTGTTATGACTACAGGACTAGATTCTCCCGAAACGCTAACAACCGACCGCTCTACCATTGAGCTATGGAGGAACAACGGACTTAGGGAAGCTGGCTCTCATTCCTTGGACCAACTTATAAACACAACAAGGACAGTTCCTTTTGTTTCAGTAGCAACTTATCAACGCCACTTATAAACACAACTACCTGCAAACAATAAAATCTTTCAAAATGCAAATAAACTCGTTTTCAAATTATTATTAACAAAACAATCATATTAACTGTTCAATAGTTACATATTAAATTTACCACTGAAATTTTAAAAAAATGATACACTACGTCAAGAATCAATACTACAATGTCATACAGTCAGAACTGGCACAAAAAAAAAACAAATTTTATTAAGTTAAAAGGCAGATAAGATTACCCATACCAGGAGTGGAATTTTTGAAACTTCACATCCAAATTGCACTTCATTGCAGAACCTCTTTCGAAATATCAGAATCCTTCGGTGGAGACTAAAGTATACTATTGCATTATCTGTAGACTTTAGGTTAAGGTCTTATTAAGTAATATATATAGTCATTAAAGTAAAAAAAAATATTAGAAATTGTACAATCTTATCACTTATCAGTACTAGATCACTCAAAGTAATGTATCCTTATATTCTTTAGTAGAAAACTAAGCAATTAACTTGGTATTGAGGGAGGAAATCAGGTCAAAAGAGAATGTGATCCAAAAATATACAACAGATGAAAAATGGCCGTATGTTGAAAGAACAAGTCATCATGATAAATACATTAACCTGCCATTGCAACAGACCTGAGAATTGATACTTGAGTCTTTCATATTTAAAAAGAAAGTAATAGTGTTATGGTGAATATTGAATATAAATATTGGATGAACAGTTGACAGATTCAGAAATTACCTCCTTGGTGCCTTTGAGGGAATTTAGGTCCAATTAAACCTTGTAGAAGATGCCTGCCCATCGAAACTCAAGATTTCACTGCTTATCAACCCAGATCATATTCATGACTTGAATTACCAGTAATCTTTACATGAGCAGCCACCACCCTCAAAATGATGGAATCGGTATGAATCTCGAACTATGATAGACCGATTTGTGACCTTCGACACACACTTAATCCAATTATGGCAATCGTTACAGACCCGAAGATTCTTCATCACACGTAAGGGGATAGTATCAGACAAGCTCAAAAGTCCAAAAGTAATAGCAAGCTTCTCGCTGTGAATATACGTTGTAGGGTCCTTCTGTCCCTGCTCTATATCATTCCAAAGGCTAATACGGTCTTGTACATAACCAACTGCAGTAGCTCGTCTGTTTAGATCGTCTAAATGTTCATATATTTTACCCGCTAATGGATGGAGTCGATCACCAACAAAAAATGCATGAACCGAGTTCTTGACCTCAATCCAGCTACGACCAGGCTCCTTTTTTACCCCTCTGTTTTTCATCAACTGTCTTGTATGGTCCCTATAATCCCATTTTCCAGAAACTGCATACATATTTGAAAGAAGTACATAGGTTGCAGAGTCTTCAGGTTCTAATTCTAAAAGATGACGAGCAGCAAATTCCCCGATTTCAATATTCTTATGAGCTGTACAAGCACTTAGTAGAGTCCTCCAAGCCATTGCATCTGGTTCAATAGGCATTTCCTCTATAAATTTCCTTGCGCGTGCTAAAAAGCCAGATCTCCCCAATATATCTACAACACAAACATAATGTTCTGGTTTTGGCTCTAGGTTATGTTCTTCACTCATAGCCTTAAAGTAATTAAGCCCCTCATCCACCAAACCCACATGACTACAAGCTGATAACACACTCACATAGGTAACATAGTTTGGCATAAACCCAAGCCGTTTCATTTCCTCAAAGAGTTCTAATGCTTCAGTACCACGTCCATGTTGAGAATATCCTGTAATCATGGCATTCCATGAAATCTCATTTTTCTCAGGCAAATCTAGGAATTCTCTCTTTGCATCAGAAAGGCTACCACACTTTGCGTACAAAGTAATAAGAACGTTTGATGCCTCAGTTTCAGCACTGTAACCAGTTTTAATTATCCGACTATGAATTTGCATCCCTTGTTTTATGTTTGCTGTGTTAGCAGCAGCACTAACTGCAGACCCATATGTGAACATATTAATTTCCAGCCCAGATTGATTCATTAGTGAGAAGACCTGTAATGCTTCTTCACAGTGCCCACTCTGTGAAAATCCTGATATCAATCCATTCCATGTGATGTTATCTTTCTCATCAATTTTGTCAAATGCCAAATATGCATCCTCTTTCCTGCCACACCTGGCATATAGACTAACAAGTGCATTGCCAATAGAAAGATCAAGCGAGTAGCCAGATATAATTGATTGAGCATGAATTTGTCTTCCTTGGTTAACAGCTTTTATTCCAGCACAAGCACTAATTGCACTTGAAAATCCTATGTTATCTGATTGAATTCCGTGATCCAGCATTTCTTCAAAAAGCTTGAGAGCTTCAGCATACATATCATGCTGAGCAAATCCGGCAATCATAGCTGTCCAAGAAACAACATCTTTCTCACTGAGCCTTCTAAGAATTTTCAGAGCAGTATCTAGTCTTCCATGCTTGGCATACATATCTATGAGGACACTACAAACATAAACATTTGGCTGAAAACCGGTCTTTACTACTTGTGTATGAATCTGTTCTCCTAGATCCAGGGCTCCTACGTAAGTACAGGTCCTCAATATACTAGGGTATGTATATTGATTTGGACACATGCCCTCAATCTGCATCTGCGAGAATAACCGAAAGGACTCAGCTAAATCACCCATCTGCCCGTAAGCGACAAGCATCACATTCCACAGAACAACATTTTCTGTTTGTGTCATGAGGAAGAATTTATGTGCTGTTTTGACATCTGAACATTTAACATAGAGGTCCAGCAGGGAACCTTCAATAATGATATCTGAAGACATTCCTGCTTTTATTGCATATGAGTGCAGTTGCATTCCCTTAGAAAGAGAACCAACTGATGCACAGGCACTCAAGAGGCTTGCAATTGTAACGCAGTCAGGTTTCAGATGATCAAGTTGCATTGCCTTGTATAATTCGAGAGATCTTTGACTGAATCCACGCTGTGCAAGCCCTGATATGAGTGAGTTGTATGAAACCTCATCCCTTCTTTGCATATTTCTGAAAATCTGCTCAGCCATCGTCAACTTTCCAGAACGAGAATACAAAGTGACAAAAGCATTGCACACAAAAGTTTCTGATGAAAGGCCCCATTTACAGACAAGGGAATGAAGCTGTTCACCTAGCTTAAATAGCTGTATCTTAGTACAGGCACTTATAACACTGGAGAAAACGTAAGGAGTAGGGAAAATACCCGACTTGTGCATCTCGCAGAACAAGAGGATACCTTCTTTCTCTTGTCCACTTTGAGAGAAACCAGATATCATAGCCACCCAAGAGACATTATCCTTCAAATGCATACTTTTGAAAACATTTTTGGCAGTATCTAAAAATCCATTCTTGGAATACAAGTCAATTAATGGATTACAAACAATTGTACATGTACCAAAACCATACCGAATAGCTTTACTGTGAATTTGTCTTACATATTGGAAATCAACTTTACCCCGTAAAATACTTGCAAATGTACTTTCATCTGGTTTAACATTTTCTGCCAGCATTTGGGTAAAAACACCCAAAACTTGAGTACTCAGCTTCTTCCCAGATAACGCTACCATTAACTTATTCCAAGATGACACATCTTTACACAGCAAATCATCAAAAACCTGGACTGTACCTTCTACATCACCAGCCATTGCATAGGCATCAATAAGCCTGCTACATATATCATGATCCCCACCAAAACCAGATTTCAAAATCTTTCCATGGAGCTTTTTTGAATCTGGCAAAGACCTGGACTTTACATATCCATCTAAGAGCCAGAGATAAGTTTGACGATTTGCAACAATTTTGTTCTTTTTATTCAACTCGAAGGATTCAAGTCCCTCAGAAATACCCATATTAACTATATTTGTCCCATTTTCTTCAACAAAAGATTCTTCTTCAAAAATTGGAGAAGTTGCAGCGCTACCAAATGCAGCTTCACTTAATCTACCAATATTCCCACATAAATACTGCAACAATCAAGAAAATCACTTGAGTTCAAGAAAAAACAGAAGGTAGGATATATACATCAAACAAATAATGAGATTTAATCTTCAAGGCTTTAGCCTAGCAAATACCCCTCTCTTCTTGGTCAGATGAGATCGAGGGTTCCAACATCAGCAGAGGCTGTGTGTGAGTATTTAAATTTTTGTAACTGACCATACTTAAAAAATGAACTTTGTTTCCAGAGAAGCAGCGAAGAAAGAGAATTAGAAAGTACCTTGTGAAACTTGGGAGTGGATTCATGAGGGAAGTAACGAAACAGAGCATTAGAGAATGACCCGCGAAGTAAATGTGAATTGGGAACCATAAATCCTTGAAATTGAGACACCATAGATGCTTAATGACAACAAATGTAAGACCTTCACTACATTCTGCAAAACAATTATAAACTCTAAATAAAATTAAAACTCAAACACGGACTAATACTCACACATCCAAGTAAAATCATCATGACCAATCTGTGGCAGATGAGTAAATCAAACTAAAACATAGGCAAAGGATAAGTTAAAGCAATCAATACTACAATACCTAGCTCAACAAGAAAAAAAATAAACCCTCGTAACTCGTAGCCATTCGCAGATAAAACTAATGTAACATCACAGTGGACTCCAATTTAAGCAAATGCTAGAATTTCATGAACAAGATCAAATTACAATTTACCCATAAAGCATATACATCAGTAGTTCACAGTGTGTGCACATAACTCTACTAAAACCTTCCTGACTGTTAGATAACCATATAAACAATCATCAAAATCATGTCCTTTCAATTCTTGACAAATCAAGATGCTACAAAAACCCAGAATAGAAACAATCTCAAAAAACAAACCCATTTGCCTAATCAAAATTAAAACCAAAATAAACAAAAATGCCACAATAAAATGAACTAAAAGCATATTCAATGATCATATCTTACCTTTAATATCCGGTAAATAAACAGCAGATAATGAAGAGCTTAAGCTTCCTACAAAAACCCATGTTTTTTTTAATGTATGTATCTGCTCTACAAGTACAAGGGGGCTATAACTATAAGTAAAATAAATGGAGGCCCAACATTTTTTTAAAGTACTTAAACGGTGTCGTTTTCCTCTGTTTCCTAATTTGACTCCCTCTGGTTTCTGTTTTATATATATGTGCCCTAATAATAGTTGGTGATGAAATCTTATCTAATCCAAGAACATGGCAATTGCAAGAACTGGAGTTTATGTTGATGACTACTTGGAATGTAAGTCTCTGTATCTATTTTAAGCCATTTAATTTCATTTTCTTGAATAAAGTTTTCAACTTTAACATTTATTATTTGAGTTGAATTGCAAATTTATATGGATGTAATTGTAAGATAGATGCAAGCACATTACCAGCTGAGCTTCAGAGGCTTCTCAATACAGTTAGAGAACTTGATGACCGTTCCCAAGGTATCAAACATATGTGTGTGTACCATTTCAGTAACTTTATTTTATTTTATTTTTTCTCAAATTTTCAAAATAAAAAAATCCATTTATTAGAATTTTAATGTTTTTTATGTAGTTGAAACTTTTTTGGCTTTTGGAATTGGAGTATAAATTGTGGTATTGAAAGTGTAGGATAGTACAAGATTTAATAAATGGAAATTAGATTTCTTTTGTATTATTTATGCATTTGTAAGTATAAACGTTTCTAATGTAGCTGAAATTGTGTGATTTAAAAAGCTATGATAAATCAGACTAGACAGCAGGTTAGTAGTTACTGTCTGGGAATGGGAGCATCTTTTCAAAGCTTAAAGAGAGGAAATTACGAAGATGACGAGGCAATAGTGAAAAAGGAGATTGAAGTTAGCCAGGAAAATGCTCTAAGCCTTTGTACCGAGAAGGTCTTATTGGCACGGCAGGCTTATGACCTTGTAAGTTTCATTGTTTATAGGATTATGATATTTCATTGCATTTCTCTATGAGCTTTTTTTGTTGTTTGTAAATAGGGAAAGTGGTTTCTGTATAAGCATGCCTACACGAAATGCTTGATTTGTTGTAATTTTGAAATATCTGGTAAGCTTTTTGCAGTCAACAAATGTCTTACGTTCGAACTTAGGGTCCAGCAGAATTGTTACGCTGTCTTAAGCTTCAAGTGGTTCAGTTCCATGCTATATGTTGCTATCTAGAATGATAACTTTCTTCCCGTTTTGTGTCTGAACTGAAGTTGCTGCTTGACGATCTTTACTTTGAGCATATCTTCCTACTATGCTGCATTGATGGGATTGGTGTTGGTTGGAGTACTAGCAATAGTAGCGAAACACTACCCTGAAATAAATTGTTTGAACTTGATTTCTTCCTGTAGTTTATGGTTCATACTTGACTTCTGCCTCTTGTTTCCATCCTCGTCTTCTTTCAGATAGATAGCCATGTTAAACGTCTCGATGAGGATCTAAATAACTTCTCGGAAGATCTTAAACAAGGTACAGTGTGGGCTTCCTAATTTAGACTACCTGTTGAAATATAAGTTTTGTATTCATCAGTTTATGATTTGGAAGTGAACAACCAATGGGTGTATCTGCAAAAAATTATTAACTGGATATAATTTATTCATATAATTTGCAAAAAGATTGATATTGTACCACCATAAATGATATTGTAAGTCTCTTTATATTGGTAGTTGCTCATTAATTTATATCCCCAGCCAAACAGCAGCAAGGCAAATGCTACTGCTGTGCCGTAACTTTTACTTCTGTATCAATAATGAAGTCAATGTTAGAACTGGTAATTTGCCTTGGAAGGTTATGTTACGTAGCTCCTTATGTTGCTCTTTATTTCCTTGCCAAAATGTGCAGAGGGAAAATTGCCACCTGATGAGCCAATAAACCTCCCACCACTACCATTAATGCCTAAAAATGAGAAACGGAAATTACCTTACGGAACACCTCAACAAAAGAAGGTTGATTCCAAAGACAGAGACTGGGAGCGTGACAGAGACTTTGAGCTCATGCCTCCTCCAGGTAGCCAGAAAAAAGATTATGCTCCTATTGAAATCGATCAACCTGTTGATCCTAACGAACCAACATACTGCGTCTGTCATCAGGTCTTGCTTTTCACCCATTGTGGTTATTTTACACTTTTTTTGGTACTGACTTCAGCAAATTACATATATTTTCTCTACATCTTTCAGGTGTCGTTTGGAGATATGATTGCCTGTGACAATGAGAATGTAAGCCCCTACTACACCACTTCACTTGTTCTCACTTCACTTGTTCTTAGGTTTTAGCTTCTACATATACTACTAAGAATCTTTTCCTGCTGCATACTACTAAGAATCTTTTCTTGCTGCGTACTACCAAGAATCTTTTCCTGCTGCTACGCACACAGGATTAGGAATTCTTAATTGTTCGATTCATTAGTATTGAATAGACTACAATCTTGTTATGTGAAACAAGTGTAAGAATGTGTAAATGATCAAAAAAAATTAAATTAAGAAAGTTCGTGGACTATATGCTAATAAAACTTATAATCCCTCTGTCCCACTAATTTTGTCACCAATCAAGTTTCTACATTTTATTCAATCAT
Organism: Kitagawia praeruptora; assembly: GCA_037693485.1. Classification (NCBI taxonomy): domain Eukaryota; kingdom Viridiplantae; phylum Streptophyta; class Magnoliopsida; order Apiales; family Apiaceae; genus Kitagawia; species Kitagawia praeruptora. Next base: position 52,118,924 of record CM075344.1, on the reverse strand, counting down.
ATTAAAAAGCTTAATAGTTACCAAAAATTTATATTGCTTTTTAAAAAACTTAACATAATTAACATTTAATTTACCATATTAACCGAAAGTGGACAACACTTTTGGGACAAACAGAATAGGAAATGTGGCCAAAAAGAATGGAACGGGGGGGGTATTATTTTAAGTTAAAGTAATTACTACTAAATAAAATGGAATCATACTATGTCAAATGATATTAGAATTGTAAGGAGATATATATTAATGCATTGATAAATAAATAAAAATTACTTAAATTTAATGATATCTTTGTAGTCAAAATAATTTTAACATCAATTAATAATAAAGCAAGTACATTTTAACCAAATCCATGCAGTCATAAAATTTGCTAATTTTCAAAGAATAAAACGTTGCACTTGATAATATTAGAAATAGAAAAAGTGAATGCATTAAAGGTGTATATTCTAATGTATGGTTCAAAGATTCATTTCCTAAACTTTTCTTTCTTGCAGCCCATCTAGACTATCCTCAATTAAAATCTCCTTGTGTATCACTTTATAAAATCAAAAATAGGTTAAAGTGAAGATGTCTTCAAATAATTCAAATGGGTTCAAAAGGCATCTTTTCCTAAAATTACTATTAAAAGTATCGGGAATTAAAATATAAACATTTTATAGAGTGAAATATTACATATCTATAAACAAATTCAGCATGTTGTGTAGCAATAGTTTTGATTAATATAAAAAAATCTTAGTTTAAATAGCATTGTGCTCATCAGACATCCACCTCCTCCATGTTCTATATATACTATTTTGATAAACTGCAGTCCAGCTTCATATTTGGATTTTGCACTAGTACATAATAATGCAATATAATGCAGCTGAGAATGAATTGTGAAATAATGCAATATAATGCAGCTGAGAATGAATTGTGAAATGGAAACAATATAGAATTACTGAAGCACTAACACGGAAAAAGAAAATATTCTTATTTGGTTGATGTACTCGAATCGTAGTCTTTCAAATATTGAATAATACAATCCGTGATGAGGAACGGGAATGAAAATAGAAGGCATTGTTTCTAAACTTGTCATGCACCAATATGAAATAGACTTGTTGCTTCTGTATTGGAGACAATACTGCTTTAATCTAGAGATGTCTTATGTGTAATTGGTCATCAGATACAGCCCCATTAAACCTCTCTCAAGTCTTCCCCTCCAAGTTTTGGCCAACTTCTTCTGATACATCTATTATCAGATTGGCGTATGCATTAACCAGAAAAACGCTCAGAAGTTTGTTAACGTTGCAGGGATTTTAAACTACGTATCTAGGAATATCTACTGAAACAAAATTAACTCCTACTCTATTAGTACTTTCAAGAGTTTACGTGCTCCTTCACTTGCATTGTTAACCCTACTTAAGGAGTTTAAAATCCATCTTTATTATGCCAAGCCTGCAATTTACATCTAAAAAATTTACCTAGTAAACTTCACTTCTGTTTGATTTTGAAATTGTGCTTCTTTTTCTTTTTCCCTGGGTCACCTAGTATGTTTTTACATATCTTTTCTGCAGTGCCAAGGAGGTGAATGGTTCCATTATCAATGTGTTGGGCTCACACCAGAAACAAGGTTCAGAGGAAAGTGGTATTGTCCAACCTGCAGGCAACTACAGCGCTAGTTGATCCTTTTCTTTTGAGAATATTTACGAGAGGAAAGAAGGTACGATTTAATTTCTCTCTGCCAGTATAGCAGGAGAGTGTAAAATTAGTTGTTGTGTTTACGAGTTTTGGATTGAAGAGGGTAAATTGAAGAGTTTGGAAGGCTTGGAACTTCCGTTCTACTCTGTCAGTTTATAAATTTAAAACAAAAAACAACGCATTGATGTATCTTCATTACTAGGTATTCTGTTACTATATACAGTTTGCACTATAAATAACTTTCCTCGTCTCATTATTCTCTTGCAGTTGCAGATGTGGAAACTGCAAATGCATCTATCTAATGCTTAAATGCCTAATGTTTTATAGTTTGTGCGTGTGCTTTTCACTACTATAATTTGCGATCAAGAGTTTTTATGGGAACAAATTATTTCTACTCTACTCTCCGAACAAATTATCTAAGCCTCTCCCGACCCACTTCCCGATGAAACATATGGTGCATGTTTAGTTCAGTTCACTTCGTTAGGTTAATAAATCAAATACTAGTTGAATTACGCACCTTAATCAAGCTGAGCCAGAATCAAATATCTAAGAATACATTCATACTATAAATTAAAAAAATTATTGGAATGAATCAAATAAACTCTCCAAGTTATACTGGCACAATGCACATCTCATCATCTACATTCAACATTGAGACTTCGACTTTAAACTTGTGGAGTATTAGGAGCTCTTCATATACGATGAAATTCAGACGAAATCTTTGATAAAATCTAAAATAGCAGCAGCCCTTCTCGGATCAATCATATCAATGTTATGAAATCCAACATCATCAAACTTGGCTTCCACCATAACCCCACTCCTTACCAACATTTTCACAAATTCTTGTTGTCGATCAATCAAAGGATCACCTCCGAATCCAATGACCAAACACCTCCCAATTGATCTAAGTTTCTCCTTGTCACACTCCTGTAAAGGGTTACAAAATCTATGATCACGATTCATCCCTGCCGGCAATGCAAGTTCCCACAACAAATCAATTACTGGCAACGGAAAATATTGATCAGTTGCCAGTTTTAATTCAGATTTTGTTCTTTTTTTACCTCCAATAAAGGGTTGATTCATGATCAGCCCTACTATCTTCAGTGGCTCCATTTTCGTTTCCAGAATACGTAATGCTGCATTATATGCAATATTTGCACCACAACTTGCCCCGTACAGGTAAAATCTTGAATAATCAGCATAATCTCTTAGCCATTGATTACCTTTAGGATCCAATGCCTGATTCTTCACCCAGTTTATCGTTTCCACAGCATCATCGTATTGGGCTGGAAGTCGGTGTTCTGGTGCTAATCGAAATTCAAGGCCAATGACAATGGCAGGAATTCCATGTGACATTTTGTTACATGTCTCATGACAAAAAACATTTGCAACACTTAGGTCAATCCAACCTCCGGCATGGAGGAAAAGTATGATGGGAAGTTTTTTTTGGTTGGCAGGCAGTTCCGTTGGCCTGTAAATGCGCATCCAAGTCTTGTTATCTGCATTGAGAGTGACATCCTTAGAAACTGCAATTTGGTCAGGTGATATTTGGTCTTCTCCGGTAGCAGGAAGTTTAGGGATGTTAAGGTAGCGTGTGAGAGTACCGTCATCATTGAGGGTGACATTCAGGTGTTCATAAGGATCAAATTTAGACATTGTTATCAAGATTGAAATGCAGTTACATGTACAAGATGAGCAAAACTAAGAGATGGATCAGTTCTTTTTTTTTTTTTTGTCAGGGAGATGGATCAGTTTTAATTTCATGCAGAATGAGAGATTGAATTTGTTTCAATATTTATAAGAATGTTGTACAAATTTTGATGTACGTGTGACTATCCGTGATTATAGATCAGCTATAATTTTAAGCCCAACACGTTTCATGTAAATTAGTAGTTTGTTTTTTCGCATGGCATATTTGTTTTTGTGCCAGTTTTAAACTCAGTCCATCTGTTCCGACTTACAATGTTGTTCAAAGATGGATCACGAATTTCTAATTTTTTTGATATATTTAAAAGACTATCAAGAAAAATAGAGAACCCGTTCGAATGGAAAATACTTCAACCGATATATGACTATAATGACATATATAGCGGAAAATTATAGTGGATAGTGAGTTTATTTGCGAAAAATTATAGCGCATAGTGAATCTATTTACGAAAAATTTTAGCGGATCGCTTAATCTTTTTTTTTTTTTTTAATGCTAGGTTGAATTCTTAATCTAACACATTGAAAGTTGATTGTTATGTAAATGGATTGTTAGGAACCACGTGCCAAATAAGAAACGTGTATGCTATTATATCCTTTATATATTCTTATATACTCCCTCCCTCCCTTTTGTTTCTTTAACATTTCATTTTTTTTTTACTTTCTGACACGTATTTTAAGGTGCATTTTAAGGATAGTTAAATAACTTTTTTTTAAAATTATCTTTTTTTGTATAAAAATTTAAACATTAAATTTTTATACAGAAAAAGAAAATTTAAAAAAAAGTTATTTAACTATCCTTAAAATGCACCTTAAATCTAAATAATTTTATCCATAATTTTGGTCACTATACAATCTAAATAATCTCATCAATCGAATCTAATATTTTAAAAATAGATGATCAAGATTATATCATATTAAAAAAGAAAATTATAATTTAAAAAGGATATAATTTGAAAAGGTTACATTAGAAGTTTAAAAAGAAAATAATACTCCCTCTGTCCCATCCATTTCTTTACAATTTCCTTTTTGGGTCGTCCCACCATTTCTTTACATTACCCAAAATAGTAAGTTTTAACACTATTACACTCACTACTTCACTTATTTTAACAATACTTTACACTATTTCACCCACTACTTAACTTATTTTAACAATAAAATTACTATTACACCCACTACTTCACTTATTTTAACAATAAAATCACTATTACACCCACTACCTCATTTATTTTAACAATATTACACCCACTTTATCACCACTATCCTTGACCTCCGTGCTCAGCCGCCATGTAAAGAACTGGCTGGGACGGAGGGAGTAATCCAAAAAGAATATAATTAAAAAAATTGCATTAGAATTAAATTTAAAAACAAAATTATAATCTAAAAAGTATCTAATTAAAAATGTTATATTAGAATTGAATTTATTTTATTTATTAATTAGTATTAAAAAAAATCATATTTACTATTTGGGCTCTATCTTGATATCTAGAAATCAGATTTGGATGATTTTACAATTCACGCAAATCTCATAAAATTATCTTTAATTTAGTAATAATTTAATAATTATTATTCAAATGTAAACACTCAGAATCTCAAGTGAAAATTTAATTATGAATTTTTGTATTAATCATATTCAATGTAGAAGACCTACATTGATAATGCTATTCAATGTAGAAATCCTACTCATATATGAGTATCACTCCAAATAGAACTATTTTATGTAGAAAACCGTAGAGAACCATTTTTGTTTTTTGATTTTATAGTAGAACCACTTTGTTTAAAAAAAAGAATTTAACTTTTTTTCAAAAATAAAAATTAAAAAAAATTCGTACACTGCCACGTCAGTGGTGATGACGTGGAAGTGACAGTGGCGTCAGTAGTGCTGACATGGCATTGGCACGTCAACGGGAACTTTTTAATTTTTTTTTAAAAAAATCATTAAATGTTTGATCATACCAAAAAAATCAGAAAATTGGTCTCTTTTTTATTATAGAACCAAAAAAATTGATCTTTTTTTATAGAACCAAAAAATTAGAACTTTAATTCTACTACAGAATCAAAAATATCATATGTACTATTATAACTAATTGTAAAAATAACAATTAAGATGTAACCCGTGCGTATTCATAATAAATTCAGTAATTAACATTTTTTATTTTATCACATTACCGCTAATACGTTGGACAATTTTTTTGAAAATGTTTTAGATCCCTAACATTACTCAATTTGATAAAATAAAAATGTTATAGATATGTGTTTAAAATATGTATGGAGGTCATTTAATAACATATTAATAATTCATAAAATATTTGAAACAACATCACATGGTATATATATTAGAAAAGTAAAAGAATATAATAATTATAAAACATAAGTTAAAAAACAATATTAATTTATAATGGTACTATTTTGAATCTCTATACCTAGTGAAAAATATGTTGTGCACAGCAAAATTATAAGTACAATTAACAATTGTAAAATTAATTATAGTTATAACAAATCTAAATTTTTACAAAAAATTTAAAATATTTTTGTATTATAAAACATTATAATTTTAAAAAATCTGAGGATCAAAATTTGATTTCATTTATCATTTTAATATGAAAATGAATTGAGCCAGTCCTTAACAACTCGATTCAACGCGATAAAAAATTGAGTTCAATTCAAATTAAATATTATATTCGATAAATTTATAGAATTGTGATCCAAGTTTTACAAATATCCAATTTAAAAGTACATATACTCCAACTAATTGTTAAACTCGACTCAATTCGTTAAGAAAAACTTGAATTTGATAAATAAAATCTCGATTTTGAATCGCTTTGTTTACTACCGTAATTCTCTATAATACAGTATTAAGTATCAATTAGCGTTATGACTTATGATGTACTTCATCCCTTGTATAATTTTTATTTTGGTTTGAATTTTCAAAATTAAATTTATCAATTTTAAAAACAAATTAAGCATATTTTATAATAATATTTGTTTTTCTAAAAAATATCATAGTAAAGTTTAAATATTATATTTAATATACCAATTTAAAATTTTGTAAAATCATAAAAGGATATTTTTAAGTTATTTGTCAAAGATAGATACAACTGATTATGAAAAGTTAAATTGAAACAAAAATTAGGGGAGGGGAAGCAAAAAAAAAAAAAAAAAAGTCTTGTAGTGGGATTTGGTACAAAGATTTGAAAGAAAGTGCGTGTTTCAATTCAAACATAGGTGGCCCAAGAAATCATTACACCTCACCACTCTTTTCGTGCAGCCTTTTTGCCTGTACAAAAACAACACACATCAACACCAATATTCACCAAATTTGAATCCCAAAAATATTTACCAATTTTAAAGAATCTGTCATCGACACATTTCTCAGATAAAGCTCCCAGATTTTAAAGATTTGAGCTTGATGAATGTCTAGCAAGAACAAGGGTTTATAATCAAAGCAGAACTCACAATTTTCCGAATAAAGGTAAGCCTTTTCTGTTCTTTAATTTCTTGAAGTTTGATTGTTCTCCATTTTATTCTAATCAAAATGCTAAGATATTGATAGCCCTTTACATTTAATCTTTTCTTGGATCAATCCATCTAGATGATTTGCCTCGAATATGGAATTCTTGCCTTTTGTTTCGATCAATTGCATTAATTTATATACTTGCACTCAGACTCCATTGAATTTATTATACACCCGATACTCGAACTCTCAGCCATTTTACCAATAATCGAGATAAGTGTGAATCTTGGTAAGTTGGCAATATGTGTGATTATTTAGGAATGAATTAGTTAGATGTGTACAATTGTTAGTTGTGTTGTGATTTTTATGTTGGTTATGTTTGTTATCAGTTTTATAAGAAATGGGGAGAAGTCTTGGACCTGTGTTACGGCGAGAGTTGGATAATCTTGGAAAAGATGGTGATTGTCGAAAATCAGCTATGAAGGCTTTAAAGTCTTATGTGAAAAACTTGGATTCGAAGACAATTCCATTCTTTCTTGCTGAGGTTTCTGAGAGAAAAGAAACTAGCTCATCAGCTGGAGAATATTCGATCTCCCTCTATGAAGTTCTTGCTCGTGTTCATGGCCCGAGAATTGTACCTTATATTGATATTATCATGACAACCATTAGAAATACTTTAATTTCAAGTGGAAGTTCATTTGCACTTCATCAAGCTTGTTCAAAGGTTGTGATAGCAATTGCAAGATACGGGATTGACCCAACGACTCCTGAAAAGACAAAAAGCCAAATAATTCATTCCCTTTGTAAGCCTCTTTCAGATTCTATTTTGGTTAGCCAAGAGAACTTATCTTTTGGATCTGCACTTTGCTTGAAGGCATTAGTGGATTCTGATAATTGGCGATTTGCATCTAGCGACATGGTTAATGAGGTTTGTCAAAGAGTTGCTGGGGCTCTGGAGAAGCCCATGCAGACAAACTCACACATGGGATTAGTCATGGCACTTGCTAAGAGTAATAGTCTCGTTGTTGAAGCATATGCAAGACTGTTAATACAGTCTGGATTGAGGATTTTGAGTGCTGGGGTGGCAGAAGATAATTCCCAAAAAAGGCTTTTAGCCATTCAGATGGTGAATTTTCTGATGAAGTGTTTAGATCCTAGGAGCTTATTTTCAGAGCTAGAGTTAATAATGGAGGCAATGCAGAAGTGTCGAGCTGATAAGATGTCTTATGTCAAAGGGGCTGCTTTTGATGCTTTAAAAACAGCAAAAAGTATAGCTTGTGAGCAAGGATTAAACTTTGAGGGGGATACTGGTTCAGTTAGTGGATCAAACTTTTGTAGGAATAATGATTACGGGAGAAGAAATTTGTCTGATGCAGTTGATGAGACACCAAATTTTACATCACCAGAATCTCAAACTCTTAATTCATTTGCTGAGAACGATTCTTTCATTGAATCACCATTATCAAACAGCTATGCAGACGGGGACCTAGACTATGATAGGAGAGTAAACCAAAAGCTCTGGAGGAAATTTGGGAATGGGGGACTTGATTTATCATTCAAGGATGGACTATTTACAGAGGCAACTTCTAAATTCGTGATGGAAAACACTGAGGAAAATGAATGTTCAGAGAACACGGAATGTGCAAATGATTTTGCAGGTTTTCTGCAGGAAAGTTCAAGAAGTGCAGGTGTGAGAAGCACAACTCCTAGTCCTCAGGTACATTTGTGTAATGTTTCATTAGTGCTCGTCTGATTAATTTAATATGAAGAAGATGATGATGCGTGATTAGTTTTTTATGCAGTATGTGGATATCTTGTATGGATGATAGTATGATACTCAATAAAAATATGTAGTATATACACTCAGTAAATTAGAGAAAGTAGACACTGAAAATACAACAATTTTATCAAATCAATTAATCAGCCCAGTTAATTCTGTTATGTCGTGTTTTGTTTGGATGAAAGAAACTGGGAGGGATTGGGATGAAATTTGTACTCTATTACGAGTAAATGTTCAAAATTTTCATTCCTTCCTCCATTCCATTCATGACAATCGAAACTAGAGCTCAAACTCCCAGTTTGAGAAAGAGTGCTCCATTCTTTATCATAACCATTTTATTCACAAATCTTTATCATACAAAATTTGTACTCACTAATTCTTTCCTTCTACCTCCTTTGTTTCCCTTTAATTTTATTTATTCATTCCACCATTCCATTCCATTCTCTCCCGCCAAACACAGCATTACTTTTAGGTCATTCATCCATAGCTACTGGTTCCCCTAACGTTATCTTTAATGAAAAATTAGAAAGGATAAAATTATCCATGTAAGAATGCCTGCACTTATATCCGTTAGTACCTACCTACACGGTTAAACTGTATTGGCTTTTTTCTGCAGAAACTTAAAGGTACAGTTAGAGTCAAGTTAATGCTGTGTTTAGAAAAGGTAAAGAAATTTTGCTAGCAAAACATTCTTGCTTATAAGACCAAAATAAATTTGATTGGTTTCTGACAGAATTTAGCTTATTCTACACGTTTTTGTATATAATATAAGCCTTAGTTTAATCGTTGAGAACTACTGTAACAGTTTGTCTAGTTGCAAAGGCTTCGTTTGTTTAGCGTAAAACATATTCCTGGATTTTCTAATTTTTGCTTGCTTAGCTACTTAGGAAATTTAGTCAGGCAAAAATGACCAAGAAAAAGGAGCAAAATATTTACATCTAAAAACGTTGGGATAATATTTCACAAGCATCTTGTTCCTTGACTAATAGTTTAATGCCAAACAAACAGAACCTAAGCATTGTTAGGAGTTGCATTTTTACTTTACTTGGTCGTGATATGCCCATTCTAGTGGTGGTAAAAGTTCACCTATCTGTCACAATTGTGTTTCAGAGGTTGCGGTCACACATCAATGTTGATGATGTCAAAATCTTTACAACTCCAAGAAAGCTGATCTACTCTCTTCAAGATGCAAGCAGGGGGAACTCAATTGTGTCAGAGAAGCAAAGAAGGCAATTGAGAAGCCCTTGCAAAAGCAAATTTAATTTGAGTATATCAAAAGGCGAACAAACCAGCTTTTCACATCATCCTGCATCAATGTATGACCAATATGGCTTCCCGCGTGATGTGAAACATAAGACCAAAAGTGAAGAAAATATGTCTCTTACTGGACAAGATTTCCATGTGAAACATAAGACCAGAAGTGAAGAAAATATGTCTCTAACTGAAGAAGATTTCCATGGTAGCTCTGAATCAGTTTCTTCATGGGAACCTGAAGCAGTAGGAGGTAAAGTGCAGGTGTCTCAAAGGTCGGATTCTGCTTTCCAGACAGAATCACACAAAGTCAGTGTTCAGAAGCAGTATCCAATGCCTCTCCGCAGCATGGTTTGTGGTACCATTATCCTAGTGTTCGCAGCATTTATTTGCTTATTTTTGATCGGTAGTGATCAGGACGAAGGTTATTATTATCTTCCTCCTACCTAATATAGTTCCTGATATTTCATGTAAGAATCAAAGTTTTAGAGACCTTTGATAACAACTTTAGTTGACATTGTGTGTAATTTCTGTTGGACTTTTGAGCATTGGCTTTTTCAAGTTCGACTTTTGTTGTTAATTGTAGTTCTTTCTACTCATGTCAACCTGATCACATGAGAATATGAGATCATAGACTGTCGCTTCAAGAGGTTAAATATTTCATTGCAGTCATTGTCTGTGGACCATGTTTGGTTACTCCAATCTGCAGAGGCTTTTGATTTTGTAGAAATATATAAGAACGAAAATTCAGACAGCATGTGTATTAAAAAACAACCACTAGTAAATCCAGTATCTTTGTTTCTATTGAATCATGAACTAATTCAAGTCTTTTACTTGTGAAGCACCATGAATGATCCCGGTAATCTCCTAGAAACTGCAACATGGGAACCTCAGCATTCTCTCTATCTTGATTTGGTCGTCAGATTTCGGCATTCTCTCTGGACTGCCTACCATTTCCACGTTAACTCTGCAATGTGGGTACTATTTGTAATAAATATATAATTACTTTTCATTTATCATGAATCATGAACATTTAAATTGCGTAAACAAAACTTTGAAACTGCTCACACTGGGAAAGCAAAGGAACCTGCACTACTATCAGAGCGAGTTGATTCCGACAATGTTTTCGGTTCTGTACTCTCTTCAGTAGGAGTTATGACTTCGATCTCATCACTGCCACCTTTCTCATCACTCGGGGATAACTTCTTGCTTGACTTGTTACTCGTCTCATCACCCTACAAGAAATACAATAATGAAATACATTTAAGTGAAACTAACGAATGGGGGGATAAATTTAACAAATAAAGGCACTTGGGTGCTTTCGAACAGAGGATTAGACATGAGGAAGCCAAGAGGATTTACATATCAACGCATAATTAACGTCCCCTTCCATTTGCTGGACACCCATACAATGCAACAAATGAAAAGAAATATATCACCTTGACTACTGGACACATAGATATACATTAGCTAGACATAAGCCATTAAATATTGAGCACCGATCGTGATAGTTAAATATTTTTTAAATAAAATTATTTATTATATTATTTCGATTAAATAATTTAATGATAATTACTTACTTTGATACGCATATTGTTTAAAAAATTCTTGTTTTAGTTTATCATAATTTAGTTATTAAAAAATTTAATATATTCCATTAAGATAGAACCAAACATTGAAATAGAACTTTAGAACCATTGTTGGATTACTTTTAAATCACTGTTCAAATTCAATTCATTTTTAAATAACTCATTTATGGTTAAGTAAATAAGGAAATTTAATCAATAACTCATTTATTAAAATTTTTTATTTTTATTAATATTTTCTGTCTCACATAACTTTTGGTTGATTTTTTCAATCTTTTTTCTTTAAAAATTTTAATTTATTTTATTAAATATTATCTCAAAGAAATATCAAAAACAAAAAAGAAATATTATCTTATGCAAAAAAGATAAACGTTTATGCACACACATAAAACTGTAATTCAAGAAAATTTAAAAAGAAATATTATCTTATGCATATTACAACTTTCTTTGCACATTTTGTGTACCTGACTGGAATCCGCACGCATAAAGAGTAGAAGCACAATTCTTGACACTCCATTTCAGTGGCAAACTCATTCTTGAAAATCTTGATTGAATCTAATAAAAACTAAAAAGAGAGGATTACAAAAATCTAGGGAGTCGAAATTAAAGACGGAGGGACTTTTGTTATGATTTCAAATTTGTAAAACCAATTATTGAATTTTGTTTTTAAAGAGCACCAAGTTCATCCAATCATGGGTTAAATTAAAGGTTTGTCGTTGAAACCAATTTTATATAATCAAGCTCCAAGCCCGATCACTAGGGATGACATTGGGTCGGATCGGATCGGGTTTTGGTCAAATCCAAATTCAAATCAAAAGGAAAATTCACTGCTGTTAACTAGGTCAAAGAAAGTAAAATAATCTCAATAAAGATTTATTTTTCATCCTGGAAAATACAACCAAACGGTCAAGTCAAGATTTTAAACAATGTTTTATCAGGAAGAAGAGAATAAAGAAACACTAATCAGGTCATCTACAAATAATTAAGCTTTCACATTATATAAGAGATTGAACAAAATTTCAATCATGCTTAAATTTAAAAAAGAATTTCACAAGAATACTGGGATTCTGGGAAACAAAGCTATATAGAAAACAAATTCCTACATTAAAAATAACCGAACAAATTTTGACAAATACAGCTGAATATAAAAACTCTACATTAAACCAGTAATACTCCGACAAGGGTATATGTGAACTGCAACTACTAAATAGTAAATCGTAAATCAAAACTTTCACAGCCAACCTCTAGCATATGAGGAAAGAAAAAGGTTTCCAAACAAAAAGAGGCCCAGATACATCTTGAAATAATCATTCGCCTACGTCTATAGATAACTTAGTCCTCATCCATAGCTCCAGCAGGCTGCCGATCTCTTCTTGGACCACCAGCTGGTTTAGACATAATAATCTGCACAAAAATAATACGTACATTAAAAAAGTATTGCTTGTGGATAACGAAGATTACGAGTAAATGGGAAACAGTAAAATGACTGTTTATTTACCTGGTCTATCCGTAGAACAGTGCAGACAGCATCAGCAGCATACTTCAGTGCAAAAAATCTGGACAAAAGGAGCATAATAAAAATGACTACCAAATCATAACAAAAGGGTTTCAAAATAATACAGAGCTACAGCATATAATAATAAAGAATGAAAAGTAATGCACTTACTAAAAGCAGATGCTAAGCAAGTAAGCCTATCTTAAAGTTTAACTAAGATATATAAGCATCTTACTTGGAGACATGTAGGTCCCAAATTTTCGTTGTAGAGATATCCTTACAAGCACCCTCCTCCAAATCAATGCCCACTTTAGTGTTTCCAGATGCATGTTCAGCATACAACGTAGATATGATCTCCATAGCATTAAGCCCAGCATTCTCTGCAAGGGTTTTAGGTATCATCTCAAAGCTTTCCGCAAATTTTGCTATAGCATACTGGTCCAATCTGCAAATGGATGAAAATTGAATCCAAGATCTTTTAGACATGTATTTTAAGTTTTTAACTATAGAGTATAGACCATATGAGAAAATAATATATATATTAAATATTAAAAAAGAAATAGAGTTGGACAGGAAAATAAATGAGACAACAAGAAAGTCCGTCATCTTTGGAACACTCAGAACTCATTAGCTAGCTAGTTCCTAAGTTAAACAGGAGTTCCATTTCACACATAGTATACAAAACAGTAGTGCTGTACGGAACATGGCTGGAAACATTTCCACAGAAATGAAAAAAAGTTACCCGGTCTCTTTGAATGAGAATTCCTTCAGTCTCCTCGCCAACTCTATTTCTGTCGCAGCAGCTCCAGGTACTATCCGACTGTCTCTGCACATTGCCTGACACAGAATGTTACTAGCAAAGAAACTTACTTAATAGTCGAAATCATTGGGCCAAAATACTTTACTAGACAACCCCAAAAAATCACCTTGTACGTATTTACACCATCATCAACGGCCCTTTCAAGGTCATCCAATATACTATCAGTGCTACCTCTCAGAAGAACAGTGGATACCGAGTTCCCCCCTTCTTCGTTTCTCACAACAGTAACCTTTTACAAAAAGGCAGGTATGAATAAAAAGAAGAGAGAAACAGAAACAGAAACACAAGCAACAATACTTTTTCATACCCTGGCACCACCAATTTCTTCCACTGAAACAGAATCAGCATATCCAAGATCTTCTGGGTTAGGCTGCCCAAGCTTCAACTGTTGGCAAAAAGATGGGTGTTAGAATCCTGCACATAATTTTAGTACATTCAAAGCACAAATATGCTCACCATGGCAACAGCACCAGTATTACGACAAAAGCGCCTTAGTTCAAACTTTGAGTTGATTTTCAACACCATGAGTCTACAAAGGAGGGTAAGTAATTTCTTAAAAATAGGAAAATTCTAAAAAAGAAAAAAAAAAAAGAAAAATTGCCATAACTTGTCATCACATAAAATTAAATTAATTTCAAGCAGATATCATTCAAGTGCATTCAATAACCCGGACTGTAATAGCAGAAAAAAAATTCAATGTGGCTTTCGCTTCAGATACAAAGAGAAATTAGCCACATGCCTCTAAAAAAGCATAGAGATACAGCATGGTTTTATTTGCTAAGAATAATTTTATAAACCAAACAAATATAATACAAATTACTAGGGCATGCCCTATAGTAACAAGTTTGGATGGAAGAGACCAACTTGAAAAGACAAAACAAATAAGGCCACATTTAATTCATTGGTTAAAAGCTTTCACCGCTAGACATACCTTGTACAGACTAAAACCTCCTTCGAGAATAACATAATCATTAAATTTCTAAAAATTTATTATATACTGCAACTGTATCCACATGACTTTTCTAATATTATATAGTACTTCCCCTTGTTAGTGTCCACTTTTGTTTTAGTATGCTAAATAAGAAGAAAACATACATCCAAGATCATTCCTCACACACATCCCCTTTCATCACCAATTTTCTACTAAAATACAGGGGGTTTAATGGAAGTACTACCACTTGGTAACAATATTTAGTGTGTCTTTAGAAGTCCATCTTCAGGTTAAGTGGAACGTAACCTAATATTGTGTTGATCTCAACTGATGTACTAGAATAAAACAGTCTACAGACTCTTTGACAATTCAGTAGCCACCCAAAAAAGTGACAAATGTGATTTGACAGTAGAGATGTTTAAATTAGGACAATATGCACCCTATAAAAGTCAAAAACAGATTCACTGGTACGCCTCACTAACATACCTCACAATAATTTATAATCAGTTAATATCCAAGGGCTATGCTATTGCTACGCCACATAAATCTTTTCCCTAAGCTTCCGGAAAGCTCCAACTTAACTGATCTCTTTGACTGAATATGATTAGTTATTTAATATCCTACTACTGGTTAGTTAATATTAAATACGAAGGGTATGACTTTAGTATTGCCATTACAGTCGTGGAACAAATTAAACTAGCAAGCAGTACAAACTGACTAATCAATTTTGATGCATTATTTATTTATCACCAAAACAGTTATAAATTATCTACTATGCTAAAAGTATAAAACTGAATCAGTAAACTTTATGTCCTTCATTAAATCTGTCATATCCGAATTTAAACTTTAACATGTCCTGCCTAGTATCACATTATCATAAAAATCGAAGAAACCCATTTAAAAATGCACCTAACAAAAACTTGTTTCCCAAAGCCATATATAAAATCTAACTATTTAACAAATTTAAATATCTCAAGTATTAAAGCTAGACACGATTCACACCCAGTTGTAGTCCCTTATGCATTATAAACCACGGCACCATGCAAAGAGAAATTAGTAGAAGAAATATTATGTATAAATGCTATATGGGAATTTATACTTGTATCGCTCGCAAAAATGCAAAGCCATTTCCCCAACAGCTGCTCCACTGACTATAACCTTTGCACCTGATTCTGCAACCGATTTGATGAGCTCCTCAACCTTTGCTTCTTCAGTTTTTGCATAATTTTCGAGCTGAAATACATACGTTGATAAGTTTGACAAAGGAGTCACATATGAATGTCAGAATATATACTCACCACGAAAAATTTATAGTTGGCTTCCTCAACCAACTGACAGCGTTTTTACCTGGTCGGCACTATGTATAAGTACAGTTCCTTTTGTTTCAGTTGCAGAAGTATCAACGCCACTGACAAACACAGCTACCTGCAAAGATTTAATATTTTAACAAACAAATCATCTTGCTTTTAAAAAATTGTTTACCAATGTGGTATATTAAAGATATAATTAGAATCCCATATCAATCATTCACCAATAATAGATAAAAATCATAAGATACTCTGGCATGAGATTCTAGAAAATTGGTACTCTCTTCTCATATCTACTTTGAATTTGAAAATTTTTGTTGTGCTCATTTAAAAATTAAAAGTTTAACACGATTTACTCATATTTTACAAAGCCACTGTATGCGATTAACAAGTACATTATTCTATGCTAATTAATTATAGGTACTTAAATGCAGTATACAATATTTGTTAAATCATTGGTCAATATTAGAAAATGCTAAATCCGTTTTAAATGTAAGGGAGTAAACTTGACTTTCAAAAGTAAGAAGGGTGGTATAATTGAGAACTAAGATAATAAATTAATAACAGCAGAATTACACACATCTAGACTACAGGGAAGAATCAAGAGTGCAACTGAAACGGAACTCACCTTTGCCTTCTCCATTCTCTTTATGCTCCCCACTGCATCATTTTTTAAAACCATACCTCTGACAACAGTACAATTATGTAGACCTCCACCCAGAAGCTTTGCAACTCGGACATTATCTACATTAAAATTTGCTGGGTTCTTTGGACAAACTTGTAGGCAAGCCTAGATGCATAATTACCCCAAAATAAGAAACCTAAAATATCAGATGAAATTTTCTACAACTGTTGGAGGATATAATATAAATTACATCAGCTATAAGAGGGCACAAAAGATCTTCCTGCCCAAATTGTTTGCTAGCCACAGCAGATCTCATCCGTAAAATAACTTCGTCCTTGTTCCTAACATCCATGGTATCAGAACCATTCTCAATCAACTCATTCAATATTTCAATTGTCTGCAACCATTTTTATATATATACAAATTAAACAGAGTTGTATTCCATTTTTTACGGAATAGTAAATTGGCATCTCACTTTAACCACTAAACATAACAATGACAAACCTTATTAATTGCTTTCGTGCATCCAATTATGATCTCACTTGGGTGCAGCCCCATTCTAATGAGCTCCTCTGCCTTCTGGAGTAGTTCTCCAGCAAATGAAACTGTCAAATTAGCTCCATCTCCTATTTCCTCCTGTTGTGCCTTCCCAGCCAACACCAAAATCTTGGCAGCAGGATGCTGAATTTCAAGTTCATTGACAATCGTGGCAGCATCGCTTGTAACAAAAAGCTTGTCTAGATGATTAATAACCATCTTATTCATGCCTAGAAAAAAAATTATTTTCACAATATTATATACATCATTAGACCGTTAAGAGAGTGCAAAAAAAAAAAACAAGCTAAACAACACACCTGTGTAATCCGTAATCACTGTCACCAAAAAACATAAAAGAAGCTAATAGCTTAAACATTGTGCTAGTCTGTACTCTGCCCAATTAACTAATCTCAATATTTTTGAGGGTCATTTAAGATTCAGCTTCTTTTAGTTTATAACATGAAACTCAAACATACAATCTACTCGTTTAATTAATTTTCTTAAACATTAATCAGAAAAGCTAAAATCTCCAAACCTTCAAATAAACTCAAAACACAGATATTTTTAATCTACATTCGGTTGGAAGGAACAGAATCAAATATCATGAACAATATTTACGGTAAAAGAAGAATGAAAATTCCCGTGATTCGTTCACAGAACTACACATAAACCTAACCTAATAATCAATCACATAACACAAATTTTGAATTATTTACATAATGTAGCAGTATATATGAAAAGAAAATTGAATAATTCATCCATGTATTAAGAAATAAAAATGCGAGATAAATGTAAAAAAACATAAAATATAAAGAAATGAATAAAGGGGGTGAGGGTAAGAGGAGAGGACCATTAGGGCCGAGTGAAGTTCGAGTAATGGTGGACAACTGTTTGCAAGCATCAATGTTTTTCAGAACGGCTTCGTCGAGTCCAGAAAGATGTTTGTGTCCTTCTTTAAGCATGCCTTGTATTCCACCCGATCTCGTTTGCAATCCCATGATCCTATGTTTGGAGAACTAGATGGTGGTTAAACCCTAGGTAAGGACTACTGTAATGTGTTCAAATAAAGAGGGAACAAAATGAATGAAAACCCTGGCAATAAAACGATTAAACAGGATCGTTAGCGGACCAGGAATGGGAAAAAAATCTGATCCGACGTATATTCGATTTGAAATCCGAAATTTTGGATAACCGGAACTTTATTTTTTGGATTTGGATTTGGATTTGATTTTCAGACCCGAAAATTTTTGAATTTGGATTTGGATATTATGAAACCCGATCCGAAACTCGATCCGAAAACCGATCCAAACCCGATCCGAACCCGAAACCCGAAAAAAAACCCATATATATATATATATATATATAATTTACAATATAATATATTTCAAAATTTAATACATTTTATATAAAAATCATTGATGCATCGTATAACAAATAACCTTGTATTATTAAAACCAAAATATTAAAACAATTTTAGACTCTAAGTGTTGAAGATGTATTTCATATAAAATCTATTTGGTTATTTTAATGATTTAAATTCATTTAAAAATTGATTATATGTAAAATTTTATAACAAAATTAAATATTAAAATATTAAAATTAATGCAAAGAATATAATTTATTTATATAATATAAATAATACTTTTTATAATGTATAAAATATTAAAGTGTGTATTATATAAAACTTGATTGAAAATTTCGGGTTTTTGGATTTCGGGTTTCGAGTTTCGGGTATTATCCAAATCCAAAAATTTTCGGGTTTCGGGTATACCCAAAATCCACCCGAAATCCATTGGATCGGGTTCGGGTATTAGTTTTCGGGTTCGGGTCGGGTTCGGGTTTTATCCAAAAAATCGGGTTTGGATTTGGATTTTGCCAAACCCGAGCCGATCCGACCCGATTCCCATCCCTATAGCGGACAAATACTAAAAATATCGTTTTTTCAGAGAAAAAAAAAATGAAAATATCGTTTCTCGGGAGCGGTGTTGAAAATAACGATTTTGTTACGCATTTTGGATTTGGGTAAAAACTGTTACGCATTTCTGAATGGGATAATATAAGTTACGCAAGGCAGAGAAAGGATTTTTGCGTACTGTGCTTCATGTGTAGAGTTTTTTTTCTCTCCATTCTATGTGAGAGTTTTGTTTTCTCTTCGTTCATTCTCCAATATTAGGGAGTGAAGCGTGGGAGTTTTTTCTTATGGCTCGTTACAATGATTTAAACGATCAATTTAATGGGCTTGATATAGACGATGAAGAGAATTCTGCGTTTGTTTTTGGGGAGGATGTTATTACTGAAGCAAATAAATATGATCTTTGTGTGGTGGGTAGATTTTTGTTGGATAAACGTATTAATGTTAATGCTATGAAGACTAAGATGGCAGATGTTTGGAGGCCGGCCATGGGGATTAACATTAAGGAGTTAGAACCGGGCATTTTTTTATTCCAGTTTTTTCACATGGAAGATATGAATTGGGTTCTTAAAGGAGGTCCGTGGTCTTTTGATAATGCAATGATGGTAATGGCAGAGATTCCGGATGGTGAAGATCCACTGAATGTTCCGTTGTGGCATATCAATATGTGGGTTCAAGTCTTCGATCTTCCTTCTGGTTTTATGACGGAGGGTGTAGGTAAGCAATTGGGAGATTTTTTTGGAGAGTTCATTGAGTATGATAGCAAGAATAATTCTGGCATTTGGAGAGAGTTTATGAGGATTAGGGTTCAGGTGGATGTTAGGAAGCCATTAAAACGTAGGAAGAAAATATTGAAGAAGAATGGGGGGGAAGTAATGGTGACTTGTAAATATGAAAGGTTGGGGAGTTCTGTTTTACGTGTGGTATGTTAACACATAGAGAACGATATTGCAGGAAGTTTCTTAATAAAACTAGTAAAGAGGTCAATAAGGAGTGGTGAAGCTGGCTTAGAGCTGCACCGAGAAGAGGAGGTGGTCCGGTGAAAAGCAGGTGGTTGAGGGAGGAGGGCGACAAAGGTTGGGAGGCGCATCAAGGGAGCTACAATTCAGGTCCGAAATCAGGGGGTTTCAGTTATGATAAGGGATCCAGTAGCATGATTATAGGAGGTTCAAAAAGACAAGAACTAACTGATCTAGCGAATAATGTTAATCCCTTAATTGGAGCAGGTCAACTCGTGGTGGTTAGGAGGGAAAATTTAAATCTTAGTGAGGATATTGGATTGGATATTGAGGAAATGAATGGGCTTCATTTTACGGAAAGAAAAAGAATGCGGGGTGGGCCAGGTAAATATGATGTTATGGATACACCAGGTGGGCTCGTAAATGTTTCAGACTTGGGTTTAATTAATAAAAATAAAGATGAGGTGCTTTCTAATTTGGATTGTACAACATCGAACACTTCTGAACTGACTAAGCTTGCTCAGCAAGCTAGCCGGACATTATGAATGCTATAAGTTGGAACTGCAGGGGATTGGGGAACCCTCGTGCAGTTCGTGCTTTACGGGACGTTGTTAAGTCTCATAAACCCACTATGTTATTTCTTATGGAAACATTGTCGAATAAGGATAGGTTAGAGAAGATGTGTGGTAGTTTGGGCTTTGATAATTTTTGGGTAGTGGACTGTATTGGTCGTAGTGGAGGGATTGCCTTGTTTTGGAAAAGAAATGTTAGATGTACTGTCGTTGATAATGGGAATAATTTCATTGATGCTCATATTACAAATGTTAATGGGGTTGTTTGGAGGTTGACAGGTTTCTGTGGCTATCCAGAACGAGATCGCAGAAGAGATTCCTGGGAGCTTTTGAAATGGCTGGAGAGTAGGTCTGCTCTGCCTTGGGTAATTCTAGGTGACTTTAATGATATGATTAGTATTGCTGATAAGAAAGGAAATATTAGACACCCTCAGTCGCTTTTGGATGGATTTAAGCAAACAGTCGATGATTGTGGATTGATAGAGCTGGATCTTATGGGTGGTAATTTTACCTGGGAAAAAAGTCATGGTACTCAGGATTGGGTGCGTGAAAGATTAGATAGGGGGTTTGCTTCAGGTTCTTAGTGGAGCTTATTTCCGCTGTGTCAGTTATCTGTCCATCATTGTGTGTATTCTGACCACGATCCAATCCAGCTGGACTTGTATAGTACTGATCATACGAGGAAGAAGTTTCGTTTTAGATTTGAGAATGTTTGGTTAAAAGAGCCTAATTTTCATGATGAAGTCTCAGAGCATTGGAAAAAGTTGAAGCCTAGCCATTTTCTTCCCAAGTTACTAGAGTTGTCGAGTTTTATGGAGAAATGGGGTAAAAGGTTTTTTAACAAATTTCGTGAGAAAGTAAGAAAACAGAAGGAGTTGGTCTTAGCATTTGAGGATTGTGCAGATGAGGTAACAACAGGCAAATATTTTGCAGAAAAGAAGATTCTCGAAGATTTGTTGTTAAGTGAGGAAATTTATTGGCAACAAAGGGCCAAATCTTTTTGGTTACAGGATGGTGATTCGAACTCGAAGTACTTCCATGCGTATGCATCTAGTAGGAAGAAGAAGAATCAAGTTAATTATCTTAAAGATGCAAATGGAGATATAGTCAGTGAACATGAGGATATGTGTGCCATTGTCAAGACTTATTTTACTCAAGTTTTTGGTGGAGCTGATAGCATTCAGAGGGGTAACATGGAGGTGCATAAAGCTGTCATTACAGAAGATCAAAATCGTATTCTTATATCTGAGTTTACAAAGGAGGAGTTCTCAGTTGCAATCAAACAAATGCATCCGGATAAAAGTGCTGGTCCAGATGGCTTAAACCCAGCATTTTATCAACATTTCTAGAATTTGTTTGGTGGTGATATTTTTCAGACGTGCACGAAGTGGTTGACAGAGCTGGCGTTTCCTCTTGGTTTGAATGATACAAATATAGTGTTAATTCCTAAAAAAGATAATGCAGAGGAATTAAAAGATTTACGTCCTATAGCTCTATGTAACGTTCTTTACAAGGTAATAGCAAAAGTTTTAGCTAATCGTTTGAAAGTTATTTTGCCGGGTATCATTTCTGATAATCAATCAGCTTTTGTCCCGGGAAGAAACATCACGGATAACGTTTTATTAGCTTTTGAACTGTTGCATTTCATGAAGCAGAAAAAGAAAGGGGTAGAAGGCGAGGTTGCTTTAAAGTTGGATGTAAGTAAAGCATATGATAGAGTAGATTGGAGTTTTTTGTTTCATCAGATGAGGCAACTAGGGTTTGACAGTAGATGGATTGCTTGGACTCAGTTATGTGTCACAACGGTGTCGTATTCTATTAGCTTCAATGGTTCACAGTTAGGCCCTATAAATCCTATTAGGGGCTTACGTCAAGGTGACCCCTTATCGCCTTACTTGTTCCTATTTTGTGTAGAGGGGCTATCTCGTATGTTAAAGAATGCATCTGATGAAGGTAGGATAAAAGGGTGTAAAATCTGTCCGCAGGCTCCGGCAATAACGCATCTGCTTTTTGCAGATGATAGCTTTCTCTTTTGTAAAGCTACAATTGAAGAGGTTGTGGAGGTTCAGTCGATTCTTCAGAGATATGAATTACATTCGGGCCAAGCAATTAATTTGCAGAAATCTGGGATATATTTTAGTACGAATGTGAGGTTGGATAAGCAGGTTGAGTTAAAGAATTTGTTAGGTATTTATAGTGATCTAAGCACAGGGAAATATCTTGGTCTTCCATCGTTGATAGGGAGGTCAAAGAAAATGGTGTTTAGCTTTCTAAAAGATCGTATGTGGAGCAGGATTCAGAGTTGGAGTGCAAAATGTTTGTCTAAAGCTGGTAAGGCAATTTTACTTCGAACGGTAGCTCAAGCAATTCCCTCATATGCTATGTCATGTTTTTTGCTACCGAAATCCTTGTGTAGTGAGCTTGAGAAGATGATGAACAGCTATTGGTGGGGTTCACAGAACAATAATAGGAAGGGTATACGTTGGGCTTCTTGGACGAATATGAGTATGGCAAAAGAATCAGGAGGATTAGCTTTTCGTGATCTTCAAGGGTTCAATCTGGCACTACTGGGAAAACAGTGCTGGAATTTATTGAATAACCCAAGTTCCCTAGTGGCTAGGGTATTCAAAGCTAAGTATTTTCCGGAGTCCAGTTTATTTGAGGCAGGAAGAGGTGGTGGTGTTAGCTTTGTTTGGTCAGGTCTGTGGCAAGCAAAAGAAACTCTAAGGCAAGGGTTCAGGTGGGTTGTGGGTGATGGGAGGTCCATAAGGGTGAGTACAGATGCTTGGTTGAGGGGTAAGGAAGGTTATCGAATAGATGAGCAGTATCGCCATTTAGTGAGTGATTTAAAAGTGTGTGATTTATTTGCTCCTGGCAGTCGTGAGTGGGATGTTAGCAAGGTGCACAGCTTGTTTTCAAGCAGTGATGCTAATTATATTTTAGCAATGCCTATCCCTAGTAGTCAGGTTCATGATCGTATAGCTTGGAGTTATTCATTGGATGGGAAATATAGTGCCAAATCAGGGTATAAGTTCTGGCAGCAACATTTCAGTAACTGCAAACAACTTGAGGATAGTAGGGGGTGGGGAAGACTTTGGCAGATTCAAGTTCCGCAAAAGGTTAAAATGTTTTTATGGAGGGTCTGTAGAAACTATGTTCCAGTTCATGTGTTGTTGAAAGGTAGAGGAGTGAATACCCCTATTTTGTGTCCTTTATGTGGTGTGGATGTAGAGCATCTGAGGCGCATCTGTCTTGAATGTAGTTATGCACAAGGTTGTTGGAACGAATTAGGGTTGGGTTTTGATACATCCCAAATTATGTCATGTCCAGAATGGCTGCTCAATACTCTGGCAGTGGAAACTTTTGAAAAGTTAGATCAAATTTCAACTATCTTATGGGGGATTTGGTCAGCACGGAATTTGAAGGTGTGGCAGAATAAGATTTTGACGACCCAGATGGCAATGCAGTCGAGTGTACTTCAGGTAAAACAGTGGCGGGACAGTCAGAAATTGAAGTTGGCTCGGAGTAATAGAGCTATACAGGCTAACAAAGATCCTGTGGTTAAGTGGCATCCACCAGACGAAGGCAGGTTGAAAATCAATGTTGATGCTCATATTGTGCTAGGTAACTTATGGTTTTCTTGCGGTCTTGTTCTGAGGGATCATGGAGGCAATTTCATTGCTGCTAGAGCTCGTAGGTTTGCAGGTGTAGTGCCAGTTGTGGAAGCAGAGGCTACTGCAATTCTAGAAGCTACCAGATGGGCAAGTTTATTGGATCTGCAGCATGTGGATGTAGAGAGTGATTCTCTGATTTCAGTCCAAGCCATTAACAAAGCTTCTGAGAATTACTTAGAAGCAGGTGTAGTGTTCCAAGAGTGTCGTGATGTCTTGAGAGCTCGTAGTGATATCGTGCTTTCATTTGTTAAAAAGCAAGCTAACAAGGTAGCTCATTCAGTTGCTAGAGTTCCTTGTGATGTTAATTGCTTTGTTGATTTTTCGACTCCTCCACATTCTGTGTTGGAGTATCTTGTAAGTGACAATTTGATGGATTAATAATATCTTCCAGTTTCAAAAAAAAATAAGTTATGCAAGATAAAAAGGGGTAATTCATGTAATGGCTGGGCTTGAATACGCAAGAGGGAGTTGGGTAAGCAGGGACTTGCGTATCCCGTGTAACGCAGTAACAATTTGCGTGATGACGTCATCATCGTCTTCTCCATAACAGGTGTTTTCTAACAATTTTCTCCGATTTGACCATAACTCCGTTCATCCCCTTCATGCATCGAGCACTAGCATTCTACATACCAAAACACTCGTATTCTTCTCCTCTACAAGCCTATATTCTTCGTTTTTGGTTTGTTTCGCCGGATCTAAAAGCCCCAAAACGAAGCTCGTTTTCCGATTTCGTTTTCAGATTTCTTAATACACGACCCTACGGGGCCGAATCTCAACAAACGAACCGGGAAAAAGCAAGAGGAAGCTATGGTCTTCGTTTTGGTGCTCTCAGTTTTGGTGGAGGTGGCCGGAATTTGGAGAACGGAGAGAGGGAGAGAGATGCCGAACGACGGCTACTACAGTAAGTCTTAGATACGCATATTGTATATGCGTACATGCAGTACGCATATGCCATTTGGGTAACAAAATCGTTATTTTTCGCAATAGTGTTTACAAATTGGTATTCTTGTTTCTTTTTTAAAAAAACTTGTTATTTTCAGCATTTTTCATCGTTAGCTCATTGCGAAAATACTCAATTTAATTATTACTAGCTTATAACCCGTGCAAAGCACAGTTATTTTTAAAATCTTTTAAGATATATATGTTTAAATCAAATAAAACATAATAATTTATTATGAATGTAATTTAACTTTGTTACTCCCTCCGTTCCTAAAAGATTTTCCTGTTTGCTTTATCACGTTTGCCAACGCACACTTTTGATCGTTAATATTTTCAATTTCGTGTTAGTTTTAAATATAAAAACTTCACTGTATTAAAGTACTCACAAATATGAATCAAACAAGATCATTCATGACTATATTTTATCTTATAAATTATGCGTAAATTAGTAGTCAAGCGCTTACAATGAACAGGAACAAAAGTCAGAACAGGAAAAAGAAAAAGAAACAGAGGGAGTATTATTTTAGAACTAATATAATAAATTTTAATTTTAATATGTTGTTGGAGAGATTCGAATCTGAGATCTTAGATGGAATAATTTTTAGCATTATATTTAATAGTTTTCATCGATTTTCACCGATAGAAAGTCCCAAATCAATTTTTTCAATAATCGTCCTCCCTAGGTAAGGATTTCCACCATTTTCGATTGTTGTGTTTCATGGTAAGTTTTGTTCTTTGGGTTTTATTTATCCTCTACTTGTGAGAGAGCTTGGTATGTTTTAGTGTAATTTAATTCGAAGATGTGAGATTTGCGAGATTTTCAAGATTTTGATTCAATGATAAAGATTTTTATGGGATTGCAATTACGGTTGATAGCTATGTACATTTATCAACTTCAATAAATTGTTTGATTGTCTTTCCATGAAGACTGGATTAATCAGCGATATGATATGTTTTATGTTTGTTTGACTCGCTTGTTTTTATAGATGTTGTATGACTTTTCATTATTGAATTAATTCTCCTTAATTATTTTTTAATCAAACTACAAATTATACACCCGGTTATTATAATTTAATAGTTTTAATCAAAATACAAATTATACGCCCGTTTATTATAGTTTAGCATAGATATTTATAATTTTTATACTAATAGCGAAATACATTAATAAATAATCGGGTTTATGTTAAAATTTGAAGAATATCTACCAAATTCTATGCCTATTTTCCTTTATTTAATTGAATATTATTTAAATCAATTTATTTGTTTTTTGTTAACATGTTGATTATACGTATTTGTTCAAAATACATGTTAGATTGGATTTTCATAAAATTTAATTTCTATTAATTTTATTTTTTAAAAATTTATGTTTCCATTTTCGTAATAGAGTTTTTTATCAATTAATTTTCTTCATATTTAGCAGAAATTTTATCATTTAATAAAAACAATAATTTGTTGAATATTTTTCATAAATAATACAAAATCAGTATATATCTATAAATGAATTTTATATGAATTTACTGTTATATTAATTATATTATAAGAAAAATGATCAAATTGTAGTTAAAATGATATTTATTATGGTTTAAACACTCAGTTCATTATTTGTGTTCTATCATTAATTCAAAAAATCATATTTGAACGATTTTACAACTCACACGAAATCCACAATTTTTTTTTTAATTTAGTAATGGTTTAACATTCCTTTTCTAATTACAACTACCCCAAAACTAAGAAAAAAGAGAAAGTGACGTATTTTTTAAGTTGAAAATTCAATTCGATTTAGAAAATCTACTTATATTTGGTTGAGTTTATCAAAATATCATTTTTAGCAATGATTATATTTCTACTAACAACCAAATGCAACTTTTAAAATTAAAAAATAACGATTTTTATCTTTTGATTTTACGATCTAACGATCCTTTTTATTTTGGAATATAATAGAAATTTAATATAATTTACATATTAATTAAATTGATCTCCTTATTAAGTTATAACTCTTTTTATTTTAGATTTTTTTGAAATCTAGGTCTAATATAACCTCTTTTAATTTATATGTTTTTTAGATAATAATTCTTTTTTTTTATTTATTATAATTTTAATTGTATAATTTAAAAAAATATTATATTTAACGGTTAATATTATTTTGGAGACAACAAATTATAGTACCAAAATTTTAGATAAGATATCTTTTACGTTTATTATATATAAGGATATAATGAATATCACTTTTTTAATCTATATTTTGGGATAATATACTTATAAAATTATTTTTAAAAAAATACTTATAAAATTAGGATAATTTGGATGAATTAAAATATTATAAAAAATATTAATTATGCATGATAAAAACTTATTAAGTTATCCATCTTTCAAGCGTACTGCATTCGTACATCAGTACAACACAGACGTAGATCCCCAAAGATCATATGTACGAATATGTAACGCATCGGAGATAATAGTACTTTGTTAATAATTAGATTATACATTAATGTTGCATAGTAGGTACTGTCTTTAAATACTCTTCTAGTATAGTTCTTATTTTTATTGAGACGCCCTCTTATAATGAGACTCTATCTTATAATGAGTCCCCCTCATATTTCTTTTATTCTAAAGGGCCCCGCCAGGGGCATCCAATACGAAAAAGGCTTATAATTATACTCTCTATCCATTCATCAAAAAAAAAATCTAAATTTTTTTTAAAAAAAAACAAAAAAAAAAATTACTGCCACATCATCATTTTTTTTTTGAAAAAAAAAAATTTTAAAATTTTTTTATGAATGAATAGAGGGTAGAATTATAAGATTTTTTCGTATTGGGTGCCCCTGGCGGGGCCCTTTAAAATAGAAGAAATATGATGGGGACTTAAGAAAGAGTCTCATTATAAGAGGGGTTTCATTTGAGCACCTCCCTAAATAAATATTATATTTAACTAGTCGATAAAGCCGCGCTTCGCGGCGGCGTTACATTAATATTTTTTAAAAAATTCAATACATTTATGTTATATTATAATATTAATATTAAATTTTAATAATTAAATAATCTTCTCTAATGAATCGATTTCTTGTTAAATACGATTTTTTCGATTGAGCCGCTCTCTCGTTTAAACCGAAATTTCAACTTTAACATATATTATAAAGACTTATATAATAATTTTTACCCATAAAATCGAATCGTAAAAATAAAACATATATTAAAAAGACTTATATAATAATTTTTATCCATAAAATCGAATCGTAAAAATAAATAAAAAATATTATGACGGTAGTATCAAATTCTAATAGTCAATACAATATTTTCTAGTGAGTCCTCTTCCCGTTAAATAAGTTTCGAGCCGCTCTCATTTGGAACCGAAATTCTAACTTCATTATACAAAGAGAGTCAATTCAAATTTTTATATTCTTTAAATTTTCTAATATTTATGGAGTTTTAAAAGATGAAAATACATCTTATATTTTCTGTATATTACAGATATTCTTGTATTTATTTACAGCTTCCGCATGGGAAAGTATTTCAGTTATGTTAAAATATAAAAAAAATACGAAGAATTTTCGTTACGGGAATAATATTTTTATGGACATATTTTTCTAATGCCAGTATAATTAACGAGCCTAGAATCGCTGCCGAGCTCTACTCGTTTACGAGCTCGATTCGAGCCGGGTTCAGTTAAACAAGTTCGAGGCGGGTAGGCTCGCGAGCCACCCGACTCGGATTACAGCCTTATTCATAATATATGTTGGGAATCGATAAATAAGATTCTCATTTTACTATTTAAGCTCTAACCTTTATTTTCAAACCTTTTAATTACACAATCACCCATGATTCGAAATAATCACGAATGGTTTGCTATTACTAGAAAAGTAATCTTTCGATAAATAATAAATTTTATGCATTTTATTTGTTTTATTGCTCGGTACAATTATTTTATTGGTTAGAACTTGAAAATTTTCAAGTCCGATCCTGTAAGTCATTAATATTTTTTTAATACGATTTTAAATTATGATAAACTTGAAAACTAAATTAAATTCAAATTACAAGACGTGACATTTTATCATAAAAATCATAAAATGTTATTTAATTTAATCTACATTAAATTGTGAAGGTCCATAATCAGAATCACGAAAGATCATTCTTATTTTTATCACTTCGAATAAAAAAGATGTTGGTAATAACGAACAACTCCATCACGAATCTCTATTTCCTAATTTTTTTTTACGTTTTGAGCACACTTCCACTTGTGTAAAGAATAATCTCATCAACGAACTTCTTCTTTTTATTAGATAACGTCTACCAAACAATACCTAAGGAGCGTCTGGATGGCTTATCGAAATGAAAATCGACAATAGAAGTGATGGGAAAGGGAATGATTTTACGAATGGTGTAGGCCATCTATAATTTCTACAATTTATAAGGAATATAAGATGGAAAAGGAGAGAGAGAGATGAATAAAAGATGAAAGAAAAAGAAGAACATATAGATCGATCGAGAGAGGGGAATAAAAATAGAAGAAGACGAGAGTTGTTGAAAGAGAAGATCAAGACCGAAGAAAATTACTCCTTCCGTTCTTTTCAATTCTTTAAGTTTGCGGACCAATTTTCGGCACGAATTTTAAATTGCATTTTAAGGATAGTTCTAAAACTTATTTTTGTTTTTTTTTTTATAAAAGTAGAACAATCCTATTTTTACACAAAAAAAGAAAATATCAAAAATAAGTTATAGAACTATCCTTAAAATGCATCTTAAAATGCGTGTCAAACACGTATTTTTTTATGGAAAAAAATGGGTGGGATGGAGGAAGTAGAAGATAGACAAATTGGGAAAAAAAAAGAGGTAATAGAACAATATTCAATGTTAATACGACACATGTCATATGTATTTAGATAAAATTTTATATTTGTGCATGTATACTTTAATTAAGGGAATTAAATAATTTTCTCACTGAAAATACATACTAAATAAAATAAAGTAACTTTATTAAGGTATCTCAGATATATTTTCTAATTTTATGAGGTAATCTCGTAAACTTTATTCTCAATAAAAAATGACCTAATACAATGGTCGATAATGATTTTGGAAAAAATCCAGAATACACAAAATATTTGGATTAACCGAGTAGAAGTAATGACATTTCAATTCTCAATTGCTTAATACATGATCCAAATTCCAAACACCTTGGTTATGGATTAGGATTTTTAATTCCGTTAATCGGGTCATTGATCCCCAATAAACACTCCATGATTATATTAATTATTTTGAATAATGATATTATCAAGTTTGATGTGCCATTTTAAATTTTTTTATTGTGCTCCTCAACTAGAAAATGAAATAAAAGTATAATGGGTGATGACCCTTTCTAACCCATTTTGGAGGGAGGGGTTACCAAAATACCATGATCCAAAAAGATGGCCCTAAATATTTACGGGATACGTCATTGGAGCGGAGCATCTTGAGATACGCTATTGGGACACCCGTTACTGTAGCGGAGAGGCGTATGCAACGCCACTGTAGACGTAAGATACGCATTCTGGAGAAGCGTATTGTAAGATACGCATTCTCTAGATGCGTATCTTACGTCATCATCGTCTTCTCCAGAGCTCGCCCGAGGCGACTTGCCGGGCGAATTTTCGCCATTTTTTCGATTGATTCGTTCTCCCGTCTCAGTCAATTTCCCGTTGAGTTCTATATACCAACAGAATCGTCTCATCGTCCTCTACAATCCTATGCCATTAATTAGTCGATTCCAATCTCCGATTTTAAACACCCAAATCGAAGCTAATCTCCGATTTTGTTTTCCGATTTCATCAAATACACGATTACGGGATCCGATTTCAACAACACGATAGCTTAACATGATGAGCAAGGTGTGGCCATCATTTTTGTGTGCTCATCTTGATCGGAGATGGACGAAACGCAGGTAAGGGAGGGGGAGAGCAAAACGCCGGTCGGGGGGAGGAGGAGAGCAGCTCGACTTAGAAGAAATTGGGGGAAAAAATGAACTGGCGTGTCCCGTGGGTAGTGAGGGCCACGACTTTGAAAACCGGTATTTTGGGCAATTGACTACCAAGATGAGGCATTTTGGTCATTTTCTCAAGGATAATTTGTCTTTAAATTATATCCTTATTTTCTAGAAGAAGAATAAACCAAAGGAAAAAAAAAAATCCCTCTCGAAATTATTATTATTATTATTATTATTATTATTACTAATTATCTCGAAATTAGTTTTGTGATGCTGCTAAGTGCTAACCAACAAATAAATGACTAGCGAGGGGCCGAAATAGAAGCCCAACCCAAATCCAACCCGCCTTCATTTCACCTAAACAGTTAAAAAACAAAAAAGTAAACAAACTCCACCAAACATTCAAAAACACAAATAAAAAAAATGATTCCCCTAATTCTACTTTCTTATCATATCCAACCTTGAGATCCGAGTCGGCACCGCCGGCCAAATTAACCTCTCCTACCGACAAATTAACGGCGGCCGATCGCCGGAGATGGTGCTCAACAGTCCAATTATTGTATCAGTAGCAAGATTATCAGCAAATGCTTGCCAATACATAGCGTGTAATCCTGAAATTATAAACAGCGATCAAGTTTTGCACCTCATTTTCTGCTTTCCTTTTCAACAGTTTCGACGATTTACGCTTTGTATTTGCTCCGTCTTCTGTTGCCCTGCTCGTAATGTTTTTTTGTCCGATTCCGATTCCGAGTCGGATTCTGATTCTGATTCTCACTCGGATTGATTGAATGTTGATTTTGTTGTTTCGATAAACTTACGGTGTATGTATATTGTATACTAGTGTAATTTGGTTAGGTTTCGGTGAAATTATTGTATTGGATGAATGTTTGGTGGTTTGATGTAATAATGAAATTTCGCTTTCATTTCTCGTTAATTGTTATGGATTTATTGTGTTTTTTAGGTATGCGTTGTGTTTGATTGATGTGATATGTGTTTTTTGTACGGTGATAGGTGATTGATTTTGGAATTTTACATGTTGATTGTATTGTATGCCTACTTAAACAATTTGGTTATACATCTAGTATATGTATCTGACGAATGACTAACGAGCAACATGCTGCTTCTGTTAGTGTTTGATGTTTCGGTTTTAGATTGGACAATCGGAATCTGGTTATGTGATAATATGTTATAATCATTTGGTGCAGTGTCATTTTCTATATGCCAAGAATATCTCAACCCTAAATTACTTATGTTTTTGGCAAATTTATAGGACTTGGTACTTTCCGTAAACTTATTTGGTGTCAGATTTGGATTGTGAATCGTTATGGTTAGCTAGCTCTGTTGTGGAAGAGATTGGTTTGTTTAAGGGAGGCTGCAACTTTCTCCGAGTAGTATGTTTTTCTAACATTTTTTAGCTAATGTTATTCATCTGGAGTTTTGTACTTCATCAAGTATGTATAGGTCAATCATATCTTAGTAATGATCTTAATTTTGATTATTTACTTGGCATTGCATTTGATGGTTGATGGTATCAATCACGCACTCTCAAGCATTTATAAATTTATTGTTTGAAGACCTTGGCAATGGATAGTTGGCATCAACAAGTGTGTTTCCACAACTCTCAGTGTTGAAGCCATTGGTGATGTAACCCTGGTGTTTGTTACCCAGAGTTCATATCTGATGGACGGTCATCAAGATCTGTCAAGGAGGTCCCTCACTTTGTGTTAGGGTTTTTAGTTTATGTGTTCGAATGACAATGTATTGAACGTGGAAAACGTTTTTACAAATTAGAGTTGAATATGTTATAGCTTAATAGTGTTTAGTAGGTTAACACTACTTAGCAAAAGGCTCGAAATTGCTGTAATATGGAATATCTGTTTTTATTTTAAATTTATTGAATCTCATTGAAGTTTCTGTGCTCATGGTAACATATTGGCTTCATTTGCATATGCACATGGTATGACAATCTGTGCTTGGGTGTAAGCCTTTTGCATTTTTTGCCTATTGTTAGGTGCCTTGTCATATTGCAGTAGGAGATTCACCTTGTAACTTGTTGTAACTTGGTGATTAAGAATTTTGAGGTGAGATTCACCTTGTTACTTGGTGATTATAATTTTTGGGGTTATACACGTAGGAAGATTTGGCTTTGGATATGTTGCCAGGGACCATAATGGTAGATTGGTGCAGGGCCTGCAGGCTGGTAAAGGTAGTTGGGAAGGTAGATTATCTACGGAGATCGCTGAAGCTATGAGAGCTATGAGTCTGAAAGAGGCACTAAGTTGGTGTAAGGATATGCAGTGGAACAAGGTACTTATCGAGTCAGATTGCCAACAGCTTGTTCATGCAACCAAAAGTTCGAATAATATGGTATCTCCATTTGGGTTGGTGGTACAAATTAAGATGCTGATTTCCCTAGCTTCTAAAGGAACACAAAGAGAAAAAGTGCTTTTTACATGGTGTTAGCAAATACTGATGGTTGACGTTTTCTACTGTTATCTGCATACATGATTCTGTAGGGTAATCACTTATCTAGTTATATTTTTTATGGTTGGGCTCATTAGTTAAGAGGATGATTTTTTTTTTTTGCCCATTTCTCTTATCCCGGGCCATTTAATAAAATTCAACCCAATTTTGTGAGATTCATGTTGTAAACATGGTTCTAAAAATCCCCGATTTAGCCGATTAATCCCCGATTAATCCTCTGTAAGGTAAATAACCGATTCGATTTTTGAAATCCGATTAATCCTATGAATTTATTTAAAATGATATGTTTAACTATAAATTAGGCTAATATATTAAATATTATTATAATATCCGATTAATACTCCGATTAATCCTTCCGATTAATCCCCGATTACCCGATTAATCCTAAATCGGCACCTCAACCGATTTATACCGATTACCGATTTTTACAACCATGGTTGTAAATAACAAAGACACTTTCAGCCTCCTTAGGGCCAGAGTGTTTTGTCTTTTGTGATAATGAAGGTGGTGGAATCAGTTTTGCAAACAACAAAGACACTGCTTATGTTGGTAGTTGTGGCCGAAGGGATGAAAAGGAAGATACCACACTTTCAGTACAGTAGCATTCATTAGATGCAGATGTTGTTGGATATTAAGCATGAGCAAAGTGGTTTGGCAGCTAACGGTTAAGTTGCACATTTTTGGTCTGGCAAGGGTAAGTTAGAGAGAAAATTAGAGTTCTATTTTATTAATGAACGTTTTGCAAATTACAACATAAGAGATTTTTATATAGACACATCCAAACAAAATAAAATGTGACAAGAAAGCTATTCTACAAAGTAAAATAATTGGGAAGCTCTCCCATACTAGTTTTTTGTTTTTGGATTCCATGATAGTATCATAATAACATGTATGTTATAAACATCTTCTGTCTGTTTACAAGCCTCCAATCTTGCATTCTTAGCGGACACCTTGGTTTCTTCTTCCTCTTTGGCATCCTTGTCCAATTTCTTCTTGAGATAATAATTCTCGAAACTAGCTGTGTGTGCTACATCCCAAGCTTCATCGAGGTCCTTCTCAAGCAATTTTCTTCTTCTCACACGAACTGGCTTTCTGATCTTTCCACTCTTGGATCTCACTCTCGAGGTCACTTACTTTACAAAATTGCTACCGATTTGCCTACCATAATCATCTAGACACAAATAAGAAATTAGTCAAATTACAAGCAGAATAACTAAGTTGCGGTCTTGAAGCATCAAGTGTATCTTTGAGCATCTCTAACAGCCTACAATTTGGATGAAGTAATGATTCGACAGTCACAACTCTGTCCACTTTATGTTTGCTTTGTCTACTTAGGTGCTAGTGATTATTTCATGCATTATCTCTTATAGGGTGTGCATAAGATAGTTCAGATACCTTGGTTGCCAACCAGCGTGTCTCAGAACAGCCTTGTGCTACGAGCAGCCACAGAATTATATTACCAAGATTCATTGCTTCAACAATTCCAGCTGCAATTGCAAGTACATTCTTTAGGGTACCTGCAATTTTCACGCCTGTTACATAACTGTACTATGCCAATCATGCCACTACTATGCACTAAATTATCTCAAGTCTTAACTCCAGGGTAGAATTGATGTTGCAGTGTAGGATAGACAAAAAACAGAGATACATTTGGGGTGTGTACAGAAATCATACACATAAATAATTAAAATCTCTACCTTGACGTGCTGAACTTCATTCGCCATTTTCTTGTCTTTTGATGCTACCATCACAGCCAAAAATACCATGAAGTCAGATTTGAACTAATTACAGGAATGATATATAAGATGGCCTGTTTAAAAAGAGTGCTCACCTGTGGTTAATTTAGTTGTAAATTCTGAAACAGAAGAAGGGCAAAAGAAAAATGTACGGCTGAGCAATATGAAAGGCAGGCCAGGATCTACGTTATCGGCTGCACCCTTTGGGATTGATGTCCTGAACCGCAGTAATAGAACATATATAAATTTTCTAAATGATAATGATAAAATGTAGTAAAAAATAATGCCGTAGTATTCATTCCAAACTCAGAACAATTCAACTAGCGGAAGAAACCGTGTTCACTCCTGGTGTAAAAGCATTATTTCAAAATCACACAGTACTCTCAGTTGCATCTCCTAGGAAGAGTAGACAAACCTGACACGTGATTGAATCCTGCTATTATCTTCGGCAAGATTCAATACTGTCGTAGCTGATCTCCTCATTGCACCCTTATCTCATAGCCTCAATGCATGCTTCAGGAATCTGAGCACCCTTATCTCTTTGTAAAGGTTACTAATGAGCTAAGTGCTCCAGCATCAACTATGAGTTGCTATGAGATGCCGATACTCTGGCTGCCAAAAATTAAAGTGGCAAAAAAAAAATGAATAAAGTGACGAACTGCAACACAAATATATAATGATTAAACTTCAATGGTGGCTACTCTAACTTAGCAGGAATCGTGTGAAACCCTAATTGAAACCGTGAGGAAACCAGTCGAGAAAGAGATATTATGAAGCCGTCGAGAGATTTGTGTAGATATTGTGCCATTGAGAGTGTTATTTTGTGTCTGAGTGAGAGTAGTGAGGAGGGGTCTTTGTGTACAATTTTTTTGTTGGAGCGGGTGTATTTTACTTAGCTACCTACAAGTTTTGTAAAGTTAAAAAAATTTGACCCAATTCTTTTATTATTATTTAAGTCTCATTTTTTTTCAATTACTTATAGTTTACACCTTAATTTTTATGTTCCCATAAAAGTTTCATCATGTTTAAGATAATACTAACATGTGATGATATCAACTTCACAGTTCAAGTAAAAAAAAAAGGTACTATCTTATATAAATTTTAGATCATATATACAAGTTATGTTTTATTTTAATAACTAAAAAAGTTTTGGCATGTAAGGTATGGTGAAGAATTATTGGTCAAGAGTGTTTTTAATTGGAGAAGAAACACACACACACATAAGTAAGGATCTAGGAAAAACCTCGTTTAATGAAAACACTTAGAAAACTAAATCGAAATATAGCATATATGGTATGCAAACTAATCGTTGGGAGATGAAGAAAAATGTGGTGAAATTAGATTTAAAAAAAATATCACCGATTGATGGGAAAAATCAAATTAAAAATGGAGGGGATTAGGTGTGATTCTGTGTGTGAGGGTGTATTTGATTAGTGTGTGGGTGTCCCTGGCGGGGCCATTGATCTTAATACATCTAATGGCTAGGATTAGTACCTTAGTTTTCTTCAAAAAATAAGTTCTCTTTTGAGCACTTGCCTATATATATATTTACATATTAACAATATTTCATGCATTTATTTCGCTTCCAAAAAAATGGTTATACATAGGCAAAATATTGCAAAATTGAATAAAAAACAGACTAAAATATATGTAAAAAGATTCACTAAAAGCATATTACCTGAACTGCCCTTGCGTATTGATAATTCTTTTTGGAGCATTTTCTTCATTGTTTACTGCAAGAATTCCATAAATATATGAACATACTATAAAAAATATTATAGGTGGCTTCGAAAGGAAAAAGAATCTATTAGTGATGTCATTTTGGAGTAAAGATTTACAACAAATTAGGTTAAAAAATATAGCAAAGATAAATGATGATCAACATACATACATATTATATATATTTGGATCGGATTAGATCGGTTCGATCTAGATTTGAATTCATCATTTTTATTAGATTGGGTCTATGTTAACATACCAAATTTATAAGTACAGCAACGACATCTGGACATATAATGTAGATAACATATAGGATTTGATGTTGTGATTTTTTTTCTTTGGAATCTGCAACAATTCAGCATTCGTCATAGATACATATACAAAACATATAAATACTAACTAAACCGATAAATATTAGATGAACTAAGCTTACTAACCGATCTGGAGTAGACAAAAGATTGGAGATAAAGTAAGAGCGGAAAGAGACTTGATGAGGGAGAGATGTGACTCTTCAACATCAAAAACCCTAAATTCATTTGATCTATGGGCTACTGCACCATTGAATGTTAATTTATATAATGAATGACGATCTCTCTCGAATCTTCTATATATTGGGCTTGTAAAGCCCATGATTCTGTTTAACCTTATATGATACTATTAAATCTAATGAATGATGATCTCTCTCGAATCTTCTATATAATGGACTTATGTGATACTATTACATCTATATATTTTCGGGCCTAATTTAGTCCTACGATGTTGTAACATCCATAATACTATTTAATATTATATGATACTATTATATCCACATTTTTTTGGGCCTAATTTAGTCCAACGATGGTGTAAATCCCATGATAATGTTTATTCTTATATGAAACTATTAAATCCACATATCTTTGGGCCCAATTTGGACTCTATTTGTGATTACTATTAAAAATTGTTGTGTTGTAGAAAAAAGTGCTTGTAAAATAAGTGAT
The DNA here is from genome assembly GCA_037693485.1 of Kitagawia praeruptora. NCBI lineage: Eukaryota > Viridiplantae > Streptophyta > Magnoliopsida > Apiales > Apiaceae > Kitagawia > Kitagawia praeruptora. The sequence continues at coordinate 52,080,838 of CM075344.1, read as the reverse complement.
GTTGTGAAATCCGAACCGTTTGGTAACATTCTTGATATGTGCATGTTTTTTGTATTACATAAATAAAGATAATGTTTTGATGAGTTTTGATGTTGAAACTAGTAGTTGTTTCTCGCAAAAGCTAAAAAATGTTTTTTTTTTCAAAAGCATGGGGGACCAACTTTCTCTAAAAGTGGCTTTTAGGCTAAAAAAGCACTTTTCAAAAAAGCTAATTATAAGAATTTATCAAATAAAATTTTACGTGCTTTTCAGAAAAAATGTTGTTGTTGTCTACATCAGCAAAGCCAAAGAGGGCCTTAGTTCTACAATGAGATATATTGATTTTTTATGCAAATATATATATCTATATCTATATATTATAAATTGTGGATAGCCCTTACCTAAGATTTGGTATCCATATTTAGGTTTGAACAATATTTTGTATTGATTTTGACCCACTGGATAATCCATTTTTAGGTTTGGTATCCATATTACGTTTGGGAAAAATTCAAATTCATTATTTGACCCACTGTTAATTAAAGAAAGTTTGTATACAAATTTAAATACTATTAATATATTCTCTTAATATTTATGGAAAGATTATTTTTTTTTTTTTGAAGAACAAAGGCGTTAATTCAATAATAAAAAGCCATACAGCATCTACACCAATGATCGAATCGATCAAACAGGAAATTGCAATCGTCTGTTCTCATCAAGACTCTTAATATTTATGGAAAGATTATTAATGAAAATTTGAATAAATCTTTTAATTTTGGTAAGCTTATTATAGTATTACATAATATCACATGACAGATATAGAAAATCTAAAAAATTATATATTTGATTGCATTTGATATAATATAGAAAAATAATATTTAATTAATATTATTTCTTTCAATATTAATTTATTTGATCTTCAATATTATTGTTGATCAAGAAGAGGAGGTGCTGGAAGAGGAAAACTTGGTGACTGCAGTGCAACAAATTAACACCCTCTATGCCGAATTCAATAAGGTTAGAGATGACCCCTACCTTCAAAGAAGCTGTAGGATTCACTCAGTGTTTGCAACTAGGAATGGTGCTCCGGCTTTTATGGCTGAGTATGGGTTGAGGAATTGCTCTTCTCTTGTAGAAGTACCTACGCCGTTTGGTAGACTTGCTGAGATTCTTGATATGGACAATGGTCTGGGACCACACTTGCTTGCATTTGATATCCTTCCTAATTTAGGCTCAGGTGAACTGAGTCAACTTGAACCTGAGGCTAACCCAGCTATTACTAAGACTCCATCTGCATCTACCCCAGGGCCTGGACCTTCCTACCTATCTGTTCCGTTGTTTGCCACTAACAGGGGGGGCTCGATTTCAGATCAAGGCCATTTTGCTTGGAATAATCTGTCATCTCGTTCTTGTACTATCCCCTCTCGTGAACCTCTCTTGGGTCTATCCAATCGTGGTATAGTTATTAATGAGCCGGTTTCCTCTGTAACTCCGGAGACTCCTATGACTTCTCTGTCTCATGACCCTAAAGATAAAGGTAAAAAGAAAGCCTCTGAATTTATATGCATGCCTTCTAGCACGTTGAGTGTTTCTTCCTCTGGTATCCATAGTTCCGAGGATGCACACTTTTTTGCAGCCTCGAGAGGCATCCCTTCTGCTTCTTTGGAAATGGGAGGCCCGTCTCACGCTGCAAAGGAAGCAAATTCTATGGATGATTAGCAGATTTCATCGACTTTCTGGATTGTCTGGCCGTCTTGATCTTTAATCTATGTGTAGCTACCTATGTATAAGTATCATAGGTTTATTAACCCTTGTGTTCTAGTTACAGTTGGGTGTAACTGTAACCTGCTTTTGTAAGTGCCGGTTGGCTTGTTTTCTAATTTATCCCGCTTATCTAAAATTTTTTTTTATTTGATCTTAAGCATGATTAATACATTCGAGTTGAGTTTATGAGCGTTTATAGAATATTGGAATTGTCACCTGGAGACTAAAGTATTATCTTATGTTTAATATTGAATTTGACGCGCGGGCTCGATATCGGCGGATTCAGCAGGTTCTTTAGGAAAACTAATATTTCATCCATCTCCAGTTAAACTTCAAATCGAGTCTCCAAATTTTTTGGAAAGAATCCAAGGTGACATTTGTGGTCCTATTCATCCGTCATCCGGTCCATTCAAATATTTTATGGTTCTGATCGATGCATCAACTAGATGGTCTCATGTTTGTCTACTCTCTACATGAAATACAACCTTTGCTAAACTACTTTTTCAAATAATCAAATTACGAGCCAATTTCCTGACCATCCCATTAAATCAAATTTACTAGATAATGTTGCTAAATTTACATATACAACTTTCAATGATTATTGTATATCAGTAGGAATCTCAGTCGAACACCCTGTAGATCACATATGTACACAAAATGGCTAAGCAGAATCTCTAATTGAAAGACTTCAACTTACTACACTCTCTTACTTTTAAGAGCCAAATTACCTACATCCGTTTGGGACCATGCAATACTCCATGCTAAAAATATAATTAGGATAAGACCATTTTCTTACAACAAACAATCCCCTCAATAGTTAGCATTTTAAGGTTTTTGGTTGTATTTCCAACAACCTTACAATACAGGCATATTCAGACTCAGACTAGGCCTCTTGCCTAGACTTTAGAGATTAGTAACTGGCTATGTTCTTTTGTTTGGTAAGTCACCTATAGCTTGGAAATCAAAAAAAAAAGCTACTGTATCTCTAGTTCAGAAGCAGAATACCGTGTTATGGCATCTGCAGTATCTGTGATCACAAATATTGTCCGTTTGTTACAAGCGCTTGGTGTCAATAACATGTCCCCAGTTACACAACACTATGACAATCAATCAACAATCCACATTGCTAAAAATCCAGTGTTTCATGAAAGAACAAAACACATAGAGGTTGATTGTTATTTTACTCGTGATAAAGTTCTTGAAGGATTAATTCAGCTTACCTATTTCCCTACAAAAAATCACTTGGTTGATATACTCACTAAGACAGTTCCTTCTACTCAAATTCAACTATTGTCTACCAAGTTGGGATTGGTTGATTCAAATGCTCACACACCTCCCAACTTGAGGGGGATATTGACACACAAGCAAGAACAACTAAGCAACATACAACTCAGCTGAAGATGTCACACCAGATGCCACATCAGCCTCCTTAGCTGTCATGAGCTGTCATTCTGTTATAAACGTTTTCATTCCTTTCCATAGTGTTAGTTCTCTATATATAGTTCTCAGTCTCTCATTCTGTAATTAACTTGAACAATTTGTAAACTCTTCTTCTTCTTTGATAGAGTAAATATTCATACATTCATAGAAACTATCAATGACATAAACATACAATCCAAATTTTATAAATCTTTTATTTTTTTTCTCAGGTAGGACCAAAATTACAAGAAAAATAGTCGAGGGTAAAATGCATGACGAAAGATCAGTGAGAAATGGAGACAAAATTAAGCTATCATTTCTAAGATTATTACATTCTTATTCTTACAAAAATTATCCTTCTAAAATATGTAGAAGTTGTGAAGGTGATGAAGTGCGGGGTTCATGTTATAACCTCCCAGAGTTTGATAACTCCTAGTGAAAATTTTCAAATAATCCTTATTGAGCATATCAGCGTTACAGATTTTATTCAAAAATTAGACATGTAAATAAAAATTATTAGATTCCGATCTTCCATTCATAAATTTAAAACCTTTCATTTTGGTCCTATTTTAAAGTCAATGGTTCAAAAGAAAAATTCATAATTCATACAAAGTAAAGTGCTGATTAACATTTAATAAGTAAATATTAATACATATATATTTTTTTAATGTATGATACAGACGTTTTTTTCCATGAAATAAAAATAAATAAAATAGGTTTAATATATTAATTTTTTTAAAATTAATATATTAATTATATAAAAATTACTTTTTAATTTACTAGAACTAAATTATAAATTATTTTAATTTTTAAAAATAATTTACATATTATTTTATTTTTAATGATTTAAGATATAAATAAAAATGAAAAAAAATAGAAAAGGGAAAGAAAATATCTGAAGAAGGTGGGGAATGGGTTATGAGAAATTTTGAATAAATCTGGAGCTATATGCCATAAAACCCATTGAACTTTTTCAAAATTTACAGTTTAATCATTAAAGTTTTTTTGTTGATAATTTAACCGTTCCCCGTTCGGGGCGGGGATCGGGAGCAAAATATTCCCCGTTCAGGGATCGGGGCAGGTTCGGGGAGCGGGTAGGGGATCGCACTCCCCGACCCCGAAGTGACCCGACGACCATCCCTAAACAATACATTGCAAACACAAAACCCCCCAAATCGAAATATATAAGCATTTCAAACTCAAAAAAAGCCCTAATCGAAACATATAAGCATTGCAAACTCAGAAAAAGCCCTAATCGAAACACATAAGCATTGCAATCAGGTAACATCTTGTTGCCACATCAATTTTTTTTAACCATGATTAAATTTTGCATAATTTTGGAAAGGTGGTTGGTTATATTAGCAACAAAAAAATTTTAATGGTTAAACTGCAAAATTTGAAAAAGTTCAATGGGTTTTTTGGCAGATAGCTCATAAATCTGGGAGTGAATGACATCTATACTATATTATAATAACCAAAAGGGGGTATAATTTGTAGTTTGGTTAACCCTTTTTTTGATTATCCCCCATTTTTGGTTATCCCACATTTATCACCGTTAGATCAACAACTCAAATAGATCATGATCGTTAGATATAACAATACTAAAAGTTGTTATATGCAGAGGTTCAAGGTTCGATTCTTATCAATAATATATTAATTTATATTTAATATTAAAAATTATTATATACAATGATGTAAGGTTCGAATCAATAACATATTTAAATTAATATTTATAATATTATATTATACTATAAATAAATTATAAAAAATTAAAAGTAGCTTGTGCTTTGCACGTGCTTTGCACGGACTATGAGCTAGTTTTTATTAAAACAAACATTATCAACAAAGAAAATGAGCCTTATTTCTCTTTCCTTTTCTTAATTATCTCAATCCAAACGTCCCATAAACGTCTTGAAATAAATAGTTGTACGTTCTAAATTAGGGTGTAATTTACTTGTGTGAAAATAGGGATCCTGCTTTTGCAAAAGGTGGGGTTCTGAAATTAGTGGGTCAGAAAAGTTAGAAAACACGTGCCATTGAATTAAAAAAAAAATAGAATAATTACTCGACATCGAACACTGGAAAATACATACATCTATACCACAAAAAGGCTTGAAGATAACATAAAGTAAAGTTTAGTTCATGCTCACCATCATCTGTGCAAATTCTGCTAAGAAACATTGTCCATGGATATCTCCAAACAAGTAGTTTTAATCTGGGCTCTGCCCATACTCACTTTACTTGTCATACTTGCCATCATTATCCGTTCTGTTTCCACTAAGAAGCACTGTCCTTCTAAAGATACCACTAGTAATCTCCAGTTATATGACCCTTATTGTTCTTCAACCTCTTCTTCGTTTCCACTTACTTGGGATGTCTTCCCGAGTTTTCATGGCAAGGATACTCACATTAACTTTACTTCATATCTTTACTCTGCCTTGGATCAAGCTGGAATTCGACCCGTTAAAGATGATCATGCACTTGAAAAAGGCAAAGAAATTTCATCCAGTCTACTTGACGCTATCAGAAATTCAAATATGTTTATCGTTGTTCTCTCAGAGAACTATGCTCATTCACGATGGTGCCTTGACGAGCTTGCAGAGATCCTTAGTTGCGATAGAACAAAAAATCAAGTTGTTCCTGTATTTTGCAATGTTGATCCATCAGATGTTCGGCACCAGAAGGGCAGTTTTGGGAAAGCTCTTGATGGCCATAAAAAGCATCATTCCGCTGATATGATTGTAAAGTGGAAATCAGCTCTTTCTGAAATTGCTAAACTTACAGGTTACCATCTGAGAAAAGAAGCAAATGAGTAAGTCCCTTTTTTTTAATTGTTAAAATGGTAATTTTTGTTGTCCACGAGTTACTATGCCATTATAATCTATATGACTACTTAAGAATTTTTTTAAATAGTTAGAATTTGATTATTTGCATTAAGTAAATAGATAATGAAACATTTTCACCTGAAAAATAAAAGGTTGAACTTTCTTTCTTAATCCAATGAAATAGTGTTTTTTCGTTGCCTTTTATTTTTTTTCTTATGGCTGATTACAATTGTTTGTGCAAGCAAGTGCATGATTACATAATGTAGATTTAAACTGATAGAATCATACTTCTTATTAATGATTAAAAACAAGAATGAATCAGACATCATTCAAAAAATTGTGGGGGATGTGGCAACACGGACGTTTGCAACAGGGTTACATTTTGAAAAATTATTTGGGATAGAGCCTGCTGTTAAAGAAATATATCAAAAACTAAGCACGGATTCTAATGATGTACGTGCCATTGGCATATGTGGGATGGGCAGAATTGGGAAAACTACGATTGCTAAAGCTTTCTACAACCAAAATATCAATAAATTTGATATTAGCTGCTTTAATGAAAATTTTGAGCAGTACTCACAAGGAGTTAGTCCTCAACTTCCTCCACTCGAGCAACTCTTAATTGATCTTCTCAGAAAAAAGAATTATAATGTTATTGATGTTGAAAGTAAAATAAGAAAATTGAAACAAATTCTTCATTATAAGAAAGCTCTCATTGTTCTAGATGATTTGGACCAATCAAACTATTCAGAATTGCTAGCAAGCCTGGGAAACTTCTTCTCACCAGGAAGCAGAATTATTATTACGACAAGAGATGCCAATCTGCTAAATAAATTAAAAGTGGATATATCAGAAGTCGATACATACATGGTGAAGCCACAAGGACAAATTGAGTCATTGAAGCTCTTTAGCTATCATGAATTTAGAAAACCAGTCCCGCCTGAAAGTTTCAAGGAGCTATCCCTAAGCTTTGTAACTCATGCCGGCGGTCTTCCATTAGCCTTTAAAGTGTTGGATTCATCTTTGCTCGGTAGGACTCATGAATCATTCTGGAAAGACAAGCTTGGAAAAGTTAAAGCAATTCCGGAGAATGATATACAAAAAATCCTTCAACTGAGCTACGATGAATTAGACGATGAGACGGAGAAGGCAATTTTTCTCGATATTGCATTCTTCTTTGTAGGAACGGACAAAAATGAGGCTACTCATTTATTCAAATCTTGTAATTTCTTTCCGGGTGTTGGAATCCAAAATCTAGTGGACAGATGTCTAGTGACAATTGACAAATATAATAATTTTGAGATGCATAATCTTATACAAGACATGGGAAGGGAACTTGGGAGGGCCACACGCACACGCTTGTTCTTGCGAGGAGAGATGCATGGAAGGATCTGCAAAATCTAGAGGTAATCAAAACGAAAAAACCATCCTAGTTGTAGCCAATTTTAATAAATGGTAAAATGAACAACCTACACTAGATTCATTATCAGGAACTATTCAGAATTCTTATTTTATGTAAGCTTCATTATCACTTTTTTTTTAAATTCTATTATTGATAAAATTATCAGGAAAGAAATAATGTTGAAGGCCTCGTACTAGACTTGACAACTTCACCAGACAAACAATTGAGTACGGTAATATTTGAAAGGATGTGGAAACTGAGACTACTTCAAATAATTGATGCAACTGACATTGCACGAAGTTTTGAAAATTTACTTCCCAAATTAAAGTGCATTAGGTGGCATTATTGTCCATGAATGTATTTACCGTCAACTTTTGGTCCCCAAAATCTCATCTCCATTGACATGCCATTCAGTAAATTCAAGATACTATGGAAAGGGCCAATGGTATGTAAATAAAAAATAAAAATAATTAGTATTCTTGTTCTGTTTTTTAAATTATTTGTTGTTGAAGTGTTTATAATAAAAAATTACTAAATTAGTATTTATATATATTTCATAGATAACATAATGTACAAAACAATTTAACATTATTTAGGATTGAGAGTAACTAATATTAAAATGAATCAAGGATAATTTGTTAATCAATATTATGGTCATAATGGGTTTTAATAATTGCTTATGTTTTTAGTGTCATTCCTAGTCCGGTTTCTTTTTAGTTGTTGTTTCTGTCCTTTAGCCAGGTAGTTGATGTCTCTGTCCTTTCTCAGTTAAGGGCCTAGTTCAGGTTCCTACTGTAGTAGTTTAGCTGCTTCAGTTTCTGTTTGTCTGACAAGAACTAGTCTTAGAGGGTGTTTGGGGTTACTTAAAATAAGTTACTTTTGACTTAATGGAGGTATTTTTAACTTAAAGGAGAAAGTAAAGTTGTTTACTTTAAGTTGAATGAATGTGTTTGGGTAATTTTACTTAAAGTTAAATGAGAGTTTAATAATTTTGACTTAAAGTAAAATTTGACTTAAAAAATTTTTAAATTCACATTATTTAAACTTTACAAGAGTCATGGAAGAAGAAAGAAAAAAAAAAAAAAGTCATAAGTCATAAGTCAAAAGTACCTTATTGGTACTTATGACTTATGGCTTAATTTTAAGTTAAAAGCTAACTTAAAGCCCTTTAGCCAAACATGCTGTTTCCGCTTAAAGTCAAATGTAAAACGCATTATGCGTTTCCCAAACAGGCTGTTAGTCTTGTCCTTTTGTAAGCCTGGAGTATCGTTTAATGATTTTAATGATTGACGTTTCAAAAAAAACAAAAAACTATATAAAAATGTATGTATTAAATAAAAAATTAAAAAATATTAAAGTAAAATTTTAATATATATTGAAAACAATTAAAATATAAATAATAAAATTATATACTATATGAAACTCATCACATGGATTATAATTTAGTATTATAAAAATTAAACATTAAAAGTTTTGTATCTAATCATTAATTGGTTAGTTGGTATATTAGCCACCAACCTAATTTTTGAAAAACTTTTATTTTAGTTATAACATTTTTTTAAAACTCTCAGATAATTTTTTGGAAATTAATATATTCTAACTTATATATATATATATATATATATATAGGAGAATGTATATATATAATTATTCAAAATTTTACCCATCTTTAAATGTAACTAAATTAATCATTCTAAAAATTCAATATAATTAATATTTATACTTAATTTTAAACTTGGTTTAATAAAAAATATGAAATTTGTATAATATATCCCAAATTAATGGGGGCAGTTTACAAATATGTCCCATCATGTCTCATCAGTTTTTAAGTTAAATAGAGACCAATATACCCTTGTTATATTAATTAAATATTATTATAAATACATTATAATTTTTTAATTTTAACCACTAAATTTTTTTCTTAGAACAGGGCGGGGGCAATTTTTTAATTTTGACCACTAAAAAATGTTTTTTTTACTTTGCTTAGAACAGGCCCTGCCAGGAGCACCTTTACGCAAATAAATATTAAATTTATAATTTAAATTTTAGGGCCATGTTTAATATTATAATTAAATTTAATATTACATAGCTTGGGGGAGTTTCAAAATATTATAATTTAATTTAATATTACATAGCTTGTGAGAATTTCAAAGTATTATAATTTAATTTAATATTACATAGTTTGGGAGATGTTAAGTGAATTGAATTAATCATGTTAACAAAGAAATGAGAAATTCAATCAAATTAAGTAGGCACAATTTTCTTTTTAAATTAATCAAATTATGTTTTTATCAGATATTATATCTTAAAATAATTTTGATTAAAAAGGGTATACTGGTCTTTTTTTGTTAAAATTTGAATGAAAATTTGATTTTAGGATATATTTGAAATTTCAAATAAATATAGGACATATTTACAAACCATGTTTCAAATTGGGACATATTATTAAAAAATCCAAAAAATAATTTAATAAAAAAAACAAATATACATTATTAAATACTCATGCTTGTTTTTTGTAATTTACGGAATTCTAAAGGGAAAATTAATTCTTTCGTCCCTAAACTTTGGGCCGTTTTTGGTCTAGGTCCCTAAACTAAAAAAGTCAATCTTTCGATCCCTTAACTTTCAATTTTTCTGATTAAGGTCCCTCCGTCCAAATAAGGCTAACGCCGTTAGTGGATAAAATTTGAAAAAAAAATTAAAAAATCAGAAATATTTCATAAAATTCAGAAAAATTTGATTTTTTTTTAAAAAATTCAGAAATATTTCATAAAATTTCAGAAAAATTATATGAATTAAAGTAAAGAATTTTGAAAAATTATAAAATTAAAATTATATGAAATTTTCAGAAAAATTTTGTAAAAAAAATGAATATTTTCGAATGATTAAAATTTAATTAAATTTAAAAATGAACATACCCATTCAATTTATATGCGTATAAATCGATACATGCGAACAAATATGTTAAGATATCACATTTTTTGAATCAAAAGTGAATTTTTAAATTTTTTTCGAATTTTTACTTAAATTCTGAAAATTTTCTGAATTCACTTTTTGTTCGCATATAAATTTAAAGTGAATTTTTAAATTTTTCAAAAGTGAATTTTTACAAATATGTTAAGTAAAAATGTGATATCTTAACATATTTGTTCGCATGTATCGATTTATACGCATATAAATTGAATGGGTATGTTCATTTTTAATTTAATTAGGTGTTAATCATTCGAAAATACTCATTTTTTTTTTACAAAATTTTCCTGAAAATTTCATATAATTTTATAATTTTTCAGAATTCTTTACTTTAATTCATATAATTTTTCTGAAATTTTATGAAATATTTCTGAATTTTTAATTTTTTTTTCGAATTTTTCTGAATTTTATTAAATATTTCTGAATTTTTAATTTTTTTTTTTTCGAATTTTTTCCACTAACGGCGTTAGCCTTATTTGGACGAAGGGACCTTAATCAGAAAAATTGAAAGTTAAGGGATCGAAAGATTGACTTTTTTAGTTTAGGGACCTAGACCAAAAACGGCCCAAAGTTTAGGGACTAAGGAATTAATTTTCCCAATTCTAAATGTAGTTGTGCATTTCAATTTTATTGACTTTGGTTCTATGAAACATCCTATCAACCCAAACAATTGAGTTATCTGAGTTGTCTGTATAGACTGTATATATGGGGATGTCCTGATTTAAAACAACTACCCGAGCAGTTGGGTGATTTGAAGGCCTTAAAGAAGATTGATGCAAGTTATACGGCAATTGAGAAACTGCCCGATTCAATTACTCAGCTCAAGCAATTGGCTGAGTTGAACTTGTTCCGTTGCGAGAACCTTAGAAAGCTACCTGAGCATATTGGGAATATGGAATGCTTGAGGACATTTGAGTTGGGTAATACTTCAATTGAATAATTACCAGATTCGTTTGGAGGCCTGGTTAATTTGGAGAGACTGGATCTGACAAACTGCGAAAACCTTGGAAATCTTCCAAATAGCATATGGAAGCTCAAGTCGCTTAAAACCTTAGATTTGGAGATGTGTTCAAAGCTGGAGCGATTGCCTGAGCAATTGGGGAAGATGAAATGTTTAGAGAGACTGAATGCATATGGCACATCAATTGAACAAGTACCTGATTCTATAGGACTGTTGAGTAGGTTACGAGCATTGTATTTAAGTTCCAAGAAGCTTAAATGTGTGCCTAATATTATCTGGAATCTTACCTCAATGGCTCAATTGAACGTTTAGATCTGGATGTGAGTATAATCAGTTTACCAGATTCAGTAAAAAATATGGACAAGATAAAAGTTCTGGAGCTGAGTTGTAACGTAAGATTATGGCCGCCTATGATTCTGTTGGACCATGAAGCCCAAGAGAGTAAATTATACTTAGTTAAAAGGCTCACTTAGATTGTATTAGGCCCATTAAGCATTATGTGTATTGTTGGGCCTTGTAGCCCATAAATGTAAATCTTGTTAACCAAGTAAATTAGGGTTCTCCTATAAATAGGAACCAAACCCCACTTGTTTAGGGGTTGGCAATTTGAGAATAGAGAGAGAGCCTCCTACTTGTAGAGAGAGTAAAACATTTCATTAATACAATACATCTCTTTGATCTTCATTTATTGTCTCATTATTATAACAATTATTACCGAGATCATCTCCTAGTTAATTATCTCTCTATCATTTGGCGCTAGAAGGAGCTCTCTAGTTTGAAATTCCAACCAAAAATGGACATCGACGACCCGCAGATAGAAGAAATTGGCACAAATCAGGAGATGCCGTCGGCCCCCAGAGCAGAGGACCAAATGGCACCTCCACTGAAACCAAGACAATTGTTTCCGCCAGTAGAAGATGAAATATGTGGATCTCAACGACCCACTAAAACCATTCATACTTACAAAGGTCAGACAGCACAGCCTGACACCCGTACGAGGGTCACAACAGCAGCATGGAAGAAGGTTCTTTCCAGTGACATGCGCCTCCATCTCCAGAAGGTTCGAAGGCAGAGAATAGATGTCAATGATAATTTGGAAAGTACCTCCGACTCCGATGAGGAGTTAGCCATCTTGGAAAGACAGAAAAAGAATTTGGAAGAAAAATTAGCCCGACAATGAGATATTCTCCGTCTACAACATGAGCCAAGACAGACCTCTATTTCGGCACATAAAAGAGGTAATAATGCCAAGGGCGATGGTGTCAACGAAGGATATGAAGATTATGCGGACGAAGAATCCACTGAATCGATTTATTCACAGCCACGACCACGAAAATGACGTTAAGCCCCGGCAGCAAGTGGCTCATCGTGGCACAGCGAGTCTAGCGAGTCATTTCGACCCGAGGACTTTGCTAAAATCCAGGATGACGTCGCCACATTCAAAGAGTTTATGCGTAACCAATCTGGTCAGGTAACGACTACTGAAAGCCCGCTGTCAAAGGACATAGAAATTGCTCGCATAGATAGAACACTTAAAACGCCTTCTCTGGATCATTTTGACGGAACGACTGACCCTAGTGGTTTTCTCAACACCTTTGATGGTCGTATGGCGTTTTTTGGCCATTCAGAGATAGCCAGATGTCAATTTTTCTCTACCTGCCTACAGGGCACAGCTCTCCGATGGTACAATAGCCTTCCTCCCCGATCCATCGTCTCCTGGCAGTCATTTAATTTAATGAAATTTCAAGCTCGATTCTTAGTAACTACAAAGGGGGAAAAATCACCGCTTCATTGATGACGGTTAGACAACGATATAATGAGTCTTTGCGTGATTTTTTGGCTCGGTTTCGAACTGAGGTGGCTGACATCCCAAATTTGATTGAAGAGTTGGCTATCAATTATTTAGCAACCGTAATCGATAAGCATCGACATGCAGTCTTGTTGGAAGAGTTCTTCGATAAAAATCCCCGAACATTACAAAATGCTTTCCAGATCGTCGAACATCGAATGAATTTACAAGAGGCAGTAGGCAGCATACAGTCACCTCGTAAAACTTTTCGGCGAGACTACAACAGAAGTCCTCGAACATGATCGCTAAGTCGACGGTCTCCAAGGACCGACTACAAGCGCAATTATGACTTATACTCCAAATCGGTGGACTCACGCAGCCCTCATAGCTCGAGGCATGAAAGGTCAGATAGTAAGTCATGGAAGCCTCGTGAACGGTAAGAAAAAGAATTCACTAAACTTACTGTTGACAAAGCAACAATCCTTTCCATCATAAAAACAGAACCGGATTATCGACCCCCACGGCCGATGAAGCCGGGATGACCTCCGAGCTCCCGTTACTGCGAATACCATGAGGATACTGGCCACACAACAGACCAATGCTATCAACTGAGTAATCTTATCGAGTCCAAAATCAAGAGGGGACAGTTGACTCATTACATCGACCACGATGCAGAAAGGCAAAATGATCACCCCCGTGATCAAGATCGGGTCATTGACGTCATAGCAGGAGGGTTCACTGCCGGAGGCACATCAAACAATTCTAAAAAGCTATATGCTAGAGAAGTATTTCACATCAATCCCGAGGTACCCAAATGCCTTCGACCCAATCCTACTCTGATTATCTCCTTCTCCGATGATGACTATCCGTCAGGATTGATTGAGTCTCATCAAGACGCACTGGTAATTACAGCCAAGGTCGGCACAAACACAGTGAAGAAGATTCTAATTGACAATGGAAGCTCCGTTGATATATTATACCATCACGCTTTTGAAAGGATGAACCATGGCGATAGAAAACTTGAAAATGTGAACATGCCTCTATATGGCTTCACCGGGAATGAGGTTAAGGTCGTTAGCACCATCGATCTCCCCGTTCTTTTCGGAACGCTCCCGTGCCAGACATGGCAGGTCGTTAAGTTTCACGTGGTAAATGCAAGTTCGAGCTACAATGCCATTCTCGGCAGGACCACATTAACGGCCCTGAAGGCCATTACTTCCATTCCTCATTTAAAAATGAAATTCCCCACTAAGTTTGGAGTGGGAGAGGTCATTGGTTGCGCAAGGATCTATTTCAATAATTTGATTGATAGAAGCGTCGTCAACGCTCTTTGTTCTAGGAAGATTTTTAAAACTTAGTGGAATTTTTAAAATATGCCTGAATCCAACTAAATGCTCTTTTGGAATGACCTCGGGAAGATTTTTAGGATTTCTTTTAACCCAAAGAGGAATCGAGGCTGATCCCATCTAGATTAAAGCCATCATGGATATGCGAAATCCAACAACTTTGAGGGATGTACAAACCTTGACAGGTTGCATTGCAGCCCTTCGAAGATTCATCCCACAAGCATCAAAATGGCGCGCTCCTTTCTTTGAGGCCATCAAGAGTGCCTCGAAACAGTCAAAAATCAATTGGACTGAAGAGTGCGAAAAAGGCCTCAAAGATTTAAAACAATTCTTGAGCTCGCCCCCGATCTTGACTCAAGCCCGCCCTCAAGAACCTCTAAGAATATACTTGTCTGCATGCGACACAACAATAGCCGCGGTATTAGTTAAATCCAATTCCGGAAATGAAACGCCTGTATGTTACATCAGTCACACCTTGCGCGATGCAGAGACCAGGTACCCACAGGTCGAAAAGTTGGTATATGCCCTCGTGGTCGCCAGTCGAAAATTAAGGCATTATTTCCAGGGTCGAGAGATCCAAGTCATGACAAATCAACCTATAAAGCGGATTCTCCATAAACCTGACATGACAGGCAGGCTAGCTGCGTGGACAATTAAGCTCAGTCAGTTTTATATCGAATACAAGCCTTGAACAACAATGAAAGCCAGGCACTCTCAGACTTTGTTGTCGAATGCCAATTTGATAAACCCGATCCTCTCCACCTCGACGACGATAAATGTCAATCAAGGTCATGGACCCTTTATGTTGATGGTTCATCCACTTCGGAGAGAAGCGGGGCAGACATCATATTCATCAGCCCCGAGGGGTTCAAAATTCAACAAGCAAGCACCTTTGCTTTCCAAGCGACAAATAATGAGGCCGAATATGAGGCATTAATCACGGGGTTGAGCCTTGCTCTCGGACTCGAGGCCAACGTCATAGACATATTCAGTGATTCCTAGTTGGTGGTTAAACAAATTTTGGGAGAATTCAAAACTCACAACGAGAAAATGGCATTATACTTACAACGAGCTCAAATCCTCCTGGGTAAATTTGTTTCATGGAAAATAGTAAACATTGACAGAACCGAAAATCAATGGGCCGATGCCCTGTCTAAGCTCGCATCTTCATCAATACCCACGAGCGAAGAGCCCGTGAATGTTGAAATTCTCGCAACACCATCTGTAGATACTCCTATAGTAAATGCCATTTTGACAAAACCTGATTGGAGAATCCCATTTCTCAACTATATCTCTGGAAATCAACTGCCCGAGAATAAGAATGAAGCCCGATCAATAATGTTTAAAGCAAGGAATTACTGTGTTGTTGATTCAAAGCTTTATAGGTGAGCGTTGACAGAACCTCTTCTTCATTGCCTCGGTCCAGAGGAAGCGGAATTAGCAATCACCGAGGTACACATGGGAATATGTGGAGAACACATCGGTGGGAAAAATTTGGCACACAAGATTCTAAGACAAGGACTATATTGTCCTACGATTCGTAAAGATTGTGAGGAATATGTGAAAAAATGCTCATCCTGCCAATTATACAGCCCCGTCTGCCATAAACCCTCACAGATGATGTCTCCAATATTAAGCCCATGTCCCTTCTTCCAATGGGGCATCGACATCGTAGGACCATTCCCAAAAACAAAGCGACAACTTCAATACATTGTGGTAGCGATTGATTATGCAACAAAATGGATAGAGGCGAAACCCCTCGCAAGGATTCGAGAGAAAGAAATGATCGAGTTCTTCATGGAGTTTATAGTGTTCCGGTTTGGTATACATCGATCAGTCGTTACCGACAATGGAACCCAGTTCATTGGCCAAGACATTGAAGCAATGTTGAATGAGCTAAAGATACAACATCTTAAGGCCTCGGTGGCATACCCACAGGCCAACGGCCAAGTCGAGGTATCTAATAGAACCATACTCCAAGGCCTTAAAAAAGGATTCAAGATTGTCCTCGCTGTTGGGTAGATGAGCTCCCCAACGTCCTATGGTCATACCGGACGACTCCGAGAACGGCAATGGGGGAAACTCCTTTCCGCCTCGTATACGGCACATAAGCGGTCATTCCAGTCGAGGTATCCTTAAACTCTCCCAGAATTGATAAGTTCGATGCAACCAACTCACAGAGGGATTGAGGTTGGATAACGATCTCCGGGAAGAAACCAGAAACGAGGCAACAGAGTCAATACTCAAGTATCAAGCCAAGGTAGCGAAATACTACAACAAAGGCATAAAGCCAAAAGAATTTCAGGTCAATGATCTTGTGCTGCGAGAAGCAGCCTCGTCGCAGCCCACAATCTTGGGAAAATTCAAATCCCCATGGGAGGGTCCGTACAAAATCCACAAAGTAATTCGACCAGGAACTTATGAGCTAGCACAGCTTGATGGCGAGGTGATCAAGAATGACTGGAATGGCATACATTTGAAAAAGTATTATCAGTAATCATAATTCTGTCTCGACAAAGATAGAATCAATTATCAATGTATTAAGGTGAAAAGGGGCTGAAATGAGGTTCCCACCTTAACTTTCTTAATTTATTTAATAAGAATACACCTTCGTCCACGTCGTTGGCAAAATATTCGGCAACACTTATGATTAACGCCAAAACAATTCTTCTTAAATTGAAAAACCAAAAATAAGTAAAAAAAAAAAAAGAAAAAAATTTACAATACCCAGCAGTCCATTTAAGTTAGACAGACTATATAGAAGATAGCAGTTGAATTGACAAAGAAAATATCGCACCAAAACAATGTAGGAGAACTTGCATCTAGGCGATACAAAAATCTCGAAACATCTCGACAAGACGCACATTATCAAGGGAGTATACATCCATATCAATGTTATCAAAATACGACACAAACACTATTAATTTCAGAAGAATACTCTAATCAAGTTACATCAATTTTAGAGAACATTCTAGTAAATTTAGAGAACAAACTCGAAGCAACCTTCAAAATAAAACAGATATTCCTTAAAAGCAAACACGAAAAAGAGGACAGGTACACCAAATCAAGGTGACACCGAATATCAGTACGTATCCAAAAGAATCAACCAGGAAAAGTTAAATCCAACAAGTTCAAACAGCATTAAAGCAAAATACCGAATTAATCAAGATTACATAATCCACGAGGCATCCCTCGCCTTCAAGTTGCCGCGTTGGAACCACCATCCAGGGTCTTTGACAGGTCAGCACAGTAATAGTCCAAGGAATGCCAGGTCAAATCCACACCAGCTTTCTCCAACCGATCATAGCATCCTTGATACCCTGAGGCCATGGCGTTAGCAGAATCTTCAACAGCTTTTTCAATTTCTGTCTTTAACGAGGTCACTTCAATCTTCAAACCATCACACTCCCCACGAAGGGCAAGCACCTCGCGATCGAGTGAGGCAACGTTCTCTTTCCCCGCATTCGCAGTCAACTTCAGTTGCGTAGCTTCTTCCTCGCACACTTTCTTAGCATCCTTCAACCCTTTGCATTCCTTCCTCAGAACATCAATCTCAGACATAAATTCTTTCTCACGACCTTCAGCCCCGACAACTCGATGGAGCGCTTCACCAGCCTTCTCTTTGGCTTCGTTTAACTCACGAGCTGTGGTTACACGCCACTCGTGATCCACGTTGGCACGATAGTCTTTAACGATGTGAGCCAAGTCAGCAAGAAGCTACAAAATATGAAAATTAATCAACAACTAGGGCAAAAGCAATGAATTTAAGAATAAAAAATCTGATGGAAAAGTTGCAAAAAATTAACCGTCCACCACGAGCCAAACACCTCTCTGCTATCTCATCTCGCGACTTGTCAACATACGAACCCATATCTTAGGGCAGATTAAAGGCTTGGAAGACTTGAGTGGGAAAGCGTGAACCGACAGTCCAACGCTCGTGTGGCTGAATCTCAATCTGCAAAGGTTTATCTTGAGAACCTTGATACACAGAGGGCAACGCATCCTTATTGATCCCAGTGAATGTCAGTGATTTCCCAACTCCAAAACGAGAAGGCTCGCCTGTCTTCTTCAAAGAATTTCGCCGTAAGGCATCATCATCACCCTCTCCTCGGGGCCTTTTGCTACCTCGTTCTCGAACTTCACCCACAGCATTATCACCCTCAATGATCAAAACATTCTCGCTCGTGGATTTGTCGACAACGACAGAGTCATTAGTCTTAGAAACTTCTTTTACCGGAGGGGGACGATTCCCTCTCTTCGCCAGAACCAACATCGCCTTATGCATGTCTTCCTTAATCCCACTGTCCAAAACCTCTCTTAAGGACTCTCCTGCAACTAAAAGCAAAAAAAAAAAAAGAGCACAAAAGTTAAAATAACATCACCAGCGAGTAAAACTCCCGTATATCAGTATGCAACAAAATAAGAATACATATATGTGTGCTTGTACGTGAAAGATGACAAGCAGGGGTTCTTACGATCATGACCCTCTAAGAACTTACGATCCTTCAATTGCAAATGAGTATATAAAGGTCCAGAACCCTGAAACCTATCTAGGAACACATCATCGTACTTTACCATATTAGTCAAATAATCAATAGTCTTATCTAACACTTTTTGACAAGGAGGCACAAACTCCAAATCCGGTCCAAGATAGTACAACCATTTAGCGTGCCACCCAGAGTTTGAAGACCTCACGTCAACGATCTTCGATCTTCCGCTTAATTTATCAAAATAAACTTGTCCTCGAGAATATTTTATCCCAAAAATCGAAAAAAACAAACGAATAGAGGGCACATACCCCATCTCCGAGCAACGAGCGATGAACCCACTTACCTGGGCAACCGAATTGGGCATCAATTGTGAGACCCCACAACCTAACTCCTCAAAGATGGCCAGATGGAAGGGATGCATAGGTAAGCGTAGCCCCAACTCGAAATGAATCATCAGAATCCCCTAAACACCAAAATCAGGCATCATCCATATCCGATCCTTAGCCAGTGGAATCTTACATTCATGAGTATTCTTCAATCAACCCAAGCTCCTATGTCAACATTCACAGTATGATCGACATAAATACTAGCATAATTTAGATTTGGCTTATCCTTCAACTCACCAGAACCCGCAGCCGAGGCGTCGGCCACGAACTTCTGTCGCAATAACACAGTATGCGGACTCAAAGAAGAAGAAACGGTAACTTCTCCTTCAACACTATCTTCTTCATCCAGGAAATCAAAACTATGGTTAGATGAAAGTTTGGGGATTTCTAAATGATTTAAATTCACAAAGCCCTCTAGGCTTTCTTCTTTCATGGGCATTTTCCCTAAATTCCTACCACTAGGCGTGCGTGATGAAGAAGAGGAGCGAGACATTTTCCGTTCAAGAAAAAGAACGACGACGGAAATCTTATAAATTGAAGCAACAAGAAATTAAAAACAGAGAAAAAGCGTACCTTGTTAAGAGTAATGCGAATAGGCAAAGAAAGTGATTATAAGACCCTCCAGAGAGAAATCCCTTCTTGTCTCGAAAGTACAAAACCAAAAATTGAAACACCATAGTATAAAGTGGTATATATATAAAAAAGGGGGGGGGAAGTCCAATTAAGTACAAAATAGTACAAAGTGCATTGAAACGATTTTCCACCCCGTCTAACAAAAATCAATTTCATTTTTTAAAAATCATCATTTTTACAGAAAAATGACTTATAACATCACGACAATCTGCCTCCTCAAAAAATCAGAAAAGCTTGGATATCTGAAAAAATCCAAAAACTTACAACCAAATAAAAAAGTGAACTTAAGTAAATAATTCATTCATAATATCCCGAAGAGGCCAGTAACAATATAGACATATGTCTTCAATATAAAAACTACACAAAGATGTAAAAACAAGTCATCACTTCTCAGCTTCGATGATCGCTTGCACGACATCGGGGCATTCATCCACCTCGCTGAAGTCCAATTCATTCTGCAGAAAGTAATCAGCCAAAGCCGCGGCAGCGACATTTGCAGAAGAAGGTACACAGGTCACCCGCAAATCCTCCCAATTGTCGTCCATACAAGGGACAAGGGATCGCACCCCCGAAACCACGGCAGAAATCGCCATCACTGTTCCTTACAATACACCCAATACCACAGACATCTTTCTCCCAGGCATAGATACCACTCACATTAATCTTATAAAATCCATCTGTTGGCTTCTCCCAGGCCATTGGCACGAGCGTTAGTCCCTCTGAATAAAGTCTGAAAACAAAGAAATTAACTCACCCAAAATTAAGCTTACCTTCTTTTTATTATTATTACTTTTTTGCAGGTAGTAAAAAACAAGGGATCTAAAGATACCCTTTTCACTAGGGGGGGGGACAAATGTTGGACCATGAAGCCCAAGAGAGTAAATTATACTTAGTTAAAAGGCTCACTTAGATTGTATTAGGCCCATTAAGCATTATGTGTATTGTTGGGCCTTGTAGCCCATAAATGTAAATCTTGTTAACCAAGTAAATTAGGGTTCTCCAATAAATAGGAACCAAACCCCACTTGTTTAGGGGTTGACAATTTGAGAATAGAGAGAGAGCCTCCTACTTGTAGAGAGAGTAAAACATTTCATTAATACAATACATCTCTTTGATCTTCATTTATTGTCTCATTATTATAACAATTATTACCGAGAGTCCTAGTTAATTATCTCTCTATCAGATTCAATGTTTCTCTTCTTTAGAAGAGTTAAGTCTTACTGACGAGGGGCAGATTCTCTCTTCGGCAAAACCATTCAGCCTTTCTAAGCTTTTCAACCTACAATCTCTTAAATTGGATAACTGTACGAGTCTTGGGTCCTCCCTTCCGGAGCTTCCTTTGAATCTACAAGTGTTAAGGGTATATAATCACAATTCACTAGAACAACTACCTGATCTATCAATGTTGAAGGAATTGGAACAATTGCATATAAAGGGATGCATCAGCCTTCGATCAATCTCGTTACTTCCTTCTCGTCTTGAATAACTTTTCGTCGAAGAATGCGCAAGCCTACAAGATCTACCAGATCTGTCAATGTTGAAGGAATTGGAAGAATTGAGATTTACTTGGTGCAACAATCTGAAATCAATAAGTTTGAAATAGAGTTCCCTTCAGGTTGGTTGCTGTTGGTCTCACAATGACACTTCTATTAATTTGTTCACATTTTTATTCTACGTTACAGGTAGGACAAGCCCGCTTTCCATTTACAGCTGATCTGCCAAACAGGGAGGTTGCAGAATGGTTCAACTATAAAAGCAGTGGGCGTACAGTCTCTTTTGATATCCCACCAAGCTTTGGATCTAACTTCCTAGGTCTTGCACTCTGGGTTGTGTTTACCTGCAAAGCCAGTAAAGAGGATTGAGCATACTTCATGAGAGCTGTTATTATGAATGAAACGGAGGGTATAGCAAAGAACTATCCGATCCGTGTACATACAGTAGTCGATGAAGCACATTCGAGGGTATAATGCATTACAGGAGAGAAGCTCTCAATGAAAAGTGGAGATAGAATTAAGGTTTCTATTGGAAGCTTATTGTATTTTGGTTATGAACTTCCTATTGGAGAAGTGAAGGTTAAGATGTGTGGGGTTCATGTGATACAAAGTACTCCCTCCGTCTCGTTATATGTTGCTCGTTTCATATGTCGAGATTGTTCATAACATGAGACAAATTACTAATTTATGTCTAATCTATAAGACAAAATATAGTCATGAGTATATCTCGCAATTCCACAATAATCGTTAATTGTTTTTTATATTGTAACGTTTACATTTAATGTTTTCTCGTGTGATGTTTTTTATTTCATGTTTTTTAATAATATGATGCATTTTAATTACAGGACAAGTTTTTTATTTTAATAATATTTTTAAAATTTTTAATCACATTAACTTGATTATTATAATTTTAACACTAATAAATTAAAATTAAAATTAAATCATCAAATCATTTTATTAAATATATAATATAATAAAAATGTAAGAGGTCCTACAAATTATGGAAAATGGGCTTAGCATTGGATGAGTTAGGGTCACTTTTTTTGTAAACCCATTTCAGCTAGAAAATGGGCTTAGCATTGGATGAGTTGGGATCACTTTTTTTGTAAACCCATTTCAGCTGAGTTGGCAACGAATTGTCAGGCGGGGGTGGGGGAAATGACCCTTGGCGTTGGGTTGCTCTTAGAGCATCTCCAATAGATGTTGCTTATAGAGTTGCCAAGCATTGACAAATCATCACATATAATAATTTTTTATTTTCTCTCTCGTTCATGTCACTCTTAGCAACTTTTATTTAAAATGTACTCCAATAGTTAGCAACTCCAAAAGTTGCCAATATGGTCCCCTACATAAATTTGAGAAACAATATAATAAGATAAGAGCATATTAAAGTTGATAGAGCTATTTATATTTTTTGAGAATTATATGAGTATTAACTATATTGGGAAGTTGCCAACTTTTGGCAACCTTGGTTGGCAACTTCTTGGCAATCATAGAACTCCAATAGGTTGGCAACCAAGGGTGCCATGCCAACTAAGCATAGGCAACCTCTTGGCAACCTCTATTGGAGATGCTCTTATGTCTCTCTGGAATTACTAAATTATTTTATATAATATTTTATGCAAACTGTATAAAGAATGTACCGTAAGCTCTTTTTATCTACTTTAATTTATGTCTACATGAACATGACCTTTTCAATACCGTCAATGTAGATAACCTTTTTTAAGTCATAGACAAAATTGCTTCAGTTAAATTTTGTTGCTTCAGTTATGAAGCAAGCTACAGTTAAACCTCAAAAAACAATACCTGATAAACTGTGTTGTTGCTTCAGTTATGAAGCAAGCTACAGTTAAACCTGCAAAACAATACCTGATAAACTGTGCAGTCATGAGCAATGACAGACATGGAGCATAGTTTAGAGTTTATATTGTCATGACTCAGGAGTTTATATAGTTTAGAGCACACTCATTTTTGTCCGAGAAGACCGCCTTTTTCATAGAACAAGAATTCTGGTCTCTGGTCCCTGAAATAATGCATCTTTAAAATAATATTCAGAAGAACATAAACTTGACTTGATATCTTCAACATAGTTGTATGATAGAATATATTTATATATATATTTTAGATGATTTTATTCTCATATTTATTGTGTTTTGCATTGATTTGGATTTTTATTTAATAGATTTGATTGTTTTATTGTAGGAAATAAAGAATTCATAACTTGGAAGGATTTGGAGCAAAAAGAGCAAATTTGGAGATAAAATAGATGAAATTTCGGAATTATTGGACTAGATGGGCTGCTGCACTGTTTAGGCCATATCTTGAGTTCCAGAAGTCCGTTACTGCCCTTCCCGCGCCCTGCGCACCTGTAACGCAGGTTACGCCTGCGTGACACCCCTTTCTGCCCAGAATTTTTCCGATTTTTGTTGTTTTTCAGCACAAATTCAACCCCAAATTTTATTCCAACTCTCAAATCCTATATCCCTAATACCTATATCTATCCTACATCAATTCCATACCATCTTAAATCTCTCCTACACTCTAAATTTTTAAATTTCATCTATCCATCATCTTATATTTATACCCACCTTTTCATACAAATCCAATTCCTTTTCTATTTATTTAAATCTCTAAAAATTCAATTCTAAAGAGGAATTAATTGCAAGTTCACCTCTTTGATTCGTAGTTGTGATATCTCTTCTCTATTTTCTTTTTATTACGAATTTGTGTTCTTGTCAATTGGGGGTTTTGTATTAGTTTTGTTAATTGGGTATTTTTGGTAGGATATTTCTTGGTGGTTGTTGGTGGTGAGTGGCGTTTTGGTTATTATGGCTCCTAAGCGAATGAGGGGTGGTTTTCACACCCGACACCTTGATTCCAGGGGAGTTTTCTTTCTTTTCTTTTTAGTGTAGTTTTATTTTGTTTTTAGTTGTAGTTTTGTATCTTGTTCATTAGGTCATTGGGGACAATGAACCGCTTAAGTGTGGGGATGAGTTCTCAATGTTTAAAAAAAAATCCAAAAAAAAAATATAAATTTAAAAATCCAAAAAATTAAAAAATTAAAAAATTAAAAAATTAAAAATACCAAAAATAATTCTAGCCATGCAATTTGATTAGTTGTTGTATTTTGCTTGATACACCCATGTATGCGTAGAATTCTTGTGTTCTTGACGCTTTTGTATGAGAAGTGACGTGCTTTGTTCTTGTGCACACACTTTCACTAGCAAGTTGAAACTGGTAGACTTAATTGGATGTTGTAAGTGATTAGAATGACATGAATATGTGCAAAATGACTTGGTTTCCATGCTTTGAGTACAAGTAGGTGCGTTAGAGAGTCTTGTTACTTGGGATTGATTATGTTTTGTCACACCAAGCGAGTTTTGAGCCTATATGCATATCTTTTGCATGATTTTTCGTTTGCTTGAGTGTCCACATGTTGTTTGCATTGCTAGCACTTACTTGAGATCTTTTTTGAAATGCATGACATTACTTGATGATGAGATGATAAAGGCACTTAGGTTTGACCTCGTATTTCCCATATTTCCACACCTTTTAAACATGATCAATTAGTTAACCCGTTGAGCTTAATCCAATTCTTTTGATGACACACCACATTACTTGCCATTATCCTTTTTATTCTATTGGCCTTACATTGAATTTGAACCTAAATTGTCAAAGGCTAGTATCGTGCTTAAGGGAGTAATAAGGTGTTCATAAAAGGGGGGGGGGTTATTGATGATCATACCATTGGGGAATATTTATTTTGGGTTGATGCTTGTTAGTCGAAATTCATAATAATATATATGGATCATTGTGCTTATTCCTTAGCTCTCAGAAAAAAAATAGAAAAAAAAGAAAAAAAATAGAAAGAAAAAAAATAGAGAAAAATATAAATAAATTTGAGAGCATTCTTATGTTTGTATGATCCTTCTTCATTCGACTAGTCAAGTTATTATGTAAGGGTTATTGAAAAATCCAAGTGTGGGGAAGTATTTGTTTTAATAGAAAGGGAATTGAATAATGATTATTGTTGGGTACTAGCTTTTGACATTTAACCTGTTTTAGCTTTACTTGACATATCTGGTCCCTAGCCCACGTTACAACCCGAATAAAGACCTTTTGATTGTCATCAATGATGTATGTTGTGTTGAGAGTGAGATTGATTGCGAGTGTCAAGTTGTGTTTATGATTTTGTTGGAACTGAGAGATACACTTAACCTTGTTCTTGAGTGAATATTCGTTTTTGAGTGAAAGGTGAGTTATTACTTGTTTTGGCATAGGAGATCCCAGGTTTAGACTTAAAGATGTATTTCTTGTGGGCTAAGCATGATTACCAACGATTTTTACACTTGACATGAATTTTTATGACCTTCTGCATGTTGGTTGAGTAGACTACGTGAATATTTGCACTTTCGACACCAAGTGTTAGTTACAGAGGCATGCCTGTACACATCTAATAACAAGTCTAATTGTTTGTAATGCTTTGCATTACTTACTTGACCTCTTAACTGAGGGAACCTCTAGTTGTAGAGTTTCTGTTTGTATTGTACTTGTAATAGGCATCAAATCCTAGTTGTGTAACTGTACAAATAGGGTCTAGAATAATGCTTGAAAGAAGTTCCATGGTTCATGCCTCAAGCAAGGAGTTAAAGACTGCCAAATAATCACAGTTGGGATTTGAAGAAATGAAGAATTTGCCTAAGTACCAATTCGAGAAGTATATTTGTCTATTCGAGAAGTCCAGCATTCGAGAAGTCAGAGATTCGATATCTCAAGACACTATTCGATATCTCTGAATACACTGTTCGATATCTCATTCGATATCTCAGGGATTCGATATGTCTACTACTCTATTCGAGATCTCAAGAAGTCAACAAGTCAAGATGGTATTCGAGTTCTCAAAGAGTCAACAAGTCAAAGTTCCATTCGATATCTCAAAGACTCAGAAAGCTATTCGACAACTCGAGGATTCGATAAGTCAAATGCTCTATTCGACAACTCAAGGAATCCTGATGGAAAAGAGCTATTCGAGAAGTGGTTCGATATGTCACTATAACAGTATTCGAGAACTCAGAGTTATCGATCAAGTCAATTCTAGTTCTCGAATCACTTACTTAGTCACTTCTCGAATACATTCTTGGAGACAAAATACTGAAGAAATTGTACAAGTCAGAAACCTGCAACAAGCCAATGCACTTTATGGACCACAATCTGTAACGTGCTCTGGAAAGCCTACAAGGAAGCTTGGAGAGATATAGAAGAGACAAGGAGCTAAAGAAGTGGATCTAAACAGGCTTTGCAAAGTCAAATCTGTAACCGTTTGGACACTTACTCAAAAAGGATAGACAGACTAGAAAGTAATTTGTTTAGCTACCTTATTTGCAGTAAGTGGGCTGTATCCATGTTCTATAAGGACACAGCCTCACTTCATAACTTAGTAACTTTTGCGAGTCTAGTTTTTCATACACTGTAAGCTATATCTCTCTGAGAAAAACGAAGCTGAGAATACTACCATTTGTATTCACAGATTGTAGCAACCTTTATCTAATATACATTAGATTAAAGTGATATTGCGTGTTGTGTTGTTTATTTATCCGCACCTTCACTTCTACACACACAGGCACTTATCTGCTACATAGACTCAATCAAGAAAAGTTCAAGAATCCATTCACCCCCCCTCTGTATTCTTTTACCGTATTCAATACTCAACAAGTGGTATCAGAGCGGGCTGTTTATTCAAAAACAGAGAAACGATCATGAGTTCGAATACACCAAAGACTACAGGAACGGTGAAGGTCCCTAAGTTTGATAAAGAAAACTTCAACCTCTGGAAGATAAAGATGATGTTGTTCATTAAAGCCTCTCATCCCTTGTATCCTGAGATTCTCAAGAATGGTCCTTTTGTTCCACAACAAGAGATACCAGAGAAGACTGTTGGAACCATAACAATCCCAAGAACTTATGAGGCCAAGGATCCATCAAAGTGGACAGAGTCAGAAAGGGAGAAGGTTGCTCTTGACAGCCACCTCATGTTGCTCATCATTGATTCCATGGATATGTCAATGTTTGCAAACATTGCATCATGCACGTCTGCTAAAGAGATGTGGGATCACATTGAGGTGTTGTGTGAAGGGACTGATGAGGTTAAAGAAAACAGGAAACAGATATTGGTCACACAGTATGAAGCTTTCATGGCACAGCCCAAGGAAAGCATCACTGAGATGTTTGAAAGGTTTCACAAGCTAGTTACTGAGTTGCAGATGAATGGAAAGGTTTACAGCACCAAGGAGTTAAATATGAAATTTCTGTTGTCTTCACCAAATCATCTGGAGCAAAGAGTCATTTCTCTAAGAGAGAGAGATTTGAACAAAGTCACCTATGATGTGCTCTATGGAGTACTAAAGACTCATGAACTTGAGTTGCTTCAGAAAAGGGCTATCCAAGCCAACCAAGGTAGGATGATAAACACATCATGTGCCTTGATTGTCAACAAATCCATTCTGGACCTAGAAGCATCTACAAGCCAACTAAGGATAGAGGAGGTGGCAGATGATGAAGAAACTGAAGCTGGGGTGAGTGAACCTGTTGAGGAAAAGGAGGAAGAAGAAGAGGAGTTTTACACTCTGGAAGAACTTGATGGGATGGAAAATACTTCATATGCTTTCATGGCCAGAAAATTTCCAAACATCAGATTTAAAAGAAATCAACCCTTCAAACCCAAAACTCAAAACCATTCAGCCAACAAGAACAAGGCACCTGTGAAACCAAACAGAAATAAGTTCAAAACCGGTTATGTGGATAGGTCATCTGTAAGGTGTTATAGATGCAATGACCTAGGGCATTTTGCCAGTGAATGCAAGAAGCCTAAAAAGAAGGATAGAGATTATCTTGAGCTAGAAGCTAAGTATGAGGCCCTTCTGAAAAAGCAGACACATGGTAAGGCCTACATAGCTGAAGGGAAGTGTTGGGATGATTCTGAGAGTGATGAAGAGGAACAAGAATTCTGCAACTATGCCTTGATGGCAAACTCCAAGGATGACTCATCTTCATCTGATTCTCAGGGCAAAGAAAGTGAGAAGAAGGTCATGTGGATTTTGGACAGTGGATGCTCAAATCATATGACTGGTGATATGGCCCTGCTATCACAGTATGAGGAAAAGGCTGGCCCAATGGTTGCTTTTGGAGATGACAGCATGGGTAACACATTGGGATATGGCAAGCTGAAAGTTGGAAATGTCATCATTGAAGATGTAGCACTAGTCAAAGGGCTCAAGCATAATCTGTTAAGTGTTGGTCAGTTTACTGATAGAGGATTCAAAGTGAATTTTGACAAAGATGAATGTTTGATCACCCACAAGAAGACTGGTGATTTTGCTCTATCTGGAGTAAGGAAGGGAAGCCTGTTTGTAGCCAATATGGACTCTGCAAACAAGGACAAAATTTGTTGCTTTTACTCAAAAGCATCAAATGAAGATTGTTGGCTGTGGCACAAGAAACTATCACACCTGAACTTTAAGGCCATTAATTCTCTAGTCAAAAGAGAGTTAGTGAGAGGCATGCCCACACTTGAATTCTGCCAAGAAGGAGTGTGTGAGGCTTGTCAAAAAGGAAAAATGAAGAGATCAAGCCACAAGTCAAAGACAGTGACATCTGTAACCAAGCCACTACAACTTATCCATATGGATTTGTTTGGGCCTGTTAACATAATGTCACTTGGAAGAAAGAAGTATGCCCTGGTAATGGTTGATGATTTTTCAAGGTATACATGGGTAGAATTTCTGGCATCAAAAGATGAGGCTCCACAAGTAATCATTGAGCATATAAAGAAAGTTGACAAGGAAGCAAAGGCAAACAATGCAAGTGTGATTGCATTGAGGAGTGATAATGGAACAGAGTTCAGAAATGCCACACTTGAAGCATTCTGCAAAGAGAATGGCATTTCTCAGCAATTCTCAGCTCCAAGGACTCCACAACAAAATGGAGTTGTTGAGAGAAAGAATAGAACTCTAATTGAGGCTGCTAGAACAATGTTACTTGATGCAAAAATGCCCACATGTTTTTGGGCTGAGGCTGTGAGCACTGCATGCTATATTCAGAACAGAACCCTCATCAACAAAAACACTGGAAAGACTCCTTACAACTTGATGACTGGAAAGAAGCCTACACTGAAGTATATTCATACTTTTGGAAGCAAATGCTTTGTACTTAAGGACAATTCTGAATATGTTGGAAAGTTTGATGCAAAAGCATTTGAAGGAATTTTTCTTGGCTATTCTATGGAAAGAATTGCATACAAGGTTTATGTCATCAGTCAAAAGAAAGTTATGGAAAGCACAGATGTAACATTTGATGACAGCAAACTACCTGGACTAGAAGAAGCCAATGATGAAGACAAAGATCCATTGAAGTTTGATAATCTAGATGATTCTGATGAAGAGACTGAAACTAGAGTTGAAACTCAAGTACAACAAACTCAAGTGAATAATGATACAAGAGAAGAATTTGTGCCAATCAATAGTGAAGAAACAAGCATCCAAGACACACCTGTGAGTAATGGCAACTTCACAGGGGGAGGAAATGAGGATGATCATGATGAGGATGATGAAGCAACATCAAGGATGAGAAATCAGGCTGAACACTCAAGGAAATGGGATAGATCACACACTGCAGAGCAAATCATTGGAGATCCTAATGCAGGAGTAAGGACTAGGAGAGCAACTCAAAATGAGTGCCTCTATGGATGTTTTCTATCACAAGTTGAGCCTAAGAAACTTGATGATGCATTGTTGGATCCAGATTGGATTATTGCCATGCAAGAGGAGCTGAATCAATTTGAAAGGAACAAAGTATGGGAACTTGTGCCTGCACCAAAGAATAGAACCATTGTTGGAACAAAATGGGTTCTGAAGAATAAGATGGATGAAGATGGTGTAATAATAAGAAACAAAGCAAGGCTGGTTGCAAAAGGATACTCTCAACAGGAAGGCATTGATTATGATGAGACATTTGCCCCTGTTGCTAGATTGGAAGCCATTAGAATATTCTTGGCATTTGCTGCTCATTCAAACTTTAAAGTTTATCAAATGGATGTCAAGAGTGCATTTCTAAATGGAGAGTTGGAAGAAGAGGTTTATGTGCAACAACCACCTGGCTTTGAGGATCCACATTTCCCAGAATTTGTCTACAGATTGCTTAAGGCACTGTATGGACTTAAGCAAGCTCCAAGAGCATGGTATGATACTCTATCACAATTTCTTCTTGAAAATCAATTCACTCGAGGCACACTGGACAAGACACTGTTTTACAAGAAGCATGGTGATGATATGATCCTAGTTCAAATCTATGTGGATGATATCATTTTTGGTTCTACAAATGAAAAACTGTGTGAGAAATTCTCTAAACTCATGCAGAGCAGATATGAGATGAGTATGATGGGAGAGTTGACATTCTTTCTAGGGTTGCAAGTCAGTCAAAGGAAGGATGGTATCTTTATCAGTCAAACCAAGTACATCAAGGATTTATTGAAAAAGTTTTACTTGGAAGATTGTTCACCTGCCAAGACACCCATGGCCACTGCCACTAAATTGGATGAAGATGCTAAAGGCAAGAGAGTAGATATCTCAGTCTACAGAGGCATGGTTGGTTCTCTACTCTACCTCACTGCAAGTAGGCCAGACATCATGTTTGCTACATGCTTGTGTGCAAGGTTTCAATCAAATCCAAAGGAATCACATTTGATTGCAATAAAAAGGATCTTTAGATATCTGAAGGGCACTCCTAACTTGGGATTATGGTACCCTAAGGACACAGGGTTCAATCTGGTTGGCTACTCTGATGCTGATTATGCTGGATGCAGAGTGGATAGGAAAAGCACCTCAGGACGCTGCCAGTTTCTTGGACAAAGGTTAGTTTCTTGGTATAGCAAGAAGCAACAATCTGTGTCAACTTCTACAGCTGAGGCTGAATACATAGCTGCTGGAAGTTGCTGTGCTCAAGTGCTTTGGATTAGAAATCAACTTAGAGATTATGGACTTGTGTTGGAAAGAATTCCAATCATGTGTGACAACACAAGTGCAATCTCTATAGTTGCCAATCCTGTCAATCATTCTAGAACAAAGCACATTGACATCAGATATCATTTCATAAGAGAACATGCAACTAATGGAACCATTGAGTTGCATTATGTCTCTACAGATAAACAACTAGCGGATATATTCACTAAGCCATTAGATGAAGCCACCTTCACAAGGTTGGTAAGTGAGATTGGAATGCTGAATTCTTCAGATTCTGGCTAAGTGAATACATCATCTAGATTGTTGCAGCAGTAAACACTTACTTTATCTAAATCCTCAATATTTTTGAAGTAAGTGTTGGCTGAAATATGATTTATAAATATTTCAAATCTGTTGCATATGTTGAAAATCATATTTTTATTAACTTAAAATTTCTATGAAATTTTGAGAAAATCACTATTTGATTTGCTAGGATATTTTTCAATGAATATGTCTGGCAGATTTTAAAAAGATAGTGAAAATCAAATTTTTATGAGTGATGGGTATAGTTCGATAAGTCAGACTTCTCGAATGATTCACTATTCGACATCTCTAATAAGTCTCATTAGAGTACTCTTGAGTTCTCGAATAGAGTCTTTCTGAGATATCGAATAGAGGAATTATTGACTTCTCGAATATAGTAACTGAGTTCTCGAATGACTGAGTTCTCGAACACTATATTTGAGTTCTCGAATCATTTGAAAAGGCTGAATTCTCGCTGAATTTTAATCGATTTTGGACTTTTGTCTAAAAATTTAATTCACTCATAAAAACACATTTTATTTAATTTAGAATTATTTCTAAGTTAGATAACTGCCAGCTGTGAGTTTCTATCTGCTTGAGTTATCGATTAAGCCATTCTTGACTTCTCGAATAGTTGTTTTCTACTTCTCGAATGCCTGACTTGTCGATACAAAACCTTCTGCTAATCGACAATTCAAGTACTTCATACTTATACAATTTCACATCTATTCGATTCATTTCATTCGATTTCTCAAGCATCTACACTCTCTAAACCCCTGAAACCCTAGCTACGAAAAGCCAAATTTCTTCTTCAACCTTCAATTTCTTTTCTCTCTTCTACACGAATGGCAACAGTAAAGTTCAACACCAACTTCATCGCTCTCACTAGTGATGTTGAAGCACCCAATGCAAATTTCAAGTGCTTTGTGAAATGGATGGCTGAGTCGTATATCAAGGATGCACTCTCTGCCAACCCAACTCTATATCTAGATATTCTGGAACGATTCTGGAGTACTGCTATTGTGGAGGTTGTAGCCCTGGAAAACGCAATCACTTCATATGTCATCTACTGCAAGGTTCAAGATAAGGAAATCACTATCACTACTGCAGACATGAACCAAGCACTAGGCCTACAACAAGAGTCATTTGACAGAATGGCCACTAACGCAGAGTTGGAGGAATTCTTTGAGTTCATAAACTACTCAGATGGGATTAACCTTGGAAAGCTAAACAGAAAGAATCTGAGAAAGGAGTGGAGCTATGTGTTTGCAACTCTTCTTCAAGTCTTCACTGCCAGGAAATCAAGCTTTGATCAAATCAGTGCACCTGTGCAGCAAATTGGATATGCTTTGGCCTATGGAAAGAAGATAGATGTTGGCCAAATCATACTTCAAGAATTATATGGGAGACTTGGTAAGAACACAACCAAGAGAGGTACTGATATTTTCTTCCCTCGCTTTATTCAATCCGTACTTAATTATAAAAATGCTTCATTGATTGAATTGCCTGGGATTGATAAAAATAAAATAGGCTATCCTAAGTCCATGACCAAACTCATTTTTGGTAACTTGGAAACTAGGAATGATGTGGATGTAAGACTGAACATAACTCCCCATATGGAGAGTTTGTTTAGGGCTTACCCCCACAACATGCCAACATTTGATGCAAAATCTAAGTTAGCACAGCCCAAGCAAGTAGAACAAAATGCTAACCCAGGGCCTGCTAACCAACCCTCTCAACCAAACACTCTACCTCTTACTGAGCCAACTGCATCATCCTCTCAAAAGGGTGATGTTAGTAAAAAGAAGAGAAAGGAAGTAATGTCTGCACCTTTAAATATCTTGTCTGAAGCAGCATTAGCTGTTGAATTAGGTCTAGGAAGTGAGGAACCTGAGTCACCCTTGCACAGAACAAAGAAGAAGAAAACTAAGACCACCTCTTCAGTCACACAAATGGCTGAAGTTGTAAGATCAGGGGCACACAGCTCACTAGGAGTATCCTCTCAACAGGGTGCACCTATAGAATCAAGCATTCTCCCCAATGCACCCTCTTGTATAGAGTCAGCACATGGGAGTGATAAGGCTGGCACAACACTGAGTGGAGAGCACATCACTTTTGAAACTCCCTCTATCTCTCAGGGGGAGTTGCCAAAATCTACTCTTAAACACACTTCTCTTCCAGAATCTAACTCTGAAATTTCTTTGGAACCTGCAACTCAGACAACTGAGATGCAAGGTATTGATCATCAAGAATTCTTTTCTCTTGATGAGCCAATAATTTCAAGTGACTTAGTGCATGACACTTTGTTCACCACTCAGAACCCACATTTAGATGGTGAGGGAATGCATGCTGAGGCATATCCTGATGACACCATCACAAACACAGAGGTTCCCCTAGTTTTTACTAGAGACTCTGTGCCTGTGTCAACTGCTGGTGTAATTCATCCCACTTCTGTGGTGACACCAGTAGTAGAGTCAATCCATCCGGTTACAGAAGTTGCATCTGTAACTGAGGAGACTAGCTTGCCTAGCTCTAGCTTTGACTTCATGTCAACATGGCTGAAGCCTGTGCAACATGACAGTGCTTCAGGATCAGGGTCTGTTCCACAACAATTGACGGTTGAAGCACTTCAAAGCTTAATTGTGGATCAGATTCCTGAGTTCACAAAGATTGCTCAGCACCTTCTCACTGCAGACATGCCCAATCCAGACTATGAGGCTATTCTGTTATGCCATAGGGATGATGTGGAAGTGCAGAAGTCAAAGATCATTGATGATGCTGAGAGAGATGGCAACATAGATGCCTGGTTGCAAGGAAAATATGATATTACTCTCGATGAAGCACTTCAGTATCTCAGGGAGGAATACATCACTTCACTGGGCTCCAATGCAAAATCCCTGTCACCTGGTGAAGTGTATGAAGCTGTAAATGACTCCTACAAGGGTTTCCTCAAAGCTGCACACTATCTTGGCAAGGGAGTCAAAACTGAAGTCAACAGGGTGTGTGATAAGACAGCCACTTCAGTAGCAGAAGTCAAGAGGGCCTTTGATGCTAAATTTCCTCAATTGGACAGTGTGTTCAAGGACATCAAACACTGCAACTCTACCTGCACTCAGGTGGACAATGGGCTGGCTGTACTAAAAGATGCTGTCACAGGTCTGGGGCATAAATTTCAGAATCTCTCTGATCAGACTACAGATGCCAATGCCATGCTGAGGATAATGTTCAAAAATCTTTATGGAGATAGACTAGTGACTGAGGTCCCTGTGCATGAATTGTCTAAATATGAAGTGAAGAGACTTCAGGACCAATCTTTATCTGGCTTCAAGGCCAATGAGTTATTCACTAAGGTCAACACTCTTGAGCAGGAGGTAGCTACTCTCACCAAGACCAATGCTCATCTCACAGAAAAGGTTGCATTGCTAAATGATCAGTTGGACACTCAAGCATCCACCACAGCTGATGTCCTTCTGCATCAACAATGTTAGGACGATTACACAATAAATAATCAAGAACTGTATAAATAAGTAACAAGAACACACGTTTTAACTCTTTAAAAACTGTTTGGAATTAATAATTCCTCTCTCGGTGATGTAAAGTATCACAGAGAGCTGCTTAGGTTACAAGAATGATGTTCGTCCACGTTCGATACCCTTCTAGGGTTAACCTAACTGTATTTATAAGATATACAGCTACGTACAATCGTAAATTGATTCTCCTAAAATTAAGCTATACAATTGATATCAATTACGATTGCTACACGTCTTCTAAGTCAACTCGATCTCTTTGACAGCTATCCAATCTTCAAAGATATCGCTTCCATATTAATATTAAATTAATCTTCAAACTCTGTTGACTTGTAGACGCTCCCAGTAGACAGACTTTAGCAAACTCTGTTCTCTCCACGCTAACAGTGTTTGCGCTTCCATGTATTCAGCTATCAGTGTTTACGCTCTCTTCTGTCAGCGTTTGCGCTTCCAGCAATCAGCGTATGCTTAAACACTGCTTTCAATAACAAGTTAAACTCTCTTTACCTGAAACACTTAAACACTGACATTAAATCACATCAATTATATCTAACAATCTCCCCCAACTTGTTCATTAGAAAAATGTACAAGTTCATAATAATTGATGATGTCAAAACTAACAAATAAAAACACAGTGTTTAACATATAATCAGAGTTTAAACTTGACTTAGCAAAATTTACAGAAAATACGAATCACTTACAAATTCTGTCTACCTAACCTCCTCAAGATCTGGAGTTGTTCTGAGATAATCAATCAACAATCTCCTTTCAGCATTTTCAAGTTCAATTTCCATAGCTTGCTTGATCTCTCTTAACTCTGGATCATTTTCATCCGTTTGAAAAATAGCAGCCCTGAGATCATAGATCTTGTTCCTCCTCATTTCATTACCCAATCTGATGTACTTTAATTCTTCAGACTTTACATTGAAATCCAGAACCGTGATTCCAAGATCAGTCTTCAACCTTGTAGTTCCCTTCTGCATTTCAATCAGATTTCCATTCCAGTCTCTGTATTTTGGAACATATTTTTCAGCAGACTTTGTTCCTGTAGCAACTTTAGCTTTTAGCATATGCTCCCTTATAGAATTAGCAATAAGCTGTGTTCTTTGATTTCTAACTCTGAAGATATGCAAGACATACTGAAGTTCCTCAAATAATTTTAACTTGATTGCTTCTTCATTCACTCTATATACTGACCCATCTGCCATAAAGTATAGTAGAAAGTGAATATCTAAGCTCCTTTGATGAACTACCTGAACTGACTCCAACTTGTCTAGATTTTCTTGAGTTATACCAGAACCAAGAGATACAAGTGCAGAAGGATCTCTTGGACTGTTACCAACTCTCAAATCTCTTTTTGATCCTAAACCAGAAGTATTCCTGCCTGGTGGCTTTCCTGAACAGGCAATATTATGCTGATATCCACCAGTCACTCCTGCTCCTTCTTCCACTGGAATCTTTGCCCTTGAAAAACCAGGTAAAAGTTTACTTTGAGTCTGTACAACTTGTGTAGCAACAGAGGTTGTAACTATCATCTTGCCCTTGCTCTCTTCATCAACTTTCCCTTTTAACTTCAACTTAGCATCAAGAGAAGACTTTCTAACCAGCTTTCCAGTATCTTCTTCTTCTTCTTCTTGAATACCAGATGGTTTTTCTTTGATTACAATTCCTTTCATCACAGGCCTTGCAGACTTTGAAGTTTTAACAACTTTCTTCACTTTCTTGGACTTCACAGCTTTTAAATGTTCTTTCTGTAACAACTTCTCTTCAGCTTGAATATCCTCAAGTGTAGCTTCAGCATTCTCTTCTCGAAAAAGTTTTGCAGCCAATTCTTCATCAGTTTGTGGATTGTCAGAGAATAACAAATCCTTTGGCTTTGAACCTGAAGTACTCTGAGCATTTGAATCTATCACCAAATTTGGCTTTGACCTTGAAGACCTCCCATGTCCTTGTCTGAGATTCACATTTCTTAAGCCCTTATCAGCATTGGCTTCTTCATCATCATTTTGATCTTTCTTTGACAAAGTTTGATCTTTCTTACACTTGGTTTTAGAAACTCTCTCCCCCTTTTTGACATCATCACTGTCTTGAATCAGTATGGAGGTGATTAACTCAAGAGAATTTGCTATAGAATCAACTTTCTCAGCCAGTAAAGTCTGATTCTTTTCAACTGTACTCAGTCTGTCATTAAGATTAGATTGAGTTTTGGCAAACTGTTGAAAGAGTTTAGCATTAGCTAGTTGAGCCTTTTCCTCATGAGTGGCAACTTCTGTGCGAAGATCAACAATAGATTTCTGAGTGTCATCAAATCTATTATTCAAAGTTTTGATCTGTATCACCGTGCCTTGCAAACAAGTGAAAATTTCTGGATTTGTAATCTTTTTAGAATTGACTTCAAGAAACTTTTCTGCCCTTCCAGGAGGAAAAATACAGTCTGACTTGTACCATTCAGCAGTTTGCTTGGCCAAATAACCATCATCAATTTCATTATTAGAAGGCCCAGCAAAATCTGGTTTTTCACCTGTTTTCTGACCATCTGGCTGATGTTGTGGTTGGTCAACTCCTGTACTATTAGCTTCAACAGAATCACTCATTGATTCACTAGTAGAGGCAACAGAAAGACTAGGTTCTGGAGCAGCAATTTGTTCTTGAGCAACAATAGGTTCTTGAGCAACCTGTTTTCCTTTATCAATTGGAGTTTGCTCTGAAGAAAGAACCTTCTCTGGTTTATCAACCTCCTCACCATGAGCAGAAATATTATTGGCATCAGAGTTCAACTCAGTGTGTGATGCAACCACAGTGTCTTCAAGAACAACAGTTGGCCCATCAGCAACACCAGTATCTATAGACATTGTAACCTCCATGAGTGGTGGAGTAGATGCTTCATGATTAAAAGACATTGGAGTTTCAGCAAACTCTTCCATTGGAGATAAAACATCTCTAGCATCGTCATTGTCTTGAACCTTATCAACTTTTGGTTCAGCAACCTTGACTCCTGATTCTGGGATTTCAGGTTCTATGATAACCTCTGGCTCACCAGTAGGAATATCAAATGAGATTTTCTCTTGAGCCTCTGCAACAGGCTCATCATCAGAATCAGTCAGAATAAGCTTCCTCCTCTTAGCTTGAGGTACTGCAACCTGTTCTGCAGCTTCACTGGAACTCTCACTAGAACTGTCCTCAACCAAAGGTGGTGAAGGTCTGTTTGCCCTTTGTATGAATCTTCTAGAATAAACAGCCTTTGGAGTTGACTGTTTAGCCTTAGCACGTTCAGTGTTGATTGCAGTATGTTTCTTCCTTTTTGGCTTTGGAGGTGGTTGTGGATGAGTAGTAGAGACAGGGTTTGTTGGTTCAGTGTTCGTTTGGTCAGATTTGGTTTGAGGTTCTGTTTGTGTTGGATGTAATATGGTTTGTTCAGTGGTGGTTGGTGTGGGTTCAGGTGTTTGAGTAGGTTGAGATGGTATGTTTTGTGTACGATCAGTGGCTAAAGGTTCAGGCATAGGCTGTGGTTCTGGTTGTTCTGGTTGATGTGTATCAGAGTCTTGTGGCTGATTGACAAAATTTTGCAAAGCAAGCGGCAATGCTAAGGGAGGCAAGTCTTTTCCAACATCTTTGTTAGACATATCAGAAAATATTCTTTTAGTGACTCGAAACGGTTGAATCTCATCAGCTTCATCAACAGTTAAACCAGGAACACATGCATTGAACAATAATTGACAAAATCTAGCAAAGTACACAGTAGTAGACTCTGACAACTTATCACCCAAATTCATTAAGACATATCTACCAAAATCAAAATTACTACCATAAAGTAGAGAATACCCAATTTGTAGACTGTCCATTGGAATAGCATCCCAGTTGGTGACCTTCTTCTGGAATGTCCTTGTAATGCAATCAAAGAAAAAATTCCACTCTTTTCGCAAGTTTGGTCGCCTCACACTGCCCAACTTGGCAAGTGATTCCATGTAACCAATCTCTGTGAGCATTTCCCTCAGATTTTGCTCAGAGACAACAGCATACGAAGTATGTGTGTCAAAATCCATGACATCACGAACAGTTTGTGGAGTAATCACAAACTCTTGTTCTTCATGAGAAAAGATAATAGACGGAGTTCCATTCTCTCCTCCTTCAATATATCTTGAGTTTTGCCAGAAATTAACGACTTGGGAAGCAGATAGAGTAGCCGGTTCAACCAGCGCTTGCCCAATTTCAGAATCTCGAAGAAAATTTTGCATAAGATGAAACGGCTCTGGTGCTCGGTCATTCTCAAGTATAGCTGCATAGTTGTTAGGCACAAAACGTAGACCAAAGACAGTAAAAGGTTTAGTTGCCATTTAATCAAGAGATAAGTAAGAATCAACTGTGAAATGGTTTTGCAAGAAAGGTGTTTGTGAAAATGCCAAAGTGAAAAAACAAAGAGGTTCTCTGTGATGGTAAAGTGAATACGTGTGGATAAAAATGATTGTGACAAAAAGTAATTTGAGTTATAGTTAAAAACTAAACTCAAACGTTTTTACTTGAAAACACGCAACTGTTCCCTTGAAAAGTGTAAAAGGTAGACATAATGATGAGTTAGTGGGACAGGTGTCACACATGCAACGGTTCACTTAAGACAGGCGCAGTAAAAGCCATTATTACCGCTGTCGTTCCATTTTTCAAGACACGTTACCACTAATGACACTAATTAACAGTTGTCAACTACTCCATTTACTCCAAAATTTTCAAATTATCTTAATGAAAATATACCTTAGAGTATGTAGCACAAGCAATCAGTGTTTGTCCAATTTTCAATCTTTATCACAAAAACCCTTTCAAAAATGCACAGTCGTGATTTTCGTGTGTGAGTAGCAGAGTTTACCAAATCAATTTTTATAGCATCTAATATTTCATAGAATCCATAAATCAAAACAATAAACACTGAATGCACAAACTCTCATATTAAACACAGAGTATATGATGAATGCTAAACTCTGTAGTTCCTTAATTACAGAAATCTGAATATCTCTGTTCCAGTTTATGATCATGATTATCCACATAAGCACACAGTCATTAAAGACAAAAAGATCAGGAGATAAACATCACAGCATCATTCAGTGAGTTACATGTCAAGGATTTTCTCACAAACTCTCACATCACACAAGTGTTTAGGTGAAGTGTTTACTCTCAGATTCAATCAGTAAAAGCAGATACTACCATAAGCTTGAATGTCCACCAAATTTATACCACCTCGATTACATATATGCACAAATCAAAAGGACTTTGTTCAGGGTTGTAATTGAGTGAAATCAAACAGATGAGAAGAGATGTTTTCGAATGAGAATTTCGAACTGAACAATTTATTTGATCAAAATGTTCAGTCAAATGGTTAGTACATTTTTGTACAAGATGATCAGTATATATACATTTTTTTATTTTTTTATTTTTTTATTTTTTTATTTTTTATTTTTATTTTTTATTATTGACATATATATATATACTGAGTAAGATATCTTTTCTTGAGAAATACTCACCTGTTTGAATCAGATTTAACAAAAGAAGATAACTGCTCTTAATACTTCAGTATTCAAGAAAATGAGCAGTTAATTAGGCTCAAAAGGGTTTACTACGGGTCATGTTTATGAACAGAGTTTATGAACAGTGTTCAAAGATGTTGTGAACAGTGTTTGAAGAAAAATGGTTAATCCTAATGCCTTTATCATCTTCATGCACACATATATCACGTAGTCCCAAAATGGTTTAATGCAAGTTCTAGAGCAACATACTTACTGATGAATATCGCACAACAATAAACTCTGATTGATATAAAATGTATCAATCACTGATTCGGCTCAAAATCTCACAGGGTACAGACATGAACTGTTTCTCACCAAAATCATCAATGACACATCTCAAGTTTTAAAAT
The DNA here is from genome assembly GCA_037693485.1 of Kitagawia praeruptora. NCBI lineage: Eukaryota > Viridiplantae > Streptophyta > Magnoliopsida > Apiales > Apiaceae > Kitagawia > Kitagawia praeruptora. The sequence continues at coordinate 52,039,660 of CM075344.1, read as the reverse complement.
TTTCACAAGTGCAAACACAGAATCATCAAGAATCAAGTATAGCTTGAAAACAGAGTGTCACTAATCAGAGTTTAGAGTTCATCAATATCAGTGTCATTCATGAGAGGCAATGCATGAAGTATTCATAGATTCAGAGTTTAGGATCAAATAAACTAAGAGATGCTCTAAATATGAAACAGTATCATGCTGTGTTAACTTACTGTGCAATTTCTGATTAGATTACAGTGACTCAAAAAGAATCTTGATTTATCACTGAAAATCATGCTCTATACATTTTTCTTCATCGGTATTTTCATTCAGACAAAAATCAATTCAGAATTCACAGAGTTTAACAAACGTATTAACAGTGTATGACCAACAATCATGCTAACAGAGTTTAATTAATAAGGTTCACATAGCACTATAGCAATTTACAGAGACATGAGCAACACATTTTATTTGAAAGAGAGTCTAACCAACATGTTTAGTCAAAACCAGATACCATCCCTAGTTCATTGACCAGTCTTGTAAATGTTGCTTCACTTAGAGGCTTTGTGAAAACATCTGCTAGTTGTTGATCTGTAGGCACAAAGTGAAGCTCAATATTTCCTTCCTCTACATGCTCTCTGATAAAGTGATACCTTATGCTGATGTGCTTGGTCATTGAGTGTTGTACTGGATTACCTGTCATTGCAATAGCACTTTGATTATCACAGAAAATAGGTATCTTGGAATACCTTAATCCATAATCCAGCAGTTGATTCTTCATCCATAGAATCTGTGCACAGCAACTACCAGCAGCAATATACTCTGCTTCAGCTGTAGATGTAGATATTGACTTCTGTTTCTTACTGTACCAAGATACTAGTCTGTCACCAAGAAATTGACAACTTCCACTTGTGCTTTTTCTGTCAATCTTACATCCAGCAAAATCTGCATCAGAGTAACCAAGTAGCTTAAAGTCTGATTCTCTTGGGTACCACAGTCCTAAAGTTGCAGTTCCCTTGAGATATTTGAAAATCCTCTTCACAGCTGTTAAATGTGGTTCTCTTGGATCTGCCTGAAATCTTGCACACAGACAGGTGGCATACATGATATCAGGTCTACTAGCTGTTAAATAAAGTAGAGAACCAATCATCCCTCTGTAGCTTGTCATATCCACTGATGAACCTGTATCTTTGTCCAGTTTTGTTGCAGTTGCCATGGGAGTTGTTGCAGATGAACAGTCAAGCATGCCAAATTTCTTGAGTAGATTTCTGGTATATTTTGCTTGATTAATGAAAATTCCATCATCTGTTTGCTTCACCTGTAAGCCTAGAAAGTAGCTTAACTCACCCATCATACTCATTTGATATCTTGACTGCATGAGCTTGGCAAATTTCTTACAGAGTTTATCATTAGTAGATCCAAAAATGATATCATCTACATATATCTGTACTAAGAGCAGGTCATTACCAGATTGAAAGTAAAACAGAGTTTTGTCAATAGTACCTCTGTGAAACCCACTTTCTAGCAGAAATTTAGCAAGTGTTTCATACCATGCCCTAGGTGCCTGTTTAAGTCCATAGAGTGCCTTGTCTAACCTGTAGACATGATCTGGATATTTTGGATCTACAAAACCAGGTGGTTGTTCAACAAAAACTTCTTCTTCAAGTTTTCCATTCAGAAAAGCACTTTTCACATCCATTTGAAAAACCTTGAATTTCTTGTGAGAAGCATAGGCAAGAAACATCCTTATTGCCTCCAACCTGGCAACTGGTGCAAAAGTCTCATCATAATCTATTCCTTCCTGCTGTGAATAACCTTTAGCTACCAGTCTTGCTTTGTTCCTTGTGATCACACCATCACTGTCAGTTTTATTTCTGAAAACCCATTTAGTACCAACAATAGATCTGTTCTTTGGCCTTGGTACAAGGGTCCACACCTCATTTCTTTCAAATTCATTTAGCTCTTCTTGCATTGCTGTTATCCAGTCAGCATCTTTAAGAGCTTCTTCCACTTTCTTTGGCTCAGATTGTGACAAGAATGCATGAAACAGACATTCATTTGTTGTTGCACTTCTTGTCCTTACTCTTGCATCTGGATCACCAATTATTAAATCAGGTGTATGTGACTTTGTCCATTTTCTTGCAGAAGGCAAATTGCCTCTGTCATCATGTGATCCTCCCCCTTGATCCATGCTCTCCTGATTTTCTTGGTGTCTTTCTTCATTTTCAGATGCTCCCCCTGATTGTGACTGCTCAGAATTTGAATGATCAGAGTTTGAATCAACAGTGTTTGATTCAGAGTTATCAATTGAGTCACTATCAGTGTTTGAAGTATCACTTTGATGTGATTCTTCATGCTCCCCCTCAACTGGTTCTTCCCTTGTTTCTGATTGAAAAGTTTCTTCAGTGTTTACCAGTAGAGGTTCAGAATTGACCTTAACAGTGTTTGTCAGATCTGTATCATCCGAGTTTAATAAATCTTCATTTTCAAAGTGCAGTTGATCATGCTCATTAACATCTTCAAGTCCAGTTATTTTCTTGTCATCAAATGACACATGAATAGACTCCATGATCACTCTGGTTCTCAGATTAAAAACTCTGAATGCCTTTGTTGACAGTGGATAGCCAACAAAAATTCCTTCATCTGCCTTTAGGTCAAACTTGGTCAACTGTTCAGGATGAGTCTTCAACACAAAGCACTTGCATCCAAAAATATGAAAATATTTTAGATTTGGCTTTTTCTTCTTCACCATTTCATATGGTGTTTTACCTTGCTTGTTGATAAGAGTTGCATTTTGAGTAAAACAAGCAGTTTGAACTGCCTCTGCCCAGAAATATGTTGGCAATTTTGCTTCATCTAGCATGGTTCTGGCAGCTTCTATCAAAGTTCTGTTCTTCCTCTCCACTACACCATTTTGTTGTGGAGTACCAGGTGCAGAAAACTCTTGTTTAATTCCTTTACTCTTGCAAAATTCTTCCATTGATGAATTCCTGAATTCAGTTCCATTGTCACTTCTGATTATCTTCACTTGATTCTCTGACTCTTTGTCCAGTTGCAATATATGTTCTGTCAGTGTTAAAGCAGTTTCATCTTTCTTTGCTAGAAAATACACCCATGTATATCTGGTGTATTCATCAACAATGACTAGAGCATATTTCTTCTTTCCAAGTGACATGACATTTACTGGTCCAAAAAGATCAACATGTAGGAGATGATAAGGATCAACAATTGAAGACTCAGATTTGCTCTTGAAAGAGGTTTTTCTCTGTTTGGCCTTTTGACAAGAATCACACAGGCCTTCTACATTCAATAATGACTTTGGTAGTCCTCTTGCAAGATCATTCTTTATAAGCTCATTGATATTGTTCAGATTCAAATGAGAGAGTTTCTTGTGCCATTTCCAACTCTCTTCACTGGACATCCTTGTAGACAGACACACTGCTTTGCCATCAGTGTTTGTTGACAATTTGATTTCATAGATGTTGTTGTGTCTGTTTCCAACTAGAGCAACTTTCCCTGTAGATTTGCTGATAACTTGACAATATTCAGGCTGAAAATCTACATGATATCCTCTGTCACAGATTTGACTCACAGATAGCAAATCATGCTTGAGTCCTGGAACTAGAGCTACATTTGTGATGATGACATTTCCAAGATTAATGTTGCCATATCCCAGTGTATGTCCTATGTTGCCATCTCCATAGGAAACTTCTGGGCCAGCCTTCTCCTCATACTCTGATAGCAGGGCTTTATTTCCTGTCATGTGTCCTGAACATCCACTGTCCACGACTAAGGTACTTACCCTGGTGCCCTGCAATCACAAACAATCACTGATTATTAGTTTTAAGGATCCAGACTTGCTTGGATCCTTTGGCTTTCTTAAATCTGTTAGCTTTTGCAGCGGAATTCAAATTAACAGAGTTTAAGCTAACTTTTTCAGAGTTTACATTTGCAGAGTTTACTTTAACCCATTTCAAATTTGGTTTGGGTTCATAGTAATTATAATAAATAGCATGATAATCTCTGCAAGTGTAAATAGAATGCCAAGTACTTCCACAGTGTTTGCATAAAGTCTGTGGTCTAGTTCTCACATAATCACTCTTTACTGCAGTTTTAGAAGGCAAAGAATTAATGTTCTTATTCTTACTGCAGAAACTAGCAAGATGATTAGTGCTACCACAATTAAAGCATGTTTTCCTGGGAGCTAATGAAGCAAGCATTGGCTTAATTCCTGAGGTTATGCCTACCTTTCCATTTCTGTTTTTCTTAGGCATACTCTGTTTGTTTACAGATTTTATCTCCTTAAGCTTATGCTTGAGTTGTTTATCTGTCATTAAGCCAATGTTAGCCTCTTTAACAAAAGTTTTAGCATATGACTCTTTAACAGCCTTTTTCTGTGCTTCAGTCTTAGGTCCACCTGTTCCCATGACATTACCCTCAGATGAACAATATGGTCTTACTTTTACCTTATTTTCAAATCTAAGTTCATCTCCTACAGAGTAACCTAGACCTACTGTATCTGACTGAAACACTTCTTGAGTGTCTTTACCAGAGTGTGTCCAAGTTTTAATGATGTGTTTACTATCCTCCAATTCTGATTCTAGTTGCTTATACTTACCTAGCAACTCCTGTTCAATAAACACTGCATCATCTCTCTCTTTTTGAATTTTATTCATGTTTTCTAGCTGTTCCTCAACAAATTTATTTCTTTCTTTTAGTTGAGAACACTCAGACTTTATCCTCTCATTTTCTAATGTCTGATCCCTATAACTGATATGCAATGCTTTAAGATAAATTCTTAATTCAGTTATATTATCAGTGTTATAAGCATAGGTAGTTGGAGGTACCTTGAGATCATCATTTTCATTCTGAGTAGTAGCCATGAGAGCATAGTTGACTTCCTCATCTGAATCTGAAGTGTCTGCCCAATCTCTGCCTTTGGTGTAGAGTGCCTTTTCAGTTTTACCCTTTTTGCACTCAGGAGCATAGTGACCCATCTCCTTACACTTGTAGCATTGAATTTCAGACTTATCTTTCTTTCCAGATTTGAAGTCCTTTCCTTCAGATTTCTTGAAATTCTTCTTATCAAACTTTGAGTAGTCCTTGGAGAATTTCTTTCCCTTCTTGAAGTTCTTGTATCCCATCTTCTTGAAGGTCTTTACCATCAATGCAGCCATTTGCATCATTTCTTCATCATCTTCAGAATCAGATGAATCATCTGTGTTTGAGTCAACATCAGTGTTTGATGACTCATTCTCTGAATGGATGACTAAGGCTTTCCCTTTTGCCTTTCTCCTTGATGCCTCCTTCTTTGATGATTTCTCCTCAACCTTGAGAGCAACAGACTTTGACTTTCTACTAGATCTTTTGTTTCTCTGCTCCAATTCCAATTCATGGGTTTTGAGCAGACCATAAATTTCATCAATCTCTGTTTCACCAAGTTCATAATTATCTCTAATAGTGGTCGTTTTCACATCCCACTTTTCAGGTAGAGAGAGAAGAAATTTGAGATTTGAATCTTCCAAATCATACTCTTTATTCACCAATGACAAATCATTGAGCAGTTTACAGAATCTGTCAAATGTTTCTGTCATGGTTTCATCAGGTTTTGCCTCAAAATGCTCATACTCCTGTGTGAGTATGTTCCTTCTGTTCTTCTTAATTGTAGGTGTTCCTTGACATCTAACCTCAAGTGCATCCCATATCTCCTTTGCAGTTGTGCAGTTTATCACTTTATTAGACATAACATTGTCTAATGCACTGTGAAGTAAATGCCTTACCTTCGCATCCTTTGCAATAGATGAAAGATCCTCAACAGATAAATCTTTCTTCTCTTTTGGTATGACTTTTGGTTCCTCACCAGCAGCAGCAGCAGATAACTTTGTAGGTTTGTGAGGACCTTCATAAATTCTGTCCAGATATTCTGGATCTGTAGCCTCCAGAAACATGGTCATTTTCACCTTCCAAATTGCATACTCCAATGGCCTCAGGATAGGAACCCTAATTGTTTCATACCTACTTACAGTAGTAGGGGCTTTTTCAGATGGTGGAGGTATCTCTGCCATTGATTACTATTGTGTTTGGATCTTTAACTGTAATAAAGTAACAGATACCGCTCTGATACCACTTGTTAGGACGATTACACAATAAATAATCAAGAACTGTATAAATAAGTAACAAGAACACACGTTTTAACTCTTTAAAAACTGTTTGGAATTAATAATTCCTCTCTCGGTGATGTAAAGTATCACAGAGAGCTGCTTAGGTTACAAGAATGATGTTCGTCCACGTTCGATACCCTTCTAGGGTTAACCTAACTGTATTTATAAGATATACAGCTACGTACAATCGTAAATTGATTCTCCTAAAATTAAGCTATACAATTGATATCAATTACGATTGCTACACGTCTTCTAAGTCAACTCGATCTCTTTGACAGCTATCCAATCTTCAAAGATATCGCTTCCATATTAATATTAAATTAATCTTCAAACTCTGTTGACTTGTAGACGCTCCCAGTAGACAGACTTTAGCAAACTCTGTTCTCTCCACGCTAACAGTGTTTGCGCTTCCATGTATTCAGCTATCAGTGTTTACGCTCTCTTCTGTCAGCGTTTGCGCTTCCAGCAATCAGCGTATGCTTAAACACTGCTTTCAATAACAAGTTAAACTCTCTTTACCTGAAACACTTAAACACTGACATTAAATCACATCAATTATATCTAACAAACAAACCATGTTAGCTGCAATGATGAAGCATATGGGTCTCTCTCTACCTGATGAATCTTCACTCCCAAAGGACATTTCTACAGCCTCTGTGCCTGACAACAAGCCTAAGGGGGAGAAGAAGGCTAGGAACTCAAATTCTAAGGGGGAGACAAAGGGAGAGAAAGGCATAATAATCAAAGAGGGTGGTCAACAAAGGGTTTCTAAGTCTCTAGCAAATGTGCCTGGCAAGGGAAAAGCCAAAGTAGATGAGCCTCCATCTATCTTGCCAGTTGTCACCCTACCAACTGTGCACATCACTACTCCTGGAGGACAAAAGCAATCCATAACTACCACAGTGGTTGCAGGGAGTATGCCATCTGACAAACCTCAAATCTCTATATCTGAGAGTGCCAAGCCTGTAGAAGTCAAAGTTGTTACTGAGGCCAAGCTACAAGAAGTTGCTAACTCCAATGACTATCATGATAAAGCCTTCTTGGAGTTTCTGAAAGCCATAAGGGAACAGGTTGGTGACACTCAGTTTTATCTGAGGGAGGTGAAGAAGCAGATAGACTACATCACTGTCATCCCCAAGAAAGTCAACAATATATGGGTCAAGGAGATAGTGATGGTTTCCAAACTAAAGATATGGCATCTAACATACCAGACTCTACAAGACCTAAAGCACTCAGAGATAGATGCCATACTTGAGATCATTGAGAAGAAAGATGAGAACAGCAAGAGTCTGTTTGATGATTTGAGGAATGGTCAACCTACAAGGCTACCAGAAGTGATCAAGAAGCCATGGACAATTATTTATCAGTCTGGTACCAGAATTGAAGATATCAAGCAATTGGTCATTCCTCATGATCTCACCTCCAGAAATCACAGACTGATCATTGCTATCATTGATCAATTACAGAAGAAGGTTGGAGCCAGAAATGCTGAAGAAATTGAGGCACTGCATATCCTCAGAACCTATATTGCAACTGGTGAAATTCCAGAGATGGCTCAACCTAGGAGAAATAAGGATGATGATTCTGAAGACAAAGGTGATGGGAGGAGAAGACATCACAGGAGAGATAAGGGTGATGAAGATAAGAAGAAAAAGGGGGACAAGGATAAAAAGAATGATGATGACCAAGGTAAAACATATGTGAGAAAGAGTGGAAGACAGCAAGCCTTAGGCAATGCTAGCAGTAATCTCACCACAACACAAGACTCTAAGTCTAGGGTGAATACTGTTAGTAGTGACCTAGCAAAATCTACATCTATGGCTTCTGCAACTGTCTTACCATCTCAAGAAAAGAAGAAGATTCAAGTCAAGAAACCATGTGTATGTTTCAGAAAGCAATCTGCTAATGGAATACTACTATGGTCTACCAACCAAGGTCAGAGATTTCTGCCAAGCAACCATGTCAAGAGGATAAAATTTAAACATGCTGCAAGGAGAGTGAAGCTATCCAAATCTAGAGCCCTAACAATCATTCCAGGATTGAAACTCCAGCCACTTGATGAAGACTTTGATGAAGAGCAACTGCAATTTCTAAGAGCTCAAAAGATATGCTATGCTGCAATTGTGGATGATCACCTTGTAATCAAGTACACTGATGGGAAAGAAATGAAATTCAAAAAGGGGGTTGTCAACATTGGGGTAAATTGTATGAGATAGAAAGAATCATTGCATTGCTGGATTCTAAAGACAAGGTGGAGAAAGTATGGAAGCTGGAATTGATTGACTTTGTGAAAATGAAGAAAGACTATGCTGAGAAGATAAGAAAGGGCTGCTATGAGAAATGGTTAGAAAGGGAGAAAGAAATTGATAGACTGGAGATTGAAGCAGAAAAGCTAAGGGCAAAGGGATTGTGTAGAGTTCAGTTTGATCCCTATGTGGTGAAGTATAGGAGAAGAAATGGAGACAATGTCAATATAAGAATGAACCTACTCAGTCACTATCCTGCCAACATTCTGAAGCCAGTGCTTGAAGATTTCAAAAACTCTATTATGATTGAAGAATTGGATGCTATGACAGAAATCATGAGAGCAGTAGATGAGATTGCAAGAAAGGAGAAAGAAAGGAAACAGAAAGCATATGATGATCTACAAGCCAAAGCAATGGAGATGCAATCAAAAGAAAATGGCTAGTACCTCATCATACTGTAAGAGTATTTATCTTGCAATTTCATTTATGTGTTCAATCAAAACACATACCTATACTTTTAAAGTTTTATCTTTATGTATGTTAGGCTTGTTATCAGACATGAAATTGTGACTAAGGGTCTCACTCACAATTTGGGGGAGATTGTTAGTTACAGAGGCATGCCTGTACACATCTAATAACAAGTCTAATTGTTTGTAATGCTTTGCATTACTTACTTGACCTCTTAACTGAGGGAACCTCTAGTTGTAGAGTTTCTGTTTGTATTGTACTTGTAATAGGCATCAAATCCTAGTTGTGTAACTGTACAAATAGGGTCTAGAATAATGCTTGAAAGAAGTTCCATGGTTCATGCCTCAAGCAAGGAGTTAAAGACTGCCAAATAATCACAGTTGGGATTTGAAGAAATGAAGAATTTGCCTAAGTACCAATTCGAGAAGTATATTTGTCTATTCGAGAAGTCCAGCATTCGAGAAGTCAGAGATTCGATATCTCAAGACACTATTCGATATCTCTGAATACACTGTTCGATATCTCATTCGATATCTCAGGGATTCGATATGTCTACTACTCTATTCGAGATCTCAAGAAGTCAACAAGTCAAGATGGTATTCGAGTTCTCAAAGAGTCAACAAGTCAAAGTTCCATTCGATATCTCAAAGACTCAGAAAGCTATTCGACAACTCGAGGATTCGATAAGTCAAATGCTCTATTCGACAACTCAAGGAATCCTGATGGAAAAGAGCTATTCGAGAAGTGGTTCGATATGTCACTATAACAGTATTCGAGAACTCAGAGTTATCGATCAAGTCAATTCTAGTTCTCGAATCACTTACTTAGTCACTTCTCGAATACATTCTTGGAGACAAAATACTGAAGAAATTGTACAAGTCAGAAACCTGCAACAAGCCAATGCACTTTATGGACCACAATCTGTAACGTGCTCTGGAAAGCCTACAAGGAAGCTTGGAGAGATATAGAAGAGACAAGGAGCTAAAGAAGTGGATCTAAACAGGCTTTGCAAAGTCAAATCTGTAACCGTTTGGACACTTACTCAAAAAGGATAGACAGACTAGAAAGTAATTTGTTTAGCTACCTTATTTGCAGTAAGTGGGCTGTATCCATGTTCTATAAGGACACAGCCTCACTTCATAACTTAGTAACTTTTGCGAGTCTAGTTTTTCATACACTGTAAGCTATATCTCTCTGAGAAAAACGAAGCTGAGAATACTACCATTTGTATTCACAGATTGTAGCAACCTTTATCTAATATACATTAGATTAAAGTGATATTGCGTGTTGTGTTGTTTATTTATCCGCACCTTCACTTCTACACACACAGGCACTTATCTGCTACATAGACTCAATCAAGAAAAGTTCAAGAATCCATTCACCCCCCCCCCTCTGTATTCTTTTACCGTATTCAATACTCAACACCAAGACATCGTATGTTTGCTTTGATTCTTAAGTTGATGTAGCATAAGAGGACTTGTGTGTGTGGTGTTGTGTTAGTATTGATCTTTTGCATGGTTAGATGAATTTTGTGGGTATATTCACTATAAACCCTCACGAGACAACACTCATCCTACTAGGACTGCCTAGGGGTTTAACGGCTTGTTGCATATGCTCAATGCAATCGTGTCATCTACGAAAGTGATGTTTGTTAGGACTTAGTTTTTATTTTACTTATTTGCCCGAGGACGTGCAAATGCTTAGTGTGGGGATGTTTGATAGAATATATTTTTATATATATTTTAGATGATTTTATTCTCATATTTATTGTGTTTTGCATTGATTTGGATTTTTATTTAATAGATTTGATTGTTTTATTGTAGTAAATAAAGAATTCATAACTTGGAAGGATTTGGAGCAAAAAGAGCAAATTTGGAGATAAAATAGATGAAATTTCGGAATTATTGGACTAGATGGGCTGCTGCACTGTTTAGGCCATATCTTGAGTTCCAGAAGTCCGTTTTGGACGATCTTACTGTCCACGTGAAGATAACGAGATTTTCTATCATTCTAAAGTGGTCCAGAGGTCCAATTACAGTTGGAACGTTCCAGAATTACTGAAGAAAAGACAGCTGCGAATTTTCCTTTAAAACAGAATCAGTTTAGGAAACGTAATTCTATTATAATTCTGATTTGGTATTTTCTTGCTGGGCAAGACTTGGAGTGCCTATATAAACATATCTTGGGACACATTATGAAGGATGGAATATTAGATCAGATAATATAGTTTAGAGTAGATTAGTATTATTATTAGTTGGAGATGTAGAGAAACACCATGACTCTTCTTTTGGGTGACAACATTGAAGTTTGAAGGTTTTGTTCTCTTAATCTTTTCTTTGTTCTTATTAGTTTAATTATGTTTTCTTGTTTTAATAGTTGTTTTACTTGTTTAATTATTAGCGAGTAGTTATTTCTATGGCTTAAAGGGAAGCCATGTTTGCACTAATATTGGCATGATTTTCATAGTGATTTGATTGGTTATGGTTAATTCTGATTGATATGTTTTAATCGTTAATTTGTGTAATCGGACGATATCATGGATTAATTATATGCAAATAGGGGTATGGATCGAGAGATTTACTTACTAGAGACACACATACGATTAGCAGAATTGAATTTGAGTGCTGAAGCATCATTGGATTTCTGAGAGCGTTAATGCTTGGAAGAGATTAACTTGACTCTAATTACCTGATTGATTGAATTACTAAAAGTGGTTAATTGTGTTGAATGTTTCGAGAGTGTTAATGCTTGGAAGAGATTAACATACTCTAGTTATAGGATCACATTGATTGCTTTAGCTTAAGAGCCAATTGTGTAAGCATGGTGGACCTGATTGCCCTAGGTTTTAAATAATTTGTTTATCATCTGTTTAGTTAGTGCTAATTTAGTTTAATTAGTTAATTAATAATTTCACATATTTGTCTGACCCTTGAAACAATTAGCGATAACTGAAAATGAATTAGTAGAACCTGTCTCCTTGTGGATTCGACCCGCTTGCCATCTGTACTAGAAATAGACACCGTGCGCTTGCAGTTAGGTATAATTTAACACATCATTGTATTGCTATCTTTCTCAATTTTGTTTTAGAGTAGTTTTAATTTTGCTAATTTAACCTTCGAGCTTCCTTGCCATAGGCTGATCTCGGGATTGGCTGCTTTGTTGAGGTTTGTTAATTGTTTACTATGAGATTGTTTATGATGTTTTGCCAATTTTTGGTAGTTTTCTCATTCATCTTGGCAATTTGTTTTATTATATTCAAAAAACATAGACTTATATTCAACTTATCTCTATTCTGGATTCCTTACAAATATTGGTCAGCAAGATTAGTGTAACAACCTGATTTTTTTATAATAATTTTTATAAAAATATTGATAAGATATGAAAAGATTACTATTGTGAACTCGCATGCATGCTAAGTTGTCCAAATTATTTGTGTGCTTTTTTTTACTTATTCTTTTAGTGGCAAAATATTAGAATTATATTAAAGTGTAAAGCTGAAAGGACATGTGTGTGTGATAATGAGTTAATAAATCAAATTTTGTAATTATATTGACATCAATGCACCCATCAGTTACTTTACACACAGTTGTGTGTCTACATGGTTTTGTTAGTATATAAAAAGAGGAGAGGGGTAGTAAATAAATGAGGAAAAAAGCAAACTATTGAGGTCAGTCCCTTTACTTCCATTATTTTTGTATTAGAATGTCTTGTATGCATGTTCTGTAGGTCAAATATTACTACAATGCCTTGAAATCCGATTATATTTTGTATGCTTAGCAAGCCAGCATCCCCTGCCTCTTTTGTGGTTGTATCTAAATATATGATTGTTTAAATGGAGGAGAATAGAATTTATGTTGTTATGATAAAGAAGGCATCTGTCATAAAATTCTTTGAACACATGTGCATGTTTCAATTTGAGATATAAGAATTGCATATGTGTGGGCACTCATCTGAGTTTCTTTCCTGTATCTTTTAGGGTGTCAACGCCATAATGGAATAGTTTAAAAGAAAGGAAATCTTTTGTTCTAAAATCAAAGTAGTGATTTTGAGTAAATTTGTCTAACCTCTAATATTTAATATTTAGGCACTTTCTTCACACATCTGTTTTTTTTTATGTGCTTAGTATTATTCATTTTATGACTACATGCATGTTTGGCAACTTGATTCATTAATTAAATTATGAATGCTACTTTACGTTTACTTATCATAAGATCTTGGATAAATAATTCATGCCTCTTCCTGTTAAATAAAATATTAGGTGTTCAAGTACTTATTCCCGAATTTTTGTGCTAATTGAGGTAAGTTTTCTATCCGAACTTTCTAGTTATTTCGAATTTATATTTAAATGTTTTAAGTTATGAAATTATATGTGATTATGTTTCCACTCTATTTTATTTATATAAAATTTGGGTCAAGTGCAATTATTTTGAAGAGTATGATTTTAGATTTTATAAGAAAATATGAGCTTTGACACCCCAGTTGAATCTATGATATGAACCCCTTAGTATCTGCGCATAGTTCTGGAACTAAATTCTGATACCTCTCTAGGGCGCACTTTGGTGCAACTTCTGATACCTTAGTGAGGGACGCAATACTAAATTCTGAACCGCGTCACCGGTTTATAGTGACTTCTGAACTTCTGGACCGTGTCACCGGTTTGTAGTGACCTTAGTTAGACTGGTGGTTAAAAAAGTTATCGTTTTGTGAGTTATGAATTTCTGAAAATTATTATCATTTTATACTGTATTTTATTTATTGGATTTGACATGCTGGTTTGTTTGGTTAGTTTGCTTGCTGGGCTTTTTAGCTCACCCTCTTAATATTTCAGGTTTTTTTCAGTTCGTTGAATTTGCAAGGAGCGTGTAGTTGGATTATTTTTATGTAAATTGTGTCTCATATTTTGGATAGCTACGCTTCTTTTTTTTATATGACTCAGCTTGTAATAGAATTGAAATAGTTTCTGTTAGAATTTTCGAGATTAAATTTTGTATTTCACTATTGGCTCGAACTAACATTCCGAAAAAGTGGGGGATGTTACAATTAGTTTAATATTTGGTCAGTTTCAATGAACTGGTAGTATATTCTCAAATATGCCAGACTTGAATGAAACTTGGATGAGTACAACTTGTAAAGATCTTCTCATGCTCACCACCATTCTTCAATTTTTGACTAACCTTCTTCCATGGTTACCACAAGTAATTAATTAACTGATCCTACCTGGGATGTCTTCTTGGGACATCACAGTAACTTTATTGCCAATCTTTACTTTTCTTTAGTTCAAGCAGGAATTCTAACCTTCGGAGATAATCCTGTACTTAAAAAGGGCCAAGAAATTTACTATGTTATTTGAACACAAAGAGTCAAAGACATGTAAAATATAGGCGGTTGCTGAAATCTAAAACGATTTCCAGAGCAATTGGGTAATATGAAAGGCTTAAAAATGCTTGATGCAAGTTATACTGCAATTGAGCAACTGCCAGATTCAGTTGCCCACCTAATGGAATTGGTTGAATTAAAACTGGTCATTTGCAAGAAGCTTAGAAAGTTACCTGAACAGTTTGGTGAAATGGAAGGCTTAAGGTCGGTTGATGCAAGCTGTAGTGCAATTGAACAACTGCATGATTCGTTTGGTCACCTTATTAACTTGGTCGATCTGCAATTGTCTAATTGCCAAAACCTTACAAGTCTTTCAAATAGCACATGGAAGCTAAAGTTGCTAAAAATACTACATCTGGGTGGCAGTTCAAAGTTGGAGCAATTGCCCGAGCAGTTGGGGAAGATGCAATGCTTAGAATATCTTAATGCGTCTTCTACAGCAATTGAAGAAGTACCAATTCTGTAGGGATGCTGAGTAGGTTACAAATTTTGAATTAAAATGCTTAAAAATCTGCCAGATAGCATATGGAATCTTACATTATTTGCATATTTAAATCTTCACCAAGAGGGCACCATTAGAATTAATCAGCATGATACGATAAAATATATGAAGTTGGAATATTTAAGTCTGCCATGTACTATAAGATTCTTGTTCCCTATGATTTTAAGTTTTTCTTTTATGAAAAGGTTAACTCTTAGATGAGGGACAGAGTTTCGCCTCAGCCAAATAGTGTAGCTGAAAGGCATATGATGTAGCCTATTTGTATTTCGAGGATACAACTCAACTTAAACAAGATTGTAATAGTAAATAGTATATAGACTGTCACAAGGAATCTCAGATTGTATTATCTGTCAGAAGAAAAAGATCAAGGTCAATCTACAGACTTGGGGAATTACTACATTGAAAGAAGCTCAGACATCTGATCAAGCCTCAGTGGAGTATTCGTTAAGAAGTGGATTCGTTTAAAGTGATAGAGATTTCAAGGTGACAGAGTCAGTACAGAAGAATTAAAAAGAGAGAGAGAAGAATAGAAAAGGAACCAGATTTTAAAGTCAAAAATAAAGAAAAGCCGTTGAAGTTAGTCGTTCATGAACCAGACCGTGCATCGAGCGTCAGCAGAAATTCGGTGGTACTTCTTTATTACTTTCAGTGGTTCGAGAAAAAGAATTTGTGCTATCAATAGATTTATATTAATTCTTATTTAATTAACATATTTATGTAATTTATTTAATTAATAAATTAATTCATTCTGAATTAATTTATTTATTAAATTAATTATCATGTTAATTAACGTTGAATTAATGTATTAATCTAAATTGATTTAATTAAGTAATTAATGAATTAATCATTATTTGTTTAAATGATTAATTGATTAAGTAATTAATTAAATTAAAACAAAAGAGATTTGGGTTATGAATTTGCATGGGCTGAATCCTAAAGAAATGAACTGGGCCGGTTGAAAAGCCATTGGACTTAAGGCCCAACAGTAGTGCAAAATTATCAAAAGCTGGGTGACTAAGTTGAAATTTTGTGTGTGAACACAAAATTCACAAATTGTTCACGTATGTGAATATTGTTGTCTGATCAAGCCATGTGCTGCTGTCGGTAAAGTTCTTTCACTCGCCTGGAACGCGCGTGTCTTCCACGCGCCGGATTTAAAAAGAAACATCGCCCGCGTGTTCCTCACTCTGGCCTTCCTGCAACTGGTCTTCGTATGGCAGCTGTGTTCAGTTTGTACATAAAAGAATTAATCCGGAAGAGGCAGTGTTTATTTAATTCATTTACAGACTATCTTGATAGTCACACCGTTAGTCTGTTTTTAAAGAGGATAGTCACACCGATAGTCTTCAAGAGTAATTGATAGTCTGTATTATTAAATGGATAGTCTACAAGCCATTTAATAGTCTATCAATGATAGTCACACCGGTAGTCTGCAGCTCAACTGGATAGTCTGCAATGCATTTGATAGTCTCTGGATAGTCTAAACAAGTGTTAAAGTAAAGGCAGGAGATGTGTTTGTTGGTTTTTAATATAAAAACAAAACACACGCAGAAGCATAAAAGACAGACATACACACGGACAAGAAAACCCAGCAGCCTTATCTCTCTCAACAAAAACAAGAACGCACAGCTCAAATTAAATTCTGTAAAATCAAGTTCATCTCCTTTGTAATATTTTATCCGGTGGAACTTGATTATTTGTGATTCTTGTACTACTAGCGAATTAAGTTTCCTAGTTCTTATCTTGATTTTTATTAACTAAATTAGAAAAGTTCATGTCGAATTTTCTAATTAGTTATTAATTACTTGATAATAATCTGTACTGAAATTGTAACACCCATCAAGTTAATATATTGTTATATTCAACTTGAAAATTTGTTTCAATTTATTCCGCATAAATTTGTCTAAATCAAATTTTATTTAAAAGACAAATTTCGATAAATTGGTATAGATTGTATTCAACCCCCCCTTCTACAATCTTATCGGACCTAACAATTGGTATCAGAGCCTATTGATTGATACACAAATCAAGATCCTATTTTTATTCAATCAAAAATTTATCTCGAATTTTTAACTCACTTAAAAATTCATCATGTCTTCAAAAGCCATTGTTAAGATACCCATATTTGACAAGGAAAATTATGAATTGTGGAAAAAGAAAATGACCCTTTTTCTTCAAGTGGCCAATCCTAAATATTTAGGAATATTGAAAACCGGGCCAATAATTCATATGGTTACAGAAGAGGAAGTAATTGTGGGTGGAGTTGTTGAATTTGCTGAAAGGACGTATCCAAAGGACCCTAATAATTATACCCCTGCTGAAAAGGAGGAAGCTACCCTGGATATGAATCTACAGCTGATTTTGGTGGAATCCCTAGATTTAATCATGCACAATCATGTTGTTAATTGTAAAGATGCGAAGCATATCTGGGATACCATTTTGACAATAAATGAGGAAAGGGTAGATGACACTTCTACTGCTTTGGTTGGTGAAGCCTCGGTGAAGATGGAAGCTAAGGTTGTTCAACCTTACAGCTCTGAAAAGGAGGTGATTGTAGCAGAATATGGGAAGACAGCTGCAAATCAGGGTTGTGGAGAATTTTATTCATTAGAGGAGTTGGAGCAGTTGGAGGATGAGTCAGTGGCAATGATTGTAAGGCAATTTGATAATTTCAGATTTAGAAAAAGTCCAAATTTCAGATTCAAGTCTACTGAGAATAGATTCCAGCATGGAAGTTTTTCATCAAGTAGCACAAGGGGTGGCTACGAAACTGGGATGGTAGACAGAAGCAGGATCAGGTGTTTTAAATGCAATGAAATTGGACACTTTGCAACTGAGTGTCATCAACCTCAACAAGATGCAAGGAGAGAGTATGCATCTGGAAAGAAGAACACAGACACAGCCTATGTGGTACAAGGTAAAAGCTGGGATGACACAGACAGCGAAAATGAAGAGTTTGATGATTTTGCACTGGTGGCAAATGCTGATACATCAACTCGTTATACTACTCCGGTAATTCTTACTGACGCTGAGTTGATTCGTAGCTTACGTGATTCCTTAATTAATGCACAAAATGAAAATGCTAGAATAGTTCTGTTAAACACTAATCTTGAAAATGAAGTGTTAGAACTAAAAAAAGTGCCTGATAATCAAGATCAGCAAATAAAAGAAATAGCTCGACTTAACCACAGAGAAAAGTCGATATCAGAATACATGTTAAAACAAGTTGCTAAAGTTGCTGAACTTGAAACTAAGATAAAGGAGAAGGATGTCAAATTATCTGCTTGTTTTAATTCTGTTAAAATTTCTAAAGAGTTATTCAATAAACAAGCTGTAGAACGAACCGTAGGAATAGGGTTTGGCTACAACGAGGCTATTGGAATGTTAGGCATAAATTCCCCTAATCCTGTTAGTGCTAAAGAAAGGGGAATACCACATGTGCTTAAGGATGTTGAAGATCCACTCTTTAAGAAGTCTATTGCAGAGCCTCTAGATTTGACTTCTCTTGTTATTCAAGAGGAGATGCGTACTGAGGATATTGCTAGTGGAAGTGTCCAACTTAATGAAAAATCTGTTAAGGCACCTACAACCAAAAATGTTAAATCTAATAAGGTTGTTTCTATGAAACCAGTTAAGTTTGTTGAGTCAACCAGTTCGTCTAAAATTGGGTTAGGTGATAACAAGTTGAAAAAGGACAATAACATATCTAACATGAATACCATGCCTATTATTGATTCTTCTCATAAAGCATGTGGTGTTGTCAATTGTATGTCTTGTGCTTTTAATGTCATGTCTGCTTACTTTAATGGTAATCATGCATGTGATGATAAGACTACTCCTCGACAACATATGAACAGGAACAACAATGTTAGATCAAAGAATGCTAGTCCTCCTCATGTTAGGAGAGAGACATTTGTACCAAAGCCTAAACAAAGTTTTATTAAGGATGTTTACAAGGTCAAATGTCCAGTCATTGAAAAGAATGTTATTGCTGCTAAAGAGACATGGATACCCAAGATAAAACAAAAGATTGTCAAATCTGTTTATAGGGTTAAATGTCTATTGTTTAATGATGAAATTGGTGTCAAGGTCAAGAATGTGGTTTTGCCTGACAAAGGCCAATTTTTCAAGTACTCTGGACCCAACCAAGCTTGGGTCCCGAAGAAAGTTTAACCGTTTTGGCATTGCAGGGTGTGTAACAGGTAGATCGTGTTATGTGGATTCTGGACAGTGGATGTTCAAGGCATATGACCGAAGATAGAGCCCTGCTGTCAAGAGTGGTGAAGGTAACTGGCCAAGTAGTATCCCTTGGAGATAACAGCAAGGGTATGACCGAGGGTCATGGCTATTCAATAGCTAGGAATGTTGTCAGTAATAAAGCATCTTTTACAAGATGAAGAGCCTACTATTCGAGGAATAAGGAAAGAGAACTTATCTGTAGCTGACATGGAATCTAAGTCAAAGGTGAAGTCAACAAGGTCAAATCTAAAGCTTCATCAGACAGGAGTTCAGCTATGACATAAGGAGGTCTCTCACCTGAATGTCATATCAAGAGATTCTTTCCTGGAAATCGAATCAGTAAAGGAGACTACCTCATCTGGAATTAATGTAAAATAAAATTATGAGGCATGTCATAAAGAGAAGTCAAAGAAGCATCACACAGAAGTTGTAGATCAAAGAAAAATATACTTTAGTGGTGATGACTGATGACTTCTCTCAACAAACAAGTTGTTGTTCAGACAATCTGAAGACAAGACACCACTGATGGTGATTGATCACATCTAGAAGAGTTTCAGGAAGCAAAACTGACTATGACAACTTGGAGACCAGATTACAGGACCTATCAATTAGTGTTCTGGATTATTTCTGCACCTTCAGGAGTATTAATGCTGAAGCAGTCAATAGTTTGCTACTGACATGATCGAACCCTGATCAGTAAGAAATATAGGAAGACTTCACAAGTATGAAGGAAATTGTTTTGCAATATTAAATGAAAGTGAGCATCCTGGCAATCAGCTAATGCTCAAGAGGATAATTTCCTTGGTTACTCAATGGAGTCTATAACCTACAGGGTGATTGTTATTAATCAAAAGAAGGTGATTAAAAGTCTTAGTGATGTTCAACAACTTCTAGCTCCCAGCTGTCAATGGTGATGATTATTCAGATCCAACCAATGTGAAGCATGGAGAATCTTCATGAATACCCAACAACAGCTTAGAGGGAGCAACTGAATGATCAACAAGTCAACTCAACACCACATTGAAAATCAAAGGACACTATGAGAACATGTCTGCCAAGACAAAGAATGTTGACTTAATTAATTCTTGTCCTAATTCTTAGTGTTCATAATGGTGGAAGTAAAAGACTAGCAGAGCTTCAAGTACCAATGATTATTTCGTTGGTTTTCTTTTAGAAGAAACTAATTAAGCTACAAAGGCTCTGAAAGATCCAGACTGAGTGATTGCAATGCAAGATGATCTCAATCAGTACAGAAAGCAGATTGTAGGGAAGCTGGTATCCAGACCAAAGAATAAGGTTGTATTTGGTACAAGGATAACCAGAAGTCTACCTGGATGATGTCAAGGCATTGTTATGAGGGACAAAGCCAAACTGGATGCAAGGTTACAAGCAGATAAGACAATATATCTGACAAGAAGCACCAGTGACAAGACTTGAGGATATCAGGCACCTGTTGTACATTCATGATCATAATGGACATCTGGACCTACAGAATCTGGATGCTAGAGGAATGTGAACAAGTGCAATCCTGGTTATTGAGATAATTGAAGATCTCTACAGGTTAGTATGAACTGGTATAATCACTCAAGCAAGCATGGAAGACATGGTATGACACTCTAACTATAATTTAACATATGGTATCAATTTTTAACAGTTGGTATCTTTTAACAATTGGTGTCATATTTATAGAACTCTCTACATCTTTAGGCACAAACATAAATAATATGTACGTGCAATGATATCCTAATTATATTATATGTTGGTCTACTAACTATAAATTAATATCAAGATATTTGTTGTTTTGATGTTGGTAAAGTTGCAATTCTTTTGATTTGCTTTAGTAAGCCAAAAGAATGATGACAATAAAAATAAGTCAAGGATCTTTTGTTTCTGTTCAAAAGATTCTAGACCTGTCAAGACTCTCTGCCAACACACCACTATAGCTGGCTTTTGACCTATTAGTTTGGACCTAACAAGTTGGTAGTCAAAAATCTTAAGCTGACCCAAATCTGAGGAAATGGTACCCTAAAGATATTTGATCCAACAAGTTCAAGATCTACTAGTTAGGACCTAATCAGGCTATAGAGGAATCATCGGCTCATTATCTTATTCAATTGCTAATAGATCACTTACACACATATTATATTCTCAATATGCAATTGTGCAAGGTCCCAAGTGGAACCTAGAGAATCTATTCTTGTAGTTATTACAATTGATTTTCAGATGTCTTCAGTTGGACCCAAATCTTCGGAGATGGTACCTAGAGACATCAGTTCTGACATGTTTTGCTGCATAGAGACAGATCAATGAGTTGTACGGAAGTAGGAAAACACAAGGAAACAATTTCATCTTCAACAACTCTGTGGAACACTCAAGGCTAAGCATCTTGCATAAGGTATCAATTCTTTTGAGAGAGCATATCTTTAGTAAAGAATAACTTGCAGATATGTTTGCTAAATCACTTGATGAAATTAATTTTTCAAGATTGGTTTGTAAATTTGGGATTTTATTAATGCTATATGATTTGTAAATCCCATCTGTTAAGTAATTCTTAAATGATTTTACAAGTATTCAATTGTCAATATTGAAAGGACTTGTGAACTTATTTACATCCAGACCTCAAGCTGAAAATTATATGTTGAATGATTGCCATGTGTATAATTGTAATATATTTGAGTGGTGATTATTTAAGGATAATTTAAATATTTAAATGCTAAAATCTAACTCATAGAGATTTAGTATTTAATTATTTAATTATTTATTTTGATTAATATGAGTTATAGAACCTAAAGTAATTCAAGTTAGTATTTGCTCTATACCTCATTTATCAAAATAAATTGGAATCATAACTAATTTGGACCTATCTTTAGTGGTCTTCAATTAGTTGTGAGATGTTAATTCTAGTGAACTTATTAATGCATCATTTTCAGAAATTCACTATAATTAATATCATGGTTCTAACAATTGGTTGTATTGAAGTTTTGACTTATATCAGTTAATGATATTTAGTTAGAATTCTATTTAGTAACTAATTGTGAGATGTATTGGTTTGAGTGAAATTACTTAGAACTCCTCTAAGTAATCATTGTATTATCTTTTGAAATTCATTCATTCTACTATACAAGGTGTGAAAATTATCTAAGTAAAACTATGGATATTGTAATATCTAAAGTTACCATAGTTCAGTTACTTCGAATAATTTTTATGCTTATTTGCAAGCTTCTAATCACTTTGAGAATGAATGTTGTGTACAATGGATCAAGGTGTGCTGGACTTAGAATATCATTTCTAAGATTGCAGACAAGACAACTTTGGTAATTAAATCTTATCTATAGAACCAAGGTTGTCTACCAACAAACAGTTGTTAGGAGTTAACAATTGTTGTTATCGAGGAGTTGCCTTAAATTCATAAGTTTAAAATATTAATGATGATAATTATCCAAGTGATAGTGGTGGAAACAATTTTAATATTGGAGATACCCATATCACTGGAAAAGAATCATCAAGTCAATCTGGTAATAACTCGGAGGAAGTCAACAAAGGATCAACTAGTCAAACACAACATCACAATGAAGAACAAGACGATTCATCAAGATCTAACTTTCTCGAACAGTCTATTTGGAATAGAGCTGATCATTGGTGATCCAGATGTTGGAGTAAGAACTAGAAGGGCTTCTCAGAATCAAGGTATAAAATCTAAGGAATCTGAGATAGCACTTGCTGATCCTGAACAACAACAAGCATGGAAGCTGGTGCCCAGATCTAAGCACCAAGTAAATGGTATGACATTCTTTCTAAATTCTTACTTGTTATCTTTTTAAAAAGAATTGTAATAGTCATTCTATTGTTATACTCCATGGTTCTGTATTTTAGAATGATAAATTTTCTCTAAAAATATTTTTCTCTAATTCTCAAGTTAGAATTTTTAGGAAACTATTTTTGTTGCAAATTTCATTATTTTAAAAGTCACTTTTCAATATTTGTGTTATTTTAATAATTCATATTTTCTCTTTAAATAATTTTCTAGTAGAAAGTTATTTATTAGAAAATATAAAGATTTATTAATTTACTACAAATATATATGTAAATAGTTAATAGTTTATTAATTGGTTTGTAGTGTTTGTCCTTTTGTTATTAATGTTTGATTTCATAAAAGGGACTACATATGATTGTTTTTATAATTTTTATTCGATTTTATAATTTTAGTGTAAATTATTTTGCTATTTTATAGCTTGTTTTAATAATTAAATTTGCTTCATTGTTAGAATTGCTTCATGTAAATAATCGGGTACATATTCTGTTATTACTTGATTTTTAGAATAGTTATATTGGTCCTCATCTCGAACTTCGAGATAAAGTTCGAGATAGATCTTATATCGAAAATTTTGAAGATAAAAACTAGACACACTGGTAACTCGAACTCGAAATCCTAAGTCGAACTTCGAGTTGAAGTTCGAGATAGTCACGAACTCGAAATCCTAAGTCGAACTTCGAGTTGAAGTTCGAGATAGTCACTAACTCGAATCCTAAGTCGAACTTCGAGTTGAAGTTCGAGATAGTCACTAACTCGAATCCTAAGTCGAACTTCGAGATAAAGTTCGAGATAGTCAGTTTCGAGACAGTTCGAGATGGTGAGTTTCGAGTTGAAGTTCGAGTTAGTCACTAACTCGAAAATCTAAGTCGAGTTTCGAGTTGAAGTTCGAGATAGTCACTAACTCGAAAATCTTCCCTGACTTAGAATTTTCAACTTCACTCTGAAAGCTCAAATCGATACCGGACCTAATATTTGTGTGTTTTTGTAAATGTTTTTGTAAATTATTTTCTTTTATTTCTAATATTCTGTAAATATTATTAATACAGTTATTTTTTTTTTTTTATAATAAAAAAAAAATATTCTTCTTTCCTTTTTAGTTTTTATTTTGTATATTATTTTTCATGTGTATATAAATAGTTTGTATAGTTTTTCAGTTTAGTCACTATACTTGCAATCTTACAAACAGGTCACTGTATTTGGTTCTTTTGTTGTTCTTCTGTTTGACACACACATAACCTGCAGTTTTAATTCTAATTCTTTGTTGTGTTGTTGTTGTTAACAGAATTTCTTATATAAGACCATTGTTGGTATCAAAATGGTATGTCAATTCAATTGTTTAGGACTAACGTTTGATTTTCAGGTTCTAACAATTGGAAGACAAGACCTAACAAGTGTTAACAAGTGGTAACAGTTGGTATCTAACATACAGGATCTAAAACATGATAAAATAGTTTTGTTTATATTGGTTTAAACATTAACATTCATTAATTTGATTAATATTTATTGTTAATTGGATTTTTGTTTATGTTTTTGTTTAGTAAAACCGGCTCAAGATCTATTTAACTTCCTAACTCAAAATCTCTTTCTATAGTTGTGATTGCTTACATTGTAAATCTTTTGAAATCACAACTGTATATCATTCTATCTCTATTGCTCGTATTCTGTGATGCAGGTTCATCTAAATGGAGTTTTGTTTTCTCACATGATCAGTCATAAGGTTGTAAACCCAACAACTTTTATCCCAGACTACAGTCAAATTCAAACACATTCTGACTTACCCCCTAAAAGGAAGTAACCTATCAGACTAAAGGTCACCAGGGAGTAACTGCACTTGATGCAGCAAATAAGGATGTGTGGGATATTCAGTTGGAGAGTCACTACCTTATCCACTAACCAAAATATTTCATATGCACAAAGTGAGATTGCACACACTAAGGATGAATTGACGGAAACCTGTAATCCAACCATTTTACGGTTAGGATTATAAGTTAAAGGTTCTTTAATGAACCAAGAGTCTTCACAGACCTCGAGAGAAGGTATTGATCTCAAATGCAAAATTCAACAAGATCATTATCTAACTCCCCAGAGGGAACATCTCTGGATCCTGCGGGTAACGGGTCTGACATAGGTGCAGATCGGCAACTTGTAAACTATGATTCAGATTTTACCTGATGAGTTTAACAAGGTGATGTCTTCACAGACATTAGAAGGAAACTTTGATCTCAATGCTAATTTATAGATCATTGTCTACCTTCCCAGAATTCAAATCTGGAACCCTAAAAAGGGAAAACCAGCAACTTGTAGATTATGACTCAGATTCGTCTGACGAGTCCAACGAGGATTTGGGATTTGCGAACTCCCATTGCACCACCACTGACCTCTCTTGAAGGGGCTAGGGTGATTTTTCCTTGCAGGTACACTAATGGATGTTGGAGCTATATGAGTGATATGAGTGATACACTAGTGAGCAAGAGTGTAAACACAGAGAGAAGTGAGACACTCAACACAAATGAGTGGAGATAAGAGTGAAACACTTGTGAGGTACACTAAACACTATCACACACTCACAGTGAGGAAGAAAATGAAACTTCCTTTCTAACAAAGCTCTAAAAGTTGGTATCAACTACTTTGTCAACTAGTTGTTTGGAGGATTCCTCAACTAAGGGGGAGAAGTAAGGGGTACAAGAAAAAGGAGAGTAGGTTAGAAAGGGGGAGCATTTACAGACTGTGCTTTGGAAGAGAAGCAAGTCAAGTTACTAAGGGGGAGCCTTAGATGGAGAAGTAAGGGGAGATTCAGTTGAGAAGAAAGTGGAGATATAAGGAGAGTTACATCACAATACTATTCTATTAGTCTTTCAATGTACTATGTATAAAGGCTAAGTGGAGGAGTAGTAGATTTCCTAGAAGTGATAGAAATGGTATTGATTCACCATTGTCTAGTTATTAGGAGCAGTTGTTTTTCTTAAGTGAGAAAAGCTGTGTCAGAAAAGGGAAGTGATTGTAAATCAAGAACTGCTGATAATCACCAATGTAAGATGTGAAGGATTATCAGGCAGAGTTATGAAGAATCAGAAATGAAGATGAGTTATCTATTGAAGATCAGTTCAGTGCTAGAGGAACAATCATCTATCATTTCATCAACTGAGGATTCTGGAAATGTTAAATCTAAACCAGAGAAATTTTTTAATGTACTATTTGCTAAGCTCTTAAATGCTTAATCTTTTTCTTGTTTAAGTGAGTTAGTTGAGTTATCCTCTAGGTATTTGCTTGTTATTGTCTAACAAACAAATAGGGGGAGATTGAAAGGCATATGATGTAGCCTATTTGTATTTCGAGGATACAACTCAACTTAAACAAGATTGTAATAGTAAATAGTATATAGACTGTCACAAGGAATCTCAGATTGTATTATCTGTCAGAAGAAAAAGATCAAGGTCAATCTACAGACTTGGGGAATTACTACATTGAAAGAAGCTCAGACATCTGATCAAGCCTCAGTGGAGTATTCGTTAAGAAGTGGATTCGTTTAAAGTGATAGAGATTTCAAGGTGACAGAGTCAGTACAGAAGAATTAAAAAGAGAGAGAGAAGAATAGAAAAGGAACCAGATTTTAAAGTCAAAAATAAAGAAAAGCCGTTGAAGTTAGTCGTTCATGAACCAGACCGTGCATCGAGCGTCAGCAGAAATTCGGTGGTACTTCTTTATTACTTTCAGTGGTTCGAGAAAAAGAATTTGTGCTATCAATAGATTTATATTAATTCTTATTTAATTAACATATTTATGTAATTTATTTAATTAATAAATTAATTCATTCTGAATTAATTTATTTATTAAATTAATTATCATGTTAATTAACGTTGAATTAATGTATTAATCTAAATTGATTTAATTAAGTAATTAATGAATTAATCATTATTTGTTTAAATGATTAATTGATTAAGTAATTAATTAAATTAAAACAAAAGAGATTTGGGTTATGAATTTGCATGGGCTGAATCCTAAAGAAATGAACTGGGCCGGTTGAAAAGCCATTGGACTTAAGGCCCAACAGTAGTGCAAAATTATCAAAAGCTGGGTGACTAAGTTGAAATTTTGTGTGTGAACACAAAATTCACAAATTGTTCACGTATGTGAATATTGTTGTCTGATCAAGCCATGTGCTGCTGTCGGTAAAGTTCTTTCACTCGCCTGGAACGCGCGTGTCTTCCACGCGCCGGATTTAAAAAGAAACATCGCCCGCGTGTTCCTCACTCTGGCCTTCCTGCAACTGGTCTTCGTATGGCAGCTGTGTTCAGTTTGTACATAAAAGAATTAATCCGGAAGAGGCAGTGTTTATTTAATTCATTTACAGACTATCTTGATAGTCACACCGTTAGTCTGTTTTTAAAGAGGATAGTCACACCGATAGTCTTCAAGAGTAATTGATAGTCTGTATTATTAAATGGATAGTCTACAAGCCATTTAATAGTCTATCAATGATAGTCACACCGGTAGTCTGCAGCTCAACTGGATAGTCTGCAATGCATTTGATAGTCTCTGGATAGTCTAAACAAGTGTTAAAGTAAAGGCAGGAGATGTGTTTGTTGGTTTTTAATATAAAAACAAAACACACGCAGAAGCATAAAAGACAGACATACACACGGACAAGAAAACCCAGCAGCCTTATCTCTCTCAACAAAAACAAGAACGCACAGCTCAAATTAAATTCTGTAAAATCAAGTTCATCTCCTTTGTAATATTTTATCCGGTGGAACTTGATTATTTGTGATTCTTGTACTACTAGCGAATTAAGTTTCCTAGTTCTTATCTTGATTTTTATTAACTAAATTAGAAAAGTTCATGTCGAATTTTCTAATTAGTTATTAATTACTTGATAATAATCTGTACTGAAATTGTAACACCCATCAAGTTAATATATTGTTATATTCAACTTGAAAATTTGTTTCAATTTATTCCGCATAAATTTGTCTAAATCAAATTTTATTTAAAAGACAAATTTCGATAAATTGGTATAGATTGTATTCAACCCCCCCTTCTACAATCTTATCGGACCTAACAGTAGCCTATCTAAGCTTTTTTGAACTGCAATATCTTTCATTGGAAAATTGTACAAATCTCGGATCCTTTCTCGAACTTCCTCCAAATCTAATTGTATGTCCATAAAAGTTGCCCGATTTATCCAGATTAAAACAGTTGAAGAAATTGTATATAGAGAAATACATCAGCTTGCAATCACTTCCGCCACTTCCTCCTCATCTACAATCACTTGAAGTTCATAAATGCACAAGCCTGCAAAATCTACCTGATCTGTCGAGGTTGATAAAATTAACAACCTTAAGTTTAATTCAGTGCCGCAATCTGAAGTTTTTTAGTTTAAAACAAAGTTCCCTACAGGTTGGTGTTTCGCCTCACTTTAATATCCCCTCAATAGTTAGTTCTTGGTCAACTTCCTGATATTTCTTACTTTAAGGTTTTGGTTGTGCCGTATATGTTCCCATTGCTCTCCCACAAAAATCAAAATGGGTCCACAAAGAAGAATACGCATATATGTTGGTTTTCACTCACCATCTAACATCTTGAACCATTAACTGGTGATGCATTTAATGCTCGTTATGCTGATTGTCATTTTAATGAGTCTGTGCTCCCGCCATTAGGGGTAGGTAATGTGCAGCATAAATTAAATTCTGAACTATTAGAGAATGCATCAGGATTAAATTCTATTGATCCACGAACTAAACAATGTGAATATGAGGTTCTAAGAATCGTTCATATGAAAAATATGCTAATCAAATGCCGGATGCTCTTAATGATTCCAGACATATTATAAAATCATCTATACATGTTGTTAATGCTTCGACAAGGGTTGAAATCCGATTTAGTATAATTGTATAATTTCTCTGCCTTTCTGGATGCAGTACACTCCGATTTAGTATCACCAACTCCGTACATTAGATTGACCCTAGAATAACTAGGTTTTCTCAGATGAATCAATGAAGTAATCGTTCAATTAGACCACTATATAAAGAGTGGTTAGCTCTAATTATCCACCAAAACATACATACACAAAGCTTGGAAACAGGGGTTGGACAAATTTGAATGGTTTAAGCCGCCTATCTCACGAAAGAATTACCTCAGTGCAAAAACAGAAAATAAGAAAACAAGGCACTCATAAACAGATGTTCTAAACTAAACTTTAAACAAAAAACTCCCAAATTGAAACATAGTTAAGAACTCCAAATTAAAACACAAAATTACGAATCCAAACTAAAACCCAAACATATGTAAATTTAAAAACATACATTAAACCGTAATTAACAATATAATCTCCACCTAAAAAATAAATAAGAACCCTAATTGAAACTCGATTTAAAACTACATTTGGGGAAAAATAATGGGGAATATACCTTCTTCGTGCTTTAATCTTCTTGGCTTTTGTGTTTTCTTCAAACTAAGTGTCTTCTTCAATTTTGTTTCCTTAGATTTAGTGGGTGGTATTGTATTAAGACTTTTAAAAACTTTTAATGATTTTAAAAGTTATGTGGTATTCAATTCTAACTTTTAAAGAGTCTTTAAAAGTATGGTGTTATTCAATTAAGACTTTTAAGAAGTATTTAAAAGTAGGGCGGTATTGAATTTAGACATTTATAGACTCTTTATAAGTATCGTATTATTCAAAAAGTCAATGACTTTTAATGAGAATGACTTTTAATGACTTTTAACAAAAATTATAACTACATCCCTTGAAAAAAAAGTTATGAGCTTTTTGATAAGATTTGACATGACTTTTAAGTTCTAATAATTCTATTAAAATCATCTTGAATAAAATTGTTTCATTACTATCAATAATTTCTTTAAAATTTCTTGTCGCTTTTCTTCTCTTTCTTCCTCTTCTTCCATCTCTTTTTCTTTCTCTTCTTGGCTTTCAATTTCCATATTTATATTCATTTTAGTAAACAATATTATTGAGGGTACGATCTTTTGCAATTTTGTAAAACTAGATAATCTTTTGCAATTTGTAAAACTAGATCATAACACACAAAGTAAAATAAGAATCCATCAAACATGATAGTAATTCATGGGCTTCTAAAAATATTGTGCATGCATAAATTCACATAAAACACCAATAAAATAGCCTTGCATCATTAAAATATTGATGGCTAATGATGTAGCTCTGCATCATCATTAGCTATTAATATTGACAAATATATAATTCTCAGGTAAAAATATGCAATTAATACTCAATTTAACAAGAAATATACCTTGTACTCAATTTTTTGGTGGCCGCATTAATCAGAGAACACACAATCGAAATTGGATTGCAATGAAAAAAGGTTAAAGGATTTCATAGCATAGGCTATATATGATCTTTGTACTTAGTCTAGTAAACCACAAAATCTATCAAAAAGTCTATAAAAGTTTTTAGAAGTCATTTCATTAGGAGTCATCAAAAGTATTTCAAAATTTTAATGACTCAACAAGAATCATTAAAAGTTGTTAAAAGTCTATAAAATCCATAAAAGTCATTACCCCAAAATTGTCATTAAAAGTCATAATACAATATTGTATGTCTCTGTGTATGTGTATGTCTCTGTCTTTGTGTGTCTGTGTGCTATTATTGTCTTTTTTTATTTTGATTTTAATAAGCTAAGTAAATTTTTAAAAGGCCGCTCAATATTTTGAGTAGCCCGCCTAAATTTTGGGCCAAAAATTGCTATGTACAGTAACGATTTCTTAAATCATTGCAATAGACTGAATGTTTTTAACGTTCTTAAATTTTTTCAATGCTATTGCAATGTTTTTCAAAGCCGTTACAATTTGTGTGATTTGGTTTCTCAATAGCAACGTTTTTCGACAAACCTTCAAAAATATGGTTGCAATAGGCATTATATGGGGTAGTGCCATATTCATAAATCAATTCCTAAAGAAGACCTGTTGGTGCGAAAGATGTTGTACCACGAAAACGGTAATTGAGTGGACTTACTCCTAAAGTGGCAAGTGTTCCAAAAAATATCCCAAAAGTGGTATTGCCTCTGGAAGAGGATATTGCCCCTGAAGTGGCATATGCTTCCATAGAAGTAAAAGTACCTGAAAATTATGAGATCTCAATGAGTTATGTACATAACGGAAAGTTATTGGATCGTGGGAGTATTGAGGTTGATGATGTAAATGCTTTTTCCGTGGCATGTGATATTATTATTAACTTTAATCCTGAACCACAAAGTGTGGAAGAATGTCGACAAAGAGATGATTGGCCAAAATGGAAAATTACAATCTAGGAAGAATTGCAATCCTTGCATAAGAGATGTATTTGGACCTACAGTTTGAACACCAGCTGGTGTGGTTCCCGTTGGGAATAGATGGCTATTTGTATGAAAATGAAATTAGAGTTATAAAGTAAAAGGCCCGGCTGGTAGCCCAAGGATTTTTTCAAAGGCCTGGATTTGATTACCAGGAAACTTACTCTCCTGTGATGGATGGAGTTACTTTTCATTTTCTAATGGGTATGGCTTGTATGGAAAGATTAGAAACACGTCTCATGGACGTTGTGACACCCTACCTTTATGGATCACTTGATAGTGATATTTATATGAAAATCCCTAAAGGATTAAGTTAGAGAAAATTAAGCCTCGACATTTATACTCAGTTAAATTACAACGATCATTAAATGGCTTGAAACATTCTAGTCGTATGTGGTATAATAGGTTTAGTGAATATTTATTGAATGATGGGTATATAAATAATCAAGTGTGTCCGTGTGTGGTTATTAAAAGGTCACAAAATGGTTTTTGTTATTATTGATGTATATTTGGATGACTTGAATATTGTAGGTACGTACTTATGAAGATACTACTAATGCTGCTAACTATTTTAAAAATGAATTTGAGATGAAATATTTTTGAAATACAAGATTTTGTTTAGGTATACAGGTGGAGCACTTATCTCCAGGCATATTTATTCATCAGTCAACCTACACAAAAAAGGTTCTTTATCGTTTCTACATGGACAAATCTCATCCACTAACTATGCCGATGGTTATTCGATCACTAGATGTTAAGATACTACTAATGTTGCTAATTATTTGAAAAATGAATTTGAGATGAAAGATTTTGGAAATACAAGATTTTGTTTAGGTATACAGGTGGCGCACTTATCTCCAGGCATATTTATTCATCAGTCAACCTATACAAAAAAGGTTCTTGATCGATTGTACATGGACAAATCTCATCCACTAACTATGTAGATGGTTATTCGATCACTAGATGTTGAGAAGGATCCATTCCGTCCTAGAAAAGAAAGCGAAGATGCAATTGGGCCTTAAGTTCCATATCTTAGTGCAATTGGAGCTCTTTTGTTTCCTGTAAATAACACAAGACCTGATATTGCTTTTGTTGTGAATCTATTGGCGAGATTCAGTTCTGATCCGGCTAAAAGACATTGGGATTGAATCAAACATCTATTCAAATATCTTCTTGGGCTATTCTTTTCAAACAATTCAAAATCGCAGTTGGTTGGATATGCGAATGTTGGGTACATGTTAGACCTTCATTCTGAGCGATCTTAAATAGCTTATCTATTTACATATTGTGGTACTGCTATCTCTTGGAAGTCTACAAAACAGACTATGGCGGCAACTTCATCAAATCATATAGAGTTACTTGCAATCCATGAAGCAAGTAGAGCATGTATTTGGTTGCGATCTATCATTCAACATATTCGAGAATCATGTGGTTTGTTAAGTATCTCAGATACCCCTACCGTTATGTTCGAAGATAATTTAGCTTGCATTAAGCAATTAAAGGAAGGATACATCAAAGGTGATCGAACAAAACACATCTTGCTAAAATTCTTCTACACTCATGAACTTCAAGAAAGGGGTAATATTAATGTACAACAAATTCGCTCATGTGATAATCTGACACATAAATTCGCTCATGTGATATTAATGTACACATATTTCCGTATTGTAATGATTTTTTCAGTATGTGAGGACAAAATATTGAAAAGAGTAAAAAGCACTTTGTGTACCTGCACTTTGGGTATCAGAGCACTTGGGATACTAGACTTCAAAAACCCCCCATTTGCTATACTAGACTTCCAGATTTTTTACAACGTGTGTACGTCCGTCAAATCTGTCCAACTCCGTTAGTTTAGGTTAGGGCATTTTGGTCTTTTTCTCGTCATCTTCTTCTTCAAACCCATTTCCACCATTCTTGAATCTTTGTGAGATTTTCTTCCTCAAACACATAATATTTCATGCAGCATTTATTCATCGTCAAGAGAATGTGTACGCTTGGCTCAAAAAAGTTGGGGGTAGTCGACAAGGATGGAAATGACGTTCTACATTTAGCTGCCATATTGCCAAAGCAAAATCGACTTAATATTGTGTTTGGAGCTGCTTTTCAAATGCAAAAAGAGCTACTATGGTTTGAGGTATGTATCCCTTGAATTTCAAATTTTAATTTAGATGTAAATGAGTCCTTTTACTTGGCAAATTAAAGCCTAAAGAGAAAATTTCAAATGAAATTCTGAATAAATATCTATATATTCATAAGTTCAGTTAACATAAATGTTATTTCAAAATTAAAATAATGAATTTTTCCCCACTTACACATATTTGATATATGTGTCTTGAATGTTTAGATGTGATGTAGCATCTTCGATGCATACCATAATTGTTGTAACCGGTTCCTGTAGAATAATATAATTTCAAAAAATTGGTAACAAGAAGTAAGTGTGATGGTGAATTCAGTTGATAGAACAAGGAAAAACAAAGCAGGGAAAAACCCAGGAATTATTCACTGATGAGCATACTAAGTTAATGGAGAAAGGAAAAAATTGGATGAAGCAAACAGCATGGTCGTTGTGGCCCTTATGGCCACAATTATGTTTGTAGTAGCTTTTACTTTGCCTGGTGGTAACAACTAAAACAATGGGCTACCAATTAATTTACCTGGGTAGAAAAGCTTTTATTGTGTTTGTAATGACAGATGCGATATCTTTAAGGCTCTTGTTAATCAGTAACTTGGTATTATAGTCCATGTTTCTTAAGAAGTGAATGTAGTTGATACATGAATTGCTTGATTTCGTTAAGAAGTTAATGAGATATTTAAATTTTAATTTCTAAAACCGTTCAATGGTGGAAATGGGTTTGAGTAAAAAGATGGGAAAAAGACCAAAATACTGTCACCTAAACTAACGGAGTTGGACAGAATTGACGGACGTACACACGTTGTAAAAAATATGGAAGTCTAGTATAGCAAGTGAGGGTTTTTGAAGTCTAGTATCCCAAGTGCTCTAACACCTAAACTGCAGGTACACAAAGTGCTTTTTACTCTTTTCAATATTTTGTCCTCACATACCGAAAAAATCATTACAATACGGAAATATGAAAGGAAAGCATCAAGTTGGTGCCAAATGTGCCAAAAAGAAAAGGAAGAAACGCGGCGTCCTTTTGTTGTTGTCCTCAAACTAGTACGTGTAGCATATATCAGAGTAAAAATCCTCTTTGAGAAATTTCTGTAAGAATCCTGAGATTTTGTTTTGTTTTTTTCTTTACCATTTTTTTCCCATGAAGTACATAAGTGAAGCTGATACAGGATGACCTACTTTTACACATATTGATTCAAGTACTCGATGTTCTTCACAGACTAATCCAAGTAGTCCTTGAGATTTTAAAATCTTGATACATCACTAAACAGGAAACACCCATGTTTCTTTTTTCGTTAAAGTTTTAAATGATTTACATCCAATTAATCTTGTGTTGCACTGTAATCTGGACTTGAGAAAAAAAGATGCAGCAACAGTCATTGTTTCAAAAAATTCAATTAGTTTTCTTTATGAAAAATGTTGACTATGATTGTCATCCCTTTATGTGGCTATTATTGAATCAAGATCCTACTATGAGTTCGTTTCTTTTTCCTTTTTTATGATTATTTGTTTTTCGACTAATGTAATAGCACCCCTAGACCGATGCTCGTCCCCATTGTATAAGAATTCTTATTCAATAACAAGAAAAAGCTAGTTGTTTTAACTACAATTTTCTAGAATTTCTTTCACCAGACAAGATCTGTTAGTCAATTACTTTTTAGTGAAAAACTTAAATATCCTTCAAAAATACAAAACTCCCAACTTTTTCTTTATTTATCTAAAATTAAAGGTGAAATAGTTGCAAACTTTCATCTAAACCAACTATATACATACTTACATACTATACTAATAGATAATAGGGGTGTTTGGAAGTTAGAGGTTTGGGGTGAAATTAGAGGTTTGGGGTAGATTAGAGGTTTGACTAAAATGAAACATCTAATGTGAGTGTTTGGTTGTTAGAGGTTTCAGTTAGAGGTTTGGAATCAAAAAACTAATTTTGAAAAAGCTCATTTTAGGAGTTTTTTTAATTAGAGATTTGCTATGTGTCACAAAAAGTTACTCAAAAAGCTATTTACCAAACACTTTTATTCAAAATAGCTAATTTAAATCCGCTAGTCAAAACAGCTAATTCAATCCGCTAGTCAAAATAGCTAATTCAATCCGCTACAGCTAACATCTATTAGCTAATTGCCAAACAGAGCCAATGAGAAAAGCTTCTAATAAATTAAATATTAGAAAAAAATCATAAAAAGCATAAGCATGAATTTTAGAAGTCAAATTTGTAATTTATGATGTGGTTGTAATTTTGGTAATTTGAGTAAAGTATATAATAATTTTGGTGACATGTGTTGTATTGAAAGTAATTTTGGAGATTTATCAAATTATATTGGTGTTTCCCTTCTCAGTTCATATAATATAAGAGGACGAACTCACTGGATCTAATATAAAAGACAAGAGACAAAAAAATATTGATAAAAAATATTCTTTATAACTTATAATAAACTTTTCAATAAAGAAAATAATAACTAAGTAATACTTTTATAAAGTTTTCGTGTAATGGTTAATCGATTAATCCAAATTGGGGTGCTGTGTATACAAGAGCGGGTGCATGATAACTTTGGACTAGGCCCAAAAAATTGTAGATTGAACCGTAATGTGGGCTTTATAGGCCTATTATAGAACAATAACATGGGCTTTACAAGCCTATTACATGGAAGATTCTAGAGATGTCATCGTCCATTATATATATCGATATTCATTTATACAGTTATCCTACCCAAAGGGCATAGGGTTTGTTTTTATGAAAAAAGAGTTGATTTGTGCGATTATCCTACCAGCAAAAAAGGCATAGGGTTTGTTTTTATGAAAAAAGAGTTGATGTATGCACTTCTTCATGTCTCGTTACGCTCTCACTTCCTCTCAAAACTTTCGTCTACTCGGATTGAATGTAAGCTTAACTAATCGAACATCCACTACTCTAGTTACCATATGTTTGTGTATGTGTGTGTATATATGATAGATTTTAATTACTGCAAATTTTAAAGATGGAAATTATACAACTCCAAATCTTATATGGCATCTACACTATGTCGAATTGTTGATCTGCACTTAAAACTATTGTATGTTAATATAGATCTAGTCCGATAAAAATTGACGAATGATCAGATCTAGCTATTAAGATTTGTATGTTGACAGCCCTTTGAAGTGGCTACAATATTTTAACCTGACTTGTTATGAATTTTCTCATTGAAATGATTTAAAAAGTAATTCATATTATATGATTTTATTTTTGAGTAGTGCTGGTACCCAAAAAAATTTCCCAATTTTTTTTCAAATATAAGTTGGCAAGTTTTAATTTGTGGACTCCTATGTATATATGTGGAGTTCCATATTTTTATTAGGATTGCAAGCTTACAACCAATCAACTTGTGACACATTCATTTGAGATTATTTTTTGAAACACTTTTTGGGGTCCATAACATTTTTCTATCTTTTACTCCCAAAGCTACCTACCATATATTTTTATTGTGATTGATATATGAAATTCTTGCAGTAAACAATGAAGATAATGCTCCAAAAAGATTGAGAGCACTGTCCAAGGGTGTTAAGGTAATTTTTGTAACGAATATTTCTTCTGTAAACTTCAATTTTTCGTGTATGCTTTAAATATTTTTAATGGATTCATGATGTTTTACCTTTGTACAACTATATAAAATTCAAGATGATCATAACTTTTTTTTTTTGCGATCTTTATTCTGGAAGAGCTAGAAAAGCTGTAAAATATCAAGAAGAAAGCGAAAGTAATTTTTTGATACCTAAAATATAGGTACGATTAATGTGAAATATAGGTACGATTTATTTTTCGATCTTTATTTGATATATTGTGTCTTGACATACCGAAAAATCCATTATTGTAATGCAGCTCTATATTAAGATAAATAAGTAAAATATGAAAAGAAAACACCAAGTTGGTGTCGTGTGTGCCAAAAGGAAAAAGAAGAAAGATGACGTCCTTTTGTTGCTGCTGCTATCAAACTAGTACGTATATCAGAGTAAAATTCTCCCATGAGAAATTCCTGTAAGAATTCTGATATATTATTTTAATTATTTCTCTACCCATTTTTGTCCAGGAAGTACAGAAGTTGATAGCATGCAGACGATCTAATTTCTCACAAACTGATTCAAGTACTCCATATTCTTCACAAACCGATTCAAGTAATCCATGAGATGTTAAAATCTTGACTTATAGATAAATTAAACACAGAACACACATGTTTGTTTTTCCTTTCAAGTTTTAACCACTTCAAACCCAATCTTCTAGTTCCACTGCGATTTGGAATTAAGCACAATATGTTATCTCTTTTTTCATTCCTCACTTTATGGTGCTTGTTAAGGTATTGAGTACAATTTGTAAATTGTTTTTTTATTGCAATGAGATAGACAAGTAAATATTAATGCAATCAATTAACAGATATATTGACTTTTAAATTCTAACTTGATAATAATGTCTGAACACCATGTGAAACCAAATTAATTGGAAACACTAAATTAAAATGTAACACTTGAATTATACAAATGATGTTTAATACATTTGCATAATTAATTTTTACTAACAATGACCTATCTAAATGCCTATTAAAAAATATCTAAATAAATTTTATTATGGCATCTCTCTCTTCGTATTTTTTTTTGATAATTTTATCTCTTCGTATATACATCTCTCTAACCTCTCTCCCCCTTCTCTCTCCTTTTCTTATTTTGGCTCTTCTACTCTTTTCACTTTATCTTATGGAATTTATATTACATACGGCACATTCTTAAAACTAGTGACTCATCATAACCTTTATAAAGGGTAAACACTTGGCGCATGCACACTAGGCACCATGCTTGATTATGATGTGTTACATGACTCAATGTGCAGCGCCAAGTATTTTCCCATTTATAAAGGTCATGATGAGTTACTATTTTTAAGAGTGTGTGGCATGTAATATAAACTCCATAAGATAAAGGAAAGACTGTATGGCAATCTCCAAATACAGTTTCATAAAAAACCAACTTTATCTTCATTTTTCACCTAATTCATGTTACATGTTGATTCCATCTCCAACCATTACTCTAAATGTTACTTTATGTTAGGCCCGGAATAACGTAGAAGGGGGGTTGAATACGTTATTTAGCAATATTTCGATTTTTGATGTGGATATGAGATCAAAAATACTGAATCGAAATAACACAACTGTTTGGGAAATATCTTTTAATAGATAAAACCCGGAGGTTTGTTACACAATCTAATTCTATGGATCAGCTACAAAATCAAACACTCCTAGGATAGTTTAGGCACGAGGACCTTCTACCCGACACTTCCTGAAAGCGGGCTAAGCCGGCTTTCCTACTAGATGGACTGTCTAGCAGCTTACACAGAGATGATATAAGAGAGAGAATAGAAAGTTGTGTGTGGAGGTGTGTTTTGAAATAAAATACAGCATGCCTATTTATAGATTTTAGAAAGTCACTATGCTGTACTATTCCAACAACCCCCGTGGGCCCCTCCAGCCACTTTTTGAATAGTAGCCGCCATATGAATAGTAGCCGTGAATAGTAACCGTGAATAGTATTACTATTTTTGGCTGCTTCTTTTGGGCTTTTCTCTTTTGTTTCAAATATTCTGTTGAATTGATTCTTCTCGGAAAATAGTTCAAGTACCAGATTAATTTAATTATTTGTTGTAAATAATTAATTAATCTGTTACTTGGTTAATTTTCAGAGTAAATTAATTTTTGACAATACCTTGAGATATTATGTTTGTCCTTGATCGTCAATAGGCTTTGGCAATTCTTTCTGTGAATTAATGTGTTGATCCTTCTCGTATGTGCTGACACTTAGTGCACTGGTCTGGTTCACAAGTGACTAGCACTGATCTTGATCTTCACACCTTCGTTATATTCAAATTGATTAGCCTGCAGCAGTATCTTCAATAAATACATGGAATCTTTTGGCCCTTCAACTGAATCATCTATACATCTTATTTTGTCACTGAGGCTTGGTCATGTTAATGAACTTCTTTCAGCGACTTGATCCTTGTTGGTGCCTGTTCTTCAAATTTCACGATCTCTGTATTTAATATTATTTATCTTTTATCCTAGTTGAGTTATATATATATATCCTCTATTACATATTACATTACATTATGCTTTAAAATCTCCCCCTATTTGATTGTTAGGGTTTGACAAGCAAATACCTAGAGGATAACTCAACTGATACAAATAAAATACAAAGATAAATAATATTAAAGTGCATTCTGGATCATATATATACATTTTCCAGATTTCTAAAAATTAACCAAGTGCAAGACAATTGTTCCTGTAGACTGAACATATCTTCAAGTTTGCCTTTGCTATCTTTCCACATAGCACGAATATTCCAATTAGCTTTTTCTTTCCCAAAATAAAGTTAATTCTGTGTCGACAACCTTTTCCTTGCCCTTATTACGCCCAGTAGCTTCTTGATCATCCACCTTCTCCCCCTCAGTTGGGTTATCCTCCAGAGTAGTAGGATGTGGAGTTGGTAAATTAGACGAAGCTGTCTTCCCCAAGGAATGAATTGCATGACTAAACTGGGATGCCATGGACCTTAATTGAACCTGGAATGCATCATGTTGAATAAGTTGCAAATTTTTAATTTCTGCAATGGACTTACAGATATTTTGCAACTCTTTCTCCATTGTTTGGACCCGTGTAAGGAGTCTGCTGTATTCTTTTCTGGTTACTGGTGCATGTGGTTGAGTAGGTTGCTCACTTGTACGTTCTGCAGGTGTTTCACTCAACACTCTATATTCACTCGGTTTAGTGGTTTGGGTTACACTTACATGTTCTGTTGGTGTTTCCCTCAACTTTCCTCTAGAGCTTCCACCGATATGTGTACCTGCAAATGAAATCATCCTAGCCCCTTTTTCAGAGGTCATGGATGGTGCAATGAAAGTTCGTGAGCTTTCGTCCTCGCGTGAAGTGAGTTGCCGACCACTGGTAAAGAGTGGTAAATCTCGAAAGAGATCCAGAGATTTTCTCTCTGGGAGGTTAAACTTGAATCGATTAAATGGGACAAAATCCAAGTTTCCCTCGTATGTCCGTGAAGACACTTGGTTCATTAAAGAACCACCCACCGATGGATCTTTCCGTAAAATGGAAGATTCACCAGCAGTTATTGAGGTAGGTAATTCCACCTCGGATGCCTGTGAAGGCATTTGATCTTTAGAAAGATCATCAACCACTCGTATGTTCCGTGAAATGGAACTCAAGATAGTTGCTCCCGTCAATTCAATCTCATTTACATTTGCACTCATTGGATAAGAAAGAATTGTTTCACTAACAGTTGCCGTTACCTCAGGTTCATTGGGTTTACTCCGTTTAGAATGAGGTAGAGCGGCTGATGTAACTAACTCCTTATGTGGTGCTGCTGAGGCACTATCTCCCTCAATAATGTGAATAACTGGTCGTTTAAGTGACAATTGAGGTGTAGGAGTTTGTTGTGTTTGTGTTTGCATTTGTAGAATGGGTTCTTCGACCTGTGTTAGAGTCGGTGGGATTTTCTGCTCTTGATCGGGTAAGATGGCCACTAGGAGCTATAGAAACTGTATTTCTTGTGACACAATAGGGAATACAGAGGTTGGAATAGCAGGGATTAAAATATTACCTTGTCGTATACCTGCTCTCACTGGTCGTGGTACCAACGAAAGTGGGACAGTCTTTAGATATTCAGTTAGGACTGTAGGCACATCCGTATATTTCTTTTTGCTTATGTAATTAATTACATTCGTCTTCATGGAAGAACATTCCACCTTTTGACCATTTTCCAAGCGTACCCTGTCTTCATCATTCAAAAAATCATTTAATATTAATTGTAGAAACCTTGGATATAGACATTTGACATTTTGAGTCCGAACATCTCTTGTTCCCAAGCGTTTCATTTTTAAAATGATTTGACCAAGCACTATTTTTCCAAAATTAATCCTCAAATTATTGGCGATCGCATACCCTATTATTTAAATAAATTCAGGTATTCGATCTTGATTTGTTCTATTTGAGGAAAAAACATGGTTAAGAGTGTGAAAGAAGAAATTCCAGTACTGGGTTAGAAATGTTCTAGAAAGATTACCAGTATTGAAATTGC
Organism: Kitagawia praeruptora; assembly: GCA_037693485.1. Lineage (NCBI taxonomy): Eukaryota > Viridiplantae > Streptophyta > Magnoliopsida > Apiales > Apiaceae > Kitagawia > Kitagawia praeruptora. Next base: position 51,998,353 of record CM075344.1, on the reverse strand, counting down.
CATCTTGGTACCTTATAAAACGAAAAAACATTTCAATCTGTTCGGGTGTAGGATCAGAAACGAGATTTTCCATAGGAAAATGAAGAATTCGATTAACATCTCATTCAGTGACCCTAATCGACCTACCAAATAGCCGATATGTGAATGCACACCCGTCCTGTCCAGAAGTGTTAACCGCACTGCAATATAGTTCACGTAATGCATCATGGTTAAGCTGCACCTGTGTAACTAAAGCATAGCGAATTAATGAATGTTCATTCAGAAATTGTGTCCAAGCCCGAAATTGCTCATCCTGAATGGTTTCGATTTGCTGAATGGAAATAGGATTAACTTTAGCAATTAAAAAGTTTCCCTGCAATGCCATTTTCAAAACTTTGAGGAAATTCAAAAACAAGGGTTAGTGCGTATAACAAGATTATGAAATCCGCTCTAAAAACCACCAGCTAGATTATGAGATCTTTCCGGTCAAAGCTTGAAATATTCAGCAATTGTGTGTATATGCTCTGTATATCTGAAAAATGATGATGTTAAACACAAACAAAAACTCATCATTTATAAGGTTTCAAGTAATAGTGGGTTAGGTGTAATAGTGACAGGTTATGTTTGAAAAATAACACCGCTCAATAATTTCTCACCTAACTACCTAATTAGCCGAAAAAACATCTTATCACCAAAACCTGTCGGCCGAAAAAACATCTTATCGCCGAAACCTATCAGCCTATACACATACACATATTTAATACTTCTAATTATTATGGATTTAAAAATAATTACACAGTAAATCAAGAATTAATCCACAATAATCAGATAAACTCACAATTAAATAGACATAAAATTAACAAAATATCATTAATTGATATATGTCAATAAAATATTTATTTAATTATGCTACAATTAACTCAATTATTTACTAACTAATTACCATAAAATATAGCATTTATAAGTGTGGTAATTAATATAGAGATAACTATAATATGAGGACTGGATGCAAATAAATTCACAAGTTCTAAACATATGGACATTTAAAATACATATGAACTTATAACAAATTGCAGTTATTGATTATCCAAAATTAATTAGATAGATTTAACATCCCAAGTTCACCAACTAACCTAGAGAAAGTGGATTCATCCAGTGGTTTAGTAAAGATGTCTGCAATTTGTTCATCTATGGGAACAAAATATAATACCACAGTTCCATTCATGACATGCTCTCGTAAGAAATGATACCTGATATCAATGTGCTTAGTCCTGGTGTGTTGAACTGGATTGTTGGCAATGGCAATGGCACTCGTGTCGTCACATAGAATTGGAATTTTGTCCAACATGAGTCCATAGTCCTGAAGTTGATTCCTCATCCACAGGATCTGAGCACAACAACTACCTGCCGCAATGTATTCTACTTCGGCTGTTGAGGTAGATATTGAGTGTTGCTTCTTGCTGTACCAAGATACCAACCTTCTTCCTAGAAACTGACAGCTTCTAGAAGTACTTTTCCGATCAATCTTACAACCTGCGAAGTCAGAATCTGTATAGCCAATTAGGTCAAAACCTGTTCCTTTAGGGTACCAAATCCCAAGATTGGGGGTTCCCTTAAGGTATCTGAAAATACGTTTAACAGCTATAAGATGTGACTCTTTAGGGTTAGCCTGGAATCTAGCACATAGACAAGTTGTGAACATAATATCTGGTCTACTAGCAGTTAAGTACAAGAGAGAGCCAATCATACCTCGATACTTCGTGATGTCAACTGACTTACCAGATTTGTCTTGATCAAGCTTGACAGCCGTTGGCATCGGGGTCTTGGCAGTAGCTGCTTCTTCCATCCCATACTTCTTCAGAAGATCCTTTATGTATTTTGACTGGCAGATGAAAATACCATCAGGCTTCTGAACAACTTGAAGTCCAAGGAAGAATGACAGCTCACCCATCATACTCATGTCGTACTTGCTCTGCATTAGCTTAGCAAATCTCTTGCATAACAAATCATTAGTAGAACCAAATATTATATCATCCACATATACTTGCACCAGAATTATATCATTTTTATGCTTTTTATGAAACAGAGTTTTGTCGATGATACCTCTTGTAAAACCATTTTCAAGTAAGAACTTGGAGAGAGTATCATACCATGTTCGAGGGGCTTGCTTGAGACCATAGAGAGCTTTGAAGAGAAAGTACACAAAACCTTCAAATTCCTTGTCTTTGAACCCAGGGGGTTGTTCAACATAGACTTCTTCCTCTAGATCTCTGTTCAAAAATGCACTCTTCACATCCATCTGAAAAACCTTAAAGTTGGAGTGTGCAGTAAATGCTAAGAACATCTTGATTGCTTCAAGCCTTGCAACTGGAGCATAGGTTTCATCATAATCAATTCCCTCTTCTTGAGAGTAACCCTTTGCTACCAATCGAGCCTTGTTCCTCGTAACAATACCATTTTCATCCAGTTTATTTCTGAACACCCATCTAGTGCCAATTACAGATTTATCTTTTTGGTCTTGGCACCAGCTTCCATACTTTCCGCCTTTCGAACTGATTCAGTTCTTCCTGCATTGCAGTTACCCAATCTGGATCATCAAGAGCTTCATCAACCTTTTTAGGTTTAATTTGAGATAAAAATCCTGCGAAATTGCATTCATTCTGTGTTGCTCTTCTAGTCTGTACACCCGTGTCCGGTTCACCAATGATCTGTTCAAAGGGATGCGCTCTACTCCATACCCTTTGTCTCGGCAGATTTGATCTTGATGATTCCCCAAGTTCATAATTGTGATGAGTGTGATGACTAGTAGATCCAAAATCATTGTTTGCTCCCCTGAGCTGTTGCTTTCAGAGTTTAATGAATCAGTAGATGCATTCTTTGATGTTTCTTCACTTGATTGGGATTCATTTTTATCGTTCACTTGCTCCCCCTCAACATGTGCTGCTGTCTGATCTACTGGTATAGATTGAACAATAGAGTCTGAAAGAGTATCAAAATCTTATAGATCAACATTTATTTCTTCATTCTCAAATCTCAGCTGGTCATGTTCATCAAAATCTTCAAGTCCTGTTATCTTCTTATCATCAAAAGACACATGGATAGATTCCATGACCACTTTTGTTCTCTAATTGTAGACTCTGAATGCTTTTGTCGATAGTGGGTATCCAACAAAGATTCCTTCATCAGCTTTTAAATCAAATTTAGAAAGCTGTTCTGGATGAGTCTTAAGAACAAAACATTTACATCCAAACACATGAAAGTACTTCAGGTTGGGCTTCTTATTTTTCACCATCTCATATGGTGTTTTACCATGCTTGTTTATGAGTGTAGCATTCTGTGTGAAACAAGCAGCTTGCACAGCTTCAGCCTAGAAGTAAGTTGGCAGCTTTGCTTCATCAAGCATGGTCCTTGCAGCTTCTATGAGAGTCCTGTTCTTTCTCTCTACTACTCCATTTTGTTGTGGAGTTCCAGGTGCAGAGAATTCTTGCTTTATTCCATTTTCTTTACAAAACTCTTCCATGACTGCATTCTTGAACTCAGTTCCATTATCACTCCTTATGATTTTCACTGTATGCTTAGATCCTTTGTCCAGTTGTCTGACATGCTCTGTTAAGATTGATGCAGTTTCTTCTTTCTTGTGCATGAAATACACCCACGTATATCTGGTGTATTCATCAACAATAACCAAAGCATATCTTTTCTTTCCAATAGACATTATATTTACTGGACCAAATAAATCAACATGCAATAAGTGATATGGCTCAAGAATTGAGGATTCAGTCTTACTTTTGAATGAAGTTTTCCTTTGTTTTGCCTTCTGATATGAGTCACATAGGCCATCTGGAGTAAAAACTGATTTGGGCAATCCTCTCACAAGATCTTTCTTCACTAGCTCATTAATGCTGTTGAAATTCAGATGAGAAAGTCTCTTGTGCCAATCCCAGCTTTCTTCAAATGATGCTCTACTCAGTAGACAGATTGCAGAGCCATCAGAGTTTGTTGAAAGCTTGGCTTCATAAATGTTACCATGCCTGTATCCCTTCAGAACAACTTTTCCTGTAGATTTGCTTACAACTTCACCGTGTTCTTCAAAGAAATCCACATGATAACCTCTGTCACAGATTTGACTCACACTTAGCAGATTATGTTTGAGTCCTGAGACTAGAGCTACAGATTCAATGATGACATTCCCAAGATTGATATCGCCATATCCCAGAGTCCTTCCTATGTTGCCATCTCCATAAGAAACACTTGGGCCAGCTTTCTCCACAAATTCTGATAGCAGGGCTTTATTTCCAGTCATGTGTCCTGAGCATCCACTGTCCAGAACAAGGATATTTTTCCTGTTACCCTGCAATCAAAAAGACCACTAATGATTAGTTTTAAGGACCCAGACTTGCTTGGATCCTTTGGCCTTATTAAGTTTGTTAGCTTTTGCAGCAAAAGTCTTATCAGAGTTTGTGCTAACATTTTTATCAGAGTTTATACATGTAGAATCAATCTTGAATTTATTCAAAGAGGGTTTAAGTTCATAATAAGCATAATACAAATTATGATACTATTTGCATGTATAAATAGAATGCCAAATACTTCCACAGTGAAAGCAAGGATTCTGTGGCTTAAACCTAACTGAACCACTCTTAACTCCTGACTTAGGAGGTATAGAGTTTATAATTTTATTCTTCTTGCAAAAAGTAGCAAGATGGTTAGGATTTCCATAGTTGTAACATTTCTTCCTAGGAGCATTAGGAATAGGCATATAGTTATTGCTTTTATTGATGCCTACCTTTCCATTTCTGTTTTTCCTAGGTTCTTTTACCTTGTTCACTCTTTTTATCTCCTTCAACTTGTGTTTAAGCTGTTTTTGAGACATTAAGTCAATATTTACTTATTTGACTTCCTGTTTTGGTTTGTCAGATTTTGGTACAAACCTCACAGGATTAATTTTGGGCTTTGCAGCCCTTTCAGTAAATACAGGTTTAGAGGTCTCAGCTTCTAGGTTGGCAGTTTTCTTTTTATCAGTGTAACCTAGACCTTCTTTCCAACAATCATTCTCTATGATAATCTGAGTAGTTTTACCAGAGTTAGTCCAAGTTTTAATAATGTTTCTTTCTTTAGCAAGTTCAGATTCAAGATAAGCATGCCTTTTCAATAATTCAGTTTTAACAATAATAGCATCATCTCTCTCTTTCTGAATTTTTAACATCTGGACTAATTCTAATTCTAGATAGTCATTTCTCTTTCTAAGGTCTAGACTTTCAGATTTTATTCTTTCATTTTCTAAAGTCTGATCTTTGTAGCTAACATAAAAGTTTTTAAGAAAGAGTCTTAACTCAGATATATCAGTAGTATCAAAAGCTAGAGTAGAGTGAGGTACCTTGGTCTCAGTAGCTTCAGAGATACTATCAGCATTTGCCATCAAGGCATAGTTCACCTCATCTTCAGAGTCTGAAGTATCAGCCCAGTCCTTCTTTTTTGTGATGTAAGCTTGACCTTTATCAGCTTTGACTTTCCTGCACTCAGGTGCAAAATGTGCTTTCTTACCACAATTACAGCATTTGATCTTGGACTTGTCCACTTTCCCAGATCTGTCTTCCTTTCCCTCAGCTTTTCTGAAATTCTCTGTCATGATTGTATAGCTTTTTGGATCTTAACTGTTGTATAATAACAGAGTGGCTCTGATGCCAATTGTTAGGCCCGGAATAACGTAGAAGGGGGGTTGAATACGTTATTTAGCAATATTTCGATTTTTGATGTGGATATGAGATCAAAAATACTGAATCGAAATAACACAACTGTTTAGGAAATATCTTTTAATAGATAAAACCTGGAGGTTTGTTACACAATCTAATCCTATGGATCAGCTACAAAATCAAACACTCCTAGGATAGTTTAGGCACGAGGACCTTCTACCCGACACTTCCTGAAAGCGGGCTAAGCCGGCTTTCCTACTAGATGGACTGTCTAGCAGCTTACACAGAGATGATATAAGAGAGAGAGAATAGAAAGTTGTGTGTGGAGGTGTGTTTTGAAATGAAATACAGCATGCCTATTTATAGATTTTAGAAAGTCACTATGCTGTACTATTCCAACAACCCCCGTGGGCCCCTCCAGCCACTTTTTGAATAGTAGCCGCCATATGAATAGTAAACACTTTTTGAATAGTAGCCGCCATATGAATAGTAGCCGCCATATGAATAGTAGCCGTGAATAGTAACCGTGAATAGTATTACTCCCTCTGTCCCCCTTGGTTCTTTACCTTGGGGGACGTAATTCTGGCACGGATTTTAAGGTGCAATTTGCGGATAGTTTCATAACTTATTTTTTAAATTTTCTTTCTTTGTATAAAAATAGAATTGTTCTATTTTTATACAAAAAAAGAAAATTTAAAAAATAAGTTATGGAACTATACTTTTTAGGAGCCTTAAAATGCGTGTCGAGCAGTGAAAAAGAAATGTAAAGAAATGGGAGGGACAGAGGGAGTACTATTTTTGGCTGCTTCTTTTGGGCTTCTTTCTTTTGTTTCAAATATTCTGCTGAATTAATTCTTCTCGGAAAATAGTTCAAGTACCAGATTAATTTAATTATTTATTGTAAATAATTAATTAATCTGTTACTTAGTTAATTTTCAGAGTAAATTAATTTTTGACAATACCTTGAGATATTATGTTTGTCCTTGATCGTCAATAGGCTTTGGCAATTCTTTCTGTGAATTAATGTGTTGATCCTTCTCGTATGTGCTGACACTTAGTGCACTGGTCTGGTTCACAAGTGACTAGCACTGATCTTGATCTTCACACCTTCGCTATATTCCAATTGATTAGCCTGCAGCAGTATCTTCAATAAATACATGGAATCTTTTAGCCCTTCAACTGAATCGTCTGTACATCTTATTTTGTCACTGAGGCTTGATCATGTTAATGAACTTCTTTCAGCGACTTGATCCTTGCTGGTGCCTGTTCTTCAAATTTCACGATCTCTGTATTTAATATTATTTATCTTTTATCCTAGTTGAGTTATATATATATCCTCTATTACATATTACATTATGCTTTACACTTTATATATTACATCAGGCTCAAATTTTGATTATATTCTTAACAAATTTAAAACAATACACTTATTTTTCAAATTAGTATATTCTTCCCACAAATGATCAATAAGTGTAATGCGAAGTCAGGGTGAACATCATTAGCCTCGATTTGTTTGTGACGCTTAAGAAAATCTTCAAATCTTACACTCCCATCTTTCACCATCTCAACACTTAGAATCGATGCTTGTGTTGAATCACTAAATGTTGAATTAACATCACGTCCATCTTCGATTATACAACATCCCACATCGATTAGAATAAGAGTGTGTGGGACCTTTATAGATACAAGTCAACAACTAATGTGTACCAATTTGCAAGCACTTTTGGACTGACCTGTGGTGGGTTATTGGGTCCGATATGCATACGGTTGTGGGCTTGGATGTTATAAATATGTGACAACCCGGGTCAAATCCTGAGCCTTTTTCAAAAATTGGGTCGAGTCTCGATTCCGAATCCGAAATAAGTCAAAGTATATTGATCCAAATGCAGCCAACTTGGGTAATCCACAAGCCCACCACAGTCCCCAAAAGATCATGATTTAGTGGTGTAATTAGTAGTTGTACTTTGCCTTATAAACTAAACAGAAGTCCCAAATCTCCTCGATGTGGGACTGGGGTGTTACAAACTCCCCCACTTAAACTCCTGATGTCCTTGTCAGGCCCGAACGGATGATCCAATATGTCCCAGATTGTTCCTCCCTAGCCATTGTGGGATAATACCACTAGCCATCGTGTCCCCACCTCCGACAACTTGACGAATGAAGCTTTCGAGAGTCGGCTCTGATACCATATGTGACAACCCAGGTCAAATCCCGAGCCTTTTTTGAAAATAAGGTCGAGTCTCGAATCCGAATCTGAAATAAGTCAAAGTATACTGGATAAATGCAGCCAACTTGGGTAATCCACAAGCCCACCACAGGCCCCAAAAAGATCATGATTTGTTGGTGCAATTAGTAGTTGTACTTTGCCTTATAAACTAAACAGAAGTCCCAAATTTCCTCGATGTGGGACTGGGATGTTACATGTAACATCCCACATCGAATAGAATAAGAGTGTTTGGGACCTTTATAGATACAAGTCACTAATGTGTACCAATTTTCTAGCACTTTTGGACTGACCTGTGGTGGGTTGTTGGGTCTGGTATGCATTCAGTTGTGGGCTTGGATGTTATAAATGGTATACTTGGCTTATTTCAGAGTCGCAATTGGGACTCGACCCGATTTTCGAAAAGGCTCGAGATTTGACTCAGGTTGTCACAGATTATCATATTATGCATCATAATACATACGGTCATTATATCTTGTAGTCCATGTTTGTCCCAAAAACGAGATGGTCCACCTACAATTACAAAGCGCGACTGAAGAACTCGAACTTTGCGCTCGACATCTTTTCGACATGATTCTTGTTTCATGACAAACTATGGTTTTTTAGGATCAAGTGGATAATTTATACTTTGCACAATAGTGAACCATTTGGAATACATACCATCAACTCATAAATTTGTGTAGAATTTATGATAGTAATTTCTTCTTTAATATTGAGTGTAGCTCATAAATTTATGTAGAATAAATGGCAACAATGCTTAGAAGTGCTTCATACTCACATGAGGAAGATAAAAACTTGTGTCACGTAATATCTCACAAAATCTTATTACTGGCATAAATCAATCTAGATGGTGTTTTGGTAAAGAAAAAAACTTTTGCTATATATGTACAGTGAATCTTCATATATGCAACACCATAATGCTTTACTTTATATTTAAAGATTGAATAGTGTATGGTTGGAGGTCTATTACTTTCTTTATAAAGTTAAAAATGAAGTGATATAAAGTTTGAAGTTGTTCGAGATGTCCAAAAAGAGCAAAAATAAGGAGAAAAAAAGGAAAAATAGAAAAAGAAACGAGAGAGAGAGAGAGATATTTTTACTACTATAAATTTCACAATAGACATTAGTTTTTAACCGATGTTGTAGTGAAAATCAACCGATGTTGTACTGAAAATCAACTGATGCCATAGCTATATATAAAAAAGAAAATTATATAAGATATGATTATTTGTTAAAAACATCTTAAGTCCCTACCAAGCAACACCTTCAACATACAAACCCCAGAAATTATTTTATCAATGCGGATTAATTTGTAAATACAAATGGAAACCCTACTAGTTGCAAAAACAAACAAACCCATATACCAAACAGAATTCATAAAATGAAACACATATATACTAAAATCTCTGTAAATAAATATAGTTCGGACCAGAGAATTCTATTAATTTAGAGAGGTGTTAATTAATCGATAAATTAATTATTATTAATTTATAGAGAATTTTTTACATCAAAAAAAAATTAATTTCCAATCATATACATTTAAATAGGATGAATTGTACAAGTTATGTTTTATACTTAATTCAATAAATTCAGTATACATTGTTTTACAAATTCAAAGAATATTAGCAAAATTCAAAGTATATATTCATGTATATTTAGATGATATCAAATATAAAACAACATTTTTGGAACCTTTTTCACGTAAAGAAGCACTCAAGACATCAAAAACATTGATTAATAACTTTTTAATGCTTTACAAAAACATAACATTCAAATTTTTGGATGCAACAAAGTGGGTTATGTTGGATTTCAACCCAATGAGATGTTATGGGCCTGGATTGTTCAAGATATATATGGGTAAGATAATAATTGTATGTGTAGACAATTATTATATATGGTATGTCTTGATCACTAAGTTAGGAAATTAGGTTCCAAGAATTGGAAGGCTTGTAGAACAAGTATGGTAAGACTTGTAGAACAAGTATGGTAAGTCTTGGTGGCTAAGTTTTGGGTGGCTATATATACATAGTCATATTGTATTTGTTTTAGGTGTGAAAGCTTAAGAGATGTAGTCTTAATTATTGTTTGGGAGATGCTTGAGCATTGTTCGCTCAAGTATCGGGGTTGGGACACCGTTAAGGTGTTATTGTTTTGATGTATTATTGATAATTGTTTTGATTAATAATACAAGTTTGGGGCGTGGGTGTTTCCACGTCAAATATTTTTTGGTGTTCTTGTTTTGCTTGTACTTATTGTTGATAGAATTAGAAGTGATACTTGAATAACGTGTGACCGCGTTTTGGTGGATCTTGTCAACTATCGATTGGTGTGTGTGCTCTGTATTGGTGATTGTGAATCTCGGATTGTGTAGGTCCCCTAACCTAACAGGTTAAGAATGAGTTTCATGTACATTCAAATTTTAAGAACCATGGAATCATATTTTACAAAAGGGTAATACATATATTTTTATGATTATAAAGGACTTATTTATAATATTATTGGGACCATATATTTATATAGGTTTTTCAAAAAAAATTATTATCTTATCAAAATTGATCATTTTTTGAACTAGCCCAAGTTGGGACCAGAGGAAATTACTAACTTAGAGAAATTATTAATTTATCAAGTATTAATTTAACGAGGTTTTACTCTATAAATTAACACATACTAAACATATAAACATCAGACATATATGTGTGAAAAGAACACACAATTACACAACAAACCCATATACACAAATTAACCTAATTAAAAAAAATTGTAACTCACATTTGTAATCCTATATAAAGGTCATTTGTATAACTTTATTGATAGATGAATAATAGAAGGATTTCCACTCCTCTCTCTATTATGTAGCTCTCTCTAATTTCTTATATTATATATTATTACATAACACTGAAATCGATGGTTAAATTGGGTATACATTATACATGAGTGGTTATTAGTTTGGTACCATCTATGTGTATTTGTTTATTACTCGGTCTAATGTGTTTGTTTTACCAAAATTAGGGGAAAAACTAAATAGCTGGTGATATATTAGTTATCATTGCCTCGTCTTGATCCTCATAGTTTATTTACATGTTTTATTATTGCCAGATCTATATATGCTGACCTGAAAGAATGACTTTATTACATATACCAGCTACACATGCTCCAAATGATTATGTCCCAGAAGGATAATCTCAAGAAGCTAATGTGTCTAAAGAACGCCTGAAGCGTGATAGACCAGTAAGTTCCATAACAAAACTATATATATCCTTAAAAGTAAACAGAGCAGTGATTGATGATGGCTAAATCGAATAGTGGATAACTTTTGAATGATCTCCATAAGAGATTTTAGACGTACATGAAAAAAAATGATAAAGGTACCTGAAAAATTGTGAGATCTCAATACATCGTGTCATGTCAAGAATAAAATGGAACCATTAATCAAATCAACGTCGACAATATGATTTTTAATACTTGAGGTTATGAATAATAACGAGGACAAAAAATAATCTCTTTTAGACAAGATTGGCCAAAGATATCAGAAACATGATTAAATCGAGGCAAAATCTCTTGCAGAGAAAAAATTATTTGGACCTAAAGTCCGCACACCTGAAGTTGTGAATGTGGTAAGAAATATTCTCTATTAAAAGTAGAGAAATATTTTTGGAACTGCAGTTTACACACCTAAAGATGTAATGTTAATGGGATATGAGTAGATATACGTGTGAAAATGAAAGAAATTATTTACGAAAGATAAGCTCGCGTAGTTGTACAATGATCTTGTATTGATTACGAAGAGATATTATTTTGTGGTGGATATAATTACATGATGTGTAAAAGTCTGGAAATATAAGGTTGAGTATATGTACATTTTACAAGACCCACTTGACATAATCCCAGAAGGATTTAAACTGCTGGAAGGAGTGAAATAAGTTCTCGAGAACTAATCCTATCAAATTATAAATGGATATGGACCTGAAGTCCTGTTGGGTTTCAACCCAATATGATGTTATGAGCTTGGGTGTTTTAAGATATATATTGGTAAGATAATAATTGTATGTGTAGACAATTATTATATATGGTATGTCTTGATCACTAAGTTGGGTAATTAGGTGCCAAAAATTGGAAGACTTGTATAACAAGTATGGTAAGACTTGTAGAACAAGTATGGTAAGTCTTGGTGGCTAAGTTTTGGGTTGCTATATATACATAGTCATATTGTATTTATTTGATAGGGTGAAAGCTTAAGAGATGAAGTCTTAAGTATTGTTTGGGAGATGCTTGAGCGTTGTTGGCTCAAGTATCGGGGTTGAGACACCAATGAGGTACTATTGTTTTGATGTATTATTGATTATTGACTGGAATAATAATAAAGTTTGGGGCGTGGGTGTTTACACGTCAAATATTATGTGTGCTCTTGTTTTGCTTTTACTTATTGTCGATAGAAGTAGAATTGATACTTGAATAATGTGTGATCGCGTTTTGGTGGATCTTGTCAACTAATCGATTGGTTGTGTGTGTGCTCTGTATTGGTGTTTGTGAATCTCGGATTGTGTAAGTCCCCTTCAATCGGGATGGCGGAGCACAAGAAGGATTTGTTGACAAGGAGATTGCTACTAAAGCGGGAAGAGACAAAGTTACGTGCGGTTTGAAGGTTGACTTGCACCGTGCATCAATCATGTGTTCGGACACGAGATGGAAGAAGATGGAAGAGGTCATCGCAATTGTTTCAATGGCTTGATCAACCAGGTAAACTATTTGGATGATAATAGTGATTTTCTTCAGGACACCGAAGGATTGTGAAAGCAAGGATCGGGTGACTCAACATGTGGAAGGGCACTCGTGGTGGTTGATGCACGTGATTTTGTAGATGGATACATCGTTATGGTGGAGAACGGTGGTTAGGAGGGTCACTATACGGGTTTTAGCGACACTCAAAGATTGGAAGAGCAGGAGGAGATTCTTGTTCGAGGGGAGGCGTTGGCGAATGGAAGTCAATGGCTTGATTGGTTACCGTTCAATCCAATATGGGTATTGGGTTGAAGGGGAGGATTGTTGAGTTTCAACCCAATATGATGTTATGGGCTTGGGTGTTTTAAGATATATATTGGTAAGATAATAATTGTATGTATAGATAATTATTATATATGGTATGTCTTGATCACTAAGTTGGGTAATTAGGTGCCAAGAATTGGAAGACTTGTATAACAAGTATGGTAAGACTTGTAGAACAAGTATGGTAAGTCTTGGTGGCTAACTTTTGGGTGGCTATATATACATAGTCATATTGTATTTGTTTGATAGGGTGGAAGCTTAAGAGATGTAGTCTTAAGTATTGTTTGGGAGATGCTTGAGCATTGTTGGCTCAAGTATCGGGGTTGAGACACCAATGAGGTGCTATTGTTTTGATGTATTATTGATTATTGATTGGATTAATAATAAAGTTTGGGCGTGGGTGTTTACACGTCAAATATTGTGTGTGTTCTTATTTTGCTTTCACTTATTGTTGATAGAAGTAGAAGTGATACTTGAATAATGTGTGACCGCGTTTTGGTGGATCTTGTCAACTAATCGATTAGTTGTGTGTGTGCTCTGTATTGGTGTTTGTGAATCTCGGATTATGTAAGTCCCTTAACCTAACAAAGTCCAACATTAAATTATTCCGGAATGAGATATTTTATGTATTCTATGATTATAGGTGATAACTCATAAAAATCTCTTGCCAGAGCAGATGGAAACTAGAATGTGTTTCTAGTTGACATTAAATTGAGTTGTCCCTCATAATCAAAATATATCTATGTTACTTTTTGTGATGAAGTGTTTCTTAGCATGACAATATTATGATCTTTTACAATGATGAAAGCTCCACCGACTGTATATGATGATAGTTACACAACTCAACAAGGGATTCACAACGGATTTATTTGTTTGAGCACTCTTAACATCTATATTTGAGAAATTTTGTAACAAAAGAGCTCATTTGATGGAGCATATGCATGCTGCACTCCTTTTCCCTTATCCATGGTTTTTCCCACTGGGTTTTCCTAGTAAGGTTTTTAACGAGGCAGTACCACGTGTACATTAAGAAACAAATGTTTTTGTTCCTTCGCTTGGTTTTTCTCCCAAAGGGTTTTTCCAGGAAGGCTATAAGAAGACATTATTTCATTTAACAGACATCCAAGGGGGAGTGTTACAAATATTATATTTATATGGATGTCTTTTGACTTTTCACTACCTAGACTTTTGGCTTTTACCTTTGATTTTTTGTAACTCACATTTGTAATCCTATATAAAGGTCATTGATAGATGAATAATAAAAGAATTTCCACTCCTCTCTCTATTTTGCAGCTCTCTCTAATTTCTTATATTATACTCCCTCTGTTTTTTTATATTAGTCTTTTGACTTTTCTGCACACATTTTTAGGTGCATTGACCACATAGTTAAAGTTATTATTTTTGAAATTTTCTTTTTTTGAATAAAAATATATAATCAAAATTTTAATTCACAAAAAAAATTAATTGAAAAAAATAATTTTAACTATGTAGTCAAAACACTTAAAAGTACGTGCAAAAAAGTCAAGAGACTAACATAAAAAAACAGAGGGAGTATATTATTACATAACACAGAGGATAGCTATTAGTTAAATCGAGCTTTGTTGAGAGCAAATTCGTCTTAGGAGCACAACTCTAAAAACTTGGTTTATATGAGGAGAAGAGAAGAAGAAATCGAAGAAATTAGGAATATTGTGGAATATTTTGATATTAATAGAAAGATGAGTGATTGTGTGGAATGTTGTTTTTGTCTCAAAGCAAAAGGGAGGAAAATGAAAAATACGCAAAAGGGGAAGAATATCTAGTAAAGGGGGAAATAATTGGGATAAATTTTGTATCGGGATATTTTGAAAATTTTAAATCTTTAACAACGGTTAATTTAAAGTGGTGATGTCCAAATATCACTGTTTCCAAAAATTTATTACATGCAAATGAATTAAACACGGTTTGTGTAATTCGAGTGCTTCATTTCTATTCAGTACAGTAAAACCTCCTTAAATTAATACTCGATAAATTAATAATCTCTTTAAGTTAATAATTTCTTCCGGTCCCAACTTGGGCCAGTTCAAAAAATGATCAATTTCGATAAGATAATAAGATAATAATTTTTTTGAAAACCCTGTACCCAATAATATTATAAATTAATAATTCATTTATAATCATAACAATATATGTATTACCCTTTTGTAAAATATTATTCTATGGTTCTTAAAATTTGAATTTATATGAAATTCATCTTTAACCATCTTAGTTGCATCCAAAAGTTCGAATGTGGTATTTTTGTAAAGCATTAAAAAGTTATTAATCAATGTTTTTGATGTCTTGGTGCTTCTTTACGTGAAAAATGTTCAAAAAATGTTGTTTTATCCTTGATATCATCTAAATATACATGAATATTTACTTTGAATCTCGTAAATACTCATTAAATTTGTAAACAATATGTATTGAATTAAGTATAAAATATAAATTGTACAATTCATTCTACTTAAATGTATGTAATTGGAAATTAATTTTCTTTGATATCAAAAATTCTCTATAAATTAATAATTATTAATTTATCGATTAATTAATATCTCTCTAAATTAATAGAATTCTCCGGTCACAACTATATTAATTTATAGAGGTTTTACTGTATTGCTAATTCATTCGGGTTCAAATTGAGTCAGGAAATTATTATCAAGTTAGAACTGATAAGTTTATTAAAAAAAAAAAAAAAAGTTAGAACTGATAAGTTAATATATATGTTACTCCCTCCGTCCTTTTTAGTTGTTACATTTGTAAAAAAAAAATTGTCCCTAAATAGTTTTCACATATTTTTACCAAATTTTCCATATATGCAATTAAAAACATTTACCGATTATGCTCAATACCTTAAAGGCAAATCCTATCCAAATTTTGGATTGATTAAGCAAATTCTCCTCAACAGTGATTCAAATTTGGATCGGTTTGGATCACCACTCTTCAATGATTCAAATTTGGATTAGTTGGTTTAATATTAAAATAATAATTTTATAATATTTGAAGTTTTAGTTTATTAGATTTAAAATTGATTTGTGATTTTTTATATGTTAACTAATAAAATGAATGTGTTGTTCGTTAATTAAGTATACGATTTTACTGCTATTTTATTTTTGTCAAGACAAATTTAATGTTATTTACGTATATTCAAACATCTATATCTTTAATTCAATTAATTTATTAAATATAATATAAATAGTTTTTTTTTTTGAATAATATAATATAAATAGTTAATAATGATTTAACATTAAATTTAAAATTAAATAATTTAATATAATTTATGTAATACAATATGTAAATAATAATTTTGATCACGAAGTTTGATCAAAAAATTGGATTGATTAAAATTTGAATTTTTAGATCATAACCGCGGAAGATGACCTAACAAAGCACCACACGATTGAAAGAAAAGATTATAAATTGTGCTAAATTCCAGATTACAATGCAATTACACGATTGGATGTAAAGCAGTTAAAACTTCAAAAGAAAAAAAAACATGTGTGTTTATCAGGATGTTAACATGTCATGAACTACTTAGAATCAGTCTGTGAAGAACATGGACTACTTGAATGAGTCTCTGAAGTAGGTCGTCCTGCTATCAACTCTGTACTTGTTGTACTTCCTGGATAAAAAATGGGTAGAGAAACAATCAAAACAACATCTCAGGATCCTTACAGGAATTTCTCAAGGGGGATTTTTACTTTGATATGCATATTAGTTTGAAGGCAGCAACAAAAGAATGTCGCATTTCTTCCTCTTCTTTTTGGCACAGGCAGCACCAACATTTCACGAGATTATTAGGAATGTATTTCAATTTTGAAAATTACTAACTTTTTGCGAGTTTTCTTTTGTTAGGCGATCAGCTAACCAAACAATGAGTGTGAGTACTTTTCGAGTGCAGCTTGTTCTCTGTTGTTGCAATATTATTTCCCCCTTTGTTTTTCAGTCATATCTGGAGCTAGATTTAATTAAAATAATTGTTGCTTGAAAAGATATATATAAAGATACAAAGGTAGCTTTCATAGTATTTAGATGAACATGGCTCCAGGTTCAACAATTTGACAGCTTTCGATACAGAATTAGAAGTTTATCTGTATTTTGGTCTGATTGTGACAATCCGGGTCAAATCCCGAGCCTTTTTTCGAAAATCGGGTCAAGTCCCGATCACGAATTCGAAATAAGCCAAAGGAAATTGACCCAAATGCAACCAACTTGGGTAATCCACAAGCTCACCACAAGCCCCCAAAAAATCATGATTTGTTGGTGCACTTAGTAGTAGTACTTTGCCTTATAAACTGAACTAAAGTCTCAAATCTCCTCGATGTGGGACTGGGGTGTTACAAACTCCCCCACTTAAACTCCTGACGTCCTCGTCAGGCCTTAACGGATATCTCATAGGTCCAAGATCGTTCCTCCCTAGCCATTGTGGGATAATACCGGCTGGCTTCGTGTCCCCACCTCCGGACCTCTGTCCATTGTGGGATAATACCACCAGCCTTCGTGTCCCCACATCCGGCAACTTGACGAATCAAGCTTTCGAGAGTCGGCTCTGATACCATATGTGACAACCCGGGTCAAATCCCGAGCCTTTTTTCGAAAATCGGGTCAAGTCCCGATCACGAATCCGAAATAAGCCAAAGGAAACTGACCCAAATGCAACCAACTTGGGTAATCCACAAGCCCACCACAGGCCCCCAAAAGATCATGATTTGTTGGTGCACTTAGTAGTAGTACTTTGCCTTATAAACTGAACTAAAGTCCCAAAAGATCATGATTTGTTGGTGCACATGTGTACGATCAGATGGGAGGCCAAGGTGATCGAGATAAATGTTCGAGGTGCGGTAAGAACCATCACGACAAGGACTGCCGATGGAACACGGGTGCCTGTTTTCACTGCGAAGAAGTAGGACACAAGATTTCTGAGTGCCCACACAACCCACCACCAAGGAATGAAGCTGCACCAAGGAAGGAAGCTGATAAGAAGATGGCGAAGAAGTGGGACACAAGATTTCTGAGTGCCCACACAACCCACCACCAAGGAATGAAGCTGCACCAAGGAAGGAAGCTGATAAGAAGATGGGCATTGGACGTGTGTTTCAGCTCACTGGAAGTCGCACCAACTATTAAGGTATGATTTATTTCCTTCGTGATTTATTTTATTATTGTGAATTTGGGGACCAAATTCTTTTAAGGAGGGAAGAATGTAAAACCCCGTTAATTTTTATTTTATTTTATTATTAGATATTAGATTTTTAAGTCATTTTTATTTAATTAGATAATTATGTTAATTAGTAATTTTTTTTAGAATTAGAATTCTTTTTGTGCAAGATATTTTGAATAAGGATAATTTTTATTATTAGAGGAAAGAAGTGTGAAAAGATATTAGAAAATCAGAATCATTTAATTTAAGATATTTGTGTGAATCAGGATATTTTTAATTTACGTATTACTTGGAGAGAGGGTACGAAAGTTTTAGGATTTCCTTAATTAATTTAGGGTTTTTATGCCTATATAAGAAACCCTTAGAATTGTTTGAGACTCGTACAGAATTCACACCATCGACAGGTACGAGGCTTTGCTTTGCCTTGCCTTTATTCTTTATTCTAATAATTCAGTGATTTTTGGATGTTAAGTGTTTATCTCATATTTGTGTTTAGTAACCAGTAATTCATGCGTGCGAATTATCTATGATTTCAAGCATCCTTATACATGTATCTGTGTGTATTAATTTAATTGTTTAAGAAGACTGTCATGCTGATTGAAGGTTACACTAGAAAGATATTTAATACGGAGTATGTGTGACTTGAGTATTACGTATTTATGCTTGATTTTGGTCCGTGCATACATTGCCAGGAGAGTTTAATTACCTGTTATATTTATGAGCTTCTCTTGATTAATAAATTATTATTATTGTCATGTTCATTTAGCAAGCATGTGGTTTACTACATACGGTTAAATAACATGTATTAGGTCTTGTTTATATTCATGATTGGTTAGTACATGAGTTTTTATTAATATTTAATTGAGATGCTAGAATGTGTGTGCTATCAAGTTGAAGTCGATTTTGATTAATTGCTAATTCTGTTGGTTCGATTCTCTTTCAAAAATAAAAATAAAATTATTTATTTACAAAAATTATCATGTGATAAGATATTAGTTTTATTGGCTTTATATGACGTTATTTTATCCTAAATTGATTTGTTGTTACTATTTTTCGCGTGAGCAGAGGGTTAAATATGTTGGTTAATAAAAATTGTAAATGCATGACAATAGGAGATGAGATTTTGGTTGTTCTGTTTAAGGTTTAATATATGCATGTTATGTTAAATGAACAAGGTAGTTAAATTCATGGATGCATGCTACTGTACTAGTATGAATCAACATGTTTTCTATTTTAATGATTATGTGGTCAACTTGTTACTTGTTTATTTGGGTAAGGATTATTTTAGCACAAGCATGCCAAGTTCAGGTACTTTCTTGCAATTTAACTTGTTAGCTGGACAAGTCTGTATGTGCCATGTTGGGCCTTAAAGCCCATTAGATTTTCTCCTATAAAATTTGTGTTGCTTTAAGTTTCTGGACCTCTTTGTTTCTTAAATTTTAAGGTCAGTGTCTCTGTCCATATTGTACATGAATTAGCTATTTAGTCCATACATGATTTACTGTGTGTGTGTTTAATCGCCATACTTGTATAAAAGTATGTACCGTACAAATGATTAATTGTTCTCTGTTTATTTAATTAAATTTTAGGATTTGTTCATGCAATTATTTCAGTATTTAGTGTCGACTTTGAGGTAAGTACTTTTTGACTTACTTTTAATTTTCGAAAAGTATATTTTGATTCTGCAACTTTTGATTTTCGTATAAGATATAAGATTCTGTTTTTGATTTTCTTATAAGATATAAGAATTCTGTTTCGACTTTATAAGATATAAGTATTTGATTTTAGAACTCAGTCTCTACGTTTCGAACCCGTTCGTAATTTACGCTATAGTTCCGGAACTAGCCTTAGATACCCTTAGTAGGCGCACAAGTGTGCAACTTTAGATACCTATTAAGGGCGCGTAATTATTGAACTTTAGATGCCGGTCACTGGCAAAGTGTGGCGAAATAATAAGAATAAGAATAAGATGCCGGTCACTGGCAAAGTGTGGCCGTAGAGCAAGACTGTGGTATTTTTGATTTCGTATTATTTCTGTTTCTGCTTCTGTTTTAAATTCTGGATTTTTAAAATATAAACTTTGGGTTGGATTTATTTTCGCAAAGGTTTTGCAAACTTATATTTGATTTTGAAAAATGTTTTACATTAAAACTCCCATTGATTTTTGAAAGTATTTGTTAGTCAATTTGTACTTGTTGAGCTGTGTAGCTCATTCGTTTCTAATATTTCAGGTTCTGATTTTGGGAGCTTAATAAGAATAAGGATGTGAACCTTGTGGATTTATTGCTTGCTGATTTGGATGCATTTATTGAAAAGACTTGTCGAATTATTAAAATAAATATGGATATTTGATTATCTGTTAGACAATTAATGATTGGATTTATGGAGCTACGTCTCCGATTTAATGATTTTGAATTATCGTATTTGACCGCTGCTTTGACTTTTTTGGAAATTTTGCTTTATTTGAATAAAGAATTTCGTTTATTTAAGTTTCGTATTTAGAATTAATAGTCCGAAAAGTCGGGCTGTTACAGATGAGTATCATCTTTTCAAAATTTCTTTTTAGGAATTCTTAAAATAAATATTGATTTGATTAAAATACTCAAACTCAATCTGAATATTTCTCTCTGATACATGCCGTACAGTCAGAGTAGCAAGTCTTCATATCTGAAGCAAGTTTTCATATCTGAAGCTTGTACAGAATTTATTTACCGAAAGAGTTTAGATGACCAGACCTTCCTGTTCTAATAATAAAGATGTTTCACAAGATTAATAAACTACTAAAATATATGTAAATGTTATGAAAGCTTGATCAAAACTAAAAAAAACTGCAATTCTGAACACAAGAATTTGTCGATCTTCGATATTTTATAGATCAAACTTGTAATTCATCCCAAGAACTATCTGCTCAATCATCTTTTGCTTGTAATTCTTCTTATACATATCATACAGTAGAAGTAGCATCTAGCAAGTTTTATCTATGAAGTTTGCTATAGCCTTTGCAGACAATTTATTTACAGAAAGATTTTTGAAGAGATTAAAGATGGCCAAACATTTCTGTTCAATATAATAAACCATGTTTCACAAGATTAATAAACTACTTACATGTAAAAGTTGTGAAAGCTTGATCAAAACAAAGATTGTGCAATTCAGAACACAAGACTTTGTCAATCTCTGATATTTTATAGAGAGTTTCTTTCGGTTGTAAGGGTGTTTCTTTTGCTTAATACGTGTGTCTCTTTTACCCAAAATACTACTATTTCCCCTTTGTTTTTCAACCATATCTTTAGTTTTAATTTAATGAGATAGTTTTTACTGGTTAATGAAATACTCCCTCCGATCCATTATATAAGACATTTGACTTTTCTGCACGTAACTTTAGGTGCTTTGAATACATAGTTAAAATTCTTATTTTTTAAAATTTCTTTTTTTAAATAAAAATTAAAATATTATGGGGGTGTTTGGAAGTTAGAGGTTTGGGATGAAATTAGAGGTTTGGGGGTAGATTAGAGGTTTGACCAAATGAAACCTCTAATGTGAGTGTTTGGTTGTTAGAGGTTTGAGTTAGATGATTGGGATCAAAAAGCTAATTTTGAAAAAGCTCATTTTAGGAGCTTTTTCAATTAAAGGTTTGGTATGTGTCACAAAATGTTATTCAAAAAGCTATTTACCAAACACTTTTATTCATAACAGCTAATTTAAATCCGCTAGTCAAAACAGCTAATTCAATCCGCTAGTCAAAACAGCTAATACAATCCGCTATCAGCTAACAGCTAATTGCCAAACAGGGCCTATATTTTTATTCAAAAAAAGAAAAATTAAAAAATAATTATTTTAGCTATGTAGTCAAAGCACCTAAAGTTACATGCAGAAAAGTCAAATGCCTTATATAATGGACCGGAGGGAGTGTATAAAAATACAAATGTAGCTTTCATAGTACTTGAATGAACATGACTCCAGGTTCAACAATTTGAAAACTAGAGATTCAGAATAAAAAGTTTGTTGGCTGATTGGTCTGTTGAGTTCATAATTTTTTAGTGCTTTTTAGAAATTGTTAGAATAATTGTTGATCACAATACTCAAAATTAACTTAAAATCTGTTAATTCTAGTACTTACTATACAGATTTATAAGTAGCAAACTTTTATATTTGAACCTTGACATCACCTTCACAGAATGTATATTGAAAGAGAATGAAGAGGATGACCAAACCTTTCTGTTTTATATGATAAACCATGTTTCACAAGATTAATATACTACTCAAACATACTGAAATGTTATGAAAGCTTGATGAAAACAAGAATTTGTGATTCGGAGCACAAGATTTTGTTAATCTTTGATTCTTTATACTTTATAGATCAAGCTTGCAAGTCATCCCAAGAACTATTTATCATTCCTTTTTGCATGATAGATGCTTTCCTGAGGCACCTTTTGCTCTCCTCATGACTTTCATTCCAGCGCTTCTAAGCCATACACAAAAGCAGTTTTTTACCTTGAAAGCGAGTTTGACAATTTTGACATACTCTATAACCTCGTATATAATAAGGGAACTCTCCCATAATACTGTAATAGTAACATATATGTTTAAACTTGGCATATTAAGTTAATACTATAGTAAGCCTTGAATCTTGCCTTATTAGCGGTTGCCTTGGTTTCTTCCGCCTCTCTGAAGGCCATATCCAATTTTTCCTTGAGATCAGACTTCCTAGAATTAGTTCAGTATGCTACTTCCCAAGCTTCATCAAGGTCCCTCAAGCATTTTCATCTTCTCATCCCAGTTGGCGTTCTAAATTATACACAAGCTTCCTTGAGATCTCTTCCACTTTCGGATCTGACTCTCGAGATCAGTTACTTGCTCTACGAGTTCCTCATTTTGTTTCCTTCTCGCAAAGCCAGTGCATAGCTCCCAAATGGTCGAGGAAAACTGAAAGATGGGCCATTGGGTAGAATATGACAAATGACGCCTATATTCCGCTAATAGTAAATATATTTTGAGGTGTATATTGCATTAAAATTATTAAAGTGCTTTATGCATATGTTCAACATAAAAAATGGTTGTGCATAGGTAAAACGTCATGAATGTATTAGAAAACTTCTGAATTATACACACAAAAAAAAAAAAAAAAAAAGAGGATTCACTAGAAGTATATTACCTCAGTAGCCCTTGGGTAGTGATCTCAATTCCCTTTTTGGAGCATCATCTTCATTGCTTACTGCAAGTATTCCACAAATTTATGAATCATTAGAGGAAAAATATTTCAGGTAGGTTTCTAAACAAAGATAATTATAATCATGATAAAGGTTGTCATTTATATATATATTTAAAAGTTTTACCCCACGATTTGTTCTTCCTCTTCTACCATTAGCATAAACATTTTCTTTCCAATTTGGTGGGGGCTCAGATCTTCCAAGCCATGAGCAACGGTACATTTCTCGCCTTTAGAGCAATTACCACCCACAAATTTCTCCCACAGTCGAGTCTTGTAGAAGATATTTCCAGATCATTTATTTATCACTTGCCCTTGAATTCATGGGTATGAAAGATGCAGAATCTGGTGAGCGTTCATCTTGGCTCCTATTGGAGAAATAAAATAGATATAAGGGGTAGTTTAGTAATATTGTAGTTAAATAGAATTGGGCTATATATAAAGCCTCTTTACTCTCATTTCTAGCCAAGATCAACACAATGTAGCCTTTTAATATATTCAGCTTTTACCTATATTGTAGAACAAAGAGATGAACAAGAAAAATAAAATATGTACAAACAATATAGGTAAAAGCTGAATATATTAAAAGGCTACATTGTGTTGATCTTGGCTAGAAATGAGAGTAAAGAGGCTTTATATATAGCCCAATTCTATTTAACTACAATATTACCAAACTACCCATTATATCTATTATTATTTTAATAAGGCACTCCCTTTCAAATCATGTCTCAGTCGATTCAATTCGCTTCTTTTCTTCCATCTCTACGACACAACTCAGGCTCGTAGTGTGTAGAAGAAGGCTGTAGAAGGGTTTTAAGGAGCTATTTTGTGTTTGTGTGGCTTTAAAATTTCAAGAAGTGTCTTAACAATGCAGCCCGACTCAGAGTCTAATCCTACAGACCCTATTGACAAGACAAGGGTATTGGATATTAAGCCAATGAGAACTCTCAAGCCAATATTCCCATCCCAGATGGGCGCATCCCCTTTTTCAGCTCCTCAATCTGCTCTGTTCACTTGTGTTCCTCCTATGAGCCCTTGAAAAATCGTTTGGAGACAGAAATTACTGGGGACAAAGAAGAAGGGAAATCAATGGAGTTATAAAACATGGAAGTAAATTGCCATGATGTTGAGCTTTGTGAGCATTAGTCCTCGAATGGCAGTGGCACACTCCAAACTGTCAGGACATTGGTTCTCACTGGCATCAGTTTTTAACTTCAAGCCAAGAGTTTCACTTTGTTCTCACTCATTGGCTTGAGGGGGAGTATTGGAGAAATAAAATAGATATAAGGGGTAGTTTAGTAATATTGTAGTTAAATAGAATTGGGCTATATATAAAGCCTCTTTACTCTCATTTCTAGCCAAGATCAACACAATGTAGCCTTTTAATATATTCAGCTTTTACCTATATTGCTTGTACATATTTTATCTTTCTTGTTCATCTCTTTGTTCTACAATTACTTGTCTTTGATTATTCAACTTACAAAAGATATCAGCTCCTTGGTCTCTTGACGGGAGGAGCATGCCCGTGCTGGGATCCTGAACCTGTGAATTTTACCGGAGAAGTCATTCTTTTCAGATAGGATTGGATCTGCTGTTGTAAACATAAAATATGTAAAATGTAATTATTTTAATTTCACCAAAATTTATGTTCTGTACTTGTAATAATAGTTAGAAAGGTGATTCTTTAAATGCAATTCTATTGCACCTGGAGCCATTGCACCGGGTAAACAACAATCATAGGAGAGGTCTCCAATCTGCACAATTGTTGACCACAAAATTTATCGATCTCTTCCACTTTCGGATCTGACTCTCGATATCAGTTACTTGCTATATGAGTTCCTCATTTCGCTTTCTTGATCTCACAAAGCCAGTGCATAGCTCCGAAATGTTCAAGGCAAAACTGAAATGAGGCCTAAATTCGCTAATAGTCAAATATATACTCTTTATTAATAAGTAAAACCACGTTTCAATGGAGCGTTATAGTACCAAATTACCAAATTTGGTCATCAACTTAGGAAACCTACATACTTATACATGATCTATTCATTTTATTTAATTTATTTGTTTTCATCCCGGGTTCGATTCCCTATAACTACATAATTAAAATTTATTATACATTTTCATCCTAATTTCATGTTCACTTCTCTACAGGAATATATTCAAATAATACTTAGTACTTATTGTTATGGGCAAAATTTGTCCACTGCTTTTATCGCCCTCATCCGTAATCAACGACGTCACTGCTAAATGCAGGAAACAAGCTAGGCTAAATGTTGCCTAAGGAGAAATCGGGCAGCACCCGTATCACATATCTAGAAGAAGGAATCTTAATAAAGCTTGAAATGAAGATTATTAGATTAAGCCCATGTTGCTAGAGGTCGAGACCTCGCCCAATTGAAGGGCCTCGCCCAGTTTGAATGAACCTAGAAGACAATCCAGATGAAACAAGTAGAAGAGGCTTAGAGATGCTATTTGAAAGAGAGGCCTCGCCCACTTTGGAAGAGCTTAGGAGACAGGTTGGAAGAAGCAAGTAGAAGAGGACTGGGATCACATGTAAGAAGTGGCCTCGCCCATTTCAAGTGGCGTCGCACAGTTGAAGGTCCTCATCCAATTGAAGAGCACTTGGAAGATATGTTGGATGAAGAAATAAAAAAAGGCTTCGGAATGATATTTCGACGAAGAGGTCTCACTCACAAGGCAAACTCGTCCAATTGGAAAAGACTTAGAAGATCAGGATATACATGTCCGAAGAAGTGACCTCGCCCACTTCAAGTGGCCTCGCCCAGTTGTGCCTATAAGAACTAAAAACCGAAGCCAAGTGGCCTAGGCCCATTCAATTGAAGATCAAAGACTTTTGTTGATTGAAGACTAGCCTCGCCCTATAAGGTAAAATTAGGTAGGTTGGCACTTAAACGACTATCTTCTCGGGTCGACAAATGGAATCAGGTAACTTTGACTCTGGGAATGTCAAGTCAATTTCTTAATCTCCACGCTCTTAATAAATAGTTGGGCATTAACGACGTCGGTTGATTCTATCTAAGGCGGTGGCATAGCCCTTTGAGCTTCAAGGGTAAGTGACCTAGTCCACTTAGGTTTCTTCCTCCCCAAGAACTACGTTTGGCTTGATCCCTATAAATAGGGTATGTAGGCACATTATATAGGATCTACAACCCTTGCGATCAAGAGAGAAAATATATCCTTGAGAGCAAATCCCTAGTTCCGTACAATCCAACCACCCCCAAACACTCAAACACAGCCACTTTCCACCGTATGCCGTGAATAATTATCGCGTAATTCCAGCAACCCTCCGAAATTTGTTATCACCAAATTCCTCCCTTAACAATTATATTTACTTAGTTACATAATGTTTAATATTTTAATATTAATATTTTAATCTCGGCTCGTGCTTCGCACCAGTTATCAGCTAGTATATTTAAGATATATTTTGCATTAAAATACTAATAAGTACTTCACTAACAATAAATGGTTTTGCATAGGTAAAACATCATGAATTTATTAGAACACATATGAATTATACAAAAGGATTCACTAGAAGTACATTACCTCGTCAGCCCTTGGGTAGTGATCCCAACTCCCTTTTTGGAGCATTATCTTCATTGTTTACTGCAAGTATTCGATAAATTAATGAATCATTATAGGAAGAATATTTCAAGTAGGTTTCAAAATAATGATAATTATAATCATGATAAAGGTTGTCATATATATCTGGATTGGATCGGTTCCAATTCGATAATCATGATAATTATTGTATTGGATCTGTTTTAACATGCCATATTGCAAGCGCCGCAGCGACATATATTGTTGACAACACACGAGATTTGGGGGTGCGGATCTTCCATCTTTGAAATTTACATTAATTTTTCATTCATCATAGATACATGCACACACATAGATATACTAACGAAATTACTGGATATTAAATTAACTACGGTTACCATTCGATCTCAAGTAGACAAAAGTTTGGAGAGAAATCAAGACCGCAACAAAACTTGGTGAAGCAAATATACTCCATTAGAAATCCTCCCTTTCGTCTGCAGGCAAATCACACCATTAAATATTGTTTATATATTAGACTATGACATGTCTAGAATCTTCTATTTATCGGTTGCAGGCTAACGTCACCAATGAATGTCGAATCATATTGGACACCATTTATATTTTGGACTATGAGATCTCTAGAATCTTCTATATAATGGGCTTGTAAAGCCCAAACATTTTCGATCGGCATTCTTTGTCATACGATTCTTGTGCTAACATCACTTTTAATATTAGATTAATCCAACTACTGTTACAAACGAACTTTAGAAAATTACTTATTATTGCTATTATCTTAAAAAATATATTTTACTAATTATTTTTTGTCTAGTATCATTTATATAATCAGCAGTAGCATTTTTCGAAATGATTTCTGTCTATGTCATGTGGATATTATCTTTTATATTAGATTATAAAGTTTTATATATATACGTGATCGGATTCCACTTAGAACCAATACATGTTATCTGCACATTATGATTTTGTTGTTTAGTATTCAATATATTTTTCCCTAATTTTTTTAAGAATAAGAAAAATATTGTTATGCTAAAAACTAATTCATTTAAAAAAAGAATATGTCGTTTGTAAAAAATCTTGTGTTTCGCCATTAATATTGTGAGAAAGCTACGTATCCTATACTTTGAAAGGATGTTGCATTACAACCGGCCAACCATCGCACCAGAAATGTAAGACTAGGATGTTAGGAGTTGTCCCACTGGGAGGGGTAGATAACTAGTTTATAAACAGCCAGTTAACTCCATTAGTATGAGGCCTTTTGGGATGTGCCCAAAAATAAATCCGTGCGGGCTCGGCCCAGAGCGGACAATATCATACTATTGTGGAGTTAAGGTCTGCTTAGCAAGCCCAACATAGGAAACAACAAATTTTAGTGGATGAAGAATTTTCAATTTTGTATTTGAGGATCTGGTTTGTCTTCTAAATTATTTTAAGCAGGACTCTTTCTTTTTATTTTTTTGCTAAAACGTCTTTTTTCCTTTTAATGTTGTGCTCATACTTTTCAGGAATCATTCTTTCTCATGTTTATTGTCATAAAACGTTTTTATTATTACCTGCTATTAGTATATAGTAGGGAAAATATTATGGAAAACTTGGAAAGCATATCTGTGCTCTGCACAGAACATGTTTCGCAGCAAGTTTGTAACAATTTCACCTTCTCTTTTATTTGTATCACCTGAAAAAAATCGGTCAACACATCTTTATTGGTGAAAAAGTTCTACCGAATTCTAGATAAAAGATCAAGCTTCTTCCGTATGTTGAATAAGAGAATTCTTATCAAAACAATAAAGCTGAGCATTGGGTCACTTCGAGGTCAGGGAGTGCTATCACATTAGTAGGGAAATAAAGAATCGCACAATAAAAAAAAAACTCATAGTAGTATCCTCATTCAAAATAGCCACATATAGGGATGACAATTACAGTGAAATTTTTTCGAAAAGAATATTAAAAGACTTTTTAAAACAATGACTAGAGCTACAATTATTTCTCAAGTTTCTAATATTTTCATAAGTTGGAGGATTCAGTATTTTTGTTTTAACTAGATAAAACAAGTGCTGTGACATGATATTTAACAGTAACAAAGACTCTAAAAGAGAGGCTACTTAGCAGAAGGAATGGTGAACTCAATCTAGTAACAATGCTCCAGAAACAGGATGGTTTAGATAGTTCTCTTAAATATATGAAAAATGATATAAGTTGCACAAAGAAAGAAACAGAGTGAACATACCGCCTTGGAGCGCTGAGGAGCATAGCGCTCAAGATTTTGAATGTTGACCGGACGATGGACATTGTGTGAAGTTTATGTGAAAATGAACACCAAGGAGCATAAAAAAATTACCAATGTATATGCATTCTCACCCTTCGAACTCAAGATCTGTTAAGTAATTACCTTCTACCTGATAAAAACATATGTTATCTAATTAGTAACACATAAACCAAGAAATATTCAAATAAAATCTTTTACATTTTTCATCAAGTATGGAGAAAAGCTGATATTAACAAAGTTTAGTTTCTAAAGATGGCAAGTTTGTAAAGATGAGTAGATGACAAGCAAATATGTTTCGGTGTAGAAAATTAAACGTGGTGGATAAGTTAACAGATGACAGCTTAAATGTAGGGAGAAAAACAAGTAGAGAGTCGAGATATAATTAATTTAGCAAGTCACTCACTACAAAAGCCTCACAAATATTATTAGATGTTAATCGTCTCTCTAAGGGTTTACAACCTTTATATAAAAAAAACATGTTGAATTCCTTCCAAGGATTTTATGTTTATTATTGGGGGTATGAGATTGCAGGAACATAAAAGATATTATTTGTTCTTTTTCTTGATCATCTGTTTTTCTCTGAATCAGGAGATCATCTTTTATTTTGTTAATTATCAGATAAAGGATGGCATCGTTAGATTCTGACTCGAAAATACTTAGTGTGTCTAGTTATTATCTTTGTGGTCAAGATCTGTCCTTTACAAGGTTCACTTTAAGTCGAGGTTGGACAGATCTGTTGTGCCAACTAGATATACTCTAGAATAGCTTTCTATTTTCCTTCAGTAGATCTGAATTTAACAAATTACTTAAATTTAAATGTTCAAGATTAGGTAACCCGTAATTCTCACATAATTACTTGATGTACACTGTAATATAACAAACTTTCCGAAACAACTCATACCGAATTTTCAAACAGGTCAGGAGCAGGTATCAACATCAAATGTAATCCACAAAACACCAGTAAAAAAATTTAAATTAAATTCATCCAATCCAAGGCATACAGATTAAGCAAGCTTCAAAATTTTTATAAAATAAAACATAGGTTACATGAACACATTAGGTTCTCCTCGAATTCGCATTCAACAATCTACTCTTTCTTCCCTCATACCATGAAAAACGTACCACTTAATTTAAATGGTTGAAAGCCTTCGAGTGAAACAAGGCTTTCAGTGTACTTGACGACTGAAACAACTTCTCCAACAGCGGAAGCTAGCAGAGGAATCTTCTTAGTCTCTTTCCTTATATAGTCATAAAAGATGACTCCATCATCATAATTTAGCGTAACAAACTCTCCAACACCCAAATAAAAAAGTACCCAATCGATATTCAAAGCAACCTCAAAATTGTGCTTTTTAATCCAACACACATTCCCAGAAACATCGTCTAGCGTCCATAAACTAACAACTGATCCTTCACCGGCGTTGTCTTTGAACATCATAGCAAGAGAACCTTCAAAATCAAAAACATTTGAAATTTTTAAAAGCTTCTCGTCTTTGTGAATGGGATACACTGCAAACACCTCATTATGCAAATCGAACGACAGTATCTCATCATCGCCATCCATATACAACACCCCAGGTTTAGCGTGAACACAATTTGAATAAAAACTAGGCTCAAAACTATTCAGTTGTTCAGGAACCACAATCTCTTTCCAACAATTATCATTCGCGGAGTACAACTCCGCTTCAATTACCAAATCTTGTAGTACCCAATCCTCATTAGAAGTATGCGTTGGCACAACCCTAAGAAGCTTATAATCATTCGAAACAGAGTCAAAACCAAACCCTAAATACCAAATAACCATAGAATCATGACGACACATAGGTAATACCCTCATCTGTGTGGTAGCCGGATTCAACAAATAAATACCATCAGCATTGATATCAGCAATGGAAATAAGACCATTACAAGTCTGAATAAAACGTTCGCTAAGAATACGTCGACAAGGATCTAGCGAAATCTTAATACAAGCAAAATCAAATGGCAGGTCTAACCGAACAGTGAAGCCATGAGTATCACCGGGGCAATTGATATCGTAAAAGTAGCAAGAAGGATAGTCTTCATCATCATCGCTAGGAATTGTGTCAATCCACATTAGAGAGGATTTTAATTTGTGGGAAATGGCGAGATGAGTTTGGATAAATTGGGGGTTTGAGATAATAGATAGCCATAACTTACAAACTAATTTACATTGAACAAGTGATACTACTGGAACTAATACAAGTACCTTGTAGATGATTTCTTCAGGTAGATAACAACAACGCTTAGTCGCCATTAAGGTAGAGCTTTTGGTATCAAACCCTAATAAATGGTTGGGTTGTGATTGTGAAGCTCCTTTCTGCAATTTACAAATGGGAATGGAGCCCGGAGTATTTAGAGGGACCTTTTTTTTTATATACGGACTATATTTACAAAATTATAATTCCTCCGTCTTTAAAAACTTTTCTCATTTTCCTTGGACACGTTTGTCAGCACACTTTTAATTGTTAATATCTTTAATTTTGTATTTGTTTTAAATATAAAATCTTCACTGTATTAAAATATTCATAAATACGAATCCAACAAAATCACTCATGACTAATATTTGATCTTATAAATTAGACGTAAATTAGTAATTTATCTCATGTTATGAACAGTCCCGACATATCAAACGAGAGAAGCATTATGAGACGGTGGGAGTAATTTTTTAAAATTATTTACAAAAATACGATTTTTTGGTTATAAAGATTGTAAAATTGGTACCGCATATAGAAAAGGTTGCAAATGAATTTAAAATGCAGGCAAAAAAAGGTTGCAAAGGTTGTCCGAAAAAAAAAAAGGTTGCAAAGATTACAAGTCGTATTTTTGAAAAAAATCTGTTGCAAGTCGTATTTTTTTTTTTTACGGATTTAGAGGGACCTTTGTACATGCATTTTAATATGCACTACACTTTATTTTATTTTTGAAGGATTTTAATATGTATTACTCCCTCCGTCTCATAATGTTTCTCTCGTTTAATATGTCGGGACTGTTCATAACATGAGATAATTTACTAATTTACGTCTAATCTATAAGACCAAATATAGTCATGAGTGATCTTATTCGATTCGTATTTATGAGTATTTTAATACAGTGAAGTTTTTATATTTAAAACAAATACAAAATTAAAGATATTAACGATTAAAAGTGTGCGTTGGCAAACGTTTCCAAGGGAAATGGGAAAAGTTTTTAGAGACGGAGGGAGTACATATTATTTCTTCAATCTTTTTTAACTCAAAATTAATATATTAAATTTTTATTTAAATTTGTAGTACTGTATATAAAAGAAAAATGGACATCATTAAATTTGAAAAATAATATTATATGAATTTATAAAAAAGTTGTACAATTTTAAATTTTACACATAATTTGATACCCATTTTTAACACTTGTCTATTAGATTAGGGGTCCGGTCTATGGCAAATGTATGTCATAGACCCCTTATCCAACATACTGTTTTTCAGCCGTTGGATCAATTATTCAACGGCTTTGATTTAAAAAAAATCAGCATCGTACCGCAGAAACTTTCTGCGGTACGGAGAAATTACCAAAATGCCCCTGCCTCTAATATGAAAACAGGAGGGCATTTTGGTAATTTCTCTGTACCGCAGAAAGTTTCTGCGGTACGGTGAACAGTAGATTTTTTATGTGAAACATGGGGGCATTTTGGTAATTACTCCGTACCGCAGAAAATTTATGCAGTACGGTATAGATTTTTTTTTAAAATCAGGTCGTTGGATGGTTGATCCAATGGCTGAAAAATAGTATACTGGATAAGGGGTCCCTGTCATACGTTTGCCAGGGACCGGGAGCCATTAGATTAACCACTCAAACTAAAAGCATCATTTGAGAGACATCAGATATGTTACCCAATGCCTGAGAAAACTCCAATTTCCCTTCCGAAATGTGCACCCAAGTTTTTAAAAGTTGAGAATAGGAAATAAAAGAAGGTGAAAGAAGAGGCGTGGTAAATGTTCAATACATGTTACTATATTAGCATTTAGCACAAGGATGCAAGATAGAATAAGGTCCAAAAAGTTAATATATTAATACGGCCTGCGGTCAGAGCAAACAGATGTTGCTAGCAAACCATACCATATAAAGTTTATGTCATACTTGTTTTTACTGTTTGGTGTGACAAATGTTTGCCCCTGATAAGGCCCCTACTAATATAGTGCTTGTTAATTTCACCATTCACCTTTATCTACATTCAGCAACAAGATCAGACCAATAACTTCAGCATGTATATACAGAAGTTAAAATTATTTGAGATAGATATCTTTCTGCCCTTTTGAATGATGAAGAAACCACCTCTATGTACAAAAAATGTAAGAAATACCCTTTTGAAGGGCATGGACAGGAAAGGACACTTCGCTTAACACACAGTAACAACAATAAAATATTCTATCCTTATTCCTATCTCTGGGTACATTGTTCAGTTCTCTTTGTTAATCACATACATTGTGCTTGAAATTTATTATTTAAGTTCATACTTAATCCTTGCACATTGCTTAACCTATCTTTTTGTATGACGTTTGATCTTGTGCAGAATGTGGTAAATTTATCAAGCTTAGTTGTTTCACCATCAAACATGATAGTTGTGATGAAGGAATTTTCGAAGGCTGTGATGAGGATTCACGAAATCTACCTGAGAAGAGAGACTGGTTCATTGAAGTTGTTGAGAGGAAAGTCCTCACTGCCCCCTGAATAGGTCTTCTGTCCCATAGCGATCCGGATGTTGATCATTTTCGTTGGAGACTGTCATTAGTTCAGGTTATCGAGGCTCTTATGATGAGTTGTGCCAACGTGAAGCTAGTCATTCTTGTAAAGGTGACTTTTTTTGTTTATGTATGCTTGTATCTATTTGTTTTATCGGTAAGTGCTGCAAAACTGTTGATATTGTATTCCATCCATCGTAATGTTTGTGTTACTGATACTACTACTCCAAGTGTCATCAGCTGAGTTGGCAGTGCTGAGCTGGAACTGAGCTGGATAGTTTGTTACAATCAGTTAGATTACAGCTGTAAATTCTGTTAGCGTGTTAGTCTCATCTCTGAATGTATAAATACTAGTTCACTGTTTTGTAAAAGTTAAGAAGATTCAATATACAGATTCATTGTTTCTAATCGTCTTCTTCTTCATTTCTGTACTTGTTGTACTGTACTTTTATAAAACTGTCATGGTATCAGAGCTATGGTAAAGCTCTTGATATGATTCGCTCTTATGCTTCCGCAGTTACAAACAACAACACATCAGCAACGATGAATTCATCATCGATTCCAGCGTCGTCTTCGATGCAATCCTCCATTGATATCAATCATCCTTACTTTTTAAGCTCTGCAGATCATCCAGGTCTTTCTCTTGTTAATGAAATGCTCACTGGTTCGAACTATCACCATTGGAGTAGATCTGTGCAGATTGCTCTTTCTGCAAAACTCAAATTAGGTTTTATAGATGGGTCATTGCCTAAACCTTCAACTGATGCTGCTCAAATCTCTCTCTGGATGCGAAGTAATGATCTGGTAATATCCTGGCTTTTGAACTCTATTTCATCTGATATTCGCAAATCTGTAGTCTATATGAACACTGCAAGAGAGATTTGGACTGATCTCGCTACTCGATTTTCTCAACATAATGTTCCACGATTGTTCTATCTTCGCAAAGATCTTGCATCTCTCTGTCAAGATACACTTTCTATTACTGATTACTTCACGAAGTTTCGTTGCTTAATGGATGAACTTGATATGTTGTCTCCTATTCCTAAGTGTTTTTGTCCCAATTCTACTTGTGTGTGTCAAAATGCTATGAAACTTGACAAATACGAGAAGTTAGTGAAGTTAAGTCAGTTTCTAATGGGACTAAATGAGCAATATACGAACATTCGTGGTCAAATACTCCTAATGAATCCTCTACCTGAACTGAGTCATGCCTATTCCATGCTGTTACAAGAGGAGAATCAGAGAGATTTTAAGCCTACATCGATTAATTCTGAACACTCTGTTATGAATGCTAAATTCACACCTAGTGCTACACTCAAAGGTAAATTTACGAAGAAGGTTTCAGATACATCAGTCTTGTGTGATCACTGTAATCTGACTGGTCACACTCGTGACAAGTGTTTTGTGTTACACGGTTATCCTGAGTGGCACCGTCTCTATGGACATCCAAAGCCTAAGCCACGAATTGTCAAGAAATCTGTTAGTCAACAGTCATCAACTGCTAATTCATCTGTCTATCAGCCTGCTAATAATGACAAACAGGTCATATCTACCTCTGATAGTCCTCTGACTATATCTGAGCCCAATGCTCCTGCTCTCACTCAAGCTCAATATCAGAAACTACTTAATCTACTGCAAGAGAATGTCAAACCTCAAGCATCTCTTGCTCCATGGATTCAAACTCCAGATTTTGGTGCACATAGTGCAGGTATATCCTTTATGTCAAACTCTATAACTACTACATTTGACAAATCAGTACATACCTGGATAATTGACTCTGGAGCCACACATCACATTACACCACATTTATTTTTACTTAAAAACATTCAAGTATTAAAGTCAGATATTCATCTTCCCAATGGTAACATATCTCAAATTCATCATACTGGAGATATTACACTTGGATCAGACATTGTTCTGAAGCAAGTACTTCATGTTCCTCAATTTCACTGCAATTTGTTATCTGTTGCTAAACTAACATCAGACACATCCTGTGTTATACATTTTTCTGCTTCAAAATGTCTGATGCAGGACCCTATTTCGAAGAGGGAGAGAGAGATTGGTGAATACACTGAAGGACTTTTCAAACTATGTCTTAAATCTATCTCTGCAAAAGTGAACACTGCTACTAGTCATGATCATCTCTGGCATTCCAGACTTGGTCATCCCTCAAAGTATATCTTACAACACATTCCTTGTATTTCTGTGTCCAGTGATAGTACTGAATTGTTCTCATGTGATATTTGTCATCAAGCTAAACATTCTAGATTACCTTTTCCAGTAAGCAATTCTAAATGTACTGCTATCTTTGAGCTAATTCACTGTGATGTATGGGGACCTTACAAAACTCATACTCATGGTAGATGTAATAAATTTTTGACAATTGTTGATGATTTCTCTAAGACTACTTGGATCTTTCTGTTGGTTGATAAAACTCAGGTTCCTGGCTTAGTCAAAAATTTTCTCACATATGTTACAAATCAATTTCATACCAATGTTAAAATTCTCAGATCTGACAATGGGACTGAGTTCTGTAACAAAGAAATGTCAGATCATCTTCAGTCATTAGGAATAATACACCAAACCAGTTGTCCTTATACACCCCAACAAAATGGGGTTGTAGAAAGGAAACATCAACATCTTCTAAATATAGCAAGAGCCCTGAAAATTCAGTCAAATTTGCCTATCTCTTTTTGGGGTGATTGCTTATTAACAGCTGCACATCTTATAAATATATTACCAACCAAAACTCTTGATTTTAAAAGTCCATATGAGGTTTTGTTTAACACTCCTCCTGACTACACAAGTCTTAGAAGTTTTGGCTGTTTGTGTTATATTCCAAATATTCAATCTCATTCAGATAAATTTGCTCCCAGAGGTCTCAGATGTGTATTTCTTGGATACCCTTTCAACAAGAAAGGCTATAGAGTCATGGCTTTAGATACCAGAAAATGTTATGTATCTAGGGACATAGTATTTGTTGAATCTGAATTTCCTTTTCAGCAGTCTGCTCTTCACTCTGAATCTCTAGAATTTTCAAATACTATGTTTCCCTCTTCTCCTATTCTTAGCCATGAAGACACTCCTAGTTCATCAGTGCCTCAATCTACTCCTCAACAATCTACAGACATTCCTTCTACAACTATTTCTAACAACCAATCTCATAATCATTCATCACCTCCTACAACTGTACAGCCTATATCTTCTACTAATTTACCTATTGCTTTGTCTAAACCTACCAGGAAAAGACAAATTCCTCAAAGGTTACAAGGTTTCACTGGCTTACCTTCTAGTGTTAATACCAGTCTCTCCATCTCTTCTCAGCAGTGTAAAGGTACTGATTCATCTTATCCAATTACTGCTTTTATGAGTTATAATGCCTTCACTCCACATTATACCAGTTATTTAGCAGCAACTGCTAAAGTTCCTATACCATACACTTATTCTCAAGCTGTTAAAAATTCAAATTGGCTCACAGCCATGAAATTAGAGCTAAATGCCCTTGACAACAATCAAACCTGGGAACTTGTGCCAAAACCTGAAAATAAACATGTGGTGGATTGTAAGTGGATATTCAGAATAAAATACAATCCAGATGGCTCTATTGATAGATATAAAGCCAGACTTGTGGCTAAGGGGTTCACTCAAACATTTGGTTTAGATTACTTTGAAACATTCTCCCCTGTAGCCAAAATGACTACTGTTAGAGTGTTACTTGCTGTTGCTGCTGCTCAGTCTTGGCCTATTCATCAGTTAGATGTCAACAATGCTTTTCTGCATGGTGATCTTAGTGAAGAGGTCTACATGAAAGTCCCTCCTGGATACTTTGATTTATCTACTCATTTCTGCATTCCTCCTGGCACTGATATCAGTAATCTGGTCTGTCGGTTGAGAAAGTCTATATATGGTCTTAAACAGGCACCTAGATGTTGGTTCACTAAGTTTTCGAAGGCATTACTGAAATATGGCTTCTCCCAGTGTCACTCTGATAACAGTCTTTTTACATTTTCTCAAGGCAAAGTCTTTGTGGCTGTTCTAGTATATGTTGATGATATTCTCATCACAGGCACTTGTACTTATGGTATACAACAAGTTATCTCTTTTCTGGCCTCCAATTTTAAAATCAAAGACTTGGGTCCTCTAAAATTTTTTCTTGGCATAGAGGTGGCCAGAAACTCAACTGGAATCTATATTCACCAGAGGAAATACACTCTGGATATTCTTGCAGATGTTGGTTTTACAGATTGTAA
Organism: Kitagawia praeruptora; assembly: GCA_037693485.1. Taxonomy (NCBI): domain Eukaryota; kingdom Viridiplantae; phylum Streptophyta; class Magnoliopsida; order Apiales; family Apiaceae; genus Kitagawia; species Kitagawia praeruptora. Next base: position 51,960,207 of record CM075344.1, on the reverse strand, counting down.
ACCTTCAAGAATTCCCATGGAACAAAACCATAACTTGCAGAAAAATACAAGTATTTTTTTGTCTGCTTCTGATATTTCTTTATACAGAAGATTAGTTGGTCGATTACTATATCTCACAATTACTAGACCTGAGCTAGCATATCCAGTCCAGGTTTTGTCTCAGTTTATCACTCAACCTAGAACTGATCATCTAAATGCTGCTTATAAAGTTTTGAGGTTTATCAAGGGAACTCCTGGACAGGGTCTATTCTTTCCTGCCAAGTCAAATTTGTCTCTTACTGTTTTTTCTGATTCTGACTGGGGTGGTGACATGCTTACCAGACATTCACTCACTGGTTATTGTGTGTTGTTTGGCAATTCCTTGATTTCTTGGAAATGTAAGAAACAACACACTGTGTCTAAATCATCTGCTGAAGCTGAGTATCGAAGCTTAGCTGATACCTGTTGTGAGTTAACTTGGTTGCTAGCTATTTTCAAAACTTTTGGCATTGCTTGTCTTACTCCTGTCAAGCTGTTTTGTGATAATCAGTCAGCTCTCTATATAGCATCAAATCCTGTGTTTCATGAGCGTACCAAGCACATTGAGATTGACTGTCACCTTGTTCGAGAAAAGTTGCAGTTAGGTGTTATCACAACTTCACATATTGCATCTTCTAATCAACCTGCTGATATTTTTACTAAGGCATTGTCTTCAGTCCAGCTGCAGTTTCTTTGTTCCAAGTTGAATGTCTGTAATCTATTTCAGCCTTCCAACTTGAGGGGGGATGTTACTGATACTACTACTCCAAGTGTCATCAGCTGAGTTGGCAGTGCTGAGCTGGAACTGAGCTGGATAGTTTGTTACAATCAGTTAGATTACAGCTGTAAATTCTGTTAGCGTGTTAGTCTCATCTCTGAATGTATAAATACTAGTTCACTGTTTTGTAAAAGTTAAGAAGATTCAATATACAGATTCATTGTTTCTAATCGTCTTCTTCTTCATTTCTGTACTTGTTGTACTGTACTTTTATAAAACTGTCAGTTTGGAACGAACTTTATTAATCCACCCTCTAAGGGTGTACAACTTTGTTGTGGAATAAAAACTAGGTTATTAAATTGTGGCTAGGGTTTGTATGTAGTTAATATTAGGGTTCGTGAGTTTCGTGCTTTAATGGCTGCTCTCGTGTTCGCGGCTGAATCTTCCTTCACAAGATGCCTACGTACTTTGATGTGTATCAAAGATCAAGCCAAAAAACGTAGTTCTAGGGTGAGGGGTCTGACCCTTTATATAGGCTGAGAAGCCTCAGAATCAGGGTAGAATTAGGTGACTTGGTGGGCAAGTCAGCTTTGAGGAAGGTTCTAGGCTCCTACCTTGTAGGAGTCTGTTTCCTTATATGACTATGTGCCTTGGAGGCTACTCCTTAAAGAGATAATGTCCTTATCTGACTTATATTTCCCAGTTGTTAATTATCCCTTTATATTAATTACGAAATTAATATTTAATTAGGGTTTTTGGGCCATCTGGTGGGCCCCATGTTTGGACCATACTAGGTCTAATTAATGCCACATTAAATGTGTCTTTAGGGCTTATTTTTAGCCCATATCATTTGCCCCCCAACTTCTAGGAAAATTGATCAGGTTTTTCTTGAAGTTTTAACGGCCTTTTTTGAGACTCGGGTCAGGGTTCAAATTTGTACACTAGTGTTTCACATATATCGTCTTTTGTAAAGTGTGGAGCGACCTACACACTTACAACGATTTGCCTTGTTCGAGGCTAAGCAATTATCTTTAGTTACGAAATTTTTGCATATCTTTTTTCAAGGAATTCTCTTTAAAATCCCTTGTATCTCCACATTTATCCTATATTTTAGGATTTTTATAGTACCCACAGGTATTTTCCTCATCAAAATCCTATGTCCATGAAGATTTGCTGTCAAAAAACCAATTTTTCATAGCAAATTTCGACCAGAACTGAACATTTTCGACCAGAATTTCGACCAGGAATTCGACCAGAATCCTGGTCGAATTAAGGCCTTCAATTTCTTCTGGTCGACAGACTTTTCGATCAGAATTCCTGGTCGATTCGACCAGGATTCTGGTCGAATTACGGCCTCCAAATTCTTCTGATCGACAAACTTTTCGATCAGAATTCCTAGTCGATTCGACCAGGATTCTGGTCGAATTAAGGCCTCCAAATTCTTCTGGTCGACAGACTTTTCGATCAGAATTCCTGGTCGATTCGACCAGGATTCTGGTCGAAATATTGGTTCAACTTTATTCTGCTCGAAGACTTTTTCGATCATAAATCCCAGTCATTTCGACCAGGACTCTGGTCGAATTAAGTGCCAAAATTTCACCTTGTCGAAAGCATTTTCGATCAGGATTCTTGGTCATTTCGACCAGGATTCTGATCGAATTAAGCATCCAAAATTTTTCTGATCGAAGAGCTTTTTGACCAGGATTCCTAGTCATTTCGACCAGAATCGTGGTCGAAATAAGGGCGTTTCTTTTCTTGTGATCGAACAACTTTTCGACCAGGAATCTTGGTCATTTCGACCAGGATTCTGATCGAATTAAGCATCTAAAATTCATCTGGTCGAACATATTTTCGATCAAGATTCTTGGTCATTTCGACCAGGATTCTGATCGATGTCAAGGCCCTCTTGGCTTTTGGGCCTACTTTAATGGGTCTCTTATTTCATTGGGCTTCATGGGCCTAAATGAATTTTGACCTAGCCCACTTCAATAATTTCCACAATATATATTTTTTTATACCTCTACTATGCAAAATATCTTTGATATTTTTTATAAAATATCTCAGATATTTTTGTAAAATATCCCAGATATTTTCTGTAGAACCTTCCAGAATTGGGCCTATTTTCAATTGGGCCAATTTCATGGGCCTTTCACAGGTCAACTTTACCATTTTGACCGGTTACTATAGATTTTTTTGACTGTTTGCAAGTATGTCGACCGGCTAGACATTTCTATAAAAGAGTGAGAGTTGAGAGTTCATTTCTCACTTCTCACTTTCACTTGTAAGTTCTCACTTTAGCTAGTAATTTTCTCTCGAGTTTCCGTCGAAGTTTTCTCGGCTGATCAGGGCCTTCTTCTCCGGTCATCTTCTTTGTTTCAAATTGAAGTTTACAAGCTCTCTTCAATGGCGGACAGAGCCCAAGCTCGACTTATGAAAATGAACTCAGCCTCTTCCAAAGGTACCATCACAATTCGTTCTCCTTATACATCTCTTTTAGACATGTTAAATGAGCGAGCAGATGACTACCCTTCTTTAGCCGAATTAGATGCGTATGACTGTTGTAACACATATCACGATCATGATGAAATTATTAAATATAATAAGTTATTTAAGATTAGAAAACCTTATAAACTTGTCCCGGCTGGGCCAGGTGACGGGCCTTGTCACTGGAAGCCCAATGCTTTGTGTGTCTATAGGGAGTGTTTGATAGCTGCTCTCCGCTTCCCTTTTCATGATTTTATTCCCCGCCTTTTAGCTGATATCCAATGCAGCCCTTGTCAACTACCTCCAAACGCATGGAGAATAATTCTTTGTTTTATGGTTTTGTGCCTTAGGCAAAACCTTTCTTTATCTGTCCCTCTTTTTCGTAAAATTTTCCAAATTTACAACAGCCCTGCTATTTACTCTGGCTGGGTATATATCAAACTTTGTCCCAAAGTCCCCCTATCTTTAATAGTAAGTCAGTACCAGATAACAACCCTGGTTGGAAGAAAGAATTTGATTATCTTGAGTGGGAGGGTGGTGACTCGGGTACACTCTTTAGAAAAACCTTTTCGAAGGTTTCAGATGGAAATGCTAAGGGGATCACCCTTAGTACAGAAGATCAAGCTGCTTTTGACACTTTAACCAAGGGTGATGGTATGTCTATAACCTGCCAAAGCCTCGTAAATGAAGAATCTCTGAGGGCAGTAGGCCTCTCACCAGTTTCTGAACGGGATAACTTTCTTTCCTGTCTTTGTTTTTCCTGTTTTCATACTTGACTTATACAATTGTATTTTCATTCATGTTGTTTCAGTGGCAAAAATGCTTGTGGAAGCTTCCCCTGACCCTGATAACGAAACTTCCAGAATGGTTCGGGCAAAGAGGAATGCAGATCCTCGAGAGAAAGGAATTGAGCCTTCATTCTTGCGCCCACACAAGGTTCAGAAAGGGAACCTCAAGTTTGGCGATATAGCTGATTTGGAGGGGAGCTCTCAGGTCAATGTCCAATCTGTTGTCTTTAGGCCCACTTGGGGCTTTAGGAAGCGGGACTCTGTTGTAGGCTCGACCAAACATGCCATGGACTGGTCGCTGAACTCAATCACTCCACCAGACTACAAGGATTTGGTTCTCAACGGAGGTATTGGTGAATCGGAAGCACTGGGCTCTCAGGCTATTGCTGCAGTAAGTTTCAAACCTTGTCTTTTTAACAATCATTAGATTTTTTGCTTTATCTTTGCATTCTAACTCTGTTTCCTTGTACAGGCTAATGTTCACTTCCAAAGCTTGATTTATCAATCCAAAGCTTGGAAGGAGAAGGCCAAAGGTTTTGAAACTGAATCTCAGAAGAGGAGCCTACATATTCACTAACTCGAGGAGCAACTGAAGAAGAAGGATGAGGAGCTGGTAAGTGCCCATGCTGAGGTGGTGGCCCTAAAAGATGACAGGGAGAAGGTGATTGATGATTACTTGGACTCAGATGAGTACAAGAGTCTCATGGACCAGCATGATGAGACGCTCTATCCTGGCCAGTTCATAGAGGGGTGGAACAAAGCCCTCGAGGCTGTTCTGAGGAGCCATCCTGGCCTATTCCAGCCTTCCGCCTTTTCCAGCCCTCATCCTCCTAGCACTTTGACTACTATAGCTGAGGCTGGTTCTAGTGAGGAGTTATTTGGTGAGGATGATGCTCTGGTCAGAGAGCACACTACGGCTAGGTCTTTGGATCCTGAGCAGCCTCTCGTTCGAGATGGAGATGCTAACTCTGATGGTGAGGCTTCCACCACTGCCACCAGCTCTGAGGGTGGTTCTCCTGTCAAGGAGACCCCTGAGGCCACTTAGTTTATTTGCTATATCTTTTCTCAATTTGTGTAACTTAACTCAAATAGCCTACGGGCTTTTATTTATGCAACTCTTTAACTTAACTATTCATATAGTCGGTTTATTTGCTTTTACTTTCTTGCCTTTGCTTGCAGTCTGTTAAGCTTTTTAATGTTCTTTAGGTATTTGGCCCCTTGGCTTGTACCACACTCGTGAATTAACTCATTATTTGTTTTACGTGTTTTGAATAACAAAACAAAAGAAGTAACTCAGAGAGAAAGCAAAAACAAACTTCATTAGGCTATAAAAGATTACTGATAAAATGGGCTCAACCCTCACATTAATACTCTATTTCCTACTAGGAGCAACATGCTCTGCAATGGTTTCATTCGAACCTTATTTCTATCCCTAATAGATAAAAGACCAAGTCTTCAAACATAATAAGTGTTGGGATTTATGGGTGATGGAATAGACAACTTAACTAGTTTTATTGGTATACTTAGTTTTTACTAAGTAGAACATACTGTCATAGCCTGAAATGTATTCTTGTAATTTAAATAAATACTGTCATGTAATAAGTGTAATTCTTGGAAGAAGTTCGATTATGTTCAAGCCTCAAGAAATACATAAGTTCGACAGAAGGAATAAAAGTTACTGTCAAGCCCTGACAGTAAGGTTACAAGGAAACATAATGTTGCCTAGGTCGACAGCAAGTTTCACGAAGTCGACAGCAAGTTTCAGCTTGACAGCAACATTGGCGGAGATTCTAATGACAGCAACTTTGATGTACAGTTTGCGACAGTAAGTTTGGAATTCCTGACAGCAATCTCTGCGGGAAAAACATGCTGTCAATCAAAGCACAACTCTTGACAGCAATCTCTGCGGGAATTCATACTGTCAACCAAAGCAAAATTCTTGACAGTAATATCTGCGGGAAATTCATACTGTCAACCAAAGCAAAATTCTTGACAGTAATATCTGCGGGAAATTCATACTGTCAACCAAAGCGTAATCCATTGACAGCAAACTTTGTGGCAAACATACTGTCATATAGAATCAGCCTGATTTAGGAATTTTCTAAGTCAAATTAAAACGACAGAGTACATGTTCAAAAGAAGCAGGTGTGTTGTAATATTCAACCTTTACAGCAAGCTTGGAAAGTCTATAACTGAAGCTCGAGAGATCACATGGAACAACCTGTAAAGTCTAGAGCAGATAAAATTGAATACGGCTAGATCTGGGTGGCTCAAATGTGGAAAGTATCTTTAAGTTACTTTGTGATAATCACATGGGAATAAATCATGGAATGAGCTGTAAAAGGAATATAACAGCAACTCAACAACCAATGATGATGATGATAGTACAGTAGATTATCACACTATAAATAGAGCACTCTATTTATACAATAGAATTCAACCACTGTAATCTCTTGAGTATTTGTAGCTTGAGAATTATTTTCTCAAGGTTGTAGCAAAACTTTGCAAAATAAATAAAACATTTATTTTGTGAAATCCTCGTATTTGATTTTACTTGTGTTTGCATTTCTTCTACTAGTAAATCACAAATTCTATTTAAGTTGTTGAAATAGTTTTTGAAATTTATTAGTATTGCATTCAACCCCCCTTCTGCAATACTTTCCTGGACCAACAACTGGTATCAGAGCAATCAGATTAATACACATATCTGAGATCCAAATGGCAAGTATTCAAAGGTCAAGTAATATCAAGATTCCAGCTTTTGATAAAGAAAACTACAACATATGGAAAAAGAAGATTATGTTATTTATCAAAGCTCAGAATCCACTATTCCTAGGGATTCTGGAAAATGGCCCCTTCATTCCTCAAAAGGAAATCCCAGCTGCTACAGTGAATGATGTAGTAATCCCAGCTCATTGGGTTGCTAAGAAGCCTTCTGAGTATAATGACTCAGAAAAAGAAAAAGTAGCACTGGATGATCATCTGCAACTCATTCTACTAGATGCACTTACCCTGGACAAAGCTATGAGTGGAAATATAATAGCATGCAACTCTGCCAGGGATATGTGGAAAAAGATAGAACTGTTATGTGAAGGAAGTGAAGAGGTCAGAGAAAATCAAAAACAAATACTGGTGTCACAATATGAAGCGTTTATGGGAAAGCATGGAGAAGAGCTAACCCACATGTTTGAAAGATTTAGCAAACTGATAGCTGAGCTTCAAATTCATGGAAAGTTTTATGAAAAGAAGGAAGTCAATATCAAGTTTCTGCTAACTCTTCCAGAACATCTTGAGCACAGAGTAACAGCCATAAGAGAAGAGAGAGACTTAAATTCTGTTTCTCTTGAAACATTGTATGGAGTTCTAAAATCTTATGAACTTGAATATTATCAAAAGAAAGCTATACAAAGTGGATCCAAAGGATTGATGGCAAACATGGCTGGTGCTCTAGTTGCTCAAGGACCATCATATTTTCAAGCAAGTGAGCAAATTCAAAATGATCAACAACCTCAATTTTCATCTGTGAAAATAGAAGAGGTGGTTGAAGATGAAGAAAAGGTTGTACTTCAACTAGAAGATGTTGAAGATGAAGAATTCTTCACTCTAGAAGAAATGGAGAAAATGGATAATCCAACCATGGCTTTTATGGCAAGAAAATTCAAAAATATAAGGTTCAGGAGGAACAAGCCATATAAGCCTCAAGGTCAATTTCCAAAATATAACCAAGGAAGCTCATCAAAACCTGCTACTGGCACCAAGGGAGGATACAAAACAGGAATGGTAGATAGGTCAAAGTTTAGATGCTACAATTGCAATGAACTTGGTCACTTTGCTACTGAATGCAAAAGACCAAAACAAATACAAAGAATGGAGAGAGGAACTGGGAGTCAATTTAAGAAAGGACAAGGAAAAGCCTATGTGGCTGAAGGAAAATGCTGGGATGAATCTGATAATGAAGAAGAAGAAGAATTTGTGAATTTAGCCTTGATGGCTAGAGAGGATGAAGAAGCATCAACCTCGTCAAGTCAGGTACCATCTCTAGTATTACTAGATATGTCTTTAAATGACTATAAGCAAACCATTGAGGAAATGAGTACTGAAATGTTTAATATTCATACTAGTTTATCTGCTGCAAATGAAGAAATTGCTAGATTAACTAAAGAAAATGAAGTACTCAGATCTAACAATGATGTGTTGTTGCTTAAGACCAGTTCTATTGATTCTTTAGCTCAGGAAAACGAAAGACTAAAAAATGATTTAATCTGTGCTAAAGAGATAGAGGATTATCTAAGAAAAGAAATTTCTGAGAATGAATTTAAGCTAAAGGCATTTAGAAATTCCTCTAAATTAGTTCAAGAATATCATGAGAAACATACTGAAAGTAAGAAGATAGGCATAGGCTATGATTATAGCAGGAGACCTGGTAAAGAGGCTGCTATTCAGAAAAATGATGATAATAATACTGTAAGACCTCACATCCTCAAAAATGTGAGTAACCCAATTTTCAAAAGTACAGAGTTTGAGGTTAATGAAAACTCCCTAATTATTAATCAAGAACTCTGTGATGAAGATGAGAGGATTGACAGTAAATCTAAGAAAGAAAGAGATTCTGTCATAATGTCTATGACAGAAACAGTCTTAAACAGTCCAACCAAGTGTTCAAAAGATACTGTCAAAAAGTCATCCAAGAGAGTAACTTTCAAACCTACTGTCAAGACAGCAAGTACAAAAGATGCTGTCAAAAATAGTTCGACAGCATCTTCTGAACAGATTGTCAAGACAGTAGTCTCCAAGTCCAAAAACAGAAATGGGAAGCTAGGCATTGATAAAAAGAATAATTATGCATATGTTAAGCAGGCACCAAGGAAACTTTGCAATAATTGTGGCTCCTCACATCATTTAACTCATGTTTGTAAGAAATCAACTAGTAGCATATCTAATGCAACAGAGTTGAAAGGGAACTTACACAGAACCCCCATTATGCAAAGAAAATTGGTAGTTTGTAATAACATTGACTGTATGCCATGCAAAATTACTGCCATGAGTACATGTTTTAATTTGCAAATTTCATCTAATGAATTATGTTCTTATATGCAAACTGCAAAGACTTCTGAATCCACTAAAGAAAGTGAGAAGTCTGCTCTCACTAAGAAAAAGTCAAAGTCAAAAACTAAGTGGATAATAAAAGAAGTCAAGGAACCATCTTCTGATAATATTGTTTCAAATATTGATAAAGTTTCCGATGATACTGAGTATGCAGGACCCAACAAGACTTGGGTACCAAATGCAAATTAAACTCATTCTGTCTTGCAGGGAAAGAAAGGTAAACAGGTCATGTGGATAATCGACAGTGGATGTTCCAAACACATGACTGGTGATATATCCCTGCTATCACAATATGTTGAGAAGGCTGGCCCAACAATAACCTTTGGAGACAACAGCAAAGGTTACACTGTGGGATATGGCTGTTTAAAAGCTGGAAATGTTGTCATTGAAGAAATCTCTCTTGTGGAAGGTTTGAAGCATAATCTGCTCAGTGTCAGTCAATTCACTGACAAAGGATTCAAAGTAAACTTTGGCATGATGGAATGTTCAATTCACCACAAGAAGGATAGAAGCCTATCTCTGAAAGGAGTAAGGAAAGGAAGCCTATTTGTTGCATACTTAAACTCAACAAATGAGGAAAGAATATTTTGCTTCTACAGCAAAGCAAGTGTTGGAGATAGCATGCTTTGGCACAAGAAATTTTCTCATCTCAATTTCAAAACAATGAACATGCTGATGAAGAAGGAATTAGTGAGAGGACTACCTCAACAGGAATTCTGTCAAGAAGGACTGTGTGAAGATTGTCAAATGGGAAAATTGAGGAAAGCAATGCATAAATCAAAGCAATTTAACACTAACACAGAAGCACTCAAGTTGATACACATGGATCTTTTTGGACCAGTGAATGTTCAATCACTATCCAGAAAAAGATATGCACTGGTCATGATAGATGACTATTCTAGGTACACTTGGGTGAAATTTTTAGAATCAAAGGATGAAGCTGCTCAAGAAATCATTGATCACATAAGGGTACTTGACAGGACCCCTGAAGCAAATGTTCAATTTCTAAGAAGTGACAATGGAACTGAATTCAGAAATGCTACACTTGGAAACTTCTGCAAAGATCAAGGAATTGTTCAACAATTCTCTGCTGCAAGAACTCCACAGCAAAATGGAGTTGTAGAAAGGAAAAATAGGACTCTTATTGAAGCTGCAAGGACTATGTTGAGTAATGCTAAATTACCAACATATTTCTGGGCAGAAGCCATCAACACTGCTTGTTACACACAGAACAGAACACTAATCAACAAGGCTCATGGCAATACTCCTTATTATCTTTTGACAGGAAAGAAGCCTACTGTCAAGTACTTTCATATTTTTGGAAGCAAGTGCTTTTTGATGAAAGACAACCATGAAAGAAAAGGCAAGTTTGATACTAAAGCATATGAAGGCATTTTCATGGGATATGGGATAGAAAGGACTGCCTACAGAGTCTATATCATGGAGCACAAAACAATTGAAGAAAGTGTCAATGTCACGTTTGATGAAACCAAGTTTCCAGGGCTACATGAGGATGGTCAAATGCAACCCTTCAGATTTGAGAATCAAGGATACTTGGAAAAAGAAGAATTTGTTGATGAAGAACCAAGTCTCATTCAATCAATGGGATATGAGAAAGAATCTGTCAATTCTCATAATCTAAATCAAACCTCAGCTCAATCACAGACAATTTCAGGCGTCAATCAACAAGAATGTGAGACTGGAGAATTTGAGCAAAATGAGCAGAATAATGAAAATGGTGGAGAATCAAATCCTCATATTGATGAAAGACATTCTCATCAAACAAGTAGCTTGCCTCAGTCAACAAAGTGGAACAGAGATCATACCAGTAATCTAATTATTGGAGATCCCACTACTGGTGTAAGGACAAGGAGGAATATCTCTGCTGAAAGCATGTTTTCATGTTTCTTATCTCAAATGGAACCAAAAATAGTTGAAGAAGCATTGTTGGATTCTGATTGGGTGATGGCCATGCAGGAGGAGCTCAATCAATTTGAAAGAAACAATGTTTGGAAACTAGTTCCAAGGCCAAAAGGAAAATCAGTCATTGAGACAAAATGGGTTTTCAGAAACAAGATAGATGAGAGTGGAAATGTGACAAGAAATAAGGCAAGGCTAGTGGCCAAAGGTTACTGTCAACAGGAAGGGATAGATTATGATGAAACATTTGCTCCTGTTGCCAGACTTGAAGCCATAAGAATTTTCTTAGCTTTTGCTGCACACTGCAAATTCAAGGTATTTCAAATGGATGTTAAAAGTGCCTTTCTAAATGGAGAATTAGAAGAAGAAGTGTATGTTGAACAGCCTCCTGGATTTGAAAATGACAAACTGCATAATTTTGTCTACAAGCTGTTCAAGGCTCTATATGGCTTAAAGCAAGCACCAAGAGCCTGGTATGACACTTTATCCACTTTTCTCCTGGAAAATCAATTTATAAGAGGTATGGTGGATAAAACTTTATTCTATAAATACCATGGCAAAGACATCATTCTTGTGCAGATATATGTTGATGACATAATCTTTGGCTCAACAAATGAAAAATTGTGTGAAAAGTTCTCATCTCTAATGAGAAACAAGTATGAAATGAGCATGATGGGAGAATTAGCATTCTTTCTTGGTCTTCAAATCTATCAGAAGAAGGAAGGAATCTTCATCTGTCAATCTAAGTATGTCAAAGAACTTCTCAAGAAGTTTAACTTAGAAGATTCATCACCTGCCAAGACACCTATCTCAACAGCCACCAAATTAGAGTTAGATCCTAAAGGCAAGAAAGTGGATTCTAGTACCTACAGAGGCATGGTAGGATCATTGCTGTACTTAACAGCAAGCAGGCCAGATATAATGTTTGCTACATGTCTCTGTGCAAGATTTCAAGCTGATCCAAAAGAATCACACTTAGTTGCAATTAAAAGAATCTTTAGATATCTCAAAGGCACCCCAAATCTAGGTCTTTGGTACCCTAAGGAAACTGGATTTGATCTAATTGGATATTCTGATTCAGACTATGCTGGCTGCAAAATTGACAGAAAAAGTACTACAGGAAGCTGTCAATTTCTTGGGGGGAGATTGGTGTCATGGTTCAGTAAGAAGCAACACTCAGTTTCTACATCAACTGCAGAAGCTGAATATATTGCAGCTGGAAGTTGCTGTGCACAAATTCTTTGGATGAAGAATCAATTAATGGATTATGGACTAAAGTTGTCAAATATTCCTATCTACTGTGACAACACGAGTGCCATAGCCATATCAGACAATCCAGTTCAACACTCCAGAACAAAGCACATTGATATAAGGCATCATTTCATCAGGGAGCATGTTGAAAAAGGAGATGTAAAATTGGTTTATGTTCCAACAGATAAGCAACTTGCAGATATATTCACCAAGCCACTGGATGAAGCAACATTTACCAGGTTGGTGAGTGAATTAGGAATGCTAAATCAGGTATGATCATCTAACTGGTTTATCAATTATAAGGAGTCGAAGCTCATGACAGAAACTTTTAAAGGTACTGTCACTAGAAGGTACTGTCATGAGAAATTAAGGTACATTGTGATACTTGTTCAGACAGCATGTTTGCTATGACTATGCTAAAAGGATTTTTAGATATCATGTTTGCTATGACTATGCTAAAAGGATTTTTAGATATCATGTTTGCTATGACTATGCTAAAAGGATTTTTAGATATCATGTTTGCTATGACTATGCTAAAAGGATTTTTAGATATCATGTTTGCTATGACTATGCTAAAATAGTTTTACATGTCTGTCTTAAATTAATTTTAAGAAATCATGTGTCCTTAACTTAAGTTATGTGTGAACAGTGACAGCATGATCTTATGATAAGTTTACTATCAGATAAAACTTACTGTCACTCATGAAGCTGATTGACAGAAATGTTGTTAACGCACAAGTTGCTGTCAATGAAAGTTGCTGTCACAAGAAATTGCTGTCAGAATTGGTAGAGAAAGAAAAGCGCACAGGTTACTGTCAATGAAAGATGCTGTCACGAGAAGTTGCTGTCAAAGATAGTGGAAAGATATATATATATTAATTTATATATATATATATACGTATATTTCTTTTCACCAATCCACGATCTAATAGCAACTGCCACGTAATATAGCAAGTGGAGTTAATGGGTAATATCATTATCACACGTTCATTTAAGAGAGGTTAAATCGATTCATATTAGAAACTGAATCTACCGTTTAATCTACTATCACTTTCATTTGCAAAAACCTCTCAAACTTCTGCATCCAAAAACCGCATTTTCTCTCTCATTTTTCAAAGCATTCAACAATGGCACCTAAACAAAGTATTGCTCAAACCAACTTTGCTGGTATCTTTTCTCCTAGTGATGCTGGTGAAAACTTCAAAGGACTTATTTCGTTCTTGAATAAATCCTATCTAGGTCATGCAATAACCTCTTCACCCAAAATTGATGCTGTTAGAATTGAAAAATTCTGGAAATCAGCAAGTGCTCAAGGAACTGGAGAGAATGCAACAATCAAGTTCAATATAGATGATACAAGTCATTCTCTTTCAGTAAAGAATATCAATGAGGCTTTGGGTATTGTGTTGACCAGTGAAGAAAGCTTTAAGGAACTAGCAACTGATGATACTCTGAAGAAGTTCTTTCTGAAGATTGGGTACTCTGGTTCTAAACTTGAAGAAACTTCTGATAAGTGGTATCAAACCGGAGAAATGGACAGGAAATTTCTGAGAAAAGAGTGGAGTATGATTTTTGATGTAATGGTGAAGGTGTTCTCTACCAAGACTACAGGCTGGAATGGAATACCATCATATATCAAGAAGCTCACTCATTCATTAGTCCATGGATACAAGGTGAACATCGGAAAACTGATCATGACACAGTTGAAAAGCGCAATAGGCAAGAAGGTATCCATCTATCCTCGCTTTTTAACTATGTGTATTAATAATGTTTGTGGAAATGTTGAGGACAATTCTGATTTTGAAGAATGTCCTGTTTTAAAGAAAAACACACACACATCTCTTAACACACAAAATTTGAATGCACATATTCCACTATGTTTCACACAACACATGGTAAATCAAGTGCCCAACCTTGATTTTCCATTTCCAACAGGTTACACTGTTTTCACAATAGAGAATGAAGCTGAATTAGACCCAAATTCAGTTAACCCACATTCTACACCATACATTCCACCTAGGGACTCTAGACTACCAAAAGCCCTTAAAATTGCCAAACAGGAATCCAAGAAAAGATCCCTGGAGAGTGAAACTGGTGACAATGTGGTGAGTCAAGAGGGAGTTACTGCACCAAGTGCAGCAAATAAGGATGGTAATGAAATAGAACCCACAGTAGCCCCTTCTGAGCCTAAGAAGAAGAGAGCTAGAAGGGCCAAGGTTACTGTCAGCCACCCTACAGTTTCCCAAAAGACTGTAGAGGATGATAGGGAAATAAACTCACCTCTAGGTGTCTCTTCTCAACAAGGGACATCTATTGAAATTGGCCTGTCTCCCAAGGCACCTTGTAAAGAGTCTGCACAAACTCAAGAACTCACTCTTGAGGAACCTGTATTTGAAGATACACACATTGAGATAGAACACAGTGAGGAATTCATTCATACTATTGATGTTCCACAATCTTTTTCTGTGGAACAGCCATTTAATCAATCTGAACTTCAATCTTCTTCTTTCATTCCTACATCTGTTGTTTCTTCTAAACAACCTAGAGAGGGGGACAGTACCAACCCCTCAGGTTTTGATCATCCATCTCAAATCATGGATGAGCCCCCATCAAGTGGTCCACAAGAACCCATTTCTCAAAGTGAAATGGATACCACCCCATCAAACACTGGATTAGATCAAGATGCAAATTTGCCAGAAATTGAAACAGCCAGCATCTTGATCGATTCCCTCAAAGCATCTTACCCTAGGGAAGTTGCTGTCACAGCCAAAGATGCTGTCAAAGACAAAACAGAAGGTGCTGTCAAACAATCAAGTGACAGTACCATTCTGACAAAAGATACTGTTCAACCACAACTGCAAGAAGGATTAGTGGAAGATATCTCTGATGATGACTTGCCCCTTTCAATGGCCTTCAAGGTAAAATCTACTCTTTTGCATGTTAGTACTGCTCATACTACTGCATCTAGGATGAGTGAGGGAGTGAAAAATCAAAGAGAGATAAAAGAACAGAGAGGTGAGACTAAAAATGAGAGGCAGCCAAATGTGCTGGCAAAAGGAGAGGGACTTGAGCATGTCCAGAGTGAACTTGAGGGAGCCAATCAACAAAAGGCATTAGGCCTTGAGGGAACTTTTGTGAGAGATGATGAGATCATCTATAAAAACACTGAGAGTGTGAGAACCCCAACAGCCTCCATGCCCCAGACTTATCCCTTACCTCCTAAAAGGCTTAGGTCTGGTGGTCCTTCTGCATCCTCAAATGATAGGCTCCAAGCACTGGAAAATCGATGTGCTACAATGGAAAGCAAACTGGACAACCTGTCATCTACTGTGAAGACTGGTTTTGCTGAAATTCAAGCCACACTACTGTCACTCTCTTCATTAATTCATGCTGCAAACTTAACTAAGGGGGAGAAAGTAAAAGATCAGAAAGAGGCTGAGCAACCAGGAAGAAAGGTGGAGTTACAAGGGGAAGCTAAAAGACAGGGGGAGCAAAGGAGTAAGGGGGAGCAAGAGAGAGTAAAAACTGCAATAGCCTCTGGAACTGAGGAGCTTTTTGAAGCTGAAGTAGATGGGGAACAAATGCTAGTATCCAAGGAGGTATTAAGTCAAATACAAGGAATTAAAGCATCCTCAATCAAAATCAATGAACCAGTTCCTGAGAAGAAAGAATCCACATTGGAGAGGCTATGGAGAGAAAAAGAGGAATCAAATAGGATGGGTAAAGGCAAAGACAAGTTGCCTGAATATGTGTTTTCTTCAGAGCCTATCATTTGGACTGATGGAAGTACATATTCCCAAGAAGAAGCTGACTCAATAACAGTAAGTCATATGGAGAGCACCTTGAATAATAAGGATGAGGAATTCAACAATCTGGTGAATGAAGCAATCACAGTGACTAAAGGAAAACCTGCTAAATTGGCAGAAGCTTTGAAAGAAAAGATTGTAAATCTATCTGTGAAGATTAGCTCAGAGAAGAGGTGGGCAGTTGAAGTGTATCTGAAGAGTGGACATTCAATATTCATAACAACTCAACTGTTGGAAACTTTCTCTGCCAGAGTGCAATACATCCTTGGGATTCTAGTGAAGAAAAACTCTACCATCTTTGATGAAAGTCTCTATATGCAACTGGGCACAATGGTCAACAACAAACTTCCAGAAGTAAGTTCCCAGCCATATGGTGTAAGCTTTAAACAGACAACAGCCAAAGGAACTAAAGGTCTGGGATTCTTAACACTTGAAGGCAAAACATCTCTGAAAAGCAAAGTCATCATGGAAGTACTTAAATTATTGCTGAAAGCACCCATCACCAAGGAAAGGATTCAGGCAGTCAAAGATATTCACAAGCTATTGGCAAAGAGAGAAATGGAGTACAGTGCCAAAATTAAAAAGCTCATTGCCAAAGCAAACTCAAGCAGAAATGCTCAAGGAGGAAACTGCACTTTTGATGACACCTTGGAGAAAGATGATGATGACAATCAAGATGGAGGTGAAGCTGGAGTACCTAAGAGAACAGAACTGAGAGACTCTTCAAAAGAGCAAACTCAAGTCAAAGAAGCAGAATCAAAGGAAATTTCTGAAAATTCTAGCTCAAGCAAGAAAGTTGATGAGAAGAAAGAGGAAGAAGTACTTGAAGCATTAAAAGGAAATCAAGAAGAAATGGAAATTGACAGTATACATCTTGAAAAAGATACTGTTAACAAAGATGCTGTCAAGGATGTCAATAAAGATGCTGTCAGTCAGGATGAAGTAACAGTCATCGAAGATACTGTCAAAGAAGACATTGTTAGAAGCCCTATAAAAGAAACTGTCAACGATCCTACTGTCAAATCATTCAAGACAGTAAGAATCAAGAGAAAATCAAAAAGACCAACAAAGGGAAAGACTGTCTACAAAGGAGAAGGAAAAGCTACAGGGTTGGGACTCAAGAAACCTATCATGAGGAGAAGAATGAATAGCTTTGAAATGATGCAGCTGAATGCCAAAGAAACAATCACCTCTGTATCCATAGAATTTGATGGACCAAAAGAAGAAGTTGCAAGATACATTCTATGGCAAAACAATGAAAAGTTGATTACAGTGGAATCTGACTTCACTCAGATATCAAAATCAAAGGTGATCTCCAAGAAACTCATTCAAACTTCTGAAACAGTAAAACGAAGAATTGATTTCTTCAATCTGGAAAGGATGGTTGAGCTACTGCAAACCTATGATAATGTTTCAAAGAAGATCATGGATCAAGTTCTCAAGTACTATGAAGCCAGGCATGTTGAATTTATTGAGAAGTTTGGTGATTGGACACTTCACAATGATGATGATGTCTATCAAATTCTTGGTTTGGAGTATGAAGAAGACAATCCTATTCCTGATTATAACTGGATTGAAATGCGAAAACCTTATTCAGAACATGAAATGAAGATGTATGAAGCAGAGCAAAGGTTCAAAGAAGAATTAGCATCAAGGAAAAAATCTCGTCAACAGATAGAAGATGAGATTGAAGCTGAAATGAAGAAAAATTACAGTAAAATCAATAAGATCAACAGTGAAGAATCCAACTATCAGCCATGCGTACTGGACAATCCTTTGAGAATCAAGTATGGCAAAGAAGAAATTTATGTAGATAGTTTCTCTAAATTGAAGACCAATGTGTTAAAAGAATTATACTGGCAAGTGGTTGGATCAACTAACAGTCTTGAAACACTGTGTTCTTGGGAGCTTGATATGATTCTTGATCAGAGGAGAGGAGAGGATCCCAGCTTGGACAAACAAAGAAGGGAAACTCTAAATCAGTTTCCTGGCAGGAGATTCAAGATGGAGGGAGATGTGCTAAAATTCAGATCAATTGTAAAGCAAAATGTTTACTGGATGGAACTCAGAGATACATTAAACACTGCTTCCTCAATGATCAGAAAATACATTGTGGAAAATGAAGATGATGCACAGTCCCCTGAAGAAAAAGAGTTAATTGAAAATCTCAGAAGAGCTCTAAGGGAAAAGGAGCAAAGTGAAAAGTTCAAATCAAGATAAGTAAAGTTTTTTTTAATTGTGAACTTTTGTGATATATTGTTTGAAAACAATTCAGTTTAATCATTGGTCAAAAATGAAGAGTTTATTCTTTCTGATCTATGTTAGTTAAGTTGTCAGCATGATATTTGTAAATTTGTCCTTATTGTCCATAAAAACAAATTGGGGGAGATTGTTGGGATTTATGGGTGATGGAATAGACAACTTAACTAGTTTTATTGGTATACTTAGTTTTTACTAAGTAGAACATACTGTCATAGCCTGAAATGTATTCTTGTAATTTAAATAAATACTGTCATGTAATAAGTGTAATTCTTGGAAGAAGTTCGATTATGTTCAAGCCTCAAGAAATACATAAGTTCGACAGAAGGAATAAAAGTTACTGTCAAGCCCTGACAGTAAGGTTACAAGGAAACATAATGTTGCCTAGGTCGACAGCAAGTTTCACGAAGTCGACAGCAAGTTTCAACTTGACAGCAACATTGGCGGAGATTCTAATGACAGCAACTTTGATGTACAGTTTGCGATAGTAAGTTTGGAATTCCTGACAGCAATCTCTGCGGGAAAAACATGCTGTCAATCAAAGCACAACTCTTGACAGCAATCTCTGCGGGAATTCATACTGTCAACCAAAGCAAAATTCTTGACAGTAATATCTGCGGGAAATTCATACTGTCAACCAAAGCAAAATTCTTGACAGTAATATCTGCGGGAAATTCATACTGTTAACCAAAGCGTAATCCATTGACAGCAAACTTTGTGGCAAACATACTGTCATATAGAATCAGCCTGATTTAGGAATTTTCTAAGTCAAATTAAAACGACAGAGTACATGTTCAAAAGAAGCAGGTGTGTTGTAATATTCAACCTTTACAGCAAGCTTGGAAAGTCTATAACTGAAGCTCGAGAGATCACATGGAACAACCTGTAAAGTCTAGAGCAGATAAAATTGAATACGGCTAGATCTGGGTGGCTCAAATGTGGAAAGTATCTTTAAGTTACTTTGTGATAATCACATGGGAATAAATCATGGAATGAGCTGCAAAAGGAATATAACAGCAACTCAACAACCAATGATGATGATGATAGTACAGTAGATTATCACACTATAAATAGAGCACTCTATTTATACAATAGAATTCAACCACTGTAATCTCTTGAGTATTTGTAGCTTGAGAATTATTTTCTCAAGGTTGTAGCAAAACTTTGCAAAATAAATAAAACATTTATTTTGTGAAATCCTCGTATTTGATTTTACTTGTGTTTGCATTTCTTCTACTAGTAAATCACAAATTCTATTTAAGTTGTTGAAATAGTTTTTGAAATTTATTAGTATTGCATTCAACCTCCCTTCTGCAATACTTTCCTGGACCAACAATAAGTCTTGAGGTTCACTGCATGCCAAGTCCGGGGCACCTCAACCCCGTCCAAGGTTTCCAACTTGTAAGATCCTCGTCCTAACACCTTCTTGACCTGGTATGGTCCTTCCCAGTTCGGGGCTAGCTTGCCCCTTTGGCCAACTCTTGAGGCTTCTATATTCCTTAAAACCAAGTCGCCTTGTCGAAAGAATCTCTCCTTAACCCTTTGGTTATAGTGGAATGATGCCCTCTTCTGATGTTCTGCATTCCTGGCATTTGCTTCATCCCTGACCTCGTCAATCAGATCAAGAGCTAATCTCATGCCTTCTTCATTGCTTTCCGGCTCATATGCCTCAACTCGAGGTGAAGCATGCATAATCTCTAAGGGCACCACTGCCTCGGCTCCATAAGCCAATAAGAAAGGGGTTTCTCCAGTTGTTACTTTGCAGGTAGTGCGATACGCCCAAAGTATAGGCAGTAACTCATCCACCCAAGTATTTCTCGAACGCTCAACCCTCTTCTTTAGTCCATCAAGGATAATCCGATTGGCTACCTCAGCCTGTCCATTAGCTTGCGGGTGTGCTACCGAGGTAAAACGAAGCTCGATGGCATTTTCCTCGCAGTACTTCTTAAACTCTTCATTGTTGAATTGTGTCCCATTATCCGTCACAAGGATTCGGGGAATTCCATACCTGCAAATTACGTTTTACCAAAAGAACTGGGCAACTTGTTTGGTTGTTATCTTGGCTAAAGGTTTAGCCTCAATCCACTTAGTGAAGTAGTCGATGGCCACTATCAAGAACTTTCTTTGTGCCGAAGCTACAGGGAAAGGGCCGAGTATGTCCATTCCCCACATTGCAAACGGAATAGGAGAGTTAACTAATGTTAACCTCTCAGGTGGCTGCCTTACAATTGGAGCATGCTTTTGGCACCTATCACATCTTTTAACATAGTCTTGAGCGTCAGTCAACATCTCTGGCCAGTAAAATCCCAAACGAGTTATTTTGTGAGCTAGGGCTCTGCCCCCCAAGTGCTTCCCACAGATCCCTCCATGAACTTCCTCTAATGCTTCCTTTGCCTCCTGGGGCCGTAAACACTTCAAGTATGGGATGACAAACGACCTTTTATAAAGGATGCCTTCAATTAAGGCATATCTCAATGCTCTTACTGACAGTTTCCGTGCTTCAAAGGCATTGTCAGGGAGCCTTCCGGTTTCAAGGTGAGCTTTGATAGGATCTATCCAACAGCCTCCTATATGAATTGGTGCCACTAACTTTGTGTTTATAGTCGGGGCCTTCAAGACCTGGAAGTAGACACTCCCTGCATAATTTTCTATTTCAGAAGAAGCAAATTTGGATAGGGCATCAGCTTTAACGTTCTCTTCTCTGGGGATGTGCTTAACATAGCACTCTTCAAACTGAGTCATGACAGCCTTCACGACCCTCAAGTATTTCGCCATAGTTTCATCCTTAGCTTCAAACTCACGATTCACTTGTGATACCACAAGCCTCGAGTCTCCACAAACCTTGAGGTTCTTGACCCTCATGATTTTAGCTAAGCCCAATCCGGCTATCAGAGCTTCATATTCAGCTTCATTGTTGGTCGTTTGGAAGTCTAACTTCAAAGCATATTCAACCATAAATCCATCGGGGCTCTGTAAGACCATACCTGCACCACTGGATTTTGTTTTTGATGCTCCATCAAAATAGAGCACCCAGTATTCTTTCAGATCAGGCACAGGTTCCTCATCCTCATCCTTATCCTCTTTCTTAGGGGTAGTTACCATCTCTTGCCCCCTGACTTCTTGGTTGTTAATGGTGCATTCAACCACGAAGTCAGCCAATGCCTGAGCCTTAATGGCTGTCCGAGGCTTGTATGTGATATCAAACTCTCCTAACTCAATCGCCCACTTGATTAGCCTTCCACTGGCTTTAGGGTTGTGCAGTATGTTCCTCAACTGCTGGTCTGTCAAGACTTAAATCTTATGTGCCTGAAAGTAAGGTCGCAACTTCCTCGAGGCTGTTACTAACGCCAAAGCAAACTTCTCAATGGGTGAATAATTCAACTCAGCCCCATGCAACACCTTGCTCACATAGTAGATAGGTTTCTGAATTTTCTTTTCTTCTCAGATAAGGACAGCACTCAATGCTTGTTCGGATACCGCCAGGTATAGGTAAAGAGTCTCTCCGGGAATAGGCTTGGCCAACAGTGGGGCTTCAGCCATATACTTCTTCAGCTGTTCGAAAGCCTCTTGATTCTCAGAAGTCCACTCAAAATTTTTCACCTTCTTCAATGCCTGAAAGAAAGGCAAGCATTTGTCACCAGATTTGGAGATAAATCTCCCCAGGGCTGCAACTCGGCCCGTTAATTTCTGCACATCTCTTATAGGACGGGGTGGTTCCTGTTGGCCTATTTGATTTTGATGATTCTATGATTACATATATTTTGGAATGTTATTTATTATATTAACATGCTATTGATTTTGATGATGATATGTTCACATATATTTTGGCATGATATTTATTATCTTACATGCTCTTGATTTTGATAATAATGTGATTACATATATTTTGGATGATATTAGTGCTATACTAACATGTTGTAACAGGACTTTCAGCAAGCTGTCTCTTAATTAGTAACACAGGAGTTATACGAAATCAGCAAGCTGATTTCAACTTTCAGCAAGCTGTTATGACATTCAGCAAGCCGTTTTTGGGAACACATAAACTGTCAAGAACAAGTCCAGAAATATAAAGAGCTGCTATTTAGATTTAAATGTAAGGACTCTTACATATATATATTACGTGTATAATGTATATACTAAAGAGCTCAGAAATATCACAAACAAAACATTCAAGCATGAAGATACATTAAACATTTCTTACACACTTTCACTAAACTAATAGCTCATACTCTTACACAACTCCACAAATGAAATATTCTCTGCAACCCACTCAGAAAAACTTTGCAGGAGAATCATTCCTTTACACACTCCCACGTTCTCAGCACACCAACTCAGAATTCTTTGCATGAGAATCATTCATTTATACACAAACCACATTTTTCATATATCCTATCTGAAAAACATCTCAACGGCTCTTTGCTTGAATAATCTGAACGTTGGACATTGCTTCTATATATTCTCACTTGTGATACAAACGAAAATATACCACTGAACACTCCTGAATATCTTTCATATCGTTTATACACAACAGCTCAGTTGTTTATATTACAAAATCTATAAATAACATTCTTGAGCTCTAAGATATATCATACACGGTTTATATATATATAGAGTCATATTATTTGAGTTGTAATATCTATCAATTCAATCCTTGTTAAAGTTGTAATTATAGTTGTTGGATAGTAGTCTTGGGAAACAAGGGTTTGGTGAACTAGAAGCTAGAGAAGTTTGTACTACGGGGAGTAGTATAGTACTTAGAGAGCAGGTTCAGAAACAGGGTTTCAGCAAGCTGTTATCAACAACTGGGAATTGGTTTCACTGCATAACAGCAAGGGGATCTTGGTGATCAAGGAGTATTGTGCTCAAAGGGAACTCATTGGTCTATACAACAGGTTGTTCAAGGAACTAGAGGAATTCAAGAAGGGGGACTTCAAGGAATTCAGTGTTCAAGGGAGCAAGGCTGTTAGAAAGGCTTTGAGGTTCGAGGGAGCTATTTTACTCAGGGGGAGCAGTTCGTTCCAGCAAGTTGTTATTAGTAAATTGGGTGATATATTATTGGATCTTGTAATTGGTTTATTTATTGATCAATAATATATTCTCTTACCAAGTTAGTAAGGGACCAGGACGTAGACCATAGGGGATTAGGGGTCGAACCTGGCTAAAAGATCTTGTGTTCATTTTTCTGCACATTTCATATTGCACTGCATTGCATTAGTTAATATCAGCAAGCTGATTCATTCTAGTATCTATATTTCAGCAAGCTGAAATATTTCTGGAAGAATTTCGGTAAAAATAAAAATAGACTATAGTTAACCTAATACACCTATTCACCCCCCCCCCCTCTAGGTGCATACTTTCAGTTCCATGTCCAAAATTGCTTTTATCTTGTCAGGGTTGGCCTCTATGCCTCTCTTCGAAACCATCAATCCTAAGAATTTTCCTGATCCAACTCCAAAGGCACACTTGGCTGGATTCAACATCATCTTATGGTGCCTCAGCACTTCGAATGCCTCTCTGAGGTGCTTAATGTGGTCTGCCTTACACAGGCTCTTGACTAACATGTCATCAACATAGACCTCCATGGTTTTCCCAATCAGATGGGCGAATATCTTATTCACCAATCGCTGGTATGTAGCTCCTGCATTCTTTAGTCCAAAAGCCATAACAAGATAACAGAAAACACCAAAGTCAGTTATGAAAGATACCTTTGGGATATCATCCTTATCCATCTTAATCTGATTGTAGCCGCTGAACCCGTCCATGAAGCTCAACATCTCATGTCCAGCTGTGGCATCTATCAACGTGTCTATCCTTGGCAAGGGAAAACAATCCTTCGGACACACGTCGTTCAGATCAGTAAAGTCTATACACATCCTCCACTTCCCATTCGCCTTTTTGACCATCACAGGGTTAGCTAACCATTCATGAAATTGAATCTCTTCAATGAAACCAGCTTCTAAGAGCTTATCAACCTCTTGCTTAATGGCCTCCTGCCTTTCAAGAGCAAAATTCCTTTTTTTTCTGTCAGGATCAACATTCAACTTATGAGTTATGAGTTGGGGATCAATCTCTGGCATGTCAGCAGCTATCCAAGCAAACACATCACTATTCTCCTGTAAGAATGCTATTAGCTTTCCTTTCAGAGGCTCCTTCAAAGAAGCTCCTATATAGGTGACTTTCTCAGGGTCGCCTAGCTCCAGAGGGATGGGATTCAAGTCCTCCGCTGGTTTCCCACGATTTTCATCATCTCCGCGGACATCCATGTCCTCAATTGGGAGTACCTACCCCCCGACTCCATCAGCTCTCAGTGCGGACACATAACAACTTCTTGCCATCTTCTGATCACCCTTTTGTTCTCCAACACCATTCCTGGTTGGAAACTTGATTTTCATGTGGTAAGTTGAGGCTACAGCCTTAAATGCATGAAGTCCAGTTCTTCCAAGGATAGCATTATAGGTTGAAGCTGCCTTGATTACTAGAAAATTCAGCATCTGAGTGGCCTCCTTAGGTTCTTGCCCAATTGTCATGGACAACTGGATAGTACCCTCCACCTTGGACTCAACTCCATTAAATTCGTAGATGGGCATGTTGGTCGGGGTCAACTGAGAATCAGTGTATCCCATTTTCATAAAAGCATCATGAAACAAAATATCAACGGAGGCTCCATTGTCTATCAAGACTCGCTTTACTTCTGAGTTTCCAATCACAGGTGTTATGACCAAGAGGTCATCATGGGGGAACTTTACCCCCTCAAGGTCTGAGTCTTCAAAACCAATTTCCACTCCTACAATGTGCATCACTTCTCGAGCATAGGCCTTTCGTGAATTTCGAGTTGTGCCAGCTGCCGTTGGACCTCCCTAAATCATGTTGATAACTGGCCCTCGGGGCTATGTATTTCGATCACGATTATTATCTCTTCTATCATCGTCTCTTCTATCATAATCCCTTCTTTGGGATCCACGATCTTCACCCTTAGTGAATTTATTTAGCTTTCCCTTACGGATTAAGAACTCAATCTCATCCTTCAACTGTCTGCAATCATCCGTATCATGTCCCACATCTTTGTGAAACCTACAGTATAGATCCTTGTTTCTCTTCTCGGGGTCTCCCCTAAGTGGTTTCGGCCATCGAAAGTCCTTATCCTTCTCGATATCCAATAGGATCTGACTTCTTGGGGCATTCAACCTTGCATAGTCAGAGAACCTTGGTCCTAGACTCTTTTTTGGTGGCGAATCAGAGTCTTTGCTAGTTCGGGGATACTTGTCCCTAGCATCGTACTCCTGCTCTTGCTTTCGCTTCTTCATATCATTGTTACTCCGACCATTGCCTACTGTGACCTCCTTCTTTGTGCTGTCCTCGGCTTTGATGTACTTATCAGCCCTTCGCTGGAGCTCAGCCATATTCTCGGGAGGATGTTTTGCCAATGACCTCTTAAAGTATAGGTCGGTGGTGCCATGCTCCAAGGCTACCATTGCCACCTTATTCTCCAAATCGGTAATGTTTAAAGTTTCCTTAGTGAACCTCTTAAGGTAGTCTCTCAGATTCTCATTCTTCCCTTGCACCACATACATAAGAGACGCAGAGCTTTTCTCATGCACTTTTCCACTGATAAACTGGCTAACAAAGGCAGCACTTAACTCTTTGAAAGAGCCAATTGAGTTTGCAGGCAACCGGCTGTACCATCTATGAGCCATACCCGACAGGGTTTGAGGGAACGCCCTACACTATAAGGCATCACTTGCGGGCTGTAGCAACAGCGCGTTCGAGAATGTCCTGACGTGGTTCGCAGGATCACCTGTTCCATCATAGGCCTTAATTGTCGGCATCTTGAACTTCTTTGAGATACGGGCATTCATCACCTCTTCAGTAAACGGAGGCGTGGGATCATCATGATCCCCAAGTGGCATCAGATCCTTAGGGTTGCTCCTGAGGTTTTCCACCCTTGTTGTTCTTCCAGTTGGGGCGTCAGCCCTTCTCTGCCTCCTTGAAGACCCTTCTAGATCTATAAAGGGAATCGGTCCTGAGGTTGGAGGAGGCTGAGTCTGATTCAACCTAGCTTGTTCTCTGGTCATATCTTCCTTTATCCTTAAAATCTCGGCCTCATGAGCCTTGATTCTTTCAGCAGCTGTCAAGGGGGGTCCATCATGGATAGTTTGTGTTCTCCTTCTTGGTTCTCTGCTAGCACGCCGCCTTCTCGGGGCTTCATCACGATCATCATCGATCGATGAATCGTCAGTATAGGGGCCAGAGTAGTCAAGATACTCTCGATCTCGGATCTGCAAGGCATGACCACTGGGTCCAGGAGGGTAGTTAGGCAGACCATACATCGGGTTGGTATTCCTGGGGAGATCCGTAGTATGGATCTGTACTCCTGGCGGCGGGCGACTGGGATCAACTAGAGGAGAAACCAGCGTCTGAAGGGAGCTGGTTCCTTGACCCGGATGAATGACCATAGGTAACGTCCTCTCAGCATGGGGACTCGTCCCTGGAGGTTGAGAAACCTGAGTTTGAGTAATCGCCCCTGTGGCTGGGGGTACCTGCTCAGTGACAGGCGGAGCAGAGCTTAGGGGTAGAGCCTCAGTAGTAATTGGCTCTGTAGTGATTGGTGCTGTTCTTCGTGTTTGAACCATGGTTGATGTCTTCGTCCCATAGACGGCGCCAAATGTTATGGAATAAAAACAAGGTTATTAAATTGCGGCTAGGGTTTGTATGTAGTTAATATTAGGGTTCGTGAGCTTCGTGCTTTAATGGCTGCTCTCGTGCTCGCGGCTGAATCTGCCTTCACAAGATGCCTACGTACTTTGATGTGTATCAAAGATCAAGCCAAAAAACGTAGTTCTAGGGTGAGGGGTCTGACCCTTTATATAAGCTGAGAAGCCTCAGAATTATGGTAGAATTAGGTGACTTGGTGGGCAAGTCAGCCTTGAGGAAGGTTCTAGGCTCCTACCTTGTAGGAGTCTGTTTCCTTATATGACTATGTGCCTTGGAGGCTACTCCTTAAAGAGATAATGTCCTTATCTGACTTATATTTCCAAGCTGTTAATTATCCCTTTATATTAATTATGAAATTAATATTTAATTAGGGTTTTTGGGCCATCTGGTGGGCCCCATGTTTGGACCATACTAGATCTAATTAATGTCACATTAAATGTGTTTTTAGGACTTATTTTTTGCCCATATCAAACTTTTTATAAGAAAGGCGTTAACTTCCCATTAGGGATTTTATGTTTATTATTGGGACAGTGAAATTGTTGGAGCATAAAATATTATTTGTTCTCTTTCTCTATCAAATGACTATCTTTGATACGGAAGATTATCTTGTATTTCAGTGAATGATGACGTCCCTAGAGTTTTTTTAGGAAATACTAAAGATTAGGTAGTATTTCGTTGAATGATGGTGGCCCTGGAGTTTGATTGAAAATACTTCAATTTGTCTCGTTAATATCTTCAAGGTGCAGGTTCTCCCTTACTAAAGTTCACTATAAACAAATTAATGGTTAATCAATTTAAATGTTCAAGATTCGGCCCCAGTACATATCCAATTTTCATATGTACAAGCTTCTAGTACAAGATTTTAA
Source organism: Kitagawia praeruptora (assembly GCA_037693485.1). NCBI lineage: Eukaryota > Viridiplantae > Streptophyta > Magnoliopsida > Apiales > Apiaceae > Kitagawia > Kitagawia praeruptora. Next base: position 51,932,279 of record CM075344.1, on the reverse strand, counting down.
ATTGCCCACTTTCATATGTGGTATACGCAAACACAGCCCTAAGAAGCTTATAGTCATTGGAAATAGGGTCAAAACCAAAGCCTAGATACAAAATATCGAGAGAAATTTTATTAACTCCGTCCCATAATATATGACATGTTTATTGTTTACGCGTACTTTAATGTGTTTAAAAAAGGTACTTGTATATAATATTTTTTTCATAATTTTTGTTTTGTATAAAAGTTTAAAGTTCAAATTTTTATACAAAATAAAAATCATAAAAAAATATTATATGAAAGTACCTCATTTATGCTCCTAAAAATTTGTGCATAAAGTGATAAAGTCATATATTATAGGACGGAGGGAGTATTACACACAGGTAATTCCCTCATCTGTGTGGTAGCCGGATTCAACAAATAAATACCATCCGCATTCATATCAACAATGGAAATAAGACCATTACATGTCTGAGTATAACATTCGTTAACAATACGCATACAAGTATTGGTGGAAATTTCAATACAGGCAAAATGTGATGGAAGAAGGTCTATACGAACCGTATACTCATGAGTTTGATCGAAGTAATTAACATCATATAAGTAGCATGAGGGATAGTCTTCATCATCATCACTGGGGAATGTGGAAACCCACAATATAGAGGATTGTTTTTTATGGGAAATGGTGAGATGGGTTTGGATGAATTGGGGGTTTGAGATAATAGAAAGCCATAACTTACAAACTGTTTTGTATCGAACAAGTGAGACTACTGGAATATATAAAAGTAACTTGAATATGATTTCTTCGGGTAGATAAGAACAACCCCTCGGAGCCATTTTCAGGTATAGCTTTTGTTATTTAGCCTAAATGGTTGCGACTTCTGAGGCCCTTTTTGCAACCGTGCCTTATGTAAGTGCTCAATTGGATACTCAATTGGGAAGAGTATGCAGGTACATTTGATTATGATTTTAAAAATTTTAGGGAATTTGATTATGATTTTAAAAACTTTAGAAAATTGATAAATAAATTCCTCACTTTACCATTTATGCTTCAATATTTATTTTCGTACTACGCAATTATCCATGAATTATTTACGATGAAAATAATTGACTTCCATTTTATAATGTGCAATGGGTCATTTTTTCTCAGTTGAAACTTAAATAGTAAATTTAGGAATTTATATATCGATTTTCAAATTTAAATGGACTGATTATAAATTTTTAAATATTCTCATTTAAGTAGATTTTTTAGTCTTTTTTTTAAAATTTCATAAATTTTCATCAATTTTGAAATTATTAAAAGTTATTATAAATTTATTAATATTCATTATTCTATAAAATTTAAAAAAATAGTTTTGGTTACTAGGATATTTTAAATGATTACATTAGATTTCAATTGAAAAGTTAAGTTCTATGTAGACCAAAATTTTAGTGGAGATCGGAAATCATATATCAATCAAAATATTACAAAAACTTATTCATTGAAAATCGTGTTATATGAAAATTGCTATTTTTTTCATTTCATTGAAAATCATATATGTTTTACATGCAAAGTTCATTAAAAAATTTGAAAATCATGTATGTTCTGCAAAATAAATATTGCAAAACGTATTATTTTCCAAAACGGGTTAAGTCTCAGAATGGTCACTGAACCCTGAGGCATGTATCAAAATCTTCATCAATCTTTTTGGCGTCTCATTTGTACCACTTAAGTTGATAGTAATGACACGCACGTTAGTTGATATATGTTGACCTGACGGAAAACGGTTTGACCCTAACGGCGATACAGTTGGCAACACACGTGGACACACGTGGACACACGTGGACAGACGCAATTAGTGAATCAGTTATATGTGTTTATATTAGAATTAGGTGCAAATGTTAACCTAATTGAAAATTTTCTCTTCGTTTATTGCGTTTCTTCCCCTGTTTTCTCAGACTCCTCAAACCCACTTCTTTATTTTCTTCGATCTCAACTAAAACACACAGTCTTCCTTCCTTTCTTCCCTTCGATTTCCCCATAAACCTCCCCTTTTCTTTATTTGTTTTGACCGAGTTGTTGTTTTTTTTTATCCGAGTTGCTGAGTTACGATCACCAAGTTTTGCCTGATTTAATGTTTTTTTATCCGAGTTGTTGCGAGTTGTGTTGCTGTTGTCTTCAATCGAATTATCTCAGTCGAGGTTATGCGAGTTAGATGAGTCGTTGTTATGTGTGTTCTGTTTTATTGCTATCGAAGTAGCTGAGTTCGTGAGTTACGTTGAGTTCGTTGGTTGATTTTTAGAATTAATTTGCTGAGTTCGTTGAGTCCTCTGGTTTTCGCTGTTCTTGTTTGTTGTTTGAGTTCTCGCGAGTTTGAGTTTTGATTGTGCCGTGTTTGAGTTGTTGTAATTGTTTATTGCTGCCGAGCTCTGTGCTTTTTATTCTTTCAATGGTTGTTTCGAGATCGAGTTGTTGGATATTTTAGTGTAATTGGATTGGCTAGTTGATCAATGTAATCGTAATGTTACATCGAACAAGTCGGGAGAATGCGGAGTGCATGCTCTGTTCGAGTTCGTTATGATTTCAGAATTATTGCTTATGGGACATGTCTATTGGCATCAGATGAGGTGTGTCTATTGGAAAAGACACACCTTGAGGTGTGTCTATTGGCATTGGACATGACTGTTGGAAATGAGATGTGTCTATTGGAAAAGACACATCTTGAGGTGTGTCTATTGGCAAAAGACACATCTGTTGAAATCTATAAATAGGTGTGGCATTGATCATTTTACACATAGGTTCATTTTGAAATACACAGCAAAATACATTCTCTCTTCTTGCAGATTTTCTGATTTTATCCGATTGAATTATTTGGGTGAACCACAAATAACTTCAATCTGAAAGTGTTCACACGACTTCAGAAAAATCCAAGTATTAATCACCCAATCCCCAACAAAGATTGAAGTTATCTGTTTTCTGAAGATGGCAAACTCAGAATCTGCAAGAGACATGACAAGCAAGTTTGCAAAGTTGGACAAGTTTGAGGGTCAGGATTTTAGAAGATGGCAAAAGAAGATGCATTTTCTATTGACAACGCTGAAGGTTGTATATGTTTTGAGTACCCCCATTCCAGAAGTGGTTGAGGATGAAACCGCTGAACAAACAAGGAGGCGTTGCAAATGGGAAAACGCTGATTACATATGTCGCGGTCACATCTTAAACGGTATGTCTGATTCCCTTTTCGATGTATATCAAAATGTTGAGTCAGCAAAAGAATTGTGGGATTCTCTTGAATCCAAATACATGGCAGAAGATGCTTCTAGTAAGAAGTTTCTGGTCAGTAATTTTATGAATTACAAAATGGTCGACTCTAGACCTGTGATGGCACAATACAATGAATTGTTAAGAATTCTGGGTCAGTTTGCCCAACACAATCTGAAGATGGATGAATCTATCTCAGTTTCTGGTATTATAGACAAACTACCACCATCATGGAAGGATTTTAAACACTCCTTGAAACATAACAAAGAGGATATGACTCTGGTTCAACTTGGAAGTCACTTCAGAATTGAAGAGGCTTTGAGGACTCAAGAAATTGAGAATAATCCTAAGGGCAAGAACCAAGTCGGTAACTCTTCTGTGAATATGGTTGAAGATGGTGGGTCTTCAAAGAATTCTAAGTATGGCAAGGGTGATAAACGAAAATTTAAAGGAAACAACAACAATTCTTCCAACAAAAGGCCTAAGATGGCATGTTGGAAGTGTGGCAAACCTGGACATTTCAAGAAGGATTGTCGGGTTGGTAAAGGCAAGCAAGAAAAGCAAAATGCTGGTCCAAGTGGATCAAAGGATCCAGAAATGCAACAAGGTCAGATTTTAATGCAAAATTGTAATTCTAGTCAGAATTATGTGTCACTAATATCTGAGGCATTTTATGTGCAGGATGACAATGTTGCTTGGTGGATTGATTCAGGAGCAACGAGTCATGTATGCAAAGATCTTCGTTGGTTCATAGACTTTCAACCAATCGAAGATGGATCTATCTTAAAGATGGGAAATGTTGCAACTGAACCGATCAAAGGACTAGGAAATGTCAAGATAGTTTTTACTTCTGGCAAATGTATATTGTTAAATAAAGTGTTGTATGTTCCTGGGATTCGTAAGAATCTCTTGTCTGGTGTTGTATTGAATAATTGTGGATATAAACAAGTTTATGAAAGTGACAAATATATATTGTCAAAACATGGCTCTTTTGTTGGCTTTGGCTATTTGTGTAATGGCATGTTTATGTTGAATGTAAATACTCCATTTATTGATGAATCTGCTTGCATGGCTTCTAATAGTACTAGCAATAATTTGAACAAACCAGAATTATGGCATGCTAGACTAGGACATGTACATTACAAAAGAATAAAGGATATGTCAAAAATGAGTCTCATACCTGCTATTGATTTAGACAATGAAAAATGCAAAACATGCATGTTAACAAAGATAACAAGAAAGCCCTTTAAGGAGGTTAATAGGGTGTCTGATATTTTAGAATTAATACATAGTGATTTGTGTGATTTCCATTCTACACCATCATTAGGAAATAAAAAGTATGTAGTTACTTTTATTGATGATGCTACTAGATATTGCTATGTATATTTATTGAATGCTAAGGATGAAGCTCTTGACTTCTTTAAAATTTTTAAAGAAGAAGTAGAGCTACATCAGAGTACCATGATTAAAAATCTACGTACTGATAGAGGAGGTGAGTATTATGATCCGGTTTATTTTCAATCTACTGGTATAATACATCAAACTACGGCTCCTTATACACCACAGCAAAATGGTGTGGCAGAGCGAAAGAATAGGACTTTGAAAGAAATGGTTAATTCCTTGTTATCCTACTCGGGTTTGAGTGAGGGATTTTGGGGTGAGGCTATGTTGACAGCCTGTCACTTATTGAATCGAATTCCTAGTAAGAGGAATAAGATTACCCCTTATGAACTTTGGTATAAAGAGTCACCAAAATTAAGTTTTCTGAAAATTTGGGGATGTAGAGCAGTTGTAAGACTCACTGAACCCAAAAGAAGAAACTTGGGTGAACGAGGTATAGATTGCATATTTGTTGGCTATGCTGAGCATTCTATAGCATATAGATTCTATGTGTTAGAATCTAATGACTATGTATCTGTGAACTCGATTATCGAGTCAAGAGATGCTATTTTTGATGAAAATAGATTTACATCTATACCTAGACCAAGGGACATGCTTCAGAATTCTTCTAGTAGGAACTCAGTTTCTACTGAAGATGTAAATGGACCGTCTGAACCGAGGAGAAGCACTAGAGCTAGAAAAGCAAAGTCTTTTGGAGATGACTTTCATCTTTATCTAGTAGAAGGCTCTAGAGATGAAATTGAATATCAATACCAATATTGTTTTCTTATTGAGGAGGATCCAAATACTTTTAGCGAAGCTATGAAATCTAGGGATGTTGCATTCTGGAAAGAAGCTATCCAAGATGAAATGGATTCTATCATGAATAACAATACTTGGGAATTGAGTGATCTGCCCCCTGGCTGTAAAGCGTTGGGCAATAGATGGATCTTCAAAAGGAAAATGAAGGTGGACGGTACCATAGATAAGTTTAAAGCCAGATTGGTGATCCAAGGTTTTAGACAAAAAGAAGGGATTGATTATTTTGATACTTATGCTCCTGTTGCTAGAACCTCCACTATTAGGTTGTTAATAGCACTTGCTGCTATACACGACCTTGTCATTCACCAAATGGATGTGAAAACTGCATTCTTGAATGGTGAATTAGATGAAGAGATTTATATGAAACAACCCGAAGGGTTTGTAATGCCTGGTTGTGAGAACAAGGTGTGTAAATTGAAGAAATCAATTTATGGTCTGAAACAAGCACCAAAGGATTGGCATGATAAATTTGATACTGTAGTCTTGTCTAACGGTTATTTTCTCAACCAAGCAGACAAGTGTGTATATAGCAAATTTGATGCTTCTGGTAAAGGAGTTATAATTTGTTTATATGTGGATGACATGTTGATTTTTGGTACTGACCAAAATCAAGTGGATAAAACCAAGAAGTTCTTGTCATCTAATTTTGATATGAAAGACATGGGGGAGGCTGAGGTGATTCTTGGTATAAGGATCAAGCGTGAGAATAATGGCATTTCAATTTCTCAATCTCATTATATTGAGAAGATTCTTAAAAGATTTAACTTTAAGGATTGTTCTCCTGTTAGCACTCCACTTGATCCTAGTATTAAACTCCTACCTAATACAGGTGTTGCAGTATCTCAACTTGAATACTCAAGGGCTATTGGTAGTCTCATGTATGCCATGATAAGCACTAGGCCAGATATTGCCTATGCTGTTGGAAAGCTTAGTAGGTATACTAGCAAGCCAAGTACACATCATTGGCAAGCCTTAAGCCGAGTGTTCAAATACTTGAAAGGAACCATGGATTATGGTTTGACATATACTGGATTTCCTTCGGTTATTGAAGGTCATTCAGATGCAAGTTGGATTTCCAATAAGGAAGATCATTCTTCCACAAGTGGATGGGTATTCCTTCTTGGGGGAGGTGCTATCTCTTGGGCATCAAAGAAACAAAGTTGCATTACTGATTCAACGATGGAATCTGAATTTGTGGCATTATCAGCGGCTGGTAAAGAAGCTGAATGGCTAAGAAATCTGATTTATGAGATTCCATTGTGGCCTAAACCGATATCTCCCATATCTATCAGATGTGATAGTGAGTCTGCCTTGTCTAATGCTTATAGACAAGTGTTCAAAGGCAAGTCTAGACACTTAGGTGTTAGACATAGCATGATTCGTGAGCTAATCACGCATGGTGTTATATCAGTGGAGTTTATAAGAACTCAACATAATTTAGCCGATCATCTAACCAAAGGGTTGAGTAGAGATCTTGTGCACAAGTCGGCTGTAGGGATGGGATTAAAGTCCATCGAATAACCTCTCATGTTGAGATACCCAATTCCCATCTAATATGACATTAGGTGCTGAATTCAATGTGGAAAGCTTAACATTTAGAGATTGGAACACATTAAAGCATCATCCCAAGGTATGTGTTCAGACCTGCAAGTTAAGGAGGTTGAAGTTTATCTTCTTAATAGTTCTTTTGAAAAATTGCATATGCAGGTGCGAGAATAAAAGAACTACCTATTTGAGCATGAAGTTTAGCCGCTTCAAGAAGCTTGGACTTGGCTTTGATATGCTTATGAAGGATTAGGACACTAGGCTAGTAAAAGATAGTGTCAAGTAAGAACATTTGAGAATGTAAATTTATGTGTATATTATCTTCATGTATTCACTATGAATAACCAAGGTTCAATCCATAGTGATACCTTGATATTCGAATATTTGGAATGTGTAATATACTAATGTGAAATTCAATCGTCACGATATTTCATTTATGCATAAGTTTGTTGTTTGTTGTGATTTTGTTTAGTTAATCATGGATTACGCTAAAATGGGGGAGGATTGTTGGATATTTTAGTGTAATTGGATTGGCTAGTTGATCAATGTAATCGTAATGTTACATCGAACAAGTCGGGAGAATGCGGAGTGCATGCTCTGTTCGAGTTCGTTATGATTTCAGAATTATTGCTTATGGGACATGTCTATTGGCATCAGATGAGGTGTGTCTATTGGAAAAGACACACCTTGAGGTGTGTCTATTGGCATTGGACATGACTGTTGGAAATGAGATGTGTCTATTGGAAAAGACACATCTTGAGGTGTGTCTATTGGCAAAAGACACATCTGTTGACATCTATAAATAGGTGTGGCATTGATCATTTTACACATAGGTTCATTTTGAAATACACAGCAAAATACATTCTCTCTTCTTGCAGATTTTCTGATTTTATCCGATTGAATTATTTGGGTGAACCACAAATAACTTCAATCTGAAAGTGTTCACACGACTTCAGAAAAATCCAAGTATTAATCACCCAATCCCCAACACGAGTCCTGTAAAATGTGCTGAGTTTTTGTTAGAATTGATTTTGCCGTATAGTCTGAGTTCTTTACCGAGTCTTGCTGAGTCTAGCTTCTGCGTTTCCTATTATTTATGCAGTTTGTTTCCTAATTTCTCGAATGGCTGAGTCAACTGGGTTTCTAAGTTGGGTTTTCTATGTTCTATTTTCTGAGATTTCTTCGTTTTTATTCACTGGTTCGTTGTTCGTTCTTTGCTAGGCTAAGAGGCTTGTGAAGTTTGTTTGTGTTTTAGTCGAGTTAATTCATTTCTGTGAGATGGTTGTGAAGTTCTGCTTCGTTAATTAAGTTTTGAATTGTAATTAAATGCTGTTGAGTTCATTTGGGTGCAATTTTCTTTCCTGTGGCTAGTTGATCAAAACAAAATGTTGGAAATTTAAATAAAAACTTAATTTTTATTTTAAAATAAAATTTGATTTTTTAAATAATTTTTACAAAAGATTAGATTCTAAATTAAGATATATCTTTCCATTCAATCAAAAAAAAAGATTGGGAATTTAAAAACAAATTAAAATTTGATTTTTTAGAGTAAAATTTGATTTTTTTTTATAATATTTACAAGAAAGATTGAGATTTTAAAGTAAAAAATAATTTTTCTATTCAATCAAAAAGAAATATCGAGAATATGAAATATCGAGAATATGAGATTTATAATCTTTTTTTTAAAATGGGAATTCAAAATAAAAAAACATAATTTTGAATTTTAACGTAAATTTTAATTTTTTTTAAAGAAAGCTTGAAATGATAAAGAATAAGTATAAATAGAATATTTAGTTATGTGTATAGACGCTGGAATACATGTAAGATTGCAATCCAGCGTGTCAACTGTTCTGTGCCACGCAGCTTCTTCCGTTAAGTCAATCAGTCAAACTAACGGCTGCGTCATTACTGTCAACTTAAGTGGTACAAATGAGATGCCAAAAAGATTGATGAAGATTTTGATACATGCCTCTAGGTTCAGTGACCACTTTAAGACTTAACCCTTTCCAAAACATGTTCTGCTTGCAAATCATCATATATGATTTTAAAGATTTGAATGAAATAATAATGTTCATTGAATATTCTTTGCAAATATATATGTTATACAATGTTTTGAGTGCATGACATCCATTCAAATATGATTTCCATAGAACTTAACTCTTCAATTGAATATCATAGAATTTTTAGGGATAATTTAAAATTTTAATTAAATATTCAGAAAAAATTGAAAAATTTTAAATTTTGTTTGAATATCATTAAATTTTATCTAATAATGGATGGAGATCCAAAGGTTAACACTAAACCATCAATATTACCCCACAATTGCTAGAGAAGACCAATTCGGACCTTCCTGTTAAGATAAGGAATTAAGGATGAGTTTATAAGATCATAGTCACCTATTGACAAGTTCAAATTAGAAGGAAGTGCTACTTCTAAGTGTATCAACAAAGCATGATTTTTTGGATCTATGTGGTGGATTCGTAAGTACTAACAATAAATGTTCCAACAAATATGATCGTTGAATCCATTTGTCATTTTTTGTATTATCCAAAAATGTTGCATTTTTGTAATTTGGTTTATTTCGAATTTGGAATCGGGACTTAACTCGATTTTCGAAAAAGAATCGGGATTTGACCCGATTGTTAAGTAACCAACTCTTCTAAATCTTAAGGTGTTAGAGGGAGGCCTTATATGGATCTTATGTTATATTCGAAAACCCATTTTTTGGGCCGAAAAGTGGATCACGGACGAATCTTTGGAGCATAACTTGCCTTCGTGTCCATACTAAATATTGAGGATATTCGAAAGCTCATTTTTTGGTCGAATAGTGGATCACGGATGCTCATCTTTGGAGCATAACTTGCATTCGTGTTCAAACCAAATATTGAGAATATTCGAAAGCCCATTTTTGGATCATAAACAGTGTCCACATACTCTTGAACACCATTCATAGCATGAAGTGATGAAAATATCTGTCTTGGTGTCTTTTAACCCTTACTCTTCAGAAGTCCGTATTAGTACTAGACATCAAGTTCACATTGGCAATTTTAATGTTTCTCGAGCTAGTGGAAGCCTATCAATCCCTACTTCCGAAATTCCATCTCATATTTTGAGGATTCATATCAAAATCTCCCCTATAATAGCTCAAATCAGGTTAATATGCATCATCAAACAATTGAACTTGCTCATTTACTTCACCACAAGAGTCATCAGTCACTACTTACTGGTGTTAAGTAACCAACTCATCTAAAACCTTAAGGTGTTAGAGGGAGGCCTTATATGGATCTTATATTATATGTTAACACTCCCCCTCACTCGAAAGCCCATTTTTCGGTCGAGAGTGGATCACGGGCGCCCATATTTGGGGCATAAATTTGCCTTCGTGTCCGAAATAAATTTTGAGAATATTGGGGGTCGCAGAGAGTCGAACCTAGGACCTCTGCGTGCCTGAGCTCTGATACCATGTTAAGTAACCAACTCATCTAAAACTATTGCTCCAAAAATGGACTACTATTCCAAAAATGGACTACTAGTGACCACTCTTACCCCATAGTGGGCTTGCGAGTGAGGGGGAATGTTAAATATATATGAGTATAAGATCCTTGAAAGTGCCTTTCCCAACACCTTAAGGTTTTGGGTGAAATGGTTTCTAACATGGTATCAGAGCTCTGGTGTTTGTGGAGGTCTCAAGTTCGAACTCCACCACCCCCAATATTCTCAATTTAATTTGGCACAAAGGTATTGCTCCAAATATGGGCTCCTAGTGACCACTCTTACCCCATAGTGGGCTCTTACCCCATAGTGGGCTTGCGAGTGGGGAAGAATGTTAAATATATACGAGTATAAGATCCTTGAAAGGGCCTTCCCCAACACCTTAAGGTTTTGGGTGAAATGGTTTCTAAGAACCGGCTCGTGAACCTTTTTTCAGGTGCATTGTTGATACTAGCTTTTTTGGATTGTAAAGGTAAAATATACTTGGGTTGATTTTTGCATGATGATGACGGGGCATTTGTTGCTGCTGTTAATGGTGCCTTTCTTTACTTGTGTCAGTCTACTGACTGCAGAGTCGTTGGCTTTAATAAAAATTGAGAATCGACTCGTTGTGAAGTCGAATTATCACATCCGATATAATGCTCTGTGGAACCCCCGCTTTAGATTATTGTATTTCCATTGGATTGTTCAGGAATGTATTTTTAACATTCATTTTTCTTCCTTTGTGACCTTTTCTTTGTTAAGAGATCAGCTAATCAAACCGCGCTTTGCAAATACTAATAGAGTGCAGCTTGTCCTTTATTGCTGGAATACTATTCCCCCTTGGCCTTTTATTATTTGGTTTAGTTTAAGTTCAATGTTATAATTGCTTATTGATTAAAAATATATAATGATACAAATGTATAGCTTTCATAGCTTAAAAATATATAATGATACAAATGTATAGCTTTCATAGTATTTACATCAACTTGACTCCAGGTTCAACAATTTGACAACTTTCGACAGATTCATACAGAGTATAAAGTTTGTCAGCATTCTTGGTCTCATGATGAGTATTCAATTTTAAAGTGACTTTTAAGGAATTCTTAATACAAATATTTATTTGATCAAAATTTCCCAATACAGACATAGTTACAAACATAAAATCTGTAAAGATCATAGAGTTTGAGTAGCAAGTACTTGATTTTGAAGCTTGCTATAGCCTAAACAGAACAAAAATTTACAGAAAGAGATCTGAAGAGATTGAAGAAGATGACCAACTCTTTCTGTTCTAGAAGATAAATCATGTTTCACAAGACTAGTGAACCCTCAAAATCCATGTAAATGTTATGAAAGCTTACTAAAAAGAGAATTTGCAATTCAGAACACACGATTGTCAATCTTTGGTACTTCAAAGAACAAATTGGTAACTCATCCTGAGTACTATCTGCTCATTCATCTTTGCACGAGGAAAGCAGAGGAAGATTGCAATGATAGCCCAAAATTTGTAGACAATGCACAATACTCTAGCACCAACAGGGTTCCTTGACCGGCCTAGGAATAACAAGTAGACACATGAAATTTTCGGTCCTAAAATGACAACGAAGAAATCAAGAAAGTAAAGAACATAAAGAGGGCAGATCCCAAATAGCTTCATAGGGATCATATACAGTGTCCATGTACTCTTGAACCCCATTCATAGCATAAAGTGATGCCGAAATCTGTCTTTCGACCTTCATTCTCTCAAATTCCGAGAACTCCATATCAGTACCAGACATCAAATTCATATTCTTTGGCAATTCTAACATTTCTTCAGCTAGTGGGAACCTGTCAATCCCACTATTCCCGAAATCCCATCTCATATTTTGAGGGTTCATATCAAAGTCTCCACTACAATGGATGAAATCAGGTTTGTATGCACCATCAAACAACTGAACTTGCTCATTTACACTACCACATGAGTCAAAACCACTGCTAACTCCACTACAATGGCTCAAATCAGGTTTGTATGCATCATCAAACAATTGAACTTGCTCATTTACTCTGGCACATGACTCAGAACCACTGCTAACCGGACTACTATTAGAGCTTGTAGTAATAGTACTCTCACAAGTTTTTTGACTGCTAGTAGAACTAGTAGTACAAATTTCAACTTTTTTCCGGGTTTTTTCATTGGCCTTCTTGTTTTTAAGATCCTGAATCCTGGAAGCTAGAGGAGAATTAGCGGAGACATGAGTAACAAAATTTGTACGAGTATTTGATCCACGAAGAAGACAAGCAGCTTCATCGTATGCACGAGCAGCTTCTTCTGCAGTTTCAAATGTTCCTAGCCACATCCTTATTTTCTGAGTAGTGTCTTTGATTTCAGCTACCCATCTTCCAGAAGGCCTTTGTCTAACACCGACATATTTTTTTCTGCTGTTGTTTCTTCCCTTGAACTTGCTCATTTTGTCTTTCTGCTGTTGCTGTGGGAATTGATTTTCCATTTTTTCGATATCAAGTTAAGGTATAAATTTGGAAAGAAAATTTAAGGAAACAATTGAACTTAGAATGTAGTGTTTGAGCAAATTATTGTTTAGTAGAGAGGGAAGCAATTTATCTTAGAGTACTAGAGTAGAGAGGGAATTGTCTTGATGTTTTCTGGTATTGTTATGATCGCTGTGTATATATAGTGAAGATGGATAGGTCTGATCAGTATCCAATGACAAGGTTAACAAAAAGAGGTTTTTTGTTTGTTTGTGCTTGTCTGTTTATTAGCAAATATTCTTCACATTACACTGAAAGCTACTATTATCAATATTAACTTATTTAGTTATGATAATCCTAATCTTTTGCACTGGTTGTAATTTATGGATTTCAAACAGTATTCGTGAAAAAGCTTGTTATTTGTGTTGATCCATGTTATAATCTAATGGCTAAGCAATATGTAGACAAACGAAGAAGAAGAAACAAGATCTTCCATTAAAGCTCAAAAGAGTAGTACAGAATGTTTTGTTACAAAATGAAAAGCTAAAGCAACTATCTGTACAAATCTAACTATATATAAGTTATAGTTTGGCGGGAGAGTTTGTTACAAAAACTAGACTACGTTGACTGCTTTGTTGACTGATTTGATCACGTTACTCCAACACCCCCCCTCAAGTTGGAGGGTGAGTTACTTAACCCCAACTTGGACAGGATACTATGATGCTGAATCCCTGTTAGTGGTTTGGTAAATACATCCGCAAGTTGCTGCTTGGTGGGAGTATAAGACAAGCTGATTAGTCCAGAAGCAAGTTTATCACGAACAAAATGACAATCTAACTCGATATGTTTGGTGCGTTCATGATAAACTGGGTTCTTTGCAATGTAGATGGCAGCTTGACTATCACATTTGACAGTAATGGGGACAATATCAGGAACATCCAGTTCAGATAAGAGGCGTGATAACCAGGCAAGTTCAGCTGTAACTCGACGAATAGAACGATATTCAGCCTCTGCTGAAGATAAGGAAACCGTATGTTGTTTCTTAGACTTCCAAGAAATCAGACTACCACCCATAAAAACAAGGTATCCACTAACTGATTTTCGAGTATGTGGGCAAGCAGCCCAATCTGCATCACAATATGCTTCAATTTGAAAAGAAGAACTAGAATTAAACAGTATACCCTGTGTTGGAGCAGTTCGAAGATATCGAAGAACATGTAAAGCTGCATTCCAATGAGGGAGTCGAGGAGTAGCCATGAACTGACTCAAGTGTTGAACACAAAATGAAAGGTCAGGCCTAGTATGGGTTAGATAATTCAGCTTGCCAACCAATTGACGATACTTAGAAGGATCAGGAACTAAATCACCCTGATCATGATAAAGCTTGACATTCATGTCAAGAGGTGAAATAACAGGATTATCCTCCAGGCAACCAAATTCTGTAATTAGATCTTGAGTAAATTTCTGCTGAGACATAACAAGACCATCAGGAACCTTTTGAAATTCCAATCCTAAGAAGTAATGAAGATCCCCCAAGTCTTTGATTTTGAAAACATCATCTAAATATTGTTTCAGAGAAGCAATTCCAACAACATCACTGCCAGTGATGAATATATCATCAACGTAAACAGCAACAAAGATAACCATGGAACCATTTTTCTTATAGAACAGAGAATGATCATTTTTAGAGAAATTGTAACCCATATCCAAAAGAGTAGCACTTAGCTTTTTGTGCCATTCCCTAGAAGCTTGTTTCAAGCCATATAGGGATTTAATGAGCTTGCAAACAAGATGAGGATCAGATAAAAACAAACCAGGTGGTGGTTTCATGTAAACATCTTCATGAAGATCCCCGTGAAGAAATGCATTGTTGACATCTAATTGAGACATATGCCAACCTTTTTTAACAGCAACAGCTACTAAACTTCTTATAGTGGTCATTTTAACTACTGGTGAAAAAGTTTCCGTGTAATCAACACCAGCTTTTTGAGTAAAACCTTTAACCACTAAACGAGCTTTATAGCGTTCTATGGACCCATCAGCATGATACTTGACTTTAAAAACCCATTTACAAGCTATTGCTTTCTTGTCAGGAGGTAATTTGACTAGAGACCATGTATTATTAGCCTCTAATGCAGAAAATTCAGCTGCTATGGCTTGTTGCCACTCTGGATATAAAGAAGCTTCTTCATAAGTAGCAGGTTCAGTGGGAGGTGTTAATCCAGAAGTAACATTACAACCAAGAGACAAAGTAGATGGTAAAAAAGTATATTGATTGGATGGTGATGAACATAAAGAAGTAAGAGTACAGGAACAAAAAGATGATGTGCATAGAGCATGTCCTGTAGAGTGTACATAATCTTTGAGATAGGAAGGTGGTTTAATGGATCTGGATGATTTTCGAAGACACACTGGGTCTTTAGTAGGAAAGTGAGATATTTGAGGTGGTTCAGAACCAATGACAGTAGGTGAATTAGTAGTAGTAGGCAAACTAGTACTAGGTGAACTATTAGTAGGTGAACTAGTAATAGGTGAAATGTTCATATCAGGTGATTGAACAGGTCCATGAATAGTATCTTGAGGAATATCATATTCAGGAACAGTAAGTGGGATAAACTGAGAATAAGTGGATTTAACATAAGGAAAAACTTTTTCATGGAATTGAGCATCTCTGGAATACTGTATGGAATGATTTTCTAGGTTTAGAAACTTGTAACCCTTTTTACCAAAAAGATAACCAAGAAAAATACAAGGAATTGCTCTTGCAGAAAATTTGTCTCTATGAACTTTGGGAGTACAAACAAAAGCAAGGCAGCCAAATGATTTGATGTTATCAAAATTAGGAGACTTGTCAAACAAGAGATCATAGGGTGAAGCTCCTCCAAGAACCGTTGAAGGAAGTCTATTTATAAGATAGGTGGAAGTGAGAACACAATCTCCCCAATATTTAAGTGGGAGGTTAGATTGAAAAAGGAGAGCTCTGGAAGTTTCAAGAAGATGCTTGTGCTTCCTCTCTACAACCCCATTCTGTTGTGGAGAGTAAGCACAAGAAGTTTGATGTGCTATGCCTTTAGATAGGAAAAAATTAGAGATTTCATTACTAAGTCCTAGTTCTAAGGCATTATCAGTTCTAATAGTTTGAACTTTAGATTGAAATTGAGTTTCAACTAAAGCTAAAAAATATTTTATGACAGTAAAAGCATTGCTTTTAGAGCTTAAAAGATGAGTCCAAGTAGTCCTACTATAATCATCTACAATAGTGAGAAAATATTTGTAATGATTATAAGTAGAGACTTTATAAGGACCCCATATATCAACATGAATAAGCTGAAAAGGTTTGGTGCTATGAATAGTACTATGAGGAAAAGGAGAACGATGCTGTCTAGCTTTAGCACAAACATCACAAACAAAATCTTTGTCAACAGGTGTATTACAAACAGAAAGTGTTTTTAACTTGGACATTGGCAAGTGGCCCAGTCTGATATGCCATAACAAAGCATCATTACAAACAGAAGATTTACCAGTAACATGGTTTACAAGTTTGTTACTAGACAAAGAAACAGTAGGAACAGAATTACTATTTGAGGAGAGTATGTAGAGGCCTCTCTGAGTGTTACCAAGAACCAGTGGGCTCCTCAGAGAACAGCCCTGCATGAAACAAGAGTTATGAGAGAAAGTGACAGAACACTTTAATTGTTGGGTAAGTCTATTAATGGATAATAGATTGAACTTGAAAGATGGAACATAAAGAACCTTATCAAGAACTATACTATCAAGTATAGGAACAGTACCACAAAAGAGTATGGAAATTTGTTGACCGTTAGGCAAAGACACATTGATAGGATTAGGTAAAGGATGTAAAGATGAAAACATTTTTCTTTGTGAACACATGTGATCACTGGCTCCACTATCTAAGATCCAGCTAGTATAATCAGAATGAGTAGTATGATCATTAAAAGACAGAGTATTACCAGCAAAGTTGGATGCAGATGGTGTGTCTGACATTTGGGCTGATTTGAAAAGATTGAACAATTGAGTGCAAATTTCAGGAGATAACCCTACTAATGCCAGGAGTTGAGTTGCCAGAAGTTGAGTTGCCAGTAAGAGGATTGGAATTTGTTGCAGGTACATTGGAAAGTTCCTGTGAATCTGTATCAACATGAGCTGCAATTCTTTTAGATCTAGTGAATTTAAAATCAGCAGGAAATCCATGCAATTTGTAACACTTATCAATAGTATGTCCAGGTTTCTTGCAGTAATTGCAATAGAGAGATTTTCTGGGATCAGAATTCATTTTTCTTCCTTGAGTCTGAGCTGAACCTGGAAACCTTGTTGGAGTATGAACATTGAGTGAAGCAGAGTCAGATAAAAACTGACCAGTTGAGTGTATTTCCCTTTGAGATTCCTCCTGAAGAATCAAACTATATACTTGACTTATGGTTGGTAAAGGAGATTTCATAAGAATGGATCCTCTCATCACTGCATAAGTATCATTCAAACCCATTAGAAACTGAATGACACGTTGATCTTGTTGGAACTTTGATAATTTCAGGGAGGCTCCACAAGTGCATCCACATGAGCAAGTAGGAATTAGAGCCAAAGAATCAATATCATCCCATAAGACTTTCATCTTAGTAAAATAGTCAGCAACACAGTTGTTGCCTTGAGAAATGTCATTAAGATCCTTTTGTAATCCAAACAGTTGAGCACCACTAGAAACACCATATCTTTCTTCTAATTCTGTCCACATCTGATAGGCTGAATTACAGTAAATAACACTTCTGCCTATAGATTTGGATAAAGCTCCCAAAATCCAAGAAATAACCATATCATTACATCGTGACCAGCTTTTAAACGAAGAAGAAGTGGATATAGGTTTAGGAAGAGATCCATCAATAAAACCTAGTTTATTTCGAGCTGATAGGGCAATTGTCATGGAGCGTTTCCAGTTGCTAAAGCCAGTTCCATCAAAAGGATCACTGACTAATTTCATACCAGGATTATCAGAAGAGTGCAGGTGAAGAGGATTATCTTGTTCTAAAGATGAATTAGACAATTCATATCGCTGATGTGAAGAACTAGAAGCATTAGGATTAGTATTTCCAGTATCTTGTTCAGTCATTTTATCAAACAGATAAGATGCAAAGTACTATGAACTATATTTTTGTGTTATGATCGAGTTGAAAACCCTAATTTTCGTGAGAAGAACAATTATGACTAATAATTGTCTAGATTACAAACAAACTGAACAAGAACAGAATTAAAGACTCCAGATCTACAAGATTTAACAGAGAAAACAGAATTGATACTGCAAGAAGAATAGTAAGAACCGTAATGATGAAGAGATCACGAATCTGCACGAATCGGCGTGAATCTGCTAATAGAGATCAAAATGCAATTCGCAAAAGAGATGAACCGGAGAGATTCACCAGAGAGAGATTCGTGAGAAAGAGATACCGGAAAGAGATACCGGAGAGAGATACTGGAGATAGACTCGTAAAAGACGTCATTTCATGAATTGTTCTTCACGATGAATCAATCAATGATTGAAAAGAAATAAGAACCATTAAGAGTGATTAGAACCAAAATCGAAGTGCGGAAATTTATGTATAAGGCTCTGATACCATGTTATAATCTAATGGCTAAGCAATATGTAGACAAACGAAGAAGAAGAAACAAGATCTTCCATTAAAGCTCAAAAGAGTAGTACAGAATGTTTTGTTACAAAATGAAAAGCTAAAGCAACTATCTGTACAAATCTAACTATATATAAGTTATAGTTTGGCGGGAGAGTTTGTTACAAAAACTAGACTACGTTGACTGCTTTGTTGACTGATTTGATCACGTTACTCCAACAATCCAGAGTAGAAAACTAAATATTGACAAAATGTGCCGTTTTTATGTCGTATTTGGATTGATTAAATCATACTCTTATTATGATCAAATTTCATCTCCATTAATCGAGTTCAAATCAATTATAGAGCAATATTGAACGTTATCGTCCCGGATAGCAGTGAGGCAACTGTAAAAATTAGCACAGTAAGCCATCTATGTCTTAAGATCCCCGAGGCTGCATCAAATTTAAAGAATCTTTCAGCCAAGATTCATGGAGCAGGACTGTCTTGAATCATTAAACTTGGGGGACTTGTCTGAGTTCTATTATTGTTGCATCTTGTGTTGACTTTGTGATGTTACAATGTAAGAGTACAAGCCAACATGATCCCAAATACGTGCAGTTTTTGTTTGTTTATTTTCAAGCCAAAGTTGAATAAATGATGATACGCTGCTAACATATAAAACTAAAACGAGTTGAATAAGTTTTTACATGAATAAGCACCCTACTCATGTGACTTGCTAGGTCTGAAAAAAATCCAAAACTCACCAGAGATTGCCACGTGGAGAAACCTCAAGACATCTGCAAAAAACTGGGAGCAGTTTGACTTTGTTATCTATAAAAAAAGGGAAAATTAATTCTAAAATCCCTGAACTATTAGCGTTTTTTTTTCTAAGTCCCTAAACTAAAAAAGTGAATTTTAAGGTAATCAAACTTTTGAATTTTCCTATCGCAGTCCTTCTGTTAGATTTTGACTAACGGCCGTTATGTTTTGATGACGTGGCAGTGATGTGGAAGTGACGTGGCAGTGATGTGACAATCGAAAATCACGAATTAAAGTGAAATTTTGATATGTTAATCTAGAAGTGATTACAAGAACAAGGGTGGTGAAAGTTTTCAATTTCGAGTTCACTAATGTATAAAATTTTGCACTTTAATTTCAAGAACACGAAAAAAAAACTTACTAAAATTTATAGATTTTTATATGTTAGTGAGCTCGAAATCGAAAACTTTCACCACCCGTGTTTTTGTAATCACTTCTAGATTAACATATCAAAATTTCACTTCAATCCGTGATTTTCGATTGCCACGTCACTGCCACATCAGCATTGACTAACGGCCTTTAGTCAAAATCTAACGGAAGAATTGCGATGGGAAAAATTCAAAAATTTGATTACTTGGAAATTCACTTTTTTAGTTCAGGGACTTAGAAAAAAAAAACACTAATAGTTCAGGGACTTTAGAATTAATTTTTTCATAAAAAAATTACCTAAAGTTCTGTATATCAATATATATATATAAAGGAGGATACGCGGGAGTTTAGGTGGCGCTCTAAAAGCGTCTCAATCTATTTTTCTAATTTTCAAGAATTTTAGAATTTTAAACACTAATAAATGTAAAAATATCATTTAACATATTAGAAGTAGAATAGGTGTTCGAATTTATAGAGGAGAAGAGTTCGAATCATCAATCAATATCATCGATATATATATAAAGGAGGATACGCGGGAGTTTAGGTGGCGCTCTAAGATCGTCTCAATCTATTTTTATAATTTTCTAGAATTTTTGAATTTTAAACACTAATAAATATAAAAATATCATTTAACATATTAGAAGTAGAATAGGTTTTCGAATTTTTAGAGAAAAAGAGTTCGAATTTATAGAGAAGACATATGATTAGAAGTTGTATTGGAAGTAGAATAAGTATGTATAAGGCATATGATTAAAAGATTAAAAGTTCTATTGGAAGTAGAATAGAAGTTCGAATTTATAGAGAATAAGAGTTCGAATGTATAGAAAAACATATAAATAAAAGTTCTATTAGAAGTAGAATAGGTGTTTGAATAGATAGAGCAGACATATAATTAAATATTTTATAGAAAGTACGATCTTCTTAAATATGATTAGAAGTTCTATTGAAAGTAGAATAAGTATTTGTAAGGCATATGATTAAAAGTTCTATTAGAAGTAGAATAGGAGTTCAATTTTATAGAAAAAACGTATAAATAAAAGTTCTATTAGAACTAAAATAGGTGTTTGAATATATGAAGCAGACATATAATTAAATATTTTATAGAAAGTACGATCTTCTTAAATTATACTTTTTATATTAGTTAATTATACTTCTATTAGGAAAATTTATTCTAAATCCAATACTATTGTCATAAAAAAAAGTCATCATATTTAAAAAGAAAAGAATTAATGTGTTAACATAATAAAAGAACATTCTCATGCTGAGGAATCCTAAATAAATACAGGAGTATCTATAATATAAAGAGAAAATAGGATGAAACTCCATAAATTTTTCGTAAGTCTAGAGAAAATAATAATTGGAATTCACTTTATTTTTTAGGTTTTGATTTTAAGGAAAAAAGTTGTTGTGTAAGATAAGTATCATCAATAATATGTAATGAAGTTGGAATTTCGATCCCAAACGAGAGCGGCTCGAAACGTGTTAACAGGAAGACGACTCACTATAAAACATTGTATTAGCTATTAAATTATCATATTGATGTTATAAATTTCATTTATTTTTAGGATTTAATTTTTATTGACAAATTTTATCATACAAGTGATATATGTAAAAGTTAGGTTCTTTGTCTTAACGAGAGAGCGGATCAAGAGTAATAACCGTATTTAATGAGAAAGCGGTTCATTAGAGAAGACAGTATAAAAGATGTTTGAATATATAAGGAATACATAAAATAAAATGTTCTATTGGAAGTAGAATATGAGGACGGTGGAGATGTTTTATACGAATTTTTTAAAACTATACATTTTTTTCCTAGAAATCCTTTATTTTAACTTTTTTATATTAATTATACTTGCATTAGAAAAATGTATCGATAAATTTAATATTGTTCCCGTCACGAAAAGTCTTCGTATTTAAATTTTTTTTTAATATGTTAACATAACAGAAAGACATTCACATGCGGAAGCTGTAAATAAATACATGAATATCTATAATATACGGAAAATTTAAGATGTATTTTCATCTTTTAAAACTCCAAAATACTAGAAAGTTTAAAGAATTTAAAAATTGGAATTTACTCTATTTATATAATGAAGTTAGAATTTCGGTTCTAAATAAGAGCTGCTCGAAACGTATTTAACGGGAAGACGGCTCACTAGAAAAGATTGTATTACTATTAGAATTTGATACTGATGTCATATATATATATATAATTTAATTTTTACGGTTCGATTTTATGGATAAAAATTATTATATAAGTCTTTATAATATATGCTAAAGTTGGGATTTCGGTTTTAACGAGAGAGCGTCTCAATCAAAAGAATCGTGTTTAACAAGAAATCAATTCATTAGAGAAGATTATTTAATTATTAAAATATAAATATTAATATTATAATATAACATAAATATATTGAATTTTTTTAATAAAATATTGTAACGCCGCCGCGAAGCGCGGCTTTATCGACTAGTATATATATAAAGGAGGGTACGCGGGAGTTTAGGTGGCGCTCTAAGATCGTCTCAATCTATTTTTCTAATTTTCTAGAATTTTAGAATTTTAAACACTTATAAATATAAAATCATCAATCAATATCAATCATCAATATATATATATAAAGGAGGGTACGCGGGAGTTTAGGTGGCGCTCTAAGATCGTCTCAATCTATTTTTCTAATTTTCTAGAATTTTAGAATTTTAAACACTTATAAATATAAAAATATCATTTAACATATTAGAAGTAAAATAGGTGTTCGAATTTATAGTGGTGAAGAGTTCGAATTTATAGGAAGACATATGATTAGAAGTTCTATTGTAAGTAGAATAAGTATTTATAAAGCATATGATTAAAAGTTCTATTGAAAGTAGAATATAGGAGTTCGAATTTATAGAGATAAGAGTTCAAATTTATAGAAAAAACATATAAATAAAAGTTTCTATTGGAAGTAGAATAAATATTTATAAAGCATACGATTAAAAGTTCTATTGGAAGTAGAATAGGAGTTTGAATTTATAGAGAATAAGAGTTCGAATTTATAGAAAAACATATAAATAAAAGTTCTATTAGAAGTAGAATATGTGTTTGAATATATAGAGCATCCATATAACTAAATATTTTATAGAAAGTACGATCTTCTTAAATTATATATTTTTTGTATAAGTTAATTATACTTCTATTAGGAAAATTTATTCATAAATCCAATACTATTATCATAAAAAAGTCATCGTTTTTAAAAGAAAAGAATTGATGTGTTAACATTATAAAAGAACATTCTCATGCAGGAATCCTAAATAAAAATAGGAGTATCTATAATATAAAGAGAAAATAAGATGTGCTTTCATTTTCTAAAACTCCATAAATTTTAGAAAGTCTAGATAAAGTATAAATTGGAATTCACTCTATTTTTTAGGTTTTAATTTTAAGGAAAAAAGTTGTTGTGTAAGATAAGTATCAATAATAATATGTAATGAATTTGGAATTTCAACCCAAACGAGAGCGGCTCGAAACGTGTTTAACAGGAAGACGGCTCACTATAAAAGATTGTATTAGCTATTAAAATATCATTTTGATGTTATAAATTTTATTTTATTTTTAGGATTTGATTTTTATGTAAAAGTTAGGTTTTTTGTCTTAACTAGGGAGCAGATAGTAATAACCGTGTTTAACGAGAAAGCAATTCATTAGAGAAGACCGTATAAAAATGTTTGAATATATAAGTAATACATAAAATAGAAATGTTTTATTAATAGAAGTAGAATACGAGGACGGTGGAGACGTCTTACACGATTTTTAAAATTATATATCTTTTTTCCTACAAATCCTTTATTTTATCTTTTTTATACAAGTTAATTATACTTGCATTAGAAAAATATATCCATAAATTTAATATTATTCCCGTAACGAAAAGTCTTCGAATTTAATTTTTTTATATGTTAACATAACAGAAAGACATTCTCATGCAGAAGTTGTAAATAAGTACATGAATATCTATAATATACAGAAAAAATAAGATGTATTTTCATTTTTAAAACTCTATAAATATTAGAAAGTTTAAAGAATATAAAAATTGGAATTTACTTTCTTTATATAATTAGTTATAATTTCGGTTCCAAATAAGAGCGACTCAAAACGTATTTAACGAGAAGACGACTCACTAGAAAAGATTGTATTAGCTATTAGAATTTGATATTGATGTCATAATTTTTTTTATTGTTCGATTTTATGGATAAAAAATATTATATAAGTCTTTATAATATATGTTAAAGTTGAGATTTTGATTTTAATGAGAGAGCGGCTCAATCGAAAGAATCGTGTTTAACAAGAAATCGATTCATTAGAAAAGGATATTTAATTATTAAAATTTAAAATTAATATTACAATATAACGTAAATGTATTAATTTTTTTAAAAAAAATTTATAACGCCGCCGCGAAGCGCGGCTTTATCGACTAGTTAACTTTGAAAAGAAAATCGAAGATTAAATTGTTTCGATCTGTGCAACAAAATTGTTAATTAAAATATAATACGATCATGATAAGCTGAATTTCTAATATTTCGAGGTTTTAGAAGCATCGATAACTTAACAAAAGTATTCATCAAGCTCCAAGAACATGTCAGTGTATAATTTTTGCTTCTAGGTAGGGAGTTTCTTTTACATAATCATCATTTGTTCATTTGTTTTTAACTATTATTTTTGTATCGACCGTAATATGAACAAGTCATATAGGACAAAGGATGCCTTTTGAGTTTTTGCTGACATGATAGATCTGTACAATTACAGTATCATGCGTGTGCCTCGGGTATATTCTGAATGTTAATCATAATATATTGACCAAAATGCGATTAAGCCAATCAACCATAATCAACTTGCCATTTGAAAATTCAGTTTAAACACATTTCTGAGATTAATAAGAGGCTTAGGTACCAATCCCTTTCTTAATCTTAATAAAATAGGACATGATTAGTTTAACAAGGTGGTGTAAGCCAAAAGATGCCTTTTTGGTGACATTATTATAGGCCACATCATATAATAGTATTTTCTTTTGTTTATTCGTGATATAATTTTGAAGGTATTAATATTAATGTAATCAGTGTAAACCAAAAGATGCTTCTCTGATGACCCGTTAAAACCCCACACAAATTGGTTTAATAATCCGCCTAAAATTGGAGCGAGGGTCAAGTCAAGATGCTTGAGTGTGGCAATGGTGACAGAAAATCTACCCTCGTTTCCTTGAGCATGGATAACAAATACCATCTCTGACTCTGAGTGAGATAATATGGCCTTGCCGCCTTGACATTATCTTAACTAGGATTGCTTGCCCGTTTCGCATGGTGTAATAATATGAATTTTTTTAATAAAAAATTATCTTCCTTAACTTAAGTTGTTCTCTAAACCTGTATTGGGCTTTATGTAAAAATGAACCACTTGTGTTTGTTGTTTGTATTAGTCTGTTTTAATATACTGGACTCTCAGTGTCCAAATAGGAAAACACAATACCACAAAGTTGAAAAGTAAGAAGTCCAAATTATAGTAACTGCTTCCCATGATATTTTAGTGGTAATAAATTAGAAGTTGTAAATGACATCTACCAACGCCCAACCTATTTCTTTCTTGAAACCTCTTAGTGAACACAATAGCAGAAATTTCTATCCTTTCACCATTAATAAACAGATTTGTACTATAAAAAATTAAAGACATTAGGTTTCACCATTTTTAGCAAGACATCTCAAGAATATTACAAACTGACTATAAATTGTAGCGATCAAATAGCCAGAAGCATCATCATTATATGAAAAGTGCAGTACACCAAAACTTTAAAAAGTGCAAAAGACAACACATTTTCAGGTGAATAGCCACTTCTTCTTACAATGACTGCACATGAATAGAATTTGAAAATTGGAGGCCTGAATATTATGTTGTTTCGCAATCTAATCTTGACAAATTTGAATAGAAGTCTGGGATAATGTTCCAAATTCCAAATGCAGTCACACAAAATTAATTAGAAATTGCAAAAATAAAGCTTATCAGCTTAACCTCATCTATACACTCAATAAGTGCAAATCAAAGAAGTATCAGAGCCACCACAAACACTCTTTCATTATCAATAATGCAATGATATTTGACAAAGCTGAATAGAGTTATTACCGATGCCTAATTGGATCTGATGCAAGGTCTTATCAAACAACCACTTTTTCGAATATTTGTGGTCTGAGCTTGTGCATGAAAGTGTTAGTTGTTAAGCAAGCTGCAGGTACTAAAGTAGTCCTAAACAGTAGTCCTAAACAATTGTCTACATGCTGCTAACGTTACCTTTATCATGTCTAATATCATTTTAGTTGTCGTGGTTCCAACCACCCTTTTTCCTGCACAATCCAGTAAAATGAAGTTGTATGATCTATTGAATCTTCGCCCCGTATCATGATCATGTACCTGGTTCATACAAAAAAAAAAAGAAAAATGTTTGTAAAATCTAAAGTAGGTAGAAGTAATTGCAACAGTGTTACAATGATATAAGATACAATTATTTAAGTAAAAGAGAAGCCCTGAAAGAGCTTTTGTGGAAAGAGCATTACAATAAGACTATACTTTGCGAAGCTTTGTAAATTTTATATCATTTGGATGTTCAATCACATTCCTGCAACAAATTTTGGATGAAATATATATTAGGCCTAAAATGATCAATATCATGAGTAAAAGATGGTGCCAAGTCTGGTTACCTAATAATCTTAAACAGAGTTTGAAGGATTGTAATAGATTTAGAAGGATTAACTTTAGACTGCAGCATCTCGATGGCCTTCTGCAGACGATTACAGACAACAGTCATAGGGACGATTAATATATTTAAAATATGGCTTCTCGGCATCGCCTTCCGGCGATACCTCAATTTTTAAGGAAAAAGTTTGACAAACAAACCGTAAGACCCATAGAGGAGAACTAACTGCCAAGACAACACGGAAGAAATTAAACAGCAAGACACGCAATGGAAGCACGTAATCCACTACAATCACAAAGACAGATTTTTATGTATCCAATTATTTTGGACGGAGGAGTACCTTTATTTATAATTTTATAGATTAATCATTTAAATAAAATGGTCACAACTTGATGTCAAATCAGAGAAAAAATGCGCAAGCCGCAAAGTACATTTGTCTTAAATATCTACTGTAAATCTCAATTGTATAGTGGCCAACAGTCAAGACTCAGCAGATTGGACGCATTATTCCCTTTCTCTTGAAAATTAGACGTTGTTTCTTTAACATTAATTTAAAAATCTCAACAGGAGCGATTGATTTTATATTGATTGTATTATTTTTTTTTTTTGAACTTGTTTCTTTTTATGAAGTTTTATGTGGGTTGTTATCATTTCATTGTTATATTATTATTTTATTGTTATGAATTTGTATTGTAATAATTTACATACTTTATTTTCCTTTTAATATTCCTCTACATCCAAATTTAAGTGTGACCTTGTGGTCAAATTGAACAAATTTTTATTGAGAATTAAGTATTATTATTTTTATAATTTTGGAAAATTAAAAATAACATCTTAAAGATAGGCACGTCCCCTCATGTGATAAACATAATTTGAGTTGTCTTAAATTCTGTGTGATGCACTACCTCTCCGGCGCATAATTTTGTTTTCTCATTCCCAAAAATCCATAGCCAGTGCTTGCAGGCATCAGACGGCAAATGCAACTGCTCAGAAATTTTGTTATTCAGTTTAGAAGTTAAAGTCAATCAAGAAAGCCACTGATAGGCATACCTTGCTCTTGTCAGGGAAAGATTAATTCTTTGAGGACTGAAAGTGAACCCAATTGTTCCATCTTGATTGGATCTCACTATATAGTAAAGCTAATCATCCCTTGGATCCAAAAGTCCAGTCTCTTTCGGTTGCTCATCATCGGATTGAAGAAACTCTCTTAATAGTTCAGCTATCCACATGGAATGGTCCTGGAAAAGCATCTGCTAGATTCCCCAAAACACGAAAATATAGGAGGCTTCAAAACCTGCAAGAGAGATTCTCAAGCAGCAAGTTGATATTTAAATCTTTCGTGTGCATATCTTCAATGTACTGAAATATTCTGATTATATTATAAACTGATCCTTGATTATATTATAAACTGCACCACAGCACCACAAACAAAAAACGGCTCAAGGTAAGAGGATCACTGGACTATTTAACGGGAAAGGAAGATGCTTGTAAAAAGGAACCAATTGCTTAAGCCTCTCAAGAAACCTATTAACTGCTTTAAGTCCCTAAAGAAACGTTTTTCTCTAAAAAATGATCATAGCATTAACGGTATTACATATGGAGAGGTGGTAGGAGTTTGATTCTATTTTCCCTCATGCCCTGTACTAAAATATAAATGAACTACCAAAAAACAACCTATCAACAGATGTCGAGATATATCTAAGGACTACTTCACCGAAATTTTTTTTTTTGGTTAGAAAGAAAACAATACCTTGCTTTTAGTACGCTCTTTCTCCTTTAATTGTTTTACATACTGTTCTCGATGATAGTCCATGATTTTGCAAACAGGTGGCTTAGCATTTCGATCTACCTGTAATATAGGAAGTAATATATATCAAACACAAACATAATGGTAGCCCACAAACATGTATACAGTATATTACATTGTAAATGGAATCAGATAGGATCACAGTTATCTCAACTAAATCAAGCCTACAACTTTTTGCACGCTCCAAAGCTTCACGCCTTGACACTACAGTATGACCTACATATGCGCATAAACTTTATACTCCAATGTGCAAGAGATACAAATATAAGCTCCTTCAAAGTAACACATTTAATGTAAATCAATTTATTTTGCAGCACACTCTAATCCTCCGTTTCAGAATATCAACACACAAAAATAATACTACTTCAATTCCATTCCTCCAACCAAATGAGGCATGTAGAAAACCATGACATTTGAAAGTGATAAAAAATGATCCAAGAGACTATTTTAAACGATTGTCACCTACATCCATCCTGAAGATGCAATCGAAAGCAATAATCAAAACTAAATATTTTACATATTGTCACCTACATCCATCCTAGTCCAATACACTTAATAGAATAACTTGATTTTCATTCATTTAACCAAAACAAATAAACACACATAACAAAAAAAACCAAAATCAAAACTGTAACTAAAATCAAAACAAAAAATTACCTCGTTAATAGCAAGCATCTGACCGTTACTCTTCTTCACCTTCTTCAACTTACTGAAAAAGTACCTTCATAATCAAAACAAATAATCACAACCCCATATCACAACATAACAATACAAACACATTCAATCCACAACAACACAAGCACTAACACTTAAATATAACCAATAGCAAAATACAAAACCATCTATATATAGTAGTCAAATTAAGCCTAACCAAATTTTACATAATCAGCATATTAAGCACACATTCGCACCATAATACGGAAATGCAAGTACTAAAACCTATTTACAATCTATCGAGAATTATGAAAACTTACACAGGTAAACCAATTTACATAATTCACCACAATTTCACACACACAAACACACACACAATTACACAAACAAAACATTGACAATTACACAGAGATAGATACATATAAGTTGAGTATGTGTTACCACGTTACTGACAGAGTCGTATAAGAATAAGAAATTAGTTTGTCCCTAAATTCACCCGTCTTTAGACATTCAACTATGTCTAGACATCCAACTATGTCTTTCATCCCCGAGTGTTTCGTGATATTGAACTTGTCAATCCAACGACGGTCATCATCTAGTATCCGGATGCAAAGTGTGAAATTTACCAAGCTTTTCTTTTAGGCAAATCATCAAACAGTTTTTAAGAAAAATTCATACTGCAATATATAAACAATAATCATTAGTAAAGACAGTGCATGATATGAAACTAATGAAAAGAAAGGATTAAGAATTAAAAAGATAATTGAAAGATAAATTACAAAAAAACGAAGAGAGCAGGAGAGGAGAGGGAGAGAGTGAGATATAACCATTCTTATACAAAGCTCGCTCAATTTGAATTCTCGGAAATTGTGTATATAAATTTGAAATTCAAATTCAAGAGTTAAGCTTGCATAGGATAAATATACCTGCTTTCAAATTCAAATTAGGAACATTGATTAATGGGATGTGATGAATTAGCATATACTTCAAAAACAAAACCGGAAGAGGCGGTAGTAATACTTCAGTTATCGTATCCATTAAATCGGATCAATCGGTTGTACTGCAATTAAACTCCAACGACGACGTATGAGGAAGGCCAGCTACTCCATTGAGAGAAAAGGCTCCAAATATCACATTTTCAAGGCAAATGGTTGCAAATATCACAACTCAAAAAAATGGTTACAATTATCACTCGAAGACACAGTATCGTGTAGCGTTTAATTTTTTCAATAAAAACGCTATTTCGTGTAGCGTTTTGGGGAGAACGCTAGATGAAGTTGTGTTTTGGGGAGGTGGAGACACAGTTTTAGAATGTGTTTTGGTGGTAACGCTAGATGAAGTTGTGGTTTGGGAGGTGGAGACACAGTTTTAGAAGGTGTTTTGGTGGTAACGCTACACGAAGTAGCGTTTATGCTAAAAAAATTGAAAACGCTACACGCAACTTTGTTTTGGAGTGATATTTGCAACCAACTTTTCAGATTGTGATATTTGTGACCTTTTTCTTTCAAATTGTGATATTTTGATCCAACACCCCTCCATTGATGGGCATCAATTTGCAGACAACAACACGCACACGTGCACAGACCGTATAAGGCAAATTGTGAAGTGGCAATTTGTAAGAGAAAGTGGGTAAATACGGTGATATATAGGAGGGCAAAAAGGTAAATTCATAGTCAAAAAGCCTTCAGGCTTTATAATATAAAGAGATTTGAATCTGATTTAAATTGTTGCAAATGTGGCTAATTTGTGTATACAGTTCTTTAACTTTGCCCTTTTTTTGGTCAGATTCATCGATATATTTGAGGAGTTGAGGACAAATAAATTTAATGAATGTCGTCGATATTAAAGTTTCGAATATCCAACATATATGAAAATGTGATAATTGAAGTATATTTCAAATTTCAAATATACGATTGCATGTGTTCCCACCTTTTTCATTGTCTAAAGTCTAAACCGTTTATATCTTATCTCTCTTTCTATGTCGCTTCTAAGTCATGTTTCAAAAATAAGAGTTAATTGCAAGAAAGTGTCCAGATTTTACATTCATTTTTAAAAAAGTGGCCAGATTTTCAATTTTGCAAAATGGTGGCCAGACTTGCCTTTTTCCTTTAAAAAAAGTGGTTGAAGATGATTTTCAGCTTATTTGGCATGGGTAAAATGGGAAAATATGTTATTTTACTAAAAAACAATGCTAAAAACCCCAAAAATTATCCAAAAAATCCCCAAATTAATATGTGTCACCATATGATTGGTTATATTCGTAATAATAATAATAATGCCCCCTCCATGCATGCACATAAATTGACTAATTAAATCTTAACAACTCATATTTGTGGATTTTTTGGTGAATTGATGTGCATACATGGGAGCATTATTATTATTATTACGAATATAACCAATCATATGGTGACATATATTAATTTGACAATTTTTGTGGACAATTTTTTGGATCTCTAGCATTTTTTTCCCATTTTACCCCTGCCAAAAAGCTGAAAATCGCCTGTAACCACCTTTTTGAAAGGAAAAAGGCAAATCTGGTCACCATTTTGCAAAATTGAAAATTTGGCCATTTTTTTTAAAATGAGTGTAAAATCTGGTCACCACTTTGAAGTTTACTCTTATAATAACTTGTTCTCGCTCACTTGTAAATTGTTAGTCTGTGGAATGGATGAAGATTGATAAGGGAAATCTTTGAATCAGTACTCGGGACAAAACAGTAATCGGCAAAGGTATTTATGGATCAACCTCTTATTGGTTACAAGGAGGGGGATTTTGAGTCCCCGAGTATGTCACATTAACATAATAACATTGGCACAGCTAGAAGATGTTTGTCCTGCTCCTGTTAAAGAAAGATCAATGTTCTCCAGATATATATCTTGGCATGGTGTACTGTTGCTGCATTGTAGATTTACAGCAACTTGAGTTGCTGATGTTCCTGTGACGCCATTATACTTCACATTGCTGATTTGAACTTTTGAGTCGCCCGGGTTAGTATGAAACAAACTCGTTATTAGAGGGTCGATAAAAACCGAATATGAAATCTCTGACTGGAAAATGAATAAAATTAACAACAAGATTCATTTACATGTTGGATGGGAACTTGGTATTATGGTCAAAAATATGCTCACACAAGTATAATTGTACAAGTCCTGAAGTCCACTGACATTTACATTGGTTTAAGATTGAAAACTTACCGAGCATTCCTTGTTGATAAAACAGTATATCTGGTCGATGACTATTGGATTACTTGCATTATCAATAGTAATATCTTGGTAAGTAACATTCGAAACAGTAACTGGATATGAAGGAGCCCAGGCTTTTATTCTCAAACCATTTTGAGTAGAGGTTATAGTAGAGCTTTGTACATTAACTCCTTGCACGTACATCTTTATCTTCCGCAACCTTGCCAATGCTTCCAATGCTAATACCATGGCCCGGACCACAGCTAATCCCCGAAATATTGATGTTTGTGCTTCCTAGTTCAATGGCCACCCAGTCGTCACCAGTGCCGATGTTGGAATTGATAATCTGGATATTATTAGATTTTGCCATATTTACACCATCGGTGTTCGGACTGTTACCTGGCGCTGTTATGTTGATGTTTTCAAATGTCATACCATCCCCTCCATCAATGAGAAAGTGGACGGCTTTGCTATTAAGTGATGTGATGTGATTCCAATAGCCACCTTCTAGTAGCCACCCATGTGCTTATTCTAGAAGTCAAAGTTCTACCTACTCCACCTAACTACCTACTCCACCTACCATCATTTATTTGCATTTAAGGACCTCAATATTTGCATGTAAGGACCTCTAGAATTAGTATAAATAGGCATGTTTAGAGCATTGTAAGATCACATTGAATTGGAGTAATAAAAGTGAGTTATTTAGAGAATTTTCTCTCTTGTTCCTGAGCCATGATGTCTTGAATATGTGCATTGTTAATAGCATAGAACCCTACTGACTGCAAAAAACATTTTCAATCGTCATGCTTATATGTTATATAACTTCCCTGATAACATGCAGTAAATACCATTCGGTGAATAAGTTAGTGAAATTGTGAAACTTACTGCAGCGCATTTGGGGCAATTTTGCCAAGCTGTGGGACCATTGCCATCAAACATACCAGAACCTTGTATGTTCAAATTATCAATAACGTGGAACGTAAACCAACAACCTGAATATGGATTAGTATTACCATCAGGTGCCACTATAACTCCATCAAGTTGAAATGTAACTTGGCCACTGCATGGTCCACCAAGCTCTATCCTGTTCACCAAAAACTTTCCATCTGCTGCTGGTATCACCATCGTGCCACCTGACTTGCAAGTCGCGTTCCATGTATCCAGGAATGCCTGCAGTAAATACACAATGTTGACACTGACTATGCTGATAGAATAGTTTTGATTTCTTTTTTGGCTAGCTAAAACCAGAGGGTATATATCTGCAATTAAGTTATGACTTTCGAAAATAAACAATCTTCTCGTAGATTTAGAAAATAAAAACTTTTGCACCCACATATGAAGACAATATATATCTAATATATGTATAACTGTTTGATATAAAACTGGAAACAACTTGAGTTTGTCCCTAACGACGTACTTTTATTATGAAAGAAACATTACATTATATAGGAAAACTAAAGAACAGAAATTGCAAGAAAATAGAAACAAATAACCACCAATCCCTAAACATCCTCTACTGATATCTTTTAGATATCTTATTGAAATCAATCACACCAAGAAGTACTCCAAGACAGTTGCACGAACAAACTTTGTTAACCAGCTCAACTCAGACAAAACAAATCAATCAAATATTACCGTTTGAGATTAATAAGCCAACAATCCCCCCTTTAATCTCAAACCTGTTTGTCTAAATTCTTCACACCCAAGAGATTTCGCATCCTCTCAAACTTAATGGTTGCCAGACTCTTTGTTAAACAATCTGCACGCTGTTTATCACCACTAACATGTTTCACAATTATTTCTCCTCGCTCAACACACTCTCGAATAAAATGATAGCGTAAATCTATATGCTTGCTCCTTCCGTGAAAAACTGGATTCTTCGCCAGATCAATAGCTGATTTGTTATCGATAAACAAAGTAACTGGACATATAGAATCACCTGATATTTTATTCAAAACATTCCGCAACCAAATACCTTGACAGGCCGCTGCAGTTGCCGCCCTGAACTCGGCTTCACAAGACGAAAGTGCCACACACCTTTGTTTCTGAGAGACCCAGGAGATCAAACTCTCATTCAGATAATAAGCCATTCCACCTGTGCTCCTTCGATCATCTATACAACCTCCCAAGTCACTATCAGAAAAACCTGTAATGAAGTTATTGCCACTGCTCTTTGTATAAACCAAACCAAAATTAACAGTGCCTCTTATATAACGTAAAATTCGTTTCACAGCACTCAAGTGAAGTACGGTTGGTCGCTCCATAAATCTACTTACCATTCCAACTGAAAAAGCTATGTCAGGACGCGTATTAACCAAATAACGCAATCCTCCAACTAGACTCTTATACATCGTAGCATCAACAGCCCTTCCATTCTCATCCTTAGTAAGTTGCTCTTTAGGATCCATTGGATATTTCGTAGGATTGCAGTCTTTTAGTCCAGCTTTTTCAAGAATTTTCAGAGCATATCCAGCTTGCTTCAGTTCTATATAACCTCTGACTTGCTCGATTTCGATTCCCAAATAACAATTCAACCTACCAAGATCAGTCATCTCGAACTTATTTCCCATCTGCATTTTGAATTCCTCAATCTTCTGCACACTTGCTCCAGTAATCAAGATGTCGTCCACGTACACTGCAATTATCAAGCTATCACTTCCCTTTCCCCTTACGTACACTGCATTTTCATAAGGGCATTTGACAAAACCCAAGCTTTCAAGACTTTGATTTAATTTAGCATACCAAGCACATGGAGCTTGACGCAATCCATACAAAGCTTTTACCAATTTGTAAACCAAATGCTCCTTGTCTTGCTTTTCGAATCCTTCAGGTTGGACAACAAACACGTCTTCAGTTAATTCTCCGTTCAGAAACGCTGTTTTGACATCCAAATGATGTACTTGCCAATCGTTTTTTTTGCAGCCAATGCTAACAGCATGCGTACTGTTTCTAGACGTGTCACAGGTGCATAAACCTCCTCATAATCTACTCCATGTTCTTGTGTGTATCCCTTAGCGACAAGCCTCGCTTTATATTTTATTATCTTCCCAGTTGCATCCTTCTTCAACTTGTAAATCCACTTTAAACCTATAACCTTGTGACCTGGTGGCAATTCTGTGAGACTCCAAGTGCCATTTTCTCAATGGAATCAAGCTCAGTTTCCATGGTTTTTTTTTCCAATTCTTATTCTTCGAAGCTTCCTTATAATTCATAGGCTCCTCAACTCCCATCAGATACAGTTCTTCATCCAACACTATCTCATCAGTGTCATTGTATATTTCACTGAGCAACCTTGTCTTCTTTGGTTCTACACTATCATCGTAATTTTCAGGATCTAGTCTTGATGTTGAGCCCCCCGTCAAAGGAGTCACAGGTTCTTGTCCTTCAACTTCACTCGAGTCTGTATCAGTTTCTTGTCCTTCAAATTCATTCGATCCCTCATCATTGGTATCTTCATTACCAGTCATGACAGGAAAAACAACTTGTGTCTCACTTTCGTTTTCATCTTCCCATAACCAAGACTTATTCTCTTCAAATTTGACATCGTTACTTACATAAATCCGCTTCTCTTTTGGACTGTACAAACGATATGCCTTGGAACCAGGTTCCCTTCCGAGATTAATTACACAAATGCTACGATCATCCAACTTTCGTGTACTCACACTAGGCACCTTCATATGACCTAGACATCCAAACACTCGAATATGTTCAACATCTGGTTTCTTCTCATACCATGCTTCATACGGCGTAACACCAGTCAATGCACGAGTTGGAAGCCTGTTCAGTACATACACTGCATGCCTAACTGCTTCTCCCCACATCATACCTGGTAGTTTCATCTCCTTAAGATAGCTTCTCGCCATTTCCATCACGGTCCTGTTCCTGCGCTCCACCACGCCATTTTGTTGGGGCGTATAAGGAGCTGTGTAATGCCTTATTATACCTGCTTCCTCGCAATAATTTTTAAATTCATTCGACATAAACTCACCTCCCCTGTCAGTCCTAAAGACTTTGATTCTTCGCTTGTTTCCATTCTCAACCAGGGCTCTGAAATTTTTGAAAGCTCCAAATGCTTCACCTTTATTATTAAGCATATACACCCACATAACCCTGCTGAAATCGTCTACAAGTAGGAAGAAATATCTCTTTCCAGATGCCGTGTCCGGTGTAATCGGACCACACAAATCACCATGAATGAGTTCTAAGACCTTCTTAGCACTGAAATTAGCACGAGCTGGAACATGTTTTCTGATCTGCTTCGACATGAGACAACCAGAACACAAGTCCTTAGGTTGTACAATCTTAGGCAAACCTCTCACCATACTTTCTTTGGACATCATGGACAATGCCTGGTAGTTAACATGGCCCAAACGGGCATGCCACAGTTTTGCTACTTCATCTGAACTCGACAATAAACACTTTGTGTCTCCTGATTCAATTAGCAATTTGTACAACCGATTCGATGACCTCTTAACTTTCATTAATGATTTCTCTTCTTTATCATATACCCAAAGAAATTCTCCTCTAATCATGACCTTGTTTCCTTCTTCTGCTAGTTGACCAATACTTATAATATTACTACGAAGATTTGGAATATAATATACCTCGTTAAGAGCACGTTCCTGTCCATCCTTGCATTTGAGAATGATTGATCCTCTCCCCTTTATTTCAACAGTAGACCCATCACCAAACTTAACTCGTCCTGCAATACTTTCATCAAGCACATTGAATTTTGATTTTTGCCCAGTCATGTGATTACTAGCACCGTTGTCGAGATACCACAGGTTGGACTCCAAAGGTTTATTCTCTCCATTTTCAACCAGATATGGTTTTACGTCCTTTTCATCTAGCAGTAAAGTGTTTGAGACATCTCTTTCATGGTTTGCCAAAAGTAGAGCAGGTTCATCGTCATCTATCTGTGCCAAGTTTACTTCTTGCTTCGATTCCTTATTTCGTCTTAGCTTTCGACACTCGACAGCAAAGTGTCCAAACGAACCACAATTGTAACACCGTACTCTACTTTTGTCACGAATCATTCGACCTTTGAAACCTGATGATTGGCCATCTGTTGTTCCTTTGTTGCTGCGACTCAACCATTCTTCTCGTGTGAGCAACAATTTCCCTTCATTTGCTTCCTTCTTCTTCCACTCTTCCTCGGTTAACATCAATTGACTTTCAGTCGAATCCCCTTTTCCTTTGATTCTTTCATCATGAGCTTTCAACGAACCAATGACTTCCTCTACTGTCATTGTCTCCAGATTACCGAATTGCTCCATTGTTGATGCAATTTGCAGAAATCTGGTGGGCACTGCACGCAACAATTTTTTAACAACATATGACTCCTGCATTTCCTCACCTAGTGCACGTATGTTCGTAACAATCCCATTTAATTTCATGTAAAATCATCAAGCTGCTCTGAATCTTTCATGCTCAACATTTCGAACTCAGACTTTAGAGTTTGGATCCGTGCCTTTTTCACCTTGTCAGCTCCTTGACAAAGCGTTTTGATTGCATCCCAAGCCTCCTTAGCCGTTTTCTTCTCTGCAACGGAGAGTAACACATCTTCAGGTATACCCTGATAGATCATAGCCAAAGCAATTTTATCTAGCTTTTCATCGACTGCAGCTTTCGGATCTGCAGGTTCTACGGCAACCCATACTCCTTGACCTTGCATAAAAACCTTCATTTTTAAAGACCACGCTGTATAATTACTTCTGGCCAACATTGGGTAACTCAGCCCAAACGACCCTCCCTTTGCCTTGCTTAAATCCATCACTGACGTCGTCACCGGAACTTACTTACTCCTGTGTTGCTTTGATACCAAATATAGACAATATATATCTAATATATGTATAACTGTTTGATATAAAACTGGAAACAACTTGAGTTTGTCCCTAACGACGTACTTTTATTATGAAAGAAACATTACATTATATAGGAAAACTAAAGAACAGAAATTGCAAGAAAATAGAAACAAATAACCACCAATCCCTAAACATCCTCTACTGATATCTTTTAGATATCTTATTGAAATCAATCACACCAAGAAGTACTCCAAGACAGTTGTACGAACAAACTTTATTAACCAGCTCAGCTCAGACAAAACAAATCAATCAAATATTACCGTTTGAGATTAATAAGCCAACAACATAAACTAATGAAATACCTAAGTGTTATCAGTTGTTCCATCTAGAACACCACCATACTTGGTCACATCATAAGTATTATCATCACCTTTATTTTCAGAGGTGAAAGCTAGCAGCAGTGTCAAGAAGCAAATCAATTGAACAATCGACATATTGAACTCTTTTTCTTTTCTTATGCACAAAAAATTAGATAAATAAGATTTCTCGTGGAGAGAATGCTATGATTAGCTTTTGCCTATTTATATTGTATCTGACAGTCATTTTATTGCGAGGGAAAAAAGAATTAGAGAGGGATATATTTAATTTATACCATGTATATACATTCTCGATTTTGAAATATTTTTTAGATTTTAAAAATTTTAAGGATTTTCATATATTAAGAACTTTAAAAAAAATTCATAATGATATATTGGTATTGAATAATAGTTTAAACAATTCTGAAATATTTGATATGTGAACACCCTTTATTGTACAAAAATATCTTCGTTGTGCATAAAAATAGCTTGGAGTTGAAAATGTAAGATAAGAATAATTTGAAGTCAATTGCAATACAAGGTGTACAAAGGTAACTATCATTCCATAATATTTAAATATTATTATACAAAATTTGTTGGTGAAGAATTGAAATTTGGAAAAAAAATGGCAATATATATATATATATATATATATAGGCAAATGCTCAAATGAGACCCTCACTTAAAATGAGAACTGAGAATGAATCTCAGCCACATATTTTTTATACGTATATTAAATCCTTGCCGCATAATTACAGATCTAAATTCCCTTTCTTTCTCTCACATCTCTCTTCTCTCGCATTTCCTACCCCCACCCCCAACCCCACCCCACCCCACCCCCCCCCCCCACCCCCCACCCCCCATCGGCACCGGCCACCCACATTCCTCATCGGCACCGACATCGGAACCGGTCGACTACCTCCTTTTTCGTTAAGATTTGTGGCCCCGCAAGGGCACATCTTCATCCACCAACAATCACACTTGCTCCATTTCTATCTTCCCCTTTCCTTCACCCCCAACAATCACACTTCATTTCCCTCCATGTTGCTTTAGATATCAGGTATATTTGCTTTAGATTTAAAATTTTCAAATCCGATTTCTTTCATCTAGATCTGATTTCTTTCATCTAGTGGTGGTTATGGTGGTTGCGACGTCTGTAATGGGCAAGATGAATGATGTATGGTGGAGATGGTGGTGGTAGGTATGGTGAAGGCATCGCTTTACGTGATTTGTTTAAAAAGAACTTGGCGATTTGTATCAAAATTTGGTGATTTGAGTTGAAATTTTAGTAATTTGGACAGAATTTTGGTGATTCTGTATGTTGTGATAATAGTAGCAATCTGATGGTGATTTGTGTAGGTGGTAGATTGGTGATAAGGGTGGTTTAGTGACAGCGCTTTACTTGATTTGTTTAAAAAAATTTGGTGATTTGTATCGAAATTTGGTGATTTGGGTAGAAATTTTAGTAATTTGGACAGAATTTTGGTGATTCCGTATGTTGTGATAATAGTAGCAATCTGATGGTGATTTATGTAGGTGGCAGATTGGTGATAATGGTGATTTTGTTTTCATCATCAATTCAGTGATTCGAATATAATTTCAACGGTGATTTTATACGCGAATTAGATCATGTTGTACATGTTGTGGAAGCATTTTGAATCGATGGTGATGAAAAGAGAATGTCAGCGTTTTTTGGTGATTTCTTTTATAAAATATTAGTGATTTGTGTTGAAACATGGCGATTTCCGTTAAAATTTGGTAATTTGTAGTGAAACTTTTGCGATTTAAGCGTAATTATAGAAATTCTGTCCAAGTTAGTTGGGCGGGCATTACCAGGGAATGAAAGGAGCAGAAGTGTTAATATGATGGTGAGTGTTGATAATAATACTATCAGGAATTCTCTTGTTGAGGTCTCTAAGGATTTCAGCCACAGGACGAGTGATGCAAGAGGTTGAATTTGAGTCCATAGGCACCACGTAATTGGAATTGGGGACTGCACCTGGTGGATGCTGCCGCCAATAGCTAGAGCCTGCATACCCGCATACAGTATATACATACATATACTGTATGTATATGTTGAGTACGGTAATGAAAAAGTGTGGGTGGAAGGTGGTCACGACGGCAGAGAAGAAGCGCGCATTTTGATTATTGGGCTTTTGTTAGGTGGCCCAATGTGCAGTTCTCACTATAACAGGGGTCTCACTAGAGCAGCCCCCTATATATATATATATATATATGTGAGATTTAAAAGTATTTATCATGAAATTCTGCCTAAATCTGTGATATACTTTTAAATTTCATAATTTATTAGCGATTTGATAACTAATTTCATAATCTAAATACTAAAGGTTTTAAGATTAGTTTGATTTTTATATTTTACTAGTATCATTGCATTTTCATTCTTTCTACTAATATAAAAAATATATATTTTTAAATATTTAAAACATGGTAGAACTTTCAAGAATTTTCAGTATTTTTCTTATATTAATAGAAATCTCATATCTATCTAATATGATGATGAATCTAGATCTTAATGAATTTTTTTATAAAAACGATTATGACATTTTAAATAAAATTTGTTTAGCCACGCTGAACTATAAACTATTGCTTGACTCCCCAAAAAAACCTTAGGTATAACAACAAAAACGACTTCATCAAAAAAAAAACAAAAAACAAAAACGACAAAACATATAGTTTATCTACCGTACTCACTTCAAACTCTCAAAATCCGAACAAAAAAAATGCCTAGAGCTCAACTAGTGATCTCTAAGTATAAGTATAGAAAGACATTACCAAGAACATTACCGATACTACATAATAGTAATACTACTCCCTCCCTCCTTTTCATTTCTTTACACTTTCTATTTTGGGCCGTCCATTCCATTTCTTTACATTACTAAAAATAGTTACTTTTAACAATAAAATACATTATTACATCCACTACTTCATTCCACTTTTTCAACACTTTACACTATTACACCCACTACTTCACTTATTTTAACAATAAAATCACTATTACACCCACTCCTTCATTTATTTTAACAATATTACACCCACTATCTTGGTTTCCATGCAAAAAGCAAATGATAATAATTCCACCAGACGGAGGGAGTATTTCTTTAAATTAAAAAAAAAACTTTATGGTATGCAAAAGCAGAAACATACAAAACCTGCTGAAAATTTGCTATGAAAATCTCAAACCTCAAAGTACACTCATTAATGCAATATGAAAATTTTTACAACCCAATATTGACAAACCCAAGTTCATCTCTTCCTTCCCAATAAACAAAATGCCACCAAAGAATGATTGTGATATGCACACTCTATCTAAATTCCTTTCTTTCTGAAAACCTCAGATGTAAAAATGCTGGCACACTACTTGCAAGCATGCAGAAGATATTATGAATGAATAGTACGCACATCACACATGACTGAAGACAAAACTTCCCACAAATAGGAGCAACACGGTAATCATGGCAAAGAAACTAAGAGGATAGTATAGATTGCAGAGTAAGCTGCTGCTGAGGTTGCAGAGATGACCAGGTTGATGCAAGGGCATCTGGTGGTAATGTTTGATTAAGCTGCTTCAGTAAAGTAATCATTCGACTGTACGTTTGTTCTGATGCCAACTCTCCTCCAGAACAGAGGACCTGTAATACATGGTTCAACTACTTCAACAGGAGTGACAAGGAAGTATGTAAAAACTAGAGGTATTACCTTAAAGTTCAAATACCTTAAAATTCAAATAATAATAAAATAAGCATAAAATAAGGGAATCCAAGAGCACTGAGAAGGTAAATAGCATAGTTGCTATGCCAGTTTGACCTAAAATAAAGATATCAAGACACGGTGGCCCTGCAAGGAAGATTGAATAATTGCTAGCAAATTATTTACCAAGCAATCAACAAACCCTGTTATGGCCCTACACTGACACAGCACTCACTCTGTTTTAATTTAGAAGTCCAAGAAAAAGGCATACCATGCAAACCTAGATCAATAGAGAGAATGCTTAACATGTATTATATTGATGTTTTCATTTTCCCATACATAGCCTTCATAATTCAACAATTTTACATCTGATGTTTTTACTGGCAAGTATTTATAATTTCTTAAGAGCCAGCAGCTGAAATAGATGGTTCAACATGCAAGGATGGTAGAAGGCTGAATGCATATAAATGCCCTCCCACCTTTGTCTCAAAAGCCTCTTATTCCCCTACCTTTGCCAAAGCGCTATAACATATTTTCATAATTTAAAATTTAGTATTTATATATTATACTCCCTAAATTATAATGTTAATTGACAGCATAAAATATTTGAAGCGTGCTACTTTTTATTTAATGCAATAAAAATTATTATGTATCAGTATAATTTTGTGGGTAAATAATTATTTTTAAAAACATTAATAATAATTCACTAAAATAATTATATGATTCCCTAAAAATTATGAAATGGTAAATTGCAGGGGTGTCATAGGCCCTCTGCATATGTTAAGGGCATGAGAGTCTTTTGAGCCAAAGGTGAGGGTCAAATTACAAATATATGCATTCTGCCAATAGTAGAAATTGCTATCAATATAAGCAGCACAACATTTCGTATAATTGTATGTCAGGTGAAGCATATATCATGTAACAAAGCCATAGAGTTCTCAAACTGGCCAACGCATGCTTAAAACCAAGCTTTTCCAAGTACACGAGAAGATGGATATATGTAATATGTTCACAAGAACTGCCAAGTTGTGCATATAATATAGAAAACGACATCACGATTAAGTCACTAAGTATGGTTTCCAAACAATGGAGTACATATGCACAGAAGCAAATCAACATGTTCAGTATCAAAACCCAGGATGAAGTAATAACAGTTAGTCACAACTCACAAATAGTAGAACAAAGCTAAGTAAATCATGTACCTCGGCAAAGACCATCACTATTTTTGGAAGATATTGATTATTAGGACCTAAAAGTTCCCTATCTGACCTGTATAAAGATTTAACAAGAGCAGAAAATTGTTATAAAAAAAAATTGAACACCGACAAACACAAGTTATTCGCAATTCTCGTTATTCTACCTTTCCACCATTGAGCAGAGCTGATCATGCACAAGTTTGGCCTCAATCAAATCACCTCTTAAAGGCAAGCAGCTTAACCAGGAAGGAACAATCTGCCAAAACCATACAAATTACAACATAACGAAAGGTCCAAAAACTTTGTACTTAATTCCAGTGTTCACTAACAAAAGAAGACTGACATAAACAGAAGAAAAATTGGGAAATTTGGGGGGGGGGGGGGGGTTGAAATCTGGAAACGGTATATTAAGTATGACGGTAGTAACTACACAACATGTTTTGGCATTTGTTAATACTTTTCTTGTTGTAAACAGGAAGCAAGACAGTTTCATCACTCAACAACTACAGCAAAAATATTTTAGTTGCACAGACAACAATAGCTTCCTTGGAATATGAGAGTGGATATTATTTAGTTGCAAAGCTATGGAAGGTTAAAAATCTAGGTTAGCACAAGACTTCATCACTATTAATTCTGGCTTTACAAACCTTAAAATGCCTAACACTTAACTTAAACCAAACAAGAAGACTGCACTAGTGAGAATCATACTTTCTACATTTGTTAAGGAAAACAAGTTTGCTAGGTCATCTGAATATTTATTTCGACACTCATAGTGTGCAATACCTGGGCTGCATTTAACTTATCGCGATGAAATCGACAAATTTTTCCGAGTGCGGAAACGGCATTGTCATATGCCATGATATTGTCTGGATCCAACTTATTAGGGTGTCCTATTACAACATCCAATCTAGAAAGAGCCTCTACAGAAGGGAAACCAAACT
This sequence comes from Kitagawia praeruptora, assembly GCA_037693485.1. Taxonomy (NCBI): domain Eukaryota; kingdom Viridiplantae; phylum Streptophyta; class Magnoliopsida; order Apiales; family Apiaceae; genus Kitagawia; species Kitagawia praeruptora. The sequence continues at coordinate 51,888,215 of CM075344.1, read as the reverse complement.
TTTAGAGTATACACACTAAATATTTTGACAATTGACCAAGAAAATGTGAAGGTCTTACCGCCAACATGACTGCTAAATGCAGATCCACCAAACTCTGCACATACTCCTACCCCATAAACAGCAGCCTAAAAACGTATGAAAATCTGTTAAATAAGAAACAGCTACCTGACAGTTGCAGCCATATATGCAATGAACAAACCTGTCGGACATCTGTGCTTTTGTCATTGCAAGCTTCCAACAGGAAAGGAAGATAATGATTATAGTATCTGGACCACCAAATAGAATCTTTAAATATTGAGAAGTATAACAGTCGGTTACACAATGAATTAACATAACTCCATGGATGAATACTCACTTGTGAGCTGCTTCTCGACATTCCTCAGCAACATCGTCAAATATACAGATAGCAACTCTCCTTTCGTCAGGTGTTTTATCCTTGCCCTGTATATAGAAGGTAATTACATTGACGGAAGATATAACACGTCCAGTAATGTTATACTGGAATATGGTTGTGATGTGCATTGTGAAGCTCATCTAAACTAAGGGTTTGGATAAAGTTATAATGGTAAGTCAGACCACTTGCGTAATTAACTTTTTCATACTACATTAGGTCACCCTTTCTTCACCACATTACTTGAGCATGGTCCAGGAATAAAACCTGGAACATATATAAATATATCTTTATCCTCGTATCTATAAAAAAAATTGTAACTAGCCTGAAGCATGTCACATTTTAGAGGATTCCTAACTTCTCCGATGGTACATAGATCTCTCAACTCATTGTCTTTCAGAAATTATAGCACTATTACGGAAAAACAGAGATTCTGTAGAAAAACAAATATCAACCAAAAGAAGCAAAAAAAGTTATATTTGGCAAAGAAAATGATTTTGGATGAAGAAAAACAGATGCAGTCTGTAGCTGATAAGTTTTTATATCTAAAACCGACACAACTTGCCCAACTGAATTGTATATATCTGCAACAGTATCATTATCAAAACTTTAACAAAAGCAACAACACAGCATACAGAATTCATTTAAAATTAGAAACCCAAATGGAATCAATGAAAATACCAAATAATAGAGGAAACAGCCACGAAAGAGGTAAAACTAGAAAAAGCTATCATATACTAAGTGTAATATATGTTATTAACGAATTAAGGTAAAGGCCCAAAGGGGTTTCAAATGACTCTGAAGTGTCTGAATTATTAGAAGAGAACAGACTTACCAACATAGGAGTAAGATGTGGTGACAAGTCCTCAAAGAAAGGCAAAAAGGAAACTTTAAACAATTTGATTAAAGTGCCAAGGAGATCACCAACCTGAATCAGAATCACAAAATATGAATGAAACATGAAACTTTAAATATACATTAACACCATAAAAGTTTAAGACATGTAAGCTACTTCATTAAAGAGGTCTTCTTCTTGCTCATTCTCTTCCTTCAGCAGTTCCCTTTCTTCTTCATCGAAGTCCTCTGCTTTAGATCTCTCAGCTCTTGCTTTTTTTCTAGCAAAGCTAGCAGCAATTACCATTTTAATCTCTTCCACTATAAGCTTTACTTGGTTTTCATCTAAAAGCGGACCACAAATCTGTGGAAAAAGAACATAGGAATCTTGAGCATCTATGATTATAAGCATTAGTATCAAATTGCATTGCGTGATAAATAAACTTCAACAACTAATAAATATATCAACTACGAGTAACTTTTAAAGTAGAATCAGGGATGAAGATATTCAACTACAGTAGAGCCCCTTTAAAGTGATATCCTTGGGACCGGAAAAAATTATCACTTTAGAGAGGTTATCACATAAGAGAGGTTTTCACTTTTTGAATTATACAATAATTAAAATTTCTTTTCTACACAAAATTGTATGTGGTCTATTAAATTTCTTTATATTCTAGAATGTATATTGAGATTATGTACAATAACACTTTCACGTCAAAAAATTACTTACAAATTCAGTAACGTTATTTATTTCTATGAATATTTTTCATAATATGAAGATCACAATATTCAATTAAAGAAAATAAAAATGATAATGAATAATTTCAAAAAAAAAAAAAAGATAATGAATGGTTTAAAAGTTATTAGATGAGGAAATTTCTGCCAAAATATTATCATAACATATTCAAACTCGTAAAGTATATTAAAATGTGTATTTAATCAATCATATCACTTTATGCGAAAGTTGGGACCGAAATTTAACACTACGATTTTCTTAAAAAATATTAATTATCACGATAGAGAGGTTATTAAATTTTAATATTGGTCCCGACTTGGGACCAGGACTTTATATCAATTTAAAGAGACACTTTAGAAAGTATTAATTTAGAGGGGTTCTACTGTATTTGTCAAGTTTGCAAAAAGTCTTTGTCTTACTGCAATTTCATAACAGTTGACAGACCATAATTAAACTAGAATGTGCAGCACAACATTGAAAAAATATTATTACAAATTTAACATGTATCACCTAGATGCATATCACTGCACAAAGTCCTAAAACCGGACCGGACCAAATACCTGAAATCATAGAAGGCATGGACTGTAGACCAGACTATTTATATTCAGTCCTGATATCGACACGGATTCCGGACGAATTTAGAAATAATTCAAACAAAACAACAGGTTGTACTACATTCTTGGCAACAGCATTTAACTATACTGCTAGTATATAAGAAATTAAAGGACAATAATTGATATGCTAATTTATCTTTTCTCTAATAGTAGCAAATGTTTTCTGTCGTCGTACTTTGCATTCGACTTCAAACTATGAAGCATTACTATACAGTGTTTTTTGTTTGCAAATATCCATATTAAAAAAGAAAGAACTCAGTCTAGTATATCTAAAAAGAAAAAACAAGAGAACTGTTCTATTGAATTCATCATTGTTGCAAACCTTCCCATGTCTCCAAGAACCTATTTATTGCTTCAAGGGAATGTCGATGAAGACTAAGATAAATACAACCAGTAAGTTAGAGAAGCCTTATAAAGATAGGGTTTAATAAATCTATTTCGGTCCCGGTTTTTTCTGGTTATGGACTGGACAATATTCCGACCTATAAGTAATCAGTCCATCCGGTCTTGGACTGACAAACCCAATCCGGTCCAACTAACCAATCCTGGCGTTTTTTAGTGCAGCCCTACATATTTAAACACTTTCACTTATGTGCGTCCTAAAAGCTAGAAATAGATTAGAGAAAACTGTTATATTCTTGGGAATCAGAAAACTTCCTATAGTTATAAAATTGTATTTAAGCCAGTTCAGTAATACAAAGCAGTAGTTGTGCTATCATCAGTGACTTACTCATTATACCAGTAAACCAACAAAAAACAAGGAGGGAATTAGCATTCCAAGTTCCAACAAAATAAAAACACATCAATAAATCTTTAAACAATGCTATTCAGCTATTACTCAATACAATAACTATATATGTCAACTTCCTCCAGTAAAAATAATTCATAATATGAAATAGATCACACGCTACATAATAATAGGGATATGTAAGCTCCAAGTGTTAATATTTAAGCTCCAATTTGATATGTTAGGTACATAATTACCCATAGTATGGGTGAGAGAGTTGCATAAAGGTTATGGGTATTTGAGTACAAACACACATATCAAAATGGAGCTTAAATAGTTAATTGTGGAGCTTATGTATCAATTCCCTTATAATATATGTATGCTTACAGTAGGTGCATTCAACCAAAGTACCAAACATAGAAGAGAAAAGTACAAACTGCAATACTACAAGGTTTAGCTTCAATCCTAATCTGCATGCATCATATGTCATCAGATCTTCCCTAAACATCTACCTAGATTGATACAGTGCTGTGGTGTTTTAAGGGAAAAAATGTAACATGCTTATTGCTTAGATATATACAAGATCAAAAACACTAGTCAAAAGCTTAAACTTTTGCTACACACCTTTGCACACTCATTTAGGGAGTCCAGCATGCTAGCACAAATTTCTGTCTCTGGTTCCTGAAAACCAATTGTTGCAGCATCGAAGGTCAATACCAAAGCAAAATCTGCCTAATATTTTATTTAAAACTAAAGTATGGCGATACTAAACATAGAAGACACGTGGATTCGTGAGATAAGATTGACACCTTGTGTAAAGCCTCCACTAGAGCTGGTATAATGTAATCTAATAACTGCTTGACATAAGACTCATTTCGACCTTGAGATTGTCCTTTTTCGACAGCTAATTTAGCTGATCGTAAAAGGTCCGGCATAGCTACAAATCAGGAAAATGGCATCAACATGTTAACAAAATATATTAAAGTTGTAGAGAAGCCAACAAAATTTCAAGGTCAATTGAACACCTGAAACAGCAGCCTTTCTAACGTCTTCATGGAAATAAAACTTTAGAAGCGGGACTAATGTTCGAGCAACCTGCATACATTATTGATTCTTTAATTTGATTAAATCTATATACTAAATCATCATTATATTATTCCTCCATTTCAGAAGTAATTACCTGATCAATCCATGGGAAAAATCCTTCCTTCAACTCATCAACATAGCAACATATCATGTTACAAGCTGTCGCTTTTTCCTCTAAGACACTTGTCTTGATCCCTATTCTTTTGTCTCCAAGCGTTATAATCTCAATGCTGAAAAAAAAATATTTAAGTAATTTTCGATTGACATATAGAGTAATAATAACCACATGCAAACAAACCTTTCATCATCAGATTCATCAATCTCAGCGTCCGAATCTGCAGATGTAATAGTAACATCGGGTTTAAGCTGGGCAGAGTGAAGCAGAGGAGGCATCACAACATTCATGTAAGGAAGGAAATCCTGCCCAAGGCACTTGCATAGTCTGGCCCATGCCTGTAGCACAACAAGACGTTTAGTGAACAAATAAAAGAAACTCTTCTACTATCAATCCATTCTTAATGAAGTTAGTTAAAAAAATTCTTTCCCACTGATGGCAACATACTTGCAACATATAGCTAGTCGTTGGATCATCTGCCTCCATCTGAGATCCTTGAAGTGACATAAGGACTTCCATGACCTGAAAAATGGAGGAAACTGTAAGTCCTGGAAGAAAAGAACAATTATTGTGACCAACAATTATCGTATGAACGACTACCTGCTTCGCATCATCCCTAAACTTGTCTTTTCCAACAGCCATTCCAATCAAACTAATGCACTCCATGGATCTAGCACGAAGCATGCGATTAGCCTTGTCGGTTGCATTCATCAAAATAGCTTTCAAGTACGGCATAACAGCATCATAATACTTCTGGAAATGCTCCTGCAAATAATCTGATGCATGAGTCTCAACTCTAACATAGAGCATGCCATGATATGTAAAATACAAACAAAAAAATTGCTAAGACCTGTGAAATATCAGCAATTGATGCTAAAGCTGTCAAAGCTCCCTCTTGCACCATTTGATTGCCATTCTGAACATAAACCGAAAGAATGTAGTCAGATTAATCAATTTAGAAAAATTGGAAAAGTTTACAAATATCATATAGAAAAGGTAGGAAAGGTATTCTTATGTATGTGTTTCTAGTTGATGAATTTTGGATTCTGGATTACAATGTACCTGCAAAAGTACGAGCAATTTGCCCACAATCCCATCTAAGTAAGGTGCCAGGATCTCAGGCGTACAGCTTTCACTGAAATTTAGCACTGCAGAAGCAGAATGGGCCTGCCATACACATAACCGATGAAGGTCAATAAACAAAATTTTGCAACTAATACAGTCTAAGGAGATTACTGTGGTAGAAAGTAACAGAACCATCGAGCTACCAAATTATGTTAACCTCAATAATGAATTTATGATCAATGGAGCAGTATAAGAGTTCACACAAATCAAGTCAGAGAAAACACCACTGACCTGAACCCGAGGATTTTGATAATCATCCATTGCTGCAGCTAATGCTGGCAGAACTAAATGGTGATATTTAGTTTGCAAGTCAGGACCCAAATCTGTTGAAAGTTGGCCAATTGCATTAACAGCCGCCCACCGAACACGAGGATGGGGATCACCAAATGAGTTCAATACCATAGAAATAACTGGTTCCAGATTCTTAGTCATTATCTGTATTTTGCAAGAAGGAAAAATAATGTTTCAAAGTACTACAACAGCCAAACATCAAGAAACATTTTGATTAGCAAGTCGTTTACAAACTCAAAACAGGTATCTACATCATGGTTAAGAAAGAGCACATAATATTATGATAAGATGAAACATAGATTAGTAAGTATATTCGAATTTTGTTAGGGTGTCGAAGTAGATCAAGTTACCATCCGAACAAGAAGTATAAAATACAACAAAATGATAGAATCCGATACCTTGGAGGAACCCTCAGCAATTTGAGCAAGTGCAATGAGTGCTGCATGATGTTTCTGCCACTCTGGAGCTGCCAAATAGACCGGAAACACTTCGGAAGCAACGGGTACAATAGTATTCCCACCCAACGACATTGATAGCCTATCCAAACACTCCTGTCCTACACTATAATTTGTGGTCTCACCCGCATCTTCATGCTCAGTCAGAGCAGAATGCCACGCAGGATCATCCTCTACATCCAACAACATCTGCATCAAAATCTCAAACAATCCTTTAATAAACTGCGGTAACTTCCTCATCATCCCAGGAGCTCTCTCCCTTGCCTCAGCCAAAGTAATCACAAACTCCACTGCCAAATGTCTAGTCCCTTCTTCCAAACCCCCCGCCCCCGCAATCTTCAACATGGAACCAACCACATCCACAATCTGCCTCCTAAAAAACCTCGGTTCCATCCCTGCTAACTCAATCAACATCTCCAACGCCTCCTGCGCACTGGCCTCCTCCCCTAAACCCAAACCATCACTCAACGTACTCATCATCAACGGCACCAAATCCCGAAACCTATCCCTCTCATTCTCCTTCTCTAAACATTGAATAAAACTAACCGAAGCACCTAACGCCGCATTCCTCACATTCAACTCAACACCACTCCCAAAACTCCTAAAAAACACGGAATGCAACATATCGAAATAATTCCCTAGGGTTTCACCAATAACCTGCGCCAATTGTGCAAAAATCCAAAATCCAACCTCTCGAAGACTCGAATTCTCCGAATTCACACACTGAAACACAAACGGTAACAATTCCGGCCACTTATCATCCGCTAAAATCACGGAAGCAAGCTCTGAAACCGTATCGGAAACCTTCTTAATAACCGATTTCTCACATTCACGACTCAAACACACAATCAAAGTACTCTTAATATTATTCTGAGTCTCAACAGTCAAATTATAAAACAAAAATGAATCATCATCATCAGTTTGAGTCAAAACCTTACGAAGCAACACAGCGGAGAGAGCGCGAAACTCGGTACTCGATGACGATAGAGCGTGAACGAGTTTGAGACTCAGTGAGTCAGGGTGGGTTTGTTTGGCGAGATTGAAGAGTGACTCAGCTTCGGAACGGCGATCGTTATCGGCGGACATGAGGTGAGAGAGTAGTGCATCGAAGTGCGTGGTGTTAGGACCGAGTAGAGAAGCGAGTTGGAGCTGAGTTGACTCGGTGATTGCCATCGGGTGTGGATAGAGGATGAAGTTTTGGCGGACTCTTTTTTTGATGGAGTGGCGGTTGCTCTGTTTTGTGTGTGTGTGTGTTGTTTATATAATAGGGTTTTAGAGATAGGGGTTTGGTTACTTTTTCTGGCGGTTAATTTCAGACACTGGTGGTAACTGCTTTTTTTAACCGCTAGGTATGTGTAGTTTCTTTTCCTTTTCAACTAATTTTTTTTCTAAATAAATTTTTTAACTATTTACTTTCTAGTTCAGGTCTTTCCTTAAAATATTAAAGAAAAATAAAAAACTTATGAGTAGGAATGCTCCTCCCTCCGTCCTACAATAGAATTTATTTCGGTCGCGATTTAATAACACGTTTTTTACAATTTCCTATATACTAGCTTATAACCCGTGCACGGATTTTTTTTGATATGTAACAAATTTTATTTTATGCTACAATTATATTTTTATATAATCATTTTTTACATTATTTTTTTTTAATTTTAATATTAATAATTTAATATAAATTTAAATAATGATATGCATGATTTAAAACTTATATTATAAATTTTAAAATAAATATGTCATTGATAGAGTTCGAACCTTGAAATTTTAGTAAATCAATTTAATTATATAATCTATACTATTATATAAATTCCGGAACATTAAAAGTTTTGGTACCTATTTTTTGGTACTTCATGAATTTACTTATTTTCCCTTTTTAAAAAAGAAAAATAAATATATGATATTTTTACTTTTAAAACATCTATAATAAATAATAACATAATATATTTAATGGTAAGTAGTCGCTTGCCTTTTTTCACATTTACTTTTAATTGAAGATTTTACCTTTTATAAACACCTAAAAACATCAATGTATCTTCCAATCATTAATATTTCCTTTCGAATTAAAACACGTTACATTTTAAATTTAAAACTAATCTTCATTAATATTTTCTTTCAAATTAAAACACGTTACCTTTTTCATTTAAAACTAATTTTACAATCATTAATATATATCCAAAAATATCACACCATATTTTCCAATTGTTAATAAAATATATTAAAAATCTGCATACGTTGTTTATAATAAGAAAACATTAGTATAATCTATAAACATGAATATATTAAAATTATATTAAATTAAAATTAATTAATCTATACTATTATATAAAAGCCGAAACATTAAAAGTTTTGGTACCTGTTAATTGGTACCTATTTTTTGGTACCAGTTTTTTGGTATTTCATGAATTTACTTATTTACCCTACATTATAAAGAAAAATAAATACTGTTGGTCCAGGAAAGTATTGCAGAAGGGGGGTTGAATGCAATACTAATAAATTTCAAAAACTATTTCAACAACTTAAATAGAATTTGTGATTTACCAGTAGAAGAAATGCAAACACAAGTAAAATCAAATACGAGGATTTCACAAAATAAATGTTTTATTTATTTTGCAAAGTTTTGCTACAACCTTGAGAAAATAATTCTCAAGCTACAAATACTCAAGAGATTACAGTGGTTGAGTTATCTATTGTATAAATAGAGTGCTCTATTTATAGTGTGATAATCTACTGTACTATCATCATCATCATTGGTTGTTGAGTTGCTGTTATATTCCTTTTGCAGCTCATTCCATGATTTATTCCCATGTGATCATCACAAAGTAACTTAAAGATACTTTCTACATTTGAGCCACCCAGATCTAGCCGTATTCAATTTTATCTGCTCTAGACTTTACAGGTTGTTCCATGTGATCTCTCGAGCTTCAGTTATAGACTTTCCAAGCTTGCTGTAAAGGTTGAATATTACAACATACCTGCTTCTTTTGAACATGTACTCTGTCGTTTTAATTTGACTTAGAAAATTCCTAAATCAGGCTGATTCTATATGACAGTATGTTTGCCACAAAGTTTGCTGTCAATGGATTACGCTTTGGTTGACAGTATGAATTTCCCGCAGATATTACTGTCAAGAATTTTGCTTTGGTTGACAGTATGAATTCCCGCAGAGATTGCTGTCAAGAGTTGTACTTTGATTGACAGCATGTTTTTCCCGCAGAGATTGCTGTCAGGAATTCCAAACTTACTGTCACAAACTGTACATCAAAGTTGCTGTCATTAGAATCTCCGCCAATGTTGCTGTCAAGTTGAAACTTGCTGTCGACTTCGTGAAACTTGCTGTCGACCTAGGCAACATTATGTTTCCTTGTAACCTTACTGTCAGGGCTTGACAGTAACTTTTATTCCTTCTGTCGAACTTATGTATTTCTTGAGGCTTGAACATAATTGAACTTCTTCCAAGAATTACACTTATTACATGACAGTATTTATTTAAATTACAAGAATACATTTCAGGCTATGACAGTATGTTCTACTTAGTAAAAACTAAGTATACCAATAAAACTAGTTAAGTTGTCTATTCCATCACCCATAAATCCCAACAATCTCCCCCAATTTGTTTTTATGGACAATAAGGACAAATTTACAAATATCATGCTGACAACTTAACTACCATAGATCAGAAAGAATAAACTCTTCATTTCTGACCAATGATTAAACTGAATTGTTTTCAAACAATATATCACAAAAGTTCACACAAAAAAAAAAAAAAAAACTTTACTTATCTTGATTTGAACTTTTCACTTTGCTCCTTTTCCCTTAGAGCTCTTCTGAGATTTTCAATTAACTCTTTTTCTTCAGGGGACTGTGCATCATCTTCATTTTCCACAATGTATTTTCTGATCATTGAGGAAGCAGTGTTTAATGTATCTCTGAGTTCCATCCAGTAAACATTTTGCTTTACAATTGATCTGAATTTTAGCACATCTCCCTCCATCTTGAATCTCCTGCCAGGAAACTGATTTAGAGTTTCCCTTCTTTGTTTGTCCAGGCTGGGATCCTCTCCTCTCCTCTGATCAAGAATCATATCAAGCTCCCAAGAACACAGTGTTTCAAGACTGTTAGTTGATCCAACCACTTGCCAGTATAATTCTTTTAACACACTGGTCTTCAATTTAGAGAAACTATCTACATAAATTTCTTCTTTGCCATACTTGATTCTCAAAGGATTGTCCAGTACGCATGGCTGATAGTTGGATTCTTCACTGTTGATCTTATTGATTTTACTGTAATTTTTCTTCATTTCAGCTTCAATCTCATCTTCTATCTGTTGACGAGATTTTTTCCTTGATGCTAATTCTTCTTTGAACCTTTGCTCTGCTTCATACATCTTCATTTCATGTTCTGAATAAGGTTTTCGCATTTCAATCCAGTTATAATCAGGAATAGGATTGTCTTCTTCATACTCCAAACCAAGAATTTGATAGACATCATCATCATTGTGAAGTGTCCAATCACCAAACTTCTCAATAAATTCAACATGCCTGGCTTCATAGTACTTGAGAACTTGATCCATGATCTTCTTTGAAACATTATCATAGGTTTGCAGTAGCTCAACCATCCTTTCCAGATTGAAGAAATCAATTCTTCGTTTTACTGTTTCAGAAGTTTGAATGAGTTTCTTGGAGATCACCTTTGATTTTGATATCTGAGTGAAGTCAGATTCCACTGTAATCAACTTTTCATTGTTTTGCCATAGAATGTATCTTGCAACTTCTTCTTTTGGTCCATCAAATTCTATGGATACAGAGGTGATTGTTTCTTTGGCATTCAGCTGCATCATTTCAAAGCTATTCATTCTTCTCCTCATGATAGGTTTCTTGAGTCCCAACCCTGTAGCTTTTCCTTCTCCTTTGTAGACAGTCTTTCCCTTTGTTGGTCTTTTTGATTTTCTCTTGATTCTTACTGTCTTGAATGATTTGACAGTAGGATCGTTGACAGTTTCTTTTATAGGGCTTCTGATAATGTCTTCTTTGACAGTATCTTCAATGACTGTTACTTTATCCTGACTGACAGCATCTTTATTGACATCCTTGACAGCATCTTTGTTGACAGTATCTTTTTCAAGATGTATACTGTCAATTTCCATTTCTTCTTGATTTCTTTTCAATGCTTCAAGTACTTCTTCCTCTTTCTTCTCATCAACTTTCTTGCTTGAGCTAGAATTTTCAGAAATTTCCTTTGATTCTACTTCTTTGACTTGAGTTTGCTCTTTTGAAGAGTCTCTCAGTTCTGTTCTCTTAGGTACTCCAGCTTCACCTCCATCTTGACTGTCATCATCATCTTTCTCCAAAGTGTCATCAAAAGTGCAGTTTCCTCCTTGAGCATTTCTGCTTGAGTTTGCTTTGGCAATGAGCTTTTTAATTTTGGCACTGTACTCTATTTCTCTCTTTGCCAATAGCTTGTGAATATCTTTGACTACCTGAATCCTTTCCTTGGTGATGGGTGCTTTCAGCAATAATTTAAGTACTTCCATGATGACTTTGCTTTTCAGAGATGTTTTGCCTTCAAGTGTTAAGAATCCCAGACCTTTAGTTCCTTTGGCTGTTGTCTGTTTAAAGCTTACACCATATGGCTGGGAACTTACTTCTGGAAGTTTGTTGTTGACCATTGTGCCCAGTTGCATATAGAGACTTTCATCAAAGATGGTAGAGTTTTTCTTCACTAGAATCCCAAGGATGTATTGCACTCTGGCAGAGAAAGTTTCCAACAGTTGAGTTGTTATGAATATTGAATGTCCACTCTTCAGATACACTTCAACTGCCCACCTCTTCTCTGAGCTAATCTTCACAGATAGATTTACAATCTTTTCTTTCAAAGCTTCTGCCAATTTAGCAGGTTTTCCTTTAGTCACTGTGATTGCTTCATTCACCAGATTGTTGAATTCCTCATCCTTATTATTCAAGGTGCTCTCCATATGACTTACTGTTATTGAGTCAGCTTCTTCTTGGGAATATGTACTTCCATCAGTCCAAATGATAGGCTCTGAAGAAAATACATATTCAGGCAACTTGTCTTTGCCTTTACCCATCCTATTTGATTCCTCTTTTTCTCTCCATAGCCTCTCCAATGTGGATTCTTTCTTCTCAGGAACTGGTTCATTGATTTTGATTGAGGATGCTTTAATTCCTTGTATTTGACTTAATACCTCCTTGGATACTAGCATTTGTTCCCCATCTACTTCAGCTTCAAAAAGCTCCTCAGTTCCAGAGGCTATTGCAGTTTTTACTCTCTCTTGCTCCCCCTTACTCCTTTGCTCCCCCTGTCTTTTAGCTTCCCCTTGTAACTCCACCTTTCTTCCTGGTTGCTCAGCCTCTTTCTGATCTTTTACTTTCTCCCCCTTAGTTAAGTTTGCAGCATGAATTAATGAAGAGAGTGACAGTAGTGTGGCTTGAATTTCAGCAAAACCAGTCTTCACAGTAGATGACAGGTTGTCCAGTTTGCTTTCCATTGTAGCACATCGATTTTCCAGTGCTTGGAGCCTGTCATTTGAGGATGCAGAAGGACCACCAGACCTAAGCCTTTTAGGAGGTAAGGGATAAGTCTGGGGCATGGAGGCTGTTGGGGTTCTCACACTCTCAGTGTTTTTATAGATGATCTCATCATCTCTCACAAAAGTTCCCTCAAGGCCTAATGCCTTTTGTTTATTGGCTCCCTCAAGTTCACTCTGGACATGCTCAAGTCCCTCTCCTTTTGCCAGCACATTTGGCTGCCTCTCATTTTTAGTTTCACCTCTCTGTTCTTTTATCTCTCTTTGATTTTTCACTCCCTCACTCATCCTAGATGCAGTAGTATGAGCAGTACTAACATGCAAAAGAGTAGATTTTACCTTGAAGGCCTTTGAAAGGGGCAAGTCATCATCAGAGATATCTTCCACTAATCCTTCTTGCAGTTGTGGTTGAACAGTATCTTTTGTCAGAATGGTACTGTCACTTGATTGTTTGACAGCACCTTCTGTTTTGTCTTTGACAGCATCTTTGGCTGTGACAGCAACTTCCCTAGGGTAAGATGCTTTGAGGGAATCGATCAAGATGCTGGCTGTTTCAATTTCTGGCAAATTTGCATCTTGATCTAATCCAGTGTTTGATGGGGTGGTATCCATTTCACTTTGAGAAATGGGTTTTTGTGGACCACTTGATGGGGGCTCATCCATGATTTGAGATGGATGATCAAAACCTGAGGGGTTGGTACTGTCCCCCTCTCTAGGTTATTTAGAAGAAACAACAGATGTAGGAATGAAAGAAGAAGATTGAAGTTCAGATTGATTAAATGGCTGTTCCACAGAAAAAGATTGTGGAACATCAATAGTATGAATGAATTCCTCACTGTGTTCTATCTCAATGTGTGTATCTTCAAATACAGGTTCCTCAAGAGTGAGTTCTTGAGTTTGTGCAGACTCTTTACAAGGTGCCTTGGGAGACAGGCCAATTTCAATAGATGTCCCTTGTTGAGAAGAGACACCTAGAGGTGAGTTTATTTCCCTATCATCCTCTACAGTCTTTTGGGAAACTGTAGGGTGGCTGACAGTAACCTTGGCCCTTCTAGCTCTCTTCTTCTTAGGCTCAGAAGGGACTACTGTGGGTTCTATTTCATTACCATCCTTATTTGCTGCACTTGGTGCAGTAACTCCCTCTTGACTCACCACATTGTCACCAGTTTCACTCTCCAGGGATCTTTTCTTGGATTCCTGTTTGGCAATTTTAAGGGCTTTTGGTAGTCTAGAGTCCCTAGGTGGAATGTATGGTGTAGAATGTGGGTTAACTGAATTTGGGTCTAATTCAGCTTCATTCTCTATTGTGAAAACAGTGTAACCTGTTGGAAATGGAAAATCAAGGTTGGGCACTTGATTTACCATGTGTTGTGTGAAACATAGTGGAATATGTGCATTCAAATTTTGTGTGTTAAGAGATGTGTGTGTGTTTTTCTTTAAAACAGGACATTCTTCAAAATCAGAATTGTCCTCAACATTTCCACAAACATTATTAATACACATAGTTAAAAAGCGAGGATAGATGGATACCTTCTTGCCTATTGCGCTTTTCAACTGTGTCATGATCAGTTTTCCGATGTTCACCTTGTATCCATGGACTAATGAATGAGTGAGCTTCTTGATATATGATGGTATTCCATTCCAGCCTGTAGTCTTGGTAGAGAACACCTTCACCATTACATCAAAAATCATACTCCACTCTTTTCTCAGAAATTTCCTGTCCATTTCTCCGGTTTGATACCACTTATCAGAAGTTTCTTCAAGTTTAGAACCAGAGTACCCAATCTTCAGAAAGAACTTCTTCAGAGTATCATCAGTTGCTAGTTCCTTAAAGCTTTCTTCACTGGTCAACACAATACCCAAAGCCTCATTGATATTCTTTACTGAAAGAGAATGACTTGTATCATCTATATTGAACTTGATTGTTTCATTCTCTCCAGTTCCTTGAGCACTTGCTGATTTCCAGAATTTTTCAATTCTAACAGCATCAATTTTGGGTGAAGAGGTTATTGCATGACCTAGATAGGATTTATTCAAGAACGAAATAAGTCCTTTGAAGTTTTCACCAGCATCACTAGGAGAAAAGATACCAGCAAAGTTGGTTTGAGCAATACTTTGTTTAGGTGCCATTGTTGAATGCTTTGAAAAATGAGAGAGAAAATGCGGTTTTTGGATGCAGAAGTTTGAGAGGTTTTTGCAAATGAAAGTGATAGTAGATTAAACGGTAGATTCAGTTTCTAATATGAATCGATTTAACCTCTCTTAAATGAACGTGTGATAATGATATTACCCATTAACTCCACTTGCTATATTACGTGGCAGTTGCTATTAGATCGTGGATTGGTGAAAAGAAATATACGTATATATATATATATAAATTAATATATATATATATATATCTTTCCACTATCTTTGACAGCAACTTCTCGTGACAGCATCTTTCATTGACAGTAACCTGTGCGCTTTTCTTTCTCTACCAATTCTGACAGCAATTTCTTGTGACAGCAACTTTCATTGACAGCAACTTGTGCGCTAACAACATTTCTGTCAATCAGCTTCATGAGTGACAGTAAGTTTTATCTGATAGTAAACTTATCATAGGATCATGTTGTCACTGTTCACACATAACTTAAGTTAAGGACACATGATTTCTTAAAATTAATTTAAGACAGACATGTAAAACTATTTTAGCATAGTCATAGCAAACATGATATCTAAAAATCCTTTTAGCATAGTCATAGCAAACATGATATCTAAAAATCCTTTTAGCATAGTCATAGCAAACATGCTGTCTGAACAAGTATCACAATGTACCTTAATTTCTCATGACAGTACCTTCTAGTGACAGTACCTTTAAAAGTTTCTGTCATGAGCTTCGACTCCTTATAATTGATAAACCAGTTAGATGATCATACCTGATTTAGCAATCCTAATTCACTCACCAACCTGGTAAATGTTGCTTCATCCAGTGGCTTGGTGAATATATCTGCAAGTTGCTTATCTGTTGGAACATAAACCAATTTTACATCTCCTTTTTCAACATGCTCCCTGATGAAATGATGCCTTATATCAATGTGCTTTGTTCTGGAGTGTTGAACTGGATTGTCTGATATGGCTATGGCACTCGTGTTGTCACAGTAGATAGGAATATTTGACAACTTTAGTCCATAATCCATTAATTGATTCTTCATCCAAAGAATTTGTGCACAGCAACTTCCAGCTGCAATATATTCAGCTTCTGCAGTTGATGTAGAAACTGAGTGTTGCTTCTTACTGAACCATGACACCAATCTCCCCCCAAGAAATTGACAGCTTCCTGTAGTACTTTTTCTGTCAATTTTGCAGCCAGCATAGTCTGAATCAGAATATCCAATTAGATCAAATCCAGTTTCCTTAGGGTACCAAAGACCTAGATTTGGGGTGCCTTTGAGATATCTAAAGATTCTTTTAATTGCAACTAAGTGTGATTCTTTTGGATCAGCTTGAAATCTTGCACAGAGACATGTAGCAAACATTATATCTGGCCTGCTTGCTGTTAAGTACAGCAATGATCCTACCATGCCTCTGTAGGTACTAGAATCCACTTTCTTGCCTTTAGGATCTAACTCTAATTTGGTGGCTGTTGAGATAGGTGTCTTGGCAGGTGATGAATCTTCTAAGTTAAACTTCTTGAGAAGTTCTTTGACATACTTAGATTGACAGATGAAGATTCCTTCCTTCTTCTGATAGATTTGAAGACCAAGAAAGAATGCTAATTCTCCCATCATGCTCATTTCATACTTGTTTCTCATTAGAGATGAGAACTTTTCACACAATTTTTCATTTGTTGAGCCAAAGATTATGTCATCAACATATATCTGCACAAGAATGATGTCTTTGCCATGGTATTTATAGAATAAAGTTTTATCCACCATACCTCTTATAAATTGATTTTCCAGGAGAAAAGTGGATAAAGTGTCATACCAGGCTCTTGGTGCTTGCTTTAAGCCATATAGAGCCTTGAACAGCTTGTAGACAAAATTATGCAGTTTGTCATTTTCAAATCCAGGAGGCTGTTCAACATACACTTCTTCTTCTAATTCTCCATTTAGAAAGGCACTTTTAACATCCATTTGAAATACCTTGAATTTGCAGTGTGCAGCAAAAGCTAAGAAAATTCTTATGGCTTCAAGTCTGGCAACAGGAGCAAATGTTTCATCATAATCTATCCCTTCCTGTTGACAGTAACCTTTGGCCACTAGCCTTGCCTTATTTCTTGTCACATTTCCACTCTCATCTATCTTGTTTCTGAAAACCCATTTTGTCTCAATGACTGATTTTCCTTTTGGCCTTGGAACTAGTTTCCAAACATTGTTTCTTTCAAATTGATTGAGCTCCTCCTGCATGGCCATCACCCAATCAGAATCCAACAATGCTTCTTCAACTATTTTTGGTTCCATTTGAGATAAGAAACATGAAAACATGCTTTCAGCAGAGATATTCCTCCTTGTCCTTACACCAGTAGTGGGATCTCCAATAATTAGATTACTGGTATGATCTCTGTTCCACTTTGTTGATTGAGGCAAGCTACTTGTTTGATGAGAATGTCTTTCATCAATATGAGGATTTGATTCTCCACCATTTTCATTATTCTGCTCATTTTGCTCAAATTCTCCAGTCTCACATTCTTGTTGATTGACGCCTGAAATTGTCTGTGATTGAGCTGAGGTTTGATTTAGATTATGAGAATTGACAGATTCTTTCTCATATACCATTGATTGAATGAGACTTGGTTCTTCATCAACAAATTCTTCTTTTTCCAAGTATCCTTGATTCTCAAATCTGAAGGGTTGCATTTGACCATCCTCATGTAGCCCTGGAAACTTGGTTTCATCAAACGTGACATTGACACTTTCTTCAATTGTTTTGTGCTCCATGATATAGACTCTGTAGGCAGTCCTTTCTATCCCATATCCCATGAAAATGCCTTCATATGCTTTAGTATCAAACTTGCCTTTTCTTTCATGGTTGTCTTTCATCAAAAAGCACTTGCTTCCAAAAATATGAAAGTACTTGACAGTAGGCTTCTTTCCTGTCAAAAGATAATAAGGAGTATTGCCATGAGCCTTGTTGATTAGTGTTCTGTTCTGTGTGTAACAAGCAGTGTTGATGGCTTCTGCCCAGAAATATGTTGGTAATTTAGCATTACTCAACATAGTCCTTGCAGCTTCAATAAGAGTCCTATTTTTCCTTTCTACAACTCCATTTTGCTGTGGAGTTCTTGCAGCAGAGAATTGTTGAACAATTCCTTGATCTTTGCAGAAGTTTCCAAGTGTAGCATTTCTGAATTCAGTTCCATTGTCACTTCTTAGAAATTGAACTTTTGCTTCAGGGGTCCTGTCAAGTACCCTTATGTGATCAATGATTTCTTGAGCAGCTTCATCCTATGATTCTAAAAATTTCACCCAAGTGTACCTAGAATAGTCATCTATCATGACCAGTGCATATCTTTTTCTGGATAGTGATTGAACATTCACTGGTCCAAAAAGATCCATGTGAATTAACTTGAGTGCTTCAGTGTTAGTGTTAAATTGCTTTGATTTATGCATTGCTTTCCTCAATTTTCCCATTTGACAATCTTCACACAGTCCTTCTTGACAGAATTCCTGTTGAGGTAGTCCTCTCACTAATTCCTTCTTCATCAGCATGTTCATTGTTTTGAAATTGAGATGAGAAAATTTCTTGTGCCAAAGCATGCTATCTCCAACACTTGCTTTGCTGTAGAAGCAAAATATTCTTTCCTCATTTGTTGAGTTTAAGTCTGCAACAAATAGGCTTCCTTTCCTTACTCCTTTCAGAGATAGGCTTCTATCCTTCTTGTGGTGAATTGAACATTCCATCATGCCAAAGTTTACTTTGAATCCTTTGTCAGTGAATTGACTGACACTGAGCAGATTATGCTTCAAACCTTCCACAAGAGAGATTTCTTCAATGACAACATTTCCAGCTTTTAAACAGCCATATCCCACAGTGTAACCTTTGCTGTTGTCTCCAAAGGTTATTGTTGGGCCAGCCTTCTCAACATATTGTGATAGCAGGGATATATCACCAGTCATGTGTTTGGAACATCCACTGTCGATTATCCACATGACCTGTTTACCTTTCTTTCCCTGACTTGACGAGGTTGATGCTTCTTCATCCTCTCTAGCCATCAAGGCTAAATTCACAAATTCTTCTTCTTCTTCATTATCAGATTCATCCCAGCATTTTCCTTCAGCCACATAGGCTTTTCCTTGTCCTTTCTTAAATTGACTCCCAGTTCCTCTCTCCATTCTTTGTATTTGTTTTGGTCTTTTACATTCAGTAGCAAAGTGACCAAGTTCATTGCAATTGTAGCATCTAAACTTTGACCTATCTACCATTCCTGTTTTGTATCCTCCCTTGGTGCCAGTAGCAGGTTTTGATGAGCTTCCTTGGTTATATTTTGGAAATTGACCTTGAGGCTTATATGGCTTGTTCCTCCTGAACCTTATATTTTTGAATTTTCTTGCCATAAAAGCCATGGTTGGATTATCCATTTTTTCCATTTCTTCTAGAGTGAAGAATTCTTCATCTTCAACATCTTCTAGTTGAAGGACAACCTTTTCTTCATCTTCAACCACCTCTTCTATTTTCACAGATGAAAATTGAGGTTGTTGATCATTTTGAATTTGCTCACTTGCTTGAAAATATGATGGTCCTTGAGCAACTAGAGCACCAGCCATGTTTGCCATCAATCCTTTGGATCCACTTTGTATAGCTTTCTTTTGATAATATTCAAGTTCATAAGATTTTAGAACTCCATACAATGTTTCAAGAGAAACAGAATTTAAGTCTCTCCCTTCTCTTATGGCTGTTACTCTGTGCTCAAGATGTTCTGGAAGAGTTAGCAGAAACTTGATATTGACTTCCTTCTTTTCATAAAACTTTCCATGAATTTGAAGCTCAGCTATCAGTTTGCTAAATCTTTCAAACATGTGGGTTAGCTCTTCTCCATGCTTTCCCATAAACGCTTCATATTGTGACACCAGTATTTGTTTTTGATTTTCTCTGACCTCTTCACTTCCTTCACATAATAGTTCTATCTTTTTCCACATATCCCTGGCAGAGTTGCATGCTATTATATTTCCACTCATAGCTTTGTCCAGGGTAAGTGCATCTAGTAGAATGAGTTGCAGATGATCATCCAGTGCTACTTTTTCTTTTTCTGAGTCATTATACTCAGAAGGCTTCTTAGCAACCCAATGAGCTGGGATTACTACATCATTCACTGTAGCAGCTGGGATTTCCTTTTGAGGAATGAAGGGGCCTTTTTCCAGAATACCTAGGAATAGTGGATTCTGAGCTTTGATAAATAACATAATCTTCTTTTTCCATATGTTGTAGTTTTCTTTATCAAAAGCTGGAATCTTGATATTACTTGACCTTTGAATACTTGCCATTTGGATCTCAGATATGTGTATTAATCTGATTGCTCTGATACCAGTTGTTGGTCCAGGAAAGTATTGCAGAAGGGGGGTTGAATGCAATACTAATAAATTTCAAAAACTATTTCAACAACTTAAATAGAATTTGTGATTTACTAGTAGAAGAAATGCAAACACAAGTAAAATCAAATACGAGGATTTCACAAAATAAATGTTTTATTTATTTTGCAAAGTTTTGCTACAACCTTGAGAAAATAATTCTCAAGCTACAAATACTCAAGAGATTACAGTGGTTGAGTTATCTATTGTATAAATAGAGTGCTCTATTTATAGTGTGATAATCTACTGTACTATCATCATCATCATTGGTTGTTGAGTTGCTGTTATATTCCTTTTGCAGCTCATTCCATGATTTATTCCCATGTGATCATCACAAAGTAACTTAAAGATACTTTCTACATTTGAGCCACCCAGATCTAGCCGTATTCAATTTTATCTGCTCTAGACTTTACAGGTTGTTCCATGTGATCTCTCGAGCTTCAGTTATAGACTTTCCAAGCTTGCTGTAAAGGTTGAATATTACAACATACCTGCTTCTTTTGAACATGTACTCTGTCGTTTTAATTTGACTTAGAAAATTCCTAAATCAGGCTGATTCTATATGACAGTATGTTTGCCACAAAGTTTGCTGTCAATGGATTACGCTTTGGTTGACAGTATGAATTTCCCGCAGATATTACTATCAAGAATTTTGCTTTGGTTGACAGTATGAATTCCCGCAGAGATTGCTGTCAAGAGTTGTACTTTGATTGACAGCATGTTTTTCCCGCAGAGATTGCTGTCAGGAATTCCAAACTTACTGTCACAAACTGTACATCAAAGTTGCTGTCATTAGAATCTCCGCCAATGTTGCTGTCAAGTTGAAACTTGCTGTCGACTTCGTGAAACTTGCTGTCGACCTAGGCAACATTATGTTTCCTTGTAACCTTACTGTCAGGGCTTGACAGTAACTTTTATTCCTTCTGTCGAACTTATGTATTTCTTGAGGCTTGAACATAATTGAACTTCTTCCAAGAATTACACTTATTACATGACAGTATTTATTTAAATTACAAGAATACATTTCAGGCTATGACAGTATGTTCTACTTAGTAAAAACTAAGTATACCAATAAAACTAGTTAAGTTGTCTATTCCATCACCCATAAATCCCAACAAATACACCTAAAATAAATAATAACATAATATAATTAATGGTAATTAGTCGAGATATTACCTTTTATAAACACCTAAAAACATCAATCGTATCATAACTTTCAATTATTAATATTTTCTTTCGAATTAAAACACGTTACCTTTTTAATTTAAAACAAATCTTATAATCATTAATATATACCCGAAAAAATCACACCATAATTTTCAAGAAAAATATAACACCTAAAATAAATAATAACATAATATAATTAATGGTAATTAGTCGATTAACATAATAAAATTAATGGTAATTAGTCGATTGCCTTTTTCACATTAATATAATAAAATTAATGGTAATCAGTCGATTACCTTTTTTATATTTATTTTTAGTTGACGATATTACCTCTTATAAACACTTAAAAACATCAATTATATCATATCTTTTGATCATTAATATTTTCTTTCGACTTAAAACACGTTACCTTTTTAATTTTTGATATTTACTTTTAGTTAAAGATATTACCTCTTATAAACACCTAAAAACATCAATCTTATCATATCCTTCGATCATTAATATTTCCTTTCGCATTAAAACACATTACCTTTTTAATTTAAAACAATCTTACAATCATTAATATATACCCAAAAATATCACTTCAAGTAAAATATAACACCTAAAATAAATAATAACATAATATAATTAATGGTAATTAGTCGATTGTCTTTTTCACATTTCCTTTTAGTTGAAGATATTTCTTTTTATAAACACCTAAAAAGATCAATTGTTCAATCATTAATATTTTACTTATTTAAAATATATACGATATCGATACTATTAAAACACCTAAAATAAACAATAACATAATATAATTAATGGTAAATAGTCGATTGCCTTTTTCACATTTACTTTTAGTTGAAAATATTACCTTTTATAAACACCTAAAAACATTAATCATATCATATCTAGCAATAATTATTATATACCCAAAAATATCACGTCATATCTTCTAATCACTAACAAAATATAATAGAAATTCGAATACTACGAATAATGACCATTAGATTTTTAGTAAAAAATCAGAATCGTTAGATCTAATGACTAAATTATTATATGATTAAATTAATTTACTAAAATTTCAATGTTCGAATTCTATCAATGAAATATTTATTTTAAAATTTTATAATATAATTTTTAAACCATGCATATCATTAATTAAATTTATATTAAATTATTAAAATTTAAATTTAAATGAAACATTATAAATAATGATTATATAAAAATATAATTGTAACATAAATAAAATTTATTACATATCAAAACAAATCCGTACATCGCACGGATTATAAGCTAGTATATTTAATCATTAGATCTAACTATTCTGATTTTTTACTAAAATCTAATGGTCATTATTCGTTAGTATACGGATTTCTATTATATTTTGTTAGTGATTAGAAGATATGATGTGATATTTTTGCGTATATATTAATTATTGCTAGATATGATATGATTGGAAGATATGATATGATATGATTGATGTTTTTAGGTGTTCATAAAAGGTAATATCTTCAAATAAAAGTAAATGTGAAAAGGGCAATCGACTAATTACCATTAATTATGTTTTGTTATTATTATTTTATGTGTTTTAATAGTATAGATATCGTATTTATTTTTCTTTATAATAAAGGTTAAATAAGTAAATTCACAAAATACTAAAAAACATATACCAAAAAATAGGTACCAAAATTTTTAATGTTTCGGCTATTATATAATTAATAAATTTTAATTTAATATACTCATATTTACGGATTATACTAATATTTTCTTATTTTAAACAGCGTATACAGATTTTTAATATATTTTATTAATAATTGAAAAATATGATGTGATATTTTCGGGTATATATTAATGATTGTAAGATTAGTTTTAATAAAAGGTAACGTATTTTAATTCTAAAGGAAATATTAATGATTGGAAGATATGATACGATTGATGTTTTTAGGTGTTTATAGAAGGTAATATCTTCAATTAAAAGTAAATGTGAAAAAGGCAATCGACTACTTACCATTAATTATATTATGTTATTATTTATTTTTGGAGTTTTAATAGTATATATATCAATTTTAATTTAATATAATTTAATATACTCGTGTTTACGGATTATACTAATGTTTCCTTATTATAAATAACGTATACAGATTTTTAATATATTTTATTAACAATTGAAAAATATGATGTGATATTTTCGGATATATATTAATGATTGTAAGATTAGTTTTAAATTTGAAAGGTAACGTGTTTTAATTCGAAAGGAAATATTAATGATCGGAAGATAGGATACGATTGATGTTGTTAGGTGTTTATAAAAGGTATTATCTTCAATTAAAAGTAAATGTAAAAAAGGCAATCGACTACTTACCATTAATTATATTATGTTATTACTTATTTTAGGAGTTTTAATAGTATAGATATCATATATATTTTCTTTATAATGAAGGGTAAATAAGTAAATTCACGGCGTACCAAAAAATAGGTACCAAAAAACAGGTACCAAAAAACAGGTACCGAAACTTTTAATGTTTCGGCTTTTATATAATAGTATAGATTAATTGATTTTAATTTAATATAATTTTAATATACTCATATTTACGGATTATACTAATGTTCTTTATTATAAACAACGTATGCAAATTTTTAATATATTTTACTAACAATTGAAAAATATGGTGTGATATTTTCGGGTATATATTAATGATTGTAAAATTAGTTTTAAATTAAAAATATAACGTGTTTTAATTTGAAAAAAAATATTAATAAAGATTAGTTTTAAATTAAAAAGGTAACATGGAAATATTAATGATTGGAAGATACATTGATGTTTTTATGTGTTTATAAAAAGGTAATATCTTCAATTAAAAGTAAATGTGAAAAAAGGCAAGCGACTACTTACCATTAATTATATTATGTTATTATTTATTATAGGTGTTTTAAAAGTATAAATATTATATATTTATTTTTCTTTTTAATAAAGGGTAAATAGGTAAATTCACGAAGTACCAAAAAACTGGTACCAAAAAATAGGTACCAAAACTTTTAATGTTCCGGAATTTATATAATAGTATAGATTAGAGTAAAGTTCTATGGAGTACTCTTTTAATTGGAGTACTTGGAGTACATATACATTTTGCATTCAAATTTTTGTAAACTTTATTATTTTACAAAGCTTATTACATGAATATCACTATTTCATTGAAAATCTTAAAAATATTGCATGTTTTGCTAACAAAATATTGCAAAACGAATTGTTCTGCAAAACACATTTGAATTGCAAAACATGTATGTTCTGATTGCAAAACATAAAGGATTTTCAAGATGAACATATTGTAAAATATACATAATTTTCAAGATTATCAATGAAATTATGATATTCGTATAACAAGATTTGTAAAATAATAAATTTTAAAATATTTTGAATGCAGAACGTATGTGTACTCCAAGTACTCCAATTAAATAGTACTCCATAGAACTTTACTCTAGATTATGATATTATTTTATTGAATACAATTATTTGTGATATTATTGGAAAAGAAAAGGTTTTAGTAAGATAAAATATAAAGGATAACATGTTTTAGCTGAAAATTTAATTTGTTATGTATTACTCTTATTAGTAATCATAATAATATTATTTATTTTATTAAATTTAATTACCCATAATATTTTTAGAATATAAAAGATAATGTGCTTCACCTTTTTTTTAAGGAAAATAATCCATTAATAATAAGCCATACGGCATCTACAAAGATAATCAAACATTAACGAACACATAATAAAGATCAAATCAAAACATTCTTCGTTGAAACTACTATCATCGAGTAGATCTTGCATTGTGGAGATTTCCTCGCTCATATCGCCGAAAATTACAACCTTCTTGGAGAGACAATCTAATGATTTGGTGTAGTTGTGAAAAATATGCATACCTAATTTGTCATAACGTATTCTATAAATATCGACCATAACTGCGACACCATGTAGACCCTCATCAACGAATCGCAAATCTACGATCCAAGACATAAAACAAACCAAACTCTCATAGGGAGAGACAAACAAACCAAACTCTCAAAGGAGAGACAAACAAACCCAATTAATGGGCAGAACTATTCTCACAAAGAGATAAATTTATTGAATATATAATAATAAAAATTAAGGAAAACAGTAAAGAGGCTTATCACCAACCAAGAAGGTTGGTGTTAGCCCCTAAATCGATATATTGAATTTAGTTATTAAAAAATAGAAAACTTAACATGTTTTTAATAATAATAAATAATTAAGTAATGATAATTAAGAAAAAAAATTGAAAATGAGATATTTTAGTTAGAAAATATAGTAATGATATTAGGTTTTTTTTATCAATTAGTTATTAGCAATTGTAATTTTATTAAATAGAATGGCCCGTAATATAATTGTAATTTACCAATAATAAATATTTAAGTAAGGATAATTAAATAAAAAAATCAAGTTTCTGGTGAAAAAGAAAAGAAGCAAAAAAAATCAAGTTTGGAAATGAGATATCTTAGTTAGAAAATATAGGAAAATATTATTTTTTAGCTGGAAAATGTAATCATTTAACTATTAGTAATTATAATATTGTTAGTTTATTTCATTAATTATAATATTCATAATTAAAAAAAAAAACAAAATTTAGTTAAAAAAGTTATAAAAGATAATAACTGAAAAAAGTAATTGGTTACTTATGATAATTGATTACTTATTATGTACGGTAAGTGTTGGAAAGAGCTGTGTAATATTTTGATAAAATATTGTATTTTGTTCTTTTATATTTAAGTAAAATAATTAAGGGAATAAAGTAAAATAATTAAATAGAATATGAAAGAAGACGTGTTTTACCTAAAAATGAAATTAATTAGTTATTAAAAAAATATAAAAGTTAACATGTTTTTACCAATAATAAATAATTAAGTACGTATGATTAAGCAAGAAAATAAAGTTTAAAAATGAGATATTTTAGTTAGAAAACATAGAAAAGATATTGGATTTTAGCTGAAAAAGATAATCAATTAATTATTAGTAATTATAATTTATTATTTTATTTTGTTAAATAGAATGGCCCGTGATATTTTTGGAAATGAGAGGTTCTAATCAGAATAGTTAGAAAATTAAAGATAATGTGTTTTAACTAACAAAGATAATTAATTAGTTATTAGGAACTATAACATCGTTATTTTATTTTATAAAGTAAAACTACATGTTTTTACCAATAATAAATATTTAAGAAAGGATAATTAAGTAAAAAAAATCAAGTTTAAAAATGAGATATTTTCGTTAAAAAATTATAGAAAAAATATTATCTTTTAGCTGAAAAAGATAATCAGTTAGTTATTAGTAGTTATAATATTGTAAGTTTATTTAATTAATTAGAACGTTCTTATTTTTGGAAATAAGATATTTTGGTTATAAAAGTTAGAAAAGGGTAATAGTTGAAAAGGGTAATTGGTTATGTGCGTGTAATATTTTGAGAAAAAATTGTATTTTTTTATATAATTAAGTGAAATAATTAAAGATATTAAAGTTAACTAATTAAATAAGGTGAGTACTGTACTGTACCATATCAATAATAAATATTTAATTTTGGATAATTAAGTATAAAAATCAAGTTTGAAAATGAGATATTTCAGTTAAAAAATATTGAAAAGATATTTTTTTTAGCTGAAAAAGGTAATCAGTTAGTTATTAGTAATTACAGTATCATAAGTTTATTTCAATAATTAGAACAACCTTATTTTTAGAAATAAGAAATTTTGGTTAGAAAAATTAGAAAAGGTAAAGCTGAAAATGGTAATTGATTACTTAAGCTAGTTAATAAGGTAATTTGTTACTTATGCTAATAGTTACTTATTATTTAGGATAAGTATTGGGAAGAGTGTGTGTAATATTTTGAGAAAAGATTGTGTTTTATTTTTTTATAATTAAGTAAAATAATTAAGGATATTAAAGTAAAATAATTAAAAAAGGTAAGTACTGTACCGTACCGTACCAAAACTTTTTATGTTTCGTCTTTTATAAGATAGGAAATAAGAAATTTTGGTTAGAAAAATTAGAAAAAGTAATAGCTCAAAAAGGTAATTGATTACTTATGCTAGTTAATAAGGTAATTTGTTACTTATGCTAATAGTTACTTATTATTTAGGATACGTATTGGGAAGACTGCGTGTAATATTTTGAGAAAAGATTGTGTTTTATTTTTTTATAATTAAGTAAAATAATTAAGGATATTAAAGAAAAATAATTAAATAAGGTAAGTACTATACCGTACCGTACCAAAACTTTTAATGTTTCGGTTTGAAAATGAGATATTTTAGTTGAAAAATATTGAAAAGATATTTTTTGGCTGAAAAAGATAACAAGTTAGTTATTAGTAATTATAATATCATAAGTTTGCCAACAACATGTTGGTGCAGTGGGTTGAACCCTTGTCTCCTTTGTAGGAGGTCAAGGGTTCGATCCCTGGGTGTGTGTGAGTTTAGTTTGTATTAGTTTCCTTTCTTTGTATTTGTATTTGTATTTGTATTTGGCCGGGGGTCCTTCGGAAACAGCCTCCCTATTGTATAGGGGCATGGTCTGCGTACAGCTACCCTCCTCAGACACCACTTTGAGTGGTATTATAACTGAGTAAGCTAAGAAGAAAAAAAAATATCATAAGTTTATTTCATTAATTAGAACGACCTTATTTTTAGAAATAAGAAATTTTGGTTAGAAAAATTAGAAAAGCTAATAGCTGAAAAAGGTAATTGATTACTTATGCTAGTTAATAAGCGAATTTGTTACTTATGCTAATAATTACTTATTATTTAGGATAGGTATTGGGAAGAGTGCGTGTAATATTTTGAGAAAAAATTGTGTTTTATTTTTTTATAATTAAGTAAAATAATTAAGGATATTAAAGTAAAATAATTAAATAAGGTAAGTACTGTACCGTACCGCACCAAAACTTTTAATGTTTCGTCTTTTATAATATAGGAAATAAGAAATTTTTGTTAGAAAAATTAGAAAAGGTAATAGCTAAAAAAGCTAATTGATTACTTATGCTAGTTAATATGGTAATTTGTTACTTATGCTAATAGTT
The DNA here is from genome assembly GCA_037693485.1 of Kitagawia praeruptora. Lineage (NCBI taxonomy): Eukaryota > Viridiplantae > Streptophyta > Magnoliopsida > Apiales > Apiaceae > Kitagawia > Kitagawia praeruptora. Next base: position 51,859,520 of record CM075344.1, on the reverse strand, counting down.
ACTTATTATTTAGGATAAGTATTGGGAAGATTGCGTGAAATATTTTGAGAAAAGGTTGTGTTTTATTTTTTTATAATTAAGTAAAGTAATTAAGGATATTAAAGTAAAATAATTAAATAAGGTAAGTACTGTACCGTACCGTACCAAAACATTTAATGTTTCGGTTTTTATATAATAAAGAAAATATTAATGAAGATTAGTTTTAAATTAAAAATGTAACGTGTTTTAATTCAATATTTATGATTGGAAGATACATTGATGTTTTTAGGTGTTTATAAAAGGTAATATCTTCAATTAAAAGTAAATGTGAAAAAAGGCAAGTGACTAATTACCATTAATTGTATTATGTTATTATTTATTATAGGTGTTTTAAAAGTATAAATATCATATTTTTTTTTTAACAAAGGGTAAATAGGTAAATTCACGAAGTACCAAAAAACTGGTACCAAAAAACAGGTACCAAAAAACAGGTACCAAAACTTTCAATATTTCGGAATTTATATAATAGTATAGATACATTTTAATTAGAAATATATTATATTTTACATTCAAATAGAAACAAAATTAAATTTTATATTTAGCATATAAAAAGATTTATTAATTATTAAAAGTTTTATTTGTATGATACAAGCACTGTTTGATTTTTCAAAAATTGTGGATAAATTGTTAAAAATATGTGACCAATTTAATTTTTAAAATTCAATTTATCTTTGTGAAATATTTATAAATTAGACTAATTTATTAAATACTATTAAAATATTTTTAAAAATTCCAATATTTATTCAAATTTATTATTCCAATAAATCGTGATTTACCAATAAATCATTATTAGACACCTAAATCGATTTATTTTGATTTCCAAAATCTAAAACTACGCATACAAGATTTGATATAATTTGATTTGATATAATTGCAAGATTGTGATTAGTTATAAGCTGGTACTCCATGTCCCTCTCATTTCTTTATGATTTCTATTTTGGAACGTCTCTATTATCTCTTTACATATCATAAATAGTAATTTTTAACAATTAAATACATTATTAAATCCATTACTTCACTCCACTTTTTCAACAATTTACACTATTACACCTACTACTTTACTTATTTTAACAATAAAATCACTATTACACCCACTATTTCACTTATTTTAATCATAATCCTTGATTTCTGTGAAAAAATCCAACGTAAAAAATTAGGAGGGACGGAGTATTAACTACTATTAATGCTCACATAAACAAATTGGTGTGGAAGTGGCATCTACATTGGCAAGGCCCGGGATTGGATGATTCTCGACAACTAATCATGAAAATTGAAAGGCAATGCTAGTGGACAGTTGGCGCCAACAAATAAATAATTTACAATCTATCTGGTCTTTACATTCCCAAATTTAATGTCCCTACAAACAAATAAAGCAGAGAAAATTCAAATCACTGACTAAACTTTTGGCTGTTTAATATTTGCGCGCTAAGACTGGCCTGTTGTGTACTGATCATTTCTTTCACACGTTCCTTGTGGTCTAGTGGTCTACCAAAGCTATGCGTCGGTTTGGAGTAAGGGTGACAATTTTCGATCCAACCTGAAACATGACATGAATCCAATCAAGAAAATGTGAATTTGGGTCAAAAAATATTTGAGTAAAAAGCACTTTATGTACCCGAAGTTTTAGTTTCGTGCACTTTGTGTACCCATAATTAGGTATCTAGCAATTTGCATGCTACAGTTTCAAAAAGCAAGCAAAAAGCATGCTGCCGTCACATTCTGTTAACACCGTGAACTGTCCATTGTAATATGAGTAAAACAAGCAGGGGTATTAAAGACATTTCAGCTTGTGTACGTGTGTGTATATAGCGTCAAAATTGATCATTTCAGCTTTGTAATGAATCATATTTACCAGCCGAGTGTCCTAATTAAGGATTGTTGCTAGTGTCTTTGCAGTGTTGCATTTCATTTCATTATATAAAAGTCGAAATATTAAAAGTTTTGGTACATGTTTTTTGGTATTTCGTGAATTTACTTATTTACCTTTTATTATAAAGATTAATATATATGATATTTATATTATTAAAACACCTAAAATAAATAATAACATAATATAATTAATGGTAATTAGTCGATTGCCTTTTTCACATTTATTTTCAATTGAAGATATTACCTTTTATAAACACCTATTGCCTTTTTCACAATTACAGTTGAAGATATTACGTTTTATAAACACCTAAAAACATCAATCGTATCATATCTTCCGATCATTAATATTTCTTTCAAATCAAAATACGTTACCTTTTGATATAAAACTAATCTCAAAATATCACACCATATTTTTTTTTTTTTTTTGCTAAACCTCACACCATACTTTTCAATTATTAATACTATTATATATAATCTATCTTTCAATCATTAATATTTCTTTCGAATTAAAATACGTTATCTTTTGATATAAAACTAATCTCAAAATATCACATCATACTTTTCAATTATTTATACTATCATATAAAATCTATCGCTAACAAAATATAATAGAAATCCGTATACTACGATATAATATAAATCTGTATACTATGAATAATGACCATTAGATTTTTAGCAAAAAATTAGAATCGTTAGATCTAATGATTAAATATATTCTATAATTTAATTAATTTACTAAAATTTCAAGATTCGAATTCTATCAACAACATATTTATTTTAAAATTTTATAATATAAGTTTTAAACCATACGTATCATTAATTAAATTTATATTAAATTATTAAAATTAACATTAAAATAAACATCGTAAATAATGATTATATAAAAATATAATTGTAACATAAAAAAAATTATTACATAAAAATCCGTGCATCTACAAACAGGGGCGGACCTATATTGATTATAGTGGGTGCCCGGGAATCCACTCGGCTCGATCTTAAAGATAAATATATACTAGTTTTTAAGCTAAAAAATTACGGAATCCTTAAAAGAACCCACTTAAATATTTCACAGGAACCCACTTAATTAAATTTTTAATCAAACATCACATAAAAAACATTAAAAAATTTAAAAAAAAGTTTAAAAATAGTGAAGTCATTGAAAAATATGTAAAAAAAAATAATCAAGTTATTGATAAATATGTACTGTACTGTTTTAAAAGATAAGAACACAATAAAAAAAACAACTCTAAAATATAAAATATTTTCATGTGTTAAAAATTCGTACTTTTTAATTTAATTTATTTTTGTTTTAATTTAAAATTTTATATTAGAAACCCATTGGAAAAAATTTATGGATCCGCCACTTTCTACAAATTAGCCAACATCAAATTAGCCAACAACATTAAACACAAATAAATTGAGTAGTAACATTTTTATTCATCCCCGAAAAAACAGAGTTACAGAGGCTGTTTGGTTGCAAGTATGAAATTACACTTTAGCCCTTACGGTGTTAACAACTTTTAACGGCAATACACATTTTGCTAGCTTTTTGAAACCATGGCATGCAAATTGCTAGATACCTAATTCTGGGTACACAAAGTGCACGAAACTGAAACTTCGGATACACAAAGTGCTTTTTACTCATAAATATTCAATCCAAAATTATCAAGTACAATTAGACACGAACTCGAAACTCGAAAATGATCCAAAAATTAATGTACCCTCTTTTTATAACCCTATTTTTGAAATATTTCATGTTTAAAATAACTAAATTTAAATACAATAAAGTAACTTTCACGTGCAATGATACAAACTCGATAGCTGATTTATAATTATTTAATATTAATAACAATATTTTCTACAGTATATCTCATGCCCTTTTTTGCATCACACAAAGTGAGTACAGTACATATTATACATTTGAATTGTACTTTCACGTGCAATAAAAGATAAATGAACTGTTTTCTCTTAAAATTTTGCAAAAACAATCATTCCCTATAAATCGGGACAAAGGGTATATATAATATAAGGATATATTTCAATCACTCTAAAAAATAGTTGAGATGGTAAAACCCGAAATGACCAGAAATCCGGTAAATACGGATTAGGATTAGGATTAGGATTAGGAAAAAATCAACCCGGAAAAATCAGATACAATCTGACACGAACCCGAAGTTGCCACCCTAGTTTGGAGTTGTGTTTTAACAAATTTGCGTGCGAAAAATACGGTAGAAAAACTGTTAGAAGTTCTATTAACATTTGGTGAAAGTGTTAGAAAAGTTGTTTTGATCTAAACTTGGAATTTTGACATTGTAAGATCATTACTTTGACCCGATTGTCCAAAAAGATTCGAAATTTGATTCAATTTGTCACACCTACACCTTAATATAATCAAAATTAGTTTTTTGTATCCAGATTCCAGATTTGTTTTAAATAAGATAAACAAGGAAATAAAGAAATAAGTACTAGCTTTTAGAGATGCATGATATGTGAGATAGAAAAGATGATAAAATCATTTTTGAGTAAAATTGAAGTTTACAGAAGAGGTGATGTCGTTAGTATCTTCCTGTTATTTCCAGGATTAAATAATCTCTCTCAAGTGCCAGATAATATAACCGTATATTAATGCAAGAACTAGTAGAAATATCTGAAATGGACTAAAAATTCACTGGAAATGTCAAAAACACATAGGTTTGCTATGATAACATTATTGTCAAACACAATGGTTCATGCTTAATCAGAAATGTAAACACAGAAGATATTGCCAACATCAAGCTCTAATGATTGGAGAAAATAAGGAGGGATGGCTATAAGCAAGAGCATATCCATGCAAAATCCATCAAGTTTTCAGCGATTGGCCTTGGCAACCCTCTCAATCTCATCTTTCTTTTTTATGGCATAGCTGCACCATAAATGCAAACAATTGATCAGATACCATAGCATTAACGGTAAGGATTCCAAAAGGAGTGGAAGAAAATTGTAGATGGACGGATGTTTTTGACACAAGGGAATGGATCAATGGAATCAAAAAGATCAACCTAACAAAACAAGTAGTACAGATTCACAAGAGAAATGGATTGATGAAAGGTAACTTGTTCTGTACCTGTTGGAAGAACCCTTGGCAGCATTAATGAGTTCGTCAGCCAAGCACTCAGCTATCGTCTTAACGTTCCTGAAAGCACTCTCACGGGCACCGGTAGTAAGAAGGTATATTGCCTGGTTGACACGCCTGAGTGGAGAGATATCAACTGCCTGACGCCTAACAACACCTGCAGAACCAATCCTAGTGGCATCTTCTCTTGGACCACTATTTACCCAAAGATATATAATTAGGGATGTAAACTAAAAATGCCTATAGTTTCACTAGCAAAGATAAGCCCAGAGATGAAAGGTTTTATGCTTGTGTGTTTCCATTGTGAATAAGATATATCCAATAACTAGACATAACAGAAGTGGTGCAAGTGTAAATTTTGTTCAAAATGACTACCTGTTGATAACAGCATCAACAATAACTTGGATGGGGTTTTGCTCAGTCAACAGGTGAATGATTTCCATAGCATGCTTCACAATGCGGACAGCCATCAGTTTCTTTCCATTGTTCCGCCCATGCATCATAAGAGAATTGGTCAATCTCTCCACAAGCGGACACAGTGCCTTCCTGAACCTCTTCGCCTGATATCTTCCAGATGTGTGAGGCATGTAAATTGGGTTCTTAGCAGCAGAGGCAGTAATGTAATCCTCCACAGATATATCAGAGACCTATATACAACCATATACATTAGTAGTTGCCAACAAAAACAAGTGTCTAAAAAAGCCAAAACATTTATAAAATGCAGTTGGTCCCCAGAAACAGGGGACAAAACAAAGACACCAGAACCATCATCTCAACCAGCAAGGAAAAACTTTAACATAATACTAAAACGACAATAACAGCAAAAGCAATATCATTTATTCTTTGCTTTAGAATATTATTACAAACAAATGCAGAGAACCGATAGCACTGACCCTCAACAAGAAGTAGTTCAACAGAACAACAATGGATGACAAAACACTAATTTACGTCTAAACATTCGGGCATACAAAACCTTCTATGGGTACTTTTGACAATAGTTACAAAGTCTACGATTGTGTTTGAAAGTGCACATGTACAATATAATTATAACACACCAGCTAACGAGCATAACAAACTTTTACCGGCCAATCACCAGAGGCAGTTGGACATCATGTTCTAAAAAGGTTCTTTGATTTACGTCGTTTTTTCCCAATGCAGACTGCTTCCAATAATATTCACATTACAGTAGATGGTAAAAGAAAAACATTACAATAGAAACCAGACCGCAGCCCTCAAGAAGTAGAAAAGGATCTAGAGCTAGTAGATATATCCAACACATTCGAAAAACTACACATTACACCTCCAGAATTCTCCAAAAACAATAAGTTGGTACCATTTTTTCAGAAAATTATAAAAACACGAATTATTTTCCATCTTTAAAATTAAAACTGCACATAAAACACATATATCACCTAATCACATCTTCAGCGTGTCTCTATAAAAAAAATTAGTACAAAAAATGCACAAAACAACCACACTATCTATCACCAACCATTAACCGAAAAACAAATCAAAAAACGAGAAAAATAAAAATAAAAATAAAAATTTACCCGAATATCATCGTAAGACCAGCGATTAAAAAGCAAAACATCGGAGTGAACGAGTTTGGGATCAACCGGTGGGTTAGCAACGGCCACGTCCGCCATTTTTTGCGATTTACCTGCGCATTACAAAATTATTAGTACGATTAATATGTAAATTTATACGTACAAGCTCGGAGGAGAGGAGAATCAACAGAGAACCTGCAGCAGCAGCAGCAAGGATTCAAGTGAATACTGTGAAAACTCGGGCAGTAATAACTAACAAGGGATGTGCGTTACGGTAAAACCCTAGATAGTTATGGACTAGTAGTGTTTGCATTTGGGCCATCTTACCTCCTATTTGGACTTTAAGCCCAATAACGTTGATTTGTGTGTTCTCTCTCTTTTTTTAGTTATCAAATAATGCATTCTTAATTTAATTTTTTTTAACAAATACTAGCTTATAAACCGTGCAACTCCTTTTTTAATATCTATAATTATATTACTTTTTTTAATTATATATGTTATTAATTTACACATCAAGTTTTATTAAATAATTGATATTTATAAGATTTTACACATTCGATTTAATATTTGTACTCTCTCTTGAATTCTTAAAATTTGATTTGTACGATTTTACAGCCCACGTGAAATTAACAAATAATCTTTAATTTAGTGATGATTTAACAATTATTTTTCAATTAAACCTACGCAGAAACAAAATAGAGAAGAAATTGACGATTTTTTACGTTGAAATATCTATCCGATTTATGAATACTTATAATTCGTTTTGATTAGGGGTGTTCACAGATTGGTTTTGTTAGTTACAGAGGCATGCCTGTATACATCTAATAACAAGCCTAATTGTTTGTAATGCTTTGCATTACTTACATGACCTCTTAAGTGAGGGAACCTCTAGTTGTAGAGTTTCTATTTGTATTGTACTTGTAGTAGGCATCAAATCCTAGTTTTGTAACTGTACTTATAGAGTCTAGAATAATGCTTGAAAGAAGTTCCAAGGTTCTTGCCTCAACCAAGAAGATAAAGACTGTCAAATAATCACAGTTGGGATTTGAAGAAATGAAGAATTTGCCTAAGTACCAATTCGAGAAGTATATTTGTCTATTCGAGAAGTCCAACATTCGAGAAGTCAGGGATTCGATATCTCAAGACACTATTCGATATCTCTGAATACACTGTTCGATATCTCATTCGATATCTCAGAGATTCGATATGTCTATGTACTCTATTCGAGAACTCAGGAAGTCAACAAGTCAAAGTAGTATTCGAGTTCTCAAGGAGTCAACAAGTCAAAGTTCCATTCGATATCTCAAGGACTTTGAAAGCTATTCGATATCTCAAGGATTCGACAAGTCAAGTGTTCTATTCGACAACTCAAGGAATCCTGAAGAAAAGAGCTATTCGAGAAGTGATTCGATATGTCAATATAACAGTGTTCGAGAACTCAGAGTTATCGATCAAGTCAATTCTAGTTCTCGAATCACCTACTTAGTCACTTCTCGAATACATTCATGGAGACAAAATACTGAAGAAATTGTACAAGTCAGAAACCTACAACAAGCCAATGCACTTTATGGATCACAATCTATAACGTGCTCTGGAAAGCCTACAAGGAAGCTTGGAGAGATATAGAAGAGACAAGGGGCTAAAGAAGTGGATCTGAACAGGCTTTGCAAAGTCAAATCTGTAACCGTTTGGACACTTACTCAAAAAGGATAGACAGACTAGAAAGTAATTTGTTTAGCTACCTTATTTGTAGTAAGTAGGTTGTATCCATGCTCTATAAGGATACAGCCTCACTCCCTTAGTCATTAACTTTGTGAGTCAAGTTTTTCATACACTGTAAGCTATATCTCTCTGAGAAAAACGAAGCTGAGAATACTATTATTTGTATTCACAGATTGTAGCAACCTTTATCTAATAATACATTAGATTAAAGTGATATTGTGTCTTGTGTTGTTCTTTATCCGCACCTTCACTCTTGCACACACAAACACTCATTGGCTACATAGACTCGAACAAGAAAAGTTCAAGAATCCATTCACCCCCCTGTATTTTTTTTACTGTATCCAACACTCAACAGGTTTGGTCCGGATTCTTGTTTTTTTCGAACCAAACCAATATAAAAGGTTTTTCAAAAATGAAAACCAAGCCAAGTCAGTTAGATGTGAAGACCAGACCATAGAATAATGGATTGGTTCGGTTTCGAACCACGGTTTGAACTTTATAGCAAATTGTTTTTTTTAAAATTTTTGTTAAACGTAAAAATGAAATTCTAATTTAAATAAAAATAAAGTAAAATTTAATACACATTAATATTATACACTACATATATGTATTACAATATTTGTTTATCAATGTTTAGTATACTATTTACGTATTACATTTATATGATTCAATTGAATTTATATAAATAGTAAATAAATTAATTTAGTGTAGAACTACAACATATTGAAAATTAACTCAGTATTATATTTATTAAGTAATTTAATCCTTTTATTATATATACGTATATACATTACATACTATAAGTTATAATCTTAACTTATAACTATCTACTAGAATTTTTAGCGTATTATTAAATAACGGTCCGGTTTGGTTTAACCGGTTTTAAAATATTGAAAACCATAACCAAACCATTTATGTATAAACGGTCCGGTTAACCAAACTACTAACAACGGTTTTTACGATTTCGGTTTTTGTTGGTTCGGATTGTTGTGGTCCGATCCGGATTCACGGTTTGACGGATTGTTTGAACACCCCTAGTTTTGATAATCAAAATACCCTTTTATTTATTTGAAGATAGTTCTACTAACAACTAAATACAATTTCAATAATAAGTGTATGAGAGAGTTTGTCCAAAACTTTGATCGATAGTCTAATCTCGTACGACGAAATAAATAAGAATCGTTAGATCTTAAATAAATAGATGAAAACGTTGTATCTAGCATAAAAAATATTTTATATTTTAATATGTTATAAACTAAAAAGTGTATTTATATTGAAACACGAAAAGGTATATGTCAATGATTTAAATAATATATAATTAGGTTTTCTACATCGAATAGCATTAGTAATGTAGGTCTTCTACATTGAATAAGATTAATGCAAAAAATCGTGATTAAATTTTCTCTTGAGATTCTGAGTGTTTCCATTTTAACAATAATTATTAAATCACCAGTAAATTAAAGATAATTTTATGAGTTTCGTGTGGATTGTAAAATCATCCAAATCTGATTTCTAGATCTAAAAATAAAGCCCAAATAGTAAATACTATTGATGAGACCCAATAACACACCATAAGATTGTAGAAGGAGGGTTGAATGCAATTTTGACCTAAAATTCTTTTTCGAATTAATTGACTAGCACTCAATAGTCGTATTGACATAACAAATAAAACAAAGCTAAGGAAACAAAGTAAATGAAACAAAATATTAAAAAATTTCAGGTGGGTTTTTCTGGTCCACCTGAGAATTGTATTGAAGAAATAATCTATGTAAAAATACATAGCTGCTTGTTACAATGCTTTTGTGTTTGCAAGAAAACCTAACAATTTCTAAGTGGTTGCTCTGTGTTTTCTCTTTCTTTCTAAAGCAATGATACACTTGAGTTATATATATCTCAAGTTTACAAACCCTACAAATAAAAAGAATATTTCGAAGTCAAACTATTTACAGGTTTCTTACCACTCCTTGTCTCCATGTGATGCAAATTTGTCTGATTGTCTTGGACAGATTATCCTTGATTTTATCATCCAGTTTGCTTATCGGAATGTTTCTTTTCTTTCTTCGTTTTCAGTACTGACTTCCATGCCATTTTGAAGTCCATCAACCCATGTGATCTGTCAGCCATGTCAAGTCACTATCAACTGCTAGCTCCAAGACATTATTGTAGATTATCCATTGAGTCTGATTATCCATTGATAGATTGTATGTTATCCGTTGAAACCGTTATCCGTTGGTGTAGAATCTTCATTCGTTGATGTATCACATCACTTAAACAGAATTACAAAGCAAAGCCTATATACAATTAGCTAACGTATTTTGTTTATCCATTGATAGTCAACATGACTTAGAGAACTATCAACTAACACTTCAACTGATAACTTATCCGTTGGAACCTCCTAGCATGATACAAACTTATCCATTGATAAGTTACCTCATCAACGGATGCTGATAAACAAGACATCCGTTGATGAGTTACAAAATGACTTATATAATTTATGTTCTTAGGTGTTTTGCATATATCATCAAGTACAACATAAATCCTAACAACTATAATATTAAATGTACCCATTGTCCAAATATTAGTATTAAATAGGGACAAATTAAAGATAAAGTTGAAAAATAAAATTACATTAATGATAAAAGAGTTTAATAAAGGGAATTTGGTAAATATACGGACTTTTTGTTCTTTTTTTTCACATTTAAGTTTTCCTTATTTTTATTGCAATTATACTATTTTTCTAATTAAAAACTACTCCCTCCGTCCCTCTTGATTCTTTACGTTTGCGGACCAGTTTTCGGCACGGATTTTAAGGTACATTTTAAGGATAGTTCTATAATTTATTTTTGATATTTTCTTTTTTTGATATATTTTCTTTTTTTCTATAATTTATTTTTGATATTTTTTTTTTTGTAAAAAAAGAAAATAGCAAAAATAAGTTATAGAACTATCCTTAAAATGCACCTTAAAATGTGTGTCAAACACGCACTTTTTTATGTAAAGAAATGGGTGGTACAGAGGGAGTAAAACTTTGCAAAAATACGTTCTCGACTAATCTTCATCAGAGCTATTCTTCATCAAATGCGGAGACCTATTCCTCCTTCACCGGCGATTCTTCCTATGTGTTCTAGACTAATCTCGCCGACGATGATCCGACCGAGCTGACCTACATCTTCTCTGACGATCCGACTATCAAAACCAAAAACCAAACCAAACAAACCCAGTATATCCCGCTCAAAGCAGGGTCTGGGGAGGGTAAGATGTACGCAGACCATACCCCTACTTTTTACAGTAGGGAGGCTGTTTCCGTGAAGACCCCCGGCTTAGTGCACCACAAAACAGTGTGAATTATGAACAATGATGATAAGGATGAGGAAAGTATTCAACCAAACCTGGGCCCATGGCTTGGACCTCATGGGACTTACCTAAGCGGGCAAAGGGCACTCATCTTCTGCGCTAGAGTGAACTCTGGCCAAGCTCCCTGCACCTGCAAAACCAGAAAACAAAACCAGAAAACAGCAGACAATAAGAAGATGAAAAACCAAACTTCTAAGATAACGCTAACCGAGAAAACCCAAACAATTTGTCAATTCGAATTCTAGGGTTCTTGAGTCAAATTAGTGTTTTTTGATTGAGTAATTTTCCGATTGATTTGATTGTTTGTAAAACTTCTAGAGGTCCTAAGGATCATATCTATGTGTTTAATTTGATTGTTCTAATGTCGGATTGTGATATTCAAGTTTGTTAGTTCTGACCGAAAATAAGAATCATTCGTTCATAACTTGTGTTGATTGTTTATATGTAAGGTGTTAGGGGTTAGATTTTACGAGTAATGGGCTGCGTTTTGTGATATAGAACACATGATTTGGTTTAGGAATAAGGAAAAACGAATTTCGCTGGATTTTGATTTAAGCTTGCCGGATTTTAGTTTGAGCTCGCCGAATTTTGGAGGTTGAAATCAGTTGATTCCAGTTGATTTTAGTTGTTTCTGGCCCCGCAGGGGCACTCATAACTACTCCACCACCATCACTAGAACTTTGAATTCAACTTACAATTTTTAGTTGCATTCAGTTGCATATGCAACTAGTTGCAACTGAATGCAACTAAAAACTAAAAGTTAAATTTAATTTTTTGCTGGTGCGCCCTTATATAGAGATGGAAGTTAGTAAAAAAAATTAAAATTAAAATTTTTAGTTGCATTCCAGTTGCATTCAGTTGCATATGCAACTAAAAACTAAAAGTTAAATTTCATTTTTTGCTGCTGCGCCCTTATATAGAGATGGAAGTTAGTAAAAAAAATTAAAATTAAAATTACAATTTTTAGTTGCATTCTAGTTACAGTTGCATATGCAACTGAATGTAACCACATGCAACCTGCTGCGCAGCCATTACAAATAAGATACTCCCTCCGGTCCATTATGTAAGGCATTTGACTTTTCTACACGTAACTTTAGGTGCTTTGACTACATAGCTTAAATAATTATTTTTTAATTTTTCTTTTTTGAATAAAAATATAATATTTTAATTTTTATTTAGAAAAAGAAATTTTAAAAAATAATAATTTTAACTATGTATTCAAAGTACCTAAAGTTACGTGCAGAAAAGTCAAATGCCTTATATAATGGACCGGGGGGAGTAGTATTTTTACTAAATTTTAAAAACAGTTGCATCTGGTTGAATGTAGTTGAATCCCGTATTTTTGCAATATTTTTCAAAAGATAGTATTTTTGCAAATAAGATAGTATTTTCGCAAACAGCTTTTCTTAACAAAGTAAAATTGCAAAAAATTACTTTTTTTTTATATATATTTATCAAAAAATCCCTTTAATAAATGCAATTCTTAATAAATGTGTATGGTCAAAAAATGACACTTAAAATGAAATTAAGATAGTATCATATTGGAATCATATTACTATGCTATAAACTACAAATTACAAATAAACAAAAATCAAACACTTATCTAACAATTGAAGAATTTATAATCATAACTTAATAATTTTAAAATAATGCATTGTTCACACGTTACTATCTGAAAATTAGAATTTTATATTATATAAACATGATAAGAGAATTTTTTAAATATTTTTGTTTTAAAAATATTTATTATAATTATTACTTTAAAAATATTTAATGTAAATATTACTTTAGAAAATCATTAAATTCTTAAACATGCAACGTAGAAAAACAAAAGTAGTAGATTTATATATTTAAATCTACAATAGTTTTTTTAGAAAATGAAAATTCAAAATTTTTTGGAGAATTCGGAAATAGAAATATGAAAATTTTGAAGACTTCTAATAATGATGAGAAAGGTATTAATTGGATGGCATGTGATCGAATGTGTAAGCATAAAATCGAGGGGGTATGGGAAGCAAGGGTGGAGGTTGGTAATAAAACCGAATTCACTAGTGGCAAGAGTGTTCAAAACTAGATACTACTCTGGTGGAGTAGTAATTTTTTGAACGTAGAATTGGGCTAGTTAAGTTTGGAAGAGTATTTGGCAAGCACAAGCAGTGGTTGGGGAAGGAGCTCGGTGGTGTGTGGGGAATGGGTGTTTAACCAATGTGCTGGGAGAGTCGTGGCTCCCAGATGCGAGTGACCCATTAGTTCGTTCGAACAATCATGCTTTACAAGGAACAAAAGTGTGACACTTGATGAAAGTATGAGAGATAGTGTGGGAAGAGGATTTGTTGCTAGATGTAATGGGTGAAAAAGAGAGACAGTTGATTATGCAAATATCACTTCATGTAAACCAGTCAACAGACATAATAGTTTGGAACAAAGAAAAGTCGGGTTTATACACAATAAAAAGTGCGTATTAGCTTATTCAATCATCTAACCAGGGACATTCTGTTGAGCCTATGAATTTTGAAAGTTGCTCCCAAAGTGAAAAACCTTATGTGGAGGGCCGAGACAAGATACCTCCCAACTAGATGTTAACTATTAACAAAATGGGTGGTTGTGGATGCAACTTGCCCAATGTGTGGGACAGAGGACGAAACAATCATTCACAGCTTGGTATCGTGTCGAAAAGTTCAGGAATAGGGTGGGGATACTAACCCAAGTATGGTTTTTTGGACTGGTGTATAGCAAGTTTTGAGATTTATTTGACTCGCCAGAGGTGTTTATTGGCGATTGTTTGATGGGCAGTATGGGGGTCAGTAATGGGATGGTTTGGAAGCAACAAAGGGTGCATGCTCCGAGTGCACTAGCATCTGTTATAGGTTACCTTGAATAATGGTAGGACGCTCAGGTAAAGATTAGTGTATCTCTGAATTCTATGATGAAGGAAGGAGATGGGACTGAGTGTTGGGGGTCATCGAGAAGGGAAGCTTTAAGGTCAATATGGATGCAGCTGTATTTAAGGAAGGGAGGAGATTTGGTTTGGGGATAGTAGTTGGGGATGATAGAGAGGGGTCTATTCCGGGAAGGTTGTACAAAGTTGTTCCAAGGAAAAATTGATCCGACAACAGCGGAGACGATATGGGTACGAGAAGCGTTGAGCTGAATTAAAGCTCACCCATGAGAGGATGTAATGATAGAAATGAATTGTTCAGGCTATCAGAAGTGATACCCAGATGTTGTCTATGTTTGGTGTGGACGTGTGGTTGTTCAGGATTGTAAGGCCCTGTTGAATAATGTTTTTTTTCCGTCAGTTAATATGGTGGCTCATCAGCTTGCCATGCTTCCATTTTAAATTCTGATTGTCTGCTGATTTGTTGCCCTTTTGTGGTAAAGGAATTTGCAATTTAATGAAAGTTGTTTTTTTGGTTAAAAAAGAAAAATGAAAATTTCTTGTTGAAGCAAACAGGGCCTAACAAAACAAAGCGGAAAAGAGGTACTTAATAGATAAAAGAAAACAGCAGACATAATTGAGCCCAAAACAAAATTTGGATTCAGGTTCATATATCATGGCCCAAACAGAAATCCTACGCAGAGAAAAGTCACTAGCACGGACCGACAAAGAGAATAGAGCCCAAATTAAAGTTGGCCCAATTTATCATTATTGCCCAGTTACAGGAAGCTTCTGGATATTGTGTGGTAGTAAAATAAAATATACTCCCTCTGTCCCAACCAATTGTTTACACATTCCTTGTTGGGACGTCCCAACCAATTTTTTACGTTTCCTAAAATAGTAAGTTTTAACACTAACACCCACTACTTCACTTATTTTAACAATACTTTAAACTATTACACCCTACTTCACTTATTTTAACAATAAAATCACTATTACACCCACTACTTCACTTATTTTAACCATAAAATCACTATTACACCCACTACTTCACTTATTTTAATTGGATATCTTGATCTCCGTACTAAAAGCAAACGCACTTGGGACGGGGACGGAGGGAGTATAGAACAATCTGGTGAAAACCATGTGTGTTTATCTGTGTGTGTCGGAGACGGAGAGATTCGCAATTGGTAGCTAATCGAATCGGTGTCATCTTGTTTTCAAAGGTAAATTCAATAATCAAATTCTTTTCATATCGTTTTTTGATTTATAATATTCTTGTACTGGACATAAGATTTTTGATTTAATTTCGGTGTTTATATTCATGATTTTATTTCTGGCGTGATTTAATTCCTCTAATTTGGTCTTTATAATTACTCGTATTTTATTTGATTTTGATATAAAGGCTAAGAATCTGAGTGTTGAAATTGAAATTGAATAAAAAATTATTGTAATTCATGTGTAATGTTTGTGAATTGATTATGATGGGTCATCGAAAAATGGTAGCTTGAGTGTTGTGTTAATGTTATGTAGTAGTTTGTTGCGTAATGTTGGATGTTTTGTGTAAATGTAGGGCGAAAGAATGAGGGGTAGGAGCTATGGTTATAGTCCCTCGCCTCCAAGAGATTACAGAAGCAGCAGTAGACGGCGGAGTCCTAGCCCGAGGGGGTATCACGGAGGCCGTGGTAGAGACGGTCCTACTAGTCTATTGGTTCGCAACCTTCGTCATGATTGTCGGTATGCATTTCGTGATTTTCTTGCTTCTCCTGGTTTCGCTATAGGAATGTATATCGTGTGTAGAAAAAATAAAGTTTATTATTGTAATCGAAGGTATTGTTTTATTTGTCTATATACACTTTGTGAATTTTATCGATTCCACCTGTGAATTTAGCATATATGTTAACTGATGAAATTTGCAACCTTAAGATTGATCTGTCGCAAGTTAAAATTTTATTTACTTTGTACTCGAGAACATACATGAGTTGATTTAGACACTTGATCTTTATGTATTCTTAAGTTTAAAAGATGTGTTACTAACATCAATATATGGATGATACTCTTATGAACTTTACAAGATGAATTCTTCAATTACTTACAGTTATGAAGTTTTTAAGTGTTTAACATATGTTTAAAATGCCTGAACGTTTGCTATTGAATGTTAACAATTTTTTTGGTATCAAAATCTTACAAGTTTCAAAAAATCTTGCAGACCCGAAGATCTTCGGAGACCATTTGGCGAGTTTGGTCCTCTGAAAGATGTATACTTGCCTAGAGATTATTATTCAGGGTAACTGGAGCCTGACTTTTCTGTTTGACTTGGGCCACCATTGTATCATTATTATTATAATCTACTCTTTACTTTTGAATTTGGATATATGATCAAACATCAAATTGCATCATAAATTCTCTGCACTGTACTGGCAGTTGTTTTATTAGTCAAATTGCTTTATGGCGATTTGTTTTTTGTCTTATTGAAAGTTCTGAAGACCAACAATAAGACTCGATTCAAGATGTTCTTAGTTTACAAGAAGATTGAAGGGGAAGTTGAGTGTCTGTAGATAATTGAAGATTACTTTGAAGTCACCAAGATTATCAAATCAAAATAACCATAAAGTCCAACAAGGTTAGAAGTTGCTTAAATTGCATGGCTGGATGTTTTTAAAGTAATCCATGGGATAATTGTTCCTCCCGAGTCCCGACATATCCCTTTTCTGTAATTTCAGGATTGGGATTGATACAGTCACATGTGTTTAGCATTTACAGCAGAAATGCCTCTAATATCATATGGATTACTACCACTTGCTGTTTCTGTGTTTGTTTTGCAGAGAGCCACGTGGTTTTGGTTTTGTGCAATATGTGTATCTTGAGGATGCTGAAGATGCTAAATATTATATGGATGGTCAAGTTCTCCTTGGTCGAGAGCTGACTGTTGTATTTGCTGAAGAAAATCGGAAGAAACCCCATGAAATGAGGGCAAGGCAAGTTTAGCTACCATTATTTGACTACTTACTAGTCTATATTCCTAGTACGGAGTGTCATGTCTCAGACATGAGCTATCATCCTCCTTTCTTTAGAAAATTTTAAGTATATTTCTTCTTTGATGGTGAATGGGATATTGTTGTTTTCAGGGGCCGATCATATGACAGGAAACAATCGTCGGAGCGCTATAGAAGATCTTATTCTCGTAGTCCAGATTATTCGCCTTCACCAAGGGCAAGGGGAAGAGGACATTCAAGGTATGGATTTGGTAGATTCTTTTTTAAAGCACCTATTGAAATATAAAAGATTTATTGAAACTGTTGATTGCAGCTGGATAATTATCTCTTTCACCTTATGTTTCTGATCTTGAGAAATTGAGTTCATTGCTGTTTTTATTATTACAATTTTACAATTGAGAAGAAATAATTTTTGTATATTTTGAATTGCCAATCTTAGATGTGATTGGTGATCCTCATTTGATCCATTGGCATTAATAAAATTTAAATTTTATGCTTACTATTTTAAATGATCTCCTCGTTAGTCATTACATTATTCGTATTCAAAAATAATAACTGAAGGAAATTAAGTTACTTGAAGGACAACGGAGTCCTGTTCGTGTTAACCAAGTTGCGTCATACGGAGCATCATTTTTCGTCCATGTAAAATCGAGTTGGTTTCTGAGTTGTGTTGGACATTGCTACCGCCCATCAGCAGTTGTCCATTCCAAAGGCTTAAAATATTTGTGTCTTATAATTTTTGTGCTTGGTTTTAAATATGTGAAATTGTTTATTTGCTAACTTGTGAGGTGTAAATTTTTAAATAGGTCAATTTCACCCCGAGGTCGGAGATACAGGGAAAGGTCTCGCTCAACGACTCCTTATGGCTCTAGGAGTCCTAGCAGAAGCCCAGTTAGCAGTCGTAGTCCTAGCAGGAGCAGAAGCAGAAGCAGGAGTGTGGAACCTTACTAGAGGTGAACCCCTGGTGACAAGTTGGCTTCTCAGTATCTTTTACTAGTGAGCTGATATTTGATGTAAGGGATTATGGCATTGGGCGTCTTTGTTTTTTTACATAAAAAGTTAGTTAAATTGTAGTTGAGATTGAATTTCAAACTTTGTTTTATCCTGTCTTATTACCAAGTATTTTAGCTTCATTGCTAGCCATCTGACTGCAGCCATTCAATTTTTTCCATATTAGCTTCCCCAGTTGCGAACCAACTCTTATTGCTTGTTTCATATGCAATGGGGATTATTCATGTGTTCTTTTTTTTTTTGGGGGGGGGGGGGGGGGGTTTGGGTCATCCACTCTATATTAAGTAGGCATTTCAAGGTACTAGGCACTTGGTACTTGTATTTCCTGTATTATTGACAACCAAACAAGTATATCAAATATCACTTCCTAGATTATTGAATCCTCTTCAAAAAACATCCTTGATATGATTCAAATATTCTGTCTCAACTTAGTAGAGAAGTGTGTATTTTGTCTTCAAATCATCAAGCCTTTTGCATTTTTTATTACCTCTTATTATATTTCTATATTAAGAGGGTTTGGGTCATCCACTCTATATTAAGTAGGCATTTCAAGGTACTAGGCACTTGGTACTTGTATTTCCTGTATTATTGACAACCAAACAAGTATATCAAATATCACTTCCTAGATTAATGAATCCTCTTCAAAAAACATCCTTGATATGATTCAAATATTCTGTCTCAACTTAGTAGAGAAGTGTGTATTTTGTCTTCAAATCATCAAGCCTTTTGTATTTTTTATTACCTCTTATTATATTTCTATGTAATAAAATAATGTACAATACTCCTTCCGTCCCAAAATACATGTCCCTTTTGCAAAAAAAATTTGTCCGAAATTACATGTCCCTCTTTTCTTTCCATACAAATATCTCCTTTCTATACAAATTTAAGTCTAGTTTTCAAAAATTATCCCTATATTTGTATTTTCAATGCTTGACTTCTTTAAAATTTAACTCTATTCTCATTTTTCAATCCATTTATTAAGGTTATTTATTGAAAAACCTTATCCAACCAACCTTTTTCTTAATATGCGTATTTTTTTCCAAAAGGGACATGTAAATTGGGACGGAGGAAGTATGTACTTATTTCTACCTTCCCAGTATTGTATTTTAAATTTTAATACATAGAATTGAAATAAGAGGATCAAAATGCAATCTTTATTCAAGAAGTGTTTGTGGAAGGTGATGTGATTTCTATTGGTGAAGCGAAAGTAGCTTGGGATGTTTTGTGTTTACCAGAGGAGGAATGAGGTTTTGGTCTTAATTAAAAAAACTTGGGATGTTTTGTGTTTACCAGAGGAATGAGGTTTTGGTCTTAATTAAAAATACAAACTAATGGAATGCAGCTTAAATCAGAATGCACTTGTGAAAGATTGTAACAAAAAATGATTCTCTTTGGTCCTTTTGGGAATAGCTGACTGTTCTGCAGCACAAGAAATTTTGGAGTACTTCATTCCCGTTTAATTGCTCTCGGATTGGGCGTGAGCTCTTGAAAATTCTTTAGGTCGTGACATTCAGTATCTTCATCGTTTGATCCGTGGTGGCTCACTGGTGCCATCAAAGTTAGCTGATTCGATAGAAGGCCCCATAATAAACAATTTGTAGGATCTTGTACTTTTGAAGTTGTCAATGATATTATTAACGCTAGAGAATTCATCATTCCTCAGCATGATATCCTTCATCATCATGTACATCAAATATGCTGAAGGGGGTTTCTTACTTTGACTATCCAAGCTTTATTGTTGACAGTCGTGAAACTTTTCTGCGATGTCATTGTTGCGTACAATTTAATGTACTCATGATCTTTGGAAGAGTACTGGTAGTACTCGAAATATGGTGCCTCCGTGTAATGGTGATTGGTTAAAAGTAGGGGTACACACAGGTATGTCTTTCACTGTTGGGTGTTGTTTTGTAGGGTGTTGTTTCATGGGCGTTTGATGCTCTGGTTCGATTGCATTCGTTTGGCATTCACACTCACACCCATTGTAGTCTTCATGTTGGGGGAATGGAGGATACCCAACTTATGTTATTTCTTGCTATTACTCCTGCTTTATCTAGGAGGAATTACTCGGATTGCTATTAACTTTCAACAGTCTTGAACTTAGCTACTATTATATCTGCTGGGGTTAAAGACCAAGTGCAACGTCAGGTTGCATGCCTGACAGCCCAAATTTTTGCTTATTATGTGTGGAGGGAGAGAAACACCTGTGCCCATGAAGGTGTTTTCTCCGGTGAATCTGCTTGGGGCATAACGGTTGATTTAAGAACTTGACTGGTTTCTTCCTAATGGTTTTCCAAACAAGTTTGTAAAAGAGTATTTTTTTTTTTTTTGAAATAAAAGTACTTGCATTTCATTAAACCATATCATGACTCAATACATCAAGAATGAATTCAGGGGCATTCCCCTGCCATTCATGGAAACCTGGCATATAAATAGAAGCCCTAGCTAACGTATGAGCTATTATATATTCGCAGATTTATAAACAAATTGCACCTGTACTTCATCAAGATGTTGAAAAACATCCACACATTAAGCTACAATAGAGTGGAAATTAGAGTTTCCATTGCCACCATTGCAAGCATCTACTACAAGCTTAGAATCCATTTCGAAAATACACTTCTTAAATCCCAACCGCACAGTCCAACCAATAGCCTCCTTTAGACTTCGTGCCTCAGCTTCTTTGACGCTCCAATCACCTGCAATTTCCTTACACCTTGCGTGCAGAAATCGTCCATCCTCATCTCTGATCACAGCACCAGTGCCTATACAATGAATTCCTTGATTAACCGCTGCATCCGTATTAATTTTCACCCATCCCACAGCTGGCTTCTTCCATGCCTTATCACCAAGCCTCTGACCTCGTTTCTGTTTATCCTCCTCCTGTTGAGCCCTTTTCCAGTCATCTAAAAATCTTAAGGCTGCTGCTTTAGTTCCATACACGGACATGTTGATACGATCCCATACCCATTTATTGCGACGGTTCCAAATATGCCAGCAAAATAAAGCCACTAAAACAGCCTGGTCTCTTGAACACTGAGCAAAAATTCTTAGAAACACATCGAACACATTCTCACCTGGTGTGTGCTGGATTAAATTGGATAAACCTACTGCCTCCCAGACTAATCTTGCAAATGTACAATCAAATAGTACATGAATAGCATTTTCCTCATGAGTGTGACACCACGAACAGACAGCTTCAATATTAACTCGTTTACTTCTCAGATCAACAGCAGTTGGCAGACAAAATCTACATGTACGCCATACAAAATGCACAACTTTACTTGGTAGCTTCAGTGATATTTTTAGTTGGCTTAGCATGTACGTAGTTGTTTTATGGTTGTTCTTACCTTGTAACTCGTTAGTTTACATTGCTTTGAGCAGGCCAGCTTTCTATTTTCACTCTGCATTCCAAATTGGTTATAGATGGTCTGTTGTGGCTTGTCATAAAACTGAATTTTTTTTGCTAAATTGTCATAAAACTTCGTTGTTTCTTAGTTATTAAAGTAACATTTTTATCCATTTAGCAAAAAAAGAAAAACACGATAATGCTACTATTTTAATTGTCTTAGTAAGGATGATATTCAATCTTTTCGTTAAGGTTTTAGCAAAAAAAAAAAAAAAACTTTTCGTTAAGGTGAAAAATTGAAAATCAAACTAATCTATACTATTATATAAAACCCGAAATATTAAAAGTTTGGTTGATCGGTTGGTACGGTACATATTGATTTTACTTATTTACCCTTGCTCAATTACATATCTACTAACTAATCAATTTCCTTTTTCAGATTAAACATATTATCTTTTCTATTTTTCAATAACTAAATCCTTTTTTAGGTAAAATATAATATCTTTTATATTTTATCTAACTAAAATTTCTCCTTTATGAATCAATTTCCCTTTTCAGGTTAAACATATTACCTTTTCTATCTTTCAATAATTAAATAATTTCCTTTTTCAGGTAAATTAGAATATCTTTTACATTTTATCTAACTAAAATTTCTCATTTTTAAAAACACTACGAGCAATTTTGTTTAATAAAATAACATAATTATATTATAATTACTATTAACTAATCAATTACCCTTTTCAGTCAAAACACGTTACCTTTTCTCTTTTCTCTAACTAAAATATTTCTTTTACCAATTATATCATGGACGATTACCTTTTTCAGCCAAAACACGTTACCTTTTTTCTTACTAAAACCTCCTTTTTCCAATTATATCACGAGCATTTGTATTTAATAAAAATAAAATAATAGTATTATAATACTAATAATTAATCGATTACCTTTTCAACTAAAATATATCATCTTTTCTATTTTTCTAATTAAATTTCCTTTTTTCTAGAAATATAACGGGCAACATTAATTTCTTATTTTCTAAACACTATGAGCAATTCTATTTAGTAAAATAACATAATTAAATGATAATTACTATAAACTAATTAATTACCTTTTCACATAAATCATGTCATCTTCACGTTGCCTTTTAATTTTCTCTAACTAAAATCTCTCTTTTTCCAATTATATCACAGGCGATACTTGTTGATTTTACTTATTTACCCTTAATTAATAAAACATGTTATTTTTCTTAATTATCCTTACTTAATAATTATTTATAATAATATAATAAATAGTTATTAGCCAATTGTCTTTTTAATATTTACTTTTAATTGAAGAAATTACCTTTTATAAACACCTAAAATTGTACCAAATCTTACAAATGCTAATATTTGTTTTCTAACTAAAACATGTTACCTTTAAATTTAAAACTAATCTTGCAATCACTAATATAAACCCAAAAATATGACACCGCAACTTACAATCATTAATAAAATATAATAAAAATCTATATACACTGTTAATAATAAGAAAATGTGAGGATAATCTTTGAACATGAGTATATTAAATTATATTAAAAGTAAAAAAATTATTGAAAATAATGATTATATAAAACCTAATTATATTATTAAATAAGATTTATAACATATCAAAAGTAAGGTACCTGTTGATTTTACTTATTTACCCTTAACTAATAAAACATGTTATTTTACTTAATTATCCTTACTTAATTATTATTTATAATAATGTAATAAATAGTTATTAGCCGATTGCCTTTTTAACATTTACTTTTAATAGAAATTACCTTTTGTAAACACCTAAAATTGTATCATATCTTACAAACAAACGTTAATATTTGTTTTCTAACTAAAATATGTTACCTTTAAATTTAAAATTAATCTTGCAATCACTGATATAAACCCAAAAATATCACACCGCATCTTACAATCATTAATAAAATATAATAAAAAACTATATACATCTATACTAATATATAATAAGCAAATAGGAATATAATTTGGTTGTTTGGTTTAACCATTTAAGACAATAGTGACAGTTAGATATTTAACAGATAGATGATAATCGTTAGATCTAATAATAAGGAATATTCTATATTTAAATCCCGTCAACAAAAAAATTTACATTAAGATTTTATATTACTAGCTTAAAACCCGTGCGATGCACGGATTTTTTTTTAATATTATATGAATTTTTTTCATTAATTTAAATTATTTTTTTAAAACATGAATTTTGGAGGCTTAAATTTTTATATGAGATGGTTTGATAATAATTATATAAATGTTATCCGTGATATTTCTGAAAAAGGAGGGATTTTAGTTGGAAAATATAGTAATGACAGGCTTTAGTTAAAAAAGGTAATCGGTGAATTATTAGTAATTATACAATTATTAATTTATTTTATTAAATAGAATTCTCGTGATATGATTATAAAAAGAGAGGAATTAGAGCATCTCCAATCCACCATTCTCCTTACCCATATACATCTTAAGTGGACAAATAAAGGGATTTAGACAGAAAAAAGTGCTCCAACCCTCTCCTATTATTTTTAGGTGTAGAAAATTCAATCCCTTATTTGAGGGATCAGATATTCAGATTACTCTTCCCTATATCTTCCATGTCATCCCCCGCTTCCATCCCACGCTTCTTTGAGGCACATTAGGCTAGTTTCTTGCCAGGGAGGTTCATATAATATAACGATTGCATTTAAATTTTAAAATAATAATTAAATATTATTTTTAAAAGATAGGGTATCAATATAGGGGACACCATTGGAGTAAAACATGTTTCTGGTCCCCTATATTTTTAAAAATCCTTATTTTAGGGAATAGGAAAGGGGATTGGGGTTGGAGATGCTCTTAGTTAGAGAAAATTAAAAAAGTAACATGTTCTAGGTGAAAAAGGTAACTGATTAATTTATAGTAATTATAATTTAATTACATTATTTTACTAAATACAATTGCTCGTAATGTTTTTAGAAAAGGAGAAATTAATATTGTCCGTGATATTTCTTTTAAAAGAAGGATTTTAGTTATAAAATATAGAAAAGATTATACGTTTTAGCTGAAAAAGGTAATTCGTTAATTATTAATATTATAATTTATTAGTTTATTGTATTGAATAGAACAGCCCGTGATACAACTGGAAAAAGATAGATTTTAGTTAGATAAAATAGAAAGGTAAGGTGAAAATTAAAAAGATGAAATGATTTATGTGAAAATGGTAATTTATTAGTTTATAGTAATTACTCCCTCCGTCCCTATTTAGTAGTCCATTTTGAGAAAAAAAATTGTCCCTAAATAGTTGTCTCTTTTCATATTTCGATGCATATTTTTCAAGTTTTTCCAAAATTACCCCTACACTTCTATTTCCAATGTTTGACTTTATAATTAATTATTCATTCAAAAGTTATTATTTAATGCAATAAGTAGAGGCAACTATGGAAACAAAATATGACATTAAATATTTCTTAAGATGTGTGTTTTTTTCAAAATTGACTACTAATTAGGGACGAGGGGAGAATAATTTAATAATGTTATTTTACTAAATGAAATTGCTCATAGTCTCATAGATTTTAGAAAATGAGAAATTAATGTTGCTCATGATATTTCTAAAAAAAATGAAATTTAATTAAATAAAAGAGAAAAGATGATACGTTTTAGTTGAAAAGGTAATCGGTTAATTTGTACTATTTTAATATTATTATTTTATTTTTATTAAATAGAAACGTCCGTGATATAATTGGAATAAAAGAGGTTTTAGTAAAAGAAAAAAAAGTAATGTGTTTTGGTTGAAAAAGGTAACCGTTCATGATATAACTGAAAAAAAAGAGATTTTAGTTAGAGAAAAGGTAACGTGTTTTGGCTGAAAAAGGTAATTGATTAGTTAATAGTAGTAGTAATTATAATATAATTATGTTATTTTATTAAACAAAATTGCTCGTAGTGTGTTTTTGAAAAAGGAGAAATTTTAGTTAGATAAAATGTAAAAGATATTGTATTTTACCTGAAAGAGAAAATTATTTAGTTATTGAAAAATAGAAAAGGTAATATGTTTAACCTGAAAAAAGAAATTGATTAGTAAAGGAGAAATTTTAGTTAGATAAAATGTAAAAAATATTCTAATTTACCTAAAAAAGGAAATTATTGAAAAATAGAAAAGGTAATATGTTTAACCTGAAAAAGAAAATTGATTCATAAAGGAGAAATTTTAGTTATATAAAATATAAAAGATATTGTATTTTATTTGAAAAAGGAAATTATTTAATTCTTGAAAAGTAAAAAAGATAATATGTTTAATCTGAAAAAGGAAATTGATTAGTTAGTAGTAATTGAGTAAGGGTAAATAAGTAAAATCAACATGTACCGTACCGACCGACCGACCGACCGACCGACCAACCAACCAAATTTTTAATGTTTCGGCTTTTATATAATAGTATAGATTAGTTCTAAACAATAAATGTGATTTATTAAATAATTTTAAAAAGTTAAATAAATTCCATAATAAAATATAAAACTCTATTTTGTTTAATCATATAATTTTAAAAATATTTAAAAGTAACCCGTGCTTTGCACGGGCTATAAACTAGTTTTTATAAAATTTAAAATTTTGAAATTTATTCGCAAGTTGTTATCCAACTAAATTGAATGATTCAACGAATCATGTGGTAGAAATTCGATCTGTTTCAATTTTGTTTCAGAATTTTGATTTCATGAATATAAAAGTAAGTTCTGTTTGAATGGAGTACAAGACTTGATATTTAATCAGTAATCATCCCCATTAGCAAGTCTTTTATTTGGAGAAAATGTTTTAGTAAAAATAAAATTTAACACCAATTATAATTGGGCATGTTAATCCAATTTTCCATTGATTTAGATTTTCAGACGATAAGAAAGTCGAAATTTCATAATTGTAGATTTTTATCTGCAATGTTGTTCGCTATTTTCTCTACGCAAGTATACGCAGTCCAAAAGCAATATAGGGAAATAAGGATCGTTCCCACGAAGACTCGGTTATTTTAGTAAATATGTCTATTCAACAATGTTTGGTTAATTATAGAAGCATGAACGAACTAAAATGGTTTATTTGCAGATAACAATTAACTAATGAAGTAACGGCTAATTTGTTTAAAATAATATGATAGAGGCATGGGGTCCTAATTTCATGAATGTTTTAGCTCTATTAACTATCAAGAATTAATGTGTTACAATTGTTAAGAATGCTAGCGGGAACACGATACTAATATGAGCCACCTTTCAATTAACTCACACCATTCCAAATAAACATCCACAAAAGAGATAGAAGTTATAAGGGCATCAATTATATCAAATACACTATATGTCTATGTGAATAGGTGATACAATCGATTTAATCACAAGTTTCGCAATTAACTACAGAGGGGAATAACGTTCTTTCGAAACTATAATCCGAAATGCGGAGAAGCCGACATACCTATGCTAGCATGGCAAGCCCTAAATCTCTAATTCCACTTTCGCAATCATTAGAGATTTGGCACAATAGATGTTAGCTATTCACCTAAATTCAATTAAAACAACCATGCAAGGCAATCTTATATAGAAATTGTAAACACAAATTATCTATCAAATTAACATGAGCATTAACAATTCATTACATTAGAACCCCATGAAAGTGTTTAGTTCATAATTAAACTAGGCACCTTTATGGAATTAAATAAAATCATGGCAGAAAATTTCATAAATTAAATATAAAATTACAAGAATAAAAATAAAAATAAATAGAATTGAAATAACTTTCGAAAATTCAATTTTTACAATTAATAAAAGCAAGAGAAACCGATTAAAACAAAACTACGGACAAAATGCAATTGAAAGGAAAAGTATTATATATATATAAAAAGCAACGGACAAAATAAAGTAAAAGAACTCACCTGCCAATTGTCTGAAGCTGTCGGCTGTTGTTCTGTACTCACCTTGCAGGCGCGTGGGAAGCACGCGCTCACCTTCCCTTCGCGCGCGTGTGATGCACGCGCTCCAGATTAACAACAATTTGCACGCGTGTGGCTTACTCCAGCAGCTGGCGTGTTGTTGAATCGAAACAGATTGATTGATCACAGAAAATTGCTTATTTCAAAAGCAATTCTAATGTGCTTTCCGAATAAAATAATCACGAAATAAAATAGAGAAGCCCTCCTGATAATCCCCTTAAATTCTTA
This sequence comes from Kitagawia praeruptora, assembly GCA_037693485.1. Classification (NCBI taxonomy): domain Eukaryota; kingdom Viridiplantae; phylum Streptophyta; class Magnoliopsida; order Apiales; family Apiaceae; genus Kitagawia; species Kitagawia praeruptora. The sequence continues at coordinate 51,831,444 of CM075344.1, read as the reverse complement.
AATTAAATCTTATAATAATTTTTCAGAAATTTTTAAGTGTATAAAATAAAATTAAATTACAGAAATTCAAAGTGTTTAAAATATAATAACATTACAGAAATTTAAATTGTATAAAATAAACTGTTTGCAGAAATTTAAAGTGTATAAAATAAACTGAAATTACAAGAGAAAGTGATGAAAGATGGAGAGAATAACACTGAACATTCAGTCGAGAGGTGTCCTTAAAACTATGAAAATCACACATATTTATAGTACAATTTAGCACACCATGTACGAATAATAAACCAGCCCAAAGCAGCAAAACAAGACTGGAAAGCAGCGGCGGCTGTATTCCTTTTTTCTTCTTTGTTTACTAAATTGATTTGCTTAATCAATTGCCGCCAACCACTCCTTTAATCAACAACCGGGTTTGTTTTATATGAACGGCTCCGTAAAAATTCTTTTTAACCCGCACAACTTATAATCTTTAATTAATAAATAATTATTTTAATCCATAAATTATAAAAATAAATATCTAATATTATTAGATATTTATAAATGTAATTTTCTAAATTAATAAAATTATTTAATAATAAAAATAAATCCTTATTGTCTAAGCTGCGGTCTCTGGCCGTCTGAAACCGGACTCCTTTTGCTTAACAAAAAATATATCAATTCCAACCGGGGTTCCAGCTTTAAGAAAATATCACTTTCCATATTTTTGTGATAATTCTTATTTCTTCATTGCTCGTCCAGATGTAAGTTACGGTCTATTGAGGATCTAAAACTGGACTCCTTTTGCTTGGAAAAAAATATAACAATTCCAACCGGGGTTTCAGCATTAAGAATATATCACTCAGAATTTCTTTATGATAATTCTTTTTCCTCTTAGCCAGTCCATCTGAGCCAGAACTCCACCGTCTTTTAACCTTTTATTGCCAGGATACCTGAAATTTCGAGTTCTACACAACAAATACCGAAAGAACAAAAATGAATTAAAAGACACCACATACTTAAGGATAACTCACCAATCTAGGAGGAATTAGTGCATAATAAGTGGATATAAAATCCACTTATCACACCCCCAAACTTAAACTGATGCTTGAACTCAAGCATAACAATATATATTAACTAACTAGCACCACTTCCGTAGGTGATCACGGTTTCATTTGGCATATGCAACAAGCCCTTTAAACCCCTAGGTAGCCCTAGTGGACGAGTTAGGTCTCGTGAGGGCCTATAGCGAATGTACCCACAAAATCCATTTATCAAATGCAACTAACAATGTATGAATGCTACTAATATGAAAAATGCAACGATCCCCTTCAAACTCACCAAAATCAACTAAAAAGCAAATATCTCCAAAGAATGCAACAATTCCAAGTAGAGCTCGACTAAGTCCCCGTATACTAACAAATACATGAACAGAAACGTGCGTGTGTGCAATGCTCATCAGAAATACTCCCAAAACTAGGTCAAAAACCATACATGCTTTCCGTCAAAACAATCACAGGTTTATAACTAGAATAAACTGTAGACACTTCATAACCTAGGAACACCTCCACCCTTATCCAAGGTAGACAGAAACTCATGCTTTATTACTATACTACGACACTACATATACAATACGCATGCTTATTTAACCGTGCAATGAATGAGACCCAAAAAGGCTTATACAATAATACCCATGTAGCGAGTGTTAGGTCAGCAATCCCAAACCACAAGGGCTTTAGGTTACTAGGACTAAGTCCCCTCAGACTTAATTACTCGAGTATTAAAGAGCTCACTCTGGTTAATTTTGCATATAATCAATTGGACTTCTGACTCTTTTTTTTTTTTCGCAATCTGGAATGAGCCTTTCTCATTTCCAACCCTAGACTACTCATATAAATATGAGCCGGCTACTAGCCATTTGACGCCTAGCCTTTATTGACAATTATTACCACTTAGCATGAAATCCCTGTTTTCCCCCAAACTTAGATTTTAGTGTTCCTACGCTATCAAGGGAATAACGAAAATTCTAAGAATAAACAAGTGATTAAATCTCAAAACATCCAATAGGCATGACCCTAACCTAGCCCAAAAGCACCCCAATGAGACTGTGTAAAAATTTTGTTCCCATAACATGCAAGTCAATTCCTTAGGAACTATAAATCAGCCCTCTACTCATCATCATCACACCCAAATCAACATCCACCTATCAATCAGAATCAGCTCGTCCTAAGGGATCATGAAAAATGCATGCCATGAAAATGCAACTAATATGACTCACATGGTAAAACAAACAAACAATAACAGAATGTCCTAAATGAAACAACATAGCTAATACGAACAAATATGCATGAATTACTACTAATATGCAAAACATGATATCCTACATGAACACAATGACTCACAAAAACTACTAACACATATACATACTACTTATCCCCCAAACCACCCCCAAACTTATAATATTCAATGTCCGCATTGAATGGAAGTAGATACAAGGGATAGTAGAGAACATACCTGAAAACACCGAAACACATGGGTTGCCTCCCACGAAGCGCTTGTTTATTGTTGCTAGCTTGACTTCACTTTCGCACTTTAATCGGTAGTACCAAGAACCGCGGTTTCTACTTTGCGATTCACATGTTCACCAAAATATGGCTTCAACCTCTGTCCATTTACTTTGAAAGCTGCTTCCGGTGTTTTATCAAAAATTTCCACTGCACCATGTGGAAACACCGTTTTAACCGTGAATGGTCCTGACCACCTTGACTTAAGTTTCCCTGGAAAAAGTCTGAGACGAGAGTTGAAAAGAAAAACTAACTGCCCTGGTACAAAAGACTTTTGCACCAAACGTCTGTCATGCCATCTCTTGACCTTTTCCTTGTATAACTTGTGATTTTCATAAGCCTGTAGCTGAAACTCATCCAGTTCATTAATCTGAAGCATTCTTTTCTCACCTGCTGCTGCTAAGTCAAAGTTCAACTTCTTCAGCGCCCAATAAGCTTTGTGTTCTAGTTCGGCAGGCAGATGACAAGCCTTGCCATATACTAGCTGAAAAGGTGACGTGCCCAAAGGTGTTTTGTAAGCTGTTCTATAAGCCCAAACAGCTTCATCAAGTTTTAGTGACCAGTCCTTCCTTGAAGGATTCACGACCTTCTCTAGGATCCGTTTTATCTCTCTGTTGGAAACCTCTGCTTGGCCATTCGTTTGAGGGTGATAGGCCGTAGCAATTCGATGATTTATGTTGTACCTTGCCATCAATGCTGTGAACTTGCGGTTGCAGAAGTGTGATCCTTCGTCACTGATAATTACCCTTGGAGTTCCGAAACGTGTGAAAACTTGCTTATTCAGAAAATTCAGCACCACTTTAGCGTCATTGGTTGGTAAAGCCTTCACCTCGACCCATTTAGAAACATAGTCCATCGCTAGCAAGATGTACTGATTATTGCATGAAGAAACAAAAGGACCCATGAAATCGATCCCCCACACATCGAAAATCTCCACTTCTAACAGCATATTCAGAGGCATCTCATTCCTCCTAGAGATATTACCAATTCTTTGACATCTATCGCATCTTAACACAAACTGATGCGCATCTTTAAACAGTGTTGGCCAATAAAACCCAGCCTGAAGTACTCGAGTGGCTGTCTTCTCTCCAGCATAATGACCTCCGTAAGTGGTAGAATGGTAGTCATGCAAAATACCTTCAACCTCACTAAACGGAATGCACCTCCGAATCACCTGATCAGGTCCCTGTCTGAATAAGAAGGGTTCATCCCATCGGTACCATTTTACATCATGAAGAAACTTCTTTCTTTGAGCATAAGAAAATTCCGACGGGATGACATTGCTTACAAGATAGTTCACAATGTCTGCAAACCATGGCTCTTCATTTTGTACCCCAAAAAGTTGCTCGTCAGGAAAAAATTCGTTGATGAGAGTTTTATCCGCTGAGTTACCGTGTTCCTCTAACCGAGACAAGTGATCAGCCACCTGGTTCTCAGTACCCTTTCTATCCTTGATTTCCAAGTCGAATTCTTGAAGCAACAGAACCCAACGAATCAACCGTGGCTTAGCATCTTTCTTCGACATTAGGTATCGAATGGCTGCATGATCTGTAAACACCACTACCTTAGTTCCGAGCAAATACGATCTGAATTTCTCGAAGCTATATACAATAGCTAAGAGTTCCTTTTCTGTAGTAGTGTAATTCAGCTGTGCATCATTGAGAGTTTTGCTAGCATAGTAAATCACGTGAAACACCTTATTCTTCCGTTGACCAAGAACAGCTCCCACTGCATAGTCACTTGCATCACACATTAATTCAAAAGGTTCACTCCAATCAGGTGCAGTGATAATGGGCGCAGTTGTCAATTTCTTCTTTAAGAGCTTGAATGCCTCCAAACAATCTTCACCAAATTTAAAAGGAATATCCTTTTCTAACAGATTGCACAAAGGTTTAGATATTTTCGGAAAATCTTGGATGAATCGCCGATAAAAACCCGCATGACCAAGAAAACTGCGAATTCCTTTAACTGAAATTGGTGGAGGGAGATTTCCAATCGTCTCCAACTTAGCCTTATCCACTTCCAGCCCCTTACCAGATACCTTGTGCCCAAGAATGATGCCTTCCTTTACCATGAAGTGACATTTTTCCCAGTTGAGTACTAGATTAGTCTCAACACATCGTTTCAGCACCATGCCTAGATTTCTGAGGCATTCATCATATGATTTCCCAAAGACTGAGAAATCATCCATGAACACTTCCACATTGATACCAATCATATCTGAAAAAATTGCCATCATACACCTCTGAAAAGTAGCAGGTGCACCACAGAGTCCGAAAGGAACGCGTCGGAACGCAAAAGTGCCAAAAGGACATGTGAAAGTGGTCTTCTCCTGATCTTCTGGAGTAATACCAATCTGATTATATCCTGAATAACCATCCAGCAAGCAATAGAATTCATGCCCAGCCAACCTGTCTAGCATTTGATCAATGAATGGAAGGGGAAAGTGATCCTTCCTTGTAGCTTTGTTCAGCTTTCTGTAGTCCATGCAAATTCTCCACCCTGTAACTGTACGAGTCGGAATGAGCTCGTTCTTTTCATTGGCAACTACTGTCATGCCTTCTTTCTTAGGCACACATTGCACTGGACTTACCCATGAACTGTCTAAAATGGGATAGATGATACCAGCATCTAGCCACTTGAGAATTTCTTTCTTTACCACTTCTTTCATGATAGGATTTAACCGCCTTTGGTGTTCTACTGTTGGTTTACTCCCTTCCTCCAATGGAATTTTATGTTGACAATATGCGGGACTGATTCCTTTTAGATCCGCAATAGACCAACCAATGGCTGATTTGAATTCTCGAAAAACTCTCAAGAGCTTGTCTTCCTCGGAGTCTGAAAGGTTAGCGGCAATAATCACAGGTAAAGTGGATTTTTCACCAAGGGAAGCATACCGTAAGTGATCCGGTAGTGGCTTGAGCTCTAGAGTTGGAGCTTCTTCGATAGACGGCTTTAATTGCTGATGTGGTCCTTTTAATTCTGGCAGTCCCAGCGATTCAACTGGTCTTTCAAATTTTCTTTGCCACGACAAAGCATCCAGATATTGCAATTGTTCATCAATGTCATCTTCATCTAATGAATACTCCCCACTGAGGGCCTTTTCCAAAGTATCATTCATGAGCATGTGCCCTAACTTTTCTTGCACCGTAGACTCAATCAAGTCTATCTTCAGACACTGCTCTTCTTCTGTTGGGAATTTCATAGCTGTGAAAACATTGAAGGTGACAATTTGATCGTGCACCTTCATTGTCAGTTCCCCCTTTTGGACATCAATCAATGTTTGTCCTGTTGCTAAAAATGGCCTACCAAGAATGATAGGAATCTTCTTGTCCTCTTCGAAATCAAGAATGACAAAATCAGCAGGAAAGATGAGTTTGTCTACTTTCACCAACACATCTTCAACAACTCCCCTAGGATAGGTGATAGATCGATCAGCCAACTGAAGGGACATACTTGTCGGTTTTGGTTCAGGAAGACCAAGCTGCAAGAAAACCGAGTATGGCATAAGATTGATACTTGCTCCCAGATCACATAAACATTTGTCGAAAGATAATCTCCCAATGGTGCATGGTATTGTAAAACTCCCTGGATCTTTCAGCTTAGGCGGCAGCTTTTGCTGCAATACCGCACTACATTCTTCCGTCAAAGCAACGGTCTCTAAGTCTTCAAGTTTTAATTTCCTCGAGAGAATGCCTTTCATGAATTTGGCATAGCTTGGCATTTGTTCGAGAGCTTCAGCAAATGGAATGTTGATATGTAATTTTTTAAAGACTTCAAGAAATTTGCCAAACTGCTTGTCTAATTTCTGTTTTTGCACTCGTCGAGGAAATGGTGGAGGTGGGTAGACTTGCTCTTTTACTTCTTTTTGCTCGAGGACAGCTTGTTTAGGAGTTGGCATATTTTCTTTAATCTCCTCCTTTGATTCTGATATATTGCCCATGTCCTTTGTGTCTCCCAAATCTGCTTTTTCTCTTCCTTTGTCTGGCAGAATTTTTTCTGTATCTTTTAGCTCAGCATCCTCCGTGATTCTCCCTGATCTGAGGGTAATTGCTTTGATGTGCTCGTGATTATCCTTTCTCCCAGGATTAAGTTCAGTGTCACTGGGGAGTGTTCCTTGTGGTCGGCTCATCATGAAACTATCGAGTTGACTCAATTGAGTTTCCAGATTTTTAATGGAAGCCGCTTGGCTTTTTTGGCCCAACCTTAACTCCTCTAATTCAGTCTTTTCATTCGACGATTGTCCAGAATTTCCATAAGATTGTTGTTGTTGAAATCCTGGGGGCTGAAATTGTCTAGGAGCATATGGTTGTTGAAAATGTTGCCCCTGTTGTTGCTGGAATCCAGATGGATTATACTGCTTAGCTCCAAATGGCTGATGATTAGATTGTTGGTAGGGCTGATGTGATTGTTGTGCTCCTCCTTGATTATTGCTCCAACTGAAATTTGGATGATTTCGGTTGTTCGGATGGTAGGAATTTGGAGCTGGCTGTTGCTGTCTCTGGAAATTGCTTACGAACTGAACCGACTCGTTTGAGATGGCACATTGATTTGATTCATGTGCGCCTGCACACAACTCACAAACACTAGCAATTTGATGAAATCCTTGTGCTGTCAAAGAGTCTACTTTCAATTTCAAAGCCTCTAGCTGAGCTGCTAAGGAAGTGGCTTTGTCGATATTAAGAATTCCTGCTACCTTCTGTTGTGGCATTCTCTGAGTTGGGTTTTGATATTCATTAGCTGCCATCATCTCGATAAGATCGTAGGCCTCCTCATAACTCTTATCCCATAGTGCTCCTCCTGAAGCTGCATCTACCATTGGCCTTGATTGCATTCCTAGACCATTATAGAAACAATTTATGACCATCCAATTTGGCATGCCGTGATGAGGGCATTGCCGAAGCATTTCCTTGTATCTTTCCCACGCTTCACATAAAGATTCACCAGACTGTTGAGAAAATTGCGTGATAGCATTCCTTATAGCTGCAGTCTTTGCCATGGGGAAGAATTTGCTAAGAAACTTTTAAGCTAGATCAGCCCAAGTGGTGATAGATCCCGGTGGCAGAGAGTGTAACCAACCCTTGGCCTTGTCTCTTAAGGAAAACGGAAAGAGTCTCAACTTCACAGCATCATCTGACACATTGTTGAATCTAAATGTGTCGCATATTTCTATGAAGTTCCTGATGTGTAGGTTAGGATCTTCCGTTGCAGTTCCTCCGTACTGTACTTGATTCTGCACCATCTGAATAGTGCTAGATTTAATTTCAAATGTAGGAGCCGCAATTGCTGGACGAATGATACTTGACTGAATGTCATCAATCTTCGGTTGCGAGTAGTCCATTAAAGCCCTTGCTGCTGCAGGTGCAACTACTTCGCCTTCTCCGTCCATCTTGTGAATATTTGCTAGTTCAAGTACTTGTTTGGCTTTTAATGCTTTAGAACGTGTTAGCATAAAAATCCAAGTATCTATGCACAAATAATCACTTCACAAAAATATAAGATAAAATGTTCAAGTAAAACAAATTAACTTCTATTGTAGTAAAACACATAAACAAAAATAACACCGAGTCCCCGGCAGCGGCGCCAAAAACTTGTTCGCTATTTTCTCTACGCAAGTATACGCAGTCCAAAAGCAATATAGGGAAATAAGGATCGTTCCCACGAAGACTCGGTTATTTTAGTAAATATGTTTATTCAACAATGTTTGGTTAATTATAGAAGCATGAACGAACTAAAATGGTTTATTTGCAGATAACAATTAACTAATGAAGTAACGGCTAATTTGTTTAAAATAATATGATAGAGGCATGGGGTCCTAATTTCATGAATGTTTTAGCTCTATTAACTATCAAGAATTAATGTGTTACAATTGTTAAGAATGCTAGCGGGAACACGACACTAATATGAGCCATCTTTCAATTAACTCACACCATTCCAAATAAACATCCACAAAAGAGATAGAAGTTATAAGGGCATCAATTATATCCAATACACTATATGTCTATGTGAATAGGTGATACAATCGATTTAATCACAAGTTCCGCAATTAACTACAGAGGGGAATAACGTTCTTTCGAAACTATAATCCGAAATGCGGAGAAGCCGACATACCTATGCTAGCATGGCAAGCCCTAAATCTCTAATTTCACTTTCGCAATCATTAGAGATTTGGCACAATAGATGTTAGCTATTCACCTAAATTCAATTAAAACGACCATGCAAGGCAATCTTATATAGAAATTGTAAACACAAATTATCTATCAAATTAACATGAGCATTAACAATTCATTACATTAGAACCCCATGAAAGTGTTTAGTTCATAATTAAACTAGGCACCTTTATGGAATTAAATAAAATCATGGCAGAAAATTTCATAAATTAAATATAAAATTACAAGAATAAAAATAAAAATAAATAGAATTGAAATAGCTTTCGAAAATTCAGTTTTTACAATTAATAAAAGCAAGAGAAACCGATTAAAACAAAACTACGGACAAAATGCAATTGAAAGGAAAAGTATTATATATATATAAAAAGCAACGGACAAAATAAAGTAAAAGAACTCACCTGCCAATTGTCTGAAGCTGTCGGCTGCTAATGTGCTTTCCGAATAAAATAATCACGAAATAAAATAGAGAAGCCCTCCTGATAATCCCCTTAAATTCTTAAATTAAATCTTATAATAATTTTTCAGAAATTTTTAAGTGTATAAAATAAAATAAAATTACAGAAATTCAAAGTGTTTAAAATATAATAACATTACAGAAATTTAAATTGTATAAAATAAACTGTTTGCAGAAATTTATAGTGTATAAAATAAACTGAAATTACAAGAGAAAGTGATGAAAGATGGAGAGAATAACACTGAACATTCAGTCGAGAGGTGTCCTTAAAACTATGAAAATCACACATATTTATAGTACAATTTAGCACACCATGTACGAATAATAAACCAGCCCAAAGCAGCAAAACAAGACTGGAAAGCAGCGGCGGCTGTATTCCTTTTTTTCTTCTTTGTTTACTAAATTGATTTGCTTAATCAATTGCCGCCAACCACTCCTTTAATCAACAACCGGGTTTGTTTTATATGAACGGCTCCGTAAAAATTCTTTTTAACCCGCACAACTTATAATCTTTAATTAATAAATAATTATTTTAATCCATAAATTATAAAAATAAATATCTAATATTATTAGATATTTATAAATGTAATTTTCTAAATTAATAAAATTATTTAATAATAAAAATAAATCCTTATTGTCTAAGCTGCGGTCTCTGGCCGTCTGGAACCGGACTCCTTTTGCTTAACAGAAAATATATCAATTCCAACCGGGGTTCCAGCTTTAAGAAAATATCACTTTCCATATTTTTGTGATAATTCTTATTTCTTCATTGCTCGTCCAGATGTAAGTTACGGTCTATTGAGGATCTAAAACTGGACTCCTTTTGCTTGGAAAAAAATATAACAATTCCAACCGGGGTTTCAGCATTAAGAATATATCACTCAGAATTTCTTTATGATAATTCTTTTTCCTCTTAGCCAGTCCATCTGAGCCAGAACTCCACCGTCTTTTAACCTTTTATTGCCAGGATACCTGAAATTTCGAGTTCTACACAACAAATACCGAAAGAACAAAAACGAATTAAAAGACACCACATACTTAAGGATAACTCACCAATCTAGGAGGAATTAGTGCATAATAAGTGGATATAAAATCCACTTATCAAATGTCTTCTTATATAATTTGATCTCAATCTGGCTTTCCATTAACAATAATATTTTTTCAAGGATCCAATAATGATAGTTATACATTTTTTGAAATAAAAAATTATTAACACAACAAGGTACTCTAAAAATTTTTCTTTTTCCCGACAAAGTAACATCTACTTCTTCCCTCTCTAGTTTATGATAAGATTGGCTTTGACCGGAAAGTATTGTATAATCATTTTAATTTGCAGATTTTAACGTTTTCAGACAAAATATTGCAGATTTGAATCCTTGGGTTGATTTATAATATCAATTTAATACTCCCTCCGTCCCAAAATCATTTCAATTTGCAGATTTTAACGTTTTCGGACAAAATATTGCAGATTTTAATCCTTGGGTTGATTTATAATATCAATTTTAATACTCCCTCCGTCCCAAAATACAGGTCCCTTTTGCAAAAAACAATTGTCCCAAATTACATGTCCCTATTTTCTTTCCATACAAATATATCTTCTTTCTATACAAATTTAAGTCTAATTTTCCAAAATTACCCCATATTTGTATTTTCAATGCTTGACTTTTTTAAAACTTAACTCTATTCTCATTTTTCAATGCATTTATTATGATTATTTATTTAAAAACCTTATCCAACTAACCTTTTTCTTAATATGCGTATTTTTTTTCAAAAGGGACATGTAAATTGAGGGGTGAAAGCCAAGAATAACGAAATTATATAATATTGTGCCTGAAATAACGATTGTCGGCAAAGCATTCCAAAATAACGAAAAGAATACGCATTTGGAAAATGCGGATATTAGATGCGCGCGCGATGCGTAGCATTCAGTTTTTTTTAATAAGCCATACACATCTTTGTAATGCGTATTCTCTTTTTTTAATAGATTATACGCATCTTTGTGATGCGTATATCACCTTCAATTTTCTTACCATATGCCCCTGCGGGGCCACACACGTGATCAATCATCAACCTACCCAGACGTCCCCTATATTGGCCTATAATCCTATATACAATTATATATACATACACTAGACAACAAACTCTCTCATCCCATCAGGTCTGTGAATAGCAATATTTAAAAAAAAAGGAAACATACGCATATAGCATATGCGTAGTCCCTTGGTTAGAAAAGGCAGCTCGCGCGCCAATTGTTATTTTGGGCAATAGGGTACCAAAATAATGTTATTTTGGTCATTTTCTCTAAATTGGGACGGAGAGAGTAATATTTTATCAAATAATTAGTAATTATTACATATCCACCTAACAAAATCCTTTAGATTTAAGGATGAAATCTCTAAATACCCATCTTTTAAAATCAATTAACCAAAATATCCATTTACGTGTCGATTCGTCCAAAATATCTAACAGCTACGCATTTCAAACATACATAGGCTCATACACGTATGTCAAACATGCGTATTTTTCATATTTTTTAAAAGAAGCAGACCATGCATTGACATCATGCATGTTTTTATATATATAGGCTAGCGTTCAAATAGAAACCAACCTTAGAATAGAAACTAGAAACCTACACTAAATAAATTATATTTCATTTATTTTAATGGCCCCGCTAGGGGCACCTTCACAAAAAACTTATAAAGTTCTTGGCTCTATTAAACAAAAATATAAAAAAAATAAAAAAAAAGGTTCCTGTTCACTTGCCACGTCATCACGTGAACAATAACTTTTTTTTTTTTAAATCAGAAACAACTAGTGATTGATTCGCAGCAAACACAGAAACAACTCGCAGCAACAATCCAACAAACACAACAAAACCACAACTAAACTCAATGCAGCCAGACTCAACCATTAATCAATGAATACCTTTAATCAACACAAACTCACAGAAACAGTAAACCGAAATACCGAAACAGTAAACTCGCAACAACAGCAATTCAAACTACGAAACCAAGCTAACAACAATCACAATCAACCAAACTTCCGATACGAACAAACAATACCGATCGACACATTCTTTAACAGAAACTCGCGAATACAGTAACTCAAGACTCGGTAATTGGACTCGAATTCAGAACAACAAATAGCAATTCGTGAAATCGATTCTGAAAATCAATAATTAAAAAGAAAGAAGAAGGGTGATTTGTGTGATATAATCGGAAAGGAAAAAAAAACGATGAACTGGGTTTGTGTGTATAAATCGAGAGAGAGAGAGAGAGCGAGAGAGAGAGAGATGAAAACGGAAGAGAATGATGGGTTTGATGCTGAGATTCGAAAAAGAGGGATTGGATGGAGTTGTACAAGAACAGTGGAATTGGGTTCTTGAAATGGAAGTGAAGAACGCTGGGTTTTTGTGTGTGTACGAAGTACAAATTAAAACCAACTACAGCAGAAAAAAAAATATTACTTATATAAATAAATTGTTTACACTGCAAACAAATTTATAACTGGGTGTTCTAAAACTAATTCTAAAACTAAGGTTTTCTATCTAATCTAATGTAATCTAATATTCCCCTCTAATGACTTTTCTTATGAAACTTACTTCCTATTTATAGGAAGAATTAGCACACCATGTACATAATTAAATGAAATTATTGAAAATTTTTCAACCAGGAAAACCAACTACACCATCTTTTCAAGATTCCTGCAAGAAAATAAGACCGGCGGCCTTTGACTTGTAAGATGGGCTCCGCAGAAATGCTTTTTAACCCGCACAGCTTATAATCTTTAATTAATAAATAATTAATTTAATCCGGAAATTATAAAAATAAATATCTAATATCATTAGATATTTATAAATTTAATTTTCTAATTAAATTAAATATTTATTAATATAAATAAATCCTTAAGTCCTAAGCTGTGGTCTTTTGAACTTTATTTCTTCATTTTGCCATTTCTTCATTTTTCTCGAATTTTCCTGAAATGCATCAAAATAATTTATTAAAATACGAATTCAAGCAATAAATAGGAAATAAAAATATGCAAAATTATGCACAGTTAAAGCTATCTAATCATGCAATTACAATGATGAACAACAATATAAATATCAAGAAAGGATGAAGACTTACTTTTTTGAAGAAAGGATGAAGAAATCTGAAGAACTTGGAGATCGTTGCGATTGAACTTGAAAATTTCTTGCTTTTGATCCTTGAGCAAACTGGCAGCACTTCGGTAATGTGTTTGTTAAAGTGAAAAAGGAAATGATTGTGATAGGAGTATATATAGGCATGAGGAGAGAGGATGGTATGGGACACATGTAAAGATCTTAGCCATTCAACACGCATCTCAATACATGACAACTGTCAAACCCTTTCGAATTCTTTGGTTGGGGTCGCATCGATACCAACAGTTGTATCTATAATAAAATCACGGCTTCGCTTCGCAAGTGGAGGCATTGAATTTTCGAGTCCACATCGCATTTTCAATGACAACATGGACTCGGGGGTAGTTGTTATGCCCAAATATGGCATAATAATCATCATTATTTAATTGGTTGAATTAACGGTTCATTATCTACAATGGGCCCCGAAGATGGCAATTGGGTCATTAAAGCCCATTATTGGAATCAGCCCAGCCTAACTGCAGGGCCACCTCGCATTACTCCTGTCAAGGGATCACCTCGCTACGATTCCTGTCAAGGGATCGCTTCGCTTCACTCCCGTCAAGGGACCGCTTCGCTCCTATTATCACATCTACATAATAAATGAGATCGCTATCTTACTCTCTGCTGGAAGGCTCATGGCTAGACTCCTCGAGGTCATATGGGTATTCATACATTTGGATTCGCTTCGCATGACTCGACCCCTCGAGGTCGCATGCCTCGCTTACGCTGCATCTCTGCTAGCCTCGCTTGTGAGGCCACATTCTTGTCCATGCGAGACCATTGGTTTCCTTCTATAAACTATGGATCTTGGATAGGGTTAACAACTCATTGCCACGTCAGCCCTAATCTAATGGGCTTGGGCTATGACTTATCTTCTAGAACCCTAGCCCGGCTAGGTAACTTGCTACCCAAGAACTACGTACGGCTTGATCCTTATAAATAGGGTACGTAGGCACCTTGATATGGACGAGAAACAGTTCACCCTTGAGATCACCTATCAAGCTCAGCCACATCTCTACACACAAACCCTAACCCTTGTTCTTCTTTCTTAAGCTTTATATCCGTATTTAGCTCCATTAATCCAGCAACCTCCTAAAATATTGTTATACAATATTCTCCCAATAACAAATATATACATAAATCTCTATGTCTACTTCATTTTAATAAAATTTATATTATTTTATTTCATGCGAAAATTGTAAAATGTGATTGGATTTTACATAAAATATTTGAAGGATATTTTACGGAAAAAAATCATCAGTATTCTAATTGTTTATGAAAGCACCAATCAAAATGTAAAAATTACTAAAGATGTTGTATAATTATACAATTTATATGGCCTATTTGCCTCACCTTATTTTAAGCACTTATGGACTTATTTTCGGGTAAAAATTTTATATTTTAATAATTTTTTTATACAAGTATTTAATCTATGTTTGATATTCAATAAGTTGCAAAAATCAGTTGGAAAATAAGTTGGAAAGTTAGGAATCTTAACTTTCAACTTAAAATAAGTTTACTTATTCTGAAAAATAAGTTCTCCCAAACACCCCCATAATATCCGGATTAGAAATGTGATAATAAAATCTTAGTACTCATTTTTTGAATGATATTATTTTTTGTTATTGCTTTTCTTATTAGAAAATATATTTTTTACAATATTTTCAAACTACCGTTCTAACTAACAAACGCATCGCTTTCTCCCGCATCTTTTTGGGAGATTCGAATACTTAATCAATACATGTGATGTGAATTGCAATTTGGGAGAGTCGATTATTAAACCGATGCATATTAATTATAACCTAACACGTTTATAACTCGTGTATGGTCGAATTTTTTATATCAAATTCTAGGCATAGACAATTAATCGGACATGTAGTAATTACAATATATGAGGCTCGAGGTAACTAATGGATATGAAATGATAAATTATGATAGGGCAACATGCCACATTTTAATCTATAAAATTTTACCATTACGTTTCTTAATTTTTTATGATTTATCAGTGCCCTCTAAAATTAAAATCTATAATATATTAAAATTGCGTCACATAAATGAGAACTGAATCAATATTTCGGGAAAAAATATTTCCGAACCAATATTTCGGAAAAAAAATATTTTCGAACCAATATTTCGGAAAAAAAATATTTCTGAAAAAAATATTTTCGAACCAATATTTCGGGAAAAAATATTTCCGAACCAATATTTCGGGGAAAAAAATTTCCGGATCAGTATTTCAGGAAAAAATATTTCCGAACCAATATTTCGGGAAAAAATATTTCCGAACCAATATTTCGGAAAAAATATTTCCGGATCAGTATTTCAAAAAAAAAAAGTTTTCGGAAATATTTTTTCCCAAAATATTGGATCATTATTTCGGAAAAAAATTTCCGGAAATATTTTTTCCCGAAATATTGATTCGGAAATATTTTTTTCGGAAATATTGATTTGAAAATATTTATTCCCGAAAAATTTCCGAAAAAAATATTTCTGAATAAATACTTCTGGAAAAAATATTTCCGAATAAAATATTTCTAGAAAAAAAATTTCCAAACAAATATTTCTGAAGAAATATTTCGAGAAAAAATATTTCTGAATAAAATATTTCGAGAAAAAATATTTCTGAAAAAATATTTCGGAAAAAAATATTTCTGAATAAATATTTCTAAAAAAAATAATAATTAATTATATTATAACCCCTTCCCAACCTAACCCTCCATCCAAATAAGGTAAGGGCTGAACCCTTCATTACTCAACCCTTACATCCAAACAAGGTAAGGATTCAACCCAACCCATCCCTTCCCAACCTAACCCAACCCATTCTAACCCAACCCAAACTCTTGTAACCCCCCATCCAAATAGGCCCTTAGTAGTAATATTAAATCAAAAATCACATTAATATAATCCCATAATATATATTGTATGCAAATATAACAGTTCAAATGATTAAAACATAATCATCCTAATAAACTTATGAAAAACATTGAAAATACATTCATCAATTATTTTTCTAACTCTAATTGCAAGAAAGACATCAATACTTTAAAAATAACAATAAAAAGATAGAGACACAAAATGTCGGCCTCTTTAGGTACATATTTCAAAAAAATTATGCATATTTAAAAAGATTTTTATCGTCATAATAGGATAATCGAACATTAACATCAACATATTTCAAAAAAATTATGCATATCTAAAAAGATTTTTATCGTCACAATAGGATCATCGAACATTAACATCAACGCACAATGAGGAAAATAAGAATTCTTATCGTAAACTAGAGTAATCCCGTGCCTTGCACGGGTATTGAAGCTAGTTCTTTCTAAATTGCTAAACAAATTAAGATATTTGATCTTTTTAAAAAAAACGTATAATCCAATTTTCAAGGATTTTATATGATTTTAGATACACGTGGAGATAATGTAAAATCCTGAAAAATTTGTCCCCAGATCCTTTAAAGCTTGATGAATTTATGAGCTTTAGTATAAATAACATTGTAAAATTTAGAAAATCAACCATTTCATAAAATAAAAAAACATCAAAATATTATGATTTAATTGATTTCATAAAATCTTAATTGAATATCTACAAATATCTTAAGAATAATCCCCATATTAGATATCGTAGGAGTACAAGGTTATCTCCCGTTTGCACGTGGTTGAAAATGGACTGGGCCCTGGGCGTGCCGGCTTGTGTATTTCACACGATTTTTTTTATTTTTTTAAAATGTCATTTAAAATTTAGGTAAAAAAAGTTTGTACACGATTTATTCGTTATTTTGAATAATTTTAAATCCAAAATGAAAAGGTTAAACCCCAAATATTAACTGTTGAACCCCTAAGGGAATACATATAAATTGAAAAATTGAATATTTTAATGAGTTCGGCGGCCTGATTTTTAAAAAAACGGCAGCCAGCACCGATTTTTTAAAAATTAGAATAAATTATGGTTGTAAACAACCCTAAATCCTAAGCCCGTATACGGTTTATTCGTCATTTTGAATATTTCTAAAACTCAAAATAGAAACATTGAACCTCAAAAATTAACTGTTGAACACCTAAGAAATAAAATTTAAAATTTTTTATTAAAAAATTGAATATTTTTAAAGCCAAAATAGAATGTGTTGAATCCAAATAATCCTAAAAGATGTTGACGCCCTACGCATTTCTTATATGCGTAGTTTGTATACGCACCAAGAACATGCAGAGACCAACACATCATTTGTCATTTATGTAAAAGAAATGCGAATTCTGCATATGTGTGTAGATAGTGCGCATATTCAAGATGCACATTCAGTGGATAGAAAAAGCGTCCTCCTACGTTGTGAATATTTTGGATAATGGATTCACAAAAATAATGTAATTTAATCATTCTTTCTAAATTGCTAAACAAATTAAGATATTGGATCTTTTTAAAAAAAACGTATAATCCAATTTTCAAGGATTTTATATGATTTTAGATACACGTGGAGATAATGTAAAATCCTGAAAAATTTGTCCCCAGATCCTTTAGAGCTGGGATCCTCTGTCCCCTTCCTCTGTATCTCCTTTGTGTCCCCTATTATTTTTAATACAAAAAAATGCTCTTGTGGAGCCCATTTTTATTATTTATTAAAATGGGCCCCGCAGGGACACTCTTTTTATATTAAAAAGAGTAGGGGACACGGAGGAAGGGGACAGAGGATCCGGACCGATCCTTTAAAGCTTGATGAATTTATGAGCTTTAGTATAAATATCATTGTAAAATTTAGAAAATCAACCATTTCATAAAATCAAAAAAACATCCAAATATTATGATTTAATTGATTTCATAAAATCTTAATTGAATATCTACAAATATCTTAAGAATAATCCCCATATTAGATATCGTAGGAGTTTAATAAAGTACTTTTAAAATCCAAATAACACAAGATTTTAATTTTTAATGAATGTTATAACATTCTAATTAGAAGTTTCAAAATTTTAAAATCTAAAATCCAAATATATCTTCCCGAAAATCTCATAGGCATGGTAGAAGAGTAAAACCCACAAGAAATCTTACAGATATTTTTCATCTTTCAAATAATTGCATTTCACCAAAAAAATCCAGTCGGTATATCTTTGACTGACCCCTATTATTCATGCACACACTAAAAAGCATAGACAAATATTACATTTTTTCTCGGAGCTTTGTCTCTCATTCATCTCATTATGAGATTCTCATACTATAGCAAATAGTTACATTAAAAATATTACATTCCTACGTTAAAAATATGGATTCAAGCATATTTTTTTCAAAAGTTGTTACGTTAATTTTTGTGTTGATTTTTTGCAACCAAGTTTATGGCTCCCGCATTCTGGATGTCAAAAACTATGTCGTTGCCGCACATAGCAAAAATGATATTGATGCTGATGTATGGTTCACCTAATTAAATATATGTTTTTTTTATTATATTACAAAAATGATCTGATTTTATAAATGTATCGTTTATATGAAAAAGTGGAGGCAATTTATTGGTTATATAGTTACAAAATGTAAACTAAAACTCAGTACATAACTATTCGACATCATTTTAGTAGTGACGGTAATTAGTGTAAATTCTACTATTCATTATTATTTTTTGAAATATCATGTTTTTAGTCTGAATTACGTTCTTGTTTGAGCTCAAGAGAGAAGGTTGTTTGACAAAAATGATTTAAACACAATCTCCCTTAATGCTTGCGACTACAAAATCTTGATTTTAGTTAATTAATTTTTCGATATAACAGTTAATTTTGGTTATGTTTAATGATTTCTCATATCTGGCTCTATATTCAATTAAGATATTTTTTATACATTTTTTTTAAACAAAATTTGATGAGGTGTTTCTCAACAGTCTTTACTAGATTCAAGGAAGGATGCATGTGAGTCAGGTGGAACAGTTTCTGTACCTGAGGGGACATATGTAATTGATCTCGTACAGTTCTCAGGGCCATGCAATGGTCAAGTAACATTTCAGCTTGACGGAACTCTTCAGGCTCCTTCAGGTAAAATTGATGCAAACGACTGGATTAAGTTTTCCAATGTTGATGGATTGGTTATTCAAGGTAGTGGTACATTCGACGGCCAAGGAGAATCAGCATGGCCTCAGCATTGTACAGGATGCCCTCCTCTTACCACCGTAATTTCTCTCTCAATTATCTCAATCTTGCATTGTTATATTATTATTTTACAAATTTCGGGGGACAGCGAGAATCGAATCTTGTTATATTCTATTTGATTACTTAGAATTTCACCGAGTACGTAAATTTTTTAATTTTACAGTCACTGACACTATCATCGGTTAACAATGGCCACATTCAAGATATCACATCTCTTAATAGCAAAGGCTTTCATATCAAAGTAATTAATGGCGGAGGTACAACAATCGAACATGTGACCATAACAGCACCTGGCGATAGCCCAAATACCGACGGCATCCATACGAGTTCCACGAGTAACATCAACATCTTAGACTCGACTATTGGAACAGGGGACGATTGCATTTCCATGGGTGCAGGTAGTCAAAACATAAATATTACCGGAATTACTTGTGGTCCTGGACATGGTATCAGTATCGGAAGCATTGGAAAGAACACAGATGACTCAAGTGTAAGTGGAGTACATGTTAGTGGTTGCACTTGTTAGAAAATTAATGTGTAAACAAGTATATATTTGTGACTAATATAAAAGAGATTAATGTTAATCATAAAACTTAAAACAAAACAATGTTAATTATAAAACACAAACATATTATTGTTAATTATAAAAAGAACAGAGTAATGTTATTTACAAAACATAAACAAATTAATAATGTTAATTATAAACTATAAACATGTAATATATATACAATAGAAAGTAAATACAAAGAACCTGGTTTGAAGAATTGTAACAATATTGTCTTGATGGAAGAATCAAAATGAAGAATAACAATAACAATCCGATCCCAGTTTTGCAAACTGTGTCCTTAAAGCAACTATGCCTTCCCACTGGTGCTTCAGGAAAAGATGACAGTCCAGGATTGAACGGATTAACGTTCTAAAAATTGTAAGCACTACAAATTTTAGACTCCAACGAACTAAAAACAAGAGCAAATGTATGAATGTTAAAGAATAAGAATGTGTATTTTCTTTGTTGGTTTTTTTCTCTCTATCTCTCATAACTGTGGCCATCAGATATTTATATATTTATAAATGGATGTAACTGACAAACGGTTACCACCCAACAGATAAAACCATTCTAACTGACACAACCAAGTTTACATTCAAATTCAAAAAATAAAAATAATGATAATATTATTTATTCTAACAATCCCCCACATGAATGTAAACTTGCATTCAATAAACATAAATAAAATTGCATTTAAAGTTAGATGCATCGTGATAAGTAGTCAAAGACTTTGAACTTACCCTAGTAACTACCTAGTAGGTCTATGGGCCAATCAGTGAGCTTGTCAGCCTTGAACAGTCAGCCTGATCATAAACCTCGATGTTAGATAGTACACAACCTCCTTTAAAACTTAGTTTTTGTTCTCACGTTTGTGTTCATTTTGGCCTTGAACACCGCCTGGTTCATGAGTGTTTTAGAAAATCCAGCCTTTCCGAGATTTTCATAGAAGCGGCCACTCTTCACACTCAAATAGGTGATCAACTATGTTATTGTATCCTTAGATACTCCACTTGACTTTTTCAAGCTATAGTGATCATTAAAAGCTTGTCTATATGATCTTCGGGATCATTAAAGAAAAACTTATCCTAAAATTATATGCACTGTGACATCATAGAATGGATTTTTTTTTTAGTGCATACTGAGTTTGTCACAGTTTTGTTTTCCCATTGAACCTAGATCTTAAACTAAAGAGTCAACTAGGTTGGGTTGCCACCATGAAAACTCATTTGATAGGCTTTAAACCCATTCTTCTCGATGTCAGTTCTACTTGCTCTCTACTTAAAGGTTTAGTCAGCGGATCCGCAATATTTTCTTTAGACTTTACCCAATCAATAGAAATAATTCCACTAGAAAGCAAATCTCTAACGGTATTATGTCTTCGACGAATATGTCTTGACTTACCATTATACATTGTATTTTCAGTTAAATCAATTGTTGCTCGACTATCACAATGTATGCTAATTGGCGGTACTGGCTTATTCCAACCAGGAATATCTTCTAAAAAATCTCGAAGCCATTCAGCTTCTTCACCAGCTTTATCTAATGCAATAAGTTCAGATTCCATTGTAGATTTTGCATTACATGTTTACTTGCGAGACTTCCAAGATATCGCACCACCTGCTAAAGTGAATACATATCCACTTGTAGACTTTGTATTCTTTGAGCCTGATATCCAGTTTGCATCAGTATAACCTTCCAATACTGCTGGATAACTTTTATAGTGTAATCCAAAATCTTTGGTATGCATTAGATACCCTAGTAATCTTATGATTGCTTTCCAATGCTCCCTACTAGGATTATGTGTGTATCTACTTAACCTAATTACAGCATTAGAAATGTCAGATCTTGTACAATTCATCAGATACATCACACTTCCTATAATACGAGAGTATTCAAGTTGTGAAACACTATCACCATTATTCTTTTTAAGATGACGTGTCACTTCAAATGGTGTACGCATAGGTTTAATATTATACTTCTTGAACTTTTCAAGAATTTTCTCAATGTACTGTGATTGAGACAATACTAAACCATCCGATGATTTAATAACTTTGATTCCTAATATAACATCCACAACACCCAAATCTTTTACCTCAAAATTATTTTTAATCATTTTCTTAGTAGAAACAATATTGTCATCACTACCAAGAATCAACATATCATCGACATACAAACTAACTATGACAGGACCATTATGAGTATTCTTGTAATATACACATTTATCACACTCATTTATTCTAAAGCCATTTGACAACATCACTTTGTCAAATTTCTTGTGCCACTCTTTTGGAGCTTGTCTTAGTCCATATAGAGATTTTATGAGTCGACATACTTTCTTTTTATTACCAGGAGTAATAAACCCTTCCGGTTGTTCCATATATATTTCTTCTTCCAATTCACCATTCAAGAAGACTGTCTTTACATTCATTTGATGAATTTCCCATCCCTTTAGAGCAGCTATTGCTAATAGAATGCGTAAGGAGGTCATTCTTAAAACAGGTGCATAAGTATCAAAATAATCGAGTCCTTTATTTTGCTTATATCCTTTTGCTACAAGTCTTGCTTTGTATTTATCAATTGATCCATCTGCTTTAAATTTTTTCTTAAAAATCCACTTACAACCTAGAGGTTTATTTCCAGGTGGTAAATCTACAACTTCCCACGTGTGGTTATGCAGTATGGATTCAATTTCACTATTTACTGCTTCCTTCCAATAGGACGATTCTGGACATGACATTGCTTCTTGATAAGTTCTGGGTTCATTCTCAACCATATATGTCATAAAATCAGGTCCAAATGACGTAGATTTCCTTGCTCTTTTACTTCTTCTTGAATCACTCTCTGTAATTTCATCCTCTTCATCACATAAATTATGTGACCTTTTCTGACCAATTGATTGATCACCGTCTCGATTGTATTCTTCACAAATTTGCATTTTAGAACTTGATTCATTTTCATCATTGTAATTTTGAGTCCTTGGTATCACACTTTCATTGTTCCTCTTATAAGGAAATATGCTTTCAAAAAATACAGCATCTCTTGATTCCATTATAGTATTTACTTGTATATCACGATTGTTCGATTTATACACAAGAAAGCGATATGCACCACCATTTTTCGTATAACCTACGAAAATACAATCAACTGTTTTTGGCCCAAGCTTAACCTTTTTGGGTTTTGGAACAGCTACTTTTGCTAAGAACCCCCACACTTTCAAATATTTGTAACTCGATGGGTGTTTTTTCCATAAATTATATGGAATCTTGTGATTTTTCTTATGAGGCATTTTATTCAAAATATAATTAGGAGAAAGTAAAGCATCACCCCAGAAAGTTTGTGGCAAGCCAGAACATATCAACATGGCATTAACCATGTCCTTTAATGTTCTATTTTTTCTTTCCGCTATTCCATTTGATTGAGGTGAGTATGGAGCTGTAGTTTGATGTATAATTCCATGTTGCGAACAAAATTGTTCAAACGGTGAATCATACTCACCACCTCTATCACTCCTTACAGCCTTTATCTTATTAACAAGTTGAGTCTCAACTTCATTCTTATAAATTTTAAAATATTCAATTGCCTCATCTTTACTTCTTAGCAAATATACATAACAATATCGAGTGGAATCATCAATGAAAGTTATGAAATACCTTTTACCATCTCTAGTTTGTACAAACTTCAAATCACATATATCAGTATGTATTAGCTCCAGAGGTTTAGTTTTTCTTTCCACTGAATGAAAAGGTTTTCTCACCATCTTAGCTTCCACACAAATTTGACATTTATGATTAGGATAAAAACTACATTTTGGAATTAAATTCATGTTAACTAATCTACGTAGAGTATCATAATTAACATGTCCTAATCTTTCATGCCACATAATTGAAGACTCAGTCAAGTAAGAAGAAGTAGAAGCATTATTATTAGAAATAAGCTTAGGAGCCACAGTCATTACAGACATCTTAAAGAGCCCATCAACATGATAGCCCTTTCCTATAAATACATTATCCTTAGTAAGTACAAACTTATCGGAAACAAAGGTCAACTTAAAGCCATGCTTGTTAAGTAAATAACCAGAAACCAAGTTCTTGCGAATATCAGGAACATGCAAGACATCATTCAAAGTCAAGAATTTTCCACTAGTCATTTTAAGCACCACTTTTCCATGTCCTACCACATTTGATGTAGAAGCATTTCCCATAAAGAGTTGCTCTCCATTTGTGGAAGTATAATCATGAAACATCCACTTTTCAGCACATATATGACGAGTAGCACCAGTATCCACAAATCACTCCTTTGGATTTCCAATCAAGTTGCATTCAGAAACAACAGCACATAAGTTCATTTTCTCAACATCATCAGAAAGATAAGCAACATCAACATCTTCCTCGGTAACATTGGCTTGTGCTTTCTTTCTTTTCTTTGGGTTTCTACAATCTTTTGCCCGATGACCAGGCTTGTCACAATTGTAACACTTGCCTTTAAATTTCTTTACAAATCCGTGCTTTTTGGTATTTCCCTCTTGAAACTTGCGCTTCTTATTATTCTTGGCTCCATGTTCAATAATATTAGCCTTAGAATCAAGGTGTGTACGATCTGCCTTTCTGTTATCCTCCTCAATTCTTAGCCTTAGAATTAGATCTTCAAGTGTCATCTCCTTCTTCTTGTGTTTAAGATAGTTTTTAAAATCTTTCCAGGAAGGAGGCAACTTTTCTATCACAGCAGCCACTTGAAAGGATTCAGAAATAGACATTCCTTCTCCATGAATATCATGAAGGATCATTTGTAATTCCTCCACTTGACTAACAACAGCTTGGAGTCAACCATAAGAAATTCCAGGAACCTTCCAACAATGAATTTCTTTGTCCCAGCATCTTCTGTTTTGTATTTATTCTCCAAAGTCTCCCATAATTGTTTGGCTGTCTTAACTTCAGAGTACACATTATAAAGTGTATCTGCAAGACCATTCAATATATAATTTTTGCATAGAAAATCAGAGTGTTTCCATGCATCAGCAGCAATTATTTTGTCATTATCAGTATCATCCTCATTAATAGTAGGAGCAGACTCTGTGAGAAATTTAGCCAAATTGAGCGCGTAGTCAGATAAAACAACATTTTTTGTTGCCATCTTTTAAAATCAGCTCCACCAAATTTTGGAGGCTTCTCACCGGCACTTGCACTTAAATTTGGTGTAGATGTAGATGCCATTTAATTCTGGTTAAAAAACAGAAATATAATTCTGTTACAAAATCAGAATTAAACAAGAGAAAGTAGTAATTACACAATTTAATTATAAACAATTATTTTCAATATATGTTATATATATGTACAATTAATTATTCAACAATACAAATGAATTAATTTATACACATAATACTAAACACCAATATTATAAACAAGAACTTTAATATTTTAACAAAATCAAACAATATAAAACAAATCGATAATTTAATTTATCTATCATTATATACACATTGATATAAACAATTAAAGATAGATAAAATTTTAGTTTTATAAATCAATAATAATTAACTAAACAATCAAATATGAGGATATTGATTTAAAATAAAAAACCAACAAAGTAATATTCTAAATCAAAATAAAACTAATATATTTTCAAAAAAGACAAATTAATTTTACAAATGATGTTGGTAACGTTTAATTAATAACAAAGTTAAGATTAATTTTTTATGTATATTTAACAAACACATGTAATACAAATATGTATATTTACAATAATAAAATGGTTTAATATCAATACTAAATATATATATACAAACAAAATCACACTAAAGAACATATATACATATTTTTACACAATATTATAGTTGCTTTAAGAATGTTAGAAAATTAATGTGTAAACAAGTATATATTTGTGACTAATATAAAAGAGATTAATGTTAATCATAAAACTTAAAACAAAACAATGTTAATTATAAAACACAAACATATTATTGTTAATTATAAAAAGAACAGAGTAATGTTATTTACAAAACATAAACAAATTAATAATGTTAATTATAAACTATAAACATGTAATATATATACAATAGAAAGTAAATACAAAGAATGGTTTGAAGAATTGTAACAATATTGTCTTGATGGAAGAATCAAAATGAAGAATAACAATAACAATCCGATCCTAGTTTTGCAAACTGTGTCCTTAAAGCAACTATGCCTTCCCACTGGTGCTTCAGGAAAAGATGACAGTCCAGGATTGAACGGATTAACGTTCTAAAAATTGTAAGCACTACAAATTTTAGACTCCAACGAACTAAAAACAAGAGCAAATGTATGAATGTTAAAGAATAAGAATGTGTATTTTCTTTGTTGGTTTTTTTCTCTCTATCTCTCATATCTGTGGCCATCAGATATTTATATATTTATAAATGGATGTAACTGACAAACGGTTACCACCACCCAACAGATAAAACCATTCTAACTGACACAACCAAGTTTACATTCAAATTCAAAAAATAAAAATAATGATAATATTATTTATTCTAACAGCACTTTGAGTAACACACAAAATGGTGTTCGGATAAAAACATATACTTCTGATTGTGCTGCAACTGTTTCCGATGTCACATTTCAAGACATCACCGTGGATCAATCCCACAATCCAATAATCATCGATCAAAACTATTGTGGCGGGCATCAAACATGCAGTGTATGTCTTATACACATTATTACTACATACTTATTGTACACCTTTTTCATGTTATTGACAAATTTATCGACTACTAAATGTCTTACAGGGGAACTCGCATGTAAAAGTGAGTGATGTTAAGTTTATAGGTGTACAAGGAACTTCGGCTACACCGGTTGCAGTAAAACTCCAATGCAGTTCTGAAGTGCCATGCGAAGGAGTTGAACTGGATAATATAAACATAAGTTTAGGCAGCGGTGGAGATGCAACTTCTTCATGCTCCAATGCTAATGTAACATACAGCGGACCACAGAATCCTCCCCCTTGTTCCAACTCATTGCATCCTCATCATTTGTAATTCTAAATCAGATCTTGTGTGATTATTGAAATTTATGAATATGAGAGATAACTGATTTTTTTTTATATTTATAGATTTAATATTATTTCCAAGATCCTCTGCAATATTTATAAAGACTATTATTTACTTGAACATGCAATATTTATAGAGACTATTTTTTACTTGAACACTCAAATTTATCCGTGAACACCAAAATATTAGACATGTTGCTATATTTTAGTTATGATACCTTAGTTAAGGTTATTTATCTAAAATAATATACGAAAAGAAAAGATAAAGAGTAATGTAATATAAAAAAATTGATAAAATATCATCATATAATTTTGTAATCATAAGCCTTAGCCAAGCAATCTGATATGCAACATTGTTTTATAAAAGTGGTGGTATTGTTAGTAAAAAAAGTGGTGGTATTTTTGTAAATTTATAAATTGTTATGAAATTATTTATCAAAAGGTATTGACATAATGTATTTTATTTTTAGATTTTAAATGATTTTTCTTTTAATTTTGAAAATTCAGGTTATTTAATTTGGATTTGAATTATTTTTCAAAATTTCTTTATATTCAATCGGGATTTTTAAAAAAAAAGATCTTGGATATTTAGTCAACATTTTAAATTATCTTCTAAATTTGACGTCATTTCATTCTCGGTTTTATATAATCTTTTAAAATTTGATAGCATTGAAAAATAATAAATTTGTTTGTATTTTGTACGGAAAGGACACGTTAAAAATGGAGAAGGTTCAGTCAGCACTTTTGTCAAATGCTGGAAGGAAGAACCAGGATGGTGACAAGGACGGAATGACAGTTTTGGCTTTACGTAGTCAAAATAATAGAGGAAGAGGTGCTGTGAGAGGATCTACGGGTAAATCCAGATATAGGGAAAAGGGCATGCAGTGCTTTGGTTGCAAGGAGTGGGGTCATATTAGGCCGAATTGTCCGCTTAATAAGAAGGATCCAGATGCATCATTGGCTGTGGTTACTCTTGATTGTGAAGATGTTTGCACCGTCTTCAATCGAGGCACTAGTTCTCCTGGAGAATGGATATTAGACTCAGGGTCATTTTACCATGTATGTTCCGAGAGGGGCATTTTGACAAATTCCAAGATACAAAGAATGAAACAGTTTCTTTGGCTGATGGATCTACTTGTGAGATCAAGGGAATTGGAATTGTGAAAATCAAAATGTTCGATGGAATAGTTCGCAGCTTGAACGAGGTAAGATATGTGCCTAAGCTGAGGAAGAATCTAATATCTATCGGTCGGTTAGCTTCAGAAGGCTATAGATGATCTGTAGTAGGGGGAGCTATGAATATCAAAAGAGGCCGTGTGATTCGGATGAAGGGAGAGCTACGTGGAGGAAAATATCGTCTGATTAGTACGTGGCCAGAACATACTGGAACTTCGAAATCTGGTTATCTCGTGCACGAGGGAAGAGTGACTTGAAGGATACTGCTACGGTTTTATTGCCTTCCAGTCTAGACGATGGTGCAAAGACTGCTGGGATGGATGCTTGGTCGAAGGGCTTCCACGACATCAACGAGTAGTTGGTGTGTTGCAGCTGCATATGGGCATCAATCAACACGAATCAAGTGAGCAGTGAACCATGCAACAGATTGATTTGTTTGATATGCAGTTGGGGAGTAAATGAAAGATCGATGGTCACACTTGTGTGTGTGATGGTCACACTTGCTTGTGTGATGGACTACATATGGGATTGACCGACGTGAATCAAGTGAGTATGTGTGTATACAACAGATTGCTTCACATGTATGTAGTTGGACAAATAGAGGTCAATGGTACACTTGTGCGTATAGCAAGTGGGCATTCGAGAATGAATGTGCAAACTAGGGTATAGTTTGGAGTCTTGGACTCGGGGGGAGTTTTGTCGTAGGGAATGATACGGATCGAGGAAAAGTTGGAGTTGTGCCAACAGGGCGCAGGTATGGAGTGCAAGTGAAGAGCTGTGAGTATGGAAAGAGGGGGAGATTGTTAGGCAGGCTGCCTAATGTCTTACCAAACATCACCACCAAACTCTTTCACCAACCCCATTCTCCCACCAACCCCATTCCTTACTCCTATAAATACCTCCATATCCCTTCATTCTAATTACACCATAATCTCTCTTCTCTCTCTATAGCTGCTAGATAGTCCGTCTAGTAGAAGAGCCGGTTTTAGCCCGCTTTCAGGAAGTGTCGGGATAGAAGGTCCTCGTGCCTAAACTATTCCTTAGGGTACTTGGGTTTGACTGCAGCCATCGGAGGTGGTCCCGCTGCAGGGGTCTTTCTATCAGGTTGTGTGGCACTGTCCGGGTTGGGAGAGGGAGAGAAGGAAAGGTTGTCGGGAAACAGTGATAGGGGGAGGTTTTGAGATAAACACTTCAGTGAGTTGGGGATATACATAATAGGTATTGTAGGGCTGAATTTTTGTATGAAATTCAAGGGGTCAGATACCCGAATATTGTAATCTCTTTTATCTAGTGTGAAGTTGTTACTCTTGTGGATGTAGGCTGGGCCGAACCACGTTAAATCTCTTGTCTCTTTTACTGTATTATTGGTTTTTTGCTTCATTACTATCACGTATATTTGTGGGATCTAAGCACACATATTTACCAAATCGCTTCCGCACTCGCAGGGAATCGGACAGATTCCTAACAGTATCTAGGAGGAATTACTCGGATTGCTATTAACTTTCCAACAATCTTGAACTTAGCTCATATTATATCTGTTGGGGTTAAAGACCAAGTGCAACGTCAGGTTGCATGCCTGACAGCCCAAATTTTTGCTTATTATGTGTGGAGGGAGAGAAACACCTGTGCCCATAAAGGTGTTTTCTCCAGTGAATCTGCGGATGGGAATCACGGTTGATTTAAGATCTTGACTGGTTTCTTCTTAATGGTTTTCCAAACAAGTTTGTAAAAGACCTTGTATTTTTAGTTGGCTTAGCTTGTAGGAGTAGTTGTTTTATGGTTGTTCTTGGAGCATTGGTGTAAAACTTTTAGTTAAAAAATCTATTTGCCATCTAGGTGGAACATTTTAGAAATTATGTAAAAAAATGTATTCACTACAACCATAAATCCCTTAACGAAAAAATATAACCAAGCATGTTTGTAGGTTATATTTGTTGAATCACAAAAACCTTTTTATATAATTTTAGATGATCATAATAATAAATAACATTATTGGAGTACATATGTTCACCCTTAGCAAAAATTTTACAATTTTTTTTTTGTAACCAATTATTATATCTATTGCCATGGGAGATGCTCTTACCTTCTAACTCGTTAGTTTAGTCGTTAATTTACATTGCTTTGAGCATGCCAACTTTCTTTTTTCAGTCTGCATTCCAAATTGATTATAGATGGTCTGTTGTGGCTTGTCATAAAACTGATTTTTTTTTTTTGCTAAATTGTCATAAAACTTCGTTGTTTCTTAGTTATTAAAGTAACATTTTTATCAATTTAGCAAAAAAAGAAAAACACGATAATGCTACTATTTTAATTGTCTTAGTAATGATGATGATATGGGCTGAAAGTAAGCCCTAGAAACATATTTAATGATACATTAAATAAATTTAAGTTGATCCAGGGTCAAAATCCAGTTACGAGGCCCAAACCCTTATTTATGATAATAAATTCGTAATTAATAAATCAGCCAGTTTCAGACTTCAAGATTGAGTCTTAGAAGGAAACTAAATCATATCAGGAGTAGCCTCCAAGGCATACACCTCTAATACTTATCTTCTTATCAATTGGAAGGTTCTAGAATTGGACCAAGGTAGTAACTTGCCCACCAAGTATCCTAATTCTACCCTAATTTTAAGGTTTTCCCCACCTATATAAGGACCTGTTCCTCCACAAACATAATTACGTTTTTGAGCAGAACTCAATGCGTCAATAACGTTTTAGGCTTAATCCTCAAATAAGGACATACAAGCCTACGTCCTTGGTGTGCCCGGCCTTGCCGCCATAGCCCCGAGGGCATCACCAAGAACTACGTTTTTTGGCTTGATTCTTGATATTTGCAAGATACGTAGGCATCTTGTGAGGACAGATTAAGTCACGAAACACTCGATCAGCCATTAAAGCTCGAAGCTCTTCTCAACCCTAGCATTCAATACGCAATAAATACACCCTACTTTTCGTTCCATAACAGATGATATTCTCTTTTTCTTTAAGGTGAAAAATTGAAAATCAAACTAATTATTATAAAATTTAAAATTTTGAAATTTATTCGCAAGTTGTTATCCAACTAAATTGAATGATTCAACGAATCATGTGGTAGAAATTCGATCTGTTTCAATTTTGTTTCAGAATTTTGATTTCATGGATATAAAAGTAATTAAGTTCTGTTTGAATGGAGTACAAGACTTGATATATCAGTAATCATCCCCATTAGCAAGTCTTTTATTGGGAGAAAATGTTTTAGTAAAATAAAATTTAATACCAATTATAATTGGGCATGTTAATCCAATTTTTCATTGATTTAGATTTTCACACGATAAGAAAGTCGAAATTTCATAATTGTAGATTTATATCTAGCACAAAATTGGGGTTGAAAATTGGGGTTGAATGTCCAAAATGACACTTTCTGAAAAGCTTGCCCTCTACTAGCACTTTCCTAAATCCTAACTCAAATATACACACGTTTTTTTTTAAATAACGTTTTAATACTTTAACTAATAAAATATTATTTTTAAATTATTAAAATATTAAAGTTTATTTTTTACTTTTTTAACTAAAATTTTTAAATTCTATCTATATTCCTTTAGGGGTTCAACAATTAACTTTTGTGATTCAATAATTCTATTTTGGGTTTTAGAATTATTCAGAATGATGAATAAACCCTTAGGGTTTAGGGTTTGGGATTTAGGGTTGTTTACAACCCTAAACCCTAGACCCTAAACCCTAACTTATCCTGATTTGTAAACGCTACGCGTTTAAAAATCAGGCTGCCGGATTCAAAATTTTAAATTTAAAAAATAAATTTTTTATTAAATTTAGGGTTCAACAATTAATTTTGGGGCTCAACGTTTCCATTTTGGGTTTTAGAAATATTCAGAATAACGAACAAAAAATTCAATTTGAAATGACTATTTGATTATAAGTTTTTTAATAGTATTTGAAAATACATATTTACTAAAAAAAAATTCATGGAAAAAAAATATTGTTTCTATTGAAAACGCATCTACAGTGTGTGTTTTGTATGAAAACGCATCTTCAACATGCGTTTTACGTCGAAAATGCTTGTTTTACATGCGTTTTGATCCTGTAAGCATGTTGTACATGCATTTTCGATGTAAAACGCAACTGCAGAATGCGTTTTGCTAAGACGCGCACTGTAGCAGTGTTAGAAAAGTGCTATTGGAGGACACCGTTTTCAGGGAGTGCTATTTTGGACATTTTGATCAAAAATTGTGTCATTTTGACATTTCACCCTTATATAATTTGATCTCGCTTCCATTAACAATAATATTTTTTCAAGGATCCAATAATGATAGTTATAAATTTTTTGAAAATTATATCCTATATATAATTGGCATAAGAAAGTTAAGGTGGTCTGGTCGTCAGGGTTAAAAAGGTAAGTTCAATAAAATTAGAAATGGGCTAGGAGTTGGGCCAGAGTTTTGGTTTTAAAAACGAGCTTAAAATTATGTTACCAACTAACTAATTAATGGTATTTCTATTTTAACAAATAAGTATATAAAAAGGAATGCACTAAAATAACATATGATAAAACAGAAAAAAAATAAAGTTGAAAAACTTAATAACTAAAATTAATACAAAGATATTTTAGACTAAAGTTTAAAATATAATTAAAAATACCTTAGTACAAAAGAGTATTTCAAGAAAACCTAATTATTAAAAAAAGTCATAAAATTATCATTTTAGATTTTACAACAAACATCTTTTTAAAATTTATACGAACAAAGTTAACATAAATCAATAAATTAACATTTTATTATTTTGCAAAAATTCTAGATTCGGTACTAAATATATAATATAATATAATTGGTATAAAGAGGTTCATATGGTAAATTCAAGTTATAGGGAAAAGAGTTATAGTAGCACAAAACTTATAAATCACAAATTCATTCTCCATATATAATAAAATACCATCAGAATTTTAATTCAAAAAATATTTTTTTTAAAACTAGAATGTACATTTAATTACAAAACAATTTTTTTAAGAAAATATATGGTAAAACTAGATATTAAAAAAGTATTAAAAAACATGTCATAATTGGAAATGACACCAAATTAAATTCAACAAAATATAATTTACAAAAAAAACGCTAATTCAAAAAAAAATCTGAATTTATAAAACTAAAATCAACAATAAACTTTAATATAATGCACTTAAAAACCAACACAAAAATATAAAAAATAGTATAAACTTTCTTTTAAAAAGAGTACAAATGCATGTTTGTTAAATTATAATAAGTTCTCACATGTATAAAGTATATTATATATATTCTAATAAATAGAAAAAACATGCCAAAAATATGAAACATTAAAATATATGTTAGGCTAAATCTTAAAATATAATTTAGGAAAAATCGATTACCAAATAAAAGTACATTTAATTACAAAACAAAAAAAAGTCTTTAAAAAATATATAGTAAAGTAAAATATTAAAAAAGTAATAAAAACATGTCATAATTAGAAATGATCCCAAAAATTCAACAAAATATAATCTACAAAAAGAAACGCCAATTAAAAAAATATCTAAATTTAGAAAACTAAAATCAACAATAAACTTTAATATAATGCACTTAAAACAAATATAAACCAAAACAAAAACATAAAAAGATAGTACATATTTTCTTTAAAAAAGTACAATGTGTGTTCACAATTACATAAACACACACATATATAAAGAATAATTAAATCAATATAAACAACTCAAAAAACATGAAATATTAAAATGAGGTTAGGATAAATCTTAAAATATAATTTACAAAAAAATATCGTTTGCCAAATAAAAGTGGTTTAAGAAAAAATTATTTTAATAAAAATCATAAAGATTTTATTTTTAGGTTTGATAACAAATATATTTCTAAAATTTAAATTTAAAAAATGAGCACAAATAAACAAATAAACAAATGCTTACTTTGCAAAAAAAAATTAAAATTAAAAAAAGTGAACACAAATCAATAAATGATCATATTTTAAATAAGAAAGCAATCCAAATATCCACAAAATAAATTTATATTAATATCTAAATATCATACAATATAAAAATCCCTAAGAGCAAAAATATGAACTTAACATGAAATCAAACAAATAAAAAAATTTAATATCACACATATTTCCAAAAAACTTAAAATGCCTTTAAAAACTATAACAAAATATCTAAAATTTTAAGATAACCATTAAATTACATAATCAAAATGATAAAAAAAATAATTGTTAGACGAATATAGTACGTAAGTATATCATATATAATCTAATAAAATAAAAAAATCAAAAATAATTATTAAATACTAAAAAAATATGTTAGCCTAAACTTTGAAATATAAATTATAGAAAAATCATTTATTTACAAGAAAAAAAAATTGTATACTACAAAGCATATAATATATGTATTATTATAATTAAAAGTAAGAACAAATTATTCAAAATACTATAAAACTAATGTTACAAAAACAAAATTATACTACAAAATATTAATAAAACTACACGTGCGATTCACGGGTATAAACTAGTAAATTATTAACACGACAAGGTACTCTAAAATTTTCCCTTTCCCGGGAAAGTAACAATCGTACTTCTTCTCTCCCTAGTTTATGATAAGATTGGCTTTGACCGGAAAGTATTGTATAATCATTTTAATTTGCAGATTTTAACGTTTTCGGACAAAATATTACAAATTTTAATCCTTGGGTTGATTAATAATATCAATTTTAATAATATTTTATCACATAATTAGTAATTATTACATATCCACCTAAAAAAATCCTTTAAATTTTAGGATGAAATCTCTAAAATCCACATTTTCAAACCAGATAACCAAAATACTCATTTATGTGTCAATCCGTCCAAAATACCTAACAACTACGCATGTTGGTGCATAGCCTCGTACACGCATGTCAAATATGCGAATTTTTCATATTTTTTTAAAGAAGCAAGCCATACATTGGTATCTTGTATGTTTTTTTTAAAAAAATTAGAGCACACATTTGTGTCATTCGTACAAGTTTATTTCCAATTTGCATGTGGTTGAAAATTGACTGGGTCTGGACGTGCCGGGCTATGCATTTCACACGATTTTTTATATTTTTTTAAAATGTCATTTAAATTTAGGTAATAAAAAGTCCATACACGATTCATTCGTCATTTTGAATATTTTTAAAACCCAAAATGGAAAAGTTAAACCCTAAAAATTAACCGTTGAACCCCAAAGGGAATACATATAAATTAAAAAAAAATTAGTTGAAAAATTGAATATTTTAATGAGTTCGGCGACCTGATTTTTAAAAAAATCGGGGATCAGCCCCGCTTTTTTAAAAATTAGAATAAATTAGGGTTATAATTAAACAATCCTAAATCTTAAGCCCGTATACAGTTTATTCGTCATTCTGAATATTTCTAAAACTCAAAATGGAAACTTTGAACCCCAAAGATTAACCGTTGAACACCTAAGAGATAAAATTTAAAATTTTTTTATTAAAAAATTGGATATTTCTAAAACCCAAAATGGAACCCGTTGAACCCAAATAATTCCAAAACAGGTTAAAGTCCTACGCATTTGTTATATGCATAGTTTGTATAAGCACCTAGGGGTGAGCAAAATCGAACCGAAATCGAAAAATCGAACCGAAATGTTGAATTTCAGTTTGGTTCGGTTTCTTTTTTTTGAAAGTTCGATTTTTCAGTCTTTTCGGTTCAAACCGAAATAAATTTCGGTTCGGTTCATTTTTTTTTAAAAAATTCGGTTCAAACCGAAATAACCGATATATATATTATTTATATTATCTATATTTTATTTACATTATATATCTATATGTTTATATTATATATATATATGTGCAAGATTTAATTAGTTCAAAATTAAGTTTAAATATTTAAATTGATAGTTTGTGTTTTATTTTATTTTAATTGTTACCTATTTTAATATATTTGCTACTAAAATTTATTTTAAAATTAAAAAATAATAATATTATATATAATTTTTTTAAAATTGGTTCGGTTCGGTTTTTGGTGAAATATTTCGGTTCGATTTGAAATATTTCGATTCGGTTTCTAGTGACAAATTGGTTCAATTCGGTAAAAAATGGATTTCGATTATTCGATTTTTCTAATTCGGTTCGATTTTTAACCGAATCAACCGAATGATCAACCCTAAAACACCAATGACATGCTGAGACCAAACACATCATTTGTCATTTATGTAAGAGGAATGCGCATTCTGTATGTAGGGAGTGTGCATATTAAACTTACGCATTTAGTGAATAGAAAAGACCGTCGTTAATATTTTGGGTAATGGTGAGTTCATAAAAGTAATGTAATTTGGTAATTTTTTTAGATTGCTAAACAAATTAAGATATTCGATCTTTTTAAAAAAAATGTATAATCCAATTTTTAAGGATTTTATATGATTTTAGTTACACGTGGAGATAATGTAAAATCCTGAAAAATTTGTCACTCGAATGAATTTATGAGCTTTAGTATAAATATCATTGTAAAATTTAGAAAATCAACCATTTTATAAAATCCAAAAACATCAAAAAATTATGATTTATTTGATTTCATAAAATCTTAATTGAATATCTACAAATATCTAAGAATAATCCCCATATTAGATATCGTAGGAGTTTAATAACATACTTTTAAAATCCAAATAACACAAGATTTTAATGAATGTTATAACATTCTAATTAGAAGTTTCAAAATCGAAAATCCAAATATATCTTCCCGAAAACCCACAAAAAATCTTACAGATATTTTTCATCTTTCAAATAATCGCATTTCACCAAAAAAAATCCAGTCGGTATATCTTTGACTGACCCCTATTATTCATTATTTTCAGACTATAAATATAAATCCATGCACACACTAAAAAGCATAGACAATTATTACATTTTTTCTCAGAGCTTTGTCTCTCATTCATCTCATACTATAGCAAATAGTTACATAAAAAATATTACATTTCTACGTTAAAAATATGGATTCAAGCATATTTTTTTTAAAAGTTGTTACGTTAATTTTTGTGTTGATTTTTTGCAACCAAGTTTATGGCTCCCGCATTCTGGATGTCAAAAACTATGTCGTTGCCGCACATAGCAAAAATGATATTGATGCTGATGTATGGTTCACCTAATTAAATATCTGTTTCTTTTTTTCTTTTTGATTATATTACAAAAATGATCTGATTTTATAAATGTATCGTTTATATGAAAAAGTGGAGGCAATATATTGGTTATATAGTTACAAAATGTAAACTAAAACTCAGTGCATAACTACTCTACATCATTTTAGTAGTGACGGTAATTACTGTAAATTTTACTATTCGTTACTTTCTCCGTTCCAAATCTTTCATCCTGTTTAATTTTTAATGATCAAATTGACCAAGCAAATATTACATATATATAATATATAATAATAATGATAAAAAGATATCATTAGAAAGTATATCTAATAATCTATTTTTAATATGTATTTTTTAGTTAAATATTAGTTAAATTTTGGTAAATTTGACCACAATCAAAAAGTCAAAAGATTTGGGACTTATTTTTTGAAATATCATGTTTTAGTCTGATCGAGTTACGTTCTTGTTTGAGATCAAGAGAGAAGGTTGTTTAACAAAAATGATTTAAACACAATCTCCATTAATGCTTGCGAGTACAAAATCTTGATTTTAGTTAATTAGTCTTTCGATATAACAGTTAATTTTGTTTATGTTTAATGATTTATCATATCTGGCTCTATATTCAATTAAGATATTTTTCATACATTTTTTTTAAAAAAAAATTGATGTGGTGTTTTTCAACAGTCTTTACTAGATTCATGGAAGGATGCATGTGAGTCAGGTGGAACAGTTTCTGTACCTGAGGGAACATATGTAATTGATCCCGTACAGTTCTCAGGGCCATGCAATGGTCAAGTAACATTTCAGCTTGACGGAACTCTTCAGGCTCCTTCAGGTAAAATTGATGCAGACGACTGGATTAAGTTTTCCGATGTTGATGGATTGGTTATTCGAGGTAGTGGTACATTAGACGGCCAAGGAGAATCAGCATGGCCTCAGCATTGTACAGGATGCCCTCCTCTTACCACCGTAATTTCTCTCACAATTATCTCAATCTTGCATTGTTATATTATTATTTTTGATTAATTCGGCTTATAAATGTGGATCTGTTCTAACAAATTTTTCGGGAAAGCGAGAATCAAATCTTGTTATATTTTATTTGATTACTTAGAATTTCACTGAGTACGTAAATTTTTTAATTTTACAGTCACTGACACTATCATCGGTTAACAATGGCCACATTCAAGATATCACATCTCTTAATAGCAAAGGCTTTCATATCAAAGTAATTAATGGCGGAGGTACAACAATCGAACATGTGACCATAACAGCACCTGGCGATAGCCCAAATACCGACGGCATCCATACGAGTCGCACGAGTAACATCAACATCTTAGACTCGAATATTGGGACAGGGGACGATTGCATTTCTATGGGTGCAGGTAGTCAAAACATAAATATTACCGGAATTACTTGTGGTCCTGGACATGGTATCAGTATCGGAAGCATTGGAAAGAACACAGATGACTCAAGTGTAAGTGGAGTACATGTTAGTGGTTGCACTTTGAGTAACACACAAAATGGTGTTCGGATAAAAACATATACTTCTGATTGTGCTGCAACTGTTTCCGATATCACATTTCAAGACATCACCGTGGATGAATCCCACAATCCAATAATCATCGATCAAAACTATTGTGGCGGGCATCAAACATGCAGTGTATGTCTTGTACACATAATTACTACATACTTATTGTACACCTTTTTCATGTTATTGACAAATTTATCGACTACTATATGTCTTACAGGGGAACTCGCATGTAAAAGTGAGTGATGTTAAGTTTATAGGTGTACAAGGAACTTCGGCTACACCGGTTGCAGTAAAACTCCAATGCAGTTCTGAAGTGCCATGCGAAGGAATTGAACTGGATGATATAAACATAAGTTTAGGCAGCGGTGGAGATGCAACTTCTTCATGCTCCAATGCTAATGTAACATACAGCGGACCACAGAATCCTCCCCCTTGTTCCAACTCATTGCATCCTCATCATTTGTAATTCTAATTCAGATCTTGTGTGATTATTGAAATTTATGAATATGAGAGATAACTGATTTTTTTTTATATTTATAGATTTAATATTATTTCCAAGATCCTCTGCAATATTTATAAAGACTATTATTTACTTGAACATGCAATATTTATAGAGACTATTTTTTACTTGAACACTCAAATTTATCCGTGAACACCAAAATATTAGACATGTTGCTATATTTTAGTTACAATACCTTAGTTAAGGTTATTTATCTAAAATAATATACGAAAAGAAAAGATAAAGAGTAATGTAATATCAAAAAAATTGATAAAATATCATCATATAATTTTGTAATCATAAGCCTTAGCCAAGCAATCTGATATGCAACATTGTTTTATAAAAGTGGTGGTATTGTTAGTAAAAAAAGTGGTGGTATTTTTGTAAATTTATAAATTGTTATGAAATTATTTATCAAAAGGTATTGACATAATGTATTTTATTTTTAGGTTTTAAATGATTTTTCTTTTAATTTTGAAAATTCAGGTTATTTAATTTGGATTTGAATTATTTTTCAAAATTTCTTTATATTCAATCGGGATTTTAAAAAAAAAAGATCATGGATATTTAGTCAACATTTTAAATTATCTTCTAAATTTGACGTCATTTCATTCTCGGTTTTATATAATCTTTTAAAATTTTATAGCATTGAAAAATAATAAATTTGTTTGTATTTTATGATTTTTTTGATTAGTTGTCTAATTTTTTTTTTGTATTTTTTAAAATCCAGTGAGTGTATAAAATTTTGAAGAATTATTTAAGAATTCTACTTAAATTTTGCTTAGAAATTAAATCATGATAATTTTTGATTTCATCAAGTATTACTAATTTGTTAACATACTAGTTACTATATTTTTATGCAAGTTAACTAATTACAATATGTTTATTTACCTTAAAACTCCTCCAATTTGAATCCATGCAATTTGGTGTGATCGGTTCCGGCTTCTTAAGAAGATGATTGTAGCATTTAAGAATATTATGAAGAACGCAATTAAAGTGACGTGATACAGTTTCTGCACTTCTTCTAAAGAAAACTTGAATTGTTCTATTTTTTTTATTATGTGCAAGTATGTAAAGAAACAAAGCGACCATTTCACCCGTATCCATATTTCGATTACCTTTTAACCCTCCAATATCCCTAAGCATCCCGCACAAATTATCAAAGCAATTTCTGTCCATTCTAAAATTGTCTATACATACTTGGTCACTAACTTGAATAATAGATTTGATGTTCAAAAACCTCGCTTGAAGTCTTTCATCAATAGAATCGTCAAAAAGAAAGTTTATTGGTCTAGGTATTTTAACATATAACTGAACAAAATTATGCAGAATTTCAATCAAAATCTCCATAATCTTTTTAACCATCTCATTGCGTATCGTAACACACGTTGCAATAATTTGTTTCTTCTTAGATAATGGCATTTGGGCCATTTCTGTAGATCAATCACAAGGAAACTACAGTATAAGAAAATAGAATCAAAGTGTAAAATTCAACTACAATTAATGGATGTTTGTACTATATTCAAGAAACATCAAATAAAACATAAAAAACATACTACAGCAGATAACTGATGATATATAAATAAAAAGACAATTGCAAACTGATATAATATCATCATATTAGCAACCATTATCAATCTTATTGAGGACCATGATATAGGTGAATAACTTGGAGATTGGTGACTATCCTCCAAACCCTCGATTCAGCTGTGTTGCAGATAAATTAAAGAAAAGATGACTATGGGAGAGGAAGATATAAGGATAATTAGTGGACAAATTGGCGACAATGGATACAATAGTTTAGCGCCCAATTTTATCAGGAGTAATTGGATCGATAATCAACCGCGGAATTTGGAATGACTACGCTTAAGGTAGGGAAGTGAGTTACCGTGTTTTGGGGGAACTTGAAATACACGGGTATTAGAAAAAACGGTGTTTAATTTAATATTTATTCAACCAAACACAATTTTTATTTTATTTCCAAGGAAGTCATACTTACGTAACCGGGTTACAACGAAACAAACAAGGCCTTGGATATTGATGTTACGAAAGTAAAAAAAAAAACCAAAAACACGCTAATAAGCACAATTATTGGATCTGCTTTTAGTTTAAAACTAAATCGCACGTTTGTTAGAACAGGCCCATATAACTAGGTTCTTAAACTTTTGAAAGGCGAGACTAGAAAAATTAAAATTGAATAGGCCTGATTCCTTATGGACTTGACAAGGAAAGTCCCAGATTTAAACTTGTGGTCCAGAGGGCTAAATTTACCAAAACGGTATTACAAAAATTATAATGTCATGCCAATCACGCAAAATAGGCAATAATCAGTAATATTTTAGATTACTTTTTTTAACAATAAATGCTTATAAGTTTATAAATGAGTTTCTATCCTAACAATTTTTGGGATGAGCAATGATCGGTGTGAAGGGTCAAAATGGCACAAATTTTGATCAAAATGCCCAAAATGGCAGTCCCTGAAAACACTACCCTCCACTGGCACATCCTTCACGCAGATGGACGTGAACCTGCGTTATCCAAAATGCAAGTAGCACTTGCGTTTCCTTATTTTTTATGCACAAACAATTGGTGGCAGGCCCATGAACGCAACTATTGCTAGCGTTGTAGTACATGACGCACGCAAGTACTGATTGTGTTTTGCTGAAAACACAAGTTCTGTTTATGTTTTTTTTTCTTACACAAAAGCCTACTTTAAAGTGTCACCTATTTTTTTATTTTTTGGTAAATATGTATTTACAAACAATATTAAAAAATTTATAGTTGAAACCCCA
Organism: Kitagawia praeruptora; assembly: GCA_037693485.1. Classification (NCBI taxonomy): domain Eukaryota; kingdom Viridiplantae; phylum Streptophyta; class Magnoliopsida; order Apiales; family Apiaceae; genus Kitagawia; species Kitagawia praeruptora. Next base: position 51,789,316 of record CM075344.1, on the reverse strand, counting down.
AGACAATACAGATAAAATTTAAAAAATTTAAACAAAAAAATTGAATATTTCTAAATTATCATTCGGAATATTTATAAAATTGAAAATGAAAATTTTGGACCTCAAATGTTAACTTTTGAACTCCTAAAGAAATACGAATAAGATATATTTTGGACATTGAAAACGCTTTTTGCATATGCGTTACAGTAAAAACGCAATTAATATATGCATTCAATGTTTTTTTTTGATGAATAAAAAAATAGGGGAAAAAAAGGAAAAGAGAAACGCATGTGTTGAATTGGTTAAAGGCAGAAAAGCAAGGTATATTTACGTTATGCTCAACGCATCTTGCGTCATATACCTTAATCACTTTGTCTATCCAACCTTGCTCTAATATTTTAGATTACTTGAGAAAATGTCTTTTTTCTTGCTTTTCGTAAGACAAAAACAATCTTGTCAGTATATATTTCTGAATTGTTTAATTATCTGATACCTGATCCCGAGTCAGAAATCAATTACTCCCTCCGTCTTGTAATATATTGCTCGTTTAAAATGTCGGGACTATTTATAATATGAGACAAATTACTAATTTACATCTAATTTATAAGACCAAATATAGTCATGAGTGATATTGTTGGATTCGTATTTATGAATACTTTAATACATTGAAGTTTTTATATTTTATACTAATACGAAATTTAAGATATTAACGATCAAAAGTGTACGTTGGCAAACGTATTCACTCAAAACATGAAACTTATTTAGAAACGGAGGGAGTACTATTTTTCAACCACCACTTGATTTTCACTTAGAGCTGTAAACGAACAGAGCTTTTAATGAATAGCTCGAGCTCGGCTCGATAAAAGCTCGGTTCGGCTCGAGCTCGAACAAGATTTTTGTTCGTTAAGCTCGGCTCGATAAGAGCTCGGTTCGCTTCGGCTCAAGATCGGCTCGGCTCGTTGGCTCGTTAAAGCTCGAAAAAAATCAAAATTTTTACTTTTTATTTTTTGGGAAATTCTCGTTGGTGCCCTTCTGGAATTGGTTTTTCAGATGGTGTCATTTCGTGTTTTAGACTTACGACTGACACCTTTAAAATAATTAATTAACTTAATTATGCCCTTTTGTTAATCAAAACGTTAAGAAACGTTAACAAATTTCAACATTTATTCCATAATAAAATTTTATGTCATGTCATATAAATCACAAATTAAAAAAAGTTAAATGTGGAATTATGTTATTTTATGGTCAGAAAATGAAAATGACTGAGCACATATTTTAGATTAACGGTATGTTAACTTATTACAGATTAATGTTTAATATTTTTCAATTTGTGGTACATTAATAATTATAAATTAGTATTTAATTTTTTTAACTAGTAATACATTAAAAACTTATAGATCATCATTTATTTTTATAGTTTTTTAACGTTTCTTAAAGTTTTGATTAACAGAATGGCATAATTAGGGTAATCAGTTACTTTAGGGGTGCCAGTCGTAAGTCCAAAACACGAAATGACACCATCTGGAAAAGCCAATTCCAGAAGGGTACCAACGAGAATTTCCCTTATTTTTTTATCTCTAGTCAAATTAATTTTTATTTTTTTGAAAATTTGAGAATATAACTAAATTAGATATATCTTGACATCCATATGGTTGGATCGTCGAGAAATATTTTTTAAAAAATAGAAACAACAATTCGTGACAAAGCACTAGTTACTAGTACTAATTAAATTAGTAGTGATCTACTAAGATCTCCAACCAAATTAATTTTTTATTTTTTGAAAATTTAGGAATATCACTAAATTAGATATATCTTGACATCCGTATGGTTGGATCGTCGAAAATATTTTTTAAAAAATAGAAACAACAATTCGTGACAAAGCACTAGTTACTAGTACTAGTTAAATTAGTAGTGATCTACTAAGATCTCCAACCAAATTAATTTTTTATTTTTTAAAAATTTGGGAATATCACCAAATTAAATATATCTTGACATCCGTAAGGTTGGATCGTCGAAAAATATTTTTTAAAAAATAGAAACAACAATCCGTGACAAAGCACTAGTTACTAGTACTACTTAGAATAGTAGTGATCTACTAAGATTTCCAACCAAATTAATTATTCGCGAACAGCTCGAGCTCGGATCGAGCTCGGCTCGGCTCGAGCCTGTTCGTGAACAACTCGAGTTCGGCTCGGTTCGGTCAAAGCTCGGCTCGGTTCGTTAAGAAATCAGCTTGGTTCGTTAAGATCAAAGCTCGGCTCGGTTCGTTAAAGTCAAAGCTCGGCTCGTTTTAGTCAAAACTCGACTCGACTCGGTTCATGAATAGCCCTATTTTCACTACTAAAGTTTCACCTGCTTCATGGTTTAATATGTAAACTTTTAGTTTCATTTAATCTACTGAGCAACAATCTGACATAATAATCTTTGTTATGCCCGAATTTGGCATAAGTTCTAAACAGGCCTAATGGGCTGGAATATCAGCACATCTCACATAATGGGCCAAAGAATTTGATATGGGTTATTAAAGTTCGCCATCATGAGAGGATTCATCATATTATTTTTGTACATCAGGATCGCCAGCGAGCCCTAGTGGCGGGATCGCAGATCGCGAGGTCCAGCGTGGCCTAGTATGTTACTATGAAAGCTTATGGACAGACCCAGCGAGGTCGCATAAGTAGGTTATCTCCATACAGCGAGGATCGCCTCGCATGGCCAGACTCAGCGAGGTCGCATGCGAGGCCATTTAGTCAGTACCGCCATTAAAGATGGTTATGTCAGCTGCGGGTTCCCCTTTATGGGTCATGAACAGAATAAATGGGTAGAAAAATAACCCAAGGAGATGACTAGTGGATTTGGGCCTAGTCGAGCCCATAGAAACCCTAGCCCATCTAAATAACTTCTTCTCTAAGAGAACTACGTATGGCTTGATCCCTATAAATAGGGTACGTAGGCATCTTGTAAAGGATGAGAAACAGTTCACCACTGATTATCAATATACAAGAGCAGCCACATCAATACATACAAACCCTAATCCCAATTCTTCTTATAGTAAAATATCCGTATTTTGCTCCGCAAATCCAACAAACCTCCAAATATTGTTATACAATATTCTCCCTATAACATTTGGCGCTAGAAGGAGGGGATCTCTAGTCATTGATTGGGAGAACGATGACTAAATCTCACAAGAAGAGGAACGGAGAGGGGGAGACCCCGGGGTCACATAGGAGGAATAAAGATGACCCCCGTAAGAAGAACCCATCAGAGAGCGAAGTGCACAGAGAAGGAATCGAGGGAGAGTTCGAGGACGAATTTGAAAAGGAGCAGACCCCCCCTGTTGTCCAACAGACAGCCTTGCCTGGCGACGTCATGTCTTTCTTGAAAGGACTTGGCGATCAAATGATTGAGGTGAGGGCTTCGGTGGCCAAGATGGAGAAGCGACATAATTCAAGAGGCTTCAAGAGGAATACGAGGACAGGGGATCGAACTCATCAACCAGAAAGCAGCAAGGGTCCCACCAAAAATCTAGTTGGGGACTTTGATGACGTAGTAACAGATCGAACGAACCCTGATTGGGAGGAGGAAGTAGCTACGATTGATAAAGAGGGATCGAAAGCGAAGCCCGCCTCGTCAGAAGGACGGTCCGTTAGTGTCTTTGACCGTGTTGGAAAGAAACTCAGTGAGCACGATCTTCGTCTCAAGTTGGAAAAACTCAAAACTAACAGAGATGGAGGACCCAAGGATAAGAGTAAGGGCTCTCATCAACCCGAATCTCCTCGAAAAGATCGTGAGCGGTCATATCGTCGCAATGACAGACCCCCCCTCTCCTCGCAGAGAGCGTGAGCGGTCCCATCATCGCGAGGACAGACCCCCTTTCAATCGAGAGCGGGAGCGATCCCAACATCGCGAAGAAGACCCTAAGAACAAGGATCGCAGGAATGACCAGGAAGAATCTAGTGCTCCAAAAAAGACTCAATCTCATCATGCAAGCACTGGAGGAAAAAAGGATGGAGACAAAGAGGCGAGAATTGGGGATTACAAGTTAGAAGATTTAAAAAAGGCATTGGATGCAATGAATGGCGAGAAGGGGATCTTCGGCAATATGGGTTCCTCTTCGCCTTTCACTCATGAAATTCGTACAGCCCCTCTACCCGTAGTGTTCCGTGGTCATCACTCTGACATGACCTATAATGGGGAGACGGACCCAGCTGAGTTCGTTATTCGCTTCAATAATGAGATGGATGTATACCAGGTGTCGTTGTTAGCGAGGTGTAGGCTGTTTGCGGCCTCGTTAAGAGGGAGTGCCCAACAATGGTTTTCAAAGCTAGGGTCCCTAGTTGTCATTGACTCCTGGGAACAGCTCGTGGATATCTTCATTAAACAATTCCAATCTTCGATGCTCTATGCACCTCCTGTGTCCACGCTGGCAAATATAAAACAGAAAGAAGGAGAGACTCTGCATGATTATTTCAAAAGGTTCAATGCTGAAGTGCCCCGGGTTCGAGGTGCAAATGACGAGGCCGTAAAAAATTTTCTTATCGCAGGGGTAAGGGAAGGAACCAAATTCTGGGAGAAATTACAGGAGCAAACCCCTGTTACACTTTCGGAGTTGCATCGGGTCGCTGAGCCTTTTAAGCGAGTTGAGAAATCATTGGCAGATCTTAAGAAGAATGTTGGGACCAGTAGCAATGGAAGTAAGGGCAAAGGAGTAAAAAGAAAGGATTCTCGAAGCCCCAGGCGAAGACAGGATCGTAGCCCGAGCCCAAAGAGAAGGGATCGCGATTCCTCAAGACGATCCCCACCTCGTGCTCGTCCGGCTAGAGACGAGGACAAGTTTGTTCCCTTAGTGGCTTCAGTTGATCATATCTATGCTGTCAACGCTAATAAAGGGATGTTCACGAAACCCCGTGCTATGGGTCCACAAGGAACATGGAACACAGCAAAATATTGTGATTTTCATGAGCAGAAGGGGCATGATACAGCAAACTGTTGGCAACTCAAAGAACAAATTGATCGTTTGATTCGTGAAGGGAAGTTAACAGAATGGGCGGTCCGCGAAGTAAAAAAGCATCAAGAGAGCTCAGGAAAGTCAGGAATAGGATATCATGCTGTACCTCATGAGGGCCAAAACACAGAGCCTCGCAAGGAAAGAGAAGAGCGAGGCAATAGCATCCATGTGATCATTGGTGGGCCACATATTGGAGGAGATAGCAACAAGGCAAGGGAAAGATATGCTCGCGAGGCCAGGGAGCGACCCTTAACCAATGTGCATCATCTGCAAGAGCGACCCCCAAAGCTTTTTAGGGGGGAAGATACAAATATCATGTTCACTGAAGAGGATGCGAAGTGGGTACATCATCCTCATTCTGATGCTCTAGTGGTTCGAGTTCGCATTGGCTCACAGAATATCTACAGGGTACTAGTGGATAATGGAAGTGCTGTGAATGTTTTGATGTATGATGTCTACAAAAAAATGGGGTTTGTAGACAAAGATTTAATTCCAACAGTAGGCCACCTCTATGGATTCACTGGAGCGTCTGTTAGTGTTAAAGGGCTAATCAGGCTCCCCATCACCTTGGGGGACGAGCCCTGCATCACTACGCAGGTCGCTGATTTCATGGTCGTGGACCAACCATCTGCTTACAATGCTATTGTGGGACGTCCCATCCTGAAAGAAATGAGGGTGGTGACTTCTATCTACCACCTCTCAATGAAATTTCCCACTCCGTATGGTGTGGGTTGTGTTAGAGGAATTCAGCACGAGTCACGAGAGTGCTATAATCAGGCCCTGAAGTCAGCAGAAAAGGGAAGAAGTTCTATGGATGTCGAGGCCTCGCAACCTTCAAACGGTTGTAACATAATTTCTATCGAGGAGTTGCCTGAGGATTACTTTGACAGCTTAGGTATACAAGTAGAACCAGTACCAGGGGTAATTATGATGGAGGCCTCGCAACCTGTGTTGATTCTACAGGAAGGAATTGTTGAAGAAGCTAGCGATGAAGAGGAAAGTCCTGAGCAGGCCGCTGTGCGAGCCCGAAAGGGGAAATGGGTTCGCAAGGAAACATCAACATTGGTAGACCTCCCTAATGGTATCACAAGAGAAACAACAATTGTGAATGAGTATGGACATGTTGGAGCGACCCCTGACTCGGGGGCAGGAGGTATGAGGCAAGAGGAAGCAGAATCTAGTCGAGCTCGAGACGTTGAAATTGACCTGGACCCTCGCATCCCTGAGCATGTGGAGCGAGCCGGGGCCGCAGAGGATACCATATCTGTTCTTGTTGATGCTAAGGATTCTACGAAGGTTTTAAAAATCGGATCGCAGTTGAATCTCGATCTTAGGGGAAGGCTCGTGGAGTTTCTTAAAGCTAATTTAGACATATTTGCATGGTCTCATGAAGATATGGTAGGAATCGATCCCAATGTGATGTGTCATAGACTTAATCTTGATCCAAGTAAGAAGGGAGTGCGGCAGAAAAGAAGACCAATAAGTGGAGAGCGAGCCGAGGCTCTAAAAGAAGAAGTTGACAGATTACTCGAGGTCGGGCTCGTTAGGGAATCATTTTACCCTGACTGGCTCGCAAACCCTGTTCTGGTCAAGAAGCCAAATGGCAAGTGGAGGACATGTGTCGACTTTACTGATCTGAATAAGCATTGCCCGAAGGATAGTTTCCCTCTTCCAAGAATTGATCAACTGGTAGATGCAACAGCGGGCCACGCACTCTTAAGTTTCATGGATGCCTACTCCGGGTACAATCAGATACCCATGTATGGCCCCGACCAGGAGCACACTTCGTTTATCACAGACAGAGGTCTTTATTGCTATATTGGGATGCCCTTTGGTCTCCTCAATGCAGGTGCTACTTATCAGCGGCTCGTTAACATGATGTTTGAGAAACAAATTGGAAAGACAATGGAGGTTTATGTAGATGACATGCTTGTGAAGTCCAAGGAGGCTGGGGATCATATAGCCCATCTCGCAGAAATGTTTGATATATTGAGGAAATTCAGAATGAAACTCAACCCCCAGAAATGTGTCTTTGGGGTCGAATCTGGAAAGTTTTTGGGGTTCATTGTTAACCATAGAGGCATTGAGGCTAATCCAGCTAAAATAAAGGCATTAGTGGAAATGAGGTCGCCAAGAAGTGTCAAGGAGGTACAAAGTCTAACTGGAAGGATCGCGGCACTTAATCGGTTCGTTTCTAAGTCATCCGATAAGTGCCATGAGTTCTTCAAAGCGATCAAGAAGGTGGGAAAAAATTTTGAATGGACCCCTGAATGCGAGGAAGCTTTTCAAATGATAAAAGAGCATTTGGGCTCGCCTCCACTACTTTCTAAGCCCAATGAAGGTGAGGTTCTTATTGTATACTTGGCAGTTTCAGAATACGCCATCAGTGCTGTCCTCGTTCGCGAGGAGGAAAAGCTTCAGCTTCCCGTGTACTATGTCAGTAAGAGACTGCAAGATGCCGAGACTTGCTACACCAACATGGAGAAGCTCGCCTATGCTTTAGTTTTGGCTTCGCGAAAACTGAGGCCATATTTTCAGGCTCATAGTATCCAAGTTCGCACTGCGTATCCACTCAGGCAAGTAATGCATAAACCCGAGGCTTCGGGTAGACTTTTAAAGTGGACCATAGAGCTGAGTCAATTTGACATTGAGTACAAGCCTCGAGGTGCAATAAAGGGGCAAGCTTTGGCAGATTTCATATTGGAGTTTCCTTCCCAATCAGAGGAAGATGCCTGGGCTCTCATAGCGATCCCAGAAGTGGTTGACCCCAAACTCAAAAATGAAAATTCAGCCTCGTGGTGGGAATTGTATGTTGATGGGGCCTCTAACAAAGAAGGGGCCGGAGCTGGGATCGAGCTTGTTACACCTGAGGGTCGCAAGTTGAGTAGTGCTGTTCACTTCGCCTTCGAAGCTTCTAATAACGCAGCAGAATACGAGGCTCTCATAATCGGCCTCAAGCTCGCAATAGAAATGAAAGTAGAGAACCTCAATGCATATAGCGATTCTATGTTAGTCACGGGTCATGTTGGATGTGGATGGCAAGCCAGGGGACCCCAGATCGAGCTATATTTAAGATGTGTGCAAAGGCTTATGAAGTCATTCAAGCAAGTAAAGGTGGAGTTTATCAGGAGGGCAAAAAATCAGGGAGCAGATGCCCTCGCAAAAATGGGTTCGCGGCGCGAGGCTACTTTACTTGGGATTATCCCCTTGGAAATTCAAAGTAAACCTAGTGTTCCAGAAGAATTTGTTACGGAACTAGCGAGCCAGGAGTCAACATGGATGGCCCCTATTTGGGGGTATGTAAAGAATGAGATGCTGCCTCAGGATAAAAAAGAAGCGAGGAGGGTCAAATATCAGGCGGCTCGCTATGTTATTTATGACGAGGTCTTGTATCGAAGAGGGTTCAACACTCCACTTTTGAGGTGTGTCGATGGTGAAGAATGTAACTATATTTTGAGAGAGGTCCATGAAGGAATATGTGGTAATCACTCGGGGGGTAGTTCCCTAGCCCAGAAAATTTTACGACAAGGATATTTTTGGCCCACATTGAAAAGGGATGCTTTTGAGTTCGCTAGGCGATGTGACAAGTGTCAAAGATATGCAAATTTCAGTAATGCCCCAGTAGCTCATCTCACCTCGTTGATGAGCCCTTGGCCCTTTGCTATGTGGGGAATAGATCTCATTGGTGAACTCCCTAAAGCTAAGGGAGGAGTAAAATATGCAGTCGTGGCTGTGGATTATTTCACTAAGTGGGCCGAGGCCGAGCCTCTTGCTACCATCACAGCTAAAAAATTGAAGGACTTCGTTTACAGAGCAATTGTTTGTCGCTATGGGATTCCATATCAGCTCATTTCAGATAATGGGAAGCAATTTGATAGCAAGGAGATGAAAGAATTTTGTGAGAGTTTGGGAATCAAGAAAAGTTTCTCTGCTGTGAGTCACCCTCAGACAAATGGACAAACCGAGGCCATCAACAAAATCATCAAGCATACCCTAAAAGCTAGGTTGGAGGAAAGCAAGGGTAATTGGCCCGAGGAGCTACCAAAAGTCTTGTGGTCATACAACACGACCCCAAGGTCTACCACGGGTGAAACTCCATTTTCTTTGACATATGGGTGCGAGGCTATGGTGCCCGTGGAAGTAGGGTCAGGCTCGTTCAGAAGGGAACATTACGACCCCAAGACAAACGAGGTCAATCACAGGCTCTACTTAGACATGATTCAAGAGTCAAGAGAAGAGGCTCAGTTAAGGTTCGCGGCTTATCAAAGGCGAGCCGCAAGGTATTATAATGGAAAGGTTCGCGTGCCACATCTTCGCGTGGGGGACTTGGTGCTTAGGAGGGTGATGCCTAACACTAAGGTCTCGTCTCATGGGGTCTTTGGAGCCAATTGGGAAGGGCCCTATAAAGTTTATGGTGTCATTAATGAAGGGACTTATTATCTAACTGATATGGATGATAAGGTCATGCCACGAGCCTGGAATGCAGAACATTTGAGAAAATACTATCAGTAGAAGCTTCGCTCCTGGTGGTCTTCATCTACTATTTAGCATGAATAAATTCATACAAAGTACTCGGGGGGTAGTGATCATATAGACACCTCCTCGTTATGATGTAATGAAATTTGGGCTTTGTCCCTAGTTGGGCTTTGTCCCTAGTATTTCTATTTATGAAATTTGTTCTTCAAAAAAGTTGTGCAATTTTATTCTTTTGTCAGTGTTAAAAATTTTCAGGACTAGGCCAGCACAGCGCATGCGAGGCCGAACACCCCTCAGGTCAACGAGGTCACGAGTGTGCACTTACTGCGACCTGAGGGAATGTCTTCAAAGTTTAGTTAAAAAGTATCTCCTCAAAGAAGTTCAAAGTTTAAAAGAAAAGTCAAGGTGCGACCTCAATCTCCGGATCGTGTCTGCGACCTCACAAGGAAGGGATCGCAAGTTTTGATCCTAAGGAGACAAGGTCCACCTTGAAGTTTTTTGAAGAGAAAATGCTACAAATTTTACTATGAAAGCTTCGAGGATGCGAGGCCAATATTTCAGAAACATAAAGAAAGCAAGCTATCTATAAAGCAAGTACAAGACATGAAGAAATGAAGACAGTTAATGTAAATCGATAACAGTTGGCAAAGCAGTTACAGGGTTGCTACGTGAGCTCAATATACTCCAAAAAGTTATCAACAAAATATTACAATTTGCGAGACATTCAAAGGGTGTCCGCATCCCCAGTTCGAAATGTTGGAATAAAACAGATTACATCGCAGCCTCCTTGGGTTTTTCTTGGTTGGTAACATTGGCCTTAGCAGCTTCGCTGTCGATCTTGGCATCTTCCTCATCTATCTCCTTGCGGAGGTCAGCTGCGTACTCAGCATTGCCAGGACCAAGCTGGGACCAATCGAAGTTGGGAATTTTTCTGATGAAGCTTTTCATAAAGTCAGCTTGGGCGGCCACTTCGATGTCTTCTCTGTTAGTCTGAGCAGCAGCGACCTCCTCCTTCAGCTTCGCGAGCTCCTCCATATGAGTCTTCTTCAGCTCCTCCTCATGTTGCTCCGCCTCGTTCAAACCCTTATGGAGGGCTGCTTTTTCATCATTGATTTTCTTGAGTTCGGAGCGAAGGGATGCTGTTTCAGTTTGTAGCACTCGCTGGTAATTCTCAGCCATCAGCTTCTTCTCCTCCTCAGCCTTAACCTTCAAGGACTTCAACTCCTTCTCCAATCTATCATTGGCGAAGACAACCTGCTTAAGCTCTCGAAGATGCGAGGCTTGGCGAATGAAGCCCTCAGCCAGGCATTTGGAGACTGCCTCAGAATTCTCAATTAACTCGGCTCCCACCCACTCAGTGCACTCTGCTTCAGTAGCATGAGTATACCCATGCTTTGCATATAAATGATGCACTGGCGTCGTATCCGCAGGCTTTGAGACTTGGGGCAGGGGACCGGTTTTGTGTCTTTTGGAGACATGGTCTTCGGGGTTAGCTTTGGTCTTTGAAGGTTGAGGAGCGACCTTAGCAGTTGCTGATGGAGGAGGGAGATCGTTTGTCTTTTTTGGTGGAGAGGCCGTTGAAGGCTTGGTAGGGATCTCCTTATTCCTTGTGCAAAAGGGAGGCCTGCGATTGCCTTTGCCTGACATATCTACAAAAAGGAGAGAAAAAGCAGTTAAAAATAATTATCAAGAAAAGAAAAAATGCGAGGACAATGGAAGACAATTAATATGAAGAAATTATTGAACTACAGTATAAAGTATTCTTACTCTCTTCTACTGCCATTTTAGAGGACGAGGCTTCCTCTCGCACTTTCCTCTTTTGCGAGGCCTTCCTCGCACTTAAAGGCCCCGCCTCAGAAGGAAGCAGAATCCCGTCTTTAAAAAATCCGCATTCAATCAGATTTTCTAAGGAAAGGAGGGTTCGCACATTCCTGTCCTCGCGAGGCATCTTCAATACATCGTCAGCTCGGGTTTTCTCTTCACCCTTCAAGACGGTTCGCACTTGACCGATTGGAAGATGGTTAAAGGATGTTTTTATTCTGGGCACCTCGTGGATATAAAAGTAAGGTCCCTTCCATGAGCCCGCGTTGCTTGGGGCACTATGGTATAAGTCTTTCTTATTAAATTCTGGCCAGACTGAGAAATATACATAGCCAAAGTCAGATGGCCCGCATCTCTTCAATTGCAAGAAGTATCCCATAGTCCTCGCATCGAGTGGGGGATATCCCAACTTGTGATAAATAATGTAGAGGGCTATCATGGCTCTATACCCATTGGGATTGATTTGGATAGGAGCAAGGTGGTAGGTCTCGCACACGTCTCTAATGAACGGATGAAGAGGTGAAGAAACGCCTATTTTCATCATGGCAGACGATAATACCATGCGAGGCACTCTTCCTCCGTTTTCGGTGTGGTTGAAGCGGTAGCATCGCATTGAGGCTGTGGGTAGAATGACCTTGCCTTCCGGTCTATACGTGTCGACTGCCTTTCTTAAAGATTCAGCATCGAGAGAGGTGGATAAGTCTCTGCAGCCTAGAGTGCGAGGCTGACCTGGTTTCACCTTCGAGCCCTCCTCAATATTTTCAGGGCGAGGTCCTCCCACATAAACAGTGCCTTCCAGTTCAGGTTGAGGGGTCGGAATGTAAGGTTGAGGGGAAGCTTCAGGAATATAGCTGTAATCTTCAAAGTTAACCACTCTAGCCACTTCGTCTAGACCGCCATCATCCGAGCTAGGCTCTTCATAATCCGAGTCATCAGAGTTCGCCTCGTTGTCACCTCCACCCTCGATCTCGTAGTAAGCGTGGCCGAGGGAGTCTATTGATGAGGTGCTGGTCAATACTATGGGACTTATGTTGAGGAGATTCTTGTTGAGAGGAGAAAGGGGTTTGGGGAAGTTGGAAAAGAATTTCTGTCCTCTCCTTAGCAGTTTGTCGACCTCGCCTTGGACAGTAGAGGGAGGAACGGTTAGAGATGCTGGGTTTATTGAGCTTGAGGGAAGATCGATGGAGCGGCTCTGCGAGGTGGAAGGTCGTCGTGATCTCCATGTTGTTAAAGGGGTCTCTCGGGTAAACTCCTCTTGGGACCATTGAGGATCCATGTATAGCTTGAATGACTGGGTGCTTGCACTTGTAGCCTTAGCAATGTTTGCGGCCGCTCGCTCGCTGATGGAAATGTGAGGGAGAGGTGAAGGAGTCCTTGAGCTATCGCTAGACATCTGAAAAGATGGTGGAATATTAGTGTGTGCGCTTACAGAATATCAAAGAAGAAAAAGAAGAAGAAATGTTTAAAGAAAAGGCTCTAAGTGTTCCTACTTCGTATATAAAGAATAAGGGGGGTCGCACTCTTTGGTCTAGCGAAGTTGGGCTCGCAGTGTAAAATTGAGTATGTGGGGTCGCAGTTAGTAAGGCTCGCATCGCATATAATTTTCAGCAAATATTTACAAGATTATGAGCTACACATGCATTCAAATGAAGAACAAGAGAGAGAAACTTACTTTTTGATGAAGAATGATTGAAGATCTTGAGAAAGGATGGCCTCGTTCTTGATTGATAGCGAGCTGGGTCTCTGTTTGATCCGGGAGCAAATTGGCAGCACTTCGGTATGTTGTTAATAAGGAAGGTGACAAATGATTTGAAACTTGAGGTTTATATAGTAGGGAGGAGAGAGACGAACAAACTACACGTGTCATCATCTCAGCAGGTGTGACCAGATCTAGAGACGCGCCAGCTGTTAGCATTTATTCAAAATCATTGGGCCTACGATGAGAGCCCATAAAGGAGTAATTGATAATGGGCCTTGGCCTCGCATTCAATTTTCTGGGAGACATTCTCTGAGTCCACATCGCATTTCTAATGGCAATATGGACTCGGGGGGTAGTTGTTATGCCCGAATTTGGCATAAGTTCTAAACAGGCCTAATGGGCTGGAATATCAGCACATCTCACATAATGGGCCAAAGAATTTGATATGGGTTATTAAAGTTCGCCATCATGAGAGGATTCATCATATTATTTTTGTACATCAGGATCGCCAGCGAGCCCTAGTGGCGGGATCGCAGATCGCGAGGTCCAGCGTGGCCTAGTATGTTACTATGAAAGCTTATGGACAGACCCAGCGAGGTCGCATAAGTAGGTTATCTCCATACAGCGAGGATCGCCTCGCATGGCCAGACTCAGCGAGGTCGCATGCGAGGCCATTTAGTCAGTACCGCCATTAAAGATGGTTATGTCGGCTGCGGGTTCCCCTTTATGGGTCATGAACAGAATAAATGGGTAGAAAAATAACCCAAGGAGATGACTAGTGGATTTGGGCCTAGTCGAGCCCATAGAAACCCTAGCCCATCTAAATAACTTCTTCTCTAAGAGAACTACGTATGGCTTGATCCCTATAAATAGGGTACGTAGGCATCTTGTAAAGGATGAGAAACAGTTCACCACTGATTATCAATATACAAGAGCAGCCACATCAATACATACAAACCCTAATCCCAATTCTTCTTATAGTAAAATATCCGTATTTTGCTCCGCAAATCCAACAAACCTCCAAATATTGTTATACAATATTCTCCCTATAACAATCTTGTTTACTTTTAGAGTACTCTTGGATCAGTAATTGATGGCATTGCTTTAAGCACATGTTGAATTAGATTAGTAAAAAATTAAAATTAGTAAATTTATAATCTGTATTTTTATTAATTGTTTATTTAAACAAGTATTTGTGAATCATGATAAGATAACTCACTTGATAAAGGTTTTTTCTTGTTGTTTGAGAACTTGATTACAATTGTCGATGTTATTAAAATGTATATACTCATTTATATAAATTTAATATTTGACGTAAAAAGGTAAGTCCGTGAATATTAAAAAAAGCATAGTGTAAAAATATTCTTAAACGATTGTATGTACTTACGTAATTGTTCTCCAGCAAAAGTGAGTCAACATCACTGCCAAATATTTTGAATGCATGTTTGTTTGGTTGGGCACTCCTTTACATGAGTATTACAGTACAATTTACAAACTTGTTTGGTTATTGCAAATTTGTAACACGGTACTAGATCGAATTGACACCTAACGATTTTAATAGCTAACACTACAAGAAAACAAGGCTAAATGTGACCAAATAAATTCGACCGCGGCTAAATATGACCGAATTCGGTCGACCATTTTTGGCCCGGCTAAATATGACCGAATTTGGTCGAATTTAACCGCGGTCGAATTTATTCGGTCGAATTTAGTACCAAATGTGACCGATTTTTTTTCGGTCGAATTTAGTAGCTACTAAATTTGACCGATTTCTTTTCGGTCGAATTTAGTAGCTACTAAATTTGACTTATTTTTTTTCAGTCGAATTTAGTAGCTACTAAATTTGACCGATTTTTTTTCGACCGAATTCGGTCATATTTAGTAGGGGAGCGGGAAAATTGCCGCCCAATTTTTTCCGAAATGTTGTCAAAATTTGGTCAAATTTATAAATATGACCGAATTCGGTAAAATATTAAATTCGACCAAATTTGGTCGAATTTACCCGCATTAAATTCAACCAAATTCGGTCGAATTTAATAATTGTGACCAAATTCGATTGAATTTATTATTTTCAGAAATTGAAAATATATTATTAAATATTTAAATATTTGTACACATCATGAACAAATATTTATAAATACAAGGATAACGTTATTTATATGTATAAATTTATTTTGTTCGTAAAAAATATTCATATGATTGGAGAAAGTTAAATTTTTATTTAGTAGATTTTTTAAATAAATTAAATAAGTATTTAATTAGTTTGAAAAATTATTATTAAATATTTAAATGTTTGTACACATCATTAAAAAATATTTATAAATACAAGGATAACATTATTCATATGTATAAATTTAGTTGAATGTGAAAAATATTCATATGATAGGAGAAAGTTAAATTTTTATTTAGTAGATTTTTAACTAAATTAAATAAGTATCTAATTAGTTTGAAAAAATATTATTAAATATTTAAATGTTTGTACTCAGCATTTAAAAATATTTATAAATACAATGATAACATTATTCATATGTATAAATTTAGTTTTGTGTAAAAAATATTCATATGATAGGAGTAAGTTGAATTTTTAATTAGTAGATTGTCTAAATAAATTAAATAAGTATCTAATTAGTTTGAAAAAATATTTAAAAAATTATGAGGGTATTGTAAATACATACGGTATATAAAGTAATTTTTTTAACAAAAAATAAAGAGCAAGTTCGACCAAATTTGGTCGAATGTAATAAATGTGCTTCGTCCCAGATTGTTGTTTCTATTTTTTTAAAAAAATATTTCTCGACGATCCAACCGTACGGATGTCAAGATATATCTAATTTAGTGATATTCCCAAATTTTAAAAAAATAAAAAATTAATTTGGTTCGAGATCTTAGTAGATCACTACTATTCTAACTAGTACTAGTAACTAGTGCTTTATCACTGATTGTTGTTTCTATTTTTTAAAAAATATTTCTCGACGATCCAACCGTACGGATGTCAAGATATATCTAATTTAGTGATATTCCCAAATTTTCAAAAAATAAAAAATAATTTGGTTCGAGATCTTAGTAGATCACTACTATTCTAACTAGTACTAGTAACTAGTGCTTTGTCACAGATTGTTGTCTCTATTTTTTAAAGACTATTTCTCAACGATCCAACCGTACGCATGTCAAGATATATATAATTTAGTGATATTCCCAAATTTTCAAAAAATAAAAAATTATTTTGGTTGGAGATCTTAGTCGATCACTACTATTCTAACTAGTACTAGTAACTAGTGCTTTGTCACGGATTGTTGTCTCTATTTTTTAAAAAATGTTTCTCGACGATCCAACTGTACGGATGTCAACATATATATAATTTAGTGATATTCCCAAATTTTCAAAAAATAAAAAATTATTTTTGTTGGAGATCTTAGTAGATCACTATTATTCTAACTAGTACTAGTAACTAGTGCTTTGTCACAGATTGTTGTCTCTATTTTTTAAAAAATATTTCTCGACGATCCAACCGTACGGATGTCAAGATATATATAATTTAGTGATATTCCCAAATTTTCAAAAAATAAAAAATTATTTTGGTTGGAGATCTTAGTCGATCACTACTATTCTAACTAGTACTAGTAACTAGTGCTTTGTCACGGATTGTTGTCTCTATTTTTTAAAAAATGTTTCTCGACGATCCAACTGTACGGATGTCAACATATATATAATTTAGTGATATTCCCAAATTTTCAAAAAATAAAAAATTATTTTGGTTGGAGATCTTAGTAGATCACTATTATTCTAACTAGTACTAGTAACTAGTGCTTTGTCACAGATTGTTGTCTCTATTTTTAAAAAATATTTCTCGACGATCCAACCGTACGGATGTCAAGATATATATAATTTAGTGATATTCCCAAATTTTCAAAAAATAAAAAATTATTTTGGTTGGAGATCTTAGTCGATCACTACTATTCTAACTAGTACTAGTAACTAATGCTTTGTCACGGGTTGTTATCTCTATTTTTTTAAAAATGTTTCTCGACGATCCAACCGTACGGATGTCAAGATATATATAATTTAGTGATATTCCCAAATTTTCAAAAAATAAAAAATTATTTTGGTTCGAGATCTTAGTAGATCACTACTATTCTAACTGGTACTAGTAACTAGTGCTTTGTCACGAATTGTTATCTCTATTTTTTAAAAAATGTTTCTCGACGATCCAACCGTACGGAATGTCAAGATCTATCCTTTCTAATGTTATTGCCAAAATTTCAGAAAAAAATAAATTAATTTGGTTCGGTAATTTAATGGTCAACTAGTAATTTGACTAGAACCCCTAAACAGGGTTTCGTCAGGGTTTAGTGTTTCGATTTTTTTAAAAATATTTCTTGATGACCCAACCGTACTGTGGTCAAGATTCATCATTTCTAATGTTATTGCCAAAATTTCAGAAAAAAATAAATTAATTTGGTTTGGTAAATTTAAAAGTCAACTAGTAATTTGACTAGAACTCCTAAATAGGGTTTCGTCAAGGTTTAGTGTTTCAATTTTTTTAAAAATATTTCTCGATGACCCAACCACAAGGTGGTCGAAATCCATCCTTTTTAATGTTATTGCCAAAATTTTAAAAAAAAATAAATTAATTTGGTTTGATAATTTAAGAGTTAACTAATTTGGAAAATAAATTAAAAATAAAATAAAAATAGAAAATAATTCCAAAATTCAATTTAAAATTTATGCATACCAAAGTAGTCATACTCACTATTTGTGAGATGAATCTTACCCTACCTTCCCTAATCTTCCATTTTTTTTAATTTTTCCCCATTTTTTAACTAGTTTGTAAAATAAATTAAAAAATTAAATAAATTAGAAAAAATGTCTATTTTTGAACATGAAATTTGGTTGTATGACTACGTGGGTGATTATAAATTCTAGGGAAAAAAAATGCTTTTTTTCTATTTTATTTAATTTTTTGGCCTTTATTCCAATTTTTATTAATTTTTTAAATTAATCAATTCAACTGAATTTTGACCAAATATTAATTCGACCGAATTCGGTCGAGTTTAGCCGAGCTCCTAATTTCAACTATATTTGGTCGAATTTAGCTCCTAAATTCGACCATATTTGGTCAAATTTAGCCGTGTTATCATTATATTTGAATTTCTCAGTCATCGTCTACGTGGCTATCTCTCATTGGTCAATTTAGTATCACATGGATTGATGAGTCAAGCAATCTAGACCCTTAAATAAAACTAATCCTAGCCATACATTTTACTAACATACATATATATAATATATGGGAGACGGTATTTAGCAAACGTATGCTAAATACTGTTACCCATCATATGGTTTCCCAGCCGTTGGATCGTTGATCCAACGGCTGGGGTTTAAAAAAAAAATTCCACCGTACCGCGGAAAGTTTCCGCGGTACGAGCCTCGTACCGCAGAAAATGCCCCCCTGTTTTCACATTAAAAACAGTACTGTACACGTACCGCGGAAAGTTTCTGCGGTACGTGTTACACAGCATACTGCTAGCAAACGTCTGCACCAGACCGGGACCCATAATATATATACACACACATAAACTAAAACCCACCCCCCCAAACAATCGGATCTGCTGAGCTCCCCCCCCTCCCCCTGACGCCTGCCCCCTACCCCCACCCCGACCCCCACCCCCGGCTGCCCCCCCCCCAATCAATTTATTTTTGTTTTTCTATTTTTTTATGTTCTTGAGTTTTGAAGAAACAAACCAACATTTGGAGGCGTTATCGGTGTCCGATTTCAACGCTCTTATAGTCGAATCGAAGCCCTCATCATCCTCTATCCAAAAACATGATCAGATTTTGGTGGGGTATAATTTATGAATTTCTCCTATTTTTTTTAATTAAATTCGAATTACCTATTAAAATTATGAATTTTGTAAACGTGTTTGGTTGCTGATTTTGATGTTACCATCGTGTAGAGTATGTTTTTCCAGTCAATTTCATATATTATATGTTGAATTTCGAGTTCAATAACGTATAGAATTCGAAGTTTGATTTTCGTGTTCTTCGTGTTCTTGAGGATCGAAGCACTTCTGGAAGTGTTATGGAACTCCAATTTTGATGTTCTAGTTACCAGAATGAATCCCACATGATGTTCATGATGTTCAATTCTTGAGCAGCATATTCTGCTGCTTTTTTAAAAAAAATTATTGCACGTTAAATACGATCGAATTTGGTCACATTTAGCATAAAAATACGACTATATTTGGTCGAATTTAGTGTAATAAATTTGACCAAATTCGGTCGAATTTAGTACACTTTGGGCGCCAAAATTTAAAATTTTGAATTTTTTGCCAAAATTTGAATTTTTCAAAATTTTGGAAATTTTGGTCGAATTTATAATTTGACCAAAATTGGTCGAATTTAATACTAATAATTTTGACCAAAATTGGTCGAATTTAATACTAATAATTTTGACCAAATTTGGTCGAATTTATCCTAAATTTGACCGCACTAATCGGTCAAATTTATCCTAAATATGACTGAATTATTCGGTCGAATTTATCCTAAATTCGACCGAATTACTAAATTTGACCAGCGCAAATATGACCAACAGAAATTCGGTCATATTTAGCTAAATTTGACCGAATTCGGTCGAATTTAGCTAAATATGACCGAATTTTTTCGGTCATATTTAGCCGTTTTTCTTGTAGTGTAAGTTGCACAAACATAGGTCCGTTTGGGAAATCTTATTTTTCAGAAATAAGTTACTTATTCTGGAAAAAAGTTAGAAAATATGTACTTTTTTCTGAAATAAGTAACTTATTTTTGCAAGATAACGAATATTGAACTCTCCATACACATTTTTCACTAAAAAAAATATGTAAATACGAAATTTTTTCCGAAATAAGTAACTTATAAGTCCTTCTTCAGAATTGCCAAACGGGTATTATTATGACTTGTGAGCTGCTACCTAATTAGTGCGTCTGATTAAGACCTTTCTCCGTGTCTTCTTTGTGTCCAATATTGTTTTTAATACAAAAAAATGCTTTTGTGGAGCCCATTTTTATTATTTATTAAAATGGGTCCCGCAGGAACACTCTTTTTATATTAAAAAGAGCATGGGACACAAAGGGGACACGGAGGAAGGGGACAGAGGATCCGGACCCGTTTAATTAGGTTCAGCATTCTACTCAAATTTAATTAATCTCATAGACATAGTTATCATTAAATTCGTTTCTTAAAAAACAGTTTAGAACTCGTATAATGTACAAACTTTTTTAATTATTTTATCAATATTAAATTAATTTTTATTAAATACTGTATCAAGAATGCTCATTTTTCATGTAAATTGTGAGATACATTTTTTTTATTAGGTTTTGGTTATTTTGTCTAAAATAATTAAATGTAGATTTAGGAAGTGTACTAAATCACTTAAAAATACTCCCCAAGGTTTTATTTGCGACATTTACCGGAAATTAAGGGGGTATTTGGGAAATTTATTTTTCAGAATAAGTCAACTTATTTTAAAACAAATTTAGAGATTCCTAACTTATTTTTGAAAAAATTAACTTTTTTTTACAACTTATAGAATCTCAAACATACACTAAATACTTGAAAATTATCAACATATAAAATTTTTACCCGAAAAAACTTATTTTAAGTCAGTACCAAACAGGTCCTAAATCAAAGTGGTTAAATCTTTCAAAAATGTTTTTCGACATATTTTATTTGACCAATAATTTGGGATAAAAATATCAATTTCATGATATTCATTATACTAAGATCCAAGATACAAGATCCTAAGTGTCATTGCATCGTGAGGAAATAGAAAGATCCAAGACCGATAAAATTACATAGTAACGAAGTCTATGCAAGGGTTCTACTTAGATTTTGAGGATGTAGCAAGAAATTATGCTCCAAGACAAGTCTAGTAGATTTTGTTTTGTATTTTGAGGGATTAACTTGTTGTTAATGTCTGATAATGCTCCTCGCTCCACTCTATCGCACTTTCTCTCTTCCGGCAATGTTTGGACGGAGATGCGGTGTAACTTTTCCCTCTTTCGGCAGTGTTTGGGCGGCGATGTGGTGTAGCTGTCGGAAGGGAGCCTGCAAAACAATGCTTGTCCGGGGGGTGGTGGCCGTCAAGCACCTCCGGCGTGAGAGTAAGTAACTTGGTGGTGGAGAATACAAGAAACAATATCAGAAAATGCAACTACTTGTGACTGAGATTTAGAGAGTAAAATGTGAGATGTGAGAGTGTGAGAATGAATGTGAGAATTTTCAGCCCCCCAAATGTGTGAGTTTACCTTGGTTTTTATAGAGGGCTGAGCATCCGGTCGGTTCGGTCCAAAAAAACTGGACCGGTTCGGTTCGGTTTTTTGGGTTTGAACCGGCTTTGCCCGGTCCTAGTGTTACCTCCTCTTGGCCGGAAGGATGTGTTGAAGGAAGGATGTACCTCATGTCCGGAAGGATGTGCCTTTTGCCCGGAAGAATGTGCTTCCAGGAGGGTATTAACATTGATAAGAGTCTTCTTCTGGGAGGGTATTAAGAGTATTCTTCCGGGAGGGTATTAAGAGTATTCCTCCGGGAGGGTATTAAGAGTCTTCTTCCG
This sequence comes from Kitagawia praeruptora, assembly GCA_037693485.1. NCBI lineage: Eukaryota > Viridiplantae > Streptophyta > Magnoliopsida > Apiales > Apiaceae > Kitagawia > Kitagawia praeruptora. Next base: position 51,767,749 of record CM075344.1, on the reverse strand, counting down.
GGAGGGTATTAAGAGTCTTCCTCCGGGAGGGTATTAAGAGTCTTCTTCCGGGAGGGTATTAGGAGTCTTCTTCCGGGAGGGTATTAGGAGTCTTCCTCCGGGAGGGTATTAGGAGTCTTCCTCCGGGAGGGTATTAAGAGTATTCTTCCGGGAGGGTATTAAGAGTCTTCCTCCGGGAGGGTATTAAGAGTATTCTTCCGGGAGGGTATTAAGAGTCTTCCTCCGGGAGGGTATTAAGAGTCTTCTTCCGGGAGGGTATTAAGAGTCTTCCTCCGGGAGGGTATTAAGAGTCTTCCTCCGAGAGGGTATTAAGAGTATTCCTTCGGGAGGGTATTAAGAGTATTCTTCCGGGAGGGTATTAACAATGTCCGAGATAAATACAAAAAGGTTTTTCCGCTTACGTCTACCATAAGTAGTGTTCTTTACAATAGTAAGTCTCGAGTTCGAAAAGGAGTTCATGGACTAGAATAGGGGCAAATTTATTAGGAAATTTCCGCTTTCGCGAATCAGGATAAAGAGATCGTTTGGGATTGCTTAAAATAAGTTACTTTTGATTTAATTGAGGTTTTTTTAACTTAAAGGAAAAAGTAAAGTTGTTTACTTTAAGTTGAATGAATGTTTTTGGGTAATTTTACTTAATTAAAGTTAAATGGGGTTTTAATAATTTTGACTTAAAGTGAAATATGATTTAAAAAAATTTAAAATTCATAATATTTAAACTTTACACGAATTGTGAAAAAAAAAAACTCCATAAGTCATAAGTCATAAGTTAAAAATACCTAAATGGAACTAGGGATGGGAATTTCACCCGCCCAGCTCGATCCCGATCCGATCCCCGTCCCGTTCAGGTCGGAGATTCTGGAAATTTTTCGGGTTCGGGGCGGGGAGCGGGGAATATTTTAATAAAAATTCGGGGATCGGGGCGGGGTCGGGGATTAGGGGATCCCCGCCCCGATCCCCGATTTTATTTTTAAAATATATATATTTATTTATGTATATAACTAAATTATTATAAATAAATATATTTATATATATTATTAGTGCTTAAAATTTGTAATTCATTTCATAGATTCAAAATTTTAATAGTAAAATTTATTTTAATTTTAACAATTTAATTATATCTTTTTGTATAAATAAATTTTATTTCAGAATATTTTTTAGAATAGGTTATTGAATTTAAAATATATATTATCTATCATAATTTAGCAAATTTATATTTTGAAATTTGTTAGAGAATGGTATAAAATTTATTTTTTAATAAAAATAAAAATCCCCGATTCCCCGCGGGGATCCCCGTTCCCCGTTCGGGACGGGGATCGGGGAGCAAAATATTTCCCGTTCGGGGATCGGGGATCGGGGCGGGTTCGGGGAGCGGGTAGGGGTTCGGGGATCGGGCCCGGGGATCGCACTCCCCGATCCCGAAGTGACCCGACGCCCATCCCTAAATGGAACTTATGGCTTAAAGCAGTTTTTTAACTTAAAATCGGCTTAAAACCCATGTAGCCAAACAGATCTTTTTCTCCTTAAAGCCAAAAATTCCTTAAAGGAGTTACAGCCAGGCTGAAAATCGATGTATCATACTGTTAAATTTAGACCTACAAATATACATAAAATCTGTTAGATGTACTAAAATTAAAGAATAAAAGGGGGTTCCGGATATGTCAAGAGCAAGCAAGTATTCTCATGTGTGCTTCTTCTTATTGGTTTCCACCACTATATATGGGCAAACAAAACATTGCCTCCACCCCTCATTTGTAACCGCCCTAATAAATCATATACAATAAATGTATTTAATTGCATAAGTTACATATCTAAACATTAATCACCCAATCAATAATATGTTTTATAACTCCCATTTCATGAGTACATTTATTTTCAATTTATTTCATTTGACAAATATAGTCAAATACAACACATACTCTATTTCTTTCTCTCTTTATTTTCTTTATTCGATTTACTTATTTTCAAGTAACAAATTTTTAAAAGAGGGAAATTTTTTAAAACGCTAACCTATAAGCTAACCCCGTTTTAGCTTATTTATCCATCCTGTGGGACTAACATAAATAACTTATCTTTGTGTTATATCAAATATTGAAAATATTAAAATGATCAGAAATTCAGAATCTAACTTGTATTCTTTCCTAGCATGAGTTCCGATATTTTTTCTGATAGTATGCTAATTAACCTATTTCATCTAAAACTTTAATACCTTACATGAAATTTATCAGAGTCTTATACTATATTTTACTATGTTATAATATTTGGTAAAAATAAAAGTTAATTTTAAGGAGAAAAAGAAAAAGCATCCATATTTTTGGAGGATGGAGGGACTCGAACCTGAGACCCCTCCTAAATCAAGCTCTGATACCATGTTAAGTAACCAACTCATCTAAAAGTTTAAGGTGTTAGAGGAAGGTCCCAACATGATCTTATGCTACAACAAGTATTATTCAACAAAAAATTCTTATCAAATTTCATAAAATATATTTCTCTCTTTTTATTATATTTTATATTTCAAAATATGCATATATCAAAATTGTACTTTTTTTCCTACCACCACTTTTTTTTATCACTAACATGTAAGAATTTTAGGTTCTTACACAAGTTGCATATATAAATTTATAAAAATATATAGACTTAATTTTACATCCTTATTAATTGGAGATTAGTAGAAATCTAAAACATTTTTTCAACTAAATGTTAACTAAATAATATTAGGATTGAAGAGAATTATCAAATCATTTCCAATTTGGACCGAAGCTCTAGTTTAGGCTAATTCACATGATTAGTCCACATCCAGTGCATGTACAATTTTTTTCGAGTTTCTAGATAGCACATAAATTTTAATTTGCCAACAAAGGATTTGTGCAGTGGTTGAGCTCTTGACTTTTCTAAGGAAGGTCAAGTGTTCGACTCCTGGTATGTGTGTGCGTGCGTTTAACTATCAAAAAAAAAATTAATAAATTTTAATTTTATTCAGGTATTCTTTCCGTCCCAAAATATATGTTCTTTTTAAAAAACGAATTTGTCTCCTTTTTTATGTTTTTTTTTCTTTCTATACAAATTTAAAGGTAATTTCCAAAACTATCGCTACATTTATCATATTTAAAATTTGACATTTTTCAAACTTAACATTCCTCTCATTTTTTAATGTATTAGTTAAGGATATTAGCTAAAAAATTTATCCAATTAACTTTTTTCTTAATATATATATTTTTAAAAAAATGAATATGTAAAATAGAACGGAAAGAATATTATCAAATGAAAATGATGCAGATCCACTACATCTAAATAATGTTCGGGGGATGAATCAATAATATACAGAGAAATGAATCGGTCAGGTTTGGTTTGCCATCGATCTGCGGTTTATTTATTTGATATTTAATTGCAGTAGTAGTAATTTATTCGATTATGTAATATTCAAATCCAATTTGAAGATGTTACATTGAGTTTTGTAAGTATAATGATTAGCTAAAATAATAATTAACTAAAATTTGCTGAACCTGTAAGGGGTTGTGCTCCAATGGTATTAGCTATAATGGTTAGCTATAATTCAAAAACAGTATATATTGTGTAATGGATGGGTAGGAATTGATTTAAATGATATATATTAATGTGTAGGTCTAGTTTAAATATGGCATAAAGCTGACATGAATGTTTTAGCTAATGACTACAATTCAACAAATATAGAAGACGAGATGGAGAATATCAATAATTATTGCTAACAGCTTTGATGGTAGGAGGGCTATATTTTTTAACTAATATGTATATTAAAGTGACACCTAGACTTTTTAGTTAATAGATGATAATGATTGGAGATGCTCTAAAAGGTGGGGAATCTTAATTTAAATATGTACACGCATATCGAAACAAGATGTACAAATCTACTCCAACAGTTATGAGTAGTGTTATAAAATCGTTCAATTTTTTAAAAATCGTGGATAAATTATTGATTTATTATTAAAAAAATTGGGAAAATAAATGTTTTCGTTCTTGAACTGTTTCGTTTTTTATTGTTTTAATTTCTGAACTAAAGATTCTCTATTTTGCATAATTTAATTATTGAATTTTTCTGATTTAAGTACTTTCGTTAAAAAGACTCTAACGGACATTAGAATCTTACTTAATGAAATCTTAGTTCTTCACCAAATACAAAATCAAACCGATTTTTCGTGGTAATTTTGGTATCCAAATCGAGCATGTGAATATCCAAAACAATCTTGTTAGTCACAGAGACATGCCTGTGCTCATAATATAACAAGCCTAAGTATGTGTAATGCTACATGACCTCTTAACTGGGGGAACCTCTAGTTGTAGAGTTTCTACTTGTTTTGTACTTGTAATAGGCATCAAATCCTAGTTGTGTAACTGTACTTATAAAGTCAAGAATAATGCTTGAAAGAAGTTCCAAGGTTCATGCCTCAAGCAAGAAGATAAAGACTATCAAATAATCACAGTTGAGATTTGAAGAAATGAAGAATTTGCCTAAGTACCAATTCCAGAAGTGCATTTGTCTATTCGAGAAGTCTAGCGTTCGAGAAGTCAGAGATTCGATATTTGAGAAGACACTGTTCGATATCTCTGAATGAACTATTCGATATCTCAGAGATTCGACATGTCTAATACTCTATTCGAGAACTCAAGAAGTCAACAAGTCAAAGTGGTATTCGAGTTCTCAAAGAATCAACAAGTCAAAGTTCCGTTCGTTATCTCAAGGACTCAGAAAGTAATTCGACATCTCAGGGATTCGACAAGTCAAGTGTTCTATTCGACAACTCAAGGAACCCTGGAGAAAAGTGTTATTCGAGAAGTGATTCGATATGTCAATCATACAGTATTCGAGATCTCAGAGTTATCTAATCCTAGTTCTCGAATCAATCACTTAGCCACTTCTCGAATACATTCTTCGAGACAAAATACTGGAGAAATTGTACAAGTTAGAAACCTGCAACAAGCCTATGCACTTTATGGACCACAATCTGTATCGTGCTCTGGAAAGCCTACAAGGAAGCTTGAAGAGATGTAGAAGAGACAAAGAGCTAAAGAAGTGGATCTGACCAGAGCTTTGCAAAGTCAAATCTGTAGCCGTTTGGATGTTTACTAAAAAAGGATAGACATACAAGAAAGTAATTTATCCTGTAACCTTATTTGTAGTAAGTGAGTTGTATTCATGTTCTATAAGAATACAATCTCACTTCTTTAGTTTTTGGTGAAGTTTTTCATACACATTGTAAGAGCACATCTCTCTGAGAAAAACGAAGCTGAGAATACTAACTTTTGTATTCACAGATTGTAGCAAATCTTTATCTAATAAAATATTAGATTAAAGTGATACCGTGTCTTGTGTTATTCTTTATCCGCACCTACACATTTCCACACACAAACACATATCGTGCTACACAGATTCAAGATCGAGAAAAAGTTCAAGAATCCATTCAACCCCCCCTCTGTATTCTTTTACTGTATTCAATACTCAACAAGTGGTATCAGAGCAGGCTGTTTATTTAAAAACAGAAAAACGATCATGAGTTCGAATACACCAAAGACCACAGGAACGGTGAAGGTCCCTAAGTTTGACAAAGAAAATTACAACCTCTGGAAGATAAAAATGATGTTGTTCATCAAAGCTTCTCATCCTCTGTATCCTGAGATTCTCAAGAATGGTCCCTTTGTTCCACAACAAGAAATACCTGAAAAGATTGTTGGCACCACAACTATTCCAAGATCTTATGTGGCCAAGGAACCATCCAAATGGACAGAATCAGAAAAGGAGAATGTTGCTCTTGACAGTCACCTCATGTTGCTAATTATTGATTCCATGGACATGTCAATGTTTGCAAACATTGCATCATGCACATCTGCCAAAGAGATGTGGGATCACATTGAGGTGTTATGTGAAGGAACTGATGAGGTCAGGGAAAACAAGAAACAGATACTGGTCACACAGTATGAGGCTTTCATGGCACAACCCAAGGAAAGCATTACTGAGATGTTTGAGAGATTTCACAAGCTAGTTACTGAGTTGCAGATGAATGGCAAGGTTTACAGCACCAAGGAGTTTAACATGAAGTTTCTGCTATCTTCACCAAACCATCTAGAGCAAAGGGTCATCTCTCTAAGGGAAAGAGATTTGAACAAAATCACTTATGATGTGCTCTATGGAGTTCTAAAGACTCATGAGTTTGAGTTGCTTCAGAAAAGGGCTATCCAAGCCAACCAAGGCAGAATGATAAACACATCATGTGCCTTGATTGTCAACAAATCTATTCAAGACCTAGAAGCATCTACAAGCCAGCTAAGGATAGAGGAGATAGTAGATGATGAAGAAGCTGAAGCTGAGGTAAGTGAACCTGTTGAGGAGAAGGAAGAAGAAGAGTTCTATACTCTTGAAGAGCTAGATGGAATGGAAAACACTTCATATGCTTTCATGGCCAGAAAATTTCCAAACATCAGATTCAAGAGGAACCAACCCTTCAAACCTAAAACCCAAAACCATTCATTCAACAAGAGTAAAGCACCCGTGAAGCCAAACAAGACTAAATTCAAAACTGGCTATGTGGATAGGTCATCTGTGAGATGTTATGGATGCAATGACCTAGGGCATTTTGCTAGTGAATGCAAGAATCCTAAAAAGAAGGATAAATAGTTTCAAGAGCTTGAAACTAAGTATGAGGCCCTTCTTAAAAAGGAAACACCAAGCACGACCTACATAGCTGAAGGGAAGTGTTGGGATGATACTAACAGTGATGAAGAAGAGCAAGGATTCTGCAATTATGCCTTGATGGCTAATTCCAAGGATGGCACATCTTCATCAGACTCTCAGGTACCATCTCTGACTATCATAGACATGTCTGTTTCTGAGTACAAGAGTATGATTAAACAACTACATGTTAAAATGTTTAATATTCATACTAGTATGATTGCTGCTAATGAGGAAATTGTTAAACTGTCTGTTAGAAATGAATTGTTAATAAAAAAGAATGAGGAACTTGAGCTAACTGCTATGCAAGTAGAAAAACCTTAAGAAAGAAGTTGAATATCTGCAGAATAAGGTTCTATGTGCTAGTCAAATTGAAAAGGCTCTTAGGGATGAACTAGCTGAAAATGAATTCAAACTGAAAACCTTTAAGAACTCATCTAGTTTACTACAATCCCATTATGAGAACATTCAAGCTAAACCCAAGGCTGCCATTGGACTTGACTATGGCACTCTTAAACAGATGAAAGGCTATGCTGTTATTGAAGATGACATAGTTGTTCAGGAGGAAGTGCCTCACATTTTGAAAAAGGCTGAGACTCCAATTTTTAAATAACCAACATTTGAAATTGATAAGGATGCCTTACTCATCAATCAAATGTTGAATGATGAAGATGAGGCACAATCCAGTGAACAACAAGCATCCTCTAAGAGTGAGAGTGTCAAGCCTAAAGCCAAGGAGCCAGTGTGTGGTAGGTCTAGACCTAAGAAGTTTGTTAAGTTTGTATCAGTTGGGAAAAATGAATCTGCGAAGAAAGTGGCTAAGAAGAAACAGAACAGAAATGGCAAGCTAGGGATTAACAAAGATAACAACTATGCTTATATGCCTAATGCCCCTAGGAAAACTTGTCAGAATTGTTTCAGTACCAATCATCTAACTCATGCATGCAAGAAACCTGTTGGTAGTGTGCCCAAACCTTTCTGTGATTGTTTTTTGCCTTTAAGACATAGAGATGCTCCATTCTGTGATAAATTTGACTGTATGCCATGCAATATGCTTGTTATGACTAGCTGTTTCAATTTGAGAATGCAATTCATTGATGGTTGTATCAGTCACAATTCTCACACACACTACACAAGGTCAAAGTCTTCAAGTCCTCCTAGAGCTAGGAAGGTACCTCTGTCACCTAAGTCTAAAGCCTCAGGTTCTAAGACTTCTAACAGTGACAAGAAGACTAACACCAAGAAAGTTGATAAGCATGTTGTTTATGATAAAACTATTTCTTAGTCACATGGACCCAAACTTGTTTGGGTACCAAAGGAGAAGTAATACCTTTGTGTTTGCAGGGCAAAGAAAGTGAAAAGAAGGTCATGTGGATTTTGGACTGGATGCTCAAATCACATGACTAGTGATATGGCCCTGCTATCACAGTATATAGAGAAGACTGGCCCAATGGTTGCTTTTGGAGATGACAGCATGGGTAACACATTAGGATATGGCAAGTTGAAAGTTGGTAATGTCATCATTGAAGATGTACCACTAGTCAAGGGACTCAAGCATAATCTGCTAAGTGTTGGTCAGTTTACTGATAGAGGATTCAAAGTGGATTTTGACAAAGATGAATGTTTGATCACCCACAAGAAGACTGGTGATTTTGCTCTATTTGGAGTAAGAAAAGGAAGCCAGTTTGTAGCCAATATGGACTCTGCAAGCAAGGATAAAGTTTGTTGTTTTTATTCAAAAGCATCAAGTGAAGACTGTTGGCTGTGGCACAAGAAATTATCACACCTGAACTTCAAAGCCATTAATTCTCTAGTCAAAAGAGAGTTAGTGAGAGGCATGCCCACACATGAATTCTGTCAAGAAGGAGTGTGTGAGGCTTGTCGAAAAGGAAAGATGAAAAGATCATGCCACAAGTCAAAGACAATGACATCAATAACCAAGCCCCTGCAACTCATTCATATGGATTTGTTTGGGCCTGTCAATATTATGTCACTAGGAAGAAAGAAGTATGCCTTGGTGATGGTTGATGACTTTACAAGGTTTACATGGGTGGAATTTCTGGCATCAAAAGATGAGGCTCCACAAGTAATCATTGAGCACATAAAGAAAGTTGAGAAGGAAGCAAAGGCCAACAATGCAAGTGTGATTGCATTGAGAAGTGATAATGGAACAGAGTTCAGAAATGCCATGCTTGAAGCATTCTGCAAAGAGAATGGTATTTCTCAGCAATTCTCAGCTCCAAGGACTCCACAACAAAATGGAGTTGTTGAGAGAAAGAATAGAACTCTAATTGAGGCTGCTAGAACAATGTTGCTTGATGCAAAGATGCCTACATGTTTTTGGGCTGAGGCTGTGAGCACTGCATGCTATATCCAGAACAAAACTCTCATCAACAAAAACACAGGAAAGACACCTTACAATTTGATGACTGGAAAGAAGCCTACTCTAAAGTATGTTCATACTTTTGGAAGCAAATGCTTTGTTTTGAAGGATAATTCAGAATATGTTGGAAAGTTTGATGCAAAGGCATTTGAAGGAATTTTTCTTGGCTACTCTATGGAAAGAATTGCATACAAAGTTTATGTCATCAGTCAAAAGAAAATTATGGAAAGCACAGATGTGACATTTGATGACAACAAACTACCTGGATTAGAAGAAGACAATGATGAAGATAAAGATCCATTAAAGTTTGATAATCTAGATGATTCTGATGAAGAGATTGAAACTGGAGTTGAAACTCAAGTTCAACAAACTCAAGTGAATGATGATGAAAGAGAAGAATTTGTGCCAATCAACAATGAAGAAATCAGCATCTAAGACACACCTGTGAATAGTGGCAACTTCACAGGGGGGAAATGAGAATGATCATGACTTGGATGATGAAGCAACATCAAGCTTGAGAAATCAGATTGAGCATTCAAGGAAATGGGATAGATCACACACTGCAGAGCAAATTATTGGAGATCCAAATGCAGGAGTAAGGATTAGGAGAGCAACTCAAAATGAGTGTCTCTATGGTTGTTTTCTATCTCAGATTGAGCCTAAGAAACTTGATGATGCACTGTTGGATCCAGATTGGATTATTGCCATGCAAGAGGAGCTGAATCAATTTGAAAGAAACAAAGTATGGGAACTTGTGCCTGCATCAAATAACATAACCATTGTTGGAATAAAATGGGTTCTGAAGAATAAGATGGATGAAGATGGTGTAATAGTAAGAAACAAAGCAAGGTTGGTTGCAAAAGGATACTCTCCACAGGAAGGCATTGATTATGATGAGACATTTGCCCCTGTTGCTATATTGGAAGCCATCAGAATATTCTTGGCATTTGCTGCTCATTCAAACTTTAAAGTTTATCAAATTGATGTCAAGAGTGCATTTCTGAATGGAGAGTTGGAAGAAGAAGTCTATGTGCAACAACCACCTGGCTTTGAGGATCCACATTTTCCAGAATTTGTCTACAGATTGCTTAAGGCATTGTATGGACTTAAGCAGGCTCCAAGGGCATGGTATGATACTCTATCACAATTTCTCCTTGAAAATCAATTCACTAGAGGAACACTGGACAAGACACTATTTTACAAGAAACATGGTTATGATATTATCCTAGTTCAGATCTATGTGGATGATATTATATTTGGCTCTACAAATGAGAAGTTGTGTGAGAAATTCTCTAAACTCATGCAGAGCAGATATGAGATGAGTATGATGGGAGAGTTGACATTATTTCTTGGGTTGCAAGTTAGTCAGAGAAAGGATGGTATCTTTATCAGTCAAACCAAGTACATCAAGGACTTATTGAAGAAGTTTGATTTAGAAGACTGCTCACTGAAGGTAGTGTTTTTCGTAATTCGTTCACAGGGAAGGACCATCAATATTGATTTCAAGTAGATTATTTCTTACAATATAGATGTATGGACAAAGGGGGGTTTTGAGTTTGGTTGAGGTGTTCTATCAAACACCTTGCATACAATAAATAAATTTCTATAGATATACAACTAAGTTAATGCCAATCATCCAAATTTACCAACACAACAACACAATGAGTAAATTAGTAAGATAAGAGATATTTGACCCAAGAATAAAACTCAAGCACTTCAACCCAACAAACAAGCAAAATATATCCAACTCTACCTAACCAAGATAATTGGTGAAGCACACAATCACTTATTTCTCTTCTATAAACACTAATTTAGTGAAGCACATAAATTAGCTCTCTTGACACTAGCAACCAATAATGAAGCACTATCAATTTAACCAAGTCAAGGAATTAAACAAAGAGAGGCTAGGACAAACCCAAGGATGAGAAGCTCAACCTAGGTATTTGTAATTGAATCTTGAAGTTTAGGCACGCCAAACCTTGTGCTACTATAATGAATGAACTAACGATTACGTATTAGAACAAACAATTAGCAATTGAAGATACAAGAAGAGTAAGATGAAGCAACTTACAAATCTCCAAGCAAAATCATAAACAATACATCACAAGTATTCAAGATAGAGTTAAATAAATCTTACTTAATTTGAAATGGGTTTAGTACAAGAATTCCTCCTTGAGCCAAATAAATGGAGTTAGTTACTTATAATCAATGCTAGATTACAAGTAATTAATGTCTCCTCTCTAATTCCTACTAACCCTAATTGTGTTCTTGAAGAGGCTAAGAAGATGAAGATGTTAGATGTTAAGAGAGAATATTAGGTTATGAGGTTAGATGAAAATGATATGATGATAAGAGATAAGATGTGAAGATTAGGCTTCTTTTAATACACAACAGGAGATGCACGGCCTGATGCACGACCGTGTAGTAGCCCGTGCAAAATACTGCACAATCTGCACTACTTGGAACACTCTGCACAGCTTGCTGAACGGCCGTGCAGCAGCCCGTGCAAGATAAAATCTTCAATATAATGCATTAAACACCTCCCGACATCGCGAGCTTGCATATTCTAACTTCCCTCTTGAATAATCTTCACTTTCAAGCCCAAAATAATCCATCTTTTCAACAATTAAGCATGAGGCACTGAAAGATGAAAAACACAATTAATATCGATAAAACAACATTCGAAACTAACAAAAATGCAAGAGAATAAAGGACAAAATGTGTATAAAATACACATTATCAAATCTTCCCCCACTTGAACTTTGCTAGTCCCGAGCAAACTAAAATTGACATAACCATATACTCCTAGCTAGTACCACTTCCGTAGGTGATCACGGTTGCATTTGGCATTTGCAACAAGCCCTTGGAAACTCTAGGTAGCCCTAGTGGACGAGTGAGGTCTCGTGAGGGTTTATAGATGATGTACCCACAAAATCACAAAAATCACCAATAAACAAAAAAAACTAACAATACCTACTAATTAAACTAACTACTACACTCACATGTCTGAATCGTCATACAAATAGGAAACAAGCCAAGCATGGTGCTATATTTACTTGTAACTAAAATCAAACATATAGAGCTATTCACCTTGTCATTCACTCTAACGAGCTAACAACCAATTCAAGAATCAAGATAACACACCTTGTGCAAAATGTAACCATGACATTAAAGCTAGAATGAATGCACTTTAATCGTGAACACTAGATAAGATTATCACAAAGCATACATGGCTTCGCATTAAGAAGATGAAATTGTACGGTGAAAAATCTCACATCTCTCAATTATACATCACACATGTATGGGCTAGAGATTTCACTCAACTCCAAGTCTAAATGCATGCGCTCTACTTGACCTTGCATGTCCACCTAAATTCCGGATTGCACCAAAAACAAGGAATTCATAAAATGGGTTGTAACGAGGCTTGGGTGAAGGTGTGAAAATTTAAGTTCAAAGAAGGCGTAAAAGTCTCGCTAGTTGAGATAAAAATGACGCTTGCTCTCTTCATGCACCAAATTCTCAAACTAAAGATCTCCACTCATTTACAATTACAAAACACAACCACATTTACCAAGAAAATTGAATCAAAATAAAGTAAAAAGATTTATTGCTTTTTTTTTAATTTTTTTATATCCCCTTTCTTTTTTTTTTTCTCTTTTTTTTAATAAAGGGGATGCATTACATATATAAATACTACAAAGAACTTGGAACCACATCTAAATATACACATCAAACTAGTTCCCACTTACAATAAATAGAATTCTTCCTCTTCACAACTTCTTGAAACTCACGTGCTCATCAATCAATTCTTACCAAGACTCAACTAGCTCAACTAGGTTGAGAGTGAAGTATTTGGCTATGATTCATGTATAAAAGGGGAAAGTGATGAAGAAAAACATGGATATAAGCTCAAAGGGGGTAACTAGGGATTATTTTCATGGTTCACAAGCTAAAAAGGCCAAAAAGGTTATCCTAAATAGAATTTCCTTATTATGGTGCATCCAAGAATAAAGATTTAATGCAAGCCCTAGAGCAAGAACACACTTAAAGAGGGAGAAACACACAAGCACAAAGAAATCGTCGTTCAAGGCCTCACAAGGTTTAAGTTTTAATAACATCTTCTCGATTTGATTCCATGCATTCTAAGAGATAATCGTCATGTCACAATTTAATTACAACAATCTAGACTCTTCATGCCATTTTAAGTGCGTGTGTGCAATAAGGTGCATCAAACTTATTGATTCACCTCAAATTGGTAATGTTAGGCACGAAATAGGAGAAAACAAGGTTGCAAGCTCACAATGTCTTAAATTCTACAAACAAGTAAACTTGTTCCCAAATGAAAACGAAATGGACATCAAAATACACAATTCTTCCCCCATTTAAAACATGGCATGTCCTCATGCATGACAACTAAAACGAAGTAGATAAGAGTGAAAGAGAACTCCCCTGAAAATAAATAACAAGAACCGGGAGCACCACTCATACTGATCTTGTCAAAATCCAACTCCGAAAATTGTAAGCCACGAATTGAACCAATGCCACAAGCCACCATCAACCTAACAAAAATAACCGACACGCCAATATCCAACACCCTCAAAGCTAATTTAATACATTAATTAAGGATATATAAATAAATTTAAAAAAATGATTTTATTTTTTTAAAAAAAAATTAAAATTAAAAATAAAAAATAAATAACTAACCAATTATTAATAAAATCAAAAATCAAATTTAAAGTAAATTAAATTGATTTTTTTTTTTGAATTTAGAAAAAAATGTTTATTTTAGAAAATTAAAACTGAAAATCAAAAGAAATAAAAAGTAGTGAAAAACAATAAATAAAATCAAAATCAAAATTAAAATAAAACAAATAAAACTAAAACTAAAACCAAACAAAAAACAAACAAAAATGGGGAGGGGGCTGTGTATATGCGAGGGAGCTGGGGGAATTGGGAGAACAGCAGTGGTGTAGTCGGATGGGAGTGGATGGGTTGTCGAAGGGAGAGAATGAATGGTGAAGGAATGAGGACTGGTGAGTGGTGGAGGTGAATTGTGATAAAGGAGGTGGGCGGCGCTGGTTGTTGGCCGGAGATGGAAGGATGGTCGCGAGGTGGGTGAACGGAGGTTTGGTGATGATGAAGGGGTGGGAACGGAGGAGAGGAAGGTTTGGAGAAGGGGTGTGGCGGAGAAGATTGATGATGGGTTTATGTGAATGAAGAGGTGCTGGTGGTGATGGTCGAAGGGGCGCAGGGGAGAGGGAATTAACAGAGAAGAAGGGAGGTTGGTAGAGGAGATGTTAGTCGGAGAAAAGGTGAAGGTAATGCAGTTGCAGGTGTGGTGATGGAGCGAGATCGGAGGTGAAGTTGGTTTGATGTGGACGACGTGGTTGCGCGAGGTGGGTGTTGTGCGAGTAGAAGGAAGGAATGGGGTAGTGTTGATGGATGTTGGTGTATTGGCGGAGGAGGCTGCAAACGGTGGAAATGGATGTGGCATTGAGCTGTTGGAGATGTTGGTTGGTCGGTGATTGGAGAAAGAGACAGGGGAGATAAGAGGATTTGATTGTTTGTCTGTTGCTGTCTCTTTTTTTTTTTTAACAATTGCACAGCTGTGCAGAGAGGTGTGCAAGGAGAATGTAGGATTGATGTTTTATGCAGAATGGACCTCAAAACTCACGGCCTGCTGCACGCCCGTGCAGAGACCCGTGAATAAGTCTGAATAAGTCTGCAAAAAATTGTTGCAATGCTTCTAAAATGTCACGGCCTACTGCACGGTTTATTGAATGCCCGTGCAATTCCAAAATTGCAGCAAACTATTTCTTTATTTTTTTTTAAATTGCACACAAATCCTTGAATGATTGAATAAAATATTAAATCCTGAAAATATGAACAAACACATCAAGGCAAGTGTGGAATAAATATAAAAAATCATAAAAATTAGAATTTATGATACTAAATATTATTGAGCGGGGAATTATTATTATAATTTTTTTTATTTAAACCCACAATATGCATAACACCCTACATGAATGCAAGCGAAAAACAAAATCTAACACACACTTAAAAATATATAAATACATACGTACCTTGGGTTGTCTCCCAAAAAGCGCTTTGTTTATTGTCGTTGGCTCGACTTATTTATACAAGGATTATAACTAATGAGGTGAAAAAGCAAATAAATGCACATACCTACGAATCAATAATAAAAATAAGGTGTGCAAATATACCTTTGATCCATAAAAATATAAAAATATTTTTATGTTCTTCACATGTTCAGGAGACTTGGAAAAATCAAAGTAGTTAGAAAAATTGTCAGAATAATCATTATAACTACGACTCAAAAATTGTTCCCAAATTGGATCCTCATATACCCAAGCAAAAATTTCAATTTCATCAATCTTTAAATCTTTCTCAATTTCAATCGGACATTTAACAATTTTTATCTCCTCTACCAATTCATTAAGCTCAAAGGTATTTTCTAAGTTTGGTAGATCCTCAACTATATCCAATTTATCATTGTTAAGCATATGACAATCGTCAACTAAACAAGCACATTCATCATGCACAACATTTTCATTAATTACAAAACAAGAATCATGACTAATAGGAGAATTGACATCCGCTAATCGATTCACGGTTTCGGCTAGTTGACTCATTTGCTTTTCCAAATTGGATATGCTTTGAGAAGTATTCTTTTCCAAGTTGGATATACTTTTGAGAAGTGATGTTTTGAAATTGGAGGTTGTTTGCCGCCATTTGTTTTATCATCTCCTCTAATGATGATTGAGAAGTGTTCTTTTCCAAGTTGGATATACTTTGAGAAGTGATGTTTTGAAATTTGAGGTTGTTTGTCGCCATTTGTTTTATCATCTCCTCTAATGATGATAAGGAAGATGAAGAAGACCCTTGATGGCCTTGGGAATTATATTGCGAATCATAACATTGATTTTCAAAAGCATATGAATATTGTGAATCATGACATTGATTTTCAAAAGCATATGAATATTGCGAATCATGACATTGATTTTCAAAAGTATATGAATAATCAATGGTAGGAGGGTAATGAGCATAGCATGAGTTTGTAGAATATAAAGAATTCACCTGATACGCATTTAAATTCTGAAAAGAATTAAAATCTTGATATCGTTCTTGATCGTAGGTGAAATCTTGAGCGTTATTCCAACCAAAATAACTATCCATCGTCTCTTGAAAGAGTTAGTTCATGTCTATATCCAATAAACATGAAGACACACCAATAAAAAAATAAAGAAAGAAAGAAAAAATTATATACAAAGATAAAATCTAAAATATAAGAAACAATTAACTCAAAATTAATATTGTTGCCTTCCCTGGCAGCGGCGCCAATTTGAAGGTAGTGTTTTTCGTAATTCGTTCACAGGGAAGGACCATCAATATTGATTTCAAGTAGATTATTTCTTACAATATAGATGTATGGACAAAGGGGGGTTTTGAGTTTGGTTGAGGTGTTCTATCAAACACCTTGCATACAATAAATAAATTTCTATAGATATACAACTAAGTTAATGCCAATCATCCAAATTTACCAACACAACAACAAAATGAGTAAATTAGTAATATAAGAGATATTTGACCCAAGAATAAAACTCAAGCACTTCAACCCAACAAACAAGCAAAATATATCCAACTCTACCTAACCAAGATAATTGGTGAAGCACACAATCACTTATTTCTCTTCTATAAACACTAATTTAGTGAAGCACATAAACTAGCTCTCTTGACACTAGCAACCAATAATGAAGCACTATAAATTTAACCAAGTCAAGAAATTAAACAAAGAGAGGCTAGGACAAACCCAAGGATGAGAAGCTCAACCTAGGTATTTGTACTTGAATCTTGAAGTTTAGGCACGCCAAACCTTGTGCTACTATAATGAATGAACTAACGATTACGTATTAGAACAAACAATTAGCAATTGAAGATACAAGAAGAGTAAGATGATGCAACTTACAAATCTCCAAGCAAAATCATAAACAATACATCACAAGTATTCAAGATAGAGTTAAATAAATCTTACTTAATTTGAAATGGGTTTAGTACAAGAATTCCTCCTTGAGCCAAATAAATGGAGTTAGTTACTCATAATCAATGCTAGATTACAAGTAATTAATGTCTCCTCTCTAATTCCTACTAACCCTAATTGTGTTCTTGAAGAGGCTAAGAAGATGAAGATGTTAGATGTTAAGAGAGAATATTAGGTTATGAGGTTAGATGAAAATGATATGATGTGATATGATGATAAGAGATGAGATGTGAAGATTAGGCTTCTTTTAATACACAACAGGCGATGCACGGCCGTGCAGTAGCCCGTGCAAAATACTGCACAATCTGCACTACTTGGAACACTCTGCACAGCTTGCTGAACGGCCGTGCAGCAGCCCGTGCAAGATAAAATCTTCAATATAATGCATTAAACACCTCCCGACATCGCGAGCTTGCATCTTCTAACTTCCCTCTTGAATAATCTTCACTTTCAAGCCCAAAATAATCCATCTTTTCAACAATTAAGCATGAGGCACTGAAAGATGAAAAACACAATTAATATCGATAAAACAACATTCGAAACTAACAAAAATGCAAGAGAATAAAGGACAAAATGTGTATAAAATACACATTATCACTCACCTGCAAAGACACCCTTGGCCACTGCCACAAAATTGGATGAAGATGCTAAAGGCAAGAAAGTTGATATCTCAGTCTACAGAGCCATGGTTGGTTCTCTACTCTACCTCACTGCAAGTAGGCCAGACATCATGTTTGCTACATGCTTGTGTGCAAGGTTTC
The DNA here is from genome assembly GCA_037693485.1 of Kitagawia praeruptora. Classification (NCBI taxonomy): domain Eukaryota; kingdom Viridiplantae; phylum Streptophyta; class Magnoliopsida; order Apiales; family Apiaceae; genus Kitagawia; species Kitagawia praeruptora. The sequence goes on along the minus strand of CM075344.1, from coordinate 51,749,846 downwards.
AATCAAATCCAAAAGAGTCACATCTGAATGCTATAAAAAGGATCTTTAGATATCTGAAGGGCACTCCAAACTTGGATTTATGGTATCCTAAGGACACAAGGTTCAATCTGGTTGGTTATTCTGATGCTGATTATGCTGGATGCAGAGTGGATAGGAAAAGCACTTCAGGTAGCTGCTAGTTTCTTGGACAAAGGTTAGTCTCTTGGTATAGCAAGAAACAACAATCTGTGTCAACTTCTACAGCTGAGGCTGAATACATAGCTGCTGAAAGTTGCTGTGCTCAAGTGCTTTGGATTAGAAATCAACTCAGAGATTATGGACTTGTGTTGGAAAGAATTCCAATCATGTGTGACAACACAAGTGCAATATCTATAGTTGCCAATCATGTCAATCATTCTAGGACAAAGCACATTGACATCAGATATCATTTTATTAGAGAACATGCAACTAATGGAACCGTTGAGTTGCATTATGTCTCTACAGATAAACAACTAGCTGAAGCGCGAGTTATACAAGCTGAAGATGGCAGCTCAAGGCAATGTTATTGAGCACATGAATGTGTTTAATGGTATTGTTGATCAACTTGAAAAGGTTGATGTAAAATTGGAGGAAGAAGATAAGGCCCTTATTCTTCTTACTTCGCTTCCGGAGTCATTTGATCATTTGGTCACAACCATTTTGTACGGAAAGGACACGTTAAAAATGGAGGAGGTTCAGTCATCACTTTTGTCAAATGCTGGAAGGAAGAACCAGGATGGTGACAAGGACGGAATGACAGTTTTGGCTTTGCGTAGTCAAAATAATAGAGGAAGAGGTGCTGTGAGAGGATCTACCAATAGCAGGGGTAAATCCAGATACAGGGAAAAGGGCATGTAGTGCTTTGGTTGCAAGGAGTATGGTCATATTAGGCCGAATTGTCCGCTTAATAAGAAGGATCCAGATGCATCATTGGCTGTGGTTACTCTTGATTGTGAAGATGTTTGCACCGTCTTCAATCGAGGCACTAGTTCTCCAGGAGAATGGATATTAGACTCAGGGTCATCTTACCATGTATGTTCCGAGAGGGGCATTTTGACAAATTCCAAGATACAAAGAATGAAACAGTTTCTTTGGCTGATGGATCTACTTGTGAGATCAAGGGGATTGGAATTGTGAAAATCAAAATGTTCGATGGAATAGTTCGCAGCTTGAACGAGGTAAGATATGTGCCTAAGCTGAGGAAGAATCTAATATCTATCGGTCGGTTAGCTTCAGAAGGCTATAGATGCTCTGTAGTAGGGGGAGCTATGAATATCAAAAGAGGCCGTGTGGTTCGGATGAAGGGAGAGCTACGTGGGGGAATATATCGTCTGATTAGTACGTGGCCAGAACGTACTGGAACTTCGAAAATCTGGTTATCTCGTGCACGAGGGAAGAGTGACTTGAAGGATACTGCTGCGGTTGTATTGCCTTCCAGTCTAGACGATAGTGCAAAGACTGCTGGGATGGATGCTTGGTCGAAGGGCTTCCACGACATCAACGAGTAGTTGGTGTGTTGCAGCTGCATATGGGCATCGATCAACACGAATCAAGTGAGCAGTGAACCATGCAACAGATTGATTTGTTTTATATGCAGTTGGGGAGTAAATGAAAGATCGATGGTCACACTTGTGTGTGTGATGGTCACACTTGCGTGTGTGATGGACTACATATGGGATTGACCGACGTGAATCAAGTGAGTATGTGTGTATACAACAGATTGCTTCACATGTATGTAGTTGGACAAATAGAGGTCAATGGTACACTTGTGCGTATAGCAAGTGGGCATTCGAGAATGAATGTGCAAACTAGGGTATAGTTTGGAGTCTTGGACTCGGGGGGAGTTTTGTCGTAGGGAATGATACGGATCAAGGAAAAGTTGGAGTTGTGCCAACAGGGCGTAGGTATGGAGTGCAAGTGAAGAGCTGTGAGTTTGGAAAGAGGGGGAGATTGTTAGGCAGGCTGCCTAATGTCTTACCAAACATCACCACCAAACTCTTTCACCAACCCCATTCCTTACTCCTATAAATACCTCCATATCCATTCATTCTAATTACACCATAATCTCTCTTTTCTCTCTATAGCTGTTAGATAGTCCGTCTAGTAGGAGAGCCGGTTTAGCCCGCTTTCAGGAAGTGTCGGGATAGAAGGTCCTCGTGCCTAAACTATTCCTTAGGGTACTTGGGTTTGACTGCAGCCATCGGAGGTGGTCCCGCTGCAGGGGTCTTTCTATCAGGTTGTGTGGCACTGTCCGGGTTGGGAGAGGGAGAGAAGGAAAGGTTGTCGGGAAACAGTGATAGGGGGAGGTTTTGAGATAAACACTTCAGTGAGTTGGGGATATACATAATAGGTATTGTAGGGCTGAATTTTTGTATGAAATTCAAGGGGCCAGATACCCGAATATTGTAATCTCTTTTATCTAGTGTGAAGTTGTTACTCTTGTGGATGTAGGCTGGGCCGAACCACGTTAAATCTCTTGTCTCTTTTACTGTATTATTGGTTTTTTGCTTCATTACTATCACGTATATTTGTGGGATCTAAGCACACATATTTACCAAATCGCTTCCGCACTCGCAGGGAATCGGGCAGATTCCTAACAGTATCTAGGAGGAATTACTCGGATTGCTATTAACTTTCCAACAATCTTGAACTTAGCTCATATTATATCTGTTGGGGTTAAAGACCAAGTGCAACGTCAGGTTGCATGCCTGACATCCCAAATTTTTGCTTATTATGTGTGGAGGGAGAGAAACACCTGTGCCCATAAAGGTGTTTTCTCCAGTGAATCTGCGGATGGAAATCACGGTTGATTTAAGATCTTGACTGGTTTCTTCTTAATGGTTTTCCAAACAAGTTTGTAAAAGACCTTGTATTTTTAGTTGGCTTAGCTTGTAGGAGTAGTTGTTTTATGGTTGTTCTTGGAGCATTGGTGTAAAACTTTTAGTTAAAAAATCTATTTGCCATCTATGTGGAACATTTTAGAAATTATGTAAAAAAACGTATTCACTACAACCATAAATCCCTTAACGAAAAAATATAGCCAAGCATGTTTGTAGGTTATATTTGTTAAATCACAAAAACCTTTTTATATAATTTTACATGATCACAATAATAAATAACATTATTGGAATACATATCTTCACCCTTAGCAAAAAATTTACAATTTGTTTTGTAACCAATTATTATAATCAAGTATTATATCTATTGCCATGGGAGATGCTCTTACCTTCTAACTCGTTAGTTTAGTCGTTAATTTACATTGCTTTGAGCAAGCCAGCTTTCTTTTTTCAGTCTGCATTCCAAATTGATTATAGATGGTCTGTTGTGGCTTGTCTTAAAACTGATTTTTTTTTTGCTAAATTGTCATAAAACTTCGTTGTTTCTTAGTTATTAAAGTAACATTTTTATCAATTTAGCAAAAAAAGAAAAACACGATAATGCTACTATTTTAATTGTCTTAGTAAGGATGATGATATGGGTTGAAAGTAAGCCCTAGAAACATATTTAATGATACATTAAATAAATTCGTAATTAATAAATCAGCAGTTTCAGACTTCAAGATTGAGTCTTAGAAGGAAACTAAATCATATCAGGAGTAGCCTCCAAGGCATACACCTCTAATACTTATCTTCTTATCAATTGGAAGGTTCTAGAATTGGGCCAAGGTAGTAACTTGCCCACCAAGTATCCTAATTCTACCCTAATTCTAAGGTTTTCCCCACCTATATAAGGACCTGCTCCTCCACAAACAGAATTACGTTTTTGGGCAGAACTCAATGCGTCAATAACGTTTTAGGCTTAATCCTCGAATAAGGACATACAAGCCACTACGTCCTTGGTGTGCCCTTGCCGCCATAGCCCCGAGGGCATCACCAAGAACTACGTTTTTTGGCTTGATTCTTGATATTTGCAAGATACGTAGGCATCTTGTGAGGACAGATTAAGTCACGAAACACTCGATCAGCTATTAAAGCTCGAAGCTCTTCTCAACCCTAGCATTCAATACGCAATAAATACACCCTACTTTTCGTTCCATAACAGATGATATTCTCTTTTTCTTTAAGGTGAAAAATTGAAAATCAAACTAATTATTATAAAATTTAAAATTTTGAAATTTATTCGCAAGTTGTTATCCAACTAAATTGAATGATTCAACGAATCATGTGGTAGAAATTCGATCTGTTTCAATTTTGTTTCAGAATTTTGATTTCATGGATATAAAAGTAATTAAGTTCTGTTTGAATGGAGTACAGTAATCATCCCCATTAGCAAGTCTTTTATTGGGAGAAAATGTTTTAGTAAAATAAAATTTAACACCAATTATAATTAGGCATGTTAATCCAATTTTTCATTGATTTAGATTTTCACACGGTAAGAAAGTCGAAATTTCGTAATTGTAGATTTTTATCTGCAATGGCACAAAATTGGGGTTGAATGTCCAAAATGGCACTTTCTGAAAAGCTTGCCCTCCACTAGCACTTTCCTAAATCCTAACTCAAAAATACACACGTTTATTTTTTGAAATAACGTTTTAATACTTTAACTAATAAAATATTATTTTTAAATTATTAAAATATTAAAGTTTATTTTTTACTTTTTAAACTAAAATTTTTAAATTCTATCTATATTCCTTTAGGGATTCAACAATTAACTTTTGTGATTCAGTAATTCTATTTTGGATTTTAGAATTATTCAGAATGATGAATAAACCCTTAGGGTTTAGGGTTTGGGATTTAGGGTTGTTTACAACCCTAGACCCTAAACCCTAACTTATCCTGATTTTTAAACGCTACGCGTTTAAAAATCAGGCCGCCAGATTCAAATTTTTAAATTTAAAAAATAAATTTTTTATTAAATTTAGGGTTCAACAATTAATTTTGGGGTTCAACGTTTTCATTTTGGGTTTTAGAAATATTCAGAATAACGAACAAAAAATACAATTTGAAATGACTAATTGATTATAAGTTTTTTAATAGTATTTGAAAATACATATTTACTAAAAAAAAATTCATGGAAAAAAAATATTGTTTCTATTGAAAACGCATCTACAGTGTGTGTTTTGTCTGAAAACGCATCTTCAACATGCGTTTTACGTCGAAAATGCTTGTTTTAAATGCGTTTTGACCCTGTAACGCATGTTGTACATGCATTTTCGATGTAAAACGCAACTGCAGAATGCGTTTTGCTAAGACGCGCACTGTACACTAGTACAAAAACTACCATATGCGTCTCCTCATTTGCATCTGTTACAAGCGAAACAGATGCATAAAGTAGTTTTATGCGTCTGTCCTACATTAAACAGATGTATATATTGGAAAGAGGTATGTTTATACGTCTGTTGGACCAAAACAGATGCATAAGGTAATTTTATACGACTGTCGAAAAATCATTTGCGTCTGTTATATTTCAACAGACGTATAAAGTTCAATTATATGCATCTGTTATATTGTAACAGACGTATAAAGTTCAGTTATATGCATCTGGCCTTTTAAAACAGTCGTATAAGGCGATTTTTTTAAATATATATATATATATATGTGTAAATATTCAGCGGCCCATTTATCTGTACGTGCGACCTAATTAAAAACCTCTTCAATTACAAACACCTCCTCTTCTCACCCCCACTTCGTCCCCTTTGGAGTTTCAATAAAAACCATAGCCGCCCCGTTCAGTTTTTTGGCCAAAATCCATCGCCATTTACCTCTTCTTCATCAAATCGTCATTGTAGCATCACATACACTACATCCCTGATCCGTTTCTTCAAATAAAACTGACCCCAAAAGCCTAAAATCGAATCAAGTTTTGTAAATAAAGTTATTCGGATCGGGTCTCTTGAGTAATTGGTGTATTGATGTTAGCTTAAGGAATTGATTGTGTCTCGGAGTTCAAAGCTTTATCAAGGACATGTTCGGTTTGTATGATGGCTTTGCCGATGTCAATGGCGATTCTTGGTGTGAATCAGAGGGTCAACCTTCGATCTATCGATTGGAACCCTAATATGGCCAAAATCGTTCAGAATCGGTGAGTTAACTCAAACACCCAGTGAGGCATTAATTACAATCTTGTTGGCCACTTTTATTGTCTATGTGTTGTTGAAGTTCTGGTGATATTTGGATCATTCGATGTTCTGTTTATAGCTGTAATGTTTCTTGTACCGCTTACCACTAATGGAGTCGTGCCTGCTAGAACTGTAGAAGGATAAGAAAAGTGGGGATATGAAGAAGTCAGACCTAGTAAGTAACACAAAAGCACACATTGTGCACATAGACTATTCTTTTTATGTGTAAATATTCGATTATATTTTGATTATTACGGTGTTCGGAATTTGGATCCTAAGTTATATAATATTGATAATGTTCTCAACTTCTGATTATGGCTTATTGTGTTTGGCAATGTGTGTTAAACAGAAGTTCATGTTTTGGTGGTATTACAAAAGTCCACAGAGGACTGGAGATCCAAAAAAGCCATGGCCAATCATTCTGTGGTTGCAGGGTGGACCTGTAAGTGATAATATTTCATTCAACTCAAATAAAATAATGAGTTTTGATCTTTTACCATATACTATGTTTTACAAAAATTAAGACTTTCTGCATGTGTACAAATATGAATAGGGTCCGTCGGGAGTTGGACGTTCTTTATCAGGCAAGGGTGGTGACGACCTAAACAATTTAATGAATGTCGTTATTAGAGAAAAACTTAAGATAATCCCAAATGATGTGCATATATATAATTCAAATTTTGTCGGTCACACTCCACCTGACTACACCATCAATAGCAAACATACTGTTTTTATCTAATCCTTACCTGACATCTAAGTTCTTATAATCGTTACAAATTGACTATCATTCAATTGTTATAGCCACTTGTATGCCTCTGGTCTGATCGGTAACATTTCCCTTTCAAATTGACTATCAGTTAATTGCTATCGTCTGTTTATGGTAGTGCTTGTCGGCACAATCAAAATTCTACTGTCTCTGTCTCTTGTTATTCAATCAAATTAATGTCTGTGTTGGGTCCATTTGGCTAAATATTGTTGTAAATTTGGAGGCAGGTATCTATAATTATGTGCATACGGCAACTCTTGTAGAATTAGATTCCTAGCTTAGTCATATATAAGATTAAAGTTCAAAATTATGATTCAAGCCAAACTAAATCATTTTTTAAAAGTACCAAATGTGAGACTTGTTTTGGATTCCCAGATACAGAGTAAATCACTGCTGCATCCCTTCATCCATATCTTTTCTCCCACACTAATCCATTCCTATCAATAGCAACAATTAAATTCCGATCATGGTTTTTTAAGGAATATATATTAACTGATCCTATGCTTGATATCATTACTTGTTTAATCTGAGGCTTGATTCAGGAACTCCTCCATCAGTGTGAACGCTACTGATTACAGCTCTGACTGCTACTGCAGCAAGAAGATAGGGAACTTCACGATCAGAAAAAAGTAATCTCTGACAAGGAAAATCACAATGAATTATCTGTGGAACTGAAGGTAATAGTTTTCATGTAGTTATTTCGAGAATTCTTCCTCTTTAAAATAATGAGTTTTGATCTTTTACCATATACTATGTTTTACAAAAATTAAGACTTTCTGCATGTGTACAAATATGAATAGGGTCCGTCGGGAGTTGGACGTTCTTTATCAGGCAAGGGTGGTGACGACCTAAACAATTTAATGAATGTCGTTATTAGAGAAAAACTTAAGATAATCCCAAATGATGTGCATATATATAATTCAAATTTTGTCGGTCACACTCCACCTGACTACACCATCAATAGCAAACATACTGTTTTTATCTAATCCTTACCTGACATCTAAGTTCTTATAATCGTTACAAATTGACTATCATTCAATTGCTATAGCCACTTGTATGCCTCTGGTCTGATCGGTAACATTTCCCTTTCAAATTGACTATCAGTTAATTGCTATCGTCTGTTTATGGTAGTGCTTGTCGGCACAATCAAAATTCTACTGTCTCTGTCTCTTGTTATTCAATCAAATTAATGTCTGTGTTGGGTCCATTTGGCTAAATATTGTTGTAAATTTGGAGGCAGGTATCTATAATTATGTGCATACGGCAACTCTTGTAGAATTAGATTCCTAGCTTAGTCATATATAAGATTAAAGTTCAAAATTATGATTCAAGCCAAACTAAATCATTTTTTAAAAGTACCAAATGTGAGACTTGTTTTGGATTCCCAGATACAGAGTAAATCACTGCTGCATCCCTTCATCCATATCTTTTCTCCCACACTAATCCATTCCTATCAATAGCAACAATTAAATTCCGATCATGGTTTTTTAAGGAATATATATTAACTGATCCTATGCTTGATATCATTACTTGTTTAATCTGAGGCTTGATTCAGGAACTCCTCCATCAGTGTGAACGCTACTGATTACAGCTCTGACTGCTACTGCAGCAAGAAGATAGGGAACTTCACGATCAGAAAAAAGTAATCTCTGACAAGGAAAATCACAATGAATTATCTGTGGAACTGAAGGTAATAGTTTTCATGTAGTTATTTCGAGAATTCTTCCTCTTTAATATGGTATGCACACTATACTGCACTGCTGCTTAGTTTCTGCATTCAAGACTTTTAATAATTTTGAATGAACTCATAGTGCAGACATTCCATTTTCCCCAGGTTAAAAGCTTGCAGCAGCTGGAAGTAATAAACAAGCAAGAAAGCAAAGATAAATATGAATACTCACAAGAAGAAGTCGTTTGAGAGAACTCTTCAGATTCGCCAAACAATCTGCGGTGCAATGACTGTAATGGACAGGTGTGAGTTGGGTTTAGCCAATTAGAGAAGTTGTGCTAATTATGCAAATAGGATGTTTGTATTTAGGTAGATTGTTTGATAATAGTGGCATTGTACTTGGTATGGATTTGAGATTTTAAATCAATGAAAATTTGTTTTTTCTTGATTTTTGTGTAATACTCAGTTTAGTTTGTCAAGCTTCTCTTGTACTTATTTTTACAAGCTTACATTTGTTGTTGAGTGCCAATTAGAGATGTACTTTATCTACAATTGGTGTTTGGAGTTTAGATGTATTGAAATATATGTTAAAAGGGCTGCCTGAAATAACACTGAATGATTTGGAAAAAAAGTACAATATGCGTCTGTTCCACTAAAGCAGTCATATAAAGACATTTATATGCGTCTGTTTTGTTGTTTTTGGCGTCTGTTTGGGCCGGATGCGACAAGCATTTTGCGTCTGCTCAGCAGAAGCAGATGCAAAAAGTAATATTTTATGCGTCTGTTTCATGATTTTATGCGTCCATTCTGCACAGACGCAAAATATTATATGCGACTGTTGCTCAACAGACGTATATACACAATAGCTGATACTACTCCTCCATACGCATCTGTTGAAAACAGACGCATATTACCTTTTTTAACAGACGCATATGGCAGTTTTTGTACTAGTGGTAGCAGCGTTAGAAAAGTGCTATTGGAGGACACCGTTTTCAGGGAGTGCTATTTTGGACTTTTTGATCAAAAATTGTGTCATTTTGACATTTCACCCTTATATAATTTGATCTCAATCTGGCTTCCATTAACAATAATATTTTTTCAAGGATCCAATAATGATAGTTATAAATTTTTTGAAAATTATATCCTATATATAATTGGCGTAAGAAAGTTAAGGTGGTCTGGTCGTCAGAGTTAAAAAGGTAAGTTCTATAAAATTAGAAATGGGCTAGGAGTTGGGCCAGAGTTTTGGTTTTAAAAACGAGCTTAAAATTATGTTACCAACTAACTAATTAATGGTATTTCTATTTTAACAAATAAGTGTATAAAAAGGAATGCACTAAAATAACATATGATAAAACAGAAAAAAAATAAAGTTGAAAAACTTAATAACTAAAATTAATACAAAGATATTTTAGACTAAAGTATAAAATATAATTAAAAATACCTTAGTACAAAATAGTATTTCAAGATGTAACGCCCCCAAATTCACCCTGATCGGGGACCCGGGTCGTCACATTGTCTCAATATCCTGCAGCACACGATAACGCAATAAATAAATAAAATGTTTATTTCAACGGAGCATAAATGTCCCACTCCGCAGTTCCAAGATCGTCTCACACAATAGTACAATCCAACTTATTACATCTCGAGATAATACCTTACATCAGGTCACAAAAATAAAAAGATAAAGGTTCCAGCTAGATATTCTAGTTCTTGTCAGCATAGTCTTGAGTTTTTCCCTTTCCTCTGTATCCCTGGTTGGACGTCTCGCCTCTTTCCATCTTGACAGCTGAACAAAATGTTTTAAAGCAAGAATGAGCAACTATAGTGCTCAGCAAGTTCTTTCAATGCTCGGGGTATAATTATAATAATATTTACCGAAAGAAATACTCAAAATTTTAATATTGGATATACAATCTGAATTGGCTTAAACTCATCTCGAAAATAGTATACTCGCAAAACTCAATATTCATCTCGAAACAGAATACTCGAAAGACTCAATACTCATCTCGAAACAGAATACTTGAAAGACTCAATACTCATCTCGAAAATATAATACTCGAAAGTCTCAATTGATAGACCCAAACAACTTATCTTTGAATAAAGAAGTTGGAATTTAAAAGCTTGAGAATCTGGTCTTCCTCCTCTACGATACCCCACAGCGAGATCAACCGTTGTGTCTCAAGTACCGCACACCCGTGATACCCCATAGCACGATCACTACTATGTCGCAAGTACCACCGTATCGTTTTCCTAGCAAAAAGTTGGTTGAAAAGTCAACCTGGCAACACTTGTGCCAAAATATTCTCGTGTCCGTATAATGGTACACAAGTCTCTTTTTCTCTGTAATGGGCCTCTTTCCCAAAATTAACCAGTAGAATACAGAATTCCCGAATATTTGGTGAACAGATAACTTGAGATAACTCTTCCAGGAAAATATTTACCAATCTGGCGGACTGCCAGTCTAACTCAATTGTACCCTCAATCCGAACAATGGACTGAGGTCAACTCTCAATAATAATATTTTATTTGTTGACACGAATAAAATGTCAAACCTTGACAATAAAGGCAACTATCTCGAAATTATGAGCATAGTCTTAAAATGAAGTAATTGGGAGTTGTACTGGACAAATAGTACTTCTTGTATATTTATAATACTCAAAATTGATGAACGTTTAAATAGAATATTTATCACTTGATCGACGAGTAAAATCTCTAACAATTATAGTATTTAAAACTCCTATCGGCTAATTCGAACGAGGAACCAACTAAAAGATAATCAATAAATGATTGTTGAATTTGTACAATAAATTCAACCGAAAAGAATGAATTTAACTATCCCAAACGAACGAGATTAATTTCACTGAATCAAAATAATAGTCGTCTCGAATTAATGAGATCGACCCGATAACAACGAATTTATTTCTACGCTTATAGGGAGTATAATTCACAAGTAACTAAATTATAATATTTAACGAGAAATAATGCTCAAAAGAAATTATTGCATCATACAGAGCAATAGATAAATCTCAATATTTGATATCTCGAAATTAAATATGACAGATAATCTCATAATTTATAGCTCGCAAATAAATAAATCATAAAGTAATACGAACAGAAATACACAATTTCCAAAAATTAGGGTAGGAATGAACTTGCCTCGATCTCGAAGTGCAAATGAATGCAGATAAAATTTATACTCTACCCATGAACTTGGCTTCGATCTACGGCTCGGGGATTATCCTCTAAAAATGGCAACCAGAAATACGTGTGCGATTTTTCAAAATAAATATTCTCGATCCGATAATATAATACTCAAATATATAGAATATCAATAATATATCCCTTTAAGGTCTCTATGATAAATAACGGAGAAATAATTCCCGGATTATAACTCTTCTCCGAACTCCGGAATCAAATCTAGAAAATAAATATTATTTTAATATCAGTAAGTCCCACTTAAAGCCAAACTAGGATTACCAAATATACGGCAATTATCCATTTTTAAATCTCGAAATTAATTTAATAAAATCCGATTTTAATCTCTAAAATAATAAGGTCCGATCTGGTTATTCCAAATAATCCGGAAATATTAAATATCAACTTTCCAAAATAAATCTATATTTATCTCTATTTATTCATAATTATTCCCTCTTTAATCAACGAATTATTAAATCTCTAAATCACGTCCAAATAATCTCAAAATATTTCTATTTCACTAAATAATTAATTACACCATTAAACTATTTATTTCTCCCAATTTTTTATAATACTCCAATTTTAACGAAACCCAATTGAACCTCTTTTATTTATTCGTTTATTACTCCCGATTATAACAATTAACCGCTCATTTATCAGCACGTTATTATTATATTATTAATCTACCTGCAACGTTAATGTGGGACCCACCTACATCCCACTGCCACGCGCCTCCCGGACATCTCTCTGTACTCTTCCTCATCCCTCACACCTACATCCCACTGCCACGCGCCTCCCGGACATCTCTCTGTACTCTTCCTCATCCCTCACAGTCTCAATCTCTCTCAACCAATCTCTCCTCTCTGCCTCTCGGTCTCTATCTCTCTTCCTCCCCACTTTCTCTCTGCCACCCATCCCCATCGTCGGAGCTTCATCCGAACATCACTTCCACCACCTCTACTCTCTCTCCCGTAACTCCTCTTCTCCGAATCAACCCCTGAATCTCCGTTTTAGCCCCCTCTCCGACAACCACCCCAACATTACATACAAACGTCCATCCCTCTCTTCCCCAATTATACCACATGGTCACAACCTCCTCATTCTCCCTGCACTCCGATTCAAACCAATAATAACAAAACAAACACCACCACCACAACGGTGGTGGTCGTCTCCTTATAACTCCGAATCAAACATCAACCACCGCACACAACTCCACCTCAACCAACAATCACCACCACTACCATAATCGGTAGTGTTAATCTCACCCAAACCCACAATCATAACATCAAACCCCCTTTCTCTACCTCTCTCTCTCGTCAATCTCTACATCTCTCTCACCTCTCGTAAATCAATCTCTGTCTCTAACTCAATCTCTCTTCTCCCCGCCCATCTCTCTTTCTCGAATCTCTCCTCCCTCTCAATCTCTTTCTCTCCCAACCTTCTTCCTCTCTCGACCTCGCCTCACTCTCTCGTCTCTATATTGACAACAATACACAAATTCCAAACAATTCGACAACAACAATCAAAACCCACCATCACTACAACCTCCCCTTTCGATACAAACCACCAATCTAACATCAACCACAACACTCCATCCCCCTTCCCTCTCTCCGATTCAACACCCAACAGCCTGTATGTGGTTCGAGTTATTGTTTAAAAATGAAAGAGATGTTTGTGTATTTTGCAGGAGAAATGAAGATGAAATAAAAGAACGTGGTTCTGTTTTTGTATATGAAGAGTTTGAGTTTAACAACGAAAAACAGGACTGTGTATTATTGTTTCCGGAAAATGAGTGCTGTGTGTGTTTATAAATAAAGATTATAATAATGAAGATGGTTTGTTTATTTGCTTTACATCCAGAAAATAAGGAACGTGGGGATTAAAAAAAATATTGATGGAACAAAACATGGTCCGTGTTTTCGGGCATGTTTTTTGATAATAAAATGTTGTCTCGTTTCTCCCCTGCTGGATAATTAAACGAAATTCTAATCTCGTTTTCTAAAATAAACTAGATTCAAAAATAAAAATTCTATTTCCCTAAATTTCCTAAATTTAATAAATACCAAATAAATATAATTAAATAAAATATTTACTTACATATGAATATATAAAATTTAGAAATTTTACCAAACACGCACTAATTAAAATATATTAGTGCATCGCTCTTAATTAAAATTTAAATATCGAGTGGAAAAATAATTTCGAAAATTCGCGGTTATTACACAAGAAAACCTAATTATTAAAAAAAGTCATAAAATTATCATTTTAGATTTTACAACAAACATCTTTTTAAAATTTATACGAACAAAGTTAACATAAATCAATAAATTAACATTTTATTATTTTGCAAAAATTCTAGATTCGATACTAAATATATGATATATAGCCCGTTTGCCTCCTCTTATTTACAACTTATAAGTTACTTATTTCGGAAAAAAAATCGTATTTACATGCCCTTTTTTAGAGAAAAATGTGTATGGAGAGTTTAATATTCATTATCTTGTAAAAATAAGTTACTTATTTCAGAAAAAAGTACATATTTCCTAACTTTTTTCCAGAATAAGTAACTTATTTCTGTAAAATAAGATTTCCCAAACGAGCCCATAATATAATATAATTGGTATAAAGAGGTTCATATGGTAAATTCAAGTTATAGGAAAAGGAGTTATAGTAGCACAAAACTTATAAATCACAAATTCATTCTCCATATATAATAAAATACCATCAGAATTTTAATTCAAAAAATATTTTTTTTTTAAAATAGAATGTACATTTAATTACAAAACAATTTTTTAAGAAAATATATGGTAAAACTAGATATTAAAAAAGTATTAAAAAACATGTCATAATTGGAAATGACACCAAATTAAATTCAACAAAATATAATTTACAAAAAAAACGCTAATTCAAAAAAAATCTGAATTTATAAAACTAAAATCAACAATAAACTTTAATATAATGCACTTAAAACAAATATAAACCAACACAAAAACATAAAAAGATAGTACATATTTTCTTTAAAAAAGTACAATGTGTGTTCACAATTACATAAACACACACATATATAAAGAATAATTAAATCAATATAAGTTCCCACGTACATTATATATATTCTAATAAAATAGAAGAAAACATCTCAAAAAATATGTAATATTTAAATAAGGTTAGGATAAATCTTAATATATAATTTACAAAAAAATATCGTTTACCAAATAGAAGTGGTTTAAGAAAAAATTATTTTAATAAAAATCATAAAGATTTTATTTTTAGGTTTGATAACAAATATATTTCTAAAATTTATATTTAAAAAATGAGCACAAATCAACAAATAAACAAATGCTTACTTTGCAAAAAAAAAAATTAATTAAAAAAAGTGAACACAAATCAATAAATGATCATATTTTAAATAAGAAAGCAATCCAAATATCCACAAAACAAATTTATATTAATATCTAAATATCATACAATATAAAAATTATACTACAAAATATTAATGTTACAAAAACAAAATTATACTACAAAATTATACTAAATTAATGTTACAAAAACAAAATTATACTACAAAATATTAATTAAACTACCCGTGCGATGCACGGGTGTAAAGCTAGTAAATTATTAACACGACAAGGTACTCTAAAATTTTCCCTTTCCCGGGAAAGTAACAACTAACAATCGTACTTCTTCCCTCTCTAGTTTCTGATAAAATTGGCTTTGATCGGAAAGTATTGTATAATCATTTTAATTTGCAGATTTTAACGTTTTCGGACAAAATATTACAGATTTTAATCCTTGGGTTGATTAATAATATCAATTTTAATAATATTTTATCACATAATTAGTAATTATTACATATCCACCTAAAAAGTCCTTTAAATTTAAGGATGAAATCTCTAAAAATCCACATTTTCAAACCAAATAACCAAAATACTCATTTACGTGTCAATCCGTCCAAAATACCTAACAACTACGCATGTTGGTGCGTAGCCTCGTACACGCATGTCAAACATGCGTATTTTTCATATTTTTTTAAAGAAGCAAGCCATACATTGGTATCTTGTATGTTTTTTTAAAAAAATTAGAGCACACATTTGTGTCATTCGTACAAGTTTATTTCCAATTTGCATGTGGTTGAAAACTGACTGGGTCTGGACGTGCCGGGCTGTGCATTTCACATGATTTTTTATATTTTTTTAAAATGTCATTTAAATTTAGGTAAAAAAAAGTCCGTACACGATTTATTCGTCATTTTGAATATTTTTAAAACCCAAAATGGAAAAGTTAAACCCTAAAAATTAACCGTTGAACCCCAAAGGGAATACATATAAACTAAAAAAAATTAGTTGAAAAATTGAATATTTTAATGAGTTCGGCGACCTGATTTTTAAAAAAATCGGGGGTCAGCCCCGCTTTTTTAAAAATTAGAATAAATTAGGGTTATAATTAAACAATCTTAAATCCTAAGCCCGTATACAGTTTATTTGTCATTCTGAATATTTCTAAAACTCAAAATGGAAACTTTGAACCCCAAAGATTAACCGTTGAACACCTAAGAGATAAAATTTAAAAAATTTTATTAAAAACTTGGATATTTCTAAAATCCAAAATGGAACCTGTTGAACCCAAATAATTCCAAAACATGTTAAAGTCCTACGCATTTGTTATATGCATAGTTTGTATAAGCACCTAGGGGTGAGCAAAATCGAACCAAAATCGAAAAACCGAACCGAAATGTTGAATTTCAGTTCGGTTCGATTTCTTTTTTTTGAAAGTTCGGTTTTTCAGTCTTTTCGGTTTAAATCGAAACAAATTTCGGTTCGGTTCGTTTTTTTTAAAAAAATTCGGTTCAAACCGAAATAACTGATATATATATTAATTATATTATCTATATTTTATTTATATTATATATCTATATGTTTATATTATATATATATATATATATGTGCAAGATTTAATTAATTCAAAATTAAGTTTAAATATTTAAATTGATAGTTTGTGTTTTATTTTATTTTAATTGTTACCTATTTTAAGATATTTAGTACTAAAATTTATTTTAAAATTTAAAAATAATAATATTATATATAATTTTTTTAAAATTGGTTTGGTTCAGTTTTTGGTGAATTATTTCGGTTCGATTTGAAATATTTCGATTCGGTTTCTAGTGACAAATCGGTTCAATTCGGTAAAAAAATGGATTTCGATTATTCGATTTTTCTAATTCGGTTCGATTTTTAACCGAATCAACCGAATGATCAACCCTAAAACACCAATGACATGCTGAGACCAAACACATCATTTGTCATTTATGTGAGAGGAATGCGCATTATGTATGTAGGGAGTGTGCATATTAAACATACACATTTAGTGAATAGAAAAGACCGTCGCTAATATTTTGGGTAATGGTAAGTTCATAAAAATAATGTAATTTGGTCATTTTTTTTAGATTGCTAAACAAATTAAGATATTCGATCTTTTTTAAAAAAAACGTATAATCCAATTTTCAAGGATTTTATATGATTTTAGTTACACGTGGAGATAATGTAAAATCCTGAAAAATTTGTCACTAGAATGAATTTATGAGCTTTAGAATAAATATCATTGTAAAATTTAGAAAATCAACCATTTTATAAAATCCAAAAACATCAAAAAATTATGATTTATTTGATTTCATAAAATCTTAATTGAATATCTACAAATATCTAAGAATAATCCCCATATTAGATATCGTAGGAGTTTAATAACGTACTTTTAAAATCCAAATAACACAAGATTTTAATGAATGTTATAACATTCTAATTAGAAGTTTCAAAATCCAAAATCCAAATATATCTTCCCGAAAACCCACAAAAAATCTTACAGATATTTTTCATCTTTCAAATAATCGCATTTCACCAAAAAAAATCCAGTCGGTATATTTTTGACTGACCCCTATTATTCATTATTTTCAGACTATAAATATAAATCCATGCACACACTAAAAAGCATAGACAATTATTACATTTTTTCTCAGAGCTTTGTCTCTCATTCATCTCATACTATAGCAAATAGTTACATAAAAAATATTACATTTCTACGTTAAAAATATGGATTCAAGCATATTTTTTTCAAAAGTTGTTACGTTAATTTTTGTGTTGATTTTTTGCAACCAAGTTTATGGCTCCCGCATTCTGGATGTCAAAAACTATGTCGTTGCCGCACATAGCAAAAATGATATTGATGCTGATGTATGGTTCACCTAATTAAATATCTGTTTCTTTTTTTCTTTTTGATTATATTACAAAAATGATCTGATTTTATAAATGTATCGTTTATATGAAAAAGTGGAGGCAATATATTGGTTATATAGTTACAAAATGTAAACTAAAACTCAGTGCATAACTACTCTACATCATTTTAGTAGTGACGGTAATTACTGTAAATTTTACTATTCGTTACTTTCTCCGTTCCAAATCTTTCATCCTGTTTAATTTTTAATGATCAAATTGACCAAGCAAATATTACATATATATAATATATAATAATAATGATAAAAAGATATCATTAGAAAGTATATCTAATAATCTATTTTTAATATGTATTTTTTAGTTAAATATTAGTTAAATTTTGGTAAATTTGACCACAATCAAAAAGTCAAAAGATTTGGGACTTATTTTTTGAAATATCATGTTTTAGTCTGATCGAGTTACGTTCTTGTTTGAGCTCAAGAGAGAAGGTTGTTTAACAAAAATGATTTAAACACAATCTCCATTAATGCTTGCGATTACAAAATCTTGATTTTAGTTAATTAGTCTTTCGATATAACAGTTAATTTTGTTTATGTTTAATGATTTATCATATCTGGCTCTATATTCAATTAAGATATTTTTCATACATTTTTTTTAAAAAAAAATTGATGTGGTGTTTTTCAACAGTCTTTACTAGATTCATGGAAGGATGCATGTGAGTCAGGTGGAACAGTTTCTGTACCTGAGGGAACATATGTAATTGTTCCCGTACAGTTCTCAGGGCCATGCAATGGTCAAGTAACATTTCAGCTTGACGGAACTCTTCAGGCTCCTTCAGGTAAAATTGATGCAGACGACTGGATTAAGTTTTCCGATGTTGATGGATTGGTTATTCGAGGTAGTGGTACATTAGACGGCCAAGGAGAATCAGCATGGCCTCAGCATTGTACAGGATGCCCTCCTCTTACCACCGTAATTTCTCTCACAATTATCTCAATCTTGCATTGTTATATTATTATTTTTGATTAATTCGGCTTATAAATGTGGATCTGTTCTAACAAATTTTTCAGGAAAGCGAGAATCAAATCTTGTTATATTTTATTTGATTACTTAGAATTTCACTGAGTACGTAAATTTTTTAATTTTACAGTCACTGACACTATCATCGGTTAACAATGGCCACATTCAAGATATCACATCTCTTAATAGCAAAGGCTTTCATATCAAAGTAATTAATGGCGGAGGTACAACAATCGAACATGTGACCATAACAGCACCTGGCGATAGCCCAAATACCGACGGCATCCATACGAGTCGCACGAGTAACATCAACATCTTAGACTCGAATATTGGGACAGGGGACGATTGCATTTCTATGGGTGCAGGTAGTCAAAACATAAATATTACCGGAATTACTTGTGGTCCTGGACATGGTATCAGTATCGGAAGCATTGGAAAGAACACAGATGACTCAAGTGTAAGTGGAGTACATGTTAGTGGTTGCACTTTGAGTAACACACAAAATGGTGTTCGGATAAAAACATATACTTCTGATTGTGCTGCAACTGTTTCCGATATCACATTTCAAGACATCACCGTGGATGAATCCCACAATCCAATAATCATCGATCAAAACTATTGTGGCGGGCATCAAACATGCAGTGTATGTCTTGTACACATAATTACTACATACTTATTGTACACCTTTTTCATGTTATTGACAAATTTATCGACTACTATATGTCTTACAGGGGAACTCGCATGTAAAAGTGAGTGATGTTAAGTTTATAGGTGTACAAGGAACTTCGGCTACACCGGTTGCAGTAAAACTCCAATGCAGTTCTGAAGTGCCATGCGAAGGAATTGAACTGGATGATATAAACATAAGTTTAGGCAGCGGTGGAGATGCAACTTCTTCATGCTCCAATGCTAATGTAACATACAGCGGACCACAGAATCCTCCCCCTTGTTCCAACTCATTGCATCCTCATCATTTGTAATTCTAATTCAGATCTTGTGTGATTATTGAAATTTATGAATATGAGAGATAACTGATTTTTTTTTTGATATTTATAGATTTAATATTATTTCCAAGATCCTCTACAATCTATACTTCTATATCTATACTGTCTATACTATAATAAGCTATAATTTGTACTTGGTTATTTTTGGTTATCCCCTTTTTTGGTTATCCACAATATAAAAAGGATTTAAAAAGAAAAAATAATAATAATAAAAAAACATAGCAACAAATCGGACTCTAACACATCAAAAGATAAAGAACACTCTACTGGATGTACCATTGATAACATTCGATAATAAATGGATTATAATTATAAAAGCTATATACCTTTTAATTATAATGTTGATTTTATAATGAGTTTAATTTTAATAAATAATATAATTTTATATTAAATTTAATTTTACTTATTTACCCTTACTTAATTATAGATAAAATTCATATTTGAAAGGGTATATAATGTCTTTAATTATAATTAAAAGGATATTATATAGATTATTAATAATATATATAATTATATATTTTAATAATATATATTATAATTATATATTATTAAAATATAATATGTTTTATTAAATAAATTTTATAACCTATCCAAAGAAACCCATGCTTCGTATGGGTTATAAGCTAGTATACTATAATAAGCAAAAAGGGTATAATTTGTAGTATGGTTATCCCACAATTAAAAAAGAATTTAAAAAGAAAAACAAAACAAAACAAAACATATACGCACGTTCTTTTGTTAGTAGCTTTCTATACCAATTCAAAGACTACCTCTCCTCCATCACTAGCTAGATATGTATTACTACATGTAAGGTTGAAAATCAGACGGAAATTAAGAAAATGTTGATATACTATTTTATATATAATTTGAAAAAGGATATAAATTCCATGAAATTATGTATTAATTAAAATTTCAGTTACAAATTAAAATCCAAGTAAAAAATATCATTTTTAATAACACATTCTTAAAAACATTACGTGCATTAAAACTATATAACTTGGATTTCTTTTCTGAAGAAAAAAAATAACTTGGAATGATCTATACTATACTATAATAAGCGTAAAGGGGTATAATTTGTAGTTTGGTTAATTTCTATTTTTGGTTATTTCCTCATTTTTTGTTATCACTCATTCACAATCGTTAGATCTTCAACTTAAATAGATCATGATCGTTAGATACAACAATACTAAAAATTGTTATGCACAGAAGTTTAAGGTTCAATTCCCGCTAACAACATATTAATTAATATTTATTACTTAAAATTATTATATACAAAGATGTAAGGCGAATTCTTCCAATGAAAAATTAAAATTAATATTTATAACATTATACTACATTATACTAAATTATAAAAAATTAAAAATAACTCGTGCTTTGCACGGGCTATAAACTAGTATTTATAAAGACTATTATTTACTTGAACACTGCAATATTAATAAAGACTATTATTTACTTGAACACTCAAATTTATCCGTGAACACCAAAATATTAGACATGTTGCTATATTTTAGTTATGATACCTTAGTTAAGGTTATTTATCTAAAATAATATACGAAAAGAAAAGATAAAGAGTAATGTAATATCAAAAAAATCTGATAAAATATCATCATATAATTTTGTAATCATAAGCCTTAGGCAAGCAATCTGATATGCAACATCGTTTTATAAAAGTGGTGGTATTGTTAGTAAAAAAGGTGGTGGTAATTTTGTAAATTTATAAATTGTTATGAAATTATTTATCAAAAGGTATTGACATAATGTATTTTATTTTTAGATTTTAAATGATTTTTCTTTTAATTTTGAAAATTCAGGTTATTAATTTGGATTTGAATTATTTTTCAAAATTTCTTTATATTCAATCGGGATTTAAAAAAAAGATCATGAATATTTAGTCAACATTTTAAATTATCTTCTAAATTCTGACGTCATTTCATTCTTGGTTTTATATAATCTTTTAAAATTGATAGCATTGAAAAATAATAAATTTGTTTGTATTTTATGAATTTTTTGATCAGTTGTCTATTTTTTTTTTTTTGTATTCTTTAAAATCCAGTGAGTGTATAAAATTTCGAAGAATTATTTAAGAATTCTACTTAAATTTTGCTTAGAAATTAAATCATGATAATTTTTTTTTTCCAAAATGAAAGGTGTATTCCATTAATAACATAAAAGAGGCTTAGTCGGGACAACTCCCCATTTGATCATACAACCTGGTTGAAAAATAAATAAACAGATTAAATAAATAGTCGCATTGTTTCCAGATCGTTTAACACATATAATTTGAATACAAAGATTCTTGAAAATAAAAATGACTTTGAAGGCCGCCCGAACAATCCAGTCTACATCATTCCAGAAAATAGTAATTTCACAATTGACCTTCACATTAATTTCGTGGATAATGCAATGTTCAGAAGAAAAAGTCCTCAATTTATGAACAACTATTTTATTTGAACGATGAGCACATGCGATTTTTGCTACAATTCCAGACGTACCCGAGCTATCTACTTGCCAAAAACCAGTTATAGACTTGCCGAAAGTGCCATTGACGCAGGAACTCCAGATCCCAAAAACCACCAACCAAACCATTCTCAGAAACACAGAATAACTAACGACTAACATTAATACCTTACATATAATAAGCATAAGGGAGATCTTATCCAAATTTTTGGTCGTCGTCGCTGTACTACCAAAAACATATGATCCGTTGGATTAAAAGTCATCCGTTGGATTATAAATTATATCCTTATATATTTATTTATAATTTTCACTTTGTTAGTTTACTATCATACTCTTTCTTCATCAATTTGATTGATTTGTTTTTTTTTTCATCATTAGAACTAAATTTAATTTAAAAATATCTTTATAAGAGAGATCTTATCCAAATTTTTTGTCTGGTCGCTGTACTACCAAAATTATATGATTCGTTGGATTGAAACTAAACGATCAAGATTAGATCACATAAAAAAGAAATTATAATCTAAAAAGGATATAATTAGAAAAGGTTGTATTAGAAGTGAATTTTAAAAAGAAAATTATAATCTAAAAAGGATATAATTAAAAAAGGTTGTATCATAATTGAATTTTAAAAAGAAAATTATATTCTAAAAAGGATATAATTAAAAAAAGTTGTATTAGAATTGAATTTTATTTTTTATTTATTAGTATTAAAAAATTTCATATTTACTATTTGGCCTCTATCATGAGATCCAGAAATCAGATTTGAATGGTTTTACAATCCATGCGAACCTCATGAAATTATCTTTAATTTAGTGATGCTTTTATAATTATTATTCAAATAGAAACACTATACTTTTTATTTAATACATATTAAAATATAAAACATTTTTTATGTTAAATCCTGTTAGGAATATGTTGTACTTGATGATAACTTCACAATCAATCAAAATTGTATAAGTCAAGTTTTGTAACTGTCAACGGATGAGACATTATAACTCTATCCGTTGACAGGTAGCTCATCAACGGATGAGGTTTTGTAGCATACTGCAGTACCTCTATGCTATCAGTTGATAGTATTTTTATTCAGAGTCATGTTGACCATCAATGGATAGGCAGAATAGGGTAGCCAGTTGTAAATAAGCTATGCTATGTAATTCTGTCTAAGTGAAAGTGTATCAACGGATGAGAACATGACTCTATCAACGGATACAACTCAAATCTACTCTATCAACGGATGCAGCTCAAACTACCATCAACGGATGATTGTGTACAACATCAACGGATAATCATTAACACTTTCTTCTATGCTAGCTGGGAATTAGCAGTTGATAAGGACAGGTTTGACTGACAGATCACATGGGTTGATAGTAGGTATAAAAAGCAGTATGGCAGCCATACTTTGGAAACGCAGAAGAAAGAAGCATTCCATTTTCACAGTACATACAAGAAAGGTGCAGGGGACATATCTGTTCACAAGGACAACCTTTCGGCTACATGTGGATTTGGAGTGGAGTAGCAAGTCAACTTGAATTAGATTAATATTATCTTATTCCTGTAGTACTTGAAAACTTGGGATATATAACCAAGTGTAGCAACTCTTTAGAAAGTAAGAAAACAGACATATTTGCTTAGGGTTTCTTGAATATCCTTAGAAGCAAAGAGTTGTAAAAACAGAAGCTGTGTACATTTGTATCACAGAGTTTTCTTCAAATAAAAGTCTCAGGTGGTACATTTAACCACCTGATTTTTTATGTGTTTGTGAATCATTTCTCATTCAGCAATTATCTCACTATAGATTTCTGTGGTTTTTATAAGAAATTATAATTATCAAGAATTGTATTCAACCCCCCTTCTACAATTATACAAGTGTGTAATCTGGGAATAACAATTGGTATCAGAGCAAGCTTCTAACATATTTGAAGTTTAAAGATCAACACACTTCCAACATGTCTAAGAAGGATTATGGAGTGAAGATACCGGTTCTTGATAGAGAAAATTACTTTCACTGAAAAGTAAAAATGCGTCTACATCTCATGTCTATTGATGAAGGTTTTGTAGATTGCATTGAGAAGGGTCCTCATGTTCCAATGAAGGCGGCTTCAAGAGTTGGCCTTGTTGCAGATGCACCAGACACTTACATTCCCAAACCTGTTTCTGAGTGGAGTACTGAGGACGTTGCAGAAGTCCACAAAGATAAAAAGACCATGAATATTCTGTTTAATGGCTTAGAAACAGACATTAATGACAATGTTATCAACTTTACTACCTCCAAGGAAGTATGTGACATTGTTCAAACCCTTTGTGAAGGTATAGAACAGGTAAGGGAAAACAAGATGCAACTACTGATCCAACAGTATGAGCACTTCCATTTCAAAAATGGAGAGACATTGAATGACACATTTAGTAGATTTCAAAAGCTACTGAATGGCTTGAAACTGTATGGAAGAATATACCAAGTGAAAGATTCTAATCTCAAATTTCTGAGATCACTGCCCAAAGAGTGGAAGCCAATGACTGTTTCTCTAAGAAACACTAAAGAGTACAAGTCATTTACTCTTGAAAGGCTCGATGGAACTTTAAAGACATATGAACTAGAAATGGAGCAGGATGAAGAAATTGAGAAGGCCCAAAAGAAAAGTGGGTCAGTTGCACTTGTTGCCAACTTGGAGCAGGAGGAGAAGAGGACTGAAGCTGCTAAATCTACACCAAACAGGGAGGTTTGTGAAGGTGGAGCAGAATCAAGCAAAAGCAAGGAAAAAGTGTCTGAAGAAATGAGTGTCCTTCAGCAGGATGAATTGGATGAGATAGATGAACATTTAGCCTTTCTATCTAGGAGATTCTCTAAGCTAAAATTCAGAAGAAACTCTGGGGTGGCTAAACCATTTAACAAGGATTTTTCCACAAGCAACTATGTGGATAAATCCAAAATTAAATGCTACAATTGTGGAATTGCTGGTCATATGATAAGTGAATGCAGGAAGCCTAGATCTGAGAACAAGGGAAAGCCAATTGAAACTGTTGACTAGAAGAAGAAATATTTTGACCTTCTCAGATAGAAAGGAAAGGAATTCATGACCCAAGAGTATGACTGGGCTGCTGAGGGAAATCATTCTGATGATGATGCTGAGTTTGTCAACCTTGCATTGATGGCTGATTCTGAGTAGGAAGCAAGTTCAGCTAGCAATCAGGTATTTTCTACTAATCTCTCTGAGCTCACCAAAGAGGAATGCAATAGTGTTATAGATGATATGTCTACTAAACTATATCACTTGAGTGTTACTCTTAAATCACTTACTAAAGAGAACAATAGGATTAAAGAGACTAATCTGTTTTTAAGTGATAGAAATGCTGCTCTAGAAACTCAATTTCTAGAATTTGAGAAAATGAGAGTTGATTGCAATGATGCTAAAAGTGAACTTGAAGCTGTGTTAAAAAGAGAACTGATTTTAAGAAACCAGCTTGAAAAAGAACAAGGGATAATTGCTAAATTTCAAAGCTGTAGGAATATTTCTCAAAACATAATAGAAGTCCAGGGAATAGAATCATTTGTGAGGGATACCTGGACTCAAAAGAAAAAGGAGCTAGAACCTTGCCTTGAGGATCTAGAGACTATTTGTGAATCAACGGATAGTGATCATCCGTTGACAGATGAACCATCAACGGATGAGAGGTATCCGTCGACTAACAAAAAGTCTGTTAGTAAGAAGGAACTCAAGAAACTGAATAATCAGTATGGTCCAGTAGCCAAGAACTTTGTTTCTGGTGAAAGTAGCCAAGCCAAATCAAGTGAGAAGGCTAAGGCAGGTGATTTACTTAACAAAAAGGTTGTTGGTAAATCAGTTAATGAAAAGGTAGAGACTGAGGGTAAAAAGAAAAAGAACAGAAATGGTAAGATAGGCATTAACAAGAAAAACAATTATTCTCCTGACAAGTTTGCTCCTAGGAAAACTTGTGGTAATTGCAATAGTGTCAATCACCTATCTTCTAATTGCAAGTCTGTTAAAAGGACTCCTGTTCATGTACCTCAATCTATGCCAAGTATGCCTGCAATGCCTGGTTTGTATCAGAATGCTAGTTTTTCAAATCCATATGTGAACATGCCTTATGTGTCTAATCCTTATTTTCAATCTGTGAATATGCCACAAATGTCATGGAGCATTCCTAGCATGGATAATATGTATGCTAATTTTCCACAAATGCATGCATCAAATATTTATGCAAATGAGCATCTGTCAAAACCTATCACTCAAGCATCTACACCTAAAGTGAAGATTGCTAAGAGTGCAAAACCAAAGGCTAACAAGAAAGGACCCAAGGAAACTTGGGTACCAAAATCAACTTGATTTGTATTTTGGAATGTGTGCAGGGAAATAAAAGGAATCTATGGTACCTAGACAGTGGATGTTCTAGGCATATGACAAGAGATTCAACCCTGCTCACAGAGTTCAAGGAGGCAGCTGGCCCTTGAATTACCTTTGGAGGTGTCAGCAAAGGATATACTAAGGGATATGGCTTGATTTCAAAGGACAATGTCATCATTGAAGAAGTGGCTTTAGTTGAAGGTTTGAAGCACAATTTGCTGAGTGTCAGTCAGATTTGTGACAAAGACTATGAAGTAAAATTCACTAAAGAAGCCTGTGTTGTTTCTGCCAAGGAAAACAACAATGTGGTATTGACAGGCTTTAGAAAAAGAAATGTTTACATAGCTGACTTCAGCTCAGTATGCTCAGAATCCATTACTTGTCTCTTCAGCAAAGCAAGCAAGGATGAGAGTTGGCTATGGCATAAAAAGCTGTCACATTTGAATTTTAAAGTTATGAATGATTTGGTAAGAAAGGATCTTGCTAGAGGAATCCCTCAATTAGAGTTCATCAAGGATGGATTGTGTGATGCCTGCCAGTTATGGAAACAAAAGAAATCATCCTTCAAGAGCAAGACATAGTCATCCATTGTTAAGCCCCTTCAATTGCTGCATATGGACTTATTTGGTCCAGTAAATGTCATGTCCATTTCAAAGAAGAAATATTGTCTGGTGATTGTAGATGATTTTTCTAAGTATACATGGACCATCTTTCTGCACTCCAAAGATTGTGCAAGTGAAATCATCATCAATCATCTCAGACTAGTAAACAATGGTTCTGAAGTAAAAGTACAAAGAATCAGGAGTGACAATGGTACTGAATTCAAAAATTCCACAATGAAGATTTTCTGTGAAGAGAATGGAATTGTCCATGAGTTTTCTGCTGCTAGAACACCTCAACAAAATGGGGTTGTTGAATGGAAAAACATAACTCTCATTGAAGCAGCTAGAACAATGCCAAGTGAATCAAGATTGCCAACATATTTCTGGGCTGAGGCTGTCAACACTGCCTGTTTCACTCAGAATATTTCCTTGATCAATCAAGCTAGAGGAATGACCCCTTATCAGTTATTCACCAACAAGAAACCAACGTTAGCTTTTCTTCATGTCTTTGGATGTAAGTGTTTTGTGCTAAGAAATCATGGAGATAACTTGGGCAAATTTGAAGCAAAGGCAGATGAAGCTATCTTTGTTGGATATGCAGCAGGGAAAGCCTATAGAGTCTACAATCTAAGAATCAACATTGTTATGGAATCTGTACATGTTGTGTTTGATGATCAAAAGATTCTAGGTCGAAATGATGAAGGCTTCCATGAAGAATTGAGATTTGAGAATGAGGTAGAAGGTAGAATGTACATTGATGATGATGAGGAAAATGAAGATCATGGCCATGGAAATTCACCTAGAGTTGTTGGTTCAACTAGAAGTGATGCTAACACTGGAAATGAAGCATCCGTTGACAGTCATACTGGAGCATCAGATGCATCCGTTGGCAGGCATTCTCATGCATCCGTCGATAGGCAAAATGGAGCATCCGTTGATAGACAAAATGATGCATCCGTTGACAGTCAACTTCATAATTCCGCAAGGACAAAAAACTCAGGAGGAGTTTCTCAAAGTCAAAACTCAATGACCAATCAACAAGATCATGCTCACTTAGATGAAACAACCTCATCTAGATCAAACCTTCCACCTTCAAGAAAATGGACCAGAGATCATCCTTTTGAGTTAATCATTGGTGACTCAAACTCAAGAGTCCAAACTAGGAGGGCCACACAAGAAGAATGTCTATACAGTAGTTTCTTGTCTCAAGAGGAACCTAAGAAAGTGGAAGATGCTCTTCTAGATCCAGATTGGGTCTTAGCAATGCAAGAAGAGCTAAACCAATTTGAGAGAAATAAAGTATGGAAGCTTGTGCCCAAACCTGATGATAGAGGTGTCATAGGTACCAAATGGGTTCTCAAGAATAATACTGATGAAAATGGCATAATTGTGAGGAATAAAGCTAGATTAGTGGCAAAGGGCTATTCTCAAGAAGAAGGGATAGATTTTGATGAAACTTTTGCTCCAGTGGCAAGACTTGAAGCAATTAGAATTTTCCTAGCCTATGCAGCACATGCCAATTTCAAAGTCTATCAGATGGATGTCAAAAGTGCCTTTCTAAATGGGGAACTGGAAGAAGAGGTATATGTCCATCAACCTCTTGGCTTTGAAGATCCAGAATTTCCAGAATATGTATATCTTCTCTTGAAAGCACTTTATGGTTTGAAGCAAGCACCAAGAGCCTGGTATGACACTTTATCTCAATTTCTTTTGGAGAATCACTTCACTAGAGGTACAGTAGATAAAACCTTATTTCATAGAAATGTCAATGGTTCTTCAATACTTGTTCAAATCTATATAGATGATATTATTTTTGGGTCTACAGATGAGAAGCTTTGCAAAAGGTTTGCCAAACTTATGCAAAGTAGGTATGAAATGAGCATGATGGGTGAATTAACTTACTTTCTTGGTTTACAAGTAAAGCAAGTTAATGAGGGAATTTTCATAAGTCAAACAAAATATATTTATGATCTTTTAAAGAAATTTGACTTAATGGATTGTGCCTCTGCAAAAACACCTATGGCCACTGCAACTAAGCTTGAGTTGAATACTAAGGAAAAATCTGTGGACATCTCAAGCTATAGAGGCATGGTAGGCTCACTTCTATATCTAACAGCTAGTAGACCTGATATAATGTTTTCCACTTGTCTTTGTGCTAGATTTCAAGCTGACCCTAGAGAGTCTCACTTGATTGCTATTAAGAGAATTTTCAGGTATCTCAAGGGAACACCAAACCTTGGCATTTGGTACCCAAGAGATTCTGGCTTTGATCTAATTGGCTATTCAGATGCAGACTATGCAGGTTGCAGAATTGATAGGAAAAGTACTACAGGCTCCTGTCAATTTCTAGGGAACAGGCTTGTGTTATGGTTCAGTAAGAAACATAACTCAGTCTCCACTTCTACAGCTGAAGCTGAGTACATTGCTGCTGGAAGTTGTTGTGCACAGATTCTTTGGATGAAAAATCAACTTATTGACTATGGTCTAAAAGTTGAGAAGATTCCAATTTTCTGTGACAACACTAGTGCTATTGCCATCACAGATAATCCAGTGTAACATTCGAGAACCAAGCATATTGACATCAAATACCACTTCATTAGAGAGCATGTGATGAATGGTACAGTAGAAATGCACTTTGTGCCAAGTGAAATGCAGCTTGCAGATATCTTCACCAAGCCTCTTGATGAATCTTCATTCACAAGGTTGGTAGGTGAACTAGGTATGCTTAATTTTTCATAATTCCTAGTGATATTTAATCATATTGTATTGCAGCTAGAAATGTGTTTTGATTTACTTGAGAATTAAAATCTCTCAGAAAAATTTTTAGCAGAAATTTTGTCTAAGGCAAAATTTGCTTATCAACGGATATCCTTTTATCCATTGGTAGTATAAACACATTACTAGATTTTCGCATGTCAACGGATAACAGGTTGTCCACGTCATCGATGGATAAACTGTTTTCTCAACCGTCTATTCTTTATCCGTTGATATACATATTTTTTATATAGCCGTTGGTAAACGTGTATATTTAGTCACGGATGTACTTATTTTCTTTTCATTTATTATATGACAGTTACTTTTGTCCAATGGAGTAATTACTTTTAATTATTTCATTTTTAATTCTTGAAAAATATAAAAGGCTGTCTTGTGCTCTCACATCTCACCTTTATTCATTTTCAAGAATCTCATAAGTTAACTGCATCTTCTTCACTAAAACTCTCTGCAACAAAAGTTCAAACACTTCAATGGCGCCTATTGTTAAGATGATGTCTTCCACTGGGTTTACCTATGAGAAGAACAATTTCGCAGCCTTTGTTGATACAGTGAACGCTCCAGAAGCATATCACACCATGATGAATTTCGTAAAGAAATGCAAATTGTCATATGCTATGACTGCCACTACTCCTCTAATCCACGAGGTAATTGAAGAGGTGTGGGCATCTGCTGAGTACATTGGCACAGACGGTACACTTGCTTTTTCTTTAAAGGGTAAAAACTATGTAGTTAACTCTGATGTGATAACTGCTTGTTTAAAATTGCCTGAGAATAACTGTCTGGAAATACCCAGTAATGTTGAAATTGTTACCATGCTAAATTCCATAAACTATACCCTTAGTACTGAGAACTTAGGGAAAATTGTTAGGAAAGGTATGGTTAAAGAATGGAGTTATTTTTGTGATGCCTTCATTAAAACTTTTTCTGGCAAAATTAGTAATTTTGATGCTGTTACCAATTCCATGCTAGTTATGCTATGTATGCTCTTGACTGATAAATTTTATAATTTTGGCTCACTAGTCATGTATGAGATAGCAGCTAAATTAGGTAAAAAGGAAACTAGGAGCAAGAATATTTATTTTGCAAGATTTTTGATGCTCCTAGCACTGCATGTATCTGAGAATGAGCTATCCATTGCTAATCCGGATAACAAGTTCAATTGTTTTGTTCAGGAGAAGAGAGTCTTAAGTGATTTGATTCGAATGAACCTAAATGCAGAAGTACAATTGGTATATCTACCAATTGTTCAGGTAACTATTTCCAACCCTGAAACTCCTATCTCCAACCCCCAAATTTCTTTGCCTTCTAGTGTCACAATGGAGTCTGTGGCTGTGACCAAACAGGCTCCTACCAAAGTGACCAAATCCAAAGTTCTGAAACCACAATCAAAAAGACAAACCTCAGGTGTCTCTCAAAAGGCATCTGTTGTAAAAACTACCAAAACTCTTGAGGGGAGTGTGAAGGTGGTAGTGAGTGGTGAGGGACAGGGTGAACATCAAAGAATCCCTAAGGATAAGGAAGGTGAGGCAGGTGCAACCAACATTTCAGTCTCTCAAAAGACTATTAATGAACCTTCAAGCCAAATTCTAGTTGCATCCTCTCAACAGGGTGTGACTACTGATTTAAGTTCCACTCCAGGAACACTGCACAAAAGGGCAAGGGACACAGATAGCCCTCACTCAAAAACCTATGGTAGAAGAGTCAAATCCAAAACCATTGGGGAATCACAGGGTGCCCACACAGTACAGCAAACTGTACCTTCTCAAATTCAGTTTGATGTGACTTCAATAAATGTGGAGTCACAGCCCCTTGATCTTAACCTTCAAATCGATACACATTTTAATCCACCATCACCAACTCCATCTCTGGATGTGGATATGATATCTACATCAATTCCTGATTCTCCATCTTTAAAATTCTTGGAGAAGCCCCACTCAATAATTGGTGGTCATCATCTTTTAGATGATTTGTTGGGCCATCAATCTTCCATTCCTGAATTCACAACACTATCTGTGGCCTCTTCCTTAAAATCAATCACCACAGATTCAGTGTTGGTTTTCACTTCAACGGATACTCTTTTTCCTTCATCAACGGATACCCTTCATCCGTTGACAAGTGTTTCTCCATCAACTGATGTGTCTACAACTAATCATCCGTTGACAGCAATAACTACTACATCAACGGATACATTTTATCCGTTGACAACTCTCTCTACCACTGCAAAATGTGACATTCCCATGTCAACTATAGAGGAGTTTGTAGTAGTTGAAACACTTTTAGGAATGAGGGAAGGGAGTGAGAGGCTACCTTGTGAGCAGGCAAAAGGAGAGAAAAATAATGAGAGGCTGACCATTTCTTCCGGTCAGGCAAAAGGAGAGCAAGAGAGTTCCACCTTAGTAGGTGAAGGTGAGGGTGTGAGAGGTATGAGCCAGGGGGAGCCCCTGATGCAAGAAAAGAGAGATGAGAGGAGAGAATGGACTACAGGAGAAATAAGGCAGGAAGATTCAGCCATTGCTAGTGAGTTAATGGAGGTTAATGAAGCCTCTAAGGAGATAGAATTTCAACAAGAATATCAGTCAATCATTGACTCCATCTCTTTGGATCCTGAAACCTTTACTCATCCTGTTTCTGCCTATCAAGTCATGGCACAACAGGGCAATGTGGAGGCAGAGGAGGAAATGCACCTAGTGCACACCTCTCAATCTCTACAAAGAGCAAAGGAAGCTTTGACAGCTCTGCCTTCAGATGCTGACAGTGAAGAGTTTGGCAATAATGACAGTGCTGGCACCTCAAGTGATGAAGAAGTCAATATAGAAGATACTCCAGAATGGCTATTTTCTTCTACCACTGTGGTTGGTGACTTCAATGTGGAGATTATGAAGCAATATCAATCTGCTATGGCTGAGCACCAGAATGCAGATCCACAGAGGAAGGCTGTCCTTCAACAAATATTGGCCTCCCTCAAACTTCACAAGATGCATATGGTTATTCAAAGAACCCAACATGAGGAGGTGCAAACTGCAATAAGGGAAATGAAAGTGGAACTAGATGCCAGGATTGAGGCACTAGCCCCTACTACCACTCAGAAGGTGCTGACTAGCAAGTTATTGAAGGAAGATAGTCTGGCAAAATCAGTTCAGCATCTTTCCTCCAGAGTGGATAGTATGGAATCTCAAATGCAGACAGTAATTGCCAATCAAGCCAAACAGACTGAGCTACTGGAAAAGCTACTTGCAGCCTCATCTCCAACCCTTGATGCTAACAAAAAGGGGGAGAAAAAGGTTGTTGCAGCTAGTCAAATTATTCCAGCATCCAGTAGCAAGATAGCACAGAGTGAGGGGGAGCAACAGCCAATTATAGTGGTCAATCCAACAGAGTTCTCTATAGAGGCTTCCCCTGTGAAGAAGAAGAAAATGGATTTGCCTGAGGTTCAAAGTATATCAGAAATCTCAGATGGTGAAAGGCATGCCAGAATAGAAGCCTTAGAAAAGATCAACAAGGAGGCAAATGAAAGAATTCTGAGGACATAGAGGATGATCAATGAATCAATTGTATCAACTCTGTTCTCTACTCAGTCCTCAACCTCAACAACATCAACTACAATTCTGAAGGTGCTCACTCCAAAAATTGTGGCTCCTACATTCTATGATGCTAAACCATCCTATGTCAAAGAATTTGAACCATACATAAGAACCAGGGCCTACTCTCCACTAAAGGCAAATGGGAAGAACAAGTTACAATTGGACTTTCCATTTCCCAAGGATGATGATGAGAAGCTAATGGGAAATACAATCAAAGAGTTCAAGGAAAAGACAAATAAGAGTGTAAGAGATTGGACGGCTGTGATAATAAGGAATGGAAAAGTGTTAAATATATCCAACAGCCATCCTAGATTTGTTGAAGCAAAAAGAGAGGAAACCTCCAAACTTCTAAGGGAAGCTCATCCAAGTAAAGAAAATAAATATGAAAACTCAGAAGAGAAGCAAGCCAGACTAGCTCAGGAGTTAATGGATGAGGTAGAGGATGAAATGAGGGAACCTGAGGAAGTCCCCAAATCCAAAACTAAAAGGAGAGTGAAATCAAAGGCAAGGAGGCCTGTCTCTCCAGAAATTGTAAGGAGAGAAATGGTTGGCTCATCACAACCCTTTTCTGCACAAGTAATTGACCCAGCTGTGAACTTCCATGATGATCCTATACTCCATAAAGAGGAACCAATGAATCTTGACTCCATTGAGGTTCCTTCATTCTTGCTGAAGCCTCAACAGAAGACTAATCAGAAGAAAAGGATACCAAGGAAGCAACCTTCAAAGGAACCAATTCAGGTTGCTAGGGTACCTGCTATTGTCAAGCAGTCAATCTTAGAAAACAAGGATGATTTTATCTATCAGGCAGATATTGAAGAATACTCTGGCATGAATCTGTATCTGGATGAATTGTCAGAAGTAAGAGGAATTGACAAATATAAACATTTGCCTGAGAGATTGGTCTTTGTATACAAGGGAGGAAAGGAAAGGACATGGCCACTACAGAGGGTTCTTGGAGAAAACTATCTGACCTTAACCAAAGTGTTCTCTGCAATCAAGAGATACACAGGGTTCTCCAGGATAGCAAAAGGGGAGATACTGGAGAAAATAGAACAGATAAGGAGAGAAAGGAACTCACCATCAAGACTACCAAGGAAGATGAAGATCCCATACAATGGACAGAAAATTCATCTTCAACCCTTCTGGATGATGGAGTTCAGGGATGGAGATGGTAACAGGAGATTCTTCAGGTTAGAAGACCAACTATCAAAGGCTAGTTCTCAATACCTGAGATGGTTACAATAAAAGCTAAATCCAAAAGTTGTTGAAGAAGATGCTTTCTATAGGCAACTCCAAATGCAAATTGAGTCCAACTCTGCCAAAGAAGGAAAATCAAGGGTGATGCCAACCAGAGAGAAGAAACAGTATTAATATGCTCAGTCTAGAGGAGCACTTCTCTGTAAATTTCTCAAACTTGCTGTATTTTAATTTTTGTAGCTTAATACAATTTTTTGCATAGTTCTATACATATTCTTAGGAATGTTTTGTTATTATCAAGGTCCTAAATTTATGCTTTATTGCCATCAAGTATAAATTGGGGGAGATTGTTAGGAATATGTTGTACTTGATGATAACTTCACAATCAATCAAAATTGTATAAGTCAAGTTTTGTAACTGTCAACGGATGAGACATTATAACTCTATCCGTTCACAGGTAGCTCATCAACGGATGAGGTTTTGTAGCATACTGCAGTACCTCTATGCTATCAGTTGATAGTTTTTTTTATTCAGAGTCATGTTGACCATCAATGGATAGGCATAATAGGGTAGCCAATTGTAAATAAGCTATGCTATGTAATTCTGTCTAAGTGAAAGTGTATCAACGGATGAGAACAGGACTCTATCAACGGATACAACTCAAATCTACTC
Organism: Kitagawia praeruptora; assembly: GCA_037693485.1. Classification (NCBI taxonomy): domain Eukaryota; kingdom Viridiplantae; phylum Streptophyta; class Magnoliopsida; order Apiales; family Apiaceae; genus Kitagawia; species Kitagawia praeruptora. Next base: position 51,714,244 of record CM075344.1, on the reverse strand, counting down.
TATCAACGGATGCAGCTCAAACTACCATCAACGGATGACTGTGTACAACATCAACGGATAATCATTAACACTTTCTTCTATGATAGCTGGGAATTAGCAGTTGATAAGGACAGGTTTGACTGACAGATCACATGGGTTGATAGTAGGTATAAAAAGCAGTATGGCAGCCATACTTTGGAAACGCAGAAGAAAGAAGCATTCCATTTTCACAGTACATACAAGAAAGGTGCAGGGGACATATCTGTTCACAAGGACAACCTTTCGGCTACATGTGGATTTGGAGTGGAGTAGCAAGTCAACTTGAATTAGATTAATATTATCTTATTCACGTAGTACTTGAAAACTTGGGATATATAACCAAGTGTAGCAACTCTTTAGAAAGTAAGAAAACATACATATTTGCTTAGGGTTTCTTGAATATCCTTAGAAGCAAAGAGTTGTAAAAACAGAAGTTGTGTACATTTGTATCACAGAGTTTTCTTCAAATAAAAGTCTCAGGTGGTACATTTAACCACCTGATTTTTTATGTGTTTGTGAACCATTTCTCATTCAGCAATTATCTCACTATAGATTTCTGTGGTTTTTATCAGAAATTATAATTATCAAGAATTGTATTCAAACCCCCCCTTCTACAATTATACAAGTGTGTAATCTGGGAATAACAAATCCAATGATTTTCATTTATTTATTTTAAGATCTTTGTCGTACGGAGGAATAGACGATTATCAAAATTTTGGACAAAATCTATCTTATATAAATATACGGAGTACTTTTTAGTTTATAACATATTAAAATATAAAACAATTTTTATGCTAGATCCAACGGTTTTCATCTATTTATTTTAAGATCTTTGTCATACGGAGGAATAGACTACCGATTATCAAAATTTCGGACAAAATCTCTCTTACATTTATTATTAAAATTGTATTTGGTTGTGAGTAGAACTATCCTTAAATAATTATAAGGATATTTTGATAATCAAAACGAATTATAAGTAGAATTCATAAATCAAAAAGAATTTTTAACTTAAAAAATTGTCAATTTCTTCTCTTTTTTGTTCCTGTGTAGATTTAATTATATTAAACCATAATTAATTTAAAGATTATTTTGTTAATTTCATGTGGGCTGTAAACGTCCAAATCAAATTTTAAAATTCAAGATAGAGTACAAATATTAAATCGAACATGTAAAATCTTATATATATCAATTTCTAAACACCAATTTGTTATGTAAATTAATAACGTATAAAATTTCATAAAAGTAATATAATTGTAGATATTAAAAAGGAGCCGTGCGTTGCACAGGTTATAAGATAGTACTAATAACAAGCTAAAAGGCCAGACCAAGCCAAAAATTCAAAGTCCTCGGAATTACCCCAAATATTGGTATGAAGTAAAGGAGGAGAAAATGAATCCAAGGATAATTTTTATTTGCGAAATCGAGTACAAAATCGAAGTAGATCTGGTTAGATTTTTTGGGCTAGATCTCGGTTTTTATTAGAAAAAAGAAAAAGAAAAGGGAATTTAGAATGATAGGTGAAGGGTCAGAAGGGATTGATGGGAGGAAGGGGAATTGAAATGGAGGAAAGGGGCGGATCGAACGAAGTAGGCGGTGGTTAAAGGCGGTTGACTCTCAAACCTACGGACTTAAATCATGATAATTTTTAATTTCATCAAGTATTACTAATTTGTTAAAATAATTTATGATCTAAATTAAATTATTCCTAATGGCCGATTTGGATATTGATGTTACGAAAGTACAAAAAAACTAAAAATAGGCTAATAAGCACAATTATTGGATCTGCTTTTAGTTTAAAACTAAATCGCACGTTTGTTAGAACAGGCCCATATAACTAGGTTCTTAAAGAGGCGAGACTAGAAAAATTAAAATTGAATAGGCCTGATTCCTTATGGAGTTGACAAGGAAAGGCCCAGATTTAAATTTGTGGTCCAGAGGGCTAAATTTACCAAAACGGTATTACAAAAATTATAATGTCATGCCAATCACGCAAAATAGGCAATAATCAGTCAAGATTATCAAATCAAAATAACCATAAAGTCCAACAAGGTTAGAAGTTGCTTAAATTGCATGGCTGGATGTTTTTAAAGTAATCCATGGGATAATTGTTCCTCCCGAGTCCCGACATATCCCTTTTTCTGTAATTTCAGGATTGGGATTGATACAGTCACATGTGTTTAGCATTTACAGCAGAAATGCCTCTAATATCATATGGATTACTACCACTTACTGTTTCTGTGTTTGTTTTGCAGAGAGCCACGTGGTTTTGGTTTTGTGCAATATGTGTATCCTGAGGATGCTGAAGATGCTAAATATTATATGGATGGTCAAGTTCTCCTTGGTCGAGAGCTGACTGTTGTATTTGCTGAAGAAAATTGGAAGAAACCCCATGAAATGAGGGCAAGGCAAGTTTAGCTACCATTATTTGACTACTTACTAGTCTATATTCCTAGTACGGAGTGTCATGTCTCAGACATGAGCTATCATCCTTCTTTCTTTAGAATATTTTAATTAGTATATTTCTTCTTTGATGGTGAATGGGATATTGTTGTTTTCAGGGGCCGATCATATGACAGGAAACAATCGTCGGAGCGCTATAGAAGATCTTATTCTCGTAGTCCAGATTATTCGCCTTCACCAAGGGCAAGGGGAAGAGGACATTCAAGGTATGGATTTTGTAACACCCCCAGATCCAGGGTCAGGGATCTGGTCGTTACGGTCTCAATATCCAACCACAAAACCAACATAATTTAAATTACAACCTTGTGACCCAAAACAACATCATAAAACACACCCGTTATAGTCCCAGAGATGAAATCAGAGTAACCAACAATATTATTAATCACAAGTTTGAGTTCTTACAACCCAAAGAATTACAATTGTACAATTACATACTCTTTGCCATCCATTAATAGATACCATAATATAAGTACATTTGAGGCTCAATTGCTAACAACTAGCCTACCAGTAGTTGCATCCTCAACAAAGGTAGCCAAGACCTTAGCGGTAAACCTCTGACGGTTGACACCTGCTTACGCTGCGTGCGCCTTGCGCGGCCATCTGATCTAGCTGTTGTTGTAATATAAATAAATAAAGCAAGGGTGAGCAAAAGCCCACCGAAAATATAATTGAACGACAATAATATATGACAGTTCAAAATATCTTTGAAACCATATGCCATGCATTAACGATGTAGTACCAATATAAGGTATGAGATGAAGTTACAAGGTAACTCAAAATATATTTGTTTTGAATAAATATCTGTTGTGCAAAAGATAAGCAAGATATTCTCAATTATCATAAAAGAGGAACTTGCAGGAAAAATATTGCAATTCCGGTTTCAACACTTTTTCACCTTGCCAACACCAACAGTGTTGCAGAAATTTCTCACTTTTAGAAGATGAACTAATACGGGAGCATTGCCGCGCCAGATGCCCTGACGTTTACGATGATCAGTCGTATGTCATGCATCTCATCAGTCGTTCTCTACATGTAGAAGGTAGCTCCGACGGAATTACTTATCTACCGCCCTCTGGAACTCCTCAGCCAACGGTTGGGCTATTGCTGGACCGGCGCCACTCGGCCACTTACGCGTCTCCTAGTTCGAATATCATCCATGACTCTGAAACGTAAAGTTCGTTCCCCTTTTCCCCAAGTGTAACACTTGTTGATAGGACTCCACAAAGTAGTCGTATCTAATTGGAAAGGAAAATTTACCAATATTTCCCAAGCTGATGCTTGTTAATGGATATAAACTTGTTACATCAATCATACCCCTCGAGCGTTGAGGAGGTAACCAAAAGACTCATATCGATGCTTGAAAGAATCAAGATGTGAGTGACAAGATAGTTTTAACAAGTATAGGACCGGGCAGTCCAATAAATAACATCTCCAAGTGAGGTCCCCTTATATAAATTTTGGAAGTTGAGCGAGTATTTAAATCTTCTTTAAGATAGATTTAAATGAAATTAAAGTTTAGGAACCTCCCCTTGATATAAATAGTCATAAAAGACTTCGAAATATTTTACATAATATCTGAAGGTGAAGGATAACCTTTGAATAATATAAATCATTCCAAAAGGAATTCAAAAGAATTTAATTAAATATTCCAAGAATATTTATTAAGTCAATAATAATTACGGAATATTATTAAATCATAATATTGCTCGTAAGTAATCCTCGAATGAATATAGAACTATTTATTAAATAAATCTCTTCTTAAATGAATATTTAAAATAATATTCATTGAATAAATAAACTTAAATAAATATTTAAAATAATATTTACCGAATAAATCAAACCTTAAATGAATATTTGAAAATAATATTCATTTAACAATTAACATTCCAAATGAATATCCAAATAATATCCATTAAACAAATAATATTCTAAATAAATATCCCAAAATAATATTCATTTAACAAATAATATTCTAAATGAATATCCAAAATAATATTCATTTAACAAATAATATTCTAAATGAATATTCGAATAATATTCATTTAGTAATCAAAACTTTAAAGGAATATTCGAAGTAGTATTCCTTAAGTAAATAGAACTTCCAATGAATATTTTAAAATAATATTCATTAAGTAAATCAAACCTTAAATGAATATTCGAAAGTAATATTCATTAAATAAATAAAGATCAAATGAATATTCCAAAATAATAATAAGTAAGCCAAATGAATATTTGGGAATGATATTCGTCAACCAAATAACTCTAATGAATATTCAAAATAATATTCATTAACTAAATAACTCCAATGAATGATCAAAATAATATTCATTAAATAAATGACATTCTAAATGAATATTAAAATAATATTCATTAAATATTCCTTCACTGAGGTAATACTCAAATAACGTTCCTCGAAAGATTCGTAATCGAATAAAAATCCTCGAAGTAATAAATTTGTCGCGGGGATCCCTCCGGGTTTCCACGACTATTTATATATTACAAAATATCGACTCCCGGTCTATATTTGAAGTATGAATATCATACGCCCTTCGCTAAGGGTCTTAACCAAACAATCCGGCTTATAACTGATATTTCATATATAGTCTATAAGCCGATATCAATTCAGGGAACAAGTAATTCAATATTAACTTGAAAGTAGGCATGCATGCTATGGCATATGTATAAAACAATCATCATATATATTATCACAACAACAGTTCCAAGTATTGGAAACTTGCCTGAGAATCGAGTGCGGGTAGGGGTAATGTGTCCCGGGTCAGCTCGACAATCTATAAACAATCAGAATATTTAAGATTAACCACTTAACGCTTATTAAAAGGCTAAGTATAAACTCCACTTAAATCGAAACATGTTTTCGAGTTATCTCGTTACGTCTCTTTTAGTGTAACTCTTTTTATCACCGATACGATCCGACATTCGTTCGTTATCAAGACATATCATCATGCTTATACTTGGTATATACTTAAGTCGTACAAGTTCTAAGGTCGGTCGTTTACGAATCAAGATTATACCTCGAGTTTTATCGCCCGTTTTCTAAGTTATAACCAAAGTCATACCTTTAAGGGGTTCGTTCGCGTTTAACCTCGATTCAAACATTTTTATAAAATCGGAAAACGATCCATTCGACATGTGATTTTCTCCCACACCTTCCTTTTTACCTCTAATATTTAATTAATAAGATTCGCCACTGATTAAACGACATTTAAGGGAATCAATTTCAATTACGAACTTTCGTTTACGATTTCAAACCACTTTTACGAATTCAATCATAACTCCTAAACCGTAAGTCCGTTTCATGCGATCTTTATATCAAAACGAAGCTCATAACATAATCTAGCTAATCATGGCATAAGTCGAAGATATGCAGTGAGTTTTATCTACTGTCAAGTTCGAATTTCAAGGTTAAACGAAAATCGGGCATTATGACGGCTATAAATCGAACGTTCTACTAATCGTAACACTAAAACCAAGCCACACCGGGCATCCACACAATTTCTACACTTCATATACATCTCAATCTATCCAAGTACATCATGCTTCACCATAATAATCATCATTCTATTTGAATCACTAAATCACTAACTAAGCATGGTTATAACATTATCATGAACATACTACTCTAAAATCATCAAGAACAATCATAATCTCAAAGTAAGATCTAGGGTTTCAAGTGTGTTATACCTTCCTTGGGGTGTGTATACACTTAGTAATCCTTGTATAGTCCTTGTATAGCCTCCATGAAGCTTGGATCATCAACCAAAATCAAGATCCAAAAGTTTTGTTCTTGAGTTTACTATTCACACTAGACTTTGATGATTTTATTGAAAATGGAAACAATGGATTTTGAGGCTAAGATTTCTAGGGTATCATTTTTATGAAATGTAAGACCTATGATAAAAATTTGAAGATCAAACAATGGTGGGAGGTTGGATTTTGATCTTGGATTTAGGCTTAAAAGCCGAATGGTAGCAAAGTGGGGGGAAGGAGAGAGTTTGCTTTGATTTTCTTGATATTTTCTCTTCCAACCTCATCTCTTGTGAATTATTATGATAATATCTAATGTAAAGTAACTTTATTAAAGTTAGTAGGTCATGCATGAGGTAATTTGGATGGACAAATGTCATTAGCTTGTGGTGAGATGAGAGATTAGCCTTAACCAAGTGGTTTGATCTCTAACTATGCTAGTTACATGTAACTACTTGGTTACTTGCTCTTATCTACTAGCACATGGTTGCCCCTTGGCCCTCTGCTTGATTCTTTTGTCCGGTTATTGCTCAATTTGATTGATCGTTCGAGGGAATAACTCATTCGTTTCTAGTTAGGGTTTTACCGAAAACCTTCTTAATATTTATAATAACATTCTCCATCTTTCTTAATACTTCTCGAATTTAAATTCCTTAAATCCCTTAAATAAATCCTTAAGTTTGGCAGTGTCCAGGGAATTCTCGGAGAAAATGAAAGTGCTCTGTTTCTGAATCCGACAGCTTTTACATACACTTATTTTCCTCCTGGATCACTAATACGAACTCAGAAATCCGTTCCGAATACCGGGTATAACATTATTATAATAATATTCCAAATTCCACCAAAATCACTATTCATCACTTATTTTTATTTAATTCCTATAGTTAGGAAAATGAACCTGGTTCACCCTCGAGTGTTCCTTAACCTTTTTACGGAACCGCTGGGCTTATAATAGATATTGATTTGGATGACATGAGGGTATCTATTTCTCTCTAGGGAATCTTATCTTAACTTTCTAGGAGATAGATTATTCTAATCTAAGTTATCAACCAAAGGTATTCTGCATGACATATAATAATTGAATCCAAATCCATTCCATTCATTAAATAGACAGTCGTTACATCGCAGTCATAACCACTATTCATTCCCATATTATTACATAATAAAAAGTTTTAATTCTACCCAAAAATCTGGGTTCTTACAGTCTTCCCTCCTTAAAAGGATTCCGTCCCGGAATCAAGTAGAAGACAATTGGGTACTTGTTGGTCATTTCGCTTTCCAATTCTCTAGTCGATCCTTACACATTCCAATCTTTCTAAAGCACATCATACTGGTGTTACACACACCCTTTATCCGTTCTACCAGTTCTTTGATACTTTCGCATAACACATCATCCGGTATACGCTCTTGTCCGTTCTTATACTATTAACTTTATTGGTACGTGCAGTGACTTCGGTATCACTAACGCGCTACGAAGTCCGGAGATAACCTCACTCGTAATTTTGCAATTCCTAATCGCTTTAATCTTCGCAATCTCGATGTATATATATTTAGGTGAAAAAAATTTTATCGAGAGATCACTGTGATCAATGAACATTTGTTATATTGCATAGCCAGTACAGAAGGGGGCCAGCCTTTAGTACTTGACAAGCAATCAAACAATTAATGGCATTCCACTTAGACTCCTATCACACAGACAGGGAGTCACGTAGTATTACCTCCCCTCCTTAAAGGGTTGTTCTTCTCAATTTAGAAGAAGATAAATAAGGGAGAAGGAAAGAACGAATTTCAAAGAATCATATATGAAAGTTTTCATGATTGTCAAAATATCATACTTAGAATTTACCTCTGAACTATAGAGGTTTATTAGAGAAGAGAAATAATCATATTCGTATCAAATTCCACTTTTTCGTAATCTCACATATCACATGTCCCTGCTATTCTGTCCATCATTCTATGGACCTATACTCTTGCTTGATATTAGCACCACTTACTTTTTGGAAAATCCTTCAACCTCTCAGGTTAAATCTTGGATTTCCCGCTTGGCGTAACTACTACTGACATTTCACGCCACAACACTGGCTCTTTCATATACATAATTCTAACACTATCAGGTTGTCAATCCGAGTGCTCGTTAGGAAGAACCCATTCATCAATCCATTCGTAACATTTCTTGCTTCACATTCCATAATTATTTCCCATTCTTTTCTTTATCAATCACATCCATCTCATCATCTAGTTCTCATTCACTTCTGTTATTGTACTCCACCGTCACCTTATTAGGGGAACGCGTGTTACCTTTATTCAATATACGTGGCACGTTTGTGGTCAAACTTTCCTTTGTTCAACCATCTAGATTTCACTTTCTCATTCCATGAGTCTCTTTTATTACTCAATCAAACTATTCCATATTTCCTCGGATTTTCCAAACTTAAAAGGAGTCAATTTATATGTCATTCATGCTCCTAATTCCAACTTTCCATTTTGGCCAATACCCTTACCTTGCCAATTCCATACTCTTCTCGCTTCATTACTGGAGCTTCTCATGAGTCTGCCTATCTGACTCTCTTATTAATTCCCAGTTCTATTTCCATCTCTATCAGTCTCTTGTCTTTATTTCTACTATAATCATTTTATGAACCATCATAACCTAATTCTTCATTTCAAATATCCCGTTGTTCCCGAAATTACACCATCCGAAATAAACCTGGATGATTTCTCTAACTTAGATTCAATTCGACATTTCCACAGTCGTTACCACCTAATTTCTCAGAAGGATCACCATCGCTTATCGTTTACGCAGTGCTTTAATAACTAAGCATCATAATTATCAATTCAAGATCCTCTAGGAAAACAAAATAATCACTATTTCCTATCCATAAGGAACGCTTCCTGAACTTGACGTAGATATTACATGAAGCAGATAAAATTGTAGGAAAGCTTCCAGCATCGCAGCTGGAACAGGCTGGTGAGATTATTAATCATATATCTCCGGTAGAAGACTAAAAGCTTATCGGTTTGCTTAATCGCTTGCCAACCTCATAATTCTCTATCTTGTTTGCACAGAAATACACCAACATAAACTTGCTTGTCATTCATCATCGTGCCATTTGGCTTATCAGTATTTGTATCCTCTCTATTTCTGGTCATTTACTACCAATTCATTGTTACTTAACCTCCCCTCTCTCTTTCCAAAGAAAAGGCGAGTCTCTTGGGGAATTTGGTCTGGTCTGTCGTAGAGCCTCCTAATGTCGGTAATGTGCTACTGGCAACATCAGGAATCGAATCTTTACTTAAACTATTCTTATAGTTGATCCTGGCAAAATCATTAGACGGAATGTAACTTCCTCCACCACATTATGACCATCAAGGTCCTTTACACTATCATTCTATCTCTTTAGTATGAGCATACTTACTTACTCCCTTATATTTAAAGTGTCGGCCACCTCATTGGCCTTTCCTGAACATAACATTTTCTTGAAATCAATATTCTCTGGATCTATTCCAACTCAGGATAGGAGCATCCTCCCTTGAACTCTGCTAGATGAGAGAAAACATATTCCAGTCTTTTTCTCAAAAGTCATTGCTTCCACCTTTCCGTGGGAACTTTACTACCAGTACTCCCAATCATACCTAGGATATTTCCTTACTTAAATCCCTTCTTGTTTTAGGATAATCTCAACCTTATTGGTTCAATCCATACTTTCTCATGGTTTCACACCTACTTCCTCTGGCCGTATTGTTACTATGTCATACATTCCTTACCAAACTTCCCTTTCTGAAGTTCAGAACATTACCTCTTCCCTTATAGGGTTCCTTAGGTCATCCTCATCATTCATCCTATATCTTCTGGGTACAGGGCATATCAAACATCATTAACCAATTCTATAACGATTCTGTCTATGTACTTTTCGAGACTCCTTTCCACAAATCCTTATAGGTTATTGATACCTTAGTCGATTCAACTTATATCCTGTACTTGGCAATTCAATCATATATCCTTAATAAGGGTCTCTTTTAATCATTCTCATCTTGATAGTCTATAGGTAGACTAATGCTAACCTCTTCTTTCAAACGAATGTTAGTCTATATGACCTTCCAAAAGACAACACATGTCTATCTGCTCTTTCTTACAGAACTTGGTAATGGTAGCAAGGATGTTCTGGACGATATTGGTCGTGTTCAACGTGAATCTCTTAATGCCTAATGCTCCTCTTGAGGACACTAAGTTTCAGATAACATTTTTGCATCATACTGCACCATCTCTGACAATCCTCATAACCTTTACTGGTCACCATCCTCATTCCTAACACATCCATGGTATTTATAAAATCCATTATCATGTATCTCAATTCATTTTATATCAAAAGTCCTTGCGGTTGGCGCTTGATTAGAAGCCACCCCGATATATCCTTTCATTGCTGGTCTAGTTAATTGTTAATCCTTTGTGACTTGGCCTCAACTTGCCATACTAAAACATGTGAGTTAGGGGTCGGCTAATAGCATTACTTTTCTAGCAATTGCTGGCATAGTGCCTTCTACTTTGATACCTTTTGATCTTTTCAAAACTTCACTCCATATAAGTCTCAATCGACTTCTCGGTGCCATCTCCGGTCACCTTTCCTTTTCTTTTATTCTTCTAGTTACTCTTATCAATTCCACGTACCACAAAAGCTTAACACTTCTGGCATAACAACCTTTTCATTTAAGTCAATCCCAGAATTTCTCAGTCCGTCTTGTTTCTTAAATACATTCAACTTCATAATTTTATCCCTACATTCAACTGTAATAATCGGGGTATGTCTACCCACCTGTATAGCGGCTACTTTACCCAATCCACAGGGTTCGCTCCAGTTTCCACTCTCTTCAATGACGTCTTTTGATAATCAGAAAGACAAGGTTTGCCAAAATTCGTTGAATTCCTTTCCAGAATTTGGGAAAATTTCAGTTAATCTATTCACCCACTAGTAACATGCCACATCTTCCCGATACATATTCGTCCTATTAGTCGATACTACCAAATACCAGTCTTCTTAACAACTAGTCTCAGAAGGAACACTACCGTCGGGGTTAGTCGTTCCTCAACATTGGCACTGCCAAGGCCATCCGAATCCGATGAACTGCGCTGTCTAAATGTATTCGAAATTACGCTGTCGTGCTGCATAAGCGCAGACCTATACCTGTATGAGTTGCATCATAATATCTCCCAAAGTTTCCTTCTTCCATTAGGCAACGCCAACCCTGGTCATCACCAACTTTACCTTTAGCTCCAGGAAGATCTTCTCACGTTTATCTTGTCCATTCAAACTTTTATTCTTATAATAAGTCGGGTTACGGGACTACACTTTCTGTAAAGTCCTGAGCAAATCTTTGGTAATACCTTGTGAATTTTATGAAATTTCTCACCTTTGCCAGTGTGGTTGGCCAATCTTCATTTGAAACTGTCTTTAACTTGGTAAGGCCGACCAACACTACTCTTATTGATCATGTGTCCTATTGCTGGACTTCATTTTGCCAAAACTCTTATTTCGAGAACATGTCCTACACCTGTTCTATCAGGTTGCACCTAGAAGCATTCTCAATTACATCTCGACCACTGCTCGCCTTGCCTAATCCATTTATGATTCAGTGTCAGAATAAACTTAAGGTAACTACCATAATCCATTCAAGGAAAAGAAAGAATTTAATATTCTTCTGAATCACATGCAACTAATGTTTCTGGTTCATCATTTCACTGAATTGAACTGAACTTATACTTGGTTTCTTGACGATAGCCTCATTACTAGTTTATCATAGACTCACTAGTCTTTTCGTCTTGTAGGTTCTGAGATCATTGTCTTGCTTACTATTTCCTTATATACTTTATTCAATCATGCCATCACCTTTCAATGTCCTTATTTTCTAAGTTGATCCATTCATAAAATGGACATTTCCTTGAACCCAACCACCTCATCAATCTAAGTTTGACTTTACAAATTATCACTTATGAAATCTGCCTTCTCATGGCGAATTATCCTTAACCACATTCACACTAATTCATTTATCTGAAGATATGGCACTTGCCACCTATGTCTTAACTGTTCCTAGGGACTCTGCTCCCCGTCCTCTATCTGTGTCTTTGATAACCATGTGCCATTCTAACTCTTTTCTCATTAATCTGTAGGTCTCTAAGGATTCTTATCTATCCTTACATAAGATTCTGAGTAATTCCTCAAATCCATCTTACTTGCTGGCACTTCATCCGGTAGTCCGGCTATGACTCCAATATGCTTCTTTAATTCTCTTAATAATATCTCAATTCTTTAAGCTCACTTTTCTGAGCACTATACCTTAACTCTTACAGTATCTCTGGCTGTAGCCCTTATTTCCTTGAGGGTAAACTCCTTATCCTTACCAGGATTTTCCTCCTTTGCTGGAACCTCTTCCGGGTCCTCAGTAGGGTACTCTATCGAACCCACCATCCGATCCTCAGCATCAAAACAAGCATCATTGAGTTACTTCTCGTAATCCCCAAGGTCTATCGCCTGACTAGTCGATACAAGAACGAGCTAAGTCACTATCATGATACTTAATAGTTCCCATAAGGGTTTTATACGTCAGTACTACATTAAGTAGTCCGACTATGAACTTGGCAAGAGTTCTTATTATCTTAATGAATTTATTGTTTTAACGTCGCATCATCTCTGGGATATATAACGCTCTCTCTGATACCATTTCTGTAACACCCCCAGATCCAGGGTCAGGGATCTGGTCGTTACGGTCTCAATATCCAACCACAAAACCAACATAATTTAAATTACAATCTTGTGACCCAAAACAACATCATAAAACACACCCGTTATAGTCCCAGAGATGAAATCAGAGTAACCAACAATATTATTAATCACAAGTTTGAGTTCTTACAACCCAAAGAATTACAATTGTACAATTACATACTCTTTGCCATCCATTAATAGATACCATAATATAAGTACATTTGAGGCTCAATTGCTAACAACTAGCCTACCAGTAGTTGCATCCTCAACAAAGGTAGCCAAGACCTTAGCGGTAAACCTCTGACGGTTGACACCTGCTTACGCTGCGTGCGCCTTGCGCGGCCATCTGATCTAGCTGTTGTTGTAATATAAATAAATAAAGCAAGGGTGAGCAAAAGCCCACCGAAAATATAATTGAACGACAATAATATATGACAGTTCAAAATATCTTTGAAACCATATGCCATGCATTAACGATGTAGTACCAATATAAGGTATGAGATGAAGTTACAAGGTAACTCAAAATATATTTGTTTTGAATAAATATCTGTTGTGCAAAAGATAAGCAAGATATTCTCAATTATCATAAAAGAGGAACTTGCAGGAAAAATATTGCAATTCCGGTTTCAACACTTTTTCACCTTGCCAACACCAACAGTGTTGCAGAAATTTCTCACTTTTAGAAGATGAACTAATACGGGAGCATTGCCGCGCCAGATGCCCTGACGTTTACGATGATCAGTCGTATGTCATGCATCTCATCAGTCGTTCTCTACATGTAGAAGGTAGCTCCGACGGAATTACTTATCTACCGCCCTCTGGAACTCCTCAGCCAACGGTTGGGCTATTGCTGGACCGGCGCCACTCGGCCACTTACGCGTCTCCTAGTTCGAATATCATCCATGACTCTGAAACGTAAAGTTCGTTCCCCTTTTCCCCAAGTGTAACACTTGTTGATAGGACTCCACAAAGTAGTCGTATCTAATTGGAAAGGAAAATTTACCAATATTTCCCAAGCTGATGCTTGTTAATGGATATAAACTTGTTACATCAATCATACCCCTCGAGCGTTGAGGAGGTAACCAAAAGACTCATATCGATGCTTGAAAGAATCAAGATGTGAGTGACAAGATAGTTTTAACAAGTATAGGACCGGGCAGTCCAATAAATAACATCTCCAAGTGAGGTCCCCTTATATAAATTTTGGAAGTTGAGCGAGTATTTAAATCTTCTTTAAGATAGATTTAAATGAAATTAAAGTTTAGGAACCTCCCCTTGATATAAATAGTCATAAAAGACTTCGAAATATTTTACATAATATCTGAAGGTGAAGGATAACCTTTGAATAATATAAATCATTCCAAAAGGAATTCAAAAGAATTTAATTAAATATTCCAAGAATATTTATTAAGTCAATAATAATTACGGAATATTATTAAATCATAATATTGCTCGTAAGTAATCCTCGAATGAATATAGAACTATTTATTAAATAAATCTCTTCTTAAAGGAATATTTAAAATAATATTCATTGAATAAATAAACTTAAATAAATATTTAAAATAATATTTACCGAATAAATCAAACCTTAAATGAATATTTGAAAATAATATTCATTTAACAATTAACATTCCAAATGAATATCCAAATAATATCCATTAAACAAATAATATTCTAAATAAATATCCCAAAATAATATTCATTTAACAAATAATATTCTAAATGAATATCCAAAATAATATTCATTTAACAAATAATATTCTAAATGAATATTCGAATAATATTCATTTAGTAATCAAAACTTTAAAGGAATATTCGAAGTAGTATTCCTTAAGTAAATAGAACTTCCAATGAATATTTTAAAATAATATTCATTAAGTAAATCAAACCTTAAATGAATATTCGAAAGTAATATTCATTAAATAAATAAAGATCAAATGAATATTCCAAAATAATAATAAGTAAGCCAAATGAATATTTGGGAATGATATTCGTCAACCAAATAACTCTAATGAATATTCAAAATAATATTCATTAACTAAATAACTCCAATGAATGATCAAAATAATATTCATTAAATAAATGACATTCTAAATGAATATTAAAATAATATTCATTAAATATTCCTTCACTGAGGTAATACTCAAATAACGTTCCTCGAAAGATTCGTAATCGAATAAAAATCCTCGAAGTAATAAATTTGTCGCGGGGATCCCTCCGGGTTTCCACGACTATTTATATATTACAAAATATCGACTCCCGGTCTATATTTGAAGTATGAATATCATACGCCCTTCGCTAAGGGTCTTAACCAAACAATCCGGCTTATAACTGATATTTCATATATAGTCTATAAGCCGATATCAATTCAGGGAACAAGTAATTCAATATTAACTTGAAAGTAGGCATGCATGCTATGGCATATGTATAAAACAATCATCATATATATTATCACAACAACAGTTCCAAGTATTGGAAACTTGCCTGAGAATCGAGTGCGGGTAGGGGTAATGTGTCCCGGGTCAGCTCGACAATCTATAAACAATCAGAATATTTAAGATTAACCACTTAACGCTGATTAAACGACATTTAAGGGAATCAATTTCAATTACGAACTTTCGTTTACGATTTCAAACCACTTTTACGAATTCAATCATAACTCCTAAACCGTAAGTCCGTTTCATGCGATCTTTATATCAAAACGAAGCTCATAACATAATCTAGCTAATCATGGCATAAGTCGAAGCTATGCAGTGAGTTTTATCTACTGTCAAGTTCGAATTTCAAGGTTAAACGAAAATCGGGCATTATGACGGCTATAAATCGAACGTTCTACTAATCGTAACACTAAAACCAAGCCACACCGGGCATCCACACAATTTCTACACTTCATATACATCTCAATCTATCCAAGTACATCATGCTTCACCATAATAATCATCATTCTATTTGAATCACTAAATCACTAACTAAGCATGGTTATAACATTATCATGAACATACTACTCTAAAATCATCAAGAACAATCATAATCTCAAAGTAAGATCTAGGGTTTCAAGTGTGTTATACCTTCCTTGGGGTGTGTATACACTTAGTAATCCTTGTATAGTCCTTGTATAGCCTCCATGAAGCTTGGATCATCAACCAAAATCAAGATCCAAAAGTTTTGTTCTTGAGTTTACTATTCACACTAGACTTTGATGATTTTATTGAAAATGGAAACAATGGATTTTGAGGCTAAGATTTCTAGGGTATCATTTTTATGAAATGTAAGACCTATGATAAAAATTTGAAGATCAAACAATGGTGGGAGGTTGGATTTTGATCTTGGATTTAGGCTTAAAAGCCGAATGGTAGCAAAGTGGGGGGAAGGAGAGAGTTTGCTTTGATTTTCTTGATATTTTCTCTTCCAACCTCATCTCTTGTGAATTATTATGATAATATCTAATGTAAAGTAACTTTATTAAAGTTAGTAGGTCATGCATGAGGTAATTTGGATGGACAAATGTCATTAGCTTGTGGTGAGATGAGAGATTAGCCTTAACCAAGTGGTTTGATCTCTAACTATGCTAGTTACATGTAACTACTTGGTTACTTGCTCTTATCTACTAGCACATGGTTGCCCCTTGGCCCTCTGCTTGATTCTTTTGTCCGGTTATTGCTCAATTTGATTGATCGTTCGAGGGAATAACTCATTCGTTTCTAGTTAGGGTTTTACCGAAAACCTTCTTAATATTTATAATAACATTCTCCATCTTTCTTAATACTTCTCGAATTTAAATTCCTTAAATCCCTTAAATAAATCCTTAAGTTTGGCAGTGTCCAGGGAATTCTCGGAGAAAATGAAAGTGCTCTGTTTCTGAATCCGACAGCTTTTATATACACTTATTTTCCTCCTGGATCACTAATACGAACTCAGAAATCCGTTCCGAATACCGGGTATAACATTATTATAATAATATTCCAAATTCCACCAAAATCACTATTCATCACTTATTTTTATTTAATTCCTATAGTTAGGAAAATGAACCTGGTTCACCCTCGAGTGTTCCTTAACCTTTTTACGGAACCGCTGGGCTTATAATAGATATTGATTTGGATGACATGAGGGTATCTATTTCTCTCTAGGGAATCTTATCTTAACTTTCTAGGAGATAGATTATTCTAATCTAAGTTATCAACCAAAGGTATTCTGCATGACATATAATAATTGAATCCAAATCCATTCCATTCATTAAATAGACAGTCGTTACATCGCAGTCATAACCACTATTCATTCCCATATTATTACATAATAAAAAGTTTTAATTCTACCCAAAAATCTGGGTTCTTACAGATTTGGTAGATTCTTTTTTAAAGCACCTATTTAAATATAAAAGATTTATTGAAACTGTTGATTGCAGCTGGATAATTATCTCTTTCACCTTATGTTTCTGATCTTGAGAAATTGAGTTCATTGCTGTTTTTATTATTACAATTTTACAATTGAGAAGAAATAATTTTTGTATATTTTGAATTGCCAATCTTAGATGTGATTGGTGATCCTCATTTGATCCATTGGCATTAATGAAATTTAAATTTTATGCTTACTGTTAACGGAGGAATTTGGTGATAACAAATTTCGGAGGTTGCTGGAATAACAGAACTATGAAAATAGGGGGATTTGGGATTTTGGATGTTTGGGGCTGGACTTGAGAGGTGTCTCGATTTGTCTCGTGTATCGGATCCTTTTCCAAGATGCCTGCGTACCTTATATTTATAAGGATCAAGCCAACGCAGTTCTGTGAAATTGATTTGTGTCTATCCCTTAGAGACTTTAGGGATAAACTTCGTTAATCTGGGTAATTACTGATTTTATCTGATTTAATCTTATCGTTGTGATATCTTCCTGATTTGAAGAATATCGTTTGGAGATATTTTCCGTTATTGATTGATTGAGATTGATTCTTTCCTCGTTTCCGGGAGAGGATAAAACTTAGGCGTCAAGTTATAATTATTAATCTGAATTAATATATAATTAGTAAATATTAGGAAATTTGGGAGATAATAGAGGCAACCGAAAATATGGCGTAACAACTACCCCCAGTTCTTCAGTGTAGCTTGCTGCAGTGGAGAACTAAAATTCTTCAAGCTTCCAAATTTCCTGAGTCACTAAAACAGCTAGGAGAGGAAGATTAGTAAAAAAAATATGGAGCACCAAGGTGCCCGTAATATACATGTAGATGTAAATAAGACAATATGTGATATGTAAATAATAAGTTTTGTAGGTGTGAGAGAATGTATCTTGGAGAGCCATCCAAGCATTATTCGCAGAGTCGTGCAAAGCTTTCCGAGCAATACCCTAAAAAGCATATATTCGAAGAAATATCCTCCATTAAGCACTCCGAAATACCCTCCTCAAAGAAGGACGTATTCTAGAGTTTCCATAACGTATTCCGGAAAATATCCTCCTCAAAGAAGGTCATATCCACCAGAATTTCCATAAATGCTTTAGAGATATCCCTCCTCACCGGAGGTGGATTTTCCAAAGCTCGAACCTTGATGAGGGCCGGAAGTACGGACATCCCCCCCGGAAGTACAATTTTTGCAAGGAGTTTGATAATTTAGGGTACTCTCCTCAAAGGAGATCAGTTTTTAGTTCAGAAATACCCTCCTCACAGGAGGTGGATTTCCGAAGCTCGAACCTTGATGAGGCGCCGGAAGTACGGACATCCCCCCCGGAAGTACGGTTTTTGCAAGGATTTAAAAATTTGGGATACCCTCCTCAAAGGAGGTCGTTCCCCATTCCAGAAATATCCCTCCTCACAGGAGGTGGATTTTCCGAAGCTCGTGCCTTGATGAGGCACCGGAAGTACGGACATCCCCCCCGGAAGTACGGTTTTTGCAAGGATTTAATAATTCGGGATACCCTCCTCAAAGGAGGTCGTTCCCCATATCAGAAATACCCTCCTCACAGGAGGTGGATTTTCCGAAGATATCTTCATTCTTACTAAGACTCTCCTTAGAGGAGATCATCTTTCAAAATATTATCTTCATCAAAATAGGGTCTTCCAAAATAATCAACTCTTCGTATAAGAGCCTTCCAAAAATATTACCCCTGCAATGGAGGGCCTTCTAAAATAATAAACTCTTCAATTAAGAGTCTTGCAAAATATTACCCCCATAAAGGAGGACCTTCCAAAATATTAAACTCTTCGAATGAGAGCCCTTCAAAATCATGTAACACGAAGATAACACCTAAAATCTTGAAAATCTTCATAATTCAAATTCTGCCCAGATCTGTTTTTGGCATTTTTGACCTTCTAAACGATTTTTACTGGAAAAACACAAAACGCGAAAGTTGTAGATAACGAAAAAATCTTTCCGATGATATATGGCTCATCAAAAACGGACTTATAACGAATCGGGAATTAAATAAAACGTCTGCTGATCTGCTTCTCGATGCTGAAAAAACGAGATCTGATTGTATTTTGTGATTTCGAGAATAGATCGAAATATAATCTGAGAAAATGATACAGATATGATAACTAACTACTCAGATCCCCCAGAAATAGAGATGAAACTAGTAGATAACTCTCAGAGGATTAACCAAAATGAAGAGTAATCCTGTTAAGAATTAACTAAGATGGAATTTAGATGAGACTGAATGAGAGAATAAGAAACATTGTTTCATAATAATACTCAGAGATGCCCCTACAATTGTCTTTATCTATCTTATATAATGTCCCATACAAACTCAAATGAAATGACTAGCAAATAGTAAACGAAATGAAATGTGACTTGACAGACTCTGTGGGCATTTCCTGCAGGTGGTCCCAGCTTGTCTCTCACACCCATACTTGTCTCTCACTCCCATAACGGTTTTGTCCCCTGTGGAATATTCTTCTGAGCATTTTTTCCATTATTTGACATATCATTATCCTACACATTCTGAGTTTTTTTACCAGCTACTGTAACTTTCTTTTTAACTGTTGGATTCATGACTGAGCATGCATCAGAAAACTCAAAGAACGAAAGTTATAGGCAATTTAACAAGCTTTCCGAATCATTAAAAATCATCGAAATCCGACATGTATTGAATTTACTACGAATATGGGATTGGACTATTATCCTTTAAATTTGCTAATCCCATGTTTGTTTGTCATAGGATTATAGTGAAGGGATTATAATCCTTTAAAAAATGACTTGTTAGAGGGGATTAAATAATACCTCCTCCAACCAAGTATTAGAGGGGATTATAATCCTATCCTCCAATCTAACAAAACAAACATGGGATTGATATTTTTAAGGACTATAATCCTTGAAATAATCCCAAATATGATTTTACAAAATTAACAAACATGGGTCCAAAAATTATTTCAATGAAAAATAAAAATAAAATCTAATCAACTGGAAAAATAAAATCTAATCAAAGGAAACCCTTTGATTAGAACACCAAAAATAACCCAAAATTGGTCCAAAAAGTCGCAATAAATGGCACACCATCAAAGGTACAAAAACCATATAAAATGGTACAATCATACTATTTAAGACTTTTCAAAATAAGAAATCAAACAAAAAATTAAGTATCTCTGCATTAGTAACAGCCATTGAATTCAGTATGAGAGATCTTGCAGTATCTGCTCCAAAACAATTGAACAGGCAAACAATCCGAGCCCTGCTATAGACATTGCGGTCTTGTCTTCCTTGTTGTAATTCCTTTGATACATTACATAAGCCATTGTTGGTGAAGTGATGCCTAGTGCAAACACAATATCACATATGTCCAACTAGCTCAAGAACACCATATTAAATTTCGCTAAGTTGTAACATTTGTATCCAACGACCTTCCACATAATTCCAAGTAGACCTTCTCAGCATCATCCACCATGTCATGTTCACAATACCTCATAATCATATTATTAGACCGGCTTTAATAAATTTCCTAAAAATCGATAATTTTTCCTATTTTCTAGTGTCAACCCGCCCAAATAGACAGATTTTCTTCTAAATTTTTCTTAAAGTACTTTTTTATCCAAACGCTCCAATTTCTCAAAATATCTTTCAGATTTTTTATTCACGTCCATACCTAAAGAAAGGGACTCTGAACATGAATCTAAGGTCAAGTTTTCATAACTACCCAAGGGAACCCACTCAAAACCGATATCGTAAAAAACCCAAACGCAACTTGCCTTGTACCAATTTTCTATTATACCTATATCCTTATTATCTAACTTGACTTCCGACCAGACTTCATCTTCCTTAGTAAGACACGATGATATTTTTGTTAAAATCACATTTGATCTCATCGTTTCACAAAGAACGATATTCATTACATGATAACCATCCTCATTATCATCATTATGGGTGAACAAATCAATTATCGCATTATATATTATATCAAATGAGGATGTAGAGGGAATTCCTAAATAATTACTCTCTCTGTCTCATAATATGTTTCCTGTTTTTAAAAACACGTTTGCCAACACACACTTTTGATTGTTAATATCTTGAATTTCGTATTAGTACTAAATATAAAAACTTCACTATATTAAAGTACTCATAAATACGAATCCAACAAGATCACTCATGACAATATTTTGTCTTATAAATTATGCGTAAATTAGTAGTCAATCGCTTATAATGAATAGTAACAAAAGTCAAAATGAGAAACATATTAAGGCACAGAAGGAATAGAAGCATAGGAAAATTGTTTAGCATTTGGAAAACAATATTAAATCGAAGACCCAAAATCACGAACAACCCACCAATTCGTACCAACATTGTAACCCAAATTATATAATGTTAGCTTGGAAAGACCTTGTAATTTTAGTCGGCTTAGCATGTACTAGTTGTTTTATGGTTGTTCTTACCTTGTAAGTTGTTAGTTTACGTTGCTTTGAGCAGGCCAGCTTTCTATTTTCACTATGCATTCCTTTATGTAGCTTTCTATTGTTTTGGCTTGTCATAAAACTTACTCATTCCGTCCCACTCATTTCTACACATTTACTATTTTGAGGTGTCCCATCATTTGTATACATTCCAAAAATAGCAAAATTTTAATAATAAAAAACACTATTACACCCACTAACTTTCCTCCATTATCTCAAATTTATAAAACATTATTACACTCACTACTTTTCTCCACTATCTCAAATTTATTATTAAATATTGATAGGTCCCACCACTTTATCCACTTTTCATCCAGCTTTACTCATTATTTATACATTTTCTTGGTCTCCGTGTCCAAACCCAATGTATATTATTCATTGGGACGGAGGGAATAATTTTTTTCTAAAATGTCATAAAACTCCGTTGTTTCTTAGTTATTAACATTTTTATCCATTTAGCAAAAAAAAAACAATAATGCTACTATTTTAATTGTCTTAGTAAGAGCATCTCCAATGGCGTTAGCTAAAAATGATTGGCTAAATTACATAAAATATTGATTATGTAAAATTTGTCGAACCTGTAAGACATTGTGTTCCGAGGGTATTGGCTATAATGATTGACTATATTTTAAAAATGCTATGTTATTAATATTTCAAGTTGTTATTAATGGAATATATAATTTTAATATAGAAATAAGTGATGTGGCAATTCACTACAGGTCTCTAGAGATTTGACAAATATAGCCAATATCAAAATTATCTATAATTATAGACAAGGATTTTGTCCCGTTGGAGTGCATATTTTTTTACACATTCTTTATAAATCTTATTTATGATAATCGATTTTAAATTTTACCTAAGAGGTCTCTCCCATTGGAGATGCTCTAAGGATGATATTCAATCTTTTTCGTTTATGTGAAAAATTGAAAATCAAACTATTTATTATAAAATTTTAAAATTTTTTCGCAAGTTGTTATCCAACTAAATTGAATGTTTCAACGAATTATATGGTAGCAATTAGATCTGTTTCAATTTTGTGTCAGAATTTTGATCCGGTTTTTTTCAAAAATACTCAATCTCATAATTTTTTTTGCAAAAATATTGTGTTTTTTTAAAAATATTTTATAAAAATACTAACATATTTGCAAAAATACCAACTTTTTGAAAATATTTACAAAAATATAGTCTACAACTTTTCCAATCATATCTGCAACAAAATCAACCACAAATGTAATTTTGAAAATTGAAATAATGACATTTTTATCACATTTTTATTCATTTTGTACCAAAATAACGATTTATAGAGTAGGTGGCAAAAAATACCCACCTATTACGCATTTGTGAAGTGCTTAACAAAAAAAAAAGGCTTGTTACGCATTTGTAAGATGCATAACAAAAATAAAATAAAATTCCCGCATGTTTCAAGTGAGTAACAAAAAAAAATTATTACCCAATTGATAAATGCGTAACAAGAGTTATTACCCAATGGACAAATGCGTAACAAAAGTTATTACCCTATGGACAAATGCGTAACAAACTATTTTTAATATATATAAAATTGAAATACATGTGTTACTCCTTTCACAAATGCGTAACACCTGTTACCCAGACTAAAAATGCGTAATAGATTGTTATTTTTGGCCATTCTCCTGCGCGTGTGGTATTCTTGTCGGAAAAGTAAAAAAAATTGGTATTCTTGTCCAAAGCCCTTTAAAATTTAATAATTGGAATCATTTTTGGTTAAAGTAACTGTCTCTGTCTCTGCGGGACGGATTAATAAGAAACTCAATCCCAATTGTTGATTTGATTAAGATGAAGCTCTTTGTGAAACCAAATCGTTGATTTGCACGTATCTATATGTTGGAACCAAATTTCGTCAAGAACGTGGTGCCAATATTAAGATTTGTAGATGAGTTTTTGTATAGAGATATAAGAAGATCTCGGTAAAGTGTATGGCTTTAATGGTGTGTTTAGACTGTTCTTGAGAGAGCAGCATTGGTAGGTATTTAGTTTTTTTCTCCCAAGATGCCTACGTACCCTTTATATAGGGATAAAGTCTACATAGTTCTTTAAGTATAGGAATTGTCTATTGATAGAATTCGGCACAACACTTCTCCTATTCTTCAACAACAAGTCTTCTACACGTATTTAGTCATCATACGTATCATTCTCCTATGATTAGTAGGATACTTATAGAATAAGATACGTAAGTTCTTACATCGCAACAATTCTTATACTTGTGTTGTTTTTACTCATTTTGATAAAATATGTATGTGTAGTAATGCGTCGTAGATAGCCCAGTTATATTTGGACTTCAGGCCCAATAAGTGATGCTTTGTGTGCATCACTTTAGTGTTCACCCGTATAGTGATCGGATTTATCTCATCTTAGGCCTGAGATGAATCACTTTCTTCTGGATCAATACATTAGATCGAGGTGTACCTAACTTTCGTAATAAGGCCTCTATTGATCTCTTAGTAAAGATCAATAACCCTATGTACTAGGTGTTATTCCCCAATCTTTTCACTTCAAGGTTAGTAAGTGATGCGCCTCATCACTTTAAACTCAGTAGGTGATGTTTCTCATTACTTAGAGCTTAGTAAGTGATGCATATCATCACTTTGAGCTTTGTAAGTGATGCCTATCATCACTTTGAACTTAGTAAGTGATGCGTATCATCACTTTGAGCTTAGTAAGTGATTTGTATCATCACTTTGAGCTTTGTAAGTGATGTGTATCATCACTTTAGACTTAGTAAGTGATGTGTCTTATCATTTTTGAGTACAGGGCTCATGTAAATGGTATATCTTACATATCAACTTCTTCCCTACAGTTATCAAATACACATCAATCTCTTCACAACGTGTCACTGATCATTCACAGTTGTTTTGATGCTTCTAGTACCAACACTATATATGTATGTATAAACGAAAGATGAGTGGTTGAAAATGGCAAGTTTTATTCATCTTTATCTTCATTCATTCTATCTAACAAATAAGCGTTTTAATTTCTAAGATGATTTCAAATTATTTCTAAAAATTTGCATTATTGGTTGCAAAACGTATTTTTGTAAACATTTTTAAGCTGTATTGGTTGCATGCCGTATTTTTGTAAATATTTTCAAAATATGGTAAAATCGTGAAAAAACTTAGAAAAAATAGTATTTTTGGTAGAAATTCATTTTGATTTCATGGATATACAAATAAGTTCGGTTTGAAAAGATTACAAGACTTGATTTTTAATCGATAAGCAAATCTTTTAATTGGAGAAAATGCTTAATGTTTTCATAATTGTAGAAAAAATAGAATTTAACACCAATTAATTGGGCATGTTAATCCAATTTAATTTTCCATTGAGTTAGAGCATCTCCAATGGTAAAACCTGTTAGTTAAATTCATATATGTGTCACCTACATGGCATTTATGTGGCACATTTTAGATATTAGGTAAAAATTCAATACTCCAACCATTATCCCTTAGCAAAAAAATATAGATAACTAAAATTGGGCTAGCTACATTTGTAAAACCTCTAAATCTATTAGGTATAATTTTAGATAATATAATTATACATAATACCATTGGAGTAAACCTAGAACCTCTTAGCTATAATTTTAGATAATTATCAATATATTATATTATAGCTAACAAATATATGGAGATGCTCTTAGATTTTCACAGGTTAAGAAAGTCAAAATTTCATAATTGTAGATTTTTATATGCAATGTCTTGTTATAAAATTTGACATCAAGAGTAATATTTGATGAAGATCTTTTATATAGAGAATCTTAACATATCATTAATTTTTTGATTTTATAGTAGAATAAAAATTTTAATTTTTGATTTTATAAAAGAAAAAGACTAATATTTTTGGTTCTCTAATAAAGAAAAACAAATTTTTTGATTCTGTAGCAAGTGATAGTAACATATGGCAGTGTCACGTCAATAGTGATATCACCATCATATGACATCGGCACTACCACGTTAATAATAGTGGTGACATTGACTTCAATGTTAACGTGTGTGACAAATTGACATTACCACGTTATCAATGATAATTGTAAATTTTTTGACAAAAAATTATTAACACAAAGTACTCTAAAAGTTTTCCTTTTTTCCGAAAAAGTAACATCGTAGTTCTTCCCTCTCTAGTTTAGGATAAGATTGGCTTTGACTGCAAAGTAATGTATAATCATTTTAATTTGCAGATTTTAACATTTTCAGACAAAATATTGTATATTTTAATTTTTGTGTTGATTTATAATATCAATTTTAATAATATTAATTTATAACCCATGCACGGATTTTTTTTGATATATAACAAATTTTATTTTATGTTATAATTATATTTTTGTATAATCATTATTTATGATATTTCATTTTAATTTTAATATTAATAATTTAATATAAATTTAATTAATGATATGCATGGTTTAAAACTTGTATTATAAAATTTTAAAATAAATATGTCGTTGATAGAATTCGAACCTTGAAATTTTAGTAAATTAATTTAATTATATAATATATTTAATCATTAGATCTAACGACTCTGATTTTTTTATTAAAAATCTAATGGTCATTATTCGTAGTATACGGATTTCTACTATATTTTGTTAGTGATAAAAAAAATGATGTGATATTTTTGGTTATATATTAATTATTGCTAGATATGATATGATTGGAAGATATGATATGATTGATGTTTTTAGGTGTTCATAAAAGGTAATACCTTAAATTAAAAGTAAATGTGAAAAAGGCAATCGACTAATTACCATTAATTATTTTATGTTATTATTTAATTTAGGTGTTTTAATAGTACATATATTGTATATATTTTTCTTTATAATGAAGGTTAAATAAGTAAATTCACGAAATACTAAAAAACATATACCAGAAAATAGGTACCAAAATTTTTAAAGTTTCGACTATTATATAATTAATTAATTTTAATTTAATATAAATTAATATACTCATGTTTACAGATTATATTAATGTTTTCTTATTATAAACAACGTATAAATTTTTTTCATATATTTTATTAATAATTGAAAAATATGATGTGATATTTTCGGGTATATATTAATGATTGTAAAATTTGTTTTAAATTAAAAAGGTAACATGTTTTAATTCGAAAAAAAATATTAATGACTGAAATATATGATACGATTGATGTTTTTAGGTGTTTATAAAAGGTAATATCTTTAATTAAAAGTAAATGTGAAAAAAGTCAATCGACTACTTACCATTAATTATATTATGTTATTATTTATTTTAAGAGTTTTAATAGTATGAATATCATATATATTTTTCTTGTAAGAGTTTTTTTTCAAAAACACTATCTAAGTTTCTATATTACAAAAATATTAATTTTTCTGTCGCATTAGGCCGTGCAGCGAACGCATTAGGTAGGATAAGTGTCGCATTAGGTAGTTTCCAGTAAAAATGCAAAGATTTACTTTTCAGCATTTATTTTTGAAAAAAGCCCTTTCTTGGTTATAATGAAGGGCAAAAAAGTAAATTCACGACGTACCTCCGGTACATAAACTTTTAATGTTTCGATTTTTATATAATAGTATATAGATTTTATCAAATAATTAGTAATTATTACATATCCACCTAACAAAATCCTTTAGATTTAACGTCGCTGGTAAACAAATTAAGATATTCGAGTTTAATACAATTTTCATGGATTTTATATCTTTAAACCTTGATGAATCTATGAGCTTTAGTATAAATATCATTGTAAAATTTAGAAAATCAACCATTTCATAAAATCAAAAAACATCCAATTATTATGATTTAATTGATTTCATAAAATCTTAATTGAATATCTACAAATATCTTAAGAATAATCCCCATATTAGATATCGTAGGAGTTTAATAACGTACTTTTAAAATCCAAATCACACAAGATTTTAATGAATGTTATAACATTCTAATTAGAAGTTTCAAAATTTTAAAATCTAAAATCCAAATATATCTTCCCGAAAATCTCATAGGCATGGTAGAAGAGTAAAACCCACAAAAAATCTTACAGATAATTTTCATCTTTCAAATAATTGCATTTCACCAAAAAAAATCCAGTCGGTATATCTTTGACTGACCCCTGTTATACATTATTTTCAGACTATAAATATAAATCCATGCACACACTAAAAAGCATAGACAAATATTACATTTTTTCTCAGAGCTTTGTCTCTCATTCATCTCATACTATAGCAAATAGTTACATAAAAAATATTACATTTCTACGTTAAAAATATGGATTCAAGCATATTTTTTTCAAAAGTTGTTACGTTAATTTTTGTGTTGATTTTTTGCAACCAAATTTATGGCTCCCGCACTCTGAATGTCAAAAACTATGGCGTTGCCGCACATAGCAAAAATGATATTGATGCTGATGTATGGTTCACCTAATTAAATATCTGTTTCTTTTTTTTTTTTAATTATATTACAAAAATGATCTGATTTTATAAATGTATCTGTTTAATTTTTAATGATCAAATTGACCAAGCAAATATTACATATATATAATATATAATGATAATGATAAAAAGATATCATTAGAAAGTATATCTAATAATCTATTTTTAATATGTATTTTTTAGTTAAATATTAGTTAAATTTTGATAAATTTGACCACAATAAAAAGTCAAAAGATTTGGTACTTATTTTTTGAAATATCATGTTTTAGTCTGATCGAGTTACGTTCTTGTTTGAGCTCAAGAGAGAAGGTTGTTTAACAAAAATGATTTAAACACAATCTCCATTAATGCTTGCGATTACAAAATCTTGATTTTAGTTAATTAGTCTTTCGATATAACAGTTAATTTTGTTTATGTTTAATGATTTATCATATCTGGCTCTATATTCAATTAAGATATTTTTCATACATTTTTTTTAAAAAAAAATTGATGTGGTGTTTTTCAACAGTCTTTACTAGATTCATGGAAGGATGCATGTGAGTCAGGTGGAACAGTTTCTGTACCTGAGGGAACATATGTAATTGATCCCGTACAGTTCTCAGGGCCATGCAATGGTCAAGTAACATTTCAGCTTGACGGAACTCTTCAGGCTCCTTCAGGTAAAATTGATGCAGACGACTGGATTAAGTTTTCCGATGTTGATGGATTGGTTATTCAAGGTAGTGGTACATTAGACGGCCAAGGAGAATCAGCATGGCCTCAGCATTGTACAGGATGCCCTCCTTTTACCACTGTAATTTCTCTCACAATTATCTCAATCTTGCATTGTTATATTATTATTTTTGATTAATTCGGCTTATAAATGTGGATCTGTTCTAACAAATTTCAGGAAAGCGAGAATCGAATCTTGTTATATTCTATTTGATTACTTAGAATTTCACTGAGTACGTAAATTTTTTAATTTTACAGTCACTGACACTATCATCGGTTAACAATGGCCACATTCAAGATATCACATCTCTTAACAGCAAAGGCTTTCATATCAAAGTAATTAATGGCGGAGGTACAACAATCGAACATGTGACCATAACAGCACCTGGCGATAGCCCAAATACCGACGGCATCCATACGAGTCACACGAGTAACATCAACATCTTAGACTCGAATATTGGGACAGGGGACGATTGCATTTCCATGGGTGCAGGTAGTCAAAACATAAATATTACCGGAATTACTTGTGGTCCTGGACATGGTATCAGTATCGGAAGCATTGGAAAGAACACAGATGACTCAAGTGTAAGTGGAGTACATGTTAGTGGTTGCACTTTGAGTAACACACAAAATGGTGTTCGGATAAAAACATATACTTCTGATTGTGCTGCAACTGTTTCCGATGTCACATTTCAAGACATCACCGTGGATGAATCCCACAATCCAATAATCATCGATCAAAACTATTGTGGCGGGCATCAAACATGCAGTGTATGTCTTGTACACATAATTACTACATACTTATTGTACACCTTTTTCATGTTATTGACAAATTTATCGACTACTATATGTCTTACAGGGGAACTCGCATGTAAAAGTGAGTGATGTTAAGTTTATAGGTGTACAAGGAACTTCGGCTACACCGGTTGCAGTAAAACTCCAATGCAGTTCTGAAGTGCCATGCGAAGGAATTGAACTGGATGATATAAACATAAGTTTAGGCAGCGGTGGAGATGCAACTTCTTCATGCTCCAATGCTAATGTAACATACAGCGGACCACAGAATCCTCCCCCTTGTTCCAACTCATTGCATCCTCATCATTTGTAATTCTAATTCAGATCTTGTGTGATTATTGAAATTTATGAATATGAGAGATAACTGATTTTTTTTTTATATTTATAGATTTAATATTATTTCCAAGATCCTCTGCAATATTTATAAAGACTATTATTTACTTGAACACTGCAATATTTATAAAGACTATTATTTACTTGAACACTCAAATTTATCCGTGAACACCAAAATATTAGACATGTTGCTATATTTTAGTTATGATACCTTATTAACTTTAACGTTAAATGAGGACTATGCCTAGTCGAACTACATTCTCCCCTACCGGAACAAATACTAAAATAATATAATCACTGTGACAACAAAAAAAAAATAATAAAAAATAATAATAATAATAATAATAATATACAAAAGAGAGTAATGTAATATAAAAAAAAAATCTGATAAAATATCACCATATACTCCCTCCGTCCCACCCAATTCTTAACACTTTTTTTGTCACTTTCTGGCACGCATTTTGAGGTCAATTTTAAGGATAGTTCCATAACCTATTTTTGAATTATTTTTTTTTTGTATAAAAATAGGATTGTTCTATTTTTATACAAAAAAAGAAAATTTTAAATATAAGTTATGCAACTATCCTTAAAATTTACCTTAAAATGCGTGCCGAACACCCTATTTTGAAATGTTAAGTAATGGACGGGACTGAGGGAGTAATTTTGTAATCATAAACCTTAGCCAAGCAATCTGATATGCAACATCGTTTTATAAAAGTGATGGTATTGTTAGTAAAAAAAGTGGTGGTAATTTTGTAAATTTATAAATTGTTATGAAATTATTTATCAAAAGGTATTGACATAATGTATTTTACTTTTAGATTTTAAATGATTTTTCTTTTAATTTTGAAAATTCAGGTTATTAAATTTGGATTTGAATTATTTTTCAAAATTTCTTTATATTCAATCGGGATTTTAAAAAAAAGATCATGGATATTTAGTCAACATTTTTAATTATCTTCTAAATTCTGACGTCATTTCATTCTCGCTTTTATATAATCTTTTAAAATTTGATAGCATTGAAAAATAATAAATTTGTTTGTATTTTATGAATTTTTTGATCAGTTGCCTAATTTTTTTATTTTTTATTGTATTTTTTACAATCCAGTGAGTGTATAAAATTTCGAAGAATTATTTAAGAATTCTACTTAAATTTTGCTTAGAATTTAAATCATGATAATTTTTAATTTCATCAAGTATTACTAATTTGTTAAAATAATTTATGATCTAAATTAAATTATTCCTAATGACCGATTTGGATATTGATTTTACGAAAGTACAAAAAAACTAAAAATACGCTAATAAGCACAATTATTGGATCTACTTTTAGTTTAAAACTAAATCGCACGTTTGTTAGAACTGTCCCATATAACTAAGTTCTTAAACTTTTGAGAGGCGAGACTAGAAAAATTAAAATTGAATAGGCCTGATTCCTTATGGAGTTGACAAGGAAAGGCCAAATTTTAATTTGTGGTCCAGAGGGCTAAATTTACCAAAACGGTATTACATTTCTCTTACAAAAATTATAATGTCATACCAATCACGCAAAATAGGCAATAATCAGTAATATTTTAAATTATTTTTTTTAACAATAAAGTGCTTATAAATTTATAAATGATTAAATAAGTTTATGTCCTAACAATTTTTTGGATGAGCAATGATCGACCCATCACCTAGATAGATCGAGAAACCACCTGGGCTATCCAACCTTGCTCTAATATTTTAGATTACTTGAGAAAGTGTCTTTTTTCTTGCTTTTCGTAAGACAAAAACAATCTTTGTCAGTATATATTTCTGCGGGCTGGCTAACATGTGCCCCAAGGGCACAGGTTAATATACATTTATTACCTTTTTTTTTACAGCTGACCTCAAACACTACAATACTAATTATATTTCACGTTTAACCAGGTTAATATTAATTTTTCTCACTTGACCACCTTTCAACTTATATTAATTTTTTTTACTCTTCTTTATTTCACCCATAACCCAACTAAATATATTTTAAAAAAAATTTAAAAACAAATTATACAAATAAAAATATTGTTTTGAAATAAAAATAGCAACTACTCATAAAAATTTATTTAGCTATTTTATCAAACATAAAAGATTTTAAGATTTTATTTTGGGCAAGCTTACTTGGTTGCAAGGTTGGTGCATTTCCATTCTCTTATCACTAGTACAAAAATGATCTTTTACGTCGCTCTTTATACGTCGGTTCCGCCCAAAGGCGACGTATAAAATACTTATATACGTCGGTTTCGCCTAAAGGCGACGTATATTTACATTTTTAAACTTTTTTTACGTCGGTTCTAGAAAAAGCCGACGTATATGATAATATTATACGTCGGTTGAGGAAAAGGCGACGTATATAATGATACTATATACGTCGGTTGAGGAAAAGGCGACGTATATAATGCTATTATATACGTCGGTTGAGTAAAATGTGACGTATATGATGACATTATACGTCGTTTGAAAAAAATACGACGTATATAATGCTATTATATACGTCGGTTGAATAAGAGACGACGTATATAATCCTATTATAGACGGCGTTCGAGCAAAAGACGACGTATATAGATTCTTTTTACATCATCCTTCTTAAACTCCGACGTATAAAATTGTCTCTTTTTATCAACAGACTTGTAAAATATTTGAACCCAAGCGTACTTCACTCTTTTATTTCCCCAATGCTCTGCACTATCCCCAAATTTAACCTGCTCTCAGTCTCAGTCTCTCTCCCTCTCGCTTAGGGTTTCATATTCTCTCAATCACACACATTCAATTTCAAACTCCAATTTGAAGATGGTAAATTCTCAATCCTATCAATTTAGATCTCATTGTATATGTATATCTTTATACTAACTGATTTTGGTTCTAAATCGTGATTTACAGGAAGGCGTGGGTGATTGGGAATCGATAATAGAGAAGCTATTATCAGATGAGACTCAACGGTGAACTTGTCGGCACGAAGAAGGCGATTACGGAAAAGCTGTATAATCTCTCTCCCTCCCTCCCTCCTTCCTCTCTATGCTTATATGTGCAATAATCTCTCTCTCTCTCTCTCTCTCCCCCCCCCCTTGGAATTTCTCTAATTTATTGTTTACAAAGCACTTTTCGGTGTTAGATTTGTTGTTTAAGTTACAAAGCTGAGACATATATAATGAAATTGATATAAAGTGCTTTGCGTAACATATGTTAGTTTGGAGTTCTATTTTTTTAGTATTATTAATGTGTTAGTGCAGATTTCATTATGTAGATGAAAGTTTAGCTTCTCTTTTAGAAGCTAATATTGATTTTTTTAAGGATTATAAGTTGCAAAAACCCGCCAAGTAATGTGGGGATTGGTAAAAAGTAATTTAGTTGAGGCCTAAATTCTCTTTTACAAAGGCCTAGATTGTTACTTTCTTGAGTGGAAAAAGTCGTGAAAAAATTGCTTATTTAGTTGAGCAATTATTTAGTCGTGACAGAATTGCTTATTTAGTAATTTAGTTGAGCAATTAGTACTTTTTAAGTACTACTTTTTACCTAGACTAGATTCTCTAGCTTTTATCTTCCAGGAACTCTATTCCAGAGCGCCTTGTTCTTACAATTCCCACTAAGATGCACGAATGAGTTATTGTTTGTATCTACGTTCGAAATTCGTTAGTTTATGTTTTTTCCCACTATTATGGGTTCTTAAATTGCTTTCTTTAATTTCTGCATAAATTGGTGATAAAATTGACAACATTAGTATTATCATGCCATGGTTGTGAAAACATGTTAATCTTTTTCGTTAGAGTAAGCAGTACACATGTTTAGACATACCTGCAGTTATAAGTACCGCACATGTTCTTTTTAGAGAATAGCAGTAGTGTGTTGTGCCTACTGCCTGTGTGGGATAGTGAATTAGTGATTGACATGAAATAGAGTTATGGTATGATAAAATAATGTTTTCATGTGATTATATATCATTATTGAGGCTTGAACTATGTGTGAGTGAAGCACTTTACAATGTTGTATTTAAACTGACAAGTTCAATTGCGTATTGGAATGATAGACAGATCTCTTAGTTGCAGCTGCGCAAACTGGAAAGATTATCAACATTAAGAAAGGCCAGTTTTGTGCACCTTCTGTAAGTGAATTTTATCCAGAACTGGGATTTAAAATTAAACTTGCACAGACATGACTCTGTCTGTGACTTAAGTTAATGGGTCCAAACTGCTCTTGATGATCAATTACTTATGTAGGTTATGACAAATTCTGCTGAAAAAGTTAGGCTTGCTGGAAATCAAAATCTTGTGGTTTGTGAGCGAGGAACTATGTTTGGATGTAGTAAGTCACCTATATTTAAAGCCTTCTCAATACTTGTTGCATATTAAATTTCCTATTTTTTGGAGGCTGCTAGCTACATGCCTCTTAGGATCACTGCAAAATTTAAGATTCTAACACATCTATATTTACTTTCTTTGGATTTCCATGAATAAGAACTCTTGTAAATAGCTGAAGGCTGAAGCAGTATAAGTTGATATAAGTGAAATGTATCTCAATGTGCATGCTGCTGTAGATTAGTGTTCAGTGTGATGCATTATTGATATTGTTCTCACTAACTATTAACAAATTAGTAATCCGCTCTCTTATGCAGGTGATTTGATTGTTGATCCACGGAACTTGGAATGGATGCGGGAAGCAAATTGTCCAATTGTAAGTATTCAATAAACATTTGCTCTTTCTAAGCAGTATTGTTATTTGTTGGTTACAGTTGCAGCCTACTTTTTGACTTGCTCATATGCTAGAAGTATTCTGGTTCAGGTATTGTTATTTGCGTATTGGAATGATAGACAGATCTCTTAGCTGACATTACACATTCATTACAACAACCTGCCGGGAAAAAGGTGTGCATCATCTTTTAACTCATATAGTCAATTACTCAATTGTAATTATATAAGTATTTAATCGAGCGATGTCAATAACACAGACATGCCAACCAAACAAAGCTATTTATTGAATACGTCAGCCATGAAGATAAATGCTATGCAGAATAATAAAATTCACTCTTGTTTTTCCCTTTGAACGTTTCACCAACTTTTTATCCCCAATATAAGTTTCAGAGATCTGTACAAAATATAAATGAATGACTTATTTAGAAAACTGCCGTTCAGCACATCCAGATTTCGTTGAATAATTAAAAAGTGTTGTTCAGATTTACACATGACCCCTTATTTAATGAATGTTAACAAGTGGATGGGCTTCACTGATCATTTCTCTCTTACTGGTTTTTATGGTTGTTGATCTTTAGTAAATTGGTATTTCTTCTGAATTGTCTAACTGATAGTTAATGTTGTCCCTTTTTGTTTTAGAATCTTTAGTAGATTGGTATTTTTTGCGAATTCTATATATATTTTTCATATTCTTTTTGTTGTTTACTTGAGCATCAGAGCAATAGAAGATGGGAAACAAGAGAGGGAAATCAGTGAATGTATCGGGTAAATTGAAGCATTCACTTGATGCCAACCGAACCAAAGGCAGGCGTACTGCTGGCGTACTGCTGCTACTGTGCGACAACTCAAGATGTAAAATAAGATGTCCAATAACGTGAGAGAGAAATTGTAAAGGATTACAACAGAGTTGGATTTTGGCACATTTATTATTTGGGAATCAGAGGCATGTTATCTTAGTGTATATAGAAATTCTTATTGTGTATTGGACTTTAATTTTCTTGAAGTGTGGTGTTCAATAAATTGATGTACTGAATATTTGTATAATATTTTCTATTAATAATATCTTGTTAGTAGTCAATTTTCTTTTATGGCTTGAGGGTGCTATTTTTATGAAATGGGATACTGATACAAAGTGAATGCAGCTGGGTATTGCTTGAGAAATAGAAAAATAATTTTTTTTTACAATATACGTCGGTTCTTATATTTAACCGACGTAAAAGATCATTTTTTTACTAGTGACATTATACGTCGGTGTTTTGAACATTATACGTCGGGCTTTGTTTTACATTATACGTCGGCTTTTTCAACATTATACGTCGGCCTTTTAGCGACGTATATTTACACTTTATACGTCGCTTTTTTAACCGATGTAAAAAACTCGTGACTTTATACGTCGCCCCTCCATACGTCGCCATTTAACCGACGTATAAGACCTATTTAACTGACATATAAAGTCATTTTTGTACTAGTGTATTTAGGAGCTCCTATAGGTGCAAATCCAAAGACAAAAGAATTTTGGTCTCCTTTACTGCAGAAAGTTGATCAGAAGTTGGCTTCTTGGAAAAGTAAGTCTCTCAATGAAGCAGGTAGGAGTCTTTTAATTCAATCCACCA
The DNA here is from genome assembly GCA_037693485.1 of Kitagawia praeruptora. Lineage (NCBI taxonomy): Eukaryota > Viridiplantae > Streptophyta > Magnoliopsida > Apiales > Apiaceae > Kitagawia > Kitagawia praeruptora. The sequence continues at coordinate 51,677,804 of CM075344.1, read as the reverse complement.
TTAACAACTTGCCAAGTTATTGGTTTGGTTTGTATAAAATTCCAGTTGGAATTTGTAATGAACTGGATAGGAAAAGGAGAACTTTTTTCTGGAAAGAGCTTGTAGAAGATAATGGAGGGAAAAGAATGTTGCACTTGACTAATTGGTCAAATCTTTGTAAACCTAAAAATAAGGGTGGTTTAGGTTTTATTGCAGTAAAGAATTCAGCAGTGCTAAGTAAATGGTGGTGGAGATGGGTGATAGAGAGAAATCGACCTTGGTGGAAAATAATCAAATCCAAATACAATTTGAGAATGGATCTTAATCTAGATCAATGCAGAAATTTATCAAATCTCTCCCATGTGATGAAGTGTATTTCTCAACCTCAACCTATCCATGATTAGAGTCATTTACTGAGTAGAAATAATTACTACTGGAAAGTGGGCAATGATGCTGACATTCTTTTCTGGGAAGATATTTGGTATACTGATGTTCCTCTGGCAGAATCATTTGGCAGGTTATATGCACTATCTAATTGGAAGTTTCTTTCTATCCAAGCACTTAAGTCCCTTTGGAGGGATCTAAATGTGCCTAATGATCAGTGGAGGAGAGCCTTGAGACCCTGGGAACTAGCACAAGCTGAGGAGATTTTCAATATATTAAGCAATATTTCACTTAACCACTACAAGGATGTGGTAATTTGGAAGTTTAACAGAGGCATGTTTACTACCAACTCATGTTACAACCAGATTCTAAGTTGGAACAACAACCCTGAGGGGAACTGGGCTAGAATTTGGAAGATCAGAATACCTCCAAAAATTCATATCTTTCTTTGGAAGATTGAACATGGTATTCTGCCTACTTCTTCTTTTCTGCAATCTAGAGTGGGAAATAATGTTAATGCAGTTTGCAAAAGATGTGGCTTAAGCATAGAGGTTATTAAGCATTTGTTTTGGGATTGTAATATAGCAAAACAAATTTGGGATTTTGTGACAAACTGGTGGAGCCTTAACAGTAATCAATCAGGAGTTATCCATTCCATGTTTCCATCTTTCTGGCAAGTGCTTAACATTTTCAAAGGGAGTAAGTTAAGAGCAGTTTGGGCACAAGTAGTATCTGCAGTTCTTTGGTCACTATGGTTAAGTAGGAATAATCTGATTTTTAACAATAAATTAGATAGTGTTCAAGATATATCAAGTCTTTTGGTATATAGAACTTTTAAGTGGGGTGTAGCTGCTGGATGGTTAAAATCAGATCTTCTAGATCTTTGGAAAGTTAATCCAGTTGGAACAATTCTTCTTTGTAGCAAGTATCCAAATGAAGAGGGAGTCATTGGATGGAACCCAAGCTTTTATGCTTACACAGATGGTTCATGGTTAGAACTTAATAATGGTGCTATTTGCAGTGGCATTGGAGGTTATATGCTTGACAAGGATAGGTAGTTGAAATTCATGTTTTCAGGTCCTTCTGTTGCAACTAGCCCACTGGAAGCAGAAAAATGGCTATATTATTTCTTTTTCATCAAGTTAAAAGTTATCTATCCATAGATAGTAGACTTTTGTTCTACACAGACAGTATGATATTGGTACAGCAAGTCCAGCAAGTTAGAGCAGGAGCTTTATTCATTGAAGGTTATGAAGATTGGATTAATTTAATACTTACCCCTTTTGTGAAGTTTCAGTCCATTCAAAGAGAGGAGTTGCATGGTGCTGATGAATTAGCAAAAAAAGGAAAAGAAAAAAGCTATGTGCATTTCTCATGGGCTTAAGTGGTTTTATGATCAGTCTTTCAATTGGAGTGGATCATAAAATAGAGTGGATCATCCTAGCTGTGGGCTTGGATCGTGCAAAAGGTTGTAAAGGCATGTTCCTAGATTATTCCAGGGTAATATTTTGAGTTGCATCTTAAATTTTTGAATTAAATCTTTAGTGGGATTTGATGGGGAATGCATCAGAAGACCAAATTCTACTGGTTGAAGTATTCTAGGCATTTGATAGAGCAAGACTAACAGTATCTGGGGAACCTAACAGTCTAAACGCATGTTAAATACTGGGATACACATTAACCTCCCCTCTATTCTTTTTCAAAGATCAAGTTCTAATCTCATGGAGAGAACTTGGACCTTTCCTAAGAGATCTTACGTCAAAATCAATACCCATGCAGTTTTTTATCCTAATCGTCTTCCGAATGGTAATAACTCGGGTGTGGGGGTGTGATCAGAGATCAGAGGGGTTCAATAGTTTTAATGGTCTCAGGAACAATCAGAGGGGTCACTGCTAGAGCTAATGAACTCTGGGCTTTGCTTATTGGACTACGATGTGCTTTTTATGAGAGGGAGGACAAGGTTCAGATAGAGACAGACAATGAAGAAGCTGTTAGGGAATGGAAGGACTGGCGCTGGTGGATGGATCCAAATCATGAAGGTATTATTCAGCAACTGTTGCAGAGAGGTTCAGACCCTAATTTATCTTTGGATGAGGCGGAGGTGATTACTGAAATCCAAAATAGGCTGGCTAGATTCTTAGCTGTGGATGGTGCTCGTAACCGTACCAGGCTGGTGGTCTTTCGCAGATCATTCGGCAGAGTTAGGGAACTTTGGCGTCTTGACATGGGTCTAGGTCCAATAGAGGATCGTTTCGTCGTGATTGATGAAGAAGACTACTTGGAGAACAATGCGGATGAGGAGTATGGGAATCAGAAACGATGTGGACTAAGGTCGTGGGATGTCTTCGTGGCCTGGAACCTGTAGCTGGTTGGGATCTTTGCCTGTTCTTTTGTTCAGTTTAATTATTAGTTCTTGTTAAGTTTTTTATTTCAGGGTTGTGTCCGCTAATCCAATTCATAGTGTTATGTACTATGTTTTGGTCTTAATTTTCTAAGACTTGGTTTTATGCTGTTCTGGGTGGACTAGGCCCGATGGTTGTATTGGGTTCTATCCCAACTTCTATTTTAATATATTTTCGGTTTATCAAAAAAAACATAAAAGATTTTATTTTAGTTTCTTTTATAAAATAAAGATAGCTTTTCTTTTTATCCATTACATTGGTTATATTTTTAACCAACCTAAATACAAATTTTATCCATATTATTATTTTTACACTGAAGTTTTTCTAAATTTCTAGAAAAATGAAATCTTAGATTTTATATTTAAAATCAATAACAAAACTAATCTTAATATGATCAACCCATAATAAAATAGTGAAAACAAAAATTAAATAATAGGAAATCAAACAACTAATGTATGATAAAAGATAACAGAATCTAAATTTATCCAAGAAAAATCACAACAAACGTTTAAAATGTATCACACATAAAAAATACCCCATAATTGGTACATCTTCAAATTTTTAAAGACATATTTCATGGGTGAAATAAAGAAGAGTAAAAAAGAATTAATATAAGTTGAATGATAGTCAAGTGAGAAGAATTAATATTAATATTAATTTAATTAAATGTAATTTAGTTGAACATCTTTTCTGGTCGTGTCGTCATACCAAGGAACTTTGGAGTATGTTTTGTCGATGGTGGTCTATTTGACCTTCAAAAATCCAATTTACAGCTTTCAACTTTAACTTTATTTTGAAAGTCAACACACAACCAAAATGCAGGACTGCATGGCGAGCTTCGGTAGCAGCACTGTTATGGAACATATGGAAACAAAGGAACGATTGTATTTTCAATAATGATTTATTTAATTATAACTCTATTATTGTCAATACCAAAAGATGGGCGATGGACTGGGGCTTAGCAACGGTTAACTTATCTGAAGAAATGAGAAAATTATGGTTCTGTGACCCGGAGGCTGCCATATTCAAACATTTGGAGAGTACCAAATCGATTTTCTTAGGCAAGGCTTTTTCAAAATTCGAAATTATTGCTTTCTCATACGGTTCTTGGCATTGCATAGAGGGAGCTCAAATATCCAGTGGAATTGGAGGACTGGTGTTAAAAGAAAACATGCAGTTACTTTATATCTTTTCGGGCCCATGCAAATCAAATAGTGCATTTGAAGCAGAATTGCTGGCACTAATTCATACTGGGGAAACCTTGGAAACAGTAGGAACTGAGTATCTTGTTTGTGTAGATTCCAAGGCAGTTGAAGACTTCTTCCTCAGAGCAAAGGCGGGAAGAATAGACACACTTCACACGCATCTCTCTTTACAAAACAAATGTCATAATTTCAAAAATATGAGAGTGGTTTATGTAAAGAGAGAGTGGAACTGCCCAGCTGACAGTTTAGCTAAGGAAGGAAGGGTAAGAAAGAAATTAGTTGCAGGATGGGTGTAACTTTCTATGAAGATGTTATCTGCAGGGTGATACTCAACTACTCCCTCTGTCTCTTTTTATTGTTCTTATTTGAAATGTCGGGATTGTTCATAACATGAGACAAATTACTAATTTACGTTTAATCTATAAGACCAAATATAGTCATTAGTGATCTTGTTGGATTCGTATTTATGAGTACTTTAATACAGTGAAGTTTTTATATTTAAAACTAATACGAAATTGAAGATATTAACGATCAAAAGTGTGCATTGGCAAACGTGTCCAGTCAAAACAGGAATGATATTTAGAAACGGAGGGAGTAATAGACTATTAGGTTTTGAAATAATATTGTCCCCTGCAACGAGTTTCTGAAATTTCGTTAGGTTGCGTTGTTTCTTTGCTTTCAGTACCTTAGGTTTGGTTCCTAGTTTTCCCTTGTTTGATAGGTTATGGTTCTGTTTCTGCGAGATTATGTAATCTACTCCTTCTATATATAACTCGAGTCTTTTCAATTCAATTAGCTTTTCAAAAAAAAAATATTAATATTGTAGTCCAGGTCAGCTGTAAATAAGAAACGAGATAATAAATGTATATTAACCTGTGTGCCCCCTGGATACAGGTTAGGCAATCCGATATTTCTGAATTGTTTAATTATCTGATACCCGATCCCGAGTCAGAAATCAACTATTTTTCAACTACCACTTGATTTTCACTACTAAAGTTTCACCTGCTTCATGGTTTAATATGTAAACTTTTATTTTAATTTAATCTACTGAGCAACAATCTGACATAATAATCTTGTTTACTTTTAGAGTACTCTTGGATCTGTAATTGATGGCATTGCTTTAAGCACATGTTGAATTAGATTAGTAAAAAATTAAAATTAGTATATTTATAATCCGTATTTTTATTAATTGTTTATTTAAACAAGTATTTGTGAATCATGATAAGATAACTCACTTGATAAAGGTTTTTTCTTGTTGTTTGAGAACTTGATTACAATTGTCGATGTTATTAAAATGTATATACTCATGAAAAATGCTAGAGGTACCAAAATTAGGTACCAAAAATTGTCACCAAATGATGTGGCTTTGTTTTAATTGATTATAGTTATACTGGGCCCGCCAGGGCTATCAAATCAAAATATTTGAAAATGCCAAGTTTTTGTTGCCATGTCATTTGGTACCCAATTTTGGTACCTAATTTGGTACCTGTAGCACTACTCATATACTCATTTATATAAATTTAATATTTGACGTAAAAAGGTAAGTCCGTGAATATTAAAAAAAGCATAGTGTAAAAATATTCTTAAACGATTGTATGTACTTATGTAATTGTTCTCCAGCAAAAGTGAGTCAACATCACTGCCAAATATTTTGAATGCATGTTTGTTTGGTTGGGCACTCCGTTACATGAGTATTACAGTACAATTTACAAACTTAACTTGTTTGGTTATTGCAAATTTGTAACACGGTACTAGATCGAATTGACACCTAACGATTTTAATAGCTAAGTTGCACAAACATATTAGTATGACTTGTGAGCTGCTACCTAATTAGTGCGTCTGATTAAGACCTTGCATGTTTAATTAGGTTCAGCATTCTACTCAAATTTAATTAATCTCATAGACATAGTTATCATTAAATTCGTTTCTTAAAAAACAGTTTAGAACTCGTATGATGTACAAACTTTTTTAATTATTTTATCAATATTAAATTAATTTTTATTAAATAGTGTATCAAGAATGCTCATCTTTCATGTAAATTGTGAGATACAATTTTTTTTATTAGGTTTTGGTTATTTTGTCTAAAATAATTAAATGTAGATTTAGGAAGTGTACTAAATCACTTAGAAATACTCCCCAAGGTTTTATTTGCGACATTTACCGGAAATTAAGGGGGTATTTGGGGAATTTATTTTTCAGAATAAATCAACTTATTTTAAAACAAATTTAGAGATTCCTAACTTATTTTTGAAAAAATTAACTTTTTTTTTTTACAAATTATAGAATCTCAAACATACACTAAATACTTGAAAATTATCAAAATATAAAATTTTTAGCCGAAAAAACTTATTTTAAGTCAGTACCAAACAGGTCCTAAGTCAAAGTGGTTAAATCTTTCAAAAATGTTTTTCGACATATTTTATTTGACCAATAATTTGGGATAAAAATATCAATTTTATGATATTCATTATACTAAGATCCAAAATACAAGATCCAAGTGTCATTGCATGATGAGGAAATGGAAAGATCCAAGACCGATAAAGTTACATATTAACGAAGTCTATGCAAGGGTTTTAGTTAGATTTTGAGGATGTAGCAAGAAATTATGCTCCAAGACAAGTCTAGTAGATTTTGTTTTGTATTTTGAAGGATTAACTTGTTATTAATGTCCGAGATAACTATTAAAAGGTTTTTCCGCTTACGTCTACCATAAGTAGTGTTTTTTTACAATAGTCTCGAGTTCGAAAAGGAGTTCATGGACTAGAATAGGGGTGCAAATTTTGTTGGATATTTTAGTGTAATTAGATTGGTTAGTTGATCAATGTAATCGTAATGTTACATCGAACAAGTCGGGAGAATGCGGAGTGCATGCTCTGTTCGAGTTCGTTATGATTTCAGAATTATTGCTTATGAGACATGTCTATTGGCATCAAACACATCTGTTAAAATGAGATGTGTCTATTGGAAAAGACACACCTTGAGGTGTGTCTATTGGCATTGGACATGACTGTTGGAAATGAGATGTGTCTTTTGGCAAAAGATACATCTTGAGGTGTGTCTATTGGCAAAAGACACATCTGTTGACATCTATAAATAGGTGTGGCATTGATCATTTTATACATAGGGTTCATTCTGAAATACACAGCAAAATACACTCTCTTCTTGCAGATTTTCTGACTTTATCCGATTGAATTATTTGGGTGAACCACAAATAACTTCAATCTGAAAGTGTTCACACGACTTCAGAAAAATCCAAGTATTAATCACCCAATTCCCCAACAAAGATTGAAGTTATCTATTTTCTGAAGATGGCGAACTCAGAATCTGCAAAAGACATGACAAGCAAGTTTGCAAAGTTGGACAAGTTTGAGGGTCAGGATTTTAGAAGATGGCAAAAGAAGATGCATTTTCTATTGACAACGCTGAAGGTTGTATATGTTTTGAGTACCCCCATTCCAGAAGTGGTTGAGGATGAAACCGCTGAACAAACAAGGAGGCGTTGCAAATGGGAAAACGCTGATTACATCTGCCGCGGTCACATCTTAAACGGTATGTCTGATTCCCTTTTCGATGTATATCAAAATGTTGAGTCAGCAAAAGAATTGTGGGATTCTCTTGAATCCAAGTACATGGCAGAAGATGCTTCTAGTAAGAAATTTCTGGTCAGTAATTTTATGAATTATAAAATGGTCGATTCTAGACCTGTGATGGAACAATACAATGAATTGTTAAGGATTCTGGGTCAGTTTGCCCAACACAATCTGAAGATGGATGAATCTATCTCAGTTTCTGGTGTTATAGACAAACTACCACCATCATGGAAGGATTTTAAACACTCCTTGAAACATAACAAAGAGGATATGACTCTGGTTCAACTTGGAAGTCACTTCAGAATTGAAGAGGCTTTGAGGACTCAAGAAATTGAGAATAATCCTAAGGGCATGAACCAAGTCGGTAACTCTTCTATGAATATGGTTGAAGATGGTGGATCTTCAAAGAATTCTAAGTATGGCAAGGGTGATAAACGAAAGTTTAAAGGAAACAACAACAATTCTTCCAATAAAAGGCCTAAGATGGCATGTTGGAAGTGTGGCAAACCTTGACATTTCAAGAAGGATTGTCGGGTTGGTAAAGGCAAGCAAGAAAAGCAAAATGCTGGTCCAAGTGGATCCAAGGATCCAGAAATGCAACAAGGTCAGATTTTAATGCAAAATTTTAATTCTAGTCAGAATTATGTGTCACTAATATCTGAGGCATTTTATGTGCAGGATGACAATGTTGCTTGGTGGATTGATTCAGGAGCAACGAGTCATGTATGCAAAGATCTTCGTTGGTTCATAGACTTTCAACCAATCGAAGATGGATCTATCTTAAAGATGGGAAATGTTGCAACTGAACCGATCAAAGGACTAGGAAATGTCAAGATAGTTTTTACTTCTGGCAAATGTATATTGTTAAATAAAGTGTTGTATGTTCCTGGGATTCGTAAGAATCTCTTGTCTGGTGTTGTATTGAACAATTGTGGATATAAACAAGTTTATGAAAGTGACAAATATATATTGTCAAAACATGGCTCTTTTGTTGGCTTTGGCTATTTGTGTAATGGCATGTTTATGTTGAATGTAAATACTCCATTTATTGATGAATCTGCTTGCATGGCTTCTACTAGTACTAGCAATAATTTGAACAAACCAGAATTATGGCATGCTAGACTAGGACATGTACATTACAAAAGAATAAAGGATATGTCAAAAATGAGTCTCATACCTGCTATTGACTTAGACAATGAAAAATGCAAAACATGCATGTTAACAAAGATAACAAGAAAGCCCTTTAAGGAGGTTAATAGGGTGTCTGATGTTTTAGAATTAATACATAGTGATTTGTGTGATTTCCATTCTACACCATCATTAGGAAATAAAAAGTATGTAGTTACTTTTATTGATGATGCTACTAGATATTGCTATGTATATTTATTGCATGCTAAGGATGAAGCTCTTGACTTCTTTAAAATTTATAAAGAAGAAGTAGAGCTACATCAGAGTACCATGATTAAAAATCTACGTACTGATAGAGGAGGTGAGTATTATGATCCGGTTTATTTTCAATCTACTGGTATAATACATCAAACCACGGCTCCTTATACACCACAGCAAAATGGTGTGGCAGAGCGAAAGAATAGGACTTTGAAAGAAATGGTTAATTCCTTGTTATCCTACTCGGGTTTGAGTGAGGGATTTTGGGGTGAGGCTATGTTGACAGCCTGTCACTTATTGAATCGAATTCCTAGTAAGAGGAATAAGATTACCCCTTATGAACTTTGGTATAAAGAGTCACCAAAATTAAGTTTTCTGAGAGTTTGGGGATGTAGAGCAGTTGTAAGACTCACTGAACCCAAAAGAAGAAACTTGGGTGAACGAGGTATAGATTGCATATTTGTTGGCTATGCTGAGCATTCTATAGCATATAGATTCTATGTGTTAGAATCTAATGACTATGTATCTGTGAACTCGATTATCGAGTCAAGAGATGCTATATTTGATGAAAATAGATTTACATCTATACCTAGACCAAGGGACATGCTTCAGAATTCTTGTAGTAGGAACTCAGTTTCTACTGAAGATGTGAATTGACCGTCCGAACCAAGGAGAGCACTAGAGCTAGAAAAGCAAAGTCTTTTGGAGATGACTTTCATCTTTATCTAGTAGAAGGCTCTAGAGATGAAATTGAATATCAATACCAATATTGTTTTGTTATTGAGGAGGATCCAAATACTTTTAGCGAAGCTATGAAATCTAGGGATGTTTCATTCTGGAAAGAAGCTATCCAAGATGAAATGGATTCTATCATGAATAACAATACTTGGGAATTGAGTGATCTGCCCCCTGGCTGTAAAGCATTGGGAAACAGATGGATCTTCAAAAGGAAAATGAAGGTGGACGGTACCATAGATAAGTTTAAAGCCAGATTGGTAATCCAAGGTTTTAGACAAAAAGAAGGGATTGATTATTTTGACACTTATGCTCCTGTTGCTAGAACCTCCACTATTAGGTTGTTAATAGCACTTGCTGCTATACACAACCTTGTCATTCACCAAATGGATGTGAAAACTGCATTCTTGAATGGTGAATTAGATGAAGAGATTTATATGAAACGACCCGAAGGGTTTATTATGCCTGGTTGTGAGAACAAGGTGTGTAAATTGAAGAAATCAATTTATGGTCTGAAACAAGCACCGAAGGATTGGCATGATAAATTTGATACTGTAGTCTTGTCTAACGGTTATTTTCTTAATCAAGCAGACAAGTGTGTATATAGCAAATTTGATGCTTCTGGTAAAGGAGTTATAATTTGTTTATATGTGGATGACATGTTGATTTTTGGTACTGACCAAAATCAAGTGGATAAAACCAAGAAGTTCTTGTCATCTAATTTTGATATGAAAGACATGGGGGAGGCTGAGGTGATTCTTGGTATAAGGATCAAGCGTGAGAACAATGGCATTTCAATTTCTCAATCTCATTATATTGAGAAGATTCTTAAAAGATTTAACTTTAAGGATTGTTCTCCTGTTAGCACTCTTCTTGATCCTAGTATTAAACTCCTACCTAATACAGGTGTTGCAGTATCTCAACTTGAATACTCAAGGGCTATTGGTAGTCTCATGTATGCCATGATAAGCACTAGGCCAGATATTGCCTATGCTGTTGGAAAGCTTAGTAGGTATACTAGCAAGCCAAGTTTACATCATTGGCAAGCCTTAAGCCGAGTGTTCAAATACTTGAAAGGAACCATGGATTATGGTTTGACATATACTGGATTTCCTTCGGTTATTGAAGGTCATTCAGATGCAAGTTGGATTTCCAATAAGGAAGATCATTCTTCCACAAGTGGATGGGTATTCCTTCTTGGGGGGGTGCTATCTCTTGGGCATTGTTGTGGGAGGATTTTAGCACAACAGATTATGAGGCCTCGTGCTGGAATAGCGCCAATAAACAAGGAATCGTCCAACCACCCAGAAAGGCTCGTGGTTGATGATCAATGGCTAGCCGCCCGGGAAGGCACACGACTAGGGTTACCGAAGAACACGGGATGTGGTTCCTCGGAAGGATCGGACTGAATCTACGGGATGAGAGCTCAAGGACCAGGTGTTGGCCAGCCAAGAACCCTAATTTGACTGTGTCACACAAGAGTGCACGTGCTCTAGCTACTCAAGGAGTGTAAAGTGTTGAAGAATCCCGTAAACTGCCTACATACCACTATTTATAGTGGATCAAGCCCGAATGTAGTTCTTGAATGATATGATCGTTTGTTTATGATGAGTTATCCTCTCTCCAGTGGGATAATGACTATTATTTCTGATAATAATCGAGCATGATGTATAAAATCAGGTTACCAAGCAGTTTAGGTAACATAGAATGATTATCTCTTGTATTTATCATGATTTTGTATCATTTATCAAGTATATATGACATATATCCTCAAATAACTGAATGTTTATCTGTTTGAGAGTGTTTTTTAGATGATATAGACGTGTTCCTAAAGAATAGGAGGCGTGCCTTATCTGTATTGGCAGCCTAATCAGGCTTCCGGCGGAAGCTGGGGATACCTCCCGGTAGCCTGGCTCCGGTACCCCCTCCGGTAACCCCTATCACGGAAGCTACTCTGGAAGCTCTACTGGATGACTGATAATAGGTATAGGTTATCCTCAAGGGGATACCTTGAGACCCTTAGTCATGCGTTCCCGTGCTGCAATGTACATGGTAACCCCTAGGGCTACCGCGGGCCTCCGGAAACCTGACGGATTACTCATTCTCTTCATGGATCTGGACCCTAATCCTCTAATGGGCCTAAATCTAACCCATGCAAGATTTTGGTCACAACAACTACCCCCCGGTTCCCTGAAGTACTGAGTGCAAGGGGAACCAATTATTCGTAGGGTGCCGTTTCCTAAGTCTCTTAACAGAAATCTGTATCTCCACACTCTCATCAGCTCAATTTGATAAGGTGTATAAATACTGGGATTTGTAATCGTAAATATTTAGATCTGTATCTTCATTTTTTTTTATTATTTTTTTTGTAATTGTGCCACGGAAGCCTGAATAAAAACGAAAGCTTTGCATTTCACTTTGTACAAAACTCTGGTTAATTAATTTTATCCTTAGAGAATAAAATGGATATATATCAGAGATAAGTGGAAATTGAATTCGAACTCTTTTATTTTCATTGATAAGCTTGAGACGGTTCATTCCTCGTGTCAATACACTTCCCGCCTACCTCATTTTCCGTGCCAAATTCACTGGTCAAAGAGGGCACGCCTCTTCCCTATTTACTTTTATATATTTGTGTATTCAGCCTTTTCACTTTTCTTTTCATCTTCACAAGACATTTTCTCAAGTGTGCAAGGGTTGGTTAAAAGGTTCCGACGAGATCTCTCCGGCGAAGGCTTAATCATCTACACTTCCGTCGATTCGACTCTCCCGGATATTCAAGTAAGTGTCCAATGACCACGATTTACTTTCTTTATTTGATAAAAATCTCAAGTAAGCCTCTGATTGTATCTTTCATATGTTTGCTTTTGTATCTCTTCAATCTTAGCCATGCTAGATCTGTGTATTTACATCTCAACTGATAGATGCATGTTTAAGTTTTTATCTTGTGATGTGGGTCGGAGTGGTCGGTACTCCGGCTATCCCCTTTACTATTTCTAGGCATGTACCTCGCCCGTTTGATGCTTGTTTTCAATGAATATCGTTGTTTTAAATATGTTTGGTCGTGTAACCCATTTGTTTGGGCATGTCTGTAATGCCTTTATCTCCGTATTCCTCTTCTTGTTCTGTTTAGTAATCACCGGAGCCACTAGGTTAGGATGCCACACTAATAGCCACCCCCCGAGTCCTAACTTTTCGTCTTTGGTCTGGTAGCCTTATTATACCCTGGGTTTCTCCGGGTCGGCCATCAAGAACCGTTATCTTCTTCGGTCCACAATTTTCGTTTAGACATCAACCCTCTTCACTAATCTGCTCCCTCCTTTTGTGGTTGCAGATGTCTTTCTCATCGGCATCAAGGGAGTCTTCCCAATGTTTAGGTTACTTGTCACCTGTGTCTGGGGAACCGTCTGATTCAGGATCCACCCATCTCAATGATCTTTTGCTCTCTCAACCTTTGCTCCAATCCAGGCCATCAGTTAGCTCCCGAACACGTTCTCGGGTGGAAGTAGTCAATCCTCTATCTGCTGAGATCGTCAACCGGTACCCTGGCTTCCTCACAGAGGCTGGTTCCTCCAACTCTGGTGGTGAAGAGGTAGAGAGGGTTGATATCAGTTCTAACACCGATGAGGGGGAAAGAATGATAGATGAATTACAGTTAAGAGGTAATCGACTATCCTTCAGTAATGATGACGCAATAGAGGGGGAGGGTGATATCGAGTTACCATCAGAAGTCGAACGCAAGCCACATGTCCCGGCTTCCAATGTCCCTGCTTGTGAGGGCCAGGACTCTACCATGAATGCTGATAGACTGGCCAGGTTGTTGGAAATTTGCAATCCAGGTTGCCACCTTGTACTACCCTGTGCCGGCGAACGGTGTCACAGGTTCGACAATTTCGAAGCAGATCAATCCATCCCCAATGCTGTTGTATCGGCTTCTTATTTCAAACTAGGGTTTTCTTTTCCAATGCATCCGTTTTTTATAGATTTGTTGAACTTTTATGAGATAGCTCCCATGCAATTGACACCCAATTCTTTCCGGGTTGCCGCGTGTATGTATATTTTGTATGATCAAGCTTTCTCCGTCGCCCTTACTGCTAGGGAGTTAGGTTATTTTTATCAATTAAAGGATGTCGGAAGGAAGGTTGGTGTTTTTTACCTTACTGCTTGGAATAATAGGCAAGAAAAGTGTATAAAGGGGAATAAGAAAGGTATGTACGACTGGCTAGAGCAGTTCTTGTACTGCTACGATTGTGAAGGAGTTAACACGGAGTTTAACTTGACCCCTGGTAAGCCTTTTGTTGCTTAAATCCTTTCGTGATTCCCTTTACTATACCATAGGTTTAAATCTTCATCTTCTGTACTATGTCCCCTAGGGATCCCGATGCAAACTTCTTTAGATGGAATTGAAGAGAAAAGGGCCAAGAAAGTCATGAAACTTGCTGCTTCATTGGGTGATGGTGAAAGATTGTTAACACTGGAGACCCTTGAGAGGTTAGGGTTTTCTAGGCCTGCGGCTCCCTTACTCCCCATCCCGGGAGACGAGGTAGAGGGAGGACAGCTGGGGGAACTGGAAACCCAGGGTGCCGAGCGGCAATCCGAGGAGATTGGTAAGGCTTCCGTCTCCTACGACTCTGGTGACCCAAGCTTCCGCTTCCCATGTTCATAGCTGCTTCCACACACGTGGTTCACTTTTACCTATCATTGTTTACTCCTTTACGATCCTTTATGTTATTTGATTTTATAGTATCTGCTGTTTTACCTTGCGATTGCATATAGATACATATACTGCGGTCTCTTAACCTATAAATGCTTCATCTTTTCAGGTATGTCAGGATCAGTGCCATCGTTCATCAAGCCGTCTGAAAAATATGAAGACTTGTTTCCTGAGGATGAGTTAATGATGTTGGAGACCCCTATTGCTGCCACTCCAGTCTCCCGATTCCCTGCCTCCATGTCTGTTAAGACTGAGCTGTCTGCAGCCGAGAAGCGAAGACTTTCTCAGGTTGCCGGAGGTTCAAAATCCACTCCCGAGACTAGATCCTCGAAGAAGGCTAAGGTATCACAGCAGGGTACCCCCGCGGGTGATGTTGAGCAGTTCTTTCAAATGTCTGGGGGCCAGATTCCCATGGAGATTATCACCGGATGGGCCAAGCAGAGATCCTCTGATGCTGCAAAATCTATGTTGTTCTCATCAGGTGAGAGCTTCTTCCATCAACTTAGGCTCTCCAACCAATTAGCATTGGCTACCCGTGGGGATATGAGGCTTCGGGATGAGATTAAGCAGTTAAAGTTGGATAGGCAAGCCATGGAGGAAGAAAAGAAGAAACTGCTTGATGCTGGTAAGAAGTTGAAGGTGGATTTGTCCGAGTTAACTAGGGAGAAGGACAGGTTGGCTAAGCTGGTTGCTAGTCAAAACACGGAGAAAGAGGAAAGGACGGTAGCCCATGCTACCACAGTGAAGGAGCTGACCTTGCAGGTAAACATGTTGCAGGCTTCGGTAAAGAAGTTGAAGGAAGCCCTCCCATAAAGGTATAACACTGGTTTTTCCAAGGGAGTTAATGATTATTTGAAGGCCACCTGGGAGGTGATGCCAAATTTAGACTGGTCGCTCCTAGGTGAGGATGCAGTGAATCAAGTAGAGAAATTCAAAGCTGAAGCAACGAGGGTTGGGGCTACCGGGCGCCATATTGCGACTACACCTCCGGTTACACAGAAGGGTACTGCCGAATTCATCCCCACTTCTGAGACTATGGTTGAGGCTCCCGCACTCACGGTTGAGGTTGCTCCAGGGGATTCTTCAAAAAAGAATGACCCTGTCGAGGACTCCCCTAGCTCAGATGCTGCCAAAGACGCTCCTTATGCCTAAGCAATCTCCCTAGATCATCCTTATCATCTTGAACTCATATTTTGTTGGTTTACAAACTCGATAGTTTTAACTAAGGGGGTGGGCTCCTATAATGCTCCACAGATGTAAGGATTTAGCTCTTTAACTCTGTTCGTCGTATGGCCTCGGGCCTGGTACTTTTGAATTTGCTTTCGTAATGCATGTTTATCTTATTATCTGGGTTTTTTTTTATGTAGTAGGTATGATTGTCGCATCACTTCTGATTATGCAACGAGAACCAACTTGGACTCAATAATCCTTACTCATCGAACCCCCATAGTACTCATTCTCTAGGGTACCAATATGCTAAGTAAGAAAGGTACTATGATAACTTAAAACAGTGCATAACTAAACGCCACCATCGAATTCTATCCGGTAAAATGACTCTCCTGACTAATCCTAAAATAAGTTTGTACAAGTTCTGAGAGGATATACGTCATATATATATTGATTAAATAGATATTAGATCATGAATCAAGATAAGAACGACAGAATGGTATCGCAGTGTAGAAGTGTACAAGAGTAAATATGGCAACACATACCCGGATAGGTGGCCATAGAACTGATAGACTACTTGTACCTTTGTCTGCTTGGTTGTCACTGTGGGTGTGGGGGTACCGTCCGGTATCCCTATAGCATTTGGAAGCCCGAAGGCAGGAACCTGATTCCGGGAGCCCCGTGGCCGGTAGCCCCTATCCGGTAGCCTGGGTACCGGAGGCTCAGCCTGGAAACCTTTGTTCCGGGAGTCCCAGTCCTTTAATAAATCATGTGTGGTGATGCCATGCAGGCCAATCCTGCAAAGATGTCTTGTAATGAAGGGATCCAAGTGGGTCGACCAGGGTACCACACAAGCCCAAATAATAAAGGGAACCATGTATGCCGAACATGGTTCCATACATGCCCTGATAACCAAGTAAGCCATGTGAACCACTCAAGGTTCTGTACATGTCTGGTAATGAAGGGATCCAAGTGTGCCAATCAGGTTACCACACAATCCCAAGTAATGAAGGGAACCATGTATGCCGAACAGGGTTCCATACATGCCCTGATAACCAAGTAAGCCATGTGAACCACTCAAGGTTCTGTACATGTCTGGTAATGAAGGGATCCAAGTGTGCCAATCAGGTTACCACACAAGCCCAAGTAATGAAGGGAACCATGTATGCCGAACAGGGTTCCATACATGCCCTGGTAACCAAGTAAGCCATGTGAACCACTCAAGGTTCCGTACATGTCTGGTAATGAAGGGATCCAAGTGTGCCAATCAGGTTACCACACAAGCCCAAGTAATGAAGGGAACCATGTATGCCGAACAGGGTTCCATACATGCCCTGGTAACCAAGTAAGCCATGTGAACCACTCAAGGTTCCGTACATGTCTGGAAATGGCAAAAATTTGAAATTCTGATAATTTCAACCTGTTAAGCTGAGAGGTGTATCCACTACTACCCCCCTAGTTCTGGATGGTAGCCTAGCTGCCATGTAGAACTATGCTTGTAGGTCTTACATATCTTTCTGAAAATATTTATAAGTGGTAAATGTAAAAGAAAACAATCAACTTCTACTTTTACTGAAAATCAAAGAGTACGAATACATCAAATTTCATCCAGACGGGGTGTGCATCCACTACCCCCCGGGCATCTATTGAAAATCATGAAATCCTAAGAACTGAAAGGGAAATGGTGCAACCACAACTAGTAGGTTGCCTTTATTCATCCTAAGCCTGAAAGAGGCCTACGTTTGCTCTGAAAAGAGTCTTACTGATAGTACTTTTTTAGGTGCTCGGCATTCCAAGCACGGGGAATAGTGTTCCCATCCATGTCTTCAAGGTGGTAAGTGCCTTCCCAAAAGATAGACTTTATTTTGTAAGGCCCTTCCCAGTTTGCTCCAAAGGCTCCGTGCCCGGGAACCCGCATATTGGGCATCATTCTTCTCAGTACTAGGTCGCCAACCTTGAGGGGTCGAGGGCGTACCTTGTTGTTATAGTATTTGCGGGTCCTCTGCTGGTAAGCCGCAAGTTTCAGCTGAGCGGTAGCCCGGCTTTCCTCTACCATGTCTAGGGCCAGCCTCTGATTTATTTCATTTGATTCTTGACTGAAATTGTCCCTTCGGTAGGACCCTGTCCCGACTTCCACTGGGACCATAGCTTCACAGCCATAGGTTAGAGCAAAGGGAGACTCTCCGGTTGTGGACCTGGGAGTGGTGTTGTAAGACCACAAGACCATTGGAAGCTCCTCTGGCCAATTTCCCTTTTTATCTTCCAACTTGGCTTTTAGAGTGTGCTTGATGATTTTATTCACAGCTTCCGTCTGCCCATTGCTTTGGGGGTGGCAAACGGCTGAAAAATCTTTCTTTATTTCCAAGTCCTCACATAGACTTCTCATTTCTCTACTATCAAATTGCTTGCCATTGTCTGAGATAAGCTTGTACGGTACCCCGTATCTACATATAATGGCTCGCTTAACAAATTCCTTCAGCTTACCGGCAGTGATGGTAGCTAGGGGTTCTGCCTCTGCCCACTTGGTAAAGTAGTCAACGGCTACCACGGCATATTTCACACCACCTCTGCCTTTGGGAAGCTCCCCAATCAGGTCAATCCCCCATATTGCAAAGGGCCAGGGGCTTCCAATGGGTCTTAGTTCCACAGCTGGGCTGCTATTGAAGTTAGCAAACCTTTGGCATTGATCACAAGCTTTAGCAAAGTCATAAGCATCAGTTTTCATGGTAGGCCAGTAATAGCCCTGTCGGAGAATTTTGTGGGCCAGGGAGGTACCTCCCGAGTGGTTGCCACAAATGCCTTCATGAATTTCCCTTAGGATGTATTCACATTCATTTCCAGATATGCACTTAAGTAGAGGTTGATTAAATCCCCTCTTGTATAGGATGCCATCATAGATCACATAACGGGCAGCCTTATATTTGAGTTTCCGAGCTTCATCTTTGTCTTCCGGAAGTGTCCCCTTGGTGATATACTCACGTATTGGGGTTGTCCATTGGCTTTCCATTGAAGAATCTATTTCCATAGTCTCCTCTCGATGGATACTTGGTTGGAGTTGCACTTCAAGGGGTATCACCCCTAACAGGACAGCTTCTTTTTGGGATCCCAACTTGGCAAGGGCATCGGCATTGGCATTTTCCACCCTTGGAATTTGATTTAGATTTAGAAATTTGAACCTACTGATAAGTTCTTGGGCATACCTCATGTAGAGTTCAGTGCGGGGGCCTCGACTCTGGAAACTTCCTTTAATTTGCCATACAATCAGCATGGAGTCACTAAACACATTTAGGTATTCTACCTTCATTTCCAGAGCCAGTTTCAAACCAGCAATCAGGGCCTCATACTCTGCATCATTGTTGGTAGCCCTGAAGCCAAAGTGTATGGCACTCTGAATTCGGTGCCCCTCTGGGCTTACCAACTCTATTCCTGCACCTCCCCCATTATTATTTACTGCACCATCAACATACAGGTTCCACCATAATTGGGGGCTTTCGGCATCCCCTTCGGTAACTGGGGCTACCGGGGTACAATCTTCTCTGGTAACCTCAAAATCAGGAGGAAACTCCAGTAAGAAATCGGCCAGTGCTTGGCCTTTGATAGCAGTTCGGGGCTTGTAATCTATTTCAAACTGTCCTAGCTCAACAGCCCATTTCATCATTCTACCGGAGGCTTCCGGCTTGTGCATCACTTGCCTTAGCGGGAAGGATGTTCTAACTTCAATTTTATGGGCTTGAAAGTAAGGCCTTAGCTTCCTGGAAGCCAATATTAGAGCATATGCTAGCTTTTCCATGCTGGGATACCGGGTTTCCGCATCAAGCAGCCTTTTGCTCACATAGTATACCGGGTATTGTACTTGTTCTTCCTCCCGGATCAACACAACACTTATAGAGTATTCAGAAACAGCTAAATATAAAATGAGTACCTCACCTTCCAAGGGTTTGGAGAGCAAGGGTGGGCTTCCCAGCTGTTCTTTTAGTTTCTTGAAGGCTTCCTCACATTCCGGGGTCCATTCAAAGTTTTGACCCTTCTTGATAGCCTTGAAAAACTCCTTGCATTTGTCGGAAGACCGAGATACGAATCTATTTAGGGCTGCTACCCTTCCGGTAAGCCCTTGGACTTCTTTTACATTCCTTGGGGACCTCAGTTCCAGCAATGCTTTGATTTTGGCAGGGTTTGCCTCAATTCCTCTGTGGTTCACAATGAATCCTAGAAATTTTCCAGACTCCACCCCAAAAACACACTTTTGGGGGTTCAGTTTCATCCGGTACTTCCTTAGGATATCAAACATCTCAGATAGGTGCAACACATGGTCGGCTGCCACCTTTGATTTGACCAACATATCGTCAACATAGACTTCCATAGTCTTACCAATCTGTTCTTTAAACATCATGTTTACCAGCCTCTGATAGGTAGCCCCGGCATTCAATAGCCCAAACGGCATCCCCACATAACAGTACAGTCCCCTATCAGTTATGAAGCTGGTATGCTCCTGGTCCGGTTCAAACATTGGTATCTGGTTATATCCGGAGTAGGCGTCCATGAAACTTAGCAAAGCATGGCCTGCCGTGGCATCCACCAGTTGATCAATTCTGGGTAGCGGGAAGCTATCCTTAGGGCATGCCTTATTTAGATCAGTAAAGTCAACACATGTCCTCCATTTCCCATTAGGCTTCCGGACCAGTACTGGGTTTGCTAGCCATGTTGGGTAGAAGGATTCTTTGATCAAACCAGCCTTCAATAACCGGTCTACCTCTTCCTGGAGGGCGGTAGCCCTTTCACCACTGACAGGCCTTCTCTTCTGCCGGATACCCCTTCTCTCAGGGTCGATGTTCAAGTGGTGGCACATGACTTTCGGGTCAATCCCCACCATGTCAGAATGACACCATGCAAACACATCAAGGTTGCTTTTAAGGAAAGCAGTCAACCTTTCTCTTGTATTTTTATCTAGCTGTTGCCCGATTTTCAAGATTTTACTAGGATCTTCAGCATCCACTAGTATAGGGATAGTATCCTCGGCAGCCCCTGCCTTTTCCAGGGTATCGGGCATCCTGGGATCAATGTCAATCTCAACCGGGAGTCCTCTCTCCGCTCCCTGGTTCTCATTCTCTAGCATTGCTCCGTCTAGATCATCATCTGAGGCACTTTTTACTATGCCTTCCAGTGAAATGTTATGAATTTCATCATTTTTTTCGGCAGCTTCCAACAACAAGCTTTGTGGTGGTACTACCCCCCGAAAATTAGGAACCTCTTCAGTAGGTTCATCTGGCAATTCCACTATCATGATGGCATTACACGATGCTCTTTCAAACTTCTGTGGCTCAAGCCCATGGCTTCTCATCAAGGCTTCTACATCAGCCTTTTCTTCAACTTGAATAGGTTTGTCTGCCTTCTCGGCAGCCTGCACAGCTCTGTTATAGCATTCCCTTGACTCATGTTGACATCCTTTCACACACCCAATGCCATTTGGTGTAGGAAACTTCATTGAAAAGTGGTATATTGAGGTTACCACCCTCATATCTTTCAATACTGGTCTACCGAGAATTGCATTGTGGGATATGTCTTCATTTACCACCATGAATTCTGCCATTTGGGTGGCCTTGCAGGGATCCACACCCAATGTCAAGGGTAATTTGACCCTGCCCATGATTTGGACTGGGTTACCGGTAAACCCATATAGCTCATTATTGGTAGGCAGTAACTCTTTGTCCAAAAGTCCCAATTTCTGGAATGTGGTATATGCCAAGATATTTACTGAGCTTCCATTATCAACCAGCACTCTATGCACATTCATTCCACCAATACTCACGGTTACCACCAAAGCATCATTATGAGGGTGGTGAACCCACTTGGCATCCTCCTCGGTAAAGGAAATATCAGCGGTTTCCCCTTTAAACAGCTTAGGGGGCCTTTCTGCAAGGTGGAACACATTAGTTAGGGGTTTGTCCCTGGCTTCCCGGGCATACCTATCTCTGGCATTCCGACTGGCACCCCCCAAATAAGGGCCGCCAAAGATGGTATGGATGCTATTAGCTCGGGTAGTCCTTTCTTGGTTTCCAGGAGCCTTGTCCTTGTTATCTCTACCTTCTTTATATTTCTTAGCCTCTTGGGCTACAAATTCAGTCAGGTATCCACCTCTAATCAACTCTTCAATTTGATCTTTCAAGTGCCTGCAATCAGCAGTCTCATGTCCATTCACTTCGTGGAATGCACAGTACTTTCCTTGATCTTTCACTCCTGGGGGCCCTGCCCGGTAGGGCCTCCGGAATAGCCCATTCTTCTCATTCACTTTGAGAATATGACTGATTGGGACAGTCAAAGGAGTATACTCTGAGTATTTCTGAAAATTCGCCTTTGGAGTGAGTCTGTCCTTGGCAGAAACTCTATCCTTAGTTGCATTAACAACAATAGGGGCAGTCTTGTCATCATACCGGGGGGCTCCTAAGCCGGCAGCACCACTCCCGGAAGCCCTCTTGTTCGAATCCCTTTTAGGGCTGTAAGAACGATTTCTTTTGTTCCTGCTCCAACCTCGGGAACTGGAATCTTTGGACAATTTTGCCATGGATTCCTCAATCACTTTGTGGCGTTCTGCTTGTTGGTAAAATTCCGCCAGGGTTCCGGGCTCCTCAGTTTGCAATTCCTTCCAAAACTCGGTTCCAGGCCTTACCCCGGCTATCAGGAAGTTCTTCAGAGTTTCATCAGAGGCCTTCTTCACTTTTGGCACTTGCTCATTAAATCTTTTGAAATACTGTCTTAAAGACTCGTGAGTTTCTTGCTTGATATTAGCCAGAGTATTCACCGGTGGGGCATAGGCCACGGTAGCCCTAAATTGAGAGATAAACTGATCTCCCATCTTCCTCCAGGATTTGATAGACCCTTCGGCTAGCCTTTTGAACCATTGGTGGGCATTTCCAGTCAGTGTAGATGCCAATAGCCTACACCTTGCTAAGTCCTCCACCTGGTAGACATCCATTTCCGTATTAAAACGGCTCAAGTATTCAACTGGATCGGAGTTTCCATTGAATTTCAAGTCAGTATTCATCTTAAAGAACCTTGGCAAGGCTGCCTTTTTCACTTTCACAGAAAAGGGGGAACCGGCAGTGATACCGGACTTAAACTTTTTCTCCTCCTTGATCTTTTCCAAGGCTTTTTTCCAGTCAGACATCCTGAACTGTCCATTTTCACCATCTGAAAGCGTATCACTTTCAGAATCATCATCTTCATTGGCTGTCTTGCTTCTTCTAGGGACTGAACTTTGATGGGAGCCGGAATCCTGATCGGTACCCCTACCGGTAGGGACTCCGGTAGAGCGGGATCTCCTGTTTCTATGCCAAGAAGAGTGACTGCTTTGCCTATAATTCCTTCTGCCATCAGATCTGGATCTCCTGGAAATGCTTTTTGAGGGTACCGTTTGGGACCTCTCTCGGCGTTCTCGGGAACCTTGAGTTGTGGAACCTCCATTGCCATCTCTCCGATCTTTGCTTCCAGTGTGAATCAGTTTGTGACGAAGGTCTTTGTTAGTCAGTTTTTTGCCAACTCGATCAAAAACACTTAGACTCCTGGTGGGTGAACCTTCGGCACCCTGAGTTTCCGGGACATCAGATTGGTCACCCTCATATTCTTCTTCCACAGGCTCTTCTGCGTCTTCTTCAGATGGGACATGATCAGTGTTGTCCTCAATATTGTCCTCAGACTCGAAATTCAGCCTTGTCGGAGTCACATTCTTCTTTTTTGACTTCGACTTGCACTTCCTTTGCCATTTTTTCATTTTCTCGGAACCTTTTTCCAAGTTGTTGACTCTTTCATTCATCGTCTTCAGATAGTCCATGATGTCCTTGTTACTAACATCATCACCACCTTTGTTTCGTCCATTACCATCCTGAGACGGTGTTTTATCACTTTCAGAATTGTCACTCGCCATATCTCCTCCAAATGACGACTTTTGAGGCCCCTCCTTCGGGCGCCAATTGTTGTGGGAGGATTTTAGCACAACAGATTATGAGGCCTCGTGCTGGAATAGCGCCAATAAACAAGGAATCGTCCAACCACCCAGAAAGGCTCGTGGTTGATGATCAATGGCTAGCCGCCCGGGAAGGCACACGACTAGGGTTACCGAAGAACACGGGATGTGGTTCCTCGGAAGGATCGGACTGAATCTACGGGATGAGAGCTCAAGGACCAGGTGTTGGCCAGCCAAGAACCCTAATTTGACTGTGTCACACAAGAGTGCACGTGCTCTAGCTACTCAAGGAGTGTAAAGTGTCGAAGAATCCCGTAAACTGCCTACATACCACTATTTATAGTGGATCAAGCCCGAATGTAGTTCTTGAATGATATGATCGTTTGTTTATGATGAGTTATCCTCTCTCCAGTGGGATAATGACTGTTATTTCTGATAATAATCGAGCATGATGTATAAAATCAGGTTACCAAGCAGTTTAGGTAACATAGAATGATTATCTCTTGTATTTATCATGATTTTGTATCATTTATCAAGTATATATGACATATATCCTCAAATAACTGAATGTTTATCTGTTTGAGAGTGTTTTTTAGATGATATAGACGTGTTCCTAAAGAATAGGAGGCGTGCCTTA
The DNA here is from genome assembly GCA_037693485.1 of Kitagawia praeruptora. Classification (NCBI taxonomy): domain Eukaryota; kingdom Viridiplantae; phylum Streptophyta; class Magnoliopsida; order Apiales; family Apiaceae; genus Kitagawia; species Kitagawia praeruptora. The sequence continues at coordinate 51,653,648 of CM075344.1, read as the reverse complement.
TCTGTATTGGCAGCCTAATCAGGCTTCCGGCGGAAGCTGGGGATACCGCCCGGTAGCCTGGCTCCGGTACCCCCTCCGGTAACCCCTATCACGGAAGCTACTCTGGAAGCTCTACTGGATGACTGATAATAGGTATAGGTTATCCTCAAGGGGATACCTTGAGACCCTTAGTCATGCGTTCCCGTGCTGCAATGTACATGGTAACCCCTAGGGCTACCGCGGGCCTCCGGAAACCTGACGGATTACTCATTCTCTTCATGGATCTGGACCCTAATCCTCTAATGGGCCTAAATCTAACCCATGCAAGATTTTGGTCACAACAGGCATCAAAGAAACAAAGTTGCATTACTGATTCAACGATGGAATCTGAATTTGTGGCATTATCAGCGGCTGGTAAAGAAGCTGAATGGCTAAGAAATCTGATTTATGAGATTCCATTGTGGCCTAAACCGATATCACCTATATCTATCAGGTGTGATAGTGAGTCTGCCTTGTCTAATGCTTATAGACAAGTGTTCAAAAGCAAGTCTAGACACTTAGGTGTTAGACACAGCATGATTCGTGAGCTTATCACGCATGGTGTTATATCAGTGGAGTTTATAAGAACTCAACATAATTTAGCCGATCATCTAACCAAAGGGTTGAGTAGAGATCTTGTGCACAAGTCGGCTGTAGGGATGGGATTAAAGTCCATCAAATAACCTCTCATGTTGAGATACCCAATTCCCATCTAATATGACATTAGGTGCTGAATTCAATGTGGAAAGCTTAACATTTAGAGATTGGAACACATTAAAGCATCATCCCAAGGTATGTGTTCAGACCTGCAAGTTAAGGAGGTTGAAGTTTGTCTTCTTAATAGTTCTTTTGAAAAATTGCATATGCAGGTGCGAGAATAAAAGAACTACCTATATGAGCATGAAGTTTAGCCGCTTCAAAAAGCTTGGACTTGGCTTTGATATGCTTATGAAGGATTAGGACACTAGGCTAGTAAAAGATAGTGTCAAGTAAGAACTTTTGAGAATGTAAATTTATGTGTATATTATCTTCATGTATTCAATATGAATTGTAAAGGTTCAATCCATAGTGATACCTTGATATTCGAATATTTGGAATGTGTAATATACTAATGTGAAATTCAATCGTCACGATATTTCATTTATGCATAAGTTTGTCGTTTGTTGTGATTTTGTTTAGTTAATCATGGATTACGCTAAAATGGGGGAGGATTGTTGGATATTTTAGTGTAATTGGATTGGCTAGTTGATCAATGTAATCGTAATGTTACATCAAACAAGTCGGGAGAATGCGGAGTGCATGCTCTGTTCGAGTTCGTTATGATTTCAGAATTATTGCTTATGAGACATGTCTATTGGCATCAAACACATCTGTTAAAATGAGATGTGTCTATTGGAAAAGACACACCTTGAGGTGTGTCTATTGGCATTGGACATGACTGTTGGAAATGAGATGTGTCTTTTGGCAAAAGACACATCTTGAGGTGTGTCTATTGGCAAAAGACACATCTGTTGACATCTATAAATAGGTGTGGCATTGATCATTTTATACATAGGGTTCATTCTGAAATACACAGCAAAATACACTCTCTCTTCTTGCAGATTTTCTGACTTTATCCGATTGAATTATTTGGGTGAACCACAAATAACTTCAATCTGAAAGTGTTCACACGACTTCAGAAAAATCCAAGTATTAATCACCCAATTCCCCAACAAATTTATTAGAAAATTTTCGCTTTTCGCGAATCATGATAAAATGGATGTATCATACTCTATTTCTTTCTCTCTTTATTTTCTTTATTCGATTTACTTATTTTCAAGTAACAAATTTTTAAAAGAGGGAAATTTTTTAAAACGCTAACCTATAAGCTAACCCCGTTTTAACTTATTTATCCATCCTGTGGGACTAACATAAATAACTTATCTTTGTGTTATATCCATGGTTCTAAAAATCCCCGATTTAACCGATTAATCCCCGATTAATCCTCTGTAAGGTAACCCACCGATTCGATTTTTGAAATCCGATTAATCCTATGAATTTATTTAAAATGATATGTTTAATTGTAAATTAGACTAATATATTAAATATTATTATAATATCCGATTTATACTCCGATTAATCCTTCCGATTAATCCCCGATTACCCGATTAATCTTAAATCGGTACCTCAACCGATTTATACCGATTACCGATTTTTACAACCATGGTTATATCAAATATTGAAAATATTAAAATGATCAGAAATTCAGAATCTAACTTGTATTCTTTCCTGGCATGAGTTCCGATATTTTTTCCGATAGTATGCTAATTAACCTATTTCATACAAAACTTTAATACCTTACATGAAATCTATCAGAGTCTTATACTATATTTTACTATGTTATAATATTTGGTAAAAATAAAAGTTAATTTTAAGGAGAAAAAGAAAAAGCATCCATATTTTTGTGAAAAAGAAATGCCTCAGGATCTTATGTTACAATAAGTATTATTGTATCGATGAGGTGGAGGGACTCGAACCGGAGACCCCTCCTAAACCAAGCTCTGATACCTAATCAACTATCTAAAACATTAAGGTGTTAGAGGAAGGCCCCAACATGATCTTATGCTACAACAATATTATTCAACAAAAATTTCTTATCAAATTTCATAAAATATATGAATATTTATCCTTAATATGAATATTTTTTAAAAAATAAACATGTTAAATGGAACGAAAAAAATATTATCAAATGAAAATGATGCAGATCCACTACATCTAAATAATGTTCGGGGGATGAATCAATAATATAAATAGAAATGAATCGGTCAGGTTTGGTTTGCCATCGATCTGCGGTTTATTTATTTGATATTTAATTGCAGTAGTAGTAATTTATTCGATTATGTATATGTATATTCAAATCCAGTTTGAAGATGTTACATTGAGTTTTGTTTATCTGGAACGAGTAATCTACAATTTACTCTATAAAAGGTGGGGAATCTTAATTTAAATATGATCACTTGAATAATATGTACACGCATATCGAAACAAGATGTACAAATCTACTCCAACAGTTATGAGTAGTGTTATAAAATCGTTCAATTTTTTAAAAATCATCGATAAATTATTGATTTACTATTAAAAAAATTGGGAAAATAAATGTTTTCGTTCCTGAACTGTTTCGTTTTTTATTGTTTTAGTTTCTGAACTAAAGATTCTTTGTTTTGCATAATTTAATTATTGAATTTTTCTGATTTAAGTACTTTCGTTAAAAAAATTCTAACGAACATTAGAATCTTACTTAATGAAATCTTAGTTCTTCATCAAATAAAAAATCAAACCGATTTTTCGTGGTAATTTTGGTATCCAAATCGAGCATGTGAATATCCAAAACAATCTTGTTAGTCACAGAGACATGTCTGTGCTCATAATATAATAAGCCTAAATATGTGTAATGCTATGCATTACCTACATGACCTCTTAATTGAGGGAACCTCTAATTGTAGAGTTTCTACTTTTTTTGTACTTGTAATAGGCATCAAATCCTAGTTGTGTAACTGCACTTATAAAGTCAAGAATAATGCTTCAAAGAAGTTCCAAGGTTCATGGCTCAAGCAAGAAGATAAAGACTGTCAAATAATCACAGTTGGGATTTGAAGAAATGAAGAATTTGCCTAAGTACCAATTCGAGAAGTGCATTTGTCTATTCGAAAAGTCTAACGTTCGAGAAGTCAGAGATTCGATATCTGAGAAGACACTGTTCGATATCTCCGAATGAACTATTCGATATCTCAGAGATTCGACATGTCTAATACTCTATTCGAGAACTCAAGAAGTCAACAAGTCAAAGTGGTATTCGGGTTCTCAAAGAGTCAACAAGTCAAAGTTCCATTCGATATCTCAAGGACTCAGAAAGCTATTCGACATCTTAGGGATTCGACAAGTCAAGTGTTCTATTCGACAACTCAAGGAACCCTGGAGAAAAGTGTTATTCGAGAAGTGATTCGATATGTCAATCATACAGTATTCGAGAACTCAGATTTATGTAATCCTAGTTCTCGAATCAATCACTTAGCCACTTCTCGAATACATTCTTAAAGACAAAATACTGGAGAAATTGTACAAGTCAGAAACTTGCAACAAGCCTATGCACTTTATGGACCACAATCTGTATCGTGCTCTGGAAAGCCTACAAGGAAGCTTGGAGAGATGTAGACGAGACAAAGAGCTAAAGAAGTGGATCTGAACAGAGCTTTGCAAAGTCAAATCTGTAGCCTTTGGATGTTTACTCAAAAAGGATAGACATACAAGAAAGTAATTTATCCTGTAACCTTATTTGTAGTAATTGAGTTGTATTCATGTTCTATAAAAATACAATTTCACTTCTTTAGTTTTTGGTGAAGTTTTTCATATACATTGTAAAAGCACATCTCTCTGAGAAAAACGAAGCTGAGAATACTAACTTTTGTATTCACAGATTGTAGAAAATCTTTATCTAATAAAATATTAGATTAAAGTGATATCGTGTCTTGTGTTGTTCTTTATCCGCACCTGCACATTTCCACACACAAACACATATCGTGCTACACAGATTCAAGAACGAGAAAAAGTTCAAGAATCCATTCACCCCCCCTCTGTATTCTTTTACTGTATTCAATACTCAACAAGTGGTATCAGAGCAGGCTATTTATTCAAAAACAGAAAAATGATCATGAGTTCGAATACACCAAAGACCACGGGAACGGTGAAGGTCCCTAAGTTTGACAAAGAAAATTACAACCTCTGGAAGATAAAAATGATGTTGTTCATCAAAGCTTCTCATCCTCTGTATCATGAGATTCTCAAAAATGGTCCCTTTGTTCCGCAACAAGAAATACCTGAAAAGATTGTTGGAACCACAACTATTCCAAGATCTTATGTTGTTTGCACTAATTCACGCAAGCGTACGTGGTCACAAGTAATATAGATATAAGTTGAGTTCGTTCCCACAGAGATCTGGTTTAGGTTTCAATTCAGTCAATGCACCTATGCAACAATGTATAGTTTTTATTCACTGCTAAGACAATTAACAAGATTGGGTTTTGATTAACTAAAATTAACTAAAAAAAACAAATTAACAAACTAAGAATTAATTAACTAACGAGAATTTAAATCAAATTACTTCTACAAGAGAAAACATGGAATCCTAACTTCATTAAATACTTTGCTTAGATCTGACGCCTTTAATCACTATATGCAATGGTTATGATATTTGATCAGATAACACGAAACAAGTACACGCTACCTCTCAGCATACGTATACCAAACTAAACATACATCCACAAAAGAGAGAGAAGATGAATAGACACCAATTATGTTTAGACCCTATATGTCTATAGAATTTGAAAACATAACGGTTGAAGAGCAAGTTATCCATAAAGATCACATAGGGCAATATAAGTATTCTCATCTCATACTACGAATCATGTTGATAAACAATCATGAACCTATGCTAGCATGGCAAGTTCTAAATCTCAAGATCCACTTTCACTTCACAAGTGATTAACAGATTAGATGTTAGCTACGCATCTAACAATTAAGCATAACCATACGAGGATATCAAATATACATCACACACAGATCTTTAAAGCAATCAAGATATTAAAGCTCCATAAATAAATCCGTTAGAATCCCATGACAACGATTAGCTCATAATCGAATCGCTCGTCATCATGGGATCTGATGAAACCATGATAAAAACAAAGTATGAAAAGATACAAATAAATCTAAGTAATTGATATGTAATAGTGTCTTAGATGATGATTTTGATGTCCCCCAAGGTGTGCATTTATAGCCCCAAGTGCCCTCTTGTCCAAGCAATTACCGTCTTTGAATTAGAATAGAATTACGGCAATTTCCATCTTTAAATGGGATAAGATTTGCAAATTCCATGTGTAGATCTGATTCTGAAAAATACCAGCCGCCCAGGGTAATTACCATACTGATTAGAAGTAGGAATTGTGGCAATTTCCTGTTTAGAATTGAATTCTGGCAATTTCTGTTGATTCTGTTTTGAAGGAAAATTCTCTTCAATAATTCTGGACTCCGGACCACCTTAGAATGATAGAAAATTCTGTTATCTTCGCGTGGGCAGTTGAATCGTCCAAAACGGACTTGTAGAACTCAAGATATGGCCAAAACAAAATCAGAAATTTTGGCTGATTTTTCACCCGCTGACTGCTACTGTTCACGGGCGCCCGCGCCCTGTTCACGTGCGCTCGCGCCCGCGCACTGTTCACGCGCACGCGCCCGCGCACTGTCCGTTTGCTGATTTTGCTCTATTTTCTTCGTTTTAACTCCGATTTTCATTCCGTTTCTTCCGGCTCTCTTGCAATTTGATGTACTGTTATTCTTTAAGCTCAAAACCCACCATTTAAGCATGGAAAACATCATCCCACATCCGACTCTTATTCCTGCACAAATTCACTAAAAACACATCAAAAACACCACATACTTGAGTTCAAGTCATCAATTCAAGCCGATACGAAGCATTCCAAGTGGATATAACATCCACTTATCACACCCCAAAACTTAAACCGATGCTTGTCCTTAAGCATAACAATTATAACTATATACAACTAACTAGTACCACTTCCGTAGGTGATCACGGTTGCATTTGGCATATGCAACAAGCCCTTTAAACCCCTAGGCAGCCCTAGTGGACGAGTAAGATCTCGTGAGGGCCTATAGGGAATGTACCCACAAAATCCATGTAACCTAATGCAATGCAATGCACGAATGCAACTAAATGAAAATGCAAAGATCCCCTTCAAACTCACCAAAACCAACTAACAAGCAAATATCTCAAAGAATGCAACTAAATCCAAATAGAGCTCGACTAAGTCCCCGTATACTAACAATACATGAACAGAAACGTGCGTGTGTGCGATACTCATCAGAAATACTCCCAAAACTAGATCAAAAATCATACATATTCTTAGCCAAGACAATCACAGGTTTATAAATAGAATAGACTGTAGACACTTCATAACCTAGGAACACCTCCATCATCATTCAAGTTAGCCAGGAATTCATGCTTTATTACTACACTACGACACATAATACCACAAACAATACACATGCTTACTTAACCGTGCAATGAATGAGACCCCAAAAGGCTTATACAATAATACCCATGTAGCGAGTGTTAGGTCAGCAATCCCAAACCACAAGGGCTTTAAGTTACTAGGACTAAGTCCCCTCAGACTTAATTACTCGAGTATTAAAGAGCTCACTCGTGGCTAATTTGCATAAAACAATTGGACTTTTGACTCTCTTTTTTTTTCTTTCTTTTTTTTTTTTTTTTTTTTTTTCATGCAATCTGGAATGAGAATTCTCAATTCCAACCCTAGACTACTCATATAAATATGAGCTGGCTACTAGCCAATTGACACCTAGCCATTATTGACAAATAAAAAAAACAACTAGCATGAAATCCCTGGTTTCCCCCAAACTTAGACTTTAGTGCTCCTACGCCATCAAGGGAATAACGAAAATTATAAATATAATCAAGTGATTAAATCTCAAAACAACCAAACAAGCATGACCCTAACCTAGCTCAAAAGCACCCAATGAGTCTGTGTAAAAGTTTTGTTCCCGTAACATGCAAGTCAATTCCGTAGGAACTATAAATCAACCCTCTACTCATCATCACCACACTCAATTAAACATCTACCTATCAATCAGAATCAGCTCGTCCTAAGGGATCATGAAATATGCATGCCATGAAAATGCAACTAAAATGAACTCACATGGTATACCAAAATAAAAACAAAATGTCCTATATGAAACAAACGTAGATAACACAAACAAAACAATCATGCATGAACTACCATTACTATACAAAACATGATATCCTATATGAACACATAATACAACAACAAATACAACTACAACTACTAATCCCCCAAATCACCCCCAGACTTAAAATATTCAATGCCCTCATTGAATGGAAGTAAATACGAGGGATAACAAACATACCTAATCATCGAAACTTGAAAATTCTTACACCGTATCTCTATATGGCCATTTAATTATCTTTTCCGGAGCTACATCCTCGATGACAAGTTTTTGCCTTCTTTTCTCTTCAAAGGTATCAGCCACAATGTTCACTCCACTACCTGCAAAGTTAGCAATAATAATAATAAGCAAAGCAGATGAATGACCCAAATATGCATACCTCCTGTGATCTGGTAGTTTAAGCTCAAGTTTGGAAGCTTCTTCAACATGATGATTTTCTACCAAAGACTGATCAAGAATGGAGATAGACGGACTAGGAACAGAGGTGGGTAGTTCACCAACAGAAGTCTTAACCACAGACTTAGGATCAAAAGAACAATCCTCAAGTTGACTTTCATGCTTAGAACAAATAGCATTCAATTCCTCCAACATCTCATCAGAAGTAAAATTCCTGTACAACTCATGAAGATCCTCATTACCCTCAATCAAAACATCTTCCTCAAGAAAAGACTCAATTGCACTATCCTCAAGATTTGACCATGAAACCACCTCATCAACCAGCACCTTAGAATCCCAGAGATCAGCCAAGCCTAGTGACTCACACTCTTCCTCCTCATCACTATCCACCATAGGTTCTGACAAAACAGAATGTTCTTCTTTTTCTGTAGGGTCTTGATCTTGAATTTCTTCTTCATCCTCAATTGCTGAATTCTGATCATTCGTGACTTTTTCAGATCTGAGTGTTATGGCATTAACCTACTCCATGCCATCTTGTTTTCCTGCATTCACCTCTGTGTCACTAGGAAGAACTCCCTGCGGTCCGTTGATAAAGGCACTTGCAATTTGCCCAATCTGATTCTACAATGTCTTGAGAGATACCGCCTGACTTTTAACCATCAACCTCAATTCATCCAATTCAGATTTTTCATTCGAAAATTGACCATCATCCCCATGAAACTGTTGCTACTGAAAATCTTGATTGTTACTCCAGTCGAAATTGGGATGATAGGTGGCTGGAGCTGGTTGCGAAGGTTGCTGGAAGTTGCTCACAAATTGTGCCGATTCAGAAGATATGGCACATTAACTCGTCTCATGTGCGCCCTCACATAGCTCACAAACACTAGCAACTTGAGGCACCCCTTGCTTTGACATAAAATCCAATTTCTTATTAAGTGTCTCTAGGTGAGCTGCTAGAGCTGTGACTGTATTAACTTCCAGAATTCCCGCTAATTTGCCTTATGATAATCTCTGAGTTGGATTCTGGTATTCATTCGCATCCATCATCTTAATTAGCTCATAAGCTTCCACATAGCTCTTAGACCATAAAGTTCCACCTGATGGTGCATCTAGCATGGGTCTTGACTGTGCACTCAAACCATTATAAAAGCAGTTAATCACCATCCACTCAGGCATCCCATGATGTGGACACTTCCTTAGCATCTCCTTATATCGCTCTCAAGCCTCGCACAAAGATTCTTCAGACTGTTGTGAAAATTGAGTAATAGCATTCCTGATTGCTGCGGTCTTTGCCATGGGGAAAAATTTAGTGAGAAATTTCTGAGCAAGATCCTCCCATGTCAAAATAGAACTTGCTGGTAGAGAGTACAACCAGCCCTTAGCTTTATCCCTCAAAGAGAATGGGAAAAGTCTCAATTTGATAGCATCTTCCAACACCCCGTTGATCTTGAAAGTGTCGCAGATCCCAATAAAGTCCCGGATGTGCATGTTAGGATCCTCCGTAGGAGCACCCCCAAACTGAAACGAATTCTGCACCATCTGAATTATGCTAGGCTTGATTTCGAAAGTATTAGCTGCAATAGCTGGCCTGACAATGCTAAATTGGATGTCCTTGATCTTTGGTTGAGAATAATACAACAATGCTTTCGCTGCTGCTGGTTCTCCCATTGCTACCTGCAACACATAAAACTAAACAACTATATATAAGAAACAATCCGAGTCAGTGAACTCTAACGACCACTATTGACAAGCACATAAACCAAAAATAAAACACCGATGATCCCCGGCAACGGCGCCAAAAACTTGTTTGCACTAATTCACGCAAGCGTACGTGGTCACAAGTAATATAGATATAAGTTGAGTTCGTTCCCACAGAGATCTGGTTTAGGTTTCAATTCAGTCAATGCACCTATGCAACAATGTATAGTTTTTATTCACTGCTAAGACAATTAACAAGATTGGGTTTTGATTAACTAAAATTAACTAAAAAAACAAATTAACAAACTAAGAATTAATTAACTAACGAGAATTTAAATCAAATTACTTCTACAAGAGAAAGCATGGAATCCTAACTTCATTAAATACTTTGCTTAGATCTGACGCCTTTAATCACTATATGCAATGGTTATGATATCTGATCAGACAACACGAAACAAGTACACGCTACCTCTCAGCATACGTATACCAAACTAAACATACATCCACAAAAGAGATAGAAGATGAATAGACACCAATTATGTTTAGACCCTATATGTCTATAGAATTTGAAAACATAACGGTTGAAGAGTAAGTTATCCATAAAGATCACATAGGGCAATATAAGTATTATCATCTCATACTACGAATCATGTTGATAAACAATCATGAACCTATGCTAGCATGGCAAGTTCTAAATCTCAAGATCCACTTTCACTTCACAATAGATTAACAGATTAGATGTTAGCTACGCATCTAACAATTAAGCATAACCATACGAGGATATCAAATATACATCACACACAGATCTTTAAATCAATCAAGATACTAAAGCTCCATAAATAAATCCGTTAGAATCCCATGACAACGATTAGCTCATAATCGAACCGCTCATCATCATGGGATCTGATGAAACCATGATAAAAACAAAGTATGAAAAGATACAAATAAATCTAAGTAATTGATATGTAATAGTGTCTTAGATGATGATTTTGATGTCCCCCAAGGTGTGTATTTATAGCCCCAAGTGCCCTCTTGTCCAAGCAATTACCGTCTTTGAATTAGAATAGAATTACGGCAATTTCCATCTTTAAACGGGATAAGATTTGCATATTCCATGTGTAGATCTAATTCTGAAAAATACCAGCCGCCCAGGGTAATTACCATACTGATTAGAAGTAGGAATTGTGGCAATTTCCTGTTTAGAATTGAATTCTGGCAATTTCTGTTGATTCTGTTTTGAAGGAAAATTCTCTTCAATAATTCTGGACTCCGGACCACCTTAGAATGATAGAAAATTCCGTTATCTTTGCGTGGGCAGTTGAATCGTCCAAAACGGACTTGTAGAACTCAAGATATGGCCAAAACAAAATCAGAAATTCTGGCTGATTTTTCACCCGCTGACTGCTACTGTCCGGTTGCTGATTTTGCTCTATTTTCTTCGTTTTAACTCCGATTTTCATTCCGTTTCTTCCGGCTCTCTCGCAATTTGATGTACTGTTATTATTTAAGCTCAAAACCCACCATTTAAGCATGGAAAACATCATCCCACATACGACTCTTATTCCTGCACAAATTCACTAAAAACACATCAAAAACACCACATACTTGAGTTCAAGTCATCAATTCAAGCCGATACGAAGCATTCCAAGTGGATATAACATCCACTTATCATATGTGGCCAAGGAACCATCCAAATGGACAGAATCAGAAAAGGAGATGGTTGCTCTTGACAGTCACCTCATGCTGCAAATTTTAGATTCCAAGGATTTGTCAATGTTTGCAAACATTTCATCGTGTACATCTGCCAAAGAAATGTGGGATCACATTGAGGTTTTATGTGAAGGAACAGAGGAGGTCAAGGAAAACAAGAAACAGATACTGGTCACACAGTATGAAGCTTTCATAGCACAACCCATGGAAAGCATCACTGATATGTTTGAGAGATTTCACAAGCTAGTTACTGAGTTGCAGATGAATGGAAAGGTTTACAACACTAAAGAACTGAATATGAAGTTTCTATTGTCTTCTCCAAACCACCTAGAGCAGAGTGTCATTTCTCTAAGGGAAAGAGATTTGAACAAAATCACATATGATGTGCTCTATGGGATTTTAAAGACTCATGAACTTGAGTTGCTTCAGAAGAGGGCTATTCAAGCCAACCAAGGTAGGATGGTAAACACGTCATGTACCTTGATTGTCAACAAATCTATTCAAGACCTAGAAGCATCTACAAGTCAGCTAAGGATAGAGGAGATAGTAGATGATGAAGAAACTGAAGCTGAGGTAAGTGAACCTGTTGAGGAGAAGTAAGAAGAAGAGTTCTATACTCTTGAAGTGCTAGATGGAATGGAAAACACTTCATATGCTTTCATGGCCAGAAAATTTTTAAACATCAGATTCAAGAGGAACCAACCCTTCAAACCTAAAACCCAAAACCATTCATTCAACAAGAGTAAAGCACCTGTGAAGCCAAACAAGACTAAATTCAAAACTGGCTATGTGGATAGGTCATCTGTGAGATGTTATTGATGCAATGACCTAGGGCATTTTGCTAGTGAATGCAAGAAGCCTAAAAAGAAGGATAAAGAGTTTCAAGAGCTTGAAGCTAAGTATGAGGCCCTTCTTAAAAAGCAAACACCAGGCAAGGCCTACATAGCTGAAGGGAAGTGTTGGGATGATACTGACAGTGATGAAGAAGAGCAAGGATTCTGCAATTATGCCTTGATGGCCAATTCCAAGGATGACACATCTTCATCAAACTCTCAGGTACCATCTCTGACTACCATAGACATGTCTGTTTCTGAGTACAAGAGTATGATTGAACAAATATCTGTTGAAATGTTTAATATTCATACTAGTATGACTGCTGCTAATGAGGAAATTGCTAAACTGTCTGCTAGAAATGAATTGTTAATAAAAAAGAATGAGGAACTTGAGCTAACTGCTATGCAAGTATAAAACCTTAAGAAAGAAGTTGAATATCTGCAGAATAAGGTTCTATGTGCTAGTCAAATTGAAAAGGCTCTTAGGGATCAATCCCTATCTAGTTTTAAGGCCAATGAGCTATTTACTAAAGTGGATACTCTTGAAAAGGAGGTAGCCTCTCTCAAACAATCTAATGCTCATCTTACAAACACTGTAACCACTCTGACTGAGCAGTTGAACATTCAAGCCACCACCACAGCTGATGTTTTTCTGCATCAACAATTAATGTTGTCTGCAGTGATGAAGCACATGGTTCTCCCTCTACCTGAAGAATCTTCAACCCCAAAGGTCACTCCTACAGTCTCTGTGCCTGACAACAAGCCTAAGGGGGAGAAGAGGACATTAAGGAATTCAAATCCAAAGAAGGAGAAACCTCAAGCAAAAGGCATCAAGATAAATGAGGGTGGTCATCAAAGAACTCCAAAATCTACAACCCATGTGTCAGGCAAAGGAAAATCTAAAGTTGATGAGCTTCCAACCTCTATGCTAGTTGTCACTCTACCAACTGTGCACATCACTACTCCTGATGGCCAAAAGCAATCTATCACCTCCACAGTGGTTGCAGGGAGTATACCATCTGACAAACCTCTCCTCTTCAAGACTGAAAGTGCCAAGCCTGTAGAAGTGAAAGTCATTACTGAGGCCAAGCTACAAAGAAGTTGTTAATTCAAATGTCTATCATGATAAAGCCTTCTTGGAGTTTCTGAAAGCCACAAGGGAACATGCTGGTGACACTCAGTTCTATCTAAGGAAGTTGAAGGAGCAGATTGACTACCTCACTGTCATACCCAAGAAAATCAACAACTTATGGTTCAAGGAGATATTGATGGTCTCTAAATCCAAAATATGGCATCTAACCTTCAAGACCCTACAAGGCTTAATGTACTCAGAGGTGGATGCCCTAATCAGTAAGATTGAGAAGAGAGATGCAAATGAGAACAACAAAAGTCTCTACAATGAGTTGAGGGATGAGCAACCAACCAGATTGCCTGAGGTGATGACAAATCCAAGGACAATTATCTACCAATCTGGCACAAAAATTGATGAAATCCAACAGTTGATCATTCCCAAGCATCTGGTCCCCAACAACAGAAACCTTATCTTTGCCATTGTGGAAAAGATAAACAAGAATAAGGGTGTAAGAACAGCAGAAGAATTGGATGCCATATCCTATCTCAGATCATACATTGCATCGGGTATTGTACCTGAATCTGCTAAGTTCAACTCAAGCAAGGATGGTGATCAAGACAAAGATGGAGACAAGAGTGATGGAAGGAGAAGACATCACAGGAGTGATAAGGGTGATAAAGATGAGAAGAAGAAGAAAGATAGCAAGGATAAGAAAGATGATGATGATCAAGATAAAGTCTATGAGAGGAAGATTGGAAAACAGCAAGCCTTAGGCATTGGTAGCAGTAAACTCACCACAACACAAGACTCTAAGTCTAGGGTGAATACTGTTAGTAATGACCTACTAATATCTGAATCAATGGCTTCTACAACTATTTTGCCACCTCAAGAAGAGAAGAAGATTCAAATCAAGAAACCATCTGTGTTTCAAAAAGCAAACTGCTAATGGAATACTACAATGGTCTACCAACAAAGGTCACATGTTACTGCCATGCAATCAGGTGAAGAAGTTTAAACTTAAACAGGCTGCAAGAAGGGTGAAACTATCCAAGTCTAGGGCACTGACAATTATTCCAGGCTTAAACCTACCACCACTAGATGAAGACTTTGATGAAGATCAATTGCAATTCCTAAAAGCTCAAAGAATCTATCATGTTGCCATTGTTGATGATTGTCTTGAATTTAAATACACTGATGGGAGACAGAAGAAATTTAGGCAAGGGACATGCCAGCATTGGGGCAAGCTATATGATATAGAAAGGATTATTTCATTGTTGGATTCTAAAGATAGAGTGGAAAGGGTATGAAAGCTGGAGTTAATTGATTTTGTCAAAATGAAGAGAGATCACCAGGCAGAACAGAAAAAGAACAATGAAGAGCTACTAAAGAAAAAGGAGGAGGAGTTTACTGCAATGGAAGCTAAGGTTGATGAATTGAGGGCTATGGGTCTGTGTAGAGTCAAATTTAATCCTTACATCATTGAATACAAGAAATATGGTAGAAATGTAAATATTAGAATGGACTACATTAGTTCCTACTCTGAGAAACAGCTGAATGAAGGACTCAAGGATTTGTCAGGCTCCCCTCTAATTGAAGAACTCACTGCAATGGAAGACATTATTCTTGAAATGGAAGAAAATGCAAAGAAGAAAGCTAAAGAAGCTGAGGAAAAGATGAAAAATGAGAATTTGCAAGCCAAAGCTCAAGAGATGAATCCAAAAGGATATGGCTAGTAGTTCCTCATAACTTGTAAGAATACTTCTATGTATTTTCTTTGATCAATCTACATACCTGTACTTTTCAAAGTTTTATCTTTATATATGTTAGGCTTGTTATCAAGCATGAAATTGTGACTAAGGGTCTTACTCACAATTTGGGGGAGATTGTTAGTCACAGAGACATGCATGTGCTCATAATATAACAAGCCTATGAAAGAGTTTGTCCTAAAATCCAATCATGCATGATGATTTAGGAAGAACTTTCTTGTACTCTTATTTGATTTCATTAATATTAATAAAAGACTTATTTGTTTTTTATTACGGGCTTTATCTATTTAAAGTGTTTTAAATAAGATATTCCATGGTTTAAAGTAAAGCTTCTAGAATTATAATGAGATTATAATAGTGAGATCTAGAAGATGATAACTCTAAACCTAAACAGTTCCTGATCATAGGATAACTAATCGGAAGTTAGTGAATCCGCAAAGATTGGTACATACTATGCTTGCTCCTTTAAGGAGGATGTCTGTTCTCATAGGCATTTGTGTGGTGACACTATAGCTAGTATGTAGGTGCTTATTAAGGAATAAGTTCACTGAACATGACTCGATAAGTTGAACAACTAATGGAGTTTACTCACGTGTCGATAGTTGTTCACTGAGTGATAGTTGTACAAGTGTCCTTAGACTTGAGATTGTTAGAGTAATCTTGTATATAATGAACTGTGCTTTGGTTTAGTCCTTAGTCTCAAGGACATCCATTAGGTCTATTCTGGGCATAGGGATTTGTGTATGGAGATAGTTAACGGTCAATAAAGGATCTACCCCTTCCAGTAAAGGAAGAGAATATCCTATGCTATTCTTATGATGCTAGTTCCGGAATCTCTGGCCAGAGTGTATGAAATTAGAAAGAAGTTTCTAATTTGCATTAATATGAACTTTGCATTATGAATAAGAAATCATATGATTAAATTTGATAGGCTTGACACGAGATCCATGCCTTGTATTTAATCGGGATATTGCAGGGTAGAAGGAATTGATTGTACGGTAACTAGCACTAACAGGTTCTTGGTATTCTAAGCAGTGAATTCATGTTATCCGGATAGTCGCGATATGTTGAGAAGCATCACTCACGATGTAGAATAAATATAATTAATCAGTTAATTATATTTAATGAATTATTAGAATTCATATAAATAATAAATAAAATGTTTATTATTATTTATTTCTACTACCGGCTTAATATTGAACCTACAGGGTCACACCATAAAAAGATTAATTTATTGATGAAGGTATTTTGAGAGAGAAGTTGTTTTTAATAATGATTAAAATAGTTTAATTATTATTTAAACATTTTGTGGGATTTATATAATAATATATATGATATATTAATTATAATAAAAACCTACATGTGCCCTATAAATAGAAAGAGATGAGAGGTGTTTAGTATGCAAAAGTGGTTTTGTGAAAACCTAGTTGCCACCACTCCATCTTCTTCATCTCTCTCTCTCTCAAAAGAACAAGACACCATTTTTATAAAAGCTAGTTTTATAAAAAGTTTCGTCGAAGAATTAATCTTGGTGGATACCGGTAGAGTGCTTCACACTCTGAGGAGCAACTGCTAGCAACCATCAAAACCATAGATTATAAAGCTTCGATTTTTCAAGGTAAGGTTTCGATTCCTCCGCTCTTTCGTTTTTATATGTTTTTCAATATGCACGATACATGGTTTTTACGGAATAATTGTTATACCGCGCTTCCGCTCGTCCGTAAATTCCTTCAATGGCATCAGAGCCAGGTTCTTGCATATAGAGATTCATATAAAAATTTCAGATTTTTTTATGCATGTATGGATTTATTATGATTTTTGCAATTTTATTTGGATTTAATTATGAATTAATTCAAAATAATATTTGCATGAAGTTTTGACCATGGATCTGGATTCTATAAGTGTTATGGATCATCTAGATATTTTTTTCATAATTTTGTGATGTGTAGATTATTTGTTATGAATTTTTTAAAATTGTTTTAATTAAAATTCATAAAATAAATATGCATGTGAATTATATGGAATTAAAATTTGCACAAAGGACCCCTGGCTGATTTGGTAATTTTCCTACTGCTTGATTCAAGAAATCATGTTCTGTTAATTTTTATTTAATTAATTAATTAATTGTTAATTAATTTGTTAATATTAAAAAATTAAAATAATAATAATAGTTATTGTTATTAAAGGGCTGTTACATTTTGATCAGTTACACTAACAATGAATGCATCAGTTTTGGAGGCAACCGTTGCCAATTGCCATCCCGACAACACAACCAATGTATAACGCGTCTGACAAACAAAAAAAAAAAAAAAAAACTGAAGCAGCTGCTGTGCGCGCGTGTAGGACAACCGCGGGGAGGGTGGTCGCGCATTCAGGGAATGCGTGACAGGTTTGTTACGCATTACAGTAATGCGTTACACAATTGAATAGCTTTTAATTGTTGTAACGCATATCATAAATGCGTTACAGCCCTTCTGCCCACATTAAATTTGATTTTCTGGGAGTTTCGTAACTCCGTTTTGGGCGTGCAATATATCGTTGGATTCGTATTTCCGAGACGGATCTAATGGAGTGGTCAAATATTTTTTATATAATATTTTTTGAAATATTTATATTCCCGGAAGTGTTTTAAAGCATGTTTTAATTGTTTTAAATTGCTTTTAAATGCTATAATAAATCCATACATCATTATATCAATGTGTGACATGATATTGCTTGCATGCTTACTTATTTATTTATGTTTATATATAAGATATATGCCTATGTTTACCATGAGATGATAGATTTAGGTGAACTTAAATCAACATAAGGCGTGCGCTAGAAAATCTAGAAATTGGAATCGTTTCTTGCCTTAATAATAATATTATGAATGCAATCATGAGATTTTTGTGTTTTTGAAACACGTAATTAAATATGAATTTTCAATATTGAGAGAAAGGATGATTCTGTCAAAAACAGATTTTGATCTGTAAGAAAGGGGTATTAAGTGACGCCTCTTGACAATGCTCCTCCCGATCTGGGAATCATCCTATTATCTATTATTGATTTGAAATATTTAATTGAAGAAAAGAATCTCTTTATAATATGATTATGATTGTTAAATAATATTAGTTAATTAATAATGGCTGATAATTATTTATTTATGAAATAAATAATTAGTTAGCAATTTTATTAATTGATTAAATGAGATTTAATTTATTATAAAATAATTAAGATGTGATCTTAATATTATTAATTATTTATTTAATTTATGAAATTATATTAAGGGAGAGATTAATTTTCTAAAGAGTTTAGAAATAGAATTAATGATTAAAAGAGTTTTAATTATTGGTTAATAACAAAGAAGATGAGATCTATGTATTATATATGTCAAGTTGTAATCGGCCATAGGCACAAAAAGTTTTGTGTCGGTTATGGTCTTCCAACATGACAGAAAGTATTTCTTGTTTTCGGTGCATTGTCGTTTCGTGCTACAGCCGAGGACTTTGTTACCGATCAACATGAAAATACTTGTCTGTTACATTAGATGTGTACAAAATTAGATTTTAGTGGTCGTTACGTGCTACAGCCGTGGGCTATTGGAATCTAATTTAATTGTACAAAATGTTGGATTTGACTTGACTAATAATATTGAGATTTTTCGTGTTTTTGTTATAGATTTAGATTATCTATTAAACTTAAAACACGTTAGACTTATAGGTTTATATGAAAAATGTTTCGTGACCTTAAAAAAAAACCTCTTTTATAAATATCAAGTAGTAATTGGCCAATGACACAACGGGCTTGTGTCGGTCATAGCCTTCCAACATGGTAGAAAGTAGTTCTCATTTTTAAATCATTGTCGTTTCGTGCTACAGCCGAGGGCTTTGATTTCGAAATTAGAAATACTTGTCTATTACATAGAGATGTGTACAATGAATTAGAATCTAATTGTCGTTACGTGCTACAGCCGTGGGCTGTTGGAGACTGATTCAATTGTACGAAATGTTGGGTCAGACTTGACTTAGAATATTGAGTTTGTCGTGCCACAGCCGTGACTCAATTATTCAAGAGGCTAAAGTTTTATTAGGGAATAACATGAGATGTAATTGACAAGAGTTGTCTGCCTATTGAACATCACATGGCGTTTCGTGCTACAGCCGAGGTTGTGTGATGGAATGTAGGATCCCTATTCCCACTAGCATTACGAATGCTTATTTATTCATTTAAGGGGTTGAATAAATTAGATAAACTAGTGGGAGCCACTTATGAATAAAGACCCGATTCATATAGTGTTTTAATAATGAAATTGAATATTTGCTAAGTGTTGTTATGTGTATATCATTTGCAGACTTAATATATATAGATATATACACTAGGTCTTCTGCACAATCACTCCGTAGCATACTAGATGCTCACATATTGACTGATCCCAACTATGCTGACTGGCTTCGAAGCTTGAAAAAAGTTCTCAAGGGCTAAGAAGCTGGGATATGCTGTTTGTTTTCACTGTAACAAGGTGAGGCACTGGAAGAGGAACTGTAAGGTTTACCTTGCAGAACTGAATGTGAAGAAGGCTAGTAAGACTGCCACTTCTAATTCAGATATGTTTATGATTGAAGTAAACATGTCACTAAATCAACTTCTACTTAGGTATTAGATACTACTTGTGGTTCTCACATTTGCAATTCGTTGCGAGGACTAAGGAGAAGTAGGGCTCTTGGGGAAGAGAAGGCGATTCTATGGATGGGCAATGGAGCAAGAGTTGCTGCCATAGCTGTAGGGTCATTTGATTTACATATGCCTACGGGCAAGACTATTATTTTAAATAATTGTTATTTTGGTTCCCTCGATTGTGAGGAATATTATTTCTATTCCAATGTTAGACTTGGATGGATTTTCATTTATTATTCAGAATATTAAACATCCAATCCTCAGAGATAATGTTCCTTATGGTAGTGGAACTTTAAATAATGGTCTGTATGTATGTGACATAGAATATGTTTTACTTCATATTAAACAAAGAAAAAAAAAGGATGATGAAAATCCTACCTACTTATGGCACTACAGACTTGGTCATATTAGTGAAAATAGACTTCGGACATTCCATAAGGGAAGGTTACTGGAACCCTTTGATTTTGAATCATATCCTACATGCATGTCTTGTCTATTGGGTAAAATGACCAAATCTCCATTTAGTGGACATGGAGAGAGCGCTAGAGAGTTGCTGGTATTGGTACACATAGATGTATGTGGACAAATGTCTACGCAAGCCATGGCAGGATTTTAATACTTCGTGACTTTCATAGATAATTGATCTAGATTCAGATATATGTATTTGATGAAATACAAATCTGAAGCCTTTGAAAAGTTCAAAGAATACAGTTATGAAGTAGAGAAATAAACCAAACATAGTATTAGAGCTCTTCGATCAGATCTAGGAGATGAATACTTGAGCGGTGTGTTTCTAGATTATCTCAAAGAAAATAGTATAGTCTCCCAGTGGACTCATCCGGACACTCCATAGTTGAGTGGAGTATCTGAAAGGAGAAATTGAACTTTGTTAGACATGGTTCGATCCACGATGAGCTATGCAGATCTTCCAGTATCACTTTAGGGTTATGAATTGGAAACCTCAGCATATTTACTGAATAAGGTGCTTTCCAAATCTATTCCTCAAACTCCATATGAGATATAGAAAGAAAGGAAACCGAGTCTTAAACACGTTAAGATTTGGGGATGTCCAGCTTATGTCAAGAAAGTTGACCATGATAAGCTGGAATCTCGATCCGTAAAATATAGGTTTGTGGGATATCCTAAAGAGATTTTAGGGTATTACTGTTACACCGATCATAGGGTGTTTCTCTCCAGACATGCTACCTTCTTAGAAAAATAGTTTATCCTTGAAGGGAACAGTGGGAGCAAGATTGAACTTAAAGAAGTTCATGAAACACAAACTACTACGGTTCAAAAGGAAACTCCTGTTCAAACTAAACAACCTTCTGTGGCATAGTGTTGACTCAGAGAAATGGCAAAGTGCCATGAAATCCGAAATAAATTCTATGTATGCCAACCAAGTATGGACCTTGGTTGAAGCACCAGAGGATGTGAAGCCTATTGGGTGCAAATGGGTATACAAGAGAAAGATTGGAGTAGATGGCTAGGTGGAGACCTACAAGGCTAGGCTCATGGCAAAATGATTCAGACAAAGGCAAAGGATTGACTTTGATGAAACTTTTTGCATGTAGCCCTACTCAAATCAATTCGGATTTTGCTTGCGATCCATATATGGATTGAAGCAAGCTTCTCGTAGATGGAACATCCATTTTGATGAGACAATCAAAGAGTTTGATTTTATCAAAAACATAGATGAACCATGTGTTTACAAGAAGGTTAGTGGGAGCGCGGTAACATTTCTTGTGTTGTATGTGGATGACATACTTCTTATAGGAAATGATATATCGATGCTACAATCAGTCAAAGTGTGGCTATCAAAGAACTTCACTATGAAGGACTTGGGAGAAGCATCCTACATTCTCGGTATGAAGATCTATAGAGATAGATCTAGAAGAATGATAGGTCTTACCCAGGGTACATACATCGAGAAAGTGCTTAAAAGGTTTAGCATGAAAACTCCACGATAGGTCTCATACCGATGAGCCGTGGAATATCCCTTTTCCAAGAAGATGTCTCATGAGACACTTGAGGAAAGAGAGCGTATGAGTAAGATTCCTTATGCTTCAGCAATAGTATCTATCATGTACGCGATGTTATGTACTAGGCCTGATGTTGCTTATTCAACTAGCGTGACAAGCTGATATCAGTCTGATCCAGGTGAAGACCACTGGAAAGCAGTGAAGAACATCCTTAAGTACTTGCGAAGGACTAAGGATATTTTTTCTTGTTTTTGGTGGATCTGAGTTGAAAATAGAGGGTTATACTGACTCTAGTTTTCAGTCAGAAAGTGATGATAGCAAATCCATGTTAGGGTACGTGTTTACTCTGAAGGGTGGAGCGTTTGGTTGGAAGAGTTCCAAACAGCCTACAACGGCTGACTCAACAGCGGAAGCAGAGTTTATAGATGCAAGTAATGCTGCAAAACTGTTTTGTGGCGCTTTCTTTTGATTAGGGAGATCATTGAAAGTAGAGATGTTAACATTGAGAGAGTTGACACACATAACAACATAGCAGACCCACTCACTAAGCCGCAATCTCAGATTCACTTCGATCGTCATAATGAGTGAATGGGTATTAGATACCAGAGTGATTGGCTTTAGTACAAGTGGGAGATTGAAAGAGTTTGTCCTAAAATCCAATCATGCATGATGATTTAGGAAGAACTTTCTTGTACTCTTATTTGATTTCATTAATATTAATAAAAGACTTATTTGTTTTTTATTACGGGCTTTATCTATTTAAAGTGTTTTAAATAAGATATTCCATGGTTTAAAGTAAAGCTTCTAGAATTATAATGAGATTATAATAGTGAGATCTAGAAGATGATAACTCTAAACCTAAACAGTTCCTGATCATAGGATAACTAATCGGAAGTTAGTGAATCCGCAAAGATTGGTACATACTATGCTTGCTCCTTTAAGGAGGATGTCTGTTCTCATAGGCATTTGTGTGGTGACACTATAGCTAGTATGTAGGTGCTTATTAAGGAATAAGTTCACTGAACATGACTCGATAAGTTGAACAACTAATGGAGTTTACTCACGTGTCGATAGTTGTTCACTGAGTGATAGTTGTACAAGTGTCCTTAGACTTGAGATTGTTAGAGTAATCTTGTATATAATGAACTGTGCTTTGGTTTAGTCCTTAGTCTCAAGGACATCCATTAGGTCTATTCTGGGCATAGGGATTTGTGTATGGAGATAGTTAACGGTCAATAAAGGATCTACCCCTTCCAGTAAAGGAAGAGAATATCCTATGCTATTCTTATGATGCTAGTTCCGGAATCTCTGGCCAGAGTGTATGAAATTAGAAAGAAGTTTCTAATTTGCATTAATATGAACTTTGCATTATGAATAAGAAATCATATGATTAAATTTGATAGGCTTGACACGAGATCCATGCCTTGTATTTAATCGGGATATTGCAGGGTAGAAGGAATTGATTGTACGGTAACTAGCACTAACAGGTTCTTGGTATTCTAAGCAGTGAATTCATGTTATCCGGATAGTCGCGATATGTTGAGAAGCATCACTCACGATGTAGAATAAATATAATTAATCAGTTAATTATATTTAATGAATTATTAGAATTCATATAAATAATAAATAAAATGTTTATTATTATTTATTTCTACTACCGGCTTAATATTGAACCTACAGGGTCACACCATAAAAAGATTAATTTATTGATGAAGGTATTTTGAGAGAGAAGTTGTTTTTAATAATGATTAAAATAGTTTAATTATTATTTAAACATTTTGTGGGATTTATATAATAATATATATGATATATTAATTATAATAAAAACCTACATGTGCCCTATAAATAGAAAGAGATGAGAGGTGTTTAGTATGCAAAAGTGGTTTTGTGAAAACCTAGTTGCCACCACTCCATCTTCTTCATCTCTCTCTCTCTCTCAAAAGAACAAGACACCATTTTTATAAAAGCTAGTTTTATAAAAAGTTTCGTCGAAGAATTAATCTTGGTGGATACCGGTAGAGTGCTTCACACTCTGAGGAGCAACTGCTAGCAACCATCAAAACCATAGATTATAAAGCTTCGATTTTTCAAGGTAAGGTTTCGATTCCTCCGCTCTTTCGTTTTTATATGTTTTTCAATATGCACGATACATGGTTTTTACGGAATAATTGTTATACCGCGCTTCCGCTCGTCCGTAAATTCCTTCAGCCTAAGTATGTGTAATGCTATTTATTACCTACATGACCTCTTAACTGAGGGAACCTCTAGTTGTAGAGTTTCTACTTGTTTTGTACTTGTAATAGGCATCAAATCCTAGTTGTGTAACTGTACTTATAAAGTCAAGAATAATGCTTGAAAGAAGTTCCAAGGTTCATGCCTCAAGCAAGAAGATAAAGAGATAGTTGGGATTTGAAGAAATGAAGAATTTGCCTAAGTACAAATTCGAGAAATGCATTTGTCTATTCGAGAAGTCTAGCGTTCGAGAAGTCAGAGATTCAATATCTGAGAAGACACTGTTCGATATCTCTTAATGAACTATTCGATATCTCAGAGATTCGACATGTCTAATACTCTATTAGAGAACTCAAGAAGTCAACAAGTCAAAGTGGTATTCGAGTTCTCAAAGAGTCAACAAGTCAAAGTTCCATTCAATATCTCAAGGACTCAGAAAGCTATTCGACATCTCAGGGATTCGACAAGTCAAGTGTTCTATTCGACAACTCAAGGAACCCTGGAGAAAAGTGTTATTCGAGAAGTGATTCAATATGTCAATCATACAGTATTCAAGAACTCAGAGTTATCTAATCCTAGTTCTCGAATCAATCACTTAGCCACTTCTCGAATACATTCTTGGAGACAAAATACTGGAGAAATTGTACAAGTCAGAAACCTGCAACAAACATATGCACTTTATGGACCACAATCTGTATCGTGCTCTGGAAAGCCTATAAGGAAGCTTGGAGAGATGTAGAAGAGACAAAGAGCTAAAGAAGTGGATCTGAACAGAGCTTTGCAAAGTCAAATCTGTAGCCGTTTGGATGTTTACTCAAAAAGGATAGACATACAAGAAAGTAATTTATCCTGTAACCTTATTTGTAGTAAGTGAGTTGTATTCATGTTCTATAAGAATACAGTCTCACTTCTTTAGTTTTTGGTGAAGTTTTTCATACACATTGTAAGAGCATATCTCTCTGAGAAAAACGAAGCTGAGAATACTAACTTTTGTATTCACAGATTGTAGCAAATCTTTGTCTAATAAAATATTAGATTAAAGTGATATCGTGTCTTGTGTTGTTCTTTATCCACACCTACACATTTGCACACACAAACACATATCGTGCTACACAGATTCAAGAACGAGAAAAAGTTCAAGAATCCATTCACCCCCTCTGTATTCTTTTACTGTATTCAATACTCAACAAATCTTTTCTCCGCCCTCTATCCATCCCTATCATCAAAATTAAGTTTCGGTAATCTTTAATTTTCGGCATCACCGGAGTTCTAAACTTTGACCGGAATTTGTTTTTATTTAATCGTTTGAAAGTTTTGCTTGTATATACGTATAGATCCATGTAGTTGGAAGGTTATATACTCCCACCGTTTCAACCAATTATTTACATTTCTTTTTACACTTTTTGGCACGCATTTTAAGATGTATTTTAAGGATAGTTCCATAACTTATTTTTAAAATTTTCTTTTTTGTATAAAAATAAATGTATTATATTTTTATACAAAAAAAGAAAATTTTAAAAATAAGTTATGAAACTACCTTTAAAATGTGCCTTAAAATACGTGCCAAAATCATTCTGAAATGTAAACAAATCAATGGGACTGAGGGAGTAATTTTTTTCATAATTTTTGGGTTTGTTTTTTATTCGCCGGAAAATATATGCGTCATCGATTTTTTTTTTTATTGTGAATGGATTATGATGTAATTATGGATCGTAGTTGTTTAAAATGGTGTATAGATTGTAAGATGATCAATTTCTTGAGTTTTGAGACTGTTTTCCAGATTTCTGGTAGCCGGTTTCTAGACAATTTATGGATTCTGGTTAAATCAACGTTTGTTAGTTATTTTATAACGGAAGGACTGAATCTTGAAAAGTACAAAAGTTAAATTACGTAGGAAATTTTTAGTTCAGGAACTAAAACAATAAAATCGAAATAGTTCAGCGACGAAATAATTTATTTTCCTAAAAAAAATTGATTGATCTGATTTTTAAATTCTATATGAATTATTTTTGAATGGTATTTATATTATAAATTAAACTAATATATTAAATATAATTAAAATATTAAATTTTATTCAATTTATCATTCCAATAAATCCTGAATTTGCCAATAAATTGCTATTAAATATCAAAATCAATTTTTTTCAATTTTCAAAATCTGCAACCATGAGCATACAGAAGAATACAGATCCAAAGACACAGAAATCAAGTTGTTCCTGCTGGTCAATTCTTGAAAGGCATGTCGATATATTAACAGCGCATAAAGGTGAAATTGCTAACTACAAAATAAAACAGTGATAACGAAGTCTCCTGGACCATGTACAAGAAGCAGCTGAAGAACCTCTCGGAATCAGATTTTCGATTAAAAAATTTGTCATTTTCAAATGATACGACGGACTGACGGAGATGATGTGAATGAAAGTTAAGTTATTACCATATAAAGCTATGTTTAATGTTATCGTATAATTCGTATTAAGTGCTGATCTATGCTGAAAATGGAATTACCCATCTGCTGCAGCCTGCAATTCTAAATGGTCAAAAGAAATATCATTGTCAAAAACGGTTCTTTTCAAAATTCGTAAATATAAAACCAAAAATTATGATGGTCATACTCATAGATTAGGATGCGCAAGGAATTCACGAGACTCTCACATTAGAAAGGGTCCCAAAATATTGCCCATGCCTAATACGTATGTGTAGACATAAATTTTGGAACGGTTAGTTTAAACTAAATTGACATATATATGTGTGTTAGAATTATTTTTAAATTTTATTTTATGTAAATTTAATTATATAAAATTATTTATATGAATGTATATTTAATATATGAAGAATCCCAAAAATTAGAATTAGTACATGGTTTTATAGTTGAAATGTGCTGTTGGGGAAATAATATATGCACATACAATGACTACGAGTCTGTTTGGTTGGGACTTAAAAATTTGGTTTAAAGTGATAAATTAGAGAGAAAATGATCAAAATACCTCAAAATTAGATATCCATTACTCAAATTGTCTATTTTCGGAACAGGAGGCCCTATCTACCCACGGGATACGCCGGCGTATCCCCTGTACTGTTCATCTCCCCGTCTCTTTCGTTCTCTCTGATCTCTCTCCGATCTCTCTCCCCCACTTTCACCTCTTCCGGCCATCTCCATCATAATCGAGCACACCAAAACAATCACCAAAACAATCACCACTGATTCCTCATCGTTTTCCCCCAACTGAATTAGCAAAATCAGGCCTCGTAGGGGCGTATGCGACCTCATCGGAAAATTGACGGAGGTTTTATGGTTCGATTTTGGTTTGTCAATTCCGGCAAACGAAATGGTTAAAAATTGGTACGGTTGTGTCAATCATCGAGAGACGATTCGTTTGGTGTACACCACGTAATTGGAAGATGACTTTAACGTTGGCTGGCTGGAGTTTTGTGTTTTCCGGCGAAATCGCCAAAAAATCGCCACACAACTGACTATCGCGTAAAATTTGAGCAAAATTAATGACGACGTCAGCTGACGTCATCACGCATTTCACAAATGCGTATCACTTGATGCGCCGTATGTGAATGCGTATCTCTAACAATTTTTCAACACCTCATGCAACGTATCTTCATTACACGCTGTTGACACTGGCGTATCGTCAATATACTCCGTTTCCACTAGCGTATCTTCGAGACGCTCCTTCCCCAGTGGCGCATCACGTGGGTATTTAGGGCCACCCGAGTTAGCGGTACGTATTTTGGTCATGGATAGTGAAAAAAGAGGTATTTTGGGCCATCACCCTAAATTAGAAAATGATTTAAAGTTAAAAAAATAGTTTCAAATCAGAAGTTGGTGTAAAATACTTTTCTGAATGACTTATTTTATTTTGATGATTTTATTCGATAAAAATTAATATCATTATTCAAATTAATAATTTATCAAATTTATTTTTATTCTTCCATTTCTATTAATTCTATTAATCCATAAATTACCCATTATACAAAATTATCCAAATGATTTAAAATTTTTCTTTTATACTTATCATTTTAAACAACTTTAAAATATAAATAATAATTTTAAAATTATCCAAACCACCTTTATATCACGAAGAAAATAAAGAGACCATATGTCAAAAATGTATGTTCACATGTGTGCTATATGTAAAGGGAATCGGTTACTGGCAAACGTTGTCACGATAAATGGTCCGTCACGTATCATAGAAAGTTTCTGCGGTTCGTGTATAGTAGATTTTTGGTATGAAAATGGGAGAAAATATTTTGATAATTTGCCTGTATCGTAGAAAATTTCTGCGATACATGGAGATTTTTTTTTAAAATCACAACCGTTGAATGATTGATCCAATAATATATAAAATGTTTGTTGGGAAACAATTCTTTAGCATACGTTTGCTAAAAAACGGGAGCCATATGTAAAACGTTACTCCTATAAACCATAATATACCATATGTCAAATATTTGAGAATAATTCAAATTTCAAACTAAAAAGTTGGAGTATTATAAAATCACATTGTTCGTGTCCTCTGCGACTACCAGTTTGTTTGACAAATTGCATCTGCGTTTGAAAAATTGCATCTGCTTTCCAATATTTTATTTTAAAATCATATTTAAGCATGCATTATTTGTGACAGTTGAACAACTTATTAAACTAATATATTCATGGAAGATCTCAGTTGTATTCCCTTTTATTCTTTATATCTTTCGGAGTAAGGTTTTTGACACTTATTTTAATGTACATTTTAAGAATAGTTCCATAATTTATATTCAAATTTTTTCTTTGTATAAAAATATATAAATACGTGTTAAAAAATATTAAAAATTTTAAAAATTATTTGGGAAGGAAAGAGTATTACCACAGGAAAGTATGCCAAATAAACATCATTCTCAAAAAATATAAATTAAAGTAAAATGTTTATTTATCTATAGGCTCCCGGTCCCTGGCACGGGTATTTAACATACGGTTTTTAAATCGTATCCAACTGCTGTGATTTTAAAAAAAATAACACCGTACCGCATAAACTTTCTGCGGTACGGAGTAATTACCAAAATGCCTCCCTGTTTTCACATAAAAAATCTACTGTTCGCCGTACCCTAGAAAGTTTCTGCGGTACGTGAACAGTAGGAACATTTTGGTAATTATTCCGTATCGCAGAAAATTTATACGATACGGTGTTATTTTTTTTTTTAAATCAAAATCGTTGGATCATTGATCTAACGGCTTAAAAGCCGTATGCTAAAAACCCGTCCCTGGCATACGTTTGCCAGGAACCGGACCCCTTATCTATATTCCCCAATCCCCACACATGCGAACAGTCATTTGGCTTTCAGGCCTTACATACATAAAGTAATTAAGTAATCATGTAAATGTAAGATCATCTCCAATGACGTTAGTTAAAAGGGATTGGTTAAATTACATAAAATATTGATTATGTAAAATTTGTCGAACCTCTAAAACATTATGTTCCAATGGTATTAGCTATAATGATTGGCTATATTATATGTTATTAATATTTCAAGTTGTTATTAATGGAATATATAATTTTAATATAGAAATAAGTGATGTGGCAATTCACTACATGTCTCTAGAGGTTCGACAAATATAGCCAACATCAACATATTATCTATAATCTGTTGGAATGCAAAAAAAATTTTACACATTTTTTATAATTCTTATTTATGGTAATTAATTTCAAATTTTAGTTAAGAGATGTCTTCCATTAGAGATGCTCTAAATCCCAGCTAAACCAGAACCAAAAGATTTATGGAGAGTAAATGAAAAATAAATCCCAGCAAAACCCGAAACAAAATTTACTGGAGTGATTCTGACATTAGTGTCGTAGATATCCTTTTGGTACCAAGATGCTAACTGTACTTCTGATTTTCGAAATAAAAAAATTCAACATCTTAAAGTATTTAAATTTATGAAATTAACGACGAAAATATGATATCATAGATAGTAACAACTGAGATACACGAAGCAGAAGACAAAAAATGTACCGAAAAGAGCCAAGTTTCACATGCAACGTCCACTAAAATATGCATATTTTTGGCAATATTCGACGAGCAAGACAATCTTCCAAACCTAATCATGTCGTCCTGTCCATTTCTTTTCTCCTTTTTTCTTTTTCTAATTTTGTATTAAGGTTTTTTCCGGTAACTATTTTTTGTCTTCCTTCTCCTTCCAATCTGTCCTGTACGATCCTTGGCCTCCGTAAATTTTGTTTTTACATCACCTTTGTTTTTCAAGAATCTATATATCTATATATCCTTGTCATGCCATTTTCTTTTCATTTTTGATTTCATGCATATCCTCCTCGTTTTTTCCGTATTTGTTTTTGTATGAATGATTTGCATTATATTATAATTATTATTTATATACAACTTAAGTAGATGAAGAAGGGCTACAACTTATGGTGTTTCTTGTTTTAGATAAGTACTCATAAGTTAATACTCTCTTCTTATCTTGAATTCTTGATGGATGTGAAAACACCATTGTTGTTGAATGAAGATTCTTTGCGCAATGGAAAGCATAATGACATTTTAGTTAATAGTTTGAGATGCAATTTCTTTTCTAAATTACCGCAAAAAGTTAAGTATGGTATTGATCCTGAAGCACCTTTCGAAATCGACCTTTCCAAGACCAAAGGTTTAATTGAAGGTAAACTAGCTAGATTGATCTCGAAAATGGTTGTGTGTTCATGTCCCTGTGTCTGTGTTTGTGGAAATTTTGAAAGAATTTGTTTTATGTTGCAGGGGAGAAAGAGTACTATGAGAAACAAGTGGCCACCTTAAAGTCATTTGAGGAAGTTGATTCTTTAGTTTCTCCTCGTGCTAGTGATGAGTTGGACAGCCAAGAAGAAACACAACATGAAAGGGCCATCAACATTTCCAATTGGGCTAATATTTTTCTGCTGCTGCTCAAGGTAAATTCATTTCTGTATTAATCTCTCCGAATCAATCTCGTGAATCAAGTACACTGTACACACATTGTGTGTGTCATTTAATTGAGCGAGCCTGAAGTTATAGATGTACAATATCTATGATAAGTTGAATCAAATCTCAAGATTATAAGTCATATATATCCTAGGTATATATATAGGAGTTTAATGAGAAGGGTAAGATGTTGTTCAGGAACTCATAGAACAATGTTCTGAGCAGTCTCGCCTGTAACCAGTTACACCTGCTTTCGGAAACTCTACTCTTAGAGAAGTTGTTTTTGAAGAAAATTAAAGAACATGATTTTCGTATAATTTAAAATAGAACTGTGTGAATTGATAATGGATGTACTAGTGACTCTGTTGTGTATGAATGGAGTGCAGATTATGGCCACGATAAAAAGTGGATCCTTGGCAATTGCAGCATCAACACTTGACTCTCTGCTTGATCTAATGGCTGGAGGAATCCTATGGTATACACACAGAACTATGAAAGATATTAACATCTACAAATATCCGATTGGAAAATTGAGAGTTCAACCAGTTGGCATCATTATCTTTGCTGCTATCATGGCAACTCTTGGTATGTGATTCTTCCACAAATTAATCTTAATAAAATGCTATAGTTTCCAAGCATCCCCGTCTTCTCCTTATTTTGTGTGTGTGTGTGTGTAAATGAAAGACTTGATTATTGTCGAATACTTAATTTTTGTTGTTTTAATATAGGGTTTCAAGTTCTGATCCAAGCAGTAGAACAACTGATTAGAGATGAACCTTCAGAGAATATGAACAATGAGAAATTGATATGGTTATATACAATCATGCTTACCGCGACTGGTGTAAAACTTGTGCTCTGGATTTACTGCAGAAGTTCAGGAAACAGGATTGTTAGAGCCTATGCAAAGGTAAAATTTTGTATTACTACGTCTTGTTCAATATCTTGGCTGATGTTTTCTGTCTCCTCTGGCTCAGTCCTAGGAAGCCATATCGGAACAAGAGGGTTTAAATTTGAGACATCTCCAAATCAGAGTTCTGATATGTTTTAGTTTCTGAAACAAGTTTCAATATTATGTTCACATCGATAAATCTCTTGTTTCCTGCAACAATTTTCTGGTTTTGAAGTTCAAAAAAAATTATCCGCAGGACCATTATTTTGATGTGGTGACAAATGTGGTTGGTCTGGTAGCTGCTGTTCTTGGTGATAAATTCTACTGGTGGATTGACCCTGTTGGTGCTATAATTCTAGCATTCTACACCATCTCCAATTGGGGAGGAACTGTACTTGAAAATGCAGGTAAATGAGATATATCTTCATCTCTAACACGACAATACATGAGTGCTGTTGGCTCTCCAATTAAGACTTTGTTCTCATTTTGACATTTTGATTGTATATGATTTTCAGTTTCTTTGGTTGGACAATCAGCTCCACCAGAAGTTCTGCAGAAACTTACATATTTAGTGCTAAGGCATGATCCACAAATCAAACGTGTAGACACCGTCCGTGCCTACACTTTTGGTGCTCTTTATTTCGTGGAGGTGGATATAGAACTGCCAGAAGATTTGGCATTGAAAGAAGCACATGCGATTGGAGAGTCATTGCAGATTAAGATTGAAGAACTACCTGAAGTTGAGCGTGCATTTGTTCATCTTGATTATGAGTGTGACCACAAACCAGAGCACTCTGTTTTAGTTAGGCTTCCCAATTCTCAACCTTAAATGTTGCTACTCTTTTTAGCCTTTTGTGTTAAATGAATTATGATAATCAGTTGGTCAAATTACAAAATGTTTTGCTGCATTGTGTATATGATTATCATTTTATTATATACCAGCATTTTGCCTACACGGCATCTTATTTAATTTAAAATGATAATACCCAAAATTTAACAAATTTGATTGATTTCTTAAAACATCTTATTTAATTTAAATTGACAATACCAAAAATTTAATAAATTTGATTGATTTCTTAAAAAGATATTGTATGCAATTATATAAATAATCAATTCTTAGAAAGATATTATATACAGTTATATAAGTATTTAATAAAATAATGATATGCTAAAATTAATATAAAAAAGTAGCATACAATTCTATTTTAACAATGTTGAAAATTTATTTAATCCATCAAAATCTGCAATAAAAGTAATAAATATTTTTACAAATATTGTTCTCTAATTGAAAACAATAATAAATTGTCTTCATTATTCAAATGCGGAAATGATAATCCTTCACCCCCAATGGCTCCAAAACATTAAACCTCATATAATATTAAGAACATATTCTATTAACTATGAGACCTCATAGTTAATATAATATGTAAATGTTGGAGAACAATGACACCACATTTCAAGCAATTTTTAATTTTTTTTTTGTTAATTTTTTTTATGAATGGATAGAGAATTATAAGAATTTTGTTTGAAGATGCCCCTAGCGGGGCCCTTTAAAATAGCTTGAAATGTAGCGAATATGTGTGTTCTCATTTTAATTTTTTTTTGTTCTTTTTTTTATGAATGAATAGAGGGTAGAATTACAAGACTTTTTTTGTGAAGATGCCCATACCCTTTAAAATCGCTTGAAATGGAATGAATATATGTGTTCTCACTGTTCTCATTCTCACCAGAGCGTGACCATTAAACTGTATTAGTAAATTCATGTATGAAAATACAATGTATATATATTATTAATATTGATTCTTTTATTAAAAATAAGTAAATTATACAATTAAATAAGCAAGCCAAAATATCAGATAAATATTCTAGTAGATTTATAGTTTATGTTCAAATTAAGGTCTTTCACCCTGGCTCTCGCTTTCTGAAATTGTTGAATTTTTATTTTATTGACTTTATTATATTAAAAGTATGTTCTTATTGAAACGAATATAATAATTTGAATTTGAATATATTTATAAACTACTTATTTTGATGGGTTGTTAATTTTTTTGTGATCAACTTAGAGGGGTGATCAAAAATAAAATTAATGGGAATACATAAACCCATTACCCACGTTATGATAAACAATACCTATAAAATGGAAGTTGCTTATGTGGTTCAGGCTTGTTAATTACTTCAATACTTCATTAGCTTGATCATCATGTGGACCATCTTTCTTTTTATCACTTATGTTGCTGCTATGTAGTCTATCTGTAACTAACATTTTTCTTTTTATCACTTATGTTGTTGCTATGTAAACTAAACATCTCTCTCTGCTTGTAATCTATATTTATAAATGCAAACTTCTTCTTGTATTGTATTTTGTTTTCAATATTTAAAATTATGTAGCTGGAGGAGAAGAGAAAGGCTGGAGGTGCAATCGTAGTACTATAACATTACTTAAAATAAGTACAATATCATAATAGAATTTTTTGTTCCAATCTAAATTGGGTCGCTCCAAATGCTGTGTAATGACAAAAAGGGGCATTAAAAAAATAAAGAAGATTAAAAAAATGAAGGATAATACTGTTTACCAAAAACACAGGTCTCCGCAAGAAACTCACTTATTCACTTTTATCTTCAAATAATGTATGATTACAAATTATAACAATCACATTTTTCACTACCTATTCTCTCTCAAAAAGCCAACTAAACTAAAAAAGGGAAAAGTTAGTGCTTTTATATTTTAATATGGAGCTCAAGTGAAAGTGCTAAATATGAGATCATATATGAAGTGAAATTGAACGAGTAAAGAAGATATTTAGAGCATAAATAAGAGCAATGTTGCCTGACCCAGAGGGTGAGGCTTGTGACGTGGGTCTGAGCTTCTAAGTATGCTATTCCATAACCCTTTCGGAGACATCCGATAAAAAGTATGCTATTCCATAAGACCTTCTGGTACGTAGCATGTCTACCCCCATTAACCTTAAGTTGAACAAATCCATAAATAACATAAACTTGCTTGAAAACAAAATTAATAATGTCTATAAGTATCAAATTGAGTCCCAAGATTATTTACAAATAACAAGGTCTGTACTGTGTCAATGTTATTAACTGGTAATCTTTCCAACTACCTTTGTTATTATGACATGTAAAATCGAAAATTGAAAGGCCAAGCAAATATTTTAAAGGTACCTTTCTGGTGTCCTGTATATTATTATAACATCGGGTAATTCATTAAAACTTTAATTCTTAAATTCCAAACCAAAATCAAAACCAAACAAATATTATCCTGTCTAATTTTTAATTAATACTGTGAAATCAATAAAAACTTAACTCTTATGGCCAAACTAAAAACTGGAACCAAGCATATATGACCCGTACGGAGGTCTAGTACACATACCTTAACCTTATTTCAGGGGGTTGAGATGTTAATTTGGTGAAAAACCCAGCTTTCAAAACTGAAAAGTACAAACATGCGTCAAAATCCAGCAGTGTGAAGATTTGAGCGGCTTGGACTTGAAGGTGAAAAATGACAGAGATAGATTTGAGTAATGATAAAAAAGGAGAATCAAAGAAATAAAGAAGATAAAAAAAATAAAGGATAATAGTAGAGATTTAGATTTGGGTCGATCCAATTTGGTTACTCCAAATGTTGTGTAATGGCAAAAAATAGTATATGTTTAGATTTGGGTTGATCCAATCTAAATTGGGTCGCTCCAAATGCTGTGTAATGGTAAAAAGGGGGCATCAAAGAAATAAAGATGACTAAGAAAATGAAGGATAATAGTATCGTTGACGGAATTCGAACCTTGAAATTTTAGTAAATAAATTTAATCATGTAACATAATTAATCATTAGATCTAACAGTTCTAATTTTAACTAAAAATCTAACGGATATTATTCGTTGTATACGAATTTTTATTATATTTTGTTAGTGGTTAGAAGATATGATGTCATAATTTTGGGTATGCAATTAGTAAATAAATTTAATCATGTAATATATTTAATCATTAGATCTAACAGTTCTAATTTTTAACTAAAAATCTAAAGGATATTATTCGTTGTATACGAACTTTTATTATATTTTGTTAGTGGTTAGAAGATATGATGTCATATTTTTGGGTATGTATTAATTATTGCAATATTATGTTTTAAATTAAAAGTCAACATGTTTTAATTAGAGAAAAAAAAATTATTGATTGGAATATATGATATTTTAGGTATTTATAAAAGGTAATATCATCAATTATAAGTAAACATCTTTTAATTGAAAAAGTCAATCAGCTAATTATCATTAATTATATTATTAATAAAAAAATGAAGGATAATCGTAGAGGTTTAGATTTGAGTTGATCCAACTGGGTCGCTCCAAATGCTGATTAGAGAGAAAAAATTTATTGATTGGAAGATATGATATTTTAGGTATCTATAAAAGGTAATATCATATCAATTATAAGTAAACATCTTTTAACTGAAAAAGGCAATCGGCTAATTATCATTAATTATATTATTAATAAAAAAAATGAAGGATAATAGTAGAGGTTTAGATCCCCTCGTTTCTCCTTTATATAAGTATATAATAGTTCTAATTTTTAACTAAAAATTTAACGGATATTATTCGTTGTATACGAATTTTTATTATATTTTGTTAGTGATATTTAATTTCCACTATTAGTAAAATTTAAAATGAAATTGAGTTGTATATTTAGTTTTCTCGATTAGTAAAATTTAAAATGCAATTTAGAGAAATTGATTATTTTAATATGTTTTACTTGAAAACAAAAATTGATTAGTTATTAGGAGAAATTTTATTTATAATTAAGTAAGGGTAATTAACTAAAAACAATAGGTACCGACCGACCAACCAACCAACCGACCGGCGCCATATAATTGGAAAAATATAGATTTTAGCTAAAGGAAATAGAAAAGGTAATGTTTTTTTTAAAGAAAATTGATTATTTTAATATGTTTTACTTGAAAAAAAATTGATTAGTTATTGGGAAATTGTTTATTTATAATTAAGTAAGGGCGTCATTTAATTGGAAAAAGAGAGATTTTAGCTAAAGAAAATAGAAAAGGTAATGTATTTTAGAAGGAAATTGATTATTTTAA
This sequence comes from Kitagawia praeruptora, assembly GCA_037693485.1. Lineage (NCBI taxonomy): Eukaryota > Viridiplantae > Streptophyta > Magnoliopsida > Apiales > Apiaceae > Kitagawia > Kitagawia praeruptora. Next base: position 51,616,561 of record CM075344.1, on the reverse strand, counting down.
TATGTTTTACTTGAAAACAGAAATTGATTAGTTATTAGGAGAAATTTTATTTATAATTAAGTAAGAGTAATTAATTAAAAACAATAGGTACCGACCGACCAACCAACCGACCGCCCAAACTAAATAAAATTGCTCATAGTTTCTAGAAAATGATAAATTAATGTTGCCCTTGAAATTTCTAGAAAAAAAAGGGAATTTAATTAGAAAAAATATAAAATATGATACGTTTTAGTTGAAAAGGTAATCAGTTAATTATTAGTACTATAATATTATTATTTTATTTTTAGTAAATAGAATCGCCCATGATATAATTGAAAAAGAGAGATTTTCGTAAGAGACGTGTTTGAAAAAGGTAATTGTCCATGATACAATTGGAAAAAGAGAAATTTTAGTTAGAGAAAAGAGAAAATGTAACATATTTTGGCTCAAAAAGGTAATTGATTAGTTAATACTAATTATAATATAATTATGTTATTTTATTATACAAAATTGATCGTAGTTTTTTAAAAAAGAAATATTTTAGTTAGATAAAATGTAAAAAATATTGTATTTTATCTAAGAAGGAAATTATTTAGTTATTGAAAAATAGAAATATGTTTAACCTGAAAAAGGAAATTGATTAATAAAGGATAAATTTTAGTTAGATAAAATATAAAAAATATTGTATTTTACCTGAAAATGGAAATTATTTAGTTTTTGAAAAATAGAAAAGATATTATGTTTACTCTGAAAAGGGAAATTAATTAGTTATTAGGATGGAAATTTTAGTTAGATAAAATATAAAAGATATTGAACTTACCTGAAAAAGAAAATTATTTATTTATTGAAAAATAGAGAAGATAATATGTTTAACCTGAAAAAAGAAATTAATTAGTTAGTATGATGGATTTTATTTGAGTAAGGGTAAATAAGTAAAATCAATAGGTACAGTACCGACCGACCGACCAAACTTTTAATGTTTCTCCTTTTATAATATAGTATAAATTTTTAGTGGTTAGAAGATATAATGTCATATTTTTGGGTATGTATTAATTATTGCAATATTATGTTTTAAATTAAAAGTCAACGTGTTTTAATTAAAGAGAAGAAATTATTGATTGAAAAATATGATATTTTAGGTATTTATAAAAATTTGAACCTTGAAATTTTAGTAAATAAATTTAATCATGTAATATATTTGATCATTAGATCTAACAATTCTAATTTTTAACTAAAAATCTAACTGATATTATTCGTAGTATACAAATTTTTATTATATTTTGTTAGTGGTTAGAAGATATGATGTCATATTTTTTGGTATGCATTTAATGTATTTAGTAAATAAATTTAATCATGTAATATATTTAATCATTAGATCTAACAGTTCTAATTTTTAACTAAAAATCTAACGGATATTTTTCGTTGTATACGAATTTTTATTATATTTTGTTAGTGGTTAGAAGATATCATGTCATATTTTTGTGTATGTATTAATTATTGCAATATTATGTTTTAAATTAAAAGTCAACGTTTTTTAATTAGAGAAAAAAAAATTATTGATTGGAAGATATGATATTTTAGGTATTTATAAAAATTCGAACCTTGAAATTTTAGTAAATTAATTTAATCATGTAATATATTTAATCATTAGATCTAACCGTTCTAATTTTTAACTAAAAATCAAACGGATATTATTCGTTGTATACGAATTTTTATTATATTTTATTAGTGGTTAGAAGATATGTTGTCATATTTTTGGGTATGTACTCCCTCTGTCTCATAATAATCTTCTCGTTTCATATGTCGGGACTATTCATGACATGAGAGAAATTACTAATTTACGTCTAATCTATATGACCAAATATAGTCATGAATGATCTTATTGGATTCGTATTTGTTAGTACTTTAATACAGTAAAATTTTTATATTTAAAACTAATACAAAATTAAAGATATTAACGATTAAAAGTGTGCATTGGCAAACGTGTCCAGGTGAAATGGGAAGAGTTTTTGGAGATAGAGGGAGTATTTAGTAAATAAATTTAATCATGTAATATATTTAATCATTAGATCTAACAATTCTAATTTTTAACTAAAAATCTAACGGATATTATTCGTTGTATACGAATTTTTATTATATTTTGTTAGCGGTTAGAAGATATGATGTCATATTTTTGGGTATGTATTAATTATTGCAATATTATGTTTTAAATTAAAAGTCAACGTATTTTAATTAGAGAGAAAAAAATTATTGATTGGAAGATATGATATTTTAGTTATTTATAAACGGTAATATCATCAATTATAAGTAAACATCTTTTAATTGAAAATGGAAATCAGCTAATTATCATTAATTATATTATTAATAAAAAAAGAAGAATAATAGTAGAGGTTTAGATTTGTGTTGATCCAATTGCTCCAAATGCTGATTAGAGAAAAAAAATTATTAATTGGAAGATATGATATTTTAGGTATTCATAAAAGATAATATCATATAAATTATAAGTAAACATCTTTTAACTGAAAAAGGCAATCGGCTAATTATCATTAATTATATTATTAATAAAAAAATGAAGGATAATAGTAGAGATTTAGATTTGGGTCGATCCAAATGTTGTGCAATGATAAAAAATAGAATAGATTTAGATTTGGGTCGATCCAATCTAAATTGGGTCGCTCCAAATGCTGTGTAATGACAAAATGGGACAACAAAGAAATAAAGAAGATTAAAAAAATAAAGGACAAAAGCAGTAATTTTTCTGTGTAATGACAAAAAAGGACATCAAAGAAATAAAGAAGATTAAAAAAATGAAGGATAAAAGCAGTAATTTTCAAAATGCAATACTAGCAAACATTAGGAATACTAGCATTTTGCCCGTACTTCGTACACGGCATCTTATTTAATTTAAAATGATAATACTAAAAATTTAACAAATTTGATTGATTTCTTAAAACATTTAATTTAATTTAAATTGACAATACCAAAAATTTAACGAATTTGATTGATTTCTTAAAAAGATATTGTATGCAATTATATAAATAATCAAGAATAAAAGATATTATATACAGTTATATAATTATTTAATAAAATAATGATATGCTAAAATTTATATAAAAAAGTAGCATACAATTCTATTTTAACAATTTTGAAAATTTATTTAATCCATCAAAATCTGCAATAAAAGTAATAAATATTTTTACAAATATTGTAATCTAATTGAAAACAATAATAAATTATCTTCATTATTCAAATGCGGAAATGATAATCCCTTCACCCCCAATGGCTCCAAAACATTAAATGGCTCCAAAATATTAAACCTCATATAATATCAAGAACATATTATATTAACTATGAGACCTCATAGTTAATATAATATGTAAATGTTGGAGAACAATGAGACCACATTTCAAGCAATTTTTAATTTTTTTTTGTTAATTTTTTTAATGAATGGATAGAGGGTAGAATTATAAGACTTTTGTGTGAAGATGCCCCTAGCGGGGCCCTTTAAAATAGCTTGGAATGTAGCGAATATGTGTGTTCTCACTGTTCTCATTTTAATTTTTTTTTGTTAATTTTTTTTTTGAATGGATAGAGGGTAGAATTATAAGACTTTTTTTTGTGAAGATGCCCCTAGCGGGGCCCTTTAAAATAGCTTGAAATGTAGTGAATATGTGTGTTCTCACTGTTCTCATTCTCACCTGAGCGTGACCATTAAACTGTATTAGTAAATTCATGTATGAAAATACAGTGTATATATATTATTAATATAGATTCTTTTTAAAAAATAAGTAAATTATACAATTAAATTAACAAGCCAAAATATCTGATAAATATTCTAGTAGATTTATAGTTTATGTTCAAATTAAGGTCTTTCACCATGGCTCTCGCTTTCTGAAATTGTTGAATTTTTATTTTATTGACTTTATTATATTAAAAGTATGTTCTTATTGAAACAAATATAATAATTTGAATTTGAATATATTTTTAAACTAATTATATTGATGGGTTGTTAATTTTTTTATGATCAACTTAGAGGGGTAACCAAAAATAAAATTAATGGGAATACATAAACCCATTACCCACGTTATGATAAACAATACCTATAAAATGGAAGTTGCTTATGTGGTTCAGGCTTGTTAAATACTTCAATACATCATTAGCTTGATCATCATGTGGACCATCTTTCTTTTTATCACTTATGTTGCAGCTATGTAGTCTATCTGTAACTAACATCTTTTTTTTATCACTTATATTGTTGCTATGTAGTCTATCAGTAACTAAACATCTCTCTCTGCTTGTAATCTATATTTATAAATGCAAACTTCTTCTTGTATTGTATTTTGTTTTCAATATTTAAAATTATGTAGGTGGAGGAGAAGAGAAAGGCTAGAGGTGCAATCGTAGTACTACAACATTACTGAAAATAAGTACAATATCATAATAGAATTTTTTTTGTTCCAATCTAAATTGGGTCGCTCCAAATGCTGTGTAATGACAAAAAGGAGCACTAAAGAAATAAAGAAGATTAAAAAAAATGAAGGATAATACTGTTTACCAAAAACACAGGTCTCCGCAATAAGCTCACTTATTCACTTTCATCTTCAAATAATGTATGATTACAAATTATAACAATCACATTTTCCACTACCTATTCTCTCTCAAAAAGCCAACTAAACTGAAAAAGGGAAAAGTTAGTGCTTTTATATTTTAATATGGAGCTCAAGTGAAAGTGTTAAATATGAGATCATATATGAAGTGAAATTGAACGCGAGTAAAGAAGATATTTAGAGCATAAATAAGAGCAATGTTGCCTGACCCAGAGGGTGAGGCTTGTGACGTGGGTCTGAGCTTCTAAGTATGCTATTACATAGTCCCTTCGGAGACATCCGATAAAAAGTATGCTATTCCATAAGACCTTCTGGTACGTAGCACGTCTACCCCATGAACCTTAAGTTGAACAAATCCATAAAGAACATAAACTTGCTTGAAAACAAAATAATGTCTATAAGTATCAAATTGAGTCCCTAGATTATTTACAAATAACATGGTCTGTACTGTGTCAATGTTATTAACTGGTAATCTTTCCAACTACCTTTGTTATTATGACATGTAAAATCGAAAATTGAAAGGCCAACCAAATATTTTAAAGGTACCTTTCTAGTGTCCTGTATATTATTATAACATCGTGTAATTCATTAAAACTTTATTTCTTAAATTCCAAACCAAAATCAAAACCAAACAAATATTATCCTGTCTAATTTTTAATACTGTGAAATCAATAAAAACTTAACTCTTATGGCCAAACTAAAAACCAGAACCAAACATATATGACCCGTACGGAGGTCTAGTACACATACCTTAACCCTACTTCAGGGGGTTGAGATGTTAATTTGGTGAAAAACCCAGCTTTCAAATCTGAAAAGTGCAAACATGCGTCAAAATCCAGCAGTGTGAAGATTTGAGCGGCTTGGACTTGAAGGTGAAAAATGACAGAGATAGATTTGAGTAATGACAAAAAGGAGAATCAAAGAAATAAAGAAAGATAAAAAAAATAAAGGATAATAGTAGAGGTTTAGATTTGGGTCGATCCAATTGGGTTACTCCAAATGTTGTGTAATGACAAAAAATAGTATACGTTTGGATTTGGGTCGATCCAATCTAAATTGGGTCGCTCCAAATGTTGTGTAATGGTAAAAAGGGGCATCAAAGAAATAAAGAAGATTAAGAAAATGAAGGATAATAGTATCGTTGACGGAATTTAAACCTTGAAATTTTAGTAAATAAATTTAATCATGTAAAATATTTAAACATTAGATCTAAAAGTTCTAATTTTAACTAAAAATCTAACGGATATTATTCATTGTATACGAATTTTTATTATATTTGGTTAGTGGTTAGAAGATATGATGTCATCATATTTTTGGGTATGCAATTAGTTGATAAATTTAATCATGTAATATATTTAATCATTAGATCTAACAGTTCTAATTTTTAACTAAAAATCTAACGGATATTATTCGTTGTATAATTTTTATTATATTTTGTTAGTGGTTAGAAGATATGATGTCATATTTCTAAAATCTCTATTTTTCCCATTATATCATGAACGATTACCTTTTTTAGCCAAAACACGTTACCTTTTTATTTTTTCTTACTAAAACCTCTTTTTTGAAAAAGGTAACTGTCCATGATACAATTGGAAAAAGAAAGATTTTAGTTAGAGAAAAGAGAAAAGGTAACGTATTTTGGCTCAAAAAGGTAATTGATTAGTTAATACTAATTATAATATAATTATATTATTTTATTATACAAAACTGATCGTAGTTTTTAAAAAATGAGAAATGTTAGTTAGATAAAATGTAAAAGATATTGTATTTTACCTAAGAAGGAAATTATTTAGTTACTGAAAAATAGAAAAAGTAATATGTTTAACCTGAAAAAGGAAATTGATTAATAAAGGAGGAATTTTAGTTACATAAAATATAAAAAAAATATTGTATTTTACCTGAAAAAAGAAATTATTTAGTTTTTGAAAAATAGAAAAGATAATATGTTTAACCTGAAAAGGGAAATTAATTAGTTAGTAGGATGGAAATTTTAGTTAGATAAAATATAAAAGATACTGAATTTACCTGAAAAAAGAAATTATTTATTTATTGAAGAATATAGAAGATAATATATTTAACCTGAAAATAAAATTAATTAGTTAGTATGATGGATTTTATACGAGTAAGGGTAAATAAGTAAAATCAGTAGGTACCGTACCGATCGACCGACCAAACTTTTAATGTTTCGACTTTTATAATATAGTATAGATTTTATTAGTGGTTAGAAGATATGATGTCATATTTTTGGGTATGTATTAATTATTGCAATATTATGTTTTAAATTAAAAGTCAACGTGTTTTAATTAGAGAGAAGAAATTATTGATTGAAAGTTATGATATTTTAGGTATTTATAAAAAATTGAACCTTGAAATTTTAGTAAATAAATTTAATCATGTAATATATTTAATCATTAGATCTAACAATTCTAATTTTTAACTAAAAATCTAACGGATATTATTCGTTGACTCGTTGCATACAAATTTTTATTATATTTTGTTAGTGGTTAGAAGATATGATGTCATATTTTTTGGTATGCATTTATTAAATAAATTTAATCATGTAATATATTTAATCATTATATCCAATTTTAACTAAAAATCTAACGGATATTATTCGTTGTATACGAATTTTTATTATATTTTGTTAGTGGTTAGAAGATATGATGTCATATTTTTGTGTATGTATTAATTATTGCAATATTATGTTTTAAATTAAAAGTCAACGTGTTTTAATTAGAGAAAAAAAAATTATTGATTGGAAGATATGATATTTTAGGTATTTATAAAAATTCGAACCTTGAAATTTTAGTAAATAAATTTAATCATGTAATACATTTAATCATTAGATCTAACTGTTCTAATTTTTAACTAAAAATCTAACGAATATTATTCGTTGTATACAAATTTTTATTATATTTTGTTCGTGGTTAGAAGAAATGATGTCATATTTTTGGGTATGTATTTACTAAATAAATTTAATCATGTAATATATTTAATCATTAGATCTAACAATTCTAATTTTTAACTAAAAATCTAACGGATATTATTCGTTGTATACGAATTTTTATTATATTTTGTTAGTGGTTTGAAAATATGATGTCATATTTTTGGGTATGTATTAATTATTGCAATATTATGTTTTAAATTAAAAGTCAACGTGTTTTAATTAGAGAGAAAAAAAATTATTGATAGGAAGATATGATATTTTAGGTATTTATAAAGGTAATATCATCAATTATAAGTAAACATTTTTTAATTGAAAAGGGCAATCAGCTAATTATCATTAATTATATTATTAATAAAAAAAATGAAGGATAATAGTAGAGGTTTAGATTTGGGTTGATCCAATTGGATCGCTCCAAATGCTGATTAGAGAGAAAAAAAATTATTGATTGGAAGATATGATATTTTAGGTATTTTTTTTTGATAAGCCAGAAATATATTAAAATAGAGCAGTAAGCTGCTAGGATTACATCATGGGGAACTGTTCAGATCACATGACCCAGCAAATCAAAAAACTTTCTCAAACAAAACCCTACTAAAGGTAATATCATATAAATTATAAGTAAACATCTTTTAATTTAAAAAGGCAATCGGCTAATTATCATTAATTATATTATTAATAAAAAAATGAAGGATAATAATAGAGGTTTAGATTTGGGTCAATCCAATTGGGTCGATCCAAATGTTGTATAATGATAAAAAATAGTATAAATTTAGATTTGGGTCGATCCAATCTAAATTGGGTCGCTCCAAATGTTGTGTAATGACAAAAATGGACATCAAAATAATAAAGAAGATTAAAAAAATAAAGGATAAAAGCAGTAATTTTCTTGTGTAATGACAAAAAAGGGCATCAAAGAAATAAAGAAGATTAAAAAAATGAAGGATAAAAGTAGTAATTTTTAAAATGCAATACTAGCAAACATTAGGAATATATATATATATATTTTTTTTTAGGCCAAAAGGGAAGTTTTATTAGAATAGCATAAGTTACAGCCAAGTTGGTCAAGCCTTACAACTCAACCTCTATCCACTAGACATCAACAACAAAACTAAGCTCCTTGCCCCGCTCTGAGACTAAAGAAGATATCAGGACCAACTCGATTGAGCTCAAGACCACTCCTTTACGTGACCAAAAACAAATAAAAGGATATGAAGTATATTCTGAAAAACTGGTTAGCAACTCCGCTACATTCCTTGACTTGCAAAAATTTCTTCCCTGCTTACTGATCATTTCTCTCCAGTTAGCACCAAGCAAAGAGAATTTTCTCACGAAGTCGTCCCTGTTTAGCTAACTTGTCTGCCTCATAGTTCAAGATTCTATCGAGTTTTTTGAACTCAACCTTACAGAAGCTTAAAAGATTCCTAACATCCTCCTCTTTATCTAGCAACTTAAATTTGATATCCTTTAAAGTTCTCACTAGCTCAACAGAATCCGTGTATAAAACACACTTACTCGACCTCCAGGGACTATTGTATATATTCCTCACCAAAAAGATCATTGCATCAAGTTCACAATCAAATGCTGACTTAGCTGTAGACGGTCCTGAAAACAGAAACAACAAATTTCCTTGCTTGTCTTTAAGATAGCCTCCTATTCCTGCTTGAATTCGCTGGTCAGTGTCGCACTTCCATGCCCCGTCAATGAATCCCATTAACTCTGCATCCACATCCATTAATTTATCTAGCCTTCTTGTGTTTGATCTCAAAATCGTACCAACCGGATTTACATTCCATAATGTAGAGTCCTCAATAAGGTTTATCGCACTACACCAGGCTTTAGACCTGTGCACTATTAGGAACTCTACATTCTCTTTTTTAGTTCTTACACCATCAAAAACCAATTTATTTCTACACAGCCAAATCGACCACAAGATAGCTGACCAGGTAATACCCCACCCTGATTTCAGACTCAGACCTTTAAAGTTTGCTATGCTACTTCTCAAGTCCTTCGGAGAAGTTTTAATTCCCCACCAAGCCTCAACATAATTCCAGGCCCACAATGCAGGTTCACATTCCCAGAAAATGTGTTCCTGCGTTTCTTCAACATTATCGCACCACACACACCTAGCAGTACCTACAAAATTGTTCTTCAATCTCCTGGCCAATAAACTCTTTGTAGGTAAAATTTGATGATGATATTTCCACAGAAAAACTTGCACATTGGGCGGAATTTTAATGTTCCATATTAAATTCCACGACACGTCCGTCTCGACACTTTCATTTTTTAAAAGAGAATATCCTGACGAAACCGTGTATTCTCCGTTTACTGGACTCTATATTAAGCAATCTCTTCCTGCTCCCAGTTTAATCTCGGAACAAAATGCAGCTATTTTGTTGGCCTCATCCTCTTCCCATTTTCGGAGAGGTCTTTGCCAGAATGTATTTCCCAGAATGTCGTAACACTCAAGCAAATCCTTGAAGCACCTGACTACAATTCCTTTAAGTCTTGACAGATTATATAACCTTGCAAACTTATGACTAAGAATACCTTCAGAGCTCCAAGAATCCTCCCAGAAAAGAGCAGTCTCCCCATCTTTTATCGACCATCTAAAATTATTGATGTGAAGAGTACCTTTGAATTGAGGTTCATGGGCAACTCCTATAATTCCCGCCATGCAGTCAGAAGGTATGGATTTATTTAAGCCTTCCAGAAGAGAATCTCCCACATTACATTTGTACTTTGTTCGAATCCAAATATTCCACCCTTTCTCCCTTTCTCGATACCATTTCCAGTGCCATTTACCTAATAAAGCAATGTTTCTACTGTGCATCGACGCAAGGCCTAAGCCACCTTTCTTTTTTGACTTAGCGATTCCGTCCCAGCTTTTCAGGTGCATTTTGCGACCACTTTGATCTGCATATTTCCTTCCCCAAAAGAAATTTCTCCTCATTTGCTCGATCTTGTCACATATGCTTTTAGGAATCCTGAAAATGCTTAACCAATATAGTGGAATACTATCTAAAGTCGACTTGAGAAGTACTAGACGTCCAGCTTCGTTGAGGCTTGAACACTTCCAGTTCGCTAGCTTATCTTCAAATTTTTTGATAAGAGGATTCCAGAAAGATTTTTTCTTCGAAGAGAGACCCAAAGGAGCTCCCAAGAAATTCATTGGCCAGCTCCCAACCAGACATCCCAAACAATTAGCACCTCTAGTTACCAAATTCTCATTTCTAGAAAAAGAATAAAGGCTGCTCTTGTTAAAATTGATTTTCAACCCTGTTAACAATTGGAAGCATTGCAACACTGACTTCACAACTCTAATTGATTCTATAGACCCTTCTATAAATAACAACGTGTCATCTGCGAATTGTAGATGAGTGAGTTGTTTATCAAGCTCGTGCAATATTACTCCTCTAAACAAACCAATTTCCGATGCCTTAGAGATCATACGACTGAGTACTTCTGCCACCAAATTGTATAATAAAGGGGACAGGGGATCCCCTTGTCTGAGACCCCTCTGTGGTTCGAATTCCTTCGAGGGAGATCCGTTCACTAAAATAGAGATTCTCATCGAGTTAAAGAAGCTTTCGATCCATGTGATCCACCTATCTCCAAATCCCAGCACTTTCATAAGCTCAAGAAGGAACTCCCATTTGATTGAATCAAATGCTTTCTCGAAATCCAATTTTAAGATAAAGTCATTCGTCTTCCGAGATCTAATGTGGTGAATTGCCTCATTCGCAACTAAAATGCTCTCTGAAGCTTGTCTACCCTTGATGAAAGCGAATTGATTTGCTCCTACAAGCTTGTCTATCACTACGCTTAACCTTAACGCCAGCACCTTTGTAAAAAGCTTAGCCGTGCTGTTGATGAGACTTATTGGACGAAAATCTGAGACCAGTTCTGGACTCTCCTTTTTTGGTATAAGAGAAATAAACGATGAATTAAATCCCTTTGGGAGGACTAGAGTATTTATGAATGTTTTAAAGCATACTAACACTCTCTCCTTCAATTGTAGCCAAAGACTCTTGAGACAACCCATGTTGAAACCGTCAGGGCCGGGAGACTTATCACTAGCTGAACAATTTAAGGCTCTTTCAATTTCTTCTAATGATAAGTCTCTCTCCAGCCATAATTTTTCTTCCTCAGACAGCACTGGTGAAACTAGTTTACCAAGATAGAAAATTCGGTCCACTTCTGTCTTACCAAAAATCTTGCTAAAATGCTCAAAGAACGCATCTTTTAATGCCTTAGGTTTGGAGATCCAATTTTTCTTCCACCAAATTTTACAAATTGAATTTCTTTTCCTTCTCCTCAATATAACTTGGTGAAAGTACCTGGTGTTCCGATCGCCTTTCAAGGTCCAATTAAGTCTTGATTTTTGCTTGAGGATTTCATCTCTGTAATCATATAGGTCTTCCAGCTATTTTCTATTTCGTAACAATGAATTCATGTCCATGTCTGATTGATCATCCTTATCCAAAAGTTCCTCGAGAGCTTTGATTTTGTTGTCAGTTTCATCTTTACAGACTTTGGCCCAAGGTCTGATAAGATTTTTGAGATCTTTAAGAACACACTGCATATTTTTCTTTCCATGAACTTGTTGGCTCCAGAATTTTTGTATCTGCATAGACAGATCTTCATCTTTAAGCCAACAGCTAAACACCTTCATTGGTTTGGGACCCCAATCTTCCTGACTTATGTGCAAAAATAATCTTTTGTGATCAGATTTTTTCCTGTGCAAAGCTTGTAATTTCCATAGCCCAGTCTTATACCATTCATAATTCACCAAGGCTCGATCAAGCCTACTTTTCTTCTTCTGCGGACCGACCCAGGTGAACTTTGTGTCCAGCAGATCTATATCAAATAAATTCTGACTTCCTATGAATTGATTGAAGCCCTCCATGTCTATTCTTCGATAACTGCAGTTAATCCTCTCACTCTCTGCTTTAATGCTGTTAAAATCTCCAATAAAACACAAAGGCTCCTGCAAAACGCAGTCCTTTATTTCACTTAATTGCCCCCAAAGTTGTCGTTTCTTCCCTATAGATTGAGCAGCATAAACATTCACCACATTAAACCTTACCCCTGACTTAATGCATTCTAACTGAATCCAACTCCAGTTCTCACCTTGAGCTAAGCCTCTGCATCTATATCTACTTTCACACCATGTAGTTAACAATCCACCCGAATGGCCCCGAGAATCCTGAATTAACCACCCATGAGATTCTTCCTCCCAGATCGAGCTTTTAAGAGCATATGACCATGAGTCACATAGCGTTTCTTGGATACAAATAATACTCACATCTTTCGCCACAATAGATTCCCTCAAAAATCTTTTCGTCACCCTACTCGAAATACCTCTTACATTCCAAGACATGATTGTTGCTTCCATTAAAAACATTTAGACAGTACTATTGGAAAATGAAATGTCTTACGAACCTAGATTTTACCTTCCTCTAGTTGTTCAACAATAATCTGCTTGCTTGTCTCCGGATCTTTCTGCAATTCTAACCCCATATTTCTTGCACTTTCCAAAATTTTCTCCTCTACATCTTGAAGATTTGGTGAATCTTCTTCTGGGCGTATATCTAGAGCATTTAAAGTCCCTACATTGGTGGCACCTTTCCACCTCATGGACTTCTTCTTGACTATTCCAGCTGTTAACTTTTTTCTATTAAGACCAAAGTCGAAAGGATTTTTGGTTAATCTCGGCTTCTTTCTTGGCCTTCCTCTCCTACTGCCTATTTTCAGTTTGCCAATATTTTGCACCATAGTCTCTTGGGAATTTAGGTCTTGGTGATGTGCTTCCAACCCTACATCCTCATCATCAGGTTCACTTCCAGTCTGTGAATGAGTTTGTTTTTCTATGTTTTGACTAAAGCCCGTTTCTGAGCTTGATGGAGTTTGAACAACATTCCTTTTCAACAACTTTTCTACTTCTACTTTTTCTTGAACTATCTCTGTTTTCTTACTTGTTGTGTCTTTGTGAAGATCTGAAATCGTTTCTGAGACTCTGGACGCAAGAGAATCAACTCGACTGTTGTCATTGTACTCTCCCCTTACCTTATGAGAACCCTTCTTCTGTGTTGAGCTTCCAGTTGTTTTCTTTGCCTCATCCTTTTGTAGAAATTCATGTGAACAAAAATTTTTAGAAGTTTCAGAAAATCCTTGAGAATTTTCTGCCCAACACCCCTGTGTGCAATCTTTTTCCTTCATAGGATCGAGTTTATGCTCCCCAATGTCACTAAATTTCAGTTCTTTAAAACTTATCTTATAACTCTTCCCTTTAACTAATACACTGAAGCTTTTCTCCACATTTTCCATATTTGTGGTTTGGACACAAATCAAAGGATTGAAGAAAGTATTGTTATCGTCTCTTTGATAGGACCAGGTCACCCATTCCCCTAATTTAGACGTGAAGGCCTTCAAGTTTTCCTCCAGCCAGGCTATCATAGGCAAACCACTACATTCTAGCCATGCCGTTCTTGCTATTATCATATCATCTTCCTTGAATTTCCTAATAACTGTGAACCAAAGTGACAGTTTATTAAAATCAAAATCCTTCCAATTAGGTGATTCCTCATTCCTCAACAAAAATTTCCTGTCGGATGATCCCACTACTCTGATAGAATCAAATCCCAATTCTGAAGATTGATATTGATATTGATATTGATATTGATATTGATATTGATATTGATATTGATACTACCTTATAAAATGCACGGTTTTTTTAACATAATATAATTTCTTTTTTATATGATTATTTTAATTATTTAATAATTATTATAAATATAATTTAATATATTTAATCATGTTAATTAACTTTTATAATAAAATTGGTTTAAATAATTAATATTGATTAAGATAATTTATTTATGAGATTATAATGTTAATTATATATTATTAGTGATAATAATAACAATTTAGAATTAAAAATATAAATACAAATTTAATTCTTTTGTTGACAGTATTCGAACTATGGCGAATGCATCTATCGTCATTGATGCATAAATAAAGATACCAATTAGTAGTGATTGAATTCCTTCTATGGTTCCGCACGAGAAACCAGTACGAATATAACCTACATGTCCAATTGAACTATGAGCTAGAAGTCTTTTTACTTTCGTTTGGGCCATGGCGGCCAGTGCTCCTAAGATCATAGAAGCATGAGTTCCCCTATGACATAAGCGCTCTTAGGCGGGCTGGGCCATTCCATCAAATCTTTGAGAAGGGGCCAAATCTCGTATTTGATGGTCGGCGTGGCGATAGGCTTCGCTTCTACGACTGCCTTCCCGGCCGTTGCAAACACTGAGCGAGAACGGTAAGGGGTGCACAAACAATGTCGTTGCGCAGGAGAGCTGATTCGCCAAGCTGGGGCAAACAAACGTTGGTCATTTAATATAGTATACTTTAAAAGAGAATATTCTTTAGTAATAGATTTAAATGCTCTAAATTATTTACTAAAAATCTAGCGATTATTATTCATTTTATGGTTAAATTTGTTGAACCAAAATGGACAAATTATTCCCTAATTTTAATAGTATAGATTAGTGAGCTCGGTTCTAACTATAGAGGTATATACATATTTATATGTTAAGTTGTAAAAAACAAAACTCTATATCTTGGATTATTTTTTTTATAGTTACATTTTATTGATAAAAATTCATACAAAATCAATAAAAATTATTACAATTAAAGAACACACCATATATTACACAACAAAGGAGAACTTTCTTAATCAAAATTGAGTTATTAGTCAAAAAAAAATTCAACCAACTTTCTATTTTTTTTTGCAATTTAACCAATGAACTTATTTTTTCTCATAAAAACCCAACAAACTTTATTAAATTGTGAAAATAAATTAACTATAATTAGTCATTGTTGATGTGTATTATCTATTGTTCAACCACATCTTTATTAAATAAGCAATAAATTATTAATCAAAAAATTCATTCAAATTATTACTTCATTGTAGTTTATTATCTTTTTTTTATAAACCAAAATATATTTATAATTATGAAATATTAAACTAGATTAAAATAAAATATATTAATAATAATTTTAATTACAAATCTTTCAATTGCATTGTTACTTTATGTATTTTCATATTTTAAAAATTTATATTTTAAGTATTTGTACCCTTCTCTATTTGCATGACAAAAAAAAAGAGTGATCTGATTTATCATAATTAAAATTATTTTCTGAATTCAATAAATTTGAAAAATAGGTATATAATATGGAAAAAAATCACATAAAAGACAAAGGCATGCATGACTTTTGCTAAATTTGTCTGATAATTTTTTTAAAATTAATAGTTGTAGGAAATTTCATGATTTTATTATAATATTGTTTAACTAATATAAAATGAAATTTGTCCAAATTCATTGCGTTGATCAATTTTAGGAGGAAAAAAAAATATAATCAATTTTGGGGAAAAAAGACAAATAGAAGTTTTATAATGAAATTTATAGTCTGACTATACACCAAAATGGTTTGCAAGTATGTAAAAAAAATTAATTTTATATTAAAAAATTAAACATTAGATAATAATAATAATAATTAACCATGGTTAAATTTAGGACAAATTTTTGCAATTTAATAAAGTTTGTTTGGGTTCTTTGTGAAAAAAACATTTAATTGGTTAAATGGCAAAAAAAGTTTGTTTGTTGGTTTTTTTGCTAATTGCTCATCAAAATTTTGATCTTTTACGTACATTTAGTGTGAACCTGGAATGAGTCCCATCGAAATATTGAGCCAGGATCCTCTGTCCCCTTCATTGTGTCCCCTTCTGTGTCTCTTATATAAAATGGGTGCCCCTGGCGGGACCCATTGTAAGATAAATGGAAATAAAATATTTTATTTCCATTTATCTTACAATGGGCCCCGCCAGGGACACTCATTTTATATAGGGGACACAGAAGGGGACACAATGAAGGAGACAGAGGATCCTCACCCCGAAATATTATTTTAATACAAAAAAAGCAGGAGACATGGAAGGGGCAAAAATCCATGCTCTCTTAATGAACACTTTTAACAAAAGAATAAAGTTCCTAAGCTTATCTTTAGGAAATTTGCCTGAGTTAATAGAACAATATCCAACAATATCCAATGTTAATATGATACATTTCATATGCATTAGATGCAAATTTTACATTTGTGCATATAATTTAATTAAGGGAAGTAAATAGTTTTCTAACTTAAAATACATACTTGGATTCTGACAAAAAAATATATATATACTTGGATGCATAAAATAAGGTAACTTCATTATGATATTTATAAATTTTCTAAGTTAATCTCATAAACTTTATTCTCATATAACAATTTATCATGATTGTGAAAATTGATATGTATATAACAATTTATCATGATTGTGAAAATTGATATGTATGCAGAAATTGACTATACAGTATTCACAATTTTAAATAAAAAATGACACTTAAATATAGAATTTCATTAAAGTAATAGGGGTATAAATTGTGTTTGTAATTATTTGTTTGAATATAGAGAAAAATGACCTTAGGGACCTTATCTGAGATTAGACTGATTTCAATATAAAATTGCCAAATTTTGTAATAATAAAAGTCACTCTTGTGAATTTGCAAAAATAATCTTCACTTATAACTTATTTTACCCTTAAGTGACCTCAGTACCAACTAGTGAACTCTTGAATATATTAGATTAATTCATAAGAGCATCTCCAAAATGGTTGGCTAAAATAATATTTGCTGAATCTGTATTTGTTGAACTTGTAAGGTTTTGTACTCCAACGATGTTGGCTATAATAGAAAAATAGTATTTTATTATTATTTCAAGTTGTTATAAATAGAATGTATTCTTTTAATATGGTAATAGAGGACGTGTAATTTTGTTACAGGTCTGCTACAGGTTTTATGATTCGACAAATATAGCCAATATCCCTAAAATTATACGCAAGAGATTTGTACTATTGGAGTGCAATTTTTTTTACATAATCTCTATAATTTTTATTTAAGGTATTCCACCTAAATTTTTAGTTAAGGATTTTTCCCCATTGTACTCTAAGGCCGGTGGCCAACAACATGTTGGTGCAGTGGGTTGAACCCTTGTCTCCTTTGTAGGAGGTCAATGGTTCGACCCCTGGGTGTATGTGAGTTTAGTTTGTATTAGTTTCCTTTCTTTGTATTTGTATTTGTATTTGTATTTGGCCGGGGTCCTTCGGAAACAGCCTCCCTATTGTATAGGGGCATGGGTCTACGTACAGCTACCCTCCTCAGACACCACTCAGTGGTATTATAACTGAGTAAGCTAAGTTTTTTTAGTACTCTAGGCCGGTGGATTTAACAAGAAGCAGATACATTGATCACAAACACCTCGAACAATCATCTTGTTAATTTCCATCGACTAATAACACCAATGGCTTCAAATCTCGCCATCTTCACTCATCTCAAATACTCAGACAGCATAACAGTCGTAGCGATCTCAATCCTCACAGCCATCATCTGCGAATTCATCTCCTACCTCTTAATCTACCGCACCAACTCCTACAAATCCCTCAAATCCACCATCGACAAAGCCTCCAAAAAGCTCGAAACCCTAAAAACCGATCCCTTCGCGCCGAAACTCTCCGTCAAAAAATCCAAAACCAAGAAAATCGACCGGTTCGAGACGAATTTAAAGGAATCGAACCGTGATCTGTCGATGTTTAAGTTCAAATCCGGCGCCGTTGTTGCGTTGATTTTGTTTGTTGTGTTTAGGTTTTTGAGTAACTTGTTTGAAGGCAAGGCGGTTGCGAAACTGCCGTTTGTGCCGTTTAAGATGGTGCAGAAGATGAGTCATAGAGGATTGGAAGGGGAGGATTTTACGGATTGCGGGATGGCGTTTTTGTATTTTCTGTGTTCGATTAGTATTCGGACTAATTTGCAGAAGTTTTTGGGGTTTTCGCCGCCTCGTGGAGCTGCTGCTGGACCTGGACTTTTCGCAATGCCTGAGATGAAAAATGAGTGAGATTAGTAGTTTGCTTGTTGGAGTTGATTGTGTTTTGTTATTTTTTCGAGTTTTCAAGTGCTTTGATTTGTGTTTTATTTCGTAGTTAGGTTTTCACACGGATGATAACGATAAATCGAAGAATGTAGCTGTGGAATTGTAATGGAATGCTTAGGTTATTTGATTAACATGAATTCGACGTAATGTGCAATGTAGCAAGTCGGAGGTTCTGAAGTTAGAGCAAGAGGTTCATCTTTAGCATAACAGTTTATCCAGCATTCTGGAAAGTTTTAACAGTCGATTGTGTACATTATTTGACATATCACGTAAATTTTATATAGAATATCAGAGCAGAGGTTCTGGTGTTAGAAGTTAGAACAAAAGGTAGCATGACAGTTTATCTTATGTTCATTAAGTTTCATCATTTTGTACTCCAAAATGTTGATCTATTTTGGTTCACTTGCAATGGTGATGCTTGATAAATATTTCAATCAATTTTTCAACATTTCTAAAGATCTACTATGTGTGCAGCTAGTGGTATACAAAAGTACATGCATAACTTTTCCGCTTGTTGAAACTGCTTGTTACCAGAGACTATGGGCAACAAAGATTATATGACAAAACAATCCAAGCACCCATAACATATAGCGAGAAAAATGCAAGCACCCATAAAATAATCAGACACCCAATGCTTTAGGGTAAACGAGTGTTCACATTATAAATTTTCCCTCTCGGGGGAATACCTAGGAAAATTGCAGTTGTAACTAGCTAAAAGGAAAAACAACACGAACTGTACATTATTTTTCTGTATTCTATGTACACACTTATCTGAAAGTTCCTAATTTAATTTGTATTATTCCACATTTCATAATTATCATCAAGTACAGGGCTTGTTCTAGTTAAGTCAGATGCATTTACTTCCACTCCTTGAGATTTCTTCAGCTTTGCAACAAGGACCCACATGTTTGCAAGTTCATTTTCAAGATAAGCTTCTTTTTGTTTGGATTCCTCGACTCTCCTATGAAGCTCGGCCTCTCTTTGATCTTTTTCTGCTAAAGCAGCTTCATACGAGTGCTCTCTTTCCCGAAATGATGCCAGTTCTCTCTTAATTTCTGGGTTTACTATGCCTTGCTCATGTCGTTTAAGAATGACATCCCTTCTACCGGTTCTGTTGGCAGCAGTTGTTTTGCGCTGCGCCTGGGAATTCTTTTGTGCAGCGAGCTCTTCAGCTAGTTTCTCGTTATGGTTCATGAGCTTTGCAACCTCTTCTGACAGTGCCTTTAACTCGACTGCAGCAGCAGATGCTAACCCTTTGGCATATGAACTTTCTTCTGCAAGTTTCTGGTTCTGGATACCTAGCTTCTCTCTTGACTCGGTTACTGTGGTCAGTTTCTCTGTGAGCTCTTTGATCTCCATCTAATCAAAGTAAGAGTAAGAAATCAGTCAGAACATTGTATACAATGGCAAAGAGACTGTAAGCATATAAAACAATGTTGATAGCTGGCCTACAAGATTATGCGCCTTTTTTTTAAGGATCTTTAACTATGTTTCCATACAAACACCCACAAAATCCACTGAGCAGTCACACTTATCAATTTGCCTCCACCTACCCCATGGGTTCTGAACTGCATCCACACTCGTCAATGGATACTTAACCGAGTTGACCAGATTACGGTGCGGAGCGGATAATACCTGATACGAAAAATGTGTATACAGGGTCCGGACATGGATATCGTGTCCCCTGCTCAGCATGCAATCCACACCCTATCCATATATACATATCATGCATATCTATATTTACTGATTTGATTATAAAATTAAAAACTATACAATTTTTTATTTAAAAAATTTTCAATAAGTTTTAAATATACAACAATAGAAAGTACTAATTGAACACTTATATTTATTATACTGTAAAAGAAAATTATAAAGATGAAATACTAATAAATAATGTAAATTTAAAATAAATGGTTAGTGGATAATATCCGCTCCTACCCGCATAGACAAAAGTTGCCAAGTTGGATTTGGTTATACTAAATCAATATTCAATACCATCTAGTGTAATGTCTAGTACAATGGATGCGGAGCGGATAATATTTTTAAGTGCAGAGTGGATGGCGGATACTATAAAACCCGCGCCGAACCCTACCCATTGCCATGCTACATCCAGGGAATATATATAGAATTATAGATCATTCATCTGACAACAGGAGTCCTCTTGCTCTTGTTTCATGCTTGAGATTCCAAGGGTTACGTAATCGAATATTTTGATAGAAAAATAAAAAAATTCTTCATTCTTGTTAAAGATTGACTGTATTGTGTATGCCATATAACACATGACATACTCAGTCATAATATAAAAAGGTAAAAAATCAATTAAAATCCCATAGGTTACATAATAACAATGGAAACAAGGTAGCCCTTAATTAATTAATGAGCAGCAAGTCAAACAAGGTTTTATTTTTTTATACAAATCTCACCTGACCAATTAGAAACAAAAATAAATGGAGACACTGTTCCAACGAAAGATATTCAGGGGACATATTCTTCTCCAATTTCAATTTTACTCGTAGACAAAGTGGACTTAATATTATCGTTCAGTCTAAGGCCTAACTTGTATCCATGCACTTCATATTCGCCGGAATTACGAATAATGTTGGACTTCTCTTAAAATGGTTTATTCTCTTAGAATGGAATGGAATGGAAAATGGTGAACAAAATTAAGGAGAAAAAATGGAGGCGGGAAGGAGTTTTAAAAAACGGGAGTGCAAATTTTCTATGACGAGAATTAAGAAGGGAGCATTAAGCATTTCTTCTCATTTTGGTAGGTATGAGCTTTAGTTCAAGTTAATGGAGCATAAAAGGAAAATCATTATTGTTTACCCCTAAAGTAGTACAACATTCATTCCATTCCCTTCAATTTCATTCACTCCAACCACACAACATAAGTGTGCCAATTCCAATGACACATTTAATGGGGGATGGAGGGTAATTTATTGCACGTCACTTATGAAGAATTTTTATGATCTAATACAAATTCATAAAAAGTGTAAACCAAGTATAGAGATAAGGTATGAACCTGAGCTTTCAGATATAACCCTTCATATTTATCTTTCGACATTGTACTCTCCTTCTCTGTGGCTGAATTACCCATCATGTGGCTGAATTTTTTTATCTCATGTGCGTCAGAGAGCTGATCTCTCAGGGTCAAAACTGTTTGTTGCAATTTTTCACATTCATGTATCTGGCAGACAGTTGAGCTACTGTCAGAGTTGGCCTTGAATAAGGATCATAAAGATATCTGAAAAAAATACTGCAAGGATGCAATACCTTTTGGTTGAGCTGCTCTTGAATTATTCTGTTGTCCGCAATTTTAACCTGGAAAATAAAATATACCTAGTTTATTATATGAGACTTGATATAAGCTCAATAATACACCCAAGGTCCTAGTTCCTACGGCTTTCAAAAACTTTTGAAGGTTCTTTGCTTTATTCATCCTTGCGGATATAAATTGCAATGGCATTTGCGCTCTAAGAGTAAAACAGCTAAATGGATTTTAAAATGTTGAAATAACATCACCTCCAGTTCAAAGGACGTCTCATTCAATCGTGTCTCTAGCTCAGCTACAGACTGCACCATGGAACAACATTTAAATTGCAAAATAAGTAGAAAACCTTAATGCAATCAAGGTATAAAAGAAATAAGTTGCTCATACTTCTGACAGTTTGAATTTATTTAGGTTGTCATGATAAGAAATAATATAAGCATGCAGTTTTCTAGGATAGCTATTTTTTTTTAATTTTCCCTAATGATTACACCATTCAACTTTGAATTTACACCATCATTGAGTAGAAACAGTTATCATGAGATTGACTACAACATGATACTAGCAGTTGAACAAGCTAAAAATGAAAATTTACCTCTTTTGATAGGATTCTTTTCTGCTCCCTTAGAAGATCTATCTGGTCCAACGTATGCATGCTAGTCTAGCATCAAAAAAGAGAAAACACTATGAATCCATCTATCCCATGACTGGACATTTTAGACGGAAATCAGTGATAGTCGACTCGCCAATACATTTGAATACTTTAAAAATTTGGAGCATGGGAATATTGAGTTGATTGATGATACATAAATCGCAACATATTTGCCAACCCTCTGTTACAAGAAATAGTAACAATTACTTTGGTCCACAAATTTGGACATGGATGAGTTGAAGATTATTCTTGCATGTACTGAAAGTAGTTATATATGACATTTGTTTCTCTTAGATGTGAACTCAAATTTAAGCTGATATGAGATCAAACCTAACCCATTATATTTAGGGAAATTATGAATGATATATATAGTATAAAGCATATCTAATTGATCGTACATCCTAAAAACAGACAGTAACAGCCGAAATTGAATTCTGAAGATGTTATGCACAAGAGCTTATAAACAGAGCCCGCACTTCTTCCTAAAAAATTACAAAAATAGCTCATATTAGTGAGAGATGGCCCAAAATGAGAGGATTCAATTTGGTCCCATCTTATTTAGCAAAAAACAAATAAAATTAAAAACAATATCGGTTCCATTTTACTATTATTATGTGTATTCTGCAAATTACAAATCTCCTTTTGTGTAAGCACTTATATGCTGCCAGCATATTTAGTCAAAGAATTCCAAGTTTGATTCCCCTATGTGACCAAACATGCATCTCTAGAATGTATCATGCAACAATCTACCCCTATATTTAGTAAAAGGTAATCTATCCTTTATTCAAAAATCAATGCCTTTACTATCAAGGTACAAACAATAGAGAGCAGTATCATTGTGGTGAACGCTGAAAAATCTTATAGATTAGGCAGGTTTAGTGAGCTCCAAGGTTGAAGAGAAGGATCAGATACATGTAAGCCTCGTGGAACCGTGAGGCCTCATCCTTTGC
Organism: Kitagawia praeruptora; assembly: GCA_037693485.1. NCBI lineage: Eukaryota > Viridiplantae > Streptophyta > Magnoliopsida > Apiales > Apiaceae > Kitagawia > Kitagawia praeruptora. The sequence goes on along the minus strand of CM075344.1, from coordinate 51,593,133 downwards.
CATTATTTTATCAGTGTAAAAGTTCTCCCTATGTATTCATGTTGACCACTTTCGAGTTGCTTTATCTCGACTGTGTTATGATTTATATTATTCTTTAGATTCCAATGTCAACTGCTAATGCATGAACACATTCGAGTAACGCAACCTCAAAATTTTATCGAGAACAATCTTACAGCTATAGGAAGATATGCATAGAACAAAATATTACACTGGTAAAATAATGGAAAAAGCGAAGGCGTCACAGTTCCAAGAGTCATGAAGGCTTCTATCTAAAGATGTTGCCACAAAAATATGAAAGAAAGACAAATGCAACTGCCTAGAGTTATCGCAAGATATACCCGCAGTGACAAATAAAAACCTTCACCTTAGCTTCAGTGTTTTACACAATACAGACTACACTATATTGTCTCTAAAGAAGGTAGAATGACAAGCATACCAGAACTTAAGAAAATTGCCCCAAAGTATGGATTGTAATATTTATATAGAAGACTGCACAAAATAACATGTTCATATTGAAGATTGCTCAAAATATCATTAATCCACATTGTTGGCCCTTTATACCCAAATTGTACACATTATGTGAGAATGTATAAGCATTTTTGCATAACTTCCACTATACCATTGGTAAAGAGGCGCTGTCTTAACCATGCAAATATTTTTTAATTGGGGGGGGGGGGGGGGGATAGTAGTTTGATATGCATTCTCGGGATGTGTCTAGTCACATCAGTTAAAATAAAACAACATACACTCTAGGAGAATCGAACTTGGACCTACCATGGCTAAATACGCTGACATTTCTTAATTTCAGTGATACAAAAAAGAATTATGCGTGCATGAACAGTAAAATGGGCCACAATATTGAATCCCGGCATCTTGGGCCATCTTTCTCCAATATACGCTATTTTAATATTTTCAATTTAGAGTATCTAAGCTTTGCTCTACTCTTAGTTTATTTAACTGGTTAATTGCAAGAATAACAGTTTGGCTCTGGTATTATTGAAGATTACACATGTACTTGAATATCTATGAATTTCTGTCCTGTATTCAAATGTTGAAAGAAATCAAAACTAATATACTAAAACAAATGAGGTAGCAAATCAATGAGATCCAAGCAACATTGACATGAATAATAAATTCAGTTTACATACCAGAGGGGATTCCTGTTGTAAAGATTCTTCAGGAGTTTCTCTTTCATGCCTAATGCCCGATGGAAGATCAGCAGATGTAGTATTTTCTGTAGGTGTGGAATGCGAAAGTCTGGATTCCACAAGAAGATTACCACTTTCTGCTTTAGGTGTTGAGGGTGTGCTCATAGACTTGGTGCCACTTGATCTATCACTAGTGCTTGTAAAAGTTCCTGAGCCACTATCTCGCTTCTGTAAAACAATACCACATTTACTTTAGCAATCATCGTCTTGGCTGGGGTTGAAGCTACCCTCCTCCCCCACCAGATGAACAAAACCCATGGACTTAAATATTCATCTGATCAAATTTTAAAAAATCTTATATATTACCAGTTTCCTAATTGATACGATATCCTGTGTTTCATACGTGGTACTAGATATGGGAACTGGGTTTTCAAAACTATGGGAACTGGGTTGTATAGCAGATTGATCAACAAGAGCAGCAAGTGTAGAAGTTACAATTAGGCAATACATGATATATATATATATAAAAGAAGCATAGAGCAGACTGCAACAGTTTAATTTAACTTGCCCGTGGCTTTAACCAGTTTAATAATCCATTTTTTCGGGTTGTCTTCCCCTCCTTCAATGTTTCATCTGCTGTTTCAAAATTTTCATCAAGAGAAGTGTAATTATCAACGTGTTCCTCATCCACAATCAAATCTCTCCTTCTAAATGGAAGATATGCAAGCTGCAATTTGTTAATTAAAAAAATTAGTCAGGTGTGCACGTATATTACTATAAATATTTACGTTATGTTCCCAAAATGAAGAAAAGAAAAGAAAGGAATTAAATTTGGGAGAAAAGAAAAGAAAAAACTTTCTATGTTCCTAAGTTGTTTAAGAAAAGAGAAGAAAGTTAAGATATGTCTAAAGAACCAATATATTTGTTACTGCAAATTATCCCTCTCAATCATTCCATTTTCGGAAAGAAAATTTTTGAGAAAAATTGACTCATATTTAGCCTCCCTTTCTATTCCTTTCTTTCCATAGAAAATCTTGGGAAAACATTAAAGAAAATAAATAAGCACAAATATTTCCCTCTCTCCAAAATTAAACATGGGAACACAGTGTTAAAGTACTTTCTGCTCTGTAAAGGACAACCACACTACCTCTTCTTCTCCAAATGAATGACGTCTTCTTTGACCAGGTCGATGAGGAAGTACAGACGACTGTGAGTCTTTAGTAGAGACCAGGATCAACTTTGTTAATTGCTGGATTCTGCTTAACAAAGCAGCTTTGGCATCTTCCTCTTGTTCCAACCTCGATTGTAACTTGATTTGACCATCTTCTAACTATAAATATACCACGAAGCCATAAGGTCACAACAAACTATTTCACATATACATGACTCTATTTATGCTGGTGCAATGATTGTAATAAGGAAGCAGAAAAAAGTATACCGAATATGTGAATGACTACAAGAACAGTAAAATAAGAAGAAAAAAAACTCAGTAAGAAATAAAAATTAGATCACTTGGCGAGACAAATAATTGTAAAAGCTTATATGCAATATCGAGGTATTACTATTTACATAACCAATAAATGTATATGCATTTATACAAATTTAACTTGTCGATCTTATTAGCGTTTTTGACTAAAAAAAAATTCCACTAAAACTTTGGAATAATTGCTAGATCTGATAGAGAAACTAGGTCACTCAAAGAGTTAAATACGCAGAAAATGGAGATTTGGTGACCGGGAAGCTTGTATCTACTATTGATGCCGGATAGGACAAGTGATACCTCTATATATGCATAATGATGTATGAAGAGAGCTTCTGAAGAAAAATATAATGGACTTGTGAGAGAAGCATTAACAGCTAGATGTCATCCCAACAATTGGATTGTGAATCAGACTTATGACTTATAATGGACTAATAAGTCATTTTAACTTATGACTCTAGGTCTTGGAAAAGCAAGAATTTGGAAGAGAGGGGGGGAGGGGGAGGGGGGGGGGGGCGATGCATTAGCATTAGCATTTGCATTCCATTTTAATCGTGATATGATTGGCTGTGTAGAAAATAAGATTCAAAGATATTCATGGGGTTCTCAATAGATTGTAATATGCAGTGAACATTGAGATACTTCATGTTTCGTCTGAGTATTCATCTGACAGAAAGTGACCTTTAAATCAGTTACATGACAAATGGAATCACTACTGATAGAGTGATAGTACAATCTTATTCACATCCAAGCAACCGGAGTTAGTTCCGATTCCTGCCCTCACACAAAGGCTACAACCCTCAAAAAAAGAGTTAACTATTAATATGATAAAAAGAGGTTTAATGTCGCCAAGTACATCCGTAAAATATGGCATAGAAGAAAAGCTTCCAAATACAGACACAAATTTAACTCTTAGAAGAGTATAACAGGACAGACGGAAGAGGAAAATGAGACTTGGTTGTACAAAGAATATCACAAAGCAAGCTGACTTTGAGGTACCTTCTGTTTGAGGATTACTATGCCATCTCCTTCGGTTTGCTTTAAATGAGGAATTTCAACTCCACCTTTCTTTATAAGTTCAAGTTCCTCCTTTAAGGTCCGTATCTCATGTTGATACTTTTTAATAAGTGATTTTTCATCAATTATCTGCAGGTTCATAAGATTAAAGTTTTTCAGAAATGTCAACAAAGACATATAGAGTTTCTTAATAACGCAAACAAGTATACCTTGTTTTGTGCTGCTTGAATTTCAATATGTTTTGCACGATGGGCGAATTTCAACGTGTTGTGTGTCTCTTCTGAATTGCTTGAAGAGGGAGTTACAGTACAAATGAGCTGAAAGCCGCAGAACATACACAAAAGGCATAGCCACTCAGTCATTTTAATTATTGCTTGATGAAGTAGTAGCACTGATGTTTTCTTAGCTTTACATGCCACTCTACAACTCAAATAGAGATAAATGTTGGAGATTTCAGATACATAGAAACTTACGGATACTCTGCCATGACCACTTAATGAAGACTGAAGAAGCCTAGTCAACTTTGAATCTCTGTATGGTACATGTGAAGCTTTTCCATCTGTTAACTTCGAAATTACCTGAGAATGATGTCACATTAGCACAATGCATACTCCCGACCATCCACACACACAGGTGTCCATTTCAATGAAAAGAAAAATAATACAAAAACCAACTAAGCCCCTGAGAGAACATTTGGCAGGAAAGGATCCTAATAAACCCCTTGACAATCTTTAAAAATACAAGTCAAAATCCTGACGTATAGCAACATTATAATTGCTTACACCTTTGGTACTTCAATACGATGTACTCGGAATCAGACAGCAGTATTCCAGAATGTACACCATGCAACCTAAACTCAAGGACTTGCTATTTTAACAGTATATTATAAGAAAAGAGAACAAAAGAAAACCAAAGACGACGGCTATTTTGGAGGTCTTATTCAGAAAAACAATGTAAGAGGAAACAAATTTTGGGATTTCATATCTCTTCTTTAAGTATTTAAAGCTTTCTCTTCATAAGCTTGTTCCCTGATGCATAAATTCGATATCTCTCCCAATTATCAAGGTACTTGCAACACAGGGTTCTGAAAAAAGTTATAGAATTCATAGTGCAGTAACACATTCAAGGTAAAGCAACTCGAAGGTGGCCAAGCACATTCTCAGGTCTACAAGTAGATATCCATCGACAGTAATTATCAGACTGATAGAATTATGGGAAAGGAGGAGGCCTCACAGTTCCAAGAGTCAGAAGACTTTTATTTATATAAGATCCTTCTTTTCGACGAACACCAGTTGTTTCAGCCTTGGAGCTCTCTGAACCTGCCAGATCTATAAGATTCTGCAAGGATAAAACATGACTTAGTAAACCAAGATAAATTCCGTTAAATGTTTTGCAATTGCAAGCATAGCAATATCTGAACACGTAAATGCTTTAAAATGTGAAAACTTAAAGAAGGGTAAAGAATTGATTAAAGTGAACAACTAGATATCAAGAAGAGTCGCCAAACAGTCATACAAAAAAAGATGCATCAGCCTAGAGTTATTCGCAAAAATATACCAGCTGTGACAAATTAACAGCTTCACCTTCATTGTTTTCACCACATGGACTACTCTCTATTGTCTGTAAAAAAGGTGGAGGGAAAAGGCATATTAGAAAATCAAAACTAAAAAAAATAAAATTTAATGGCTAGAATATCATGAAGGCTGCCACCAAAAGAAATGACTGTCAAGTTCCTTAACAATCTTTTTGGACACTTCATAAATCACAAATTCTTACTCAACGTGTAATATATAATTTCAAATTTTAGACCTGTTATACACATACTACGACGAAGTTCACCCGAAATTTAGCTGACACCACCATGTTCACCAGTAAGGCAGATTGATTGGGTAAGAAAAAAAGAGCAAGTAGGAAAAGTGGAATTCATGGTGAAATGTTGTGTGAAGAAGCATAATTCAGATTTAGTACCTATAAGTCAATAACATATGCATATTTAAACACACACTACATAAAAGAACTTAATAGATGCATACAAATAAAGATTTATAACGTGTTATAGACAAGCGTGCACTTCTAGTTATGTAAGATCTGGTCACAAATAAGAAACTGATATAGTCAGCAGGCTGGTCTAATAAGCAACTAATACACCACTTGGCCGTAAAAGTAACTGGAAAAGAGCTATGACCGAAATTTAAAACAGAAGATTCAAAATCAAATTATTGGATACCAAATAGTGTCTCATGACTAAAATCTATAAAATAAGCTGTGTCATGTGAATGAGCAGCTAGAATACACATGTCACACACATATTTGTTTGACTGCATTTTAAAGCCTGAAATGAGGAAAACGCCATATAATTAGGCAAAAACTCGAACATCGTAATTATCTTCAAAAGAACAACACAGAAGTCCAACAATACACTAATATACATAAATACCAGTGTAAATATCGTATGGCTCCTGCTGCTGTGTAAATTGAAGTTTGTAGAACCAACATGTCTGTGCTCTGCTACCATAAGAAGGGAAAATTAGGTAAGAACGATTCAAGCATTCTTGGGAATGTAACCAAGAAACCACAACTACAAAACCGAAAGTGAAAACTTACTAATGGTGCACGAGTGCATGTGAGTTACTATATAGGAGCAGAAATTATAGCCGTTACGGACTAGAGTGTCTTACGACGGGAGCTTCCAAATTTTATTTTATTTTGGTTGATATTAGGATTCCATTAAAAGATATCATACTGGACCAAGGATAATTATGTCTAGCTGCAAAATAAATCAACACTACAGAAAATACAAATGGGGTGCCAATTAACGAATTATGCTGATTATATTAAATTTAATATTTGCCAATATCTGAGGGGGAGTCTATGCTGCACCACATTCCATTCCAGGTGTACCAATGTAACAATATGAGATTATCGTCTAAGGTAAAGTATCAAGTTAGGCAATAAATCATAAAACGGAAGCACCATCACTTTAAAGTAGCAGGTGAACCAGGTAAGACGCTATGCACGCTTATAGACTTCCTCTGAAACAGTTGTAACTTTTGTCACATTCTAATTGAGGAATCCTTAAATTGATGGATAGTCTACTGGAAAAGGCTACCCCCCCCCCCCCCCCCAAATACCAAAAAGTGCCTTACAAAAACAGGAAAACTGAAGGAATACTGCAAAAAAAAAAATGTGGTGCCTTACTAGAACTTCCCACAAGCCCAAAAACAAGAGACAGGCATGGAGAAATGGAGGAAAACTAATGGTGCTCGGAACTCTAAAAAACAAGGGATGGCAAATTCAGTAGTACAATTTTTTTTTCCTCAAAACTTGGACAGGAAAAACTGCAAGCTTAGTAAGATATAACAGCACCTTCTCCGGCTGCAATAAGAGAAAGGGCATGAGCGGGAGATAGTACAACTTCCTCCTTTACTCCTTCAACAAATGTACCCTGCCAAATAAGTTGTATTGATTAGTTGTAGTCATGCACACTGGATTTACATGATAAATTATTTAAAAATTGGCTCAAGATCATTATTTTAGTATATTTTAGTATATTTCAAGTCAGTTCCCATATAAATTAATATGATCCACATAAAGTTACTTACGCTAATTATGGTGTGGTAGTATTTAGATAAACTAACAAAGCATTACAAGAAAAGTAACAATAATCTTGCTTAAGATCCTCGCTAAGAATACAAATATCAGCAAACTTGTTAAGCTGTCCCTGAATGCCTAGGGTGACGACTTGGCTCTTAAAGGAAGGAAGTGATAGGGAACGCCGACTAAATGATATGAGAAATTGTCATCTATTATGGTATCAGAGCTCAAGTCTAGGGGAGATCTCGAGATTGTAACCCCCTACCCCCGTTATCAAACAGGATACCGTTGTTTGCTTGTTGCTCCTCAATAAGATGGTGCCCTTTAGTAGGGTTTGTGGCCCTTGCTGGGATTGTAACAAATATCAACTAGGATGAGTGTCGAGTTAGTGTTAAATGATACATAATCCATCTATTATCTTTGACCAACACCTTAAAATTTTTGGAAGAGTTTGGTCATCTAACATAACAATTATATTTATTATCAGGTATTTATTGTACTAATAAGAAAAATATCTAATTCTAGATGTGGAGATTTGGATTTTGGAATGTATAATATCCAAGATTTGAAATACTGTATTACTGTGTAATACTTAGATTTTGGAGACCCTTTTTACCAACTTTGAATTTCTATGTGATTCTATTCTTCATATCATTCCCACGTCCAATCCTCAACCAATCAGATACTAACCTAAGAATGTAAGTACCTGTAAGGAATAGGCATGAAAACATTCCAGTCACGACTCAATTATGAGGACAGAAGAACATGGTGATCTATAAAACAATGCCATCATTTTGGACCCTAACGTTTACACGTGTGACTGTGTGAATATGTAAAACCCTAACCTGAGAGATGTACTATTTGATGGAACTGAGAGATTTACTATTTTATGGGACTCTAGTAAAGGTTGATACTAAAGGTTGATACTGTCAAATTATTTGAGATTTAAGGTCTAAGCATACGGGTTTTGGGTTTATGTGTTCATGTGTGTAAACATGGGTTTAAATTATTATTAAGCATCTATAGATAAATACTGCATGAGACAAGGCAAGCACAAACTTGTTAGATCTAATGATGGCAGTTTTGATCAAATTTGATTGCAATCAATGTATATATATATATATATAGAGTCGCGCTCCATTGAGAACTTTCTTAAAATGAGAACTATGAGAACCCACATAAACACTACATTTCAAGCTAATCTAAAGGTTGAACTAGGGGTACCCAAATACAAAAAACGTATAAAATTCTGGGCTCTATCTATCTATATAAAAAAAAAATATCATTGTTCACCGATGACATGGCAGATGAACAGTGTTTTTCCCCCTAGATAGAGCCCAGAATTTTATACATTTTTTGTGAAGGTGCCCCTAGCGGGGCCCTTATAATAAATAAGATATAGCTTAAAATGTGGTTAAGATCATAAAAATAGATGGCTAGGATTAGATCTCATATCTCACCATAAGAGGGGTTCTCACTTAGCAAAAGCCTATATAGGCTTTTGCTCAAATACAAACCACTCTTAAAATGAGAACTACAAACCAACACAAAATATTTTATATTTCATTTATTCTAAGGGCCCCGCCAGGGACATCTTCACAAAAAAGTCTTATAATTCAACCCTCTATCCATTCATCAAAAAAAAAAACTGCTGCCACGTCATCACTTTTTTTTAAATTTTATTTTTTTTTTTTTTAGTTTTTTTTTCGATGAATGGATAGAGGGTAGAATTATAAGACTTTTTCGTATTGGGGTACCCCTAGTTTGATCATTAAATTAGCTTAAATCTTGGATTGGAATTTGGTTTTTAGGTTTGTATTATAAGGAGGTTTGTATTGGAGTAGCCCCCTATATATATATATATATATATTCATAACAGATATGTATGGTAGACCTGCGCATCTTCTCTGATTCTTAAGTTCTGTCCTGCAGGATTCAGCAAGTCATTCACAACCTGAATTGATCAATAAGTGCACAGGATATTAATTTTCAAAAGGATGGGCTAGCTAATTATAGATAAAACTTTTGAAGTCTTCAAGCAAGTAAATGTAAATTTTTACGACGAAGAGAAGAAATGTGAGGTAATTAACAGGAATGACAAGGTAAATATTTTACAGATAATAAAATTAAACCTTATGCTTATTGACATGGCCGCTGATTCTAGGAAAATTATACTGTCAGAGATACTACAACTGAAAATTCAAGGGAGTGCATGCACAAACTTTAATCTGTTAAGAGATTGCTAAGAATTGCAACTAGACAAATGAATACCAGAACCTCACCTCATTATAGATTTCCAAATATGAGACACGAAGCAGATATTCACGACTTGGTGTCTGCAGCAAAATGAATGTTACAGACTTACAGTTTATAACTAATAATAAAAAAATCAGGCTTAGAAAGTGCTTAAATCATGTACCTCCTGAATGATGCTGAAAGTATCCTTGACAGCCAATGGTATAATTCCCGGTGACCTCTGATCGCCCTGTTTATGAGAACAATCAACACAAGCATGCAAAGAATTTCTCAACTCCTAAGAGTAGCTGCTACTATCCTCTACAAGTGTAATCATGCATAAAACTATATGGTAATAAAAATGCATGTCATGTTGGACTCAGGCTAATGATAAAGAATGTAGTTTTAGGGTATTATCATGACTACTAAAAATGAAGCTTGGAACTAAAGCTGATGTAATCTCAAACATTGAAATGTTCCATACATGCATAGTGTGTGTCTTCCCACTACTTGTCACACCATATGCAAAAATAGTGCCTGAAAAAAAAACAGAATTTATTATGTTAGGGCAACAATAATGAAACAGATCCTGACAGTATTATATCTATGCCAAGAAATATATCAACATGAAAACTTGAGTACTAACATCTACATACATTACAGAAAGCATTGTGCAAATTGACAAGGCAAATGAATATCGAAATGTATTTTTATATACTTCTGTCTTATCTACTAATCTTTCACAAGGTGCGGCCTACCATGGAAAAAAGAACGATGTGCAAACTTAGAAAACTTGTTAGTACATATAGGTGTATGTATGTCAGCATGGTGAAAAACAAAAAGTAACGTGAACTGATATATTTTATTAGAATCATCTGGTTGGCTTTATATAAGCCAATTCATAACAGAAACATCTTATCTCCTAAAAACACTACAACTATAATTCAAAAATATTCAAAACTAAATCATGACTAATCCTAAACTATTATCCTAGAGATTTGGTCAACATCAACCAACCAATTATTAAAATAAATTCAAATTTAAAATATCAAAACATAATTCTAACCTCCTCCTTGCTTTGATATTTTAATTGCCATAAAAACAAATTATTATATTCATGCTCCTGGTAGTAGCCTCTCTTGCATTGGACTTCTTCATCATCTTCTTTTGTACTTCCAAAAAAATGTTATTCTTGTGCGTACTCCTCATAGATTGTAATTGTCTTCCATTCGTTTTTCATGAATGTGATTTTTGGTTATAATTTTTGTATATGGCTTTTCAGCCATGATATGTTGTGATTTTCTAGTTCTCGTTGTGTATGACTTCTTAATCATGACATGTGGTTTTATGGTTATGGTTATGGATATGGGTTATTGGTCATGGTGCCACTGTTAGTATATAGGTGTGTGTATATCAGTATGGTGAAAAACAAAAAGTAAGGTGATTTATTTTATTATAATCATCTGGGTGGGTTTTATATAAGCCAATTCATAACAAAAGCATCTTATCTCCTAAAAACACTACAACTATAATTCAAAAATATTCAAAATTAAATCATGTCTAATCCTAGAGATTTGGTCAACATCAACAAATTATTAAAATAAATTCAAATTTAAAATATCAAAACATAATTCTAACAAAACTCGTGTAGAAATATTGCTACTGCTATCCTAAAATTATGGTGTTTTTATTTACCCTTAATAATGGATTTGGAATTAGGGATAAATAATTTTAACCTGATTATTTGTAGGGGTCTTGTTAATTGCAAGAGAAATCCGATAGATTATAATTCTGATGTTAGATATAACTAAGTTGAAGAGATTGTCCAAACACCATTAGATTGAAGGTGTCAAAAAAAGTTAGACATATCAAACCAGCAAACATCACTTAACCTGATATTTTGTGGTAAGTTTTATTAGACTACGATTCATTATAATTTGATATAATTTGATTTCTCTGTTACGAAGGTATAGCGTTTTGAGCATTACTTTTTCATATCAAACTTCTAATGCAAGTAACTCTATATTAGTTGGAAAGTATTTGGCAGTGTTGATGAGAAATTGAAAAACAGCGGCAGGACATAACATCCTGTCACTAATGATTCTACATTAATCGCAGTGCTAATTAAATTATCATAACCGTTAATTATTGGTCACGCTCTCAAAATATATGTAGATCTGGTTGTGCAGGTTAGTTCTATTTCATATATCTTCATTTTTATGCCTGTTAACTCTTCGTCAAACATTGGTATCAGCAATTACTTTTGTACCACAAAATATTTTTTCATCCGCGTTAACCTGTCTCAAACATTTGTTTACACAATACAATTTCAGTGTACTTATATATCTCAGAAAGATCTAGTGAACATCTTCAAGTTGAAGAATATAAACAAAGTCAGTAAGTAAAAGAAACTTGACAATTACCATTAATGCCCTCCATAGCACCGCTAATGACATGTTGAGCAGCAACATCATACACATGACATGTAGTAGTAGTTGGACCAAACACTTTGTCTGAGGCATTTGAACATATTCAAATCGTGAGTGCCAGTGCGAATTTAGCAAAACAATATCGAAATTGTGATTAACAATGTATACATGATTTATAATCAGTTACTTTATCTCAAAGAAAAAATCAGTTATTTAGATTCCCTTTGGCACAAAACTTTCAGATCATAGGAAAGCAGCAAGAAGCCTACAACACTTTTTTCCTCCAATTCAGTCAGTAACACAACAGTAAATGTAATGTCACATTTTGTGTATTAGACTGAATATAGAGAGATATATTGATAGATTGTTGGTTGTTTACAATAGGAGGAAGTATCCTCTTAATATAGGGAAAGATAGAACAAACATAATGATAAGAAGGAACATAATAATAAGAGTAGCTTAGCATCCAATGTAGGATACAATGTAGCATCCAATATTTGATACTCCAACAACTCTTTGACACGCCCCCTCACTCGAAATCCCATCTTCGGATGAAAGACCTATCTTGGGATTGAGGAGTGGACACTAGTAACCCTTGAGCTTAATCTGAGCGTCCAACTATACCCATTTTTAGGATCGACCGATCTTGAGTTTATTGAGTCTTTTGGGAATACCGGGACTCGACTTCGCGACCACGCAGTACATTTTAGGCCATATCAAAAAAATCCTTTAAGCTATTTCCCACCTTATTAAAGGGTTTTCAACCCCATTACCACTGCCATTATTCAAGACAACAACACTACAAGAAGGTTTGCTGAAAACAGAATCTGCAGAAAATAAAAAACTGGGCAGAAAATTCTGCTGGAAACAGAATCTGCATAAATAAAAACTGGGCAGAAGTTTCTCTTGAGAAACTTGATGCTTCATGTGATAAAATCTGTTCTTTCTACCAGATTATGTACCCGCTCTGATACCATGTCACATTTTGTGTATTAGACTGAATATAGAGAGATATATTGATAGATTGTTGGTTGTTTACAATATGAGGAAATATCCTCTTAATATAGGGAAAGATAGAACAAACATAATGATAAGAAGGAACATAATAATGAGAGTAGCTTAGCATCCAATGTAGGATACAATGTAGCATCCAATATTTGATACTCCAACAACTCTTTGACATGTAAGCATGAGTTCATCCATCCAAACTAAAGAAGACTTAAAACCCCAGACTCAAAACTGCTCGAACTAGAACTAGGCGTGCCAAGGACAGACTAATGCGGAATCATAAAAAAGACTTTCCTGTCATTTCCATATAGGTTCTATTTGAAAATTTGAATCTTACAATTTGATTAATAAAATTACAAGAGCTAAGGCTCCTATGCCCTCCCTTCCACGGACTGACCACAAACCACTTCAATGTCGACTAATTTAAAACCTGGGGTTGAAGCAGTTACTTTTTCCATCACCACATAGGTACCCGAATCTCTTTATTTTTTATTTGTTATACTGAAAAGAAATGAAATGTGCCTTTTTCCATGTATCATAGGCTTGAAATGTAGGTGGATCACTTAACTACCCTAGTGACATGAAGAAAATTAAACTTTCTTTGAATTTCCCTCGTTTGGACGATCAAGCCCGGAGATTACAAAAACTACAACATAAACTACAGGACTGCTATTAGGTTTATACTTCTAGTTTTCCTCTTTCACATAAATGCAACACATTTAAAACAATTTTACATCATTTGTTCATTTCCTTCACACGTGGTAAGTAGAAAAGGGGAAAAAAACCTATCAAGTATCAACAGACTACATTCTATTTAAAACAATTTTACATCATTTGTTCATTTCCCTCACACGTGATTAGAGTTGAACAAAGTTAAGTCTGACTATAACAAGGTCCAAGAAAATACTTTTTTTTTTTTTTGCCAAGTCAAGAAAATTAATATTGTTTAATTTATTGTGGATATTTCTACTAGTGCAGTGATTTTATGACAGGGACACGCTGGCCAAGTTTAATGGCCCAAATGAACAAAGAAAGTAAATTAAAAATGACCCTTGTGGTTGTGAGGAATCGAACTTCAGAACTACCCAAATATTTAATATATGAATAATTTTTATATAGTTTTTAGAAATAGATCAGCAAAGATAACATACCTACAGGGGTTAAACCAAATAAGGTACTAAAATTACCATTGAAATGGCCTTTAGGCGTTTGATAAAGAGTATAGATTCTAGTAACTCTACGACTCAATATAGGAAGGTAGGGGTAGTAGTCTATGACCAAGAGTCTAAGACAAATATATATTCTCGTAATATTGATAACATGGGATCTAAAGACTATCTACTTTGGCTGAAATCTGTTCCGAGCAAAAGAACTGGATGCAAGAATAGGAGTGCTTTAAAATCCAGTTTGATGGTAGTATTTTAATTTGGTCCATTTTTACACGAAATTTATGCTTTTGATAGTTTTGTGAAACTCAAATTTTTTTATTGTGATCCCGGGATCAAAATAGTGATCCTCCAGCGTACACTAGCAACAAAGAAGTTGAATCATTGCCTCCTTCCATTAAAATTAGTAGAATAAGAGACTAAGGCGTAGAATAAACCAAGCTAAAAATACTATCATTGCAAAATTGTAACAGCAACCAAATTGGATTGTACTAGCCCATTTCTTTGCATCTACTTCCATTATGCTATAACAAAAGGGGCATTTATAAAGGAGATCACAAATAAGCTAGCCTTATTATACAAACTTCAATAGAGACACTACTAGTCCAAGTTTTTATAAGTAAACATGAAGAGTAAGTTCGATAAAGTTTTGTTTCACTGAATGAATCTCATTTGATATAACAAAAGGGGCATTTATAAGGAGATCTCAAATAAGCTAGCCTTATTATACAAACTTCAATAGAGACACTACTCGTCCAAGTTTTTATAAGTAAACATGAAGAGTAAGTTCGATAAAGTTTTGTTTCATTGAATGAATCTCATTTGTAACTAGTTTTTACTTCACAAAAGGAGTTCACTTTCGCCTTCTAAAAACAAAATCTACTTTGAATTATGCTAGTATATAAAGACACAATAAACACTCAAGGTTGACAGACACTTCATTGGCATGCCATTTATTTATACAAGAAAAAATAAAAGAGTGAATTGCATTTTGTGTACCCAAACTATCCACTTCCTGCACTTTGTGTACCTTAACTATCAATTGAACATTTCGTGTACTTAAACTATACATGTGTGTGCAATTTGTGTACAACCGTTAGTTGATACTAACTCCCGTTAGTAACCAAAAGCAAGGGGGCATTCTTGTCTTCTAACCATTTTTTCGGAAAGCAACTTCTTTTAATATATACTAGCTTAAAACCTGTGCGATGCACGAATTTTCCTTCATATTATAAGACGTGAATTCGTAGGCTTAAAATTTTAAATGAGATTATTTGATAACAATTATGCATATGTTGTCCGCGATATTTTAGAAAAATATGGATTTAAATTTGAATATATAGTAAATGAAATACGATTTAGCTTAAAAAGGTAATTTGTTATAATTATGCATATGTTTTCCGCGATACTTTTAGAAAAAAAAAATTAGTTTGAAAATACAGGAAATATGATACGTTTTAACTGAAAAGGTAATTGGTTATTTATTAGTTATTAAAATATTATTATTTAAATTTATTTAAATAAAACTACACGTGAGATTATTGAAAAAGAATAGGATTTAGTTAGAAAAAATAGAAAAGGTAACGTGTTTTAACTGAAAACGGTAATTGATTAGTTATAAGTATTTCATTTACTATATATCTGGGGAAAAAATTAATTAGGTACCGATAATTATAGTATCATTCTTTTGTTTTATTTGAATAATAATTATTAAATCATCACCAAATTAAAGGTAATTTTATGAGCTACGTTTAGAATATAAAATCATCTAAATCTGATTTCTAGATCTCAGGATAGAGCCCAAATAGTAGATATTAATTTTTTTTAATACTAATAAATAAATAAATTTTAATACAACCTTTTTTAATTATATCCTTTTTATATTATAATTTTTTTAAAATTCAATTCTAATATAATATTTTTTAATTACATCCTTTTTAGATTATAATTTTCATTTTAAAATTCACTTCTAATGCAACTTTTTTTAATTATATCCTTTTTAGAGTATAATTTTCCTTTTTAATATGATAAAATTTTAGATAAAATTAGATATAAGTAAGAGAGGGATAGAAGAAATGGAGTGAAGGAACTGACGCCAAAACACATGGCAAGTAGCTAAATACATAAACAAATGGAAACTAACGGCAGTTAATACTATCTAACGGACGTACACAAGTTGCACACATATGCATAGTTTGAGTACACAAAGTGTTCAATCAATAGTTTAGGTACACGAAGTACAGAAAGTGAATAGTTTAGGTATATAAAGTGCAAATCACTCAAAATAAAATTGATCCTTGGGTGCGAACATGTACCATAACGAAGTTGAAGTTAATTTAGGAAAGGATTAACTTGTGCATGTTTAAAATGTAGTATTATTTTGGGATAAAAAAAAAAGTTTTTTTTTCCCTTGTTGACAAGTGGGATAAAAAAAAAAGTTACTTGTGCCTATTACATGTATTAGTTTGGAAATAAAAAAAAAAGTTACTTGTGCATCTCAGAGATAGAGTAGTCACTATCTACTCCCTCCGTCCCACTTCAATTTGACTTTTTAATGGTCATATATTAAAATATAGAAAAAATTACAAAATACATGTCATTAAAAAGTATATCTAATTAACTTTAAAATGTATTTTTAATTTTTTTAAATTATTAAAAAAATAATCTTGATTTTCAGCACAGAAAAGAAAACTCAAATCAGCCGCCACTTCAAGTGGGACGAAAGGAGCACTTCCTTTTGAGCTACAGCTGCTATATGTGTCATCTATCCTAATGACTAATTGTGACTGTATGACAGCGTGGGTTAATCATTTCATATGCTTTGCTATACAATTCTTTACTTGAAAAACAAATCTCACAATAATTATGTAATCACTAGAGACAAATAACTAAAAACTGTCAAAGTAAGACCTAACAAAAGGACAGTTAAAGATACAATACAAAACACATCAAAGATAAACAATTGAAACTACAATTTGATTACAAAATAAAAATAGTAAAATATGTCTTACCATATGCGTACGCAATGGATGGATTGTGCTCGCCTCGCACAATCGATTCACCATCAGCATACCAAGCAATTTCCTCTCCTTGTCTAATTTCTCTCGGACTAATTCAATCAAACAAATAACAACATAACAATCAAATTAACCCCAAAACTATCGCAATCCACAACAATTAACCTTTCGGAATGATTAAAAAGTACCTGAGAGGCCGGAATCGAACAGTGACAGTCACATTCTCCATCAATTTTCGTGAATCCACAGGCGGTGTGTGGGAGTGATGGTACTTGGCCTTACTTCTGGCTGTGGACGAAGCTGGAGAGGTGAAATCATCGGCAGAAGCTTCCGGAAACTGTTTCGAAGAGGATGTGGTTGAAGATGAAGCTCTAGAACTCAATTTGTGCGATTTTAATCCTTGTTTAGACGCCATTGTAATTTAAATTAACCTAAATAACAACAAACCATCACAATAAACATAACAGAACAATTAACAATGATATGGTTTAGATTTGAATATTACCTGAGATATATATTAATAAGGCATTGTAAAATATATATGATGAGAATGATGGAGATGAAGAGGAGAAAGATTTAGCAATAGGCTCTGGGGGTTTATTTTATGGTTTTGTTTTATGTTTGACTTGGAAATGATGCTCCTCTCTCTTTGTTAAAAGGCTGGCTAGTTTCCTTTTTGAGATTGAGAGAGAGAGAGAGATGGTTGTAAAAGAGTGAGAAAGTTATGATCAGAGAGAGAGAGTGTGTGTGACTATGTGAGAGAGAGAGAAATTTAACTGCGTTCAATAACCGTGTTACCGTGGGTTTCAAAAGCTGACACTTCTGTTTTAAGTACTCCTATTTGTCATTTTCCAAAATTTCCTACAACTCGGGCAGGTAGATAGATGAGTGTCACTCCTTCAAGCTTAGTTTATGTTATTGGAGTTGGAGATGTTGGTGTAGTACGGATGTTTACGATATTTTCAATTTCGTTTTTAGTTCAAGAATTCCTAAATTTTGTGCGTCCAATTCATCTTGGTTCAAAAAAATTTCGATTTAGTCTATTAATTCCTAATTAATTCTTTATAAGGTAATCAATTAATTCGATTTTTGAAATCCGATTAATCCTGTAAATTTATTTAAAATTATATGTTTAATTGTAAATTAGACTAATATATTAAATATTATTATATCCGATTAATACTCCGATTATCCAATTAATCTTAAATCGGTATCTCAACCGATTTATACCGATTACCGATTTTTACAACCATGTTCCAATCTAGTTATATTGGTAGTTGGGAACTTAATGAAAATTGTTATTTTTTTTTTGTTAAAAAATGATATCTTACAAGTTTCCTTACAAATAATAGAAAATAATAATTTTTTAGTGTTTTAGTTTACATATCAATTCAAATAATAACTTTTATATTAATTTACTATTATTACTATTAGGTACAAAAATGTAAGTGACAACGTGTGATAAAATTGAAAATTTAGTTAATATAGTTGGTGTAAATGTAAAAAATATTTTTATTTTTATTATTATTTTCACAATTAATTATAGAACAACATGTGATATTTGTAAACATTTTTGAAGATATTTTTAGGTTTCATAATATTTTCTTCTTAAATTAAGATTCTATGTCACTAAAGTTTTAATGATTATTTATATAGGAGTACCTTATTATGGTAACGTGTACGTTTTATTATCATGGTGCATTATTTATTTATATTTATTATTTTAAAATATTATATTATTAATATCTTAATGTCTTTCTCAATATCGATTTAATTAGTTAACTCTTCCCCCACTCCCAGTCCTACGTAAGGAAAGAACGCCACTATCAAACAATGCTTACAGTATTTTTACATTGGCTGTGTAGATATCATTTTGTATGTTTTATGAGTAGTTAGAGCATTTTCAAGGATGCACTCTTATCAATTTTACGGATTTTCTTCCAAAAAATACTTTTCAACCAGTTCTTTCCTTTCCAATATATTTTAGGGAAGAGAAAATAGATCCCTACATGTGAGGATCCAAATATCAGCCCCTATCTTTCTCCACGTCATCTACTCTTCTTCCCATTTGTTGGTTTATTTAAATTTCAAACTTTTAAATTTTAAAAATTAAACTTTTAAAATATAGGGTATCTATATAGGGATTAGTGAAATATCATTTTGATTTCCTATATTATTAATAATCCTTATTTTAGGGGCTAAGAGCATCTTCAACCCATTACATCAATTTGGTGTAACTTTTACATCAAATTGGTGTAAAAATCACACCAAATTTTAAATCTTCTCCAACCCATCTACACCAAGCTTAACACCAAAAGGAATCATTCTCATTCTCATTTTCAATATTTATATCACAATATACTTATATTAAATTACATGTAATATTCAAAAAGCCTTAAAAAAAAATCTCCTCATAAAAATACATAATAACTTAAATTTCAACTAATTATTAATTATTAAATTTCAACTAATCTGAGCTCTTTCACGTTGTCGGTTGATCACAATATGACCCGGAACTGAACCTTCAGGAAACACTTGTTCACTTTGCTGGATGATGATGTAATTTATAAGAGCATTGTTGGATAAAATTACACGAGATATTGCTTACTTGAGTTTCAATTAAGATGATATTAATATAAATGTTTTTAGTTTTATTTTACATTATTTCATTTTTATTTATTAAAATAAGAACTAAATTAAAAAAAAAGAGTTCGAAAAGGAATTAATTATTTTGGATAACAAAAGGTAATAAAACCATGTAAAATATTTTGGGTACAAAAGGAATAAATTGTTTTTGTGAAAGAATAAAAGGACAAGATTGGAATTTAGAAAAACTCTAAAAGTTACACCAAATTTTGGTGTAATGCCAAATTTGGTGTAATTTGTGTTGGGTTGGACTTTGGAGGATATTTTTATACAAAAATGGTGTAAAAGTACATTTTTAATATATGGATTGAAGATGGTCTAAGGAAAGAGTGCATACTTGAGATGCTCTTATATCCCGAATCCAAGACCATGGTCCAGTGTTTGTAAGTTATTAACCATGAACAGATTCCTTTTCTTTTTTTTTTACAAGTGATTAAAATAAACTGACAAAATATCCAAGTGTGTATCTCATTTTTTATGATTTTTGCAAATTTATTAATCTCATTTCCTTTATAGTCTTTTTGAATATAAATAAAAAAAGAGAAAGGAGACAAGTAAAATGTGCATTTTAATATTCTTGTAAGGGAATGTCCTTTTTTTTTTGTAAGGGAATGTATTTGAGACTTTTGAGAGAAATATAAAACCATCGAAACAAAATGAACCATCAACTTTTTTTTTCTTTTTTGCAACCCGTACCATCACCTATTTAAGATGAGTGAAACCCTAATAATTTTATACTCCACTATTCAAGACCCAAAGTTCTATATAATTTAATTACGCCATTAACTAACCGTCTTTCATTTTTTTTTTTTTACGAAATGCATATAATTATATTACTGAATCAAACAATTCAATATAACAGCGGGACAAACCCCCGATTGTCAACACGATCAGGCTGAAAAACAAATAAATTGTTTTCTGATCGTTCAACAAGATGAACATAAAAATTCTTGAAATTAAAAACAAATTCGAAAACATCCCAAACGATCCAAACTGCGCCAAAATCCCTGAAAACAATATTATCACAATTGATCACATCATATAAGAACAATTGACAGTGACGGAGAGAGGGGGTCCAGTGGTCCCTGGCCCCTCCTAGATTTCTAATCAATATAACTTAATTCCTGCTAGTGCCTATTTCCAATGAATTTACAATAATATCCCTAATTTGAGGCTATTCCTGTAATTACACTTTGCTAAATGGGTTAATGGGCAACTATCCATGATCCAATTACTACTATTTACCCGATTACAACCCGTTTATATGTATAAAATCTTCTCTAATCTTCTCTTATACGTACGACGTGATTTCAAATTTTAAACCTACCTCAAAATCAGGCAGAATTGTTGCAAGTAACAGCTCACATCTTTTATGGCTCTGTTATTCAAAACATCCAACCTTTGTTTTCTAGCGTGGACTAGGTTATTGATTTATTCTTGGTTAATAGTTTTCACTACTTCTTAACTGATTGATCACATATGGATGATAATTCAAAAGAATCTTCTTCCTCTTCACGTCAAACTGGTAATTATTTTGAGATTGTCATACGAATTTGTATTATTTTTTGTTCTTATATCCATATGTGATGCTTTTTTACAGGTTTAAAACGAGGTTCTGTTCTTAATCAGTTATCTCCTAATGCAGCAAAACATCGTAAGTATACCAAGAATAATTGTGTTTCAAAATATCACATTTACGTATATACCTATGTTTCTCTATATTGTTCTCTTAAATTATTTCGTACTTTGAATTCCAGTACACAAACGTCGATGGAATCCTATTGAGAGGTTTGCCAGTCAGAAATCAATTGTCTTTTCGAATAATGAGGATTGTGAGAATGTCAATCCAAACCTGCAGTATAAAACTCCGTATAATCAGAGTGAGTAGCATTGAGGATTGATACGTTTTTAGTCTTTTTATTGTTGATATGATTTACGTATGTTAAATTTTCTTGATATTAGATATTGAGAATGTTCCAAACCTGGAAAAAATCAAACAAAAAACGACAAATGCTTACTCACCAATTGTTCCTTTAGGTATGTTTCGGATTTTTTACGTTATTGTTTCTTTATGTTTCATTGAGGGTTTACGTGTTTATCAAATTTTCCTCTAATTCTGCTTGCGTTATAATTGTAAGATTTGTATTGAGTTTGCAGGATTTAACCCAAGAATTTCTGCAACTCCGTTGTCTACAAATCCTATGTCAACAAGTTTAGTGTAATTTAAAGTTGTTACTTCTTTTTTACATTGTATTACTGTTGCTATTTATATGATTTGTATTTTACAATAATTCTTTTGACAGATAATTTTGGGTGTAATTCATCATCCATACCAAGTAAGTACCTCAACGTTGTTATACAATTTATTTTGGGTCTATTTATATGAATTTCTCATGTTATTTATTTTGATTCAGGTTCATTAGTTTCTCCTTTGTCTAATCATTTATCTGCAAGTTCACCGAGGCCTGGTATAATTGTAAAACCATGTTCGTTTTTTCATTGTTTGAGTCTGCTCTAACAAACTTATTTTTTAAATGAACCTCATTATTTCAGGGTTAAAAAGTCATTCCAATTCTGTTGATAAGATTGCCATTAAAAGTGTATATAATTCTGCAACTGGAACTCATATGGAAAATCTTGATCCAAATCAGATGCAAAAAACTAATACTCAAGTTCAAAATTTATCAAACATTTCTCGAACATATAAATCTGGTATTTCAAATGATGCTGGAAATGAGCTGCATAAGAGTGGATGCTTTCAAACACCTCAGACAACAAGATTATCCAATGTTCCTTTGAATGGACCCAATAATTCAACCGGTATTATACAATTAATAGTAAAAAAAAATGATGTTGTGTTGGAAATCATATTTAATTACTACTGAAGTAACCTTTTTTCCTTTTGTAAAGGTTATCAGATTTTTCAATCTACTTCACCTTCAGCCAGGAGATTGTCCAATTTCAACTTCTCAGGTATTGTCCATCAAAACATGTTTTTTTTATATTAAATTGTTAATAGTAAGTTGAAGCATTTAATATAGAATTCCTCGATGTTTATCTATAGGTGTTACAAATATAAAGAACACTCTTTCCAAAACACGAAAGGTTATTACAACCCAGGGTAGTTGTAATGTTTTCCAGTTGCCACCATCTTCCATACAATCGCAATTAAATCAAGGTATGAATTTAGCAAATTTATTATTATTCATGGATTTTTTTTAGTATTATTCCTAACAATATGTTTTAATCATTATACGATCCAATAGGTTCTGCTAATCATCAATTTAGTTCAACTTCGACAACGAAAGTGAAGAATGTAGATCTTTCTGGTAGTATTATAAATTTATCAATTAAGCTTATTAAGCTTATTATCCTTGCAGATGTTTTTCATAAAGGTTGTTATTTTTTTATGTTTCGTAAACTTTTTCAACACTTGAATTTAGGTATCACAAATATTACAAGCAACAATTCCACATCAAACAAGATCCATGTTAACCAAACAAGCCACAATTTCTTCCAGTTACCAGCATCTACGATAAGAAGGCAATCTAGACCAAGTATGTATTTAACATAATTTATTGAAATAATTGAAAGGTTCTCATATTAGATCTGATTTCGTAATATGACATATTGTAATTTTTTTAATCTATTATACTATACATTTAAAACAGGTATTTCCGAACAACAACATTCTGGCACATCAATGATTTTAGATAAATCAGATGAGATGCAAAGTAAAAATCTTCTGAGTTCATTTAATGATGTAGCTGCTGCAAACAATATATCTTTGATTGGTGAGGATCCAAAATTTATAGATCAAAATTTTGGCAATTTTTACTTTTATTCATAATTAAATTGTTGATTTAATTAGATATGACTTTTTCATAATATTACTAATTTCTGATAAATATGCAGTTCAAAATAATGAACAGGTCAATTCTCAATATAGACAGTGTATGTTTTTATTATATCTCTGCATTTAAAATTTTATTAAATAACATATTTTCATTTCGTATCTTATTAATGACAACTTTGTTTCATCATTACTGCAGCACCGCTATCTAATGAAGATGGCGATAATGATGACGATGTTGATTGTATGTTTTTTTGCTATTGAAACAATTTTGTCATTTTAAGCATTAAGCACTTATGGACTAACGTAAATTCTGACAACTTTAATACTTTAAAATTTCATTTTAGCGGTTTCTTCTGAATATTACAGTGGTGCTGAAGATCATGAATTCGATCTTCATACTGAAGGTAGCAGACTTTAATACCTTTATATTTTGACCTTATTTTGGATATCAGCAGAAAAACGTATATAAACTTAATATTGTTGCAGATATGTGGTTTGGGTATATGGATCTTGGTAAGCCAGACAAAGTTTGTCCACAATGTAAAGCTGTTATGTGGAATGCTGAGCGAAACAATAAATCATTAAAGAATCAAAGTCCCACATTCTCAATATGTTGTCGACATGGACAGGTTGAGATTCCTCCGGAGAGACAGCCTCCTCCGTTTTTGGCTGAATTGCTTTCAGGGGGTCCCAAAACAGCACATTACAAGAAAAATATAAGGATCTACAACTCTATGTTTGCATTTACATCTCTTGGCGGAAAGGTTGACAACAAAATTAATAGGGGAAGGGCTCCTTACACATTCAAACTTTGTGGTCAGAACTACCACTTAATAGGTAGTATATGCCCTGTTAATGGTGAAACACCAAAGTACAGTCAGCTTTATGTCTATGATACAGAAAATGAAATTGAGAACAGGAAAAATGCAATTCCCGGAAGTGAATCAACCGATCCAGAAATTGTAGAAGGTTTGTTGATGATGCTTAATGAGCATAATACATTAGTTCACGGTTTCCGTATGGCCAGAGATCGTTTTCAAGGCAATGAACCTGAGGAGCTTGAACTGACTTTATTGTCTAGCTCATCTGCATCTGGAAGACCAAATGCCACAGGACCATCTAATGAGGT
Source organism: Kitagawia praeruptora (assembly GCA_037693485.1). NCBI lineage: Eukaryota > Viridiplantae > Streptophyta > Magnoliopsida > Apiales > Apiaceae > Kitagawia > Kitagawia praeruptora. The sequence continues at coordinate 51,568,408 of CM075344.1, read as the reverse complement.
TGGTGTTCTAATTGTAGGTGATCTTGAAAATTCTCCAGGATGGAGAGATATAGTTGTGCAGAAAAAGAACAAGAAACTGAAAAGGATCTATGAAACGAATAGGCATTTTATGCAACTACAGTATCCTGTTCTTTTTCCATTTGGTGATGATGGTTTTCATCCTCAAATTCCTTTGAAGACCAAACCTGGGAAAATTGCACCTCCAGTTACTGAAAATTCCGAACCAGGAGAAGAGAGCAAACATCGTTTGTATGTTTCCTTGCGTGAATATTATGCATATAAACTGATGATAAGGCCTTCTGAAGGTGTGATATTTTTTAATTCCTTTGATATATTTGATTCATTTTCAATTTTATCCATTGTTACAATATTTGTTCTAATTTTGTACAAATGGTTGTTACATCTTATTATTTGCAGCTTTGACACTTCATCTAAGTGGTCGTTTATGGCAGCAGTATGTGGTGGATTCGTTTACCGCAATTGAACAATATAGGCTTGATTGGGTTAGGACACACCAATCAACCATACGTGCTGATTTGTACAGTTCCATACGTGATTCCTTAAGAAAAGGTGACGTTGATCCATCTCATGTTGGACAAAATATTATTCTTCCGGCTACATTCACCGGCTCAAAACGTTACATGTCACAATATTTTAAAGATTCTCTTGCTATTTGTCGATCTATTGGTCATCCTTCATTCTTCCTCACCATGACGTGTAACACTAAGTGGCCTGAAATACAACAGATGTTAGATTATATGCCTGGCGTTGCTGTTTGTGATGCACCTGATGTTGTTGCAAGGGTGTTTAAAATGAAGTTGGACCAGTTGGTAGATCTTATAAAGAATAAGAACTATTTTGGAAAATGTATTGGAGGTATAGTTTTTTTAATTGTTCTTATATGTACTTGCTCAATATTAAAGAAACTTGCCTTTATACTAATCCACTCCGTCCAAAACACAGTTATGTATGTGATAGAGTTCCAAAAGCGTGGACTACCTCATGCACACATGCTGGTTTGGTTACATCCTGATGATCGTCCAAAAAAAACAGAAGAAATTGATGCTTTGGTATCCGCTGAGATTCCCGATAAGGATTCTGATCCAATTGGGTACAACGCTGTTAAAAATTACATGATTCATGGACCATGTGGGAAAGATTTTACATATTCTCCATGTATGGCAAATGGGAAATGTATCCGTCATTTTCCAAAAAAGTAAGTTTCATATTTTTTTTTTTAAATTATGAATGTTAGTTTTTTTTTAAAAAAAAAAATTATTTTTTCTAAACTGAGGTCGTTTTATAGGTACAATGGCCATACTTTTTTCGATGATTGTGGATTTCCTGTATACCGTAGACGAAAGATGAATCGCACTGTTATCAAGAATAAACAAGCGCTAGATAATATGTTTGTTGTTCCATATAACCGTGATCTTTTGCTCCGTTTTCAGTGTCACATCAATTTGGAAATTTGCAATAATTCCAGATCTTTGAAGTATCTATTCAAGTATTGTCTAAAGGGTCATGACCAGGCTACTATGCTTCTACGAAGAAAGAAAGGATCATCTTCATCCAGTGATGCAAGATTTAAAGAGAAAATTGTTGACGAGGTTAAACATTATCTTGATGGACGTTATGTTTGTGCATCTGAAGCAGCATGGAGGATTTTAGGTTTTGACATTCATTATCGCTATCCTTCTGTAGAGAGGTTACCTGTACATGTCCCTGGAGGAAAGAACGTAAGCTTTAAGGTTAATGACAAGTTGGAAGACATTGCTCAACAAGCTAATTCTCGCAAAAGTAAATTAGAAGCATGGTTCATTGCAAACAAGAACATTCCAGCTGCTAGAGAATTTACTTATCAAGAATTTCCTAAAGGTTTCACATGGCAGCCCCGTACTACTTCTTGGAAATTGAGACAGAGAGGTATTGTTGTTGGCAGATTATCAGAAGTTCACGCATCTTGCGGTGATGCGTTTTATCTTCGAATGCTTTTGTTACGGAAAAAAGGTTCAACATCATATACAGACTTGCGTACTGTAGATGGACAAATTTACAACAGTTTCAAAGAGGCATGTGATGCTCTTGGTCTCCTTAAAGATGACAACCAGTGGCATGCTGCACTTCGAGAGAACTCACATTCTGCGTTTCCACAGCAGCTTAGATCTATGTTTGTGCATATTTTAACGAACTGTCCTGTTGCAGATCCTTTAAAATTATGGCAACATCATTGGAAAAGTATGTCAGAAGATATATTGCACTCAAAGCGTAAGGCAACGTGCAATCCTGAGCTCATGTTGTCTGAAATTGATTTGGAGAATTACACTCTTTCAGGTTTATTGAATTATGTATTTTTTTGAACCAAATCAATAAAAAAATGTTGGAACTTATAGAATATTTAAGTCACTTTTAAGACTCTAATCATTATTTGAATATATTTGGAATGCAGAGATTGAGATGTTACTAAATGAGATTGGGAAATCTCTAAAAGATTTTGCAACGATGCCTTATCCTGGAGATGCATATCTTCATGGTGCAGTGAATAGTTTAATTGCCGAAGAGATTGGTTATGATAAGTCTCTAATGAAGAAAGAACATGATGAATCATTTTCGAGTCTTAACGAATGCCAGTTGGAAGTATACAATTCTGTTTTAGAATCTGTCAACACTGGAAAGGGTGGAATGTACTTTGTCTATGGCAGTGGTGGATGTGGTAAGACATTTTTATGGAAGACACTTTGTTGTCGTCTACGTAGTGAAGGTAAAATTGTATTGCCTGTTGCATCTTCAGGTATTGCTGCTACCTTGCTTCCTGGTGGTCGTACTGCTCATTCCCGTTTCCAGATTCCAATTAAATTGGACCAATATTCGGTTGCTTCCATTAAACATGGTAGTGATGTTGCGGATTTGATTAAACAGACAAGTTTAGTAATTTGGGATGAGGCTCCGATGCAACATCGGCATGGATTTGAAGCTGTTGATCGTTCGTTTAGGGATATAATGTCTGCAGTTGATCCAAAGAGGAAGAAATTGCCATTCGGAGGTATAACCGTAGTGTTCGGTGGTGATTTTCGTCAGATTTTACCAGTTATCCCTAAAGCTTCACGATCTGAAATTGTTAATGCATCTTTGAATCAATCACATTTGTGGAATCATTGCCGAGTTTTCTTGCTCCATAAAAATATGCGTTTGGGTTCTGGAAAGAGTGAAGCAGAGAACAAAAAAATTTCAGAGTTCAGTGATTGGGTTCTTGATGTAGGAAACGGTAAAGTTCCTAGCATTAATTCGGAAGATCCATGTTCAGATTCTCAGATTTTAATTCCAAGGAAGTATTTAATTCCAAATTTTGTCAATGCTGTGAAGACTATTGTAGATACTACGTATCCAAATTTTGTTGACAACTTCAAATCTGCAACTTATTTGAAGGAGAGAGCTATTTTAACTCCAACAAATGCTATTGTTGATGACATCAATTCTCACGTTTTGGATTTGATTCCAGGTAAGGAACATACTTACCTAAGTCAAGATTCAATAGATGATATATATGGTGATGCAAATGATGATTATGAATCATCATTTCCTATAGAATACTTGAATTCAATCAACATGCCTTCTATCCCTAAGCATGAGCTAAAGCTGAAGGTTGGAGCTGTTGTCATGTTAATGAGGAATTTGAATCAAATTATGGGTCTTTGCAATGGTACTAGAATGGTTCTCACAAAATGTATGAAGGAAAGTGTGGAATGTCAAATTTTGACAGGTTCACATGTTGGCACCAAACATCTCATTCCAAGAATTGAAATGGAACCTACTGATACACCTTGGCCATTTGCTTTCAAGCGAATACAGTTTCCTTTGCAGATATGTTTTGCAATGACAATTAACAAAAGCCAAGGTCAGTCATTAGATACTGTAGGTTTATTCCTTCCACGTCCGGTATTCTCCCATGGACAATTGTATGTTGCTATATCTCGGGTCACTTCTCCAGATGGGCTGCATATATTAATAGAGGATGATGCTGGAACATCAAAGAATTTCACGTCAAATGTTGTATTTGATGAGGTTTTTTATAACCTTCCATTTGTTAATAGGTAGAATATTTCCAAGAACATTTTTTGTAATAATAAATTTTATAAAACTTTTCGATATTATCTTTATTAATTTTAATCCCATATTATTGAATATTATAATAATTATAACATTTGAAGATTTCGAAAGATTTGTTTTATTTCCAATTCATCTACAAATGTATTTGTCATATAAGAAAATGTATAATTCGAAATGTATTTGTCAATCAAATTTTGGTTAATAGAATTATAAATATGTACATGTAAAAGTTTTTTTTAATTATTATTAAGTGAAATTAACGTCTTTAACCAAAATAATGTAAAAACTATTTTGTACATATAATTTGTTTTACTTTTATTACTATATAGAGTACAGTATAATTTTAAAAAGATTGAAAGGAATTAAGATGTCACAAGATATTTTAAACATTGTTAAACATTTTTTAATAAATTAAATCAATTTATATTGATTTTCAATTTAGAATTATAATTTGCTAAAAAAATTAAATGATAAAAATATTTAAATAATTAGTTTCAACTCCAAAATTTTTATTGTTCAAGTTACCCATAAAATGCAATTCAATAATAAGAAGATATATTTAAACAAATCATGTATTTTTTCAATTCCATTATTAATTAGACAGTACTTATTTTTGTAAACATAGTATACATTGTACAAGTAAAATTAATATATCTTTTTAGATAAATGTAATCAATTTTTGGTTAATAGAATTATAAATATGTACATGTAAAAGTTTTTTTAATTATTATTAAGTGAAATTAACCTTTTTAATTACCAAAATAATGTAAAAATTATTTTGTACATATAATTTATTTTACTTTTATTACTATATAGAGTACAATATAATTTTAAAAAGTTTGAAAGGAATTAAGATGTCATAAGATATTTTAAAAATTGTTAAACATTTTTTTAATAAATTAAATCAAATTATATTGATATTCAATTTAGAATTATAATTTGTTAAAAAAATTAAATTATTAAAATATTTAAATAATTAGTTTCAAGTCCAAAATTGTTATTATTCAATTTACCCATTAAATGCAATTCCATAATAAGAAGTTATATTAAAACAAATCATGTATTTTTTCAATTCCATTATTAATTAGACAGTACTTATTTTTGTAAACATAGTACACACTGTACAAGTAAAATTAATATATATTTTTAGCTAAATGTAATCAAAAGTTTTTGTTATATCTTTTTAATTAGCTAAATGTAATCAAAAGTTTTTGTTATCTGCAAGGGATAACCATCATTACTTGCACTTTTTACTTGCATGAAACATTGGAATATGTAAAGTTCATTTAATACACGCACACGTTTCTAAACTCGGTCGGTTATACATTGAATACATTATAAAGCATTTCATTTGACACAATACACTCAATCTAATTGAGTGTAATTTTAGAGAATCTAATTCATGATTAATTTTAGATTTGCAAATTAAAGAACATCATACGTAATCTAAAAATATAGACTACAAATGCATTCCATTACATGAAATTAATGTTATAAAAAAGGTAAAAGAAGATCAACAGTCTCTTTGCATGTAAGCTGGACAAGAAAACACATTTACTCCATCTCATACTCCATCTCCTCGCATTCTCCAAGAGAGAATATAAACTGCTCTGCTTAAACCATTTTCACTTTTCTATCAGAAATTTTATACTATCAATATTCTAATTCTCTATTCAAAATGCTTCATAATCTTCGATCAGATGTTGTTGCCTTGCTCTTTTCATTCATCATAATAGATGCAGGAGACTTCAACAGCTTTGTAAAGTGTCTTATGGCATGGGTTAGTAAGCAAACTACTCCTAGAATCAGAGTTGTTCTTGAAAGGCTTAATTGGGATTATTTGTATCAATTCCATAACCATCCTATAGATGTTACACGGGACCAGTTTCATGGTTTTATCACTTTTGCTGTTAGACATAACGTGGAACAAGCATTGTATTACAATTCCATTCGGTGCTTATTCTTGAATCAGAATGTTCCACATCATCTTCATGTTCTATCCTCTATGGCAGGTAACCATTTTCCTTCTTCTTTTTGCTTTATTTTTTTTAAAGCAATAAACAGAACTTTTCATAGAAATGAGAGTGTTCAAGAGATGCATGAACTTCTTAATCAGACATATTTGAGATCTAGGATAATTGAACTTATTAAGTTTCTTGAAGAAATGTACTGTTGTTTGTTTGAGAAGGATTATCTTTTGCCAATTTACAAGTTCTGCCCAAATGCAAGAAATAAACAACCAATCTATCAACTTGAAGGTCATCCTCTTGAAGATGAGTTATGGAACTCACTATGCGATCAAACAGTTGAAAGTAGTATTTGCCATAAGAGTCAAGAATATGGCAAACGCTTGGCAATGGCACATATGTGGAATACCAACTGTGCTTATTGCAAAGTGCAGATACTATTGTTCAAAATTCTCCTTTCTGCTGTTGCTGATTAAACATTTTAATGTAACTTTGTATTTTAACTAAATTATGTACTCATGAATTTCTTAACTTTTTGTTTTATGGATGCATGTTCTATTGTCTCTAATACATTTATGAAACATATCTGATTGTAGACACTAATGCATGTTTGCCTTAATCCCGTCAAAAAATGTTAAGTTTCTGTTAAATTTTGTTGCATGTTGTTTAAATTTACATAATGTTAAGTGATATATGAAAAATACACTGATTATAACATCCATTTATCATATAGCCCAAGGTAACTATGGATATATAGTTATCATTAAGAAAGAAATAAGATAAGTTTGTATAGAGATGGATCAATATTTTGAAATGATATTGCCAAGTTGTATATTTGTTGGACTGTATCAAGTTAACATTAAAACAACATACATCATCAGTGATTTGTTCCTTTCCTTTAAATATGCAAACATTTACAGTATACACTCCTGATGAAGGAATTCGAAACAGAACCACTGTATCTCCAACTTTCAGCTTAATCTCCTCTACAAAAGCATACCACTGTTTTCCAAGCAAACAGATATTTTCAATCCTTTGAACATCAATTTTTCATGAATTAGATTTCTTTATATTTTTATGTTCAGTGTCATGTAATGTTAGAGTGTATATCAGAGTGTAAATGGCCATATGCTTATAGAGAGATTTTATTAATTTATCAAATTCACTTCCACAATGTGGCCTGTTCCTGCTACTGGTATCTCTGTTTTAAAGATTGACTAATGCTTCTGGTGCATTTTGAAGTAAGGTTTGAAAGTGTACTTTAGGAACAATACACCAACATCAACATTAGGATAAAACATTCAACAACAGAGAATAATGGTAAATTAGGAACATAGGATAAAACAGATAAAGTTTGTACTTTAACAATAGTACACAAATTAGGAATATTACATCAACATCTTCTTAGACTTACGAGAATAACTAAACATTAAGGTTCATTCAATATAGAATGCTTAATTAGTAACAATGCAAATTGTTAGATTAAGACTATAACAGAACTATATATTACGTGTGAAATCCACAAGTCCAGCGCTCATTGTTGCCCGCTGTTCTTCCACTTCACCAGCTTTAGTCAACCAGTCATTTAGCTTTTGTGTCCAATGTGATTCAACTGGCAATGATGGAAATTTATTGGGTTTCAATCTGATTTTGCTTGATGCAGAGGTATACCTTTTTATTATGTCAATGTCATATGATATTTAAAATTAATTAATAGTTTATTATATGATTCTTTTATGATTTCCAGGATTATCATATTCATGCTTTTGTACACAATCCTGTCTGGAATGCTTATCACAATACTATTTTTGAAGGGAATATTTATGACTTGTAACATTTTGTGACAAGTCCGGCAACAGGAACGCTTAGACCTGTATCATCTAATATGTCCATAATTTTTTCAATTTTCACCATTGTTCAACCAGTTCCGCTGGAAGTTAGTATGATACCAAGACATAAGTTTGAAGTGGTTGACCTTAGCGATCTATACAATTTTCCAAGTTCTTATGTTAAAGTTGACACACCTGTGTATTCTATAGGTATTTTGGTAGTGTGCTTTATTCTTAATGTTTTATTGACTAATGACTTATAATGTATTTTTTTTATATATATTCTAACCAAATGTACACATGATTAGATGTTGTTGGTGTTGTTCTCAATGTTGAACCAGTTAAAGTAATTTACACAGCCAGTGGTGAGAGAAATTTTGTTCAAATGCAGTTATACGATGGCAGGTTAATAATTTACTATCTATTTATTTTATTTCTAATATCGATTTTATGGTAATTGTGTATTTTATTTATTTTAAATTATTGCAATTGCAGGAATTCTGTCGAAGTTATTGTTTGGGATGAGCAGTTTGAAATTTTTGGTCCATTATTTCAAGAATACTTTGATCCTCCTCCAATTGTCATTTTTTCATCTATGCGGCCAAGCATTGTTCGTGGTAATATTTGTTTTATTTACAGTGAATTCAAGTAGATCAATAAATATTATGTAAATAACTTTTCTTCTTCTTAAATCTTGATAATTAGCTATGGTTCAAGTCAGCAGTTTGGATGCATCGCGATTTTTTATTAACATTGACTATGAAGCAACTAGGCGTGTTAGGGAATGGTAATGTATTCATTCAATAAAAAGATAATTTTTTGTTTCCTGTGATCGTCTAACATTATTAAGCTTTATGTTTCAGGCTCATTGTTGCAGGTTTTCCGGTTCCTGTTATTGCAAATAGATATTTTTAAAATATGTATTTAGACAATAAAAAAGAATGCATCTTTCACGTTTGTTTTGTGTTATGTAATAAAACATCTTCGGTTGTAATTTGTTAGTCTCTCCCAAAATGAAATTATTACAAGAATTTGTCAAAGTTTTAATATTTTCCATGTAATCTTTTAAGTTATTCCAGTTTTTATGACTTTATTTGTTGTGTCAATGGTTGATCAGCAATAATTTTATCATTGGTTAAAGTAAAATTCACATATATGGGAAGGGCTCCTTATACATTCAAACTTTGTGGTCAGAACTACCACTTAATAGGTAGTATATGCCCTGTTAATGGTGAAACACCAAAGTACTTTCAGCTTTATGTCTATGATACAGAAAATGAAATTGAGAACAGGAAAAATGCAATTCCCGCAAGTGATTCAACCGATCCAGAAATTGTAGAAGGTTTGTTGATGATGCTTAATGAGCATAATACATTAGTTCAGGGTTTCCGTATGGCCAGAGATCGTTTTCAAGACAATCAACCTGAGGAGCTTGAACTGAATAGGCATTTTATGCAACTTCAGTATCCTGTTCTTTTTCCATTTGGTGATGATGGTTTTCATCATCAAATTCCTTTGAAGACCAAACCTGGGAAAATTGCACTTCCAGTTACTGAAAATTTCGAACCAGGAGAAGAAAGCAAACATCGTTTGTATGTTTCCTTGCGTGAATATTATGCATATAAACTGATGATAAGGCCTTCTGAAGGTGTGATATTTTTTACTTCCTTTGATATATTTGATTTATTTTCAATTTTATCCATTGTTACAATATTTGTTACTGTATAATTTTGTACAAATGGTTGTTACATCTTATTATTTGCAGCTTTGACACTTCATCTAAGTGGTCGTCTATGGCAGCAGTATGTGGTGGATGCGTTTACCGCAATTGAACAATATAGGCTTGATTGGGTTAGGACACACCAATCAACCATACGCGCTGATTTGGATAGTTCCATACGTGATTCCTTAAGAAAAGGTGACGTTGATCCATCTCATGTTGGACAAAATATTATTCTTCCGGCTACATTAACCGGCTCAAAGCGTTACATGTCACAATATTTTAAAGATTCTCTTGCTATTTGTCGATCTATTGGTCATCCTTCATTCTTCCTCACCATGACATGTAACACTAAGTGGCCTGAAATACAACACATATTAGATTATATGCCTGGCGTTGCTGTTTGTGATGCACCTGATGTAATTGCAAGGGTGTTTAAAATGAAGTTGGACCAGTTGGTAGATCTTATAAAGAATAAGAACTATTTTGGAAAATGTATTGGAGGTATAGTTTTTTAAATTGTTCTTATATGTACTTGCAATATGGGAAATGTATCCGATTTCATGTTGATCCATCTCATGTTGGACAAAATATTATTCTTCCGGCTACATTAACCGGCTCAAAGCGTTACATTTCACAATATTTTAAAGATTCTCTTGCTATTTGTCGATCTATTGGTCATCCTTCATTCTTCCTACATTTTCTTATTGTTCTTATTCTGATCCAATTGGGTACAACGCTGTTAAAAATTACATGATTCATGGACCATGTGGGAAAATTTTTACATATTTTCCATGTATGGCAAATGGGAAATGTATCCGTCATTTTCCAAAAAAGTAAGTTTCATATTTTTTTTTTTTAAATTATGAATGTTAGTTTATTTTTTTTTTAAAAAAAATTATTTTTCCTAAACTGAGGTCGTTTTATAGGTACAATGGCCATACTTTTTTCGATGATTGTGGGTTTCCTGTATACCGTAGACGAAAAATGAATCGCACTGTTATCAAGAATAAACAAGCGCTAGATAATATGTTTTTTGTTCCATATAACCGTGATCTTTTGCTCCGTTTTCATTGTCACATCAATTTGGAAATATGCAATAATTCCAGATCTTTGAAGTATTTATTCAAGTATTGTCTAAAGGGTCATGACCAGGCTACTATGCTTCTACGAAGAAAGAAAGGATCATCTTCATCCAGTGATGCAAGATTTAAAGAGAAAATTGTTGACGAGGTTAAACATTATCTTGATGGACGTTATGTTTGTGCATTTGAAGCAGTATGGAGGATTTTAGGTTTTGACACATTATCGCTATCCGTCTGTAGAGAGGTTACCTGTATATGTCCCTGGAGGAAAGAACGTAAGCTTTAAGGTTAATGACAAGTTGGAAGACATTGCTCAACATGCTAATTCTCGCAAAAGTAAATTAGAAGCATGGTTCATTGCAAACAAGAACATTCCAGCTGCTAGAGAATTTACTTATCAAGAATTTCCTAAAGGTTTCACATGGCAGCCCCGTACTACTTCTTGAAAATTGAGTCAGAGAGGTATTGTTGTTGGCAGATTATCAGAAGTTCACGCATCTTGCGGTGATGCGTTTTATCTTCGAATGCTTTTGTTACGGAAAAAAGGTTCAACATCATATACAGACTTGCGTACTGTAGATGGACAAGTTTACAACAGTTTCAAATAGGCATGTGATGCTCTTGGTCTCCTTAAAGATGACAACCAGTGGCATGCTGCACTTCGAGTGAACTCACATTATGCGTTTCCACAGCAACTTAGATCTATGTTTGTGCATATTTTAACTAACTGTCCTGTTGCAGATCCTTTAAAATTATGGCAACATCATTGGAAAAGTATGTCAGAAGATATATTGCACTCAAAGCGTAAGGCAACGTGCAATCCTGAGCTCATGTTGTATGAAATTGATTTGGAGAATTACACTCTTTCAGGTTTATTGAATAAAGTATTTTTTTGAACCAAAAGATCATGGTTATATGGAACAACAAATGTATAATCAAGGTTTTGTTTATTCTTGATGACAATGCGATTCATTTTTCGTCTTTGCCACAATCATCGAAAAAAGTATGGCCATTATAATTATAAAATTACCTAAATGTTGTGATTTAGAAAGATAATGTTCTTGATAATGTTTTGGCACGTAAAAACATTCTGATTTGTACTTAAATGTAATTGATTTAGAAAGATACTGTTATTTGTATATATATTGCATTTAATTGATTTAGAAAGATACTGTTATTTGTATATATATTGCATTTAATTGTAATTTATTTGGAAAGATACGGTTATTTGTATATATCGCACTTAAATGTAATTGATTTGGAAAGATTTTAACGACATGGTTAGTATAATTCTAATATATAGATATAGACAAAATAGAAATTTCTATAAATAATTAAAAATTCATCTAATTTCTCACCAAAGTATTTATTACTATCCAAAAATAAAAAAGAATAAGTACATTAATACTATACAGTTGTTGACTTATTTTTTTTCCCTAATAACTAATCCATCTATATCACGTTTGAAGTCATAGTGATCAAATCCAATATTTCACGGGATTTGATATAGACTGTTTGTTTCAAAATGCTTTGATTTACTAAGTTTAAGAATCAGTTAGTTAGGATTTAGACTAATCACTTCCTTGATACGTTCATATACGATTTACACTATCATTCTTAGTCTATATAAGCAAACTCATTCTCGGTAATGTACACAATAGTTACACTTCCTGCAGTCCATTACGACATTGCATTACCATGTAAGTTAATAGTATTTTGGCATACTAATTTTGGTTATTCATAAACTGTTTATACCTATCTCTGTTATCTCCGTTTTGTTCATATGAAATCATGTTTTCACAGATACAGCATACAACATCGAAAATGTTTGATCAGTTATCTTCTCTGGACATATCTCGCACTAACTGGAGGATTAAGGTTCGTGTGACTAGGATGTGGGCTTCCATTGCATCCCAATCTGGTGGAAAAGATGCATTGAAGGGATATAACCTTATCCTGCTCGATGATGATGTGAGTTTAAAACCAGTTGTATATATTGATATAATTCTCACCACTTTGAACATAAACCATCATTTCACACCTAACATATTTTATATACAATTCTCATTTTTTTTGTATAATTAGAACTGCCATGTTCAAGCTTTTGTTTACCCCGACAACTGGAAAGGAACAGTCGCTGAGATTGTCGAAGGATGTGTTTACATTATTTCCAACTTCTACACAAAGGATGCCACTGGAAGTTTAAGGCCTACCAGTTCAAAGATAATCATCAACTTTTCCAACTCCACTCATGTTGAAAAGGTTCCTGAAGATGACTTCATGATCCCAATTCACAAGTTTGAGTTCATTGATTTAAGCGAATTATTTGGAATTGTGAGCAACTATGAGAACCCCGAAAGTCCAGAATACTCTACAGGTTTTGAACCTAAGACATGTTTCTTTTATTGTCATTACTACCTAAATTCAATTACTTGCATGTATTATTTGTTTATTGCATTTTATCCATTATAGATGTGATTGGAGTAGTTGAAGATTTCGAACGTGTGAAGGTCATTCAGACAATGTTTGGTGAAAGAAACATTGTAAAATTCAGAATTACTGATGGCCGGTATTATTATCATCTTTTTTCTTTCATATGTTTGAAGTATTATTCTGATTTGAACCAGAGGTTTTGTTGGTTATTTTATGCTTTCGTTTACATTTACATGAAAATTTATGTAGATATTCTCACAAAGTAAGTGTTTGGGGAAACCTTGGGCTCTCTACTGATCAGCTTTATGATAACATTAAAGAGAAGCCAATTATTGCAATTGTTACAAGCTGCAAGTTGAAAATATTTAAGAGTATGTATTCTGTTTTGTTGGATTCATTTTCATGTTCCATACAGTTCCAAGTATAGAACACCATGTCTCTAATTAAAAATATTCATGTCCTACAGGTTCTGTTCAGATCAGTACTTTACCATCATCTAAGATTTATCTCAATCTTGATACTGATTCTGTCCATGCTATGAGGGTTAGGTAATTTTAATCCATTTTTTGTTAACACTTTTGAATTTATAAGTACTTATATTCTACATATAGTTAATCATAATGCAATTTGTATCGTTAATTAACTGACTATAGGCTAGAGGAAGAAGGTTACCAAATTCCTGAGAATGTAGAACCATCTCAACTTCCAGCTCCAGTTGCTCAAGTTATTGAAACCATAACCCTGAAAGAGCTTGGTGAGAAAACAAACACTGAAGAATTGAAGGTTAGAAATTACATATGACATAGTTTATCAATTTTTCTTTGGTTTTATTTATTTCCAACACTGATTAACTTCATACATATTCAACAGAAATTCTATCACTGCATTGTGAAGATCATTACTGTTGAACAGAATGATAACTGGTGGTACGACAGCTGTACCTTTTGTGATGGCAGTGTTTACAAACTGGAGGGTAGGTATAAGTGTTCAGAATGTCATAAGTCTATGCCTGTTCCTGAGAAGAAGTACAAGATTGTTGTGCTAGCTGAAGATTCCACTGATGCTTTTAACTTCATTCTAAAGGATAAAGCTGCCAAACGTGTAATTGGTAAAACTGCAACTAATCTTATTGCTGAAACAAAAAAGGTAATTTAGTTATTTTCAGTAATGTTATTTATATTTCAAATTCTAAGACTTATACAAACCATGGCTGTTCATTTGTACAGATGGGATTAACCAGTGGGTATCCAGCACCAATATGTGGAATCACTGGAAAAGACTTCATCTTGACTGTCCAGATAAGCTCTGATAATGTCCTGCTTCATAGTAAATTGTTCTATGTCGTTGATGCTTCAGACATCCGTAATCCTAATTCTTCACCATCTGAACCTTCACCATCTCAGCAAACTATGGCTGGTTTCACAAATTCCAGCTTTTCAGGAGTAAGTGTCCTAAATAACTAATGGTTATTACTTGGTTGTATACGTTTGTTATATTATAAAAGTTTTTTCAATTGTCATATTAATGGTTTTCTATATCATCGTTTCAGAATATAATTGATTTGTCTAATCCTGGAAACACTCCGGATACTGCAAAATCCACCTCAAAGAAAATGAAAACGGTATAGTTATGCTACCAACTGATTTCAGCATATTTACGAACATTAAACTTCATTTATTACAATCCACTTATTAAGTCAAATTTAAATTTAAATATTTAAATTTAATATTTAAACTATTTATGCAAACTTATTTACATATCTACTCCTTTGTTACAGGAAAAGTGAATGATGCTGATGCGTTTGCTGCCTCTTTGTTGAAGCTACAACAGCTTGCACGTGTGGAGGCGATATTTCTACTTATGTCGTCATTTCTATTTATTTCCAAATTTTCAATTACTATGGATTTTGGATTATGTTTTCCCTGTTAGATTTGCTTTGGTTTTTATGCATGAATGATTGTTTGGTTTTTCGTATTGTTTGGTTTTTATGGATTTAAATAAAATGTTTGCTTGGTTTAAGTTTTAAATTCTACTTTACGTCTTTCAATTTACTATTTCAATTTAATAAATCTCAAAATATAAATGAAAACATATCAAGTCAATTTTAATTTTTACAAAGTACTATTTGTTAAAACCATTTGAATTTTAAACAGTATTTCTAAACTATAGAAAATATAAAATCACCGTGTGCGAAGCACGGGCAAAAGACTAGTATGAACAATAGTAGTACTAGTACTAGTTTTGTAGGCAATGCTCTGTAGTTCAGCTTGGTAATCATGTTGCCAATCCATCAACCACGGTTCGATCCTCGGCTTGTGTTTTTTTTTGTTTTCCTGCTTGTAACTTTATCTTTTTGTAGTTTTTCTTCTAAAAATTTCACCTTTTAACTTTATTTTATGTAGTTTTTCTATTAAAAATTTCATCTTTTATACTTTAATAATTTTTTTGTATTTTTTTTAACTTTATTTTATGTAGTTTTTCTACTAAAAATTTCACCTTTAATACTTTTAACACATTTTAAATTTATTTTACAACTAAAATTTTAAATTATTATTCATTTTTAAAATTATAAAATATTACCGCCCCCCCTACAAATCATATCTGCCTCCGTCACTGACCGTTGATACCCCAGTGTTCAGAATCCTCACTCCAGCTATCTACATGTCGGATATCAACTATAGACATGCCGAACATGGAAACCCCCAAAGGATGAGTAACACCCCAACTATCTACATGCCGGATACCAGCTATATACATGCCGAAAGTGAAAACCTCCAAAATATGAACCATCTTTGGTTGTGAGTGGTGAGCTCTTGCAATAATCTTCACCGTCCTAGCTTCGATGCAGTCTTTCCAGATCCCCAAGACATCAACAAAAGTATTCTCAGCAGATCCAACCACGAACATAGAGATACATAATTAATTAAATACATAAAAACACTCCAAACCACTCCAAAAGGAGAGACACACGCCAAAAGGCGAGACGAAAAACCAAAAATTTAAATAACTCGGAATGACACCAAATTTTGGTATGATGTTAAGGAGGAGAATTTGAATATAAAGGTATTTTTTATTTGGAGATTCGGATTCAAAACCAAGATAGATTTGAGAAATAAATTCTAAGATGTTTGGCTTTGGTTCGATTTTTATTAAAAAAAAACTGAACAAATACAAAATAAAGAGGGATTAGATGATTGGGAAAGGACTGGAGGATGATTTGATGGGGAAAAAGATGAAGATGGAGAAAAAGGGTTGTGGTAGTGGTGGTCTAGGGGGAGTAGACTCTAGGAATAGTTATTTGTTTTGAGAATAGGAATAGTTGTTATTTGTTTTAACTTTTAACCGTATTTCATCTTTAGTTCTATAACAAACTCAATAATGATTTCTTAGGTTATAATTAAGTGTCACCTAACAAATGCTTTTAATTTGGGGGGAAATGCTTTATAGAAAGAGGCGAATTAAACGAGAGATAGCCACGTCAGATTAAGCAAAGTTAATGAAATATATATTTTATTATAAAGTATTATGTAAATACAAAAATCCTTGCAATAAATAAAGTATACAAAGATCATTATCACAATTTACTTTTCATAAAAAACAATTTGTTAATATTAGTATTAATGAAAAAATTCGATGATAATAAATTTTGGAGATTGCTGAATAACGAAATTATGAAAAAAAAGTGGAATTTGGGTTTTGAATGTTTGGAGACTTAGAGATGTGTCGACTTGTTAGATGTGTAGGATTTTTATTCCAATATACCTACGTACCTTATAGTAATAAGAATCAGGTCAACGGATTTTTGTTAATGTTCGATTTTTAATTCCTATGATTATTAAGGAATTTACTGAAAATTAATAGATTTTATTTATTTAAATTATATTCGCATTGATACCTTACGGATTTGAATGATATCGTTTAGAATCACAAAATTTAACAATATATCAAATTTAACATAAAATTTCATCTAAATTTTAAAATCAAATGTTATATAGAATCATTATAAAATCTATTATATAATTTTGTAACAAAAAATTATATGTAATCATATTATATTTTATTCTTATTTTTTTTATTAAAATATATTTTTATTCACAAAAATTTGTTTTTGGTATAAAAATTAGAAAATATAATTTATGTAAGATTGTATAATGTTATTTATAATTTTTTATATAATGATACTTTTCATGAATAACGATCTATACAAATACAAAAAAAGTTACAATAAATAACTTATTTGTTTATAATATAATATTATATCCAGCTCGAACAGATAAATTTGTATTAGCCATTAGGTGGTATGGTAGTCTTTCCGCTTCCAACTGCTCCACCAGGTAGGCTCACACATAATGCATGTTTGCTACCAACCTATACTCACTTAATTACTTTTAGGCTTTAGCAACATATTACATAGAATAATTGTCATAAAATTAAAACTATTCTATTTAAGCCACATTTTATTGACAAATATAAACAATAAGACTACTTCAAATTGTAATTATTCGAAACTAACGTAAATTAAAATTAAACAATCTTGATAAATCATACCAAGCAATAATATATGATACATACATGGACCTGTGCACTGTCACTGACTCACTGGTGTCAATCATAGTAATATATACAGATAACAGATTACATACCAACTGCTATGTCATAATTCAATTGCATAAAGTAGTTAGAATAAATCATCAATTATTCTTTTGATACTCTAACTACTAGTAGTAACATTTACTTTTTACGTTTTTTTTTATAGTTAAACTCACGCACACACGCGACAGTAATCGAACTCTTGACCAGTAACTTCCATTTTTGTTCCTACTTTATTTATTTATTTATTACTTTTGTTTTGCGCTATACAACCATGTTTGACCTATCAGTGGTGCTTTGTAAGTTGGGGCATGCTTCTGTAATCAATATTCTTTGCAGGGGCTCCCCATTCAATGGGTTGCCCTAAATCCTAGGTAACACTGAGCGTGCACTGAGCTGCAATATCCGATAGACCTCATCTTAATTTTGCTAATACACAAGCACATCTATACACAAAGCACATATAAATAACCACATATCATAATAGCCACTTGCTGCATGTTGTCTATCTATTCTTCTCATGGGTTTGTAGCCCAAGAAAAGAATCTACCCCCAGCCTTGTTTTGCTTCTCTACAACCACATAAATCATATTCAGCAATACCATAAACTACAAGTTGCAAGACAGTACAGATTGTCTGAAAAACAAAACATAATATAATTATGGAAGGGAGAAAGCATTGGACTAGCTGATATGAAAGAACACACTAAACCAACAGAAGTTGAAGATTGCCTTAATTTGATAAGAAAGTCTAATTGTATCAATTAAGACTTTGGGAAGAACTATAAAAAAAATTCAACAAAGTTGAATTTAACACAGTTTCTTCAGTCGGTGTCCTTAAAAATATATTGACATTATTGATATTTTAACTTCACTTGAGCATTAGGAAGTAGGAACTACTCCAAAACTAGCATAGTACTACTACAACATTTAAAAATTCATTTAATAGTACAATGATCTCTTATTACATAGCTCAAGCTGCAATAGATGAACCCATGCCAGCAAGAACACTGCAGTACGAATTGTGATCAGGAGTGTTTCTAAAGCCAGGAAAAAAATCAGAGAAAAACCTCAGAACTGCAGCCAACTGTTGCGAGTCATTTGAAGCATAAGCTGCTTCCAGAAATAATGAAGGGCGGACAGTATAAACCTGCAATGATCATTATAATTATGAGATAAATTTGCAACTACGGAGCTGGAAAAACAAATATTGTTGGTCAACTTTTTAAGCTCCTTTAAATCGTCCCTAGCAAATTTCGCATGCCATTGCCAACATTTATAGGCATTAAGAACCTAGTACATGCATATAGTGCGTTAACTACTGCGGTCAGAACTGAAAAATATTGATAACATCGGATCATAATTATCTATAACATCGTTGGACCATAATTATCTATAACATCGAGGTTCATCCGTATCACCTTATTTTTGCGAGCATAACGTAAAGCTTCAAGGTAGTATCCGTTTTGCACTAGTAGCAAGACATAATCATGATGTAGTGACAACTGTCTCAGCATATCTAAACCCAACTTCTTCGTTAGGAAATGCTGATCACCTGACTCTAGTAGCTGAAAAGCCACTTCTTTTGAAGGTTCGATAATCTGAAAATAAATCGAATCAACTTCAAACACCATCACATCGAGTAAACAAAGTCTTATTTCACAAACACCATATAAAATACATAATACCTTGTTTGTGATGAACAATCCAAGCTCTGGGTATCGCTCAGTCCGAGCTAGTAGCCGTATGGTCAGCACATAATTATTTGGATGGACTCTCACCTTTTCAATGTTGGAGCTGCAACATTCAGTACAAGGTAGGTAAATGTGAGTATATATCCAGAAAATATAAAAACTGTAAAATGTTAGGAAAAACAAGATCCAAAGATATCGTTAACAAGTTTCCCTGCCTTCCAAACTTCCTGAAGCTCAATTTGGTCATTAAATGAATTCCTGTGTGCTCGTAGTGATAAGATCACCACTAATCTTGAACATACAGGAACCCAGTTTATTTAAGATGGTCTAGCCCCACTTAGGATGCTTGCACGTAGCATCACAATATACATCTTTCTTGATGCTAACACATGGCTGTCCCAGGATATATAGTTCTAGATGTTGTCAGTCAGCATCAGGCAGTTGGCAACCAAAAGATACGTAACAGAACTATCCACATGCATAGAGATAGAACTACCAAAGTAAATAAATATACTGACTGACCCTCTCAATTTTTGTACTTGATACTGCAAACATGGGGTTTACAATTCCTACTCTTTTCTTTTATGTGAATTTGGTCATTTTTGAAGGTGAAAATTTTGAAGTAGTCACTCAGTTATATGGGTTGCGAACTCGTGATAACAAAATTAGGAACAATACAAGAGACTTTGGAAGCCAATTAGTTAAAGAAATAGTTATTATCTACTATGTTTGAAAAAAAAAGGTCTAGTAGTTATCAGTTAGGATTGGAAGTTATCTTTTTAGCTTTGATTTGAATTAGGAAAGTAGATTATTTAGATCATAACTGGGAGTTCATTCTCTGTATTCAGCAGAGTTTACCAGCTGAGAATTAAAATTTTGTTGAGTTTGATATCTCATAGGAGATTTTCAGCAGAACTTATCCCAAACACTGTTTTCACCTGCCGTTTCTCATCATAGATACTCACATAATTTAGTCAGGTACTGCCGTACTGGTAAATATCTAGGTATCAAATTTAATAATCACTTTTCCAGACACATGGCAAAACCTAAAAGTGGTCTGATACATGCTGCCATGCCGGTGATCAGAGTATCAGACGCATATATACATATACGACAACTTGTTGAACAACACTGTCGTTATTAAGAAAAACCATTATATAGTGAGCATAGACACAGAAATGATCTCCTCTTTCTTCTTTAGTTATCATTCCAGACCCCTCTAGGAAAAAAAACATAAACAAATTTAGGTAAAGAATGCAGAGATGGCTAGTATAACCATTTTATTTCTGTATGCAAAGTTGCAAACACAATCAAGAGTATGCTATTCAATTGCATCAATATATGCTATTCATTTGCATTACTAAAAACAAAAACAAGCTTACGATGCCAAGTATAGAAGACAACCAAATCGGGTTTACCTGCGTAGGAACTCGATAATGACGGAAGCCAAGTAAAAAGAATCTCCCGCCATCTCTTCCTCGACAGGAGCAAACACGAAGCTATACATCTCATCTGATGTGATTGCTGCTGAATTTATTTGAGAATCATTAAGCTCGGAATTATTAACGTTTGACGCGGAGTTACTATGTCCTATATGAGTTTGTGATGCTGATGGATGAAATTCTTCAATACTGGCTTCAACCCTCGTCAAATTTTCTCTGTCTATATCACCCACGGAAGAGTGAAGGCTGACAGGTTTAGTTTTCTGCCTATCAGAGAGAGAATTGTCATCAGAGTCTAAGGTGGAGTAACTATGACTAGAAACAGATTCATCCCCCACTTCAACAGCAGGGGCATGTTTGACAGATTTTCCAGAAGGATCTCCTCTATTAGTGGATTCATCAGCAGCAGTGTCAGTGCTGTTCACACTAGTAACTCCATAGGATGAAGGCTTCTCAGGTTTTACACCCTTCAGATAACTTCCTGTTTTGACTGCGTAAGAGTAAGAAGTAACTAAAACGTCGATTGAGCGTGTAACCATGTATAGAGGTCTCCGTTCTAGAATTATGTTACGAGCTATTCCCAGGCACAGTTCTTTAGCCTGAAATGTAGGAATTAATTAAGTATACCAGGTATCTTCAGAAAAAGCATGCAAATCTTTAGACTTAAAAAAAAAAAATCTCTGGGAACATTTATGTACAGGAATTTTGAAGAACACAAAGAAAAGAAAATTAATATAACATCTGCCTACTAAAAACAATGTTATATATCCCCCCCCCCCCCGTTCTCTCCCAAAAAAAAAAGGATATTCCTTAAAATATACTTATACCTTCTTTGCTTCCAATTTCCTCCGCTGCAAGAACTCGAGTACAGATGGCACTTCTGAACTACTAGCGGATATAGCCTGAAAAGTTGTAGACAGCTAAAGCACAAGAATATAAATGAGACAGCTAAAGCAATCATCAAAACTTGCCTCCAAATCCAGCTGGATCTTCCACAAAAGACCATTAGCAACATCACATATAAGATCAGGAACAAGAAAAGTCCAATCATCTCCATAAATGGTTGCTTCTGTATCAGTAGAATCTTTTCCCTCTGAAGTTTCGGAAAGGTTGCTACTTGAATGAGAGGATGAAATGTTGGTCCTGTAAACCCCCCTAAATAATAGAGGAAGTGGAGCAGATATAGGGGCACGAGAATCTGAAAATAGGTCATATAAGATGACAACCTTCGCATCCTCTTGGTGTACAAGCAAGACGTTATCGACCACACTTACAGCTATTTTGCTCGAGTAGACAGGCAAAGAACCCTACATATTATTCGATATCATCGTCAAGGCAAAAGAATACAGATATTAAAGTCAAAAACTGCTCAAAACAGCTACTACTAGGTTTATCAACACACCAAAATTTGAACATTCACTCAACATAGTAAAAACAGGGAAAAAGACAAATCAACTCAAGCAGAAGGTTCATTTGCCATACATGTGTTACAAATTTAATAGTTACAATTTAAAGAAACAGTTTATGTTGGTCATTTGATTCAGCATTTAATATGCGTAAAATGTTAGTTAAGAACAACTAACAGTTAACACATGACTATGTCATTGGAGATTCACTTGGAAGTCAAAACTATGAAGGCCTGAGAAAAAAAGAGCACTGCCACCTATACAGGCTGAGAAGATACTGTCGAGAAGATGCAGGAAGTAAATTGAATATGTTAAGAAAAACTCACTTGTTGTACAACAGCATCGCGGTAGAATCTATATGAGTGCAGTAACATTGCAACTCTATCAACTTGCAAGCAGTATATCCTACCATAACTGCAAAATTTAAAATACCGAGTCGTTAATTTTTGACAACAGTGAGGAGTTACTGAATTAAGCAAAGAAAATCTTACACAGTAACAACATGTACGTCTTCAGCAGCTAGGACAGGCTTATTGTTGGCCTCTGGTTTGGCCATAGCCATCTCAAACTTTGGTAGGCGGATTATCCCCACAGATGAAAGCTGATCAGAATACAAATTATATATATATTCAGTTTCTGAATTCATATATTTAATACTGGAAGTTCTTTTGTGAGGGACTTGACCCAGAGACAGGCATATATCTATCTCAGAGAATATCAGATATGTGGATACATTAAACGGAACGATAGTAAAGAGGAGAGAAAGATTGGCAATGAACCTTGAAATCTACATTACAGATATTCTGCTACAAAGATTGGCAGAGAACCTCGAAATCTACATTATAGATATTCTGCTACAAAGATTACAAAGAGGCAAAGCCTCACTTTATAGAATAAAACTTACGGCTTGAATAAAGGTAACGGCCTATAAACTTACTGCTAGAACAGAATACAAAAATAGATGCCTTATACATCCATCATACAAAGATGCCGTATACACTTAGATGCTTATTTTAATTGTAACAGTATTTATATTATTACTGATATTTGACAATCTAACATTTTACTATGTGTAAAAAATCTTTATTCTATAGAATTGGAGCTTCCAAGTAAAGGCCAAGCAGCAACTTGAGTCTATGACCTAGCTTAGAAAAACATTCCCACAACAAAATCAGCATGATGAAAAAACATTCTACAAACTAAAAAGTATGTGCTAACCATTCATGCAAGTGGTTCTTATGATCCGTGAGCAAGAATTAGCACTTGAAAGGGGCCAAAACTTGGAGAAGGCCAGACAGTCTACCATATATACATTCCATAACTGTATGGAAACGGAAACTCTCAATGTCATAGCAACATCCTAAGTCAACATACCTTGTGAAATATTCACCCTCCCCCAAATTTTTCTCACCAGACTATAAGTGATAAACCGGCCCAATTGCTGACAACTTAAAATTATATCTTGATAAAACCAGAGAGATGCTACATATTTTGAAAGTTATCATCAATTAACTACATTCAACACTCATCAGAAAAGACATCCGTGAAAAAATTAACACATTTGGAAGGCAGAATTCAGCCATAAAAATTCTGTCAGCATTCCTACTGCTGCAGTACAGAAAGACAAGAAGAACGTAAAAAGAAAGATATCTGATGATTCTATGAACTTCTGTGTCACCAGGCTTTAACTAGTACACCTCTGTGAGTGATGGGGGAAGGGGGTTGGTTTAGGGTTTCTTGAGAACTCTTGAAAGAGAAAGTAAAAGTAAGGATATTGAATTCTCATATAATTAAACCCTACTGAAGTACAAATAACTAACTCCTACAGAAAAAAAATCTACCTTCCTAATAAAACTCAAAACTCTTTATGATATTATATCATATTTCAGTACATCAATAAGAAAGTGAGGGACAACACCCCCCTCTCCTTGGAGAGACATAGAACCAACTGCCCTTGCTAAGACATGAGCAACTTGATTTGAGGACCTTTTAACAAAATTAACCTGGCAATATCCTAGTTACTTGACAAGGAATTTGCAATCAATTATAACCAATCAAGGAATTCAACTCATCTTGACCCTAAATAGCACGAACGAGAAGTTGTGAGTCAGATTCTAGGAGCACACCTCATTTTTATTTTATAGCAGTATAATGTAGAAAATTTCTTTCTTAGTTTGTTTACATGTTTACTTTACCATAGTCTAGCTTTGTCAACCACAATTCAATTTTGTGAACACGGTTTTGTTCTTCATGATTACTAGTTTTCTATTACTGTGTTCATTGTAAGCAAGGAAATAACTGCTAGCTCAACTCAACATATCCATTATCCACAGGACACCAAAGTCCTATTCAGCTTTATGATCAAGACAAGCCCAAGTCAAAGAGTGTTGAAAAAAAAAGTTAAGTAATAGTGCACATACCTGATACCCAGTAAAGCTCTTGCACTGCATTCCCGAGGCAAGAAGCACCAAGCGGCTTTCATGTGTATAAATGTACCAACTCACATTTAATTTCTTTGTCTCGACCAAATGGAGCAATCTCATTTCGGAATCATAAGAGAAGAAGTCCAAACCACTACAAGAAAACTCTACTTCAGACAACACCGAGAGGGTAACAACATTTCAAATACATCGTTGCATAGTACATTTTAAGTGATGACAATCAATGTATAAGTTGACACAAATAGTCCTCATTATCGATCTTTTTTCAAATATATTAAGCCTCTCAATAACACCCAAACAATACTTGAGCCCGGAACGTACAGGAGTCATCAACTGATACAAACTGAACTTCCTTCTCATTTACTTACACACATACAAGTATTGCACAGCCCGTGCGTACACAATATAATTTTTTTAAAAATTGAAGTAGATTAAAGATCACAATATTTTTTGTTACAAAACATTTTTGATAAATAGTACATGTCTGATGCAGTAATACACTATTTAGGATTCCGGATTTAAAACCCTAAATTTTTAAATCTATTTACATATTTAACCTAAATATTTTTTTACATAATCCCATTTTTAAAACGCTGTATTTTTCACCACGACATATTCATATATTCCATTTAGTTCCTATTTGTTAAAGCCCTTATGTTTGTTTAGCACAAAAACAATTCCATAGTTTAAATTTTTATTTGACCCGAAAGATTAACCAATCTACATTATTATAAACCATCTACGATTCTATTTTTAAAAATCAACATTTATATTATTTTAACTCAGCCAAAAATCAGTTGATCCATGCTTATATTATTTTACCCCATGCTAAAGAACCTACCAACCAACCGATTACCAAAGATACAGTAGTTCCTCTTTTATAGCCATAGCTACAGTATAGATATGAAACACATCACGCGTTCCCTACTTCGAAGTGCATAGTTTTTACCTCTAACTAGGCCTATATGGGAGGAAAACTATCTCCAAAACCCAACGCAAACAAACTATAGATCGTTATCGTGGGTATCACAAGCTTGATAAGTATGAGCTCTACATATCCCAAATTAAGGGTCCAGCTCCCTAAAAGACTAGTTAACCTATACCACATACATAATTAAAAATCACAACAAAACCTAAAACTTGACAAACAAGCTGGTTGTGAACTTGATCCGACAAGTAGACTCAACTAACATAGCAATAAGTTAATAATAATGTTAATCTCATATACAATTAGGTAATCAGAAGCATACCTGGTCTTTACAAAGACAACATCACAAGTTGGACAATCTGTCCAAAAAAACCCTAGTATAGTCTCTGACTCAGATTTGCACCTCTGTTTGAAAGTGTGCCCCGTCTCTTTGATCCAGAACTGAACCTCGTGATTAGATCGCTGGATAGCTAAAAGCTTCATATCTAATGAATAGCGAACCAATAGTACTGGTCCTTCTTCTATTGAATAGGACTCTGGAATAACTTCCGGATTAGATGGGGATGTTTTCCATGAAACTACCTGGAAAACCAGAGTTACCAGACAATAACTAACAAACTTCATTCTCACAAACATGAACAGGAAAAAAGGCAAACGAATAGGATCAAATTTCACATATACTGCCACCAGCAAAAAGTTCGACAACAAAATATAGAGTAAAGTGCACTTTGTGTACTCGCACTTTATTCAAGACACCACTTGCAATACTTTAGTTCAAAATCGAGCACTTAAAATATCAATGTTTGTATTTTATTACATTTTGTTTCATTCTGTTAACTTAACTCCGTTAGTAATTTAGGGAGTAAAAGTGCATTCTGTGTACTTGCACCTTACTCAAGACACCACTTGCAATACTTTAGTTTAAAATTTAGAATAAAGTGTGACTACACAAAATGCACTTTATAGTAAAGTATGAGTACAGAAAGTACACTAAACTCCCTAAATTACTAACGGAGTTAATCCAAATTAGCGGAATGCAACAAAGTGTAATAAATTACAAACATTAATATTTCAAGTGCTTGATTTTGAATTAGAGTATTGCATGTGGTGTCTTGAGTAAAGTGCGAGTACACAAAGTGCACTTTACTCCAAAATAGATTATTCTACTATTACATTCTGTACCTGATCGGATGTTGGAGAGATTATTAATTTATTCCCATCATCATAGAATAAGCCTCTTGATCCAGGAACTCTACATCTTAAGGGTGGATGCTGAATATAAACATGTGACATAGAACCAGATCCACGAAAGCCAACAGTAGGCTGAGAACTTGATCCTTCCCCAGACATGTTTTCCAGCACCTAGTCCGAACTATATACCGCTATATCAAATATACAGAACCACCACTTGGACAAGGCTTGATCAAAATTTATACTAGAATTTGTGAGCAATGCTGTGAAAAAAGGGGAATATATAGTATTACAAAGTATTCAAATTATAACAATAACAAAATTTGAAATTAGTAAGTGTTCCCATACTGTGAACTATATTAAAAATCATACCTTCAATCTGCGATGAATTTGGTGAAGTTAAACCCTTCCTCTGAGCTATACAATTTTAAATATTTTGAAAAAAAAAAGTCAGTTGAAGTGCAGATCACACAACTGAAAGATAAAATACAGGCAAATGGAGTCACTTTCATCACAGAAATTTGTTTTCTTATAAATTACAGTGAATATTACCACATTCTGCATGCAATTCCTCAATGCAAGAAACTCCTTAAGACACATATCACGTTCAACTTCTGGAACCTTTGCTGCAACACAACTCCCATATTCTTTTGACTGCAAAATAGCTCCCGTTTACATAAAAGAACTACTAAGACGAGCCACATTAGCTATGGGGATTTAATAATGCCATTTTCTAAAATATAGGTAATAAAAGGTTACAGGTTATTTGAACAAGGCAATACATGAGAAAAACATGCTCCTATATCAGCAACTATTATGTGTTTTCCTTCATTTTGCAACTTCAGTACTTCACAAGAAGTATATATTTGAAAACAAAGGAGTCATTTTGCTTGTAATAATTTTTTTGCACAAAAAATTGGTATATTTCTGACAAATAAAGAAGCTACTAACAGAAATGGTGTGAAAAGTCCATTGCAAAAACCTAACAAGAAATAAAGACGCTTAACCATAAAAAACAAGAAATAAAGACAAACGACAGGCTAGACATGATAGTTCAGCAGTCCAATTTAAATATAGAGCTCCAATAGCAGAAGATCTTAGTGGGGCCATCAAGTTAACCTACAAATGATTATCCGTATCCCTGTAACTCGTTCTCAAGGTCCTGAAATACAAAAAGAAGCAAGTACAAAAGTACTCCTAACTTACTTTTACTTGTCCTTTGTCCCTTTTTTGCATACTTTAAGATCTAATTATTATAGGGTAAAAGGAGTCTAAAGTTTCCTTTGGGTAACTTATCTAAAGTTAAGTACATTTGCTTGGTTTTATTTCAACTAACAAAATAATTTAACAATAATTTCGAACTAAATCATGCATAAAATTGATGATTTGTGGCTTTAATACAAAAATGGGAGATCATTTGTATTGGATTCTTAGATCATAAAATGAGTGCATATTTGTAAATTATTAAAAAATATTAGCAAGTTTGTTTTAGATGCTAATTCAAGAAGAAGATTAACACTTTAAAACAGTTTACTTTAGGGAATTTATCTAAAGGTAGCTTTAGGCTTCCTTTACCCTTATAAAAATACTTGCACAAAAGTACAAAACAGTTTTTTGTGGTTTTATCTTAAACTAAACTTTAAAGTTATGTTTTAATCCAATAAAAAACTCCAAAAGATATATAAACTTGATTGCACGAGGGAAGAAAGTCAAAACATGTGTAAAAGGTAATTGGGAGAAGTGTTCAAGTAAAAAAAAGAAAAAAGCTGGCACACAGAAATCATTCCAGTAATATAAACACCAGACAAAAAGAAAAAAGGCCTCCAACATTCACTCAAACAAACAAAACAAAGGCGCTAGAAATAATGGATCAGCAGCATATCTAACGACTAACATTCTTCAACTTATTTAGGAAAAACAATAACAAAAATCTTCATTTGAAAAACATTTACATGTTGGAGTGTAATCCTGATTCTTAGGGATGTCATTTGAACAAGTCACCTACGTGATATTTGTTCCTAGTTTTATGTGATAGAAATATAGAATTGAGTCATATTTTGCCAACAGTGGCATCAGAGCTATGGCTATGAACAGCTCGACCCAAGTTTCTGTCCCTATGTTGGATGGAAAAAATTACAATCGATGGACAGTACAGATTAGGGTACTGTTTGACTACCCCGAGTTGCTAGATACCGTGAAAGTAAGGACAGGAAAGCATTGTACTTTATACATCAAGGAGTGGCAGATGAAGTTTTTAGAAAGATTGAAGCTGCAACCAAGTCAAAACAAGCCTGGGACATTTTGACAACAACTTACACAGGAGTTGAAAAGGTAAAGAAGGTGAGGCTTCAAACTTTGAGGCGTCAATATGAGAGCTTGCAAATGGAATCCACTGAATCTGTAGCAACATATGTTAGTCGACTCTTGTCGATAACAAATCAGATGAAAACATATGGTGAGAAGCATGATGAGCAAGCTATTGTGGAGAAGATTTTACGGTCGTTGACCTCTGAGTTCGACAATAAAGTTGTGGCTATAGAAGAAGCCCATAATTTGTCTTTGATGTCCGTTGATGAACTCTCTGGTACACTACAAGCTCATGAACAACGCATAAATGAAAAGAAAGCAAGGAAGCCAATTGAGCAAGCTCTACAGGTTCAGGCCTCTATTAAAGATTGTCATCAAAGAGAGACATACAAAAGCTATGGTTATTCTCGTGGAAGAGGAAGAGGACAAGGACGAGGTGGTCGATATCATAATCAGCAAGGACGTGGTGTTTATCAGAACACTTCTGGATCTAGCAGCAACCAAGAGAATGACCAGGAGAGGTTGGATTTTAATCGAAATCAACATACAAGAGGACGTGGACGTGGGCGCGGTAAAGGACGGTATGATAAGTCTAATGTTGAATGTTTCTCATGTCATAAATATGGTCATTATTCGAGTGAATGCAGAAACATAAACAAAGATCAAAGGGCCAGCTATACTCGACAAGATGATGAGGAAGAGCATACTCTTTTAATGGTTACTTCATCTGATCAAACACTAAGTACTCATACATGGGCTCTTACTGATCTCCCACAAGACCACAAAGCAATAGATGTTAAGTGGGTCTTCAAAACAAAATTGGGAGCAGATGGTGTGGTGGAGAAATACAAAGCACGACTGGTGGCGAAAGGGTTTGAGCAACGTGAAGGCTATGACTATCAAGAAGTGTTCCCTCCAGTAGCTCGAATGGAAACAATCAGACTCATGCTTGCAATGGCTGCTCAAAACCACTGGAAATTACATCAAATGGACGTAAAGTCGGCATTTCTTAACGGTCCGCTTGAAGAAGTGGTGTTTGTCAAACAACCACCAGGATTTGTAAAACAAGGAAGCGAGCACAAAGTTTATAGGCTGATAAAGGCTCTATACGGTCTGAAACAATCTCCGCGGGCCTGGAATAAACGTATTGGTTTTTTTTTCTTGGAGCTGGTTTCAAAAGATGTCACTCTGACCATGGTTTATATGTGAAAGCTAATGATTCTGGTGATATATTGATGGTATGCTCATCAAATGGACGTAAAGTCGGCATTTCTTAACGGTCCGCTTGAAGAAGTGGTGTTTGTCAAACAACCACCAGGCTTTGTAAAACAAGGAAGCGAGCACAAAGTTTATAGGCTGATAAAGGCTCTATACGGTCTGAAACAATCTCCGCGGGCCTGGAATAAACGTATTGGTTTTTTTTTCTTGGAGCTGGTTTCAAAAGATGTCACTCTGACCATGGTTTATATGTGAAAGCTAATGATTCTGGTGATATATTGATGGTATGCTTATACATGGATGATCTGATTTTTACAAGCAATAATGCAAGTCTGGTAGAATCTTTCAAGCAGTCCATCATGAAGGAGTTCGAAATGAGTGATTTGGGTCTAATGTCCTATTTTCTTGGTATTGAAGTAGTTCAAAGAAGTGATGGAATATTTTTATCTCAAAAAAAATATGTCACTGACATATTACAGAAGTTTAAAATGGACATGTGTAATCCAGCGAAAACCCTGGTTGAAGTTGGCACAAAGCTTTGTAAGCTTACTAATAAAGGAGAAGACCCACTGGTAGATCCAACTTACTTTAAGCAGATTGTGGGAAGCCTTAGGTATCTCACTTGTACACGGCCTGATATCTCTTATGGAGTTGGTTTAATTAGCAGGTTCATGGAGTCGCCAAATCAGTCCCGTATGCAAGTAGCTAAACGTATTCTGCGTTATTTAAAAGGTACTCAGAACTTTGGCTTATTTTACTCCTCTACTGATAATTGTGCACTGGTAGGATACTCCGATAGTGATTGGGCCGGAGATTTGGACGATAGGAAAAGCACGACTGGCTCATGTTTTACACTTGGCAGCGCAGCATGTTCCTGGTTGTCAAATAAACAATCTACTGTAGCACTCTCTACCTGTGAAGCGGAATATATTGCTGCAGCTTCTAGCGCTTGTCAAGCCATCTGGTTGACAGCTTTATGGAGCCAGATGCATACTCCACCGAAGGGAACCCTGAGGATTTTTGTTGAAAATAAATCAGCAATAAACTTGGCCAAAAATCCCGTTGCACATGGTAGAAGTAAGCATATTGACATTAAGTTTCATTTCCTAAGGGAACTGGTTGAGCAGAAGAAAGTTGAACTGGTGTTTTGCAAGTCTGAGGATCAGGTGGCAGACATTCTGACAAAACCTTTGAAGCTGGATGCATCTGTTAAGTTGAGAAGCAAGCTTGGAATCTGCTCTACGGAATCATGATTAAGGGGGAATGTTGGAGTGTAATCCTGATTCTTAGGGATGTCATTCGAATAAGTCACCTATGTGATATTTGTTCCTAGTTTTATGTTATAGAATTGAGTCATGTTTGCCAACACTACATACATTCATCTGAATGCAACTACAAAGAGAAAATTTCATTCGTATATCACTAAGGCATTGTTTGGACTTTTATCATGGGAAATGAAATTGGTTCGAAATCCCATGGGGAATAAGGAATGAGGTTCTTATTCCACAACATTAGTTCTCTCAACCAAACACCACACACGAAAACAAAGTTCCAATTCACGTTGACCGGAAACAAATAATTGCCATCAACAATTGCCTAAAACAAACAACCAACTAACGCCTCTACAAGTCACGAATTGGCAGCATAACTAACTTTATCAAGTAACAATCATCATGATTCGGCAACATAACAAACATCATGATTCGGCAACATAACAAACATTATCAAGTAACAATCACAGAACGAAATATAATATACACGCAATTACAAAGATAACTAGGAGATCAAAAACATGCCTGAGCTCCGCATTTAAGTAAAACTCGCTTGAGCACAGAAGTCGAATTCTTGTCTTTCATTACTGCATACCTAACAAATCTGCGTCCACTTACACATTTAATTCATCTCAATTACAACTTCGAATCAGCATATAAATATACATAGAGCTACAGCTATATATCGAAATTTTTAAATACAATTAGAAAACATATACGTAATTATTATTGACAGAATTGAAGAAAATCAGTATAAACTACAGCCGCAAAAAAACGCACCTACTTAAAGGTGGGCTCGATTATGGATAAGTTTTGTGGAGCAAAGATCGTCGCAATATGGTGAATCTTCGGTAGCTGTGTTGGAGAGATTTGGGAACTGGAAAAATAAATAAAATAAAGGAAAATACAGGATCACTCTCTTCGATTTGTAATGGGCTTGGGGCTTTTTAAGAGAAACAAAAAAAGTTTTATTTCATTAATTACATTTTCTCAAGATATGTGAATTTTTTTAAAAATTATTACTTAAATTTGATTTGAAAATGTATCCGAAACAAAAATTTTAAAAATTATCTGTAAAAATACGATTTACTGTAATTTATAACAAATTGTTTAAGAAAAGAAAATGATTTACGGAACCAAACAATTTTTCCAAAAATTTGTCCAAAATGATGTGATACAAGTAATAAATGAGATAGCAGGAGAGAGTTGTGACTGTGAATAGATACGAAATGCACATCTCTCTCCATTCTCTTTTTTCTCAGTACTAGTTTCCCTCTTCTCGCATTTCCGACGGGGCTTCCATCGGTTTTTATGGTGGAAAGCCCCAAATTCGTTTCTTTATTTTATTTACTTTGTCTTGTTTCAATAATCTATTTTGTTGGGTATGAATTTCTATCAGTTTGTTTCATTTTGGATCATTTTTCTAGATCTACAGCATCGAAGCTTCCGATTTTCCCTCCTCTTCGATTCAAGTGGCATTTTGTGGATTCGAGAGTTAACCGCCTATCTTGTAGTTTCGGATGGCAGATCTAAGTTTTTTTGGATTTTCTTTTGTATTTTCAATTTGTTGTTATTTCGGCATGTATTTTGCCGATTGGCTTCTCTCCCTGGTGAGAGTTTTGGTATTCTCTCCTTTGTTTGTGAGAGTATGGTTTCTGATCTAGTGAATCAAGTTTGTAGGATGTTGCATTTATGATCGAATATTAAAGCAGCATTAGTCCCAGGTGGAGGTCCAACCGCAGCGAGTACATATAAATCTCCATACGAGAGGGGCAATATCTTCTTCAACAAATTGCCTGATTGTGGATTAATCAATATTTGTTTATGTTTTACGTTGTTCGACTATTTTTGTAGATGTCGTATGACTTATCATTAATGAATGGAATTTTACTCAAAAAAAAGAAGAAGTAATAAATGAGATGATGCTACATTCAAATTAATTCCACCAATTAAACCTTCATATTTTAACACATTATCATCCGCCATATCATGGGAAAAATTTTGGAAAAATTATTTGGTTTCGT
This sequence comes from Kitagawia praeruptora, assembly GCA_037693485.1. Lineage (NCBI taxonomy): Eukaryota > Viridiplantae > Streptophyta > Magnoliopsida > Apiales > Apiaceae > Kitagawia > Kitagawia praeruptora. The sequence continues at coordinate 51,534,756 of CM075344.1, read as the reverse complement.
AGCACTACTCGAAAAGAAAAAAAAATGTGTTACTAAGAAAAGAAAAAAAATACTTCCACCATCTTTTTCATTTTTTTACATATATGTTGGGCATGAAAGTTAAAAAAATGTAGAAAAATAAGGGTGATGGCCCAAAATATTCATATGGGAGTCATGCTGGTCCTTTTTACTGACAGGACACGTTAAATCGTGTACCATGATAGGAGGTGTAATACGGTACTTCTTCGTGTACCGTGATAGGAGGTGATACGGAACACCATGTACCGTGATAGAGGTGATACGGAACACCATGTAGCGTGATAGAGGTGATACGGAACACCATGTACCGTATCCATCTAATACGGAGGCCGAAACTCCGTATCCCGTCAGTATTTCGGGCCATTTTTTCCAGAATCAGTATTTTGGGCAACTTCATCCCAAAAATCAGTATTTTGCCCAAAATGGACCAAATCCAAGATGCATGGCTCTCACCTACCCCCTAATCTGCTATTTCGTGCAAAGTATCAGGTTTTTTTAAAAAAAATCTACTATTGCGCTACTTCGTGTAGCGTGTTTGTTGTGTTTTTCCTGATGGTGTGCCGCATCAGGGGTAATACGCTAGCCGAAATAGCGCACCAGCTGTTGCGGTGCATGAAACGCCGTATCCCTCGGGTATTTTGGATTGAATTTTTGAAATGGGGTAGGGAGGGCCATGAAAATTGAAAATGGGGCATTTTGGGCCCTCATCCTAAAAAGGTGAGATTAATTAATATTTAATATACTTAATGGATGTAGTTGAATTTTACATTATAAAACTTTACTATTTTTGTAAATTTTTAGAATGTAAAAAATTAAGAGAGACATCCAAATATAATGGATGGGATAGAAGGAGTAGTGAATAATGGGGTTTTCAATTATTTTTTAAATTTTTTTTAAAATTAAGAAAGATTTTAAGTTGGATGTTAAAAGACTTAGAGGGGTGTATTCCTTTGAGAATCTGGTGGATTTTAATGGATTTTCAAAATTAGTAGGTATTCATTTAGGATTTTAAACAATCTTTTAAAATCTGCAGGTATTCAATTCAGATTTCAAATAATCTTTCTAAATCTGTGGGTATTCAATTGAGATTTTAAAAAATCTTTTAAAATCTGTAGGTATTCAATCCAGATTTTAAATAATCAATCAAAATCTCAAGGTATTCAAATTTCAACAGATTTACTAAAGTCATGAATTTTGAAATATTTGTGGGAGATTTTATATGTAAAATTATCAACGTAAAATTTGTTCCTACTACACAATATTTTGATGGATTTGTAATTTACAACATTTCTAATCATTATTACTCTGTTTTTAATAAAATATAAAATAACATTACGTGGATCATCCTTGTGGCAAAGATGTTCCTCGTCAGACAGAGTGTACATATCCATCCACTTGATTCTTTAGAGTGTATACATGCTTCCTGTGTCAGGACCAACTCCATCTAAGTTGCCAGCAAGAGTCCTGCATTGCATATTACAGGTCAGTTGCTCCAAGATAAAGAACAAAAAAAAACAATCAATCAACTTTACAATGCTAAATGCTAATCTATTCCAATACACATGAATATTTAGTACGATGAGAACGAGAAACACATGAATGACGAATACTAGATGAATAAACATTTTTTTTAATTTTGTTCTCGAATCTTTAGTTTTTTTTTTGAAATACTATCATTCAATATTTTAAAATTTTTGGACTGTATTCATTTTGGACTATTTATTTATATATGTTTATCTTTAATTGATATATAGATATTATAAAATAAAAAAATGAAAGAAAACAATCTCGTAGAATCTGTGGGATTTTGTAATTCTACAAAAATCCATCAAAATCAATCCATCAAAATCTATCAAAATCTGTAGGGAATTAAAATAATCTGGGTAGAGATTTTAAACAATCCACGAATTTATAAATTCCATTAAAATCAATGAATTATTAACAATCCAACAAAATCTCAATTGAGTACACCCCTCTTAATAAAAAAAAGGCTTCGGATGTTAAAACGTCTATAAAAATTCGCATCACTCAATTGTATATTCAAAAACTGTATTTGACTTTCTTTTTCGGTTTTCAAATTTGCATGTTTCTGTTGGAATTTCAAAGTTTATTATGAGGAGAGGTCGATTACAATTTTCAGCACCCAAAAATTTATTTTTTAATTCTCAAAACTAATTTTTAAAAATTCAAAATGCTGTTTTGAAAAATAAAATATGTAACTTCTAAAAACAGCTTCCACAATGAAAATCGAACCTTAGACTCGAAAGAAAAGAAGAACAAAAATAAATTTCAAGACAAAAGTAATACTGCAGTTAAACTTGATATATATGAATTGGGTATTAGTTTGATATGTCCCATTTATAAAGATCAATTAAGAATATGTCCCTCTTCCGTCAAAAAAAAAAAAAAAATATGTCCCTCTTTATTAAAGAATTATAATTATGTCCTATAGTTAAAGTTAACTCATATACATATTAATTATTGATAGATTTTGTGTATATTATGACCATAATACCCATAATAATAAAATATCCTTTGCCTTCTCCTTCTCTCTAACTCCCACCGCGGCCGCCACTCTCCTCCGATGTCGGCCCCGCAGGGGCACTGTTCGTCATCTCCTCCATCCAATATTTGCTATGTGGTGTTGTAACTTTAACGCTGCAAGCCCCAGGATTTCATCTGTTTTGCAGGGATACTGATGTTTTCGATGAAAGAAGAAAAACTGGAGGTACTGTGAAAAGTAAGGTTCACTTGACATATATATTGGCCAAGTCCTTAACTTAGATATTTAATCTTGGTATAAAATAAAAGAGGATAAAAATGTCTTTTAATAATGTATGGTTAATAAATTAATCATGGTTATACTTAAAAATGGGACATATTCATAATTTGGGATATATTTATAATTATAAATAAATATGGGACACAATTATAATTGAGTTTTGTAAATGGGACATATTAGAAAAAGACCCATACGAATTGAAAATCTAACTCCATTCAATGTTAACCGGCTAAAAAATTTACCCCCACGGAGGAAATTCACCAAAATTGCTCATGCTTCAGAGCTCGAACTGAAAACCCGAGGTAATTCCTGGTTACGGTTATAATATGTGTAAATTGTAATCCAGTTCGTATCCCACAAGGCCACAAGTACAACTATATCTAAAAAAAGATTAGGAGCCCGTTTGGGAAATCTTATTTTTTAGAAATAAGTTACTTATTTCGAAAAAAAATTAGGAAATATATAAATTTTTTTAAAATAAGTAACTTATTTTTGCAAGATTACGAATATTAAACTCCACATATACATATTTTTCTAAAAAAATATATGTATATACGAAATTTTTTCCGAAATAAGTAACTTACTCCCTCTGTCCCGATAGTTTCTTTACATGAGGACTGGGCACGGAGACCAAGGATAGTGAATGTAATATTGTTAAAATAAATGAAGTAGTGGGTGTAATAGTGCTTTTATTGTTAAAATAAATGAAGTGGTGGGTGTAATAGTATAAAGTGTTGAAAAAGTGGAGTGAAGTAGTGGATGTAATAATATATTTTATTGTTAAAAGTTACTCCCTCCGTCCCTTTTGATTCTTAACATTTCACTTTTTCAAAACTTCCTAGCACGCATTTTAAGGTGCATTTAAAGGATAGTTAAATAACTTTTTTTTTAAATTTTTTTTTTCTGTATAAAAATTTAAACAACCTTAAAATGCGTGCCAGAAAGTTTTGAAAAAGTGAAATGTTAAGAATCAAAAGGGACGGAGGGAGTACTATTTTTAGTAATGTAAAGAATTGGTGGGACGTCCCAAAAAGGAAATTGTAAAGAAATGGATGGGACAGAGGAAGTATAAGTTAACAGACAGAATTGCCAAATAGGCTCCAGGTACATTCAGAAAACTCAGTTGTGTTTAAAAACTAGTGTCATTGCATTCAGTTATTGTATGATAGTGTTATGACTTATGATTTATGAAGAGTGAATACTTGCGATAAAAGTGATGCCACCAGTAGGCGACAGAAAAAACCAAACCAAACATACCCAGTATATCCCGCACAGAGCAGGGTCTGGGGAGGGTGAGATGTACGCAGACCATGCCCCTACTTCTTACGGTAGGGAGGCTGTTTCCGTGAAGACCCCCAGCTTAGTGCCCAACAGAAAAATAGTGTGTGATATTTACAAAGGCTTCCTAAATTTAGGTAAAGATCGCAGTCATACCTGAGCCCATGGCTTTGATCACATGGGACTTACCTAAGAGGGGGTTGTCCACTCCGTTCTCGAAACACTCTGATCTAGGATGTCTCCTCGCACAGATCCCTGCGCCCATGGCTTTGGACACACTAAGATGACACCTGGACAAACTCCCTGCAACTGCAAAACCAGAAAACAAAAGACAAGAAACAACAGAACCAAGACAGAAACTTGAAAAAACAGCGAAAAGAGAACGAAAAGACGAACTTCTAAGATAAAGCTAACCGAGATAACCCAACTCTGAGGCTCTCAACAACAGAGCCGCTCCCTAAAAGAGAATCCACTACTCTGATCTTGTGTCTCCAAGCGCTCCTATCAGCGATCATGGTCTCATTTAAGTTTAAGGCCTTCAGATCCAACCCAAACTGCTCTTCCCACGACCTCCTTAGTCTCCCTCTCCTCCTCACCCCTGCGACCGAAAGACTCTTGACCCTCCTCACTGGGGCTTCAGCCAGCCTCCTCCGGATGTAACCGAATCATCATTCGTTTGAATCACAATTTGGACAATAATGTCCAACTATGATATATAGAAGCAGTTCCTTTAAAGGAGGGGAGAGCTGAACCCTTCTCTTAATTTATGCACACAATTACCTGCAAGAAACCATGAAATTCCAAGTTTTATCAAATTGCGCATTTCAGAAAACACCACTATCCATGTCAACAGTTTTAACTACAACGAAGTTCATTCAAAGAAAATAAATCGGCTTGTAATCGGACAAAAGTAAAAGCACGAAATGAATGAAACAACCCCTGGCAGGCCACAAGTAGCAAATAAAAATTCGGGTTAACAATATATATGACCTGGCAGTGATGTAGTCATTTACAACTACCCATCATTAGGGTTGAGCAAAAATCCAAATCAAAATCGAAACTGAACCGAAACCGCCCAAAACCGAGCCGAAAAAACCGAAACCAAATCAAACTGGTGGTTGCGGTTTTTTATTTTTAAAAAGACTTTCGGTTCCGGTTATAGGTTAAAACCGAACCGACTAAAACCGAACCGATTATTAAAATAAATAAATAAATAAATATATAATTTATATAAATTTATATTTAGTAGGAAGAACTGATGTTGGATGAACTTGCCAAATTTGTAGTATCAATACAAAAAAGGCTCATAGCAAAACCAGCTGTATGTGAATCTATCTAGATTAGTGAGCAAAATGGAATTTGATTTTTTATAGTTTCTTTTCCATAGCAAAATCATTCGTAACAAATTTTGCCTAATCTTTGTGTGAATAATCTACAGTATCCCTATGATTCATAATCAAGTTCATAGTGCATGGCTACCACCTTGGCTTGCAGTTCAGGCTCCATTACATTTCTGGTATAGTCTTGAACTGGATTTACATTTATGGTACATTTTGTTCAAAGTTTTCATTTCTGGTATAGTTGAGAAAAGCTAATAGAAAACTCCACTTCTAGTGGCGTTTTCTGTTGAGTTTCAATTCAACAGAAAACGCCACTAGAAGTGGAGTTTTCTATTAGCCTTTCTTTCTCCTCCTTTTTCCAGCACTTAGGCGTTTTTTTGTAAGTAGAAAATGTTGTTTCTAGTAGGCATTTTATATGATTTTGAAAATGTAATTGTGAATAAAGCTTTTTCGTTTTTTCTGATCCGTATTAAAAAATTAACTTCGTACTTTGGTACAACACGAAAATTTTAAAAAATTATTATGTCTATCTATGTTAATTTTTGATCCGAACATGGTAAGTCCACATCCGATTCCTAAACATTCCTTCGTGGAGTCATGTTGAGGGCCATAAAAAACATATTTTTACATGTTTTTCTTTCGTTCTTTTTGTTCCGTATTAAATTATTGACGTTCTACTTTGGTATAAGCGCAAAAAAATTAATACATAACATGCGTAACTATGTTTTTTTAAGCCCGAAAATTACAAAAATTTCCAAATTCCGAAATACAAATTTTATTGAAATGAAACAAACAAAGTACAAGAGATGAAGCACACTTAAATTAAAATGCAAACATAGAAATTGAAAAGCATAGATAAAATGAACAACAAGTTATTAAATTTGAATTAGGCCAACTGCCTAATTGTCTTTGCTACATTCCTCAATTTTCTGGAGGAAATTGATGTCCCCTTGCTTCATATTCTTCAACATACTTTGTCATTTCCGCCTCCTCAGCTGCAAACATGTCCTCCCATTTTTGTTGAGTTTGAGCACGCAGCTCACGCATCAAAACGTTCCATTCCTCTCCCGAGATCTTCCCATCGTTAAAATCTTTATTTAGCTTTGATGCACTATCAGAGAACTCATTCGCAGTTTCATCATTGTACAAGTAGAAGTCATGGTGCTCCTCCTTAGTTTTGACTCAGTCTTTTCCCCTTCTCTCCTCCCTGCTCTTAAAATTTTTCATCTTTTTGATGAAGTGCCTTTCTTCACATTGCTTGAGCCACGCAGCCCTCTTCTTCTCTTGCTTTGCTTCTTTCTTCTTGTCCATGTCGTCATAGAAACTTGTTTTTGACACTTTCCCCTTCCCCTTCCTCCTATCCATTTGATGCAAGTGCCTTGAAATAAAACTGGATTAAGAGTTATGTGAGAAGAAATCAGTAACTTGTGATTATGAATAACAAAGAAGAACCTATTTATAGAGAAATTTGTAGATGTCTTCGTCAATAATACACAGCAACAGTTGTAAATAATGAATTAAATTTTACTGTTGACGGGACTACACTACTTTATACAGACTTTGCCGAATTTTCGAACTTCACATAAATTTTCAGCTTTGTTTTAGAGTATGATAGTGCTTTTGCAATATTACTGCAAAGATTCGTGTGTTGTTTTTCCTGTGCATTCACGAGATAGCTGTAATTATGTTACTGTTGACGGGACCTCACATCTTTTTACAGACTAGCATCCTTGCTTTCCATTCGACAAGAAATTTCATTGATCTTTTTACAATGAATTTTCAGTGATCATAACACAGTGAAGATAAGAAGATGTGACCACTCATTTTTTTATCTTTCCAGAACTTTTTAGTGTTTTTGTTACAGATTACTGTACATACACGAGATTCTTCACTATGTGAGTAGAAGATGTAGGTGCAATGCATACAAATTTAAATTATTTGTTCTTGTGGTTTCTCGATGGTAGCTGAAATAATGCAAGTGGTGGATAATAATCCAAGTGGGAAACAACAGTCCGTTTCACTATAAATATGTATCCAAAATATTTATCATCGACATAAAATGACTTACACTCCTGGTGATATTTTTAGAGCTATGGGTAGGAGTTGGGTGTGTGAAGATGAATTTGCTTACTCGTTGAACCCTAATCAGCGTTACTCAACTCTTTCAGTAGCAACAATGCGGAGGGAGTGGGAATGGCGTGCACGAACTCTTGACATTTGTGTTGACCAATGTCAAGAGTATGGGCTACGAGTAGTAAAATAGCGCGCTAAATCCATGCCACGTAACACTCCTCAACAACTGGAAGCCGCGCTATTTCGGGCACGAGAGGAGGAGAATCGAATGCGTTTACGCGTACGACGATACAGCCTAGCAGAAGATGCGAGGATGTGTGCAGAGGACGGAGACATCCTACAAGCTAGACATGCAATATCATCAATAGAGCATAAGTCCTGAAAATCAATCGGACTGCGACATGTCCGACGAGGAGTAGACTATTGTAATTTTATCATTGGAAGTGTGTTAATTTCTGCAATTTATATGATTTCATAATTGTTGGCATTTGTTATGTTTCAAACACAAAATCATATATGCCTCTACATAAAAAAACTACCATGTTTTAATAACTGAAATGAAATTGATAAAAACACACAAATACAACTATTACGAGCCAAAGTACATGGAAAAATAAAATAAAATCACACAAAACAGTTAACACCAAATGAAATTTGGATAAACACACTACAAGCATGAAGTAAAATGACAGCAGGCACTTGAAGACTTGATTTCATCAACTAGAAGGCTCCGGGGGACGTTGTGGACAAAGTCTGTATGGTGGATTTATGATTTTTTCTGACGTATGGTGGATAAGATAAGATCTGTATCTGTTTCAAAATCTCAAAATTATTCATTCAAGTTGTAAATTTCAATATTATTCATTAATTTTATAATATGATTCATTCTTCTAAAATGTTTAATTTTTTTTATTAAATTTAAAATCTACTAATTAATAAATACGAAAGTAATACATTTATTATTCAATATATTTAGAATATTATTCAATATATTTAGAATTTATTATATTTAGAATATTATTCAATATATTTAGAATTTATTATATTTAGAATATTATTCAATAAATTTGTGAATTAAACAGGACGTACAAGTAAAAAAAAGGCAGGACTACTGTTTTAACAGAAAACGCCTGTCTGACTGGCGTTTCCTGTTCAATCTGTTTTGCATATACGCCAGTTGTGGAGGCGTATCCTGTTGAACTTATAAAACCCATCTGCAACCCAGCTCTCACTCACAAACACACAAAATAGATCGAGGTGTCTCGCCGGCTGAACATCTTCAACAAATTCAAAGCCAAGTCTCATCCTTTCATTAACAAGAAGGTAACCTCTCCTCCCTCATAATTACTCAAATATATCCCCGGCAAGTTTAGTATAGATGTATATATATATGTAAAATTTGAATTTTTCTTGTTTATTTTGAATGTAGACTACATGTTTGTTGAAATGCTTGACACAATTTTGATTCATATGCTAGGTTATAGAATTTGTAACACAAGTAGATTATAACTTTCCTTGTATACGATGAAGAACAACCTTGGAATGTAGACTTCGATTAATTAGTTTGAAATTGGTAGACTTTAATTTTAATTTAAAAGTGATAGAATTAAATTTTAATTTAGCTTAAGGATAATTGAAATTGGGTGCTAATATATGCACAACCACAATTTATTAATGCACACCCTAATTTAATTAAATGAAATCCGAACATTGAAAAATAATTGTTGAAATTTATTTAATTTATAACTTATTCGTAAGTTACTTATAAAATAAGATAAAGAAAATCGATGGTAATTTTATTGTATTAATATGTCTATGCCATATTTATTTGACCAAATATATGGAATAAATGTATTATGATTTATTTGACCAAATACTTTCGAAGCCAAAGTTTGATCCAGTTCACAAACATGATACGTGAATGTCAACTTGGTTTGACATTTAGTTGAGTTCAATTTTTTTTTAGAATTTGTAAACGGCAACTAGATGATGTAAATAATTTTGATTAGCATGATTAGATTTAATGCGATCATGCGGAGTGTATAACAATTGACAAAGATTTTCTGTCTATTGTTTATGTATTTTATTTGTTTTTTAATAATTCTGTCATTATGGATGAATTGCGTTGAATTGTTGAAATAATAAATTACAAATAAATTAGGAATTTAAACTTCGATTAGCATTTAATTTGGTAGCCTTGAGTTTTAGATTAAAATTGGGCGCATTGTAATAAATTTTAGATTAAAAATAATAATAAATTTGCTCAACTATTGTAGATGTCAGACGTAGATGATGACATGTACGAGCCGGGTCCCATTGAGGGTTCCATTTTATCCAGTCAGTATGAGCATATATCTCAGCAGATTTGGGAGGGCCAGGTATAAACCAGTATTTGTTTTCTAGTTTATGCACACATATGTTTAGGGCTCTATGAATGTTGTGGTAATTAACCTGTCCAAAAAAATGTTTTCAGGAGCCCGAACATCTACGACTTCGCACTAACTTCAAGTCATACTGGGATGCAGTAAAGCCCCCCAGGGCACTTCCGGAAGCCATCTTGACAGCGGTTAGGGACGCTGGTTTGGAGGGAGTGTACCGCATTGGCTCTTTCAGACATGATGCAGGACTGATCACTGCTTTTGTTGAGCGATGGAGACCTGAGACACATACCTTCCATCTACCATTTGGTGAGGCCACTATCACTCTGGAGGATGTTCACTACATCTTAGGACTTCCTACCGGGGGACGTCCCGTGATTCATAGCTTTGGTAATCCTACTAAGGCTCGGCTGCTAGTCATGGTCAACGATCTTTTGGGTGTGGTTCCTGGAGATAATGAGTGGCAGAAATCGGGATTGTGGATTTCATGGCTGGTACAGCAGTTTGGTACATGTCATAGGCTAGACATGAGTTCTCTTGACTATCAGACGTAGCTGCTATTCCACACACGAGCACATTTGTTGCTTATCATTGGATCTTTATTCCCTACCACAGCAGGGAACACGATCCAGTTCCACCTGTTACATTACGTGCATGATCCTGCCCAGGTGGGTACATACAGCTGGGGTAGTGCTGCATTGGGATACTTATACCACGACATATGCTCTGCATCTACTCTGAAGAAGAAGCGCACAAAGAAAGAGCTACTCGATGACACTACTACAAGTATACCTTCTATTATATTTCTTGTTATAAGCATCCATGATTACCTTGCATGATCACACATGACATTTTTCCATCAGGTATGGATTTATGAGCATTTCCCCTTCTTGGCTCCTATGCTGAAGACACCGTGTCCTATCCTCTTTCCTTTAGCTTTGAGGTAATTGTTATGTTTATTGATTTTATGACTAGTTGTCCATCGTCTATGTACTCTTGTGACTATTTGCTTATGATGTTCATAAATGTTTCAGGTGGAAGGTGCCTAAGAGCATTGTGCGCTCCACATCACAGGGCACGTCACGGTCGTTATGAGTTGGATGATATGCACATTGAGCAGATATGTTGGAGGCCTTATATGCACTTTCCCACCGCTGAACTTCCACCGATCATGGAGACTCAAAAATGGTCCGCCCAGTGTCCCTTGATATTTCACACGATCATCGAGTGGTACTACCCTGACAGAGTGACTCGACAGCTTGGATTCGTACAGGATATACCAACTCGGTCACCTTGCGAAGGGCATGATTCGTCACATGAGTTTTCTTTCTATGCTAATTTAGGCGATGACGTGATGGAGACACGGGACGTACAGATTCGGAAATGGTTGAACCGTGGGGCGGATGCACTATCACCTCCTTTGTATGTGCCCGCCAGGCATAATGAGGCTGTAGATGGTTATGATGCTTGGTTCCAGAGTATTACCCGTCGACGTGTAGTCGATGTGAGGTAGTGGAGGCAGCAGGAAGGTTTCCAGGGGTCTCAGTCCTTTCATGGTGGAGGTAGTACTTATCATCCAGCAAGGCCAGTTATGCCTGAGGTTAGCACATATCCCCAGTTATGGGAGCCTTGGGATCCAGCTCCTTCTGAGGATTTTGGATCAGATATGAGGTATAGAGGTGCTTGAGATCACATGTTGGATGACAGTGTACGTTATCCTTCACACGCTTCTGGTAGTGCTCATCATGCTTCACCCCCTTTCCAGTCTCAGATGATATATGCAGGTGGTTCACAGTCTACTTCCCATATGGGTGGGTCTTCTGGTGCCTTCCAGGACCACTCTTACATGACATTTCCAGGTGGCTCGCAGTCAGGTTCCCAGATGACGGGTGCATGGGATATGGGTGGGTCTTTCGGTGGATTTCAGGACCCTTCCCAGTTCGATCAGTCGCACATGACTTTTGGAGGTAGTTCGCAGATGACTTATGGAGGTCATTCGCAGTCATACCTACATACGCCCCAGGCTCAGGGGTTTGGAGAGTTTGCACCTGTACGTGCTTCATCTAGTAGCGAGGAAGAGCCTAACGAGGAGCCCCATCTTAGGCAACAACCACCCAGAAATGTGAAGGGCAAGGGGAGAAGGTGTCACACAGGTAGCCATGTGTTATGGGAGGCGAAGAAGTGAGTCTTCAACCACTTCTATTCGGCTTTATGTTTACTTTGATGTAATCGAATGTTTTCTAAGTTATTTGCTTAAACAATTGTCTTTATTTGGTTTAATGTGTTTAATGCTTTAATTTATTTGGTTTAATTGTAATGCTTTAACATTGGTCTTAAAACGACTTAGTTCCATTAGTCAAAGAAAATTACATCAACGTAGTTCAACATGCTTAATAACAAACGTTACATGGAACAAATACTAATAAATTACTTATGAAATTACACTACTTCCATGACGAAATAAGAATGATTACTAGTACAGCACAGACCAAAAGCTTCTTTAATGTCATGTTTTCCTTCTCCGACTTCTTCAACAAATTTTTTGTTACTTCAACCTCATTTTGAAGCAAACCAATTTCTTCGTCCACCTTCCAAGCATTGTGCAGGTCATCATCCTTTCTATTCAGTCTTAGCTTCAACTCTTTTATCACTTCTCTTGCTCTTTCGGTGTACGATGGATCAGCCCACTTAAAGAAGTTACATCTTCTTGTAGGATCCTAACAACACATTAAACAAAACTCAATACATTTTCGCAACAACACAATTTGCAGAAACTGATGTTGTACATACCTTGTATTGGCTGCATCCGAAGAACCTCCTTCCTGGGTCAAGAGTACCTTCTTTCCATGCTTCTTGACAAGGAGCTGGTAGATTGCAGTTGCACCTTACAGTTCCATGTTCACCTAAGTAGTTGAAAGTGCTTGAACTATGTCTGTAAGGGTTTCTAACCGAAGATGAAGAGTTTCTTGAATTAGACATGACGAACTTTTTAGATACAGAGACATCACATGAAAACATTCCAATTTATAGCCAAATTAGTGTGATTTCTTGAAGTGTAAAAAATTTAAAAAAATACTAGACAACTACCATTTCTGAAAAAGTTGGTTTGTCACTTCAAGACTGAAATGAAGTGCAGCAGACGGACACAGCTACAAAAAATGAAAAAGTTGAATGGTCATTTCATTACTTTATCCTACAAAGCTGCGTTGAATTTTCAGTAAAAGCAGGATCAATAAAATATGAGAACCCCACCCTGAAAACCCTACTTGCAAGTGGGTTGTATATGTATATGTATATATATATATATATATATATATATATATATATATATATATATATATATATATATATTTGACCTTCCAAATAGGTTTAGTGCAAAATAATTTACCAACTACAAAATAAATATGTCATCCTCTACAAATCGTAATTGGTTGCTCGGAGAAAGAAATGATGACTACAGGCGTCTAAGACAAAGCGATCCAGTGGAATATTTTGCAGGTTCGTCGAGAATGGGCATATCGGCGTGAAGAATCAGAACGTTTGCGAAATGACCTAATTGCCATGGGTGCAAGGGTCCCTATTCGTCATTCCCTCGACATGTTTCCGCGTACTGGTGAATCATCGGGTTGGAATGATTATAAGCGTAAAGTCATTCGAGCTGTGAAACATATACGAATTGAGAACAACCGAATATTGTTACGTAGAACTCGTCACTATACATCTATCAACTTGCCAAAGACTCCGTTCGTGCAAGTGGGAGAGAGCTAACAGACGTTGAGGAACAACGTCTTCAACAAAATCCATGTTACATCTCTGATGATTACATGTCCGACGAAGAAATTTAATTAAGTACTACTCAATTATTTAAGTTTTTAATTTTTTTATTATGTATTTGTAGTGTGAATTTTTTGATTATGTATTGGTACTGTGTATTCTTCTATTATGATGGTGTTATAGTGTGCAACAAAAGTACGTAATTAATTAAAACATCACATTCCATAACATCACACAACATGAAAACAAGAAATACAAATGAATATTCGTAGAGGACATTCTTTAGGGGAAACTAAGAACAACCACATTTAATCATAGCCGAAGAAATTAATCTTCATATTCATCATCATCATCATCATCATCTTTCGCATCTTCCTGCACGGAGTCCTCGAACTCATTCTTATTCTCATCAGTTGATTCATCGAGACCAGCAAAGGGATTATTAGGCTCAATCCCATCATTCTGCTCAATCCCATCCTCCTTCACGGAGTCCTCGCCTTCATTCTCATTTTCATCAGTTGATTCACATATATGGCGAGTTAGTTCTCTGACTCGTTGCATTTCCAATTTCTCAAAATCACGCGCAGCATGCTCCTCTAATGGTTCATGAAGCCAACGAATGTACCCACATCCGTTGCCTCCATTTGGACAATTGAGATATCTCCTTCCCGCATTTCTTCCATAGGGCCATGTGCGTTGAACGCACAACTTATCACAAAAACAGAGATTCAAATCGGGAATGTTGGACATGTTGAATTGTGTGTGAAATGCTAAATTAGATTGCAGTGGATGGCTGAGGACGCTAAACTTGCAAAACATTTTGAATTTGCTGCACCACAAGTTAAATTTAAAATGGAAATGGAAGCTCGAGCTACAAAGGAACGTGAAATTGCAATAGAAGCTGAAGCTGCAAAGGAACGTCAAATTGCAAGGGAAATTGAGGAAGCTGAGGACGAGAATTATGCTGTTGATCTCAGTGAATTTTAAGAAGTTGTATTGTGGTTCTCGTGTCAATGTATGCTTATTTTCTAATTTTCTGTTTTCAATTAAATCTAATTGTATGATGCTTCAATTTTCTGTTTTCAAATTGAAGTACTTGTATGATGTAGTAAGTTTATTTAAAGTAATTGAATGTTTTCTAATATATTTTTTATGCCCCTCAACGTAACTCCACCAAGGTTTTTTTTTTAAGAATTTGATGTGAAGTTGCCATATTCGGATGAACATTTAACGTATTTACACAAATTACTTTTGCCTAAATTTTAGTTTTCGCAAAAGTACAACGTCAATACTTGAATATGGAACAAAAACAACGTAAAAAAAAACATGTACAAGTATATTTTTTATTCCCCTAAACATGCCTACTCGAAAGAATTTTCAACAATTTGATGTTGAGTTGCCATGTTCGGACTAAAAAAGAAGATAATTACACATAATATTTTTTGGAGATTTTCGTATTATACCAAAGTACAACGTCAATACTTGAATATGGAATAAAAACAACGTAAAAAAAACATGTACAAGTATATTTTTTATTCCCCTAAACATGGCTATTCGAAGAAATTTTTAACAATTTGATGTTGAGTTGCCATGTTCGTCCCAAAAAAGAAGCTAGTTAGACATAATAATTTTTGGAGATTTTCGTACTATACCAAAGTAAAATGTCAATACTTGAATACGAAACAAAAAAAATGAATAAATTCTATTTACAAATATATTTTCTAAGCCATATAAAATGACTACTACAAAGTTCTTTTGTGGTTACAAAATTATGCTAAGTGCTGGAAAAAGTGAAAAGAAATAAATCTAATAGAAACCGCCACTTCTAGTGGCGTTTTCTGTTGAAATGAAATTCAACAGAAAACGCCACTACAAGTGGAGTTTTCTATTAGATTTCCTCAGCTATACTAGAAGTGAAAAGTCTGAACAAAATGTACCATATTTGAAAGTTGAATTGAGTATTGTACCAGAAATGTAATCGAGCCTTGCAGTTCATGTATTCAGATGCCAGGTAACGCATAGTACATTAGTGTCATGTAGTCATACTTGGCGACACACTGGGATATGCATGGAAAGCCTGCTATGCAATTACTGATTGAAGAGGTACTAGTGTACTACTCCCTCCGTACCTTAAAACTCTTCCCATTTTTCTTGGACATGTTTGCCAATGCATACTTTTACTCATTAATATCTTTAATTTCGTATTAGTATTGAATATAAAAACTTCACTGTATTAAAGTACTCATAAATACGAATCCAACAAGATCACTCATGACTATATTTTGTTTTATAGATTAGACGTAAATTAGTAATTTGTCTATTGTTATGAACAGTCCCGACATTCTAAATGGGAAGAAAATAAAGGGACAGAGGGAGTACTGTTTAGAGTTTGCCCACTTGTTTTGTTCCAACACAATTTCTGTTTTCGTGAGGTGTTTCTTGTGTGCTACCAGCAACAGATGTGTTCCTTCCTCATTGCCAACGGCATTCTAGGACATATAATAATATTATTGAGTTTTTCGTTCGGTTTTATAATCGAAACTGAACCGTTAAAAACCGAACCGAGTTTTTTAAAATCGAAACCGAAACCGACGATTCGATTGCGATTATAATTTTCAAATTTTAAAACCGAAGACATGCGGTTTCAGGTTCGGGACAAAACCGTCCCGAACCGTGCTCTCCCCTACGCATCATATAGGTTAACCGTTTGTTATTAAAACTGTTCCTGGAATGTCAGTTGGATATTTAAAACTGTTTTATAACATTATTTTGCACCCATTCTCAAGTTTTCACATTAAAAAGTGGTTCTCATCCGAACCAAAACCTACACATATTTTCTTAAATAGCTAGTAAAATAACTTTCAAATTACAAGCACTTCATTATTACCACAATATAGCACATAAAACTATCTTTAAGATCAATAATTCACATCAACTATAAGGCCACACAACCAGAACAACGATGGTTGTTTAATTACAAATTCTGGCCAGCTACAGGAACTGCTTCAATCTAAAGAACTTGCAAACATTATAAGAAGTGTGGAACCTGGTATGCTTCAATCGTACTCATGATGAACATTTTATTAGTATTTTTTAGAACCTTATTAAGAAATACATTTGTAATATTAAACTATATAAGAGCATCTCCAATGGGAGAGACCCTTTAGGTAAATTTTAAAATTAACTACCATAAATAAGAATTATAAAAAATGTGTAAAAAAATTTACACTCCAATGGGACAAAACTGTTATCTATAATTATAGCTAATCTCTTGATGTTGGCTATATTTGTCGAACCTCTAGAGACCTGTAGTGAATTGCCACATCACTTATTTATATATTAAAATTATATATTCCATTAATAACAACTTGAAATATTAATAACATATCATTTTTAAAATATAGCCAATCATTATAGCCAATACCCTCGGAACACAATATCTTACAGGTTCGACAAATTTTACATAATAAATATTTTATGTAATTTAGCCAATCATTTTTAGCTAACGCCGTTGGAGATGCTCTAACACCGCAAGGTACTTCTGTAATAATCTGCCGTCAACTATTCATCCACAACTCACAAGTAACTGAATAATTCGTGACATGCTTTTGCATCTTAGTATATTTGGGATTAAAATTCTGTTGATAGAACCTAATTAAGATATACATCTGTACTATTGAACTATAAAACATCTGACCAATACTCCATCTATTTTCTTCATTAACTTCTAATCATTATAAGTACTAGCTTATAATCCGTGCATTGCACGGATCTTGTTTTAATATTATAATTATATTAACAAATATGTTAGTTTTAATATTTATATTTATTAACATTTATTTGTATCAAATTTGATTTTTACTAAATAAATTTTTATATTTCATTTAAAAAATTAAAGAATTCCTAAATTCGAATGCTTAGTTTAAAATAACCAACTTTTAGTATAAATAAATAAAAAAATATTATTTATTTTGACTTCACATGATCAATTTACTATCTTTTTCTCTATCTTGAGTTTTTAAAAATAGATTTAAACAATTTTACTGCCCACATAAAAGTTACTCAAACAATCATCTTTAAATCCTTAATTTAGTGGTGGTTTAACAATTATTATCCAACCAAAACTACCCGGAAATTTAAGAAAAAAGAAAGTTACGAATTTTTACATTGAAAATTCTATTCAATTTAGAAAACCTACTTATGTTTGGTTTAAATTTTTAAATTTTACTTTTTAGTATTTGAACATAATCCTACTATTAATCAAATAAATTTTTAATGTTAGATCTGACGATTCTCATTTATCTACATTTTAAGATCCAACAGTTTGTACTATTTTGGTAGTCAACCGTACTACAAAAAATATGGATAAGATCCCCTTACGCTTATTATTGTATAAGGATATAATATAATTTTTAAAAAAGGAACCTTTTTTTTTTGGACAATTTAAATTTCAAATTTTCGAGTTCTATCTGTAGACGGCTAGGTCTTCCTTTCAAGCAAGCAACCAGATCACGAATTCATATCTATATAAACCCAAAAAGAAGTACTTACTACTTATGCCACTTGGTGTCAACTGTCAAAGCTTGATATTCACCCCTAGCAAATCTTCAATGGAACGACGCGCTCTTCAATGGAACGACGCACTCGGTTGGAGACAAGGAAATCACCTTTGAGATGTCATGAGAAAGCATGCCCAAACTTGGAAGACTATCCATTAATCGTTTCAAACCCACCATTCATCTACTAAATGATGCATGGAAGATATGTTTCACATAATAATGCTTTTATGTATGTCATGTGTGGATCAGCAACCATAGTTTGATCAACTGCAGCTGCTATTTAGTGTTTTTATCATCAGTAACATTTTGTGCAAAATTTATTTCATGATAGAATATTTAGTTGTTTTTTTTTTTTTGCTGAAATAGAATATTTAGTTTGGTTGAATATTTAGTTTGGTTGAATTGTTTCATCATCTATTCTGTTTTTTTATTATCAAATACTTTTAAATTACTATTTTTGTGTTTAATTATTTAAAGACGAGGTGTCATAGAGCTATACTTAATTAATTATTGAGGATATTACGTACTTTCAAATATGAACATGATTTCTACCAATCAGAATTCAGAACTTATTTCAACCTTTAGGTTGATGTAGAACTTTTTGTCGTCCTAAAAGGAAATGAAACATATGGTACTTGGTAAACTTGAGTGTTATGCAGCAATCGTGGGGAAAACCCTATGCAGTAAGGAAAACTACCTACTAGTTACACTCGTCTAAAGCAAGATCACATAGGTAGATATTACTAGCTTAATTCAACATCGGATCCATATATATGGCAACCTTCCAGATTGCTGCACATCTGATATACTTGATGAAACTCTTTAGTATAAATAATAGATGTTTAGAAAGAAATTAAAAAAAAAAACATAACAGTTTCCGAGACATACTAGAGCATTTAAGATTCACACAAAAATAAGTATATAGGCTTGATTACAAAGTTGTCTGAAGTGAGAATAAAATTCCGATTTGTGCACCTGCAGCTCTGCAACTTGTTATCTAATCCTTTCATGCTGTGAATGGGACGTGTTGGCCTCCTCAATGCGTCTCGTTAGCAAGGAGATACCATAATGTGATGCACTTGAAGCAGCATAATATGACGTCACAGTGACTTGAGTAAATTTGGGGAGCACATATCCTGCAATATCAGTTATATATGTATCCTCATTTCCCTGGTCAAGCCTATAATTTATATATGAATAGATAGTGAATGATAAATCATATTGAGATTCCACACATTCATTCATAAGTTGATTCTAGTGATAAAAAAAAAAAAAAAAAAGATTAACTGCCGGTTACAAGTACAATACGAACTACTCACCGAGCCTGAAACTAATGAGTCTAGCAAAGGGGGTTAAAGACCATTTAGAAAATGATTTAAATTGCTTAATGATTCGTTTTTCTAATCAGGGAAAAGAAAAAATGAGTTAAATCCCATTCTAATTTCGTCTATTAACTATTTTGCATTTAATTAGAATTCACTAGGAAGACAAAACTTCAAATCATTTTCTTTTAAGTCGTATGGAAAATAAAAACATATAGTAACAGCATGACCTTACTCAAAATGCATATTACTTTTGTGAACTTTCCTTGCAACCTTTAAGCGCAACCGATACATGTGCAGTAAAGTAAGATTCCCTGTTTTGTCTTTACATAAAGATCTCATGGATAGGCTTAATTCCACCATAGAGTGATGCTAAGACCCATCAAGTTTAATTTTAGTTTTGATGTCACAGCATTATTATAGGGGAATCCTTGTTTTTAACATTTTATACTCATAACTTTGTCACAACCGGTCCGCTAACACTAAACATACATAGATTGTCAATTCAATAGCACCTACACAGAGGACCAAAATGTGGAAGATGTCTACTGGATCTTATTTTTTTATAAGATACAAATAAATAAACATTGATATATGACAAGCTCAAGTATATATGATGTTAGTTGAAACGACTTAAAACAAATATTTTAAAAAATTATCTCTACCTCCAAAGGCAGCACTAGCAGCAGAGAACATCAGAAGGGGTGGAACCTGCTAGGAATTTCCAAAAATAACATGAGATATGAATCATAAATGAGCGAGTAAGAGTGCGGAAACCAGAAAGGGATGCATTGTTTACAGAAATCAAGAACAGGATAAATAAATTTTCAAGGAAGCATAAAAGATTGCTGGAAAACAATGCAAGTACAATACTCATATACCCCTATAATAAATGGAAGCCACTTCGGTCCCTTGACGTGTTTCTGAACAAATGGGATTCCTGAAACAAATCCATTTCACACATTACAGAGCTAATTGACCATGAAGTACTTGGACAACTGAACAAACATAAAGCATACTGCATACCTGTGTTGAAACCATGAATTGCACTAAGCATTCCACCAATCCCACATCCAGCCTATTGAATATGTTGTACACAAAGAAGTTAAAGGCGGCTAAAGTATTTAGCAAATAATTTAGATACCTAACCATAAATATATTGAGGACAGCAAATAATATGATTGACATTTCATTTCTTTCTATTTTCCAATGCTAGTAGGATTGAAGGAATACCAACCATGAATTTAATCATCTATAAACACACAAAAACAAGCCAACATTTAAATGACAACTGTACGAACCAAATGTTCTACAATTTTTTAAGTTGTCTTCTGCAATTTTTGTTACATAGTCATTTGAACCCAAACCCATAAAAACTTAATAACGTTGTCTACTTCCATTTTCCATAGATAAAAGAACATGTAAGGAAGTTATAAAATAACAAGAAGCTATGAAGTGAACACATAATTTATATGTCGAAAAGAAGTAGAATATAAGAGTGGCGTACTACAGCAGTGGCATCGTGTAGAACAGAAGTGATAGTCCACTCCCCGTTTTCCTGTATATATCAAAACAAGTCAAATTCTAACAAGCAATTTAACAAACATCTGCGCTGCAAAAAACAATTATTATAAGATGAGAGAGAGAGAGAGAGAGAGAGAGAGAGAGAGAGAGAGAGAGAGAGAGAGAGGACGTACAGAATTAGGGTCGAGGAGAGAGAGACAACGAGGGCAACGAGGGTTGCCGAGACCAGGATTAATGGTGGGATCGAAGTCGAGGTTTCCTCTTCTCAGTTTCTCCTCGTATACTTCTCGAGTTCCCATCACTGTAGCTCTTCAAACCCAAACCCCCAAAACTCGTGTATTAACGGACGGTCTAATTTCAGTAACTTGTTCCCAAATTATGCCCGTAATTTGACATTTGAGTTTTATACACCCTTCTTCCAAATTTTATTGTCAAACATTTTTAAGGAGTTAATTTCAAAAAAAAAAAAAACATTTTTAAGGAGTTAATAAAATATATAGTTATATAAAATTATTTTCCAAATTTATTTAATAAAAATTTAAATTTTTATTCAAAAAAGAATTTTTTTAAAAAAATACGAAATTATGTTTTATTTATATTTTAAAATACGTGTAAAAAGTGAAGACGGAGGAAGTATTACTATAGGAATGATAATATATTAATATTTAAAAGTTTTTTATTAATTTAATAACTTTTGTAAATTTTATTTTGTTTGTTATAATTCTTATAAATAAATTTTATTAACTTCTTTTAAGGAATACAATAATTACCAACTATTAGATTAAAAGTCTTGATTAGATTTATTGAATTTTTATATGGTCGTAATGAGTTTTTTAACCTCAAGGTATTTAAGATTGTGCGATGAAATCTTCATGTTAAAATCGTACCTTCTCGTCCTAAGAACAATTTTTATAGAATAATTGTGTCTTTAGTAAGACTTGATGATTTAACTATTTAATTTGTTAAAGCGATTGAATAATTAAGAGCCCGTTTGGCTTTCATTTAAACCAAGTCCAAATAATTATAAATCATTTTTAACATGTTTGAGTACCAACTTCTAAAATGGAGTTGTTCAGAGATCATAGCTTATGACTTGTAGAGGGTGTTTGCAAGTTGGGTTTTGGTCCCTGACAATCATTTGTCAGGTATTGTTTATATCACAATCGATTTTTAAATCGTTAGATCATTGATCCAACAGCTCCTGGATTAAAAAAAAATAATTACTGTCCGCTATAATTTTCTGCGGATAGGTATGCCTATCCGCGGAAAATTATAGCGGACAGTATTTTTTTTTTTAATCTCAGCCGTTGGATCAACGATCCAACGGCTGTGGAACCGATTGTTAAATAACCGGTACCTGACAAACGATTGTCAGGGATCATGACCCTTGGAAGTTATAGGGGTGTTTTGAAGTTAGAGATTTGGTGTGAAATTAGAGGTTTGAGATAGATTAGATGTTTGACCAAATCAAACATCTAATGTGAGTGTTTGGTTGTTAGAGGTTTGAGATCAAAAAGTTAATTTTGAAAAAGCTTATTTTAGGAGCTTTTTCAATTAGAATTTTGCTATGTGTCACAAAAAGTTACTTAAAAAGCTATTTACCAAACATTTTTATTCAAAACAGCTAATTTAAATCCGCTAGTCAAAACAGCTAGTTCAATCCGCTAGTCAAAACAGCTAATTCAATCCGCTACAGCTAACAGCTATCAGCTAATTGCCAAACAGGGCCATAGATTTGGGATGAAATTAGAGGTTTGGGGTAGATTAGAGATTTGACCAAATGAAACCTCTAATGTGAGTGTTTGGTTGTTAGAGGTTTGAGATCAAAAAACTAAGTTTAAAAAGCTCATTTTAGGAGTTTTTTCAATTAGAAATTTGCTATGTGTCAAAAAAAATTACTCAAAAAACTATTTACCAAACACTTTTATTTAAAACAGTTAATTTAAATTCGCTAATCAAAACAGTTAATTCAATCCGCTAGTTAAAACAGCTAATTAAATCCGTTACAACAATTACCAAACAGGACTTAGTTTATTTCGACTTTACCTCCATTCTCGCAACTAGATTGGTGAGATTGGTTGGTGTATCAACGCCAACTTTTTTCCTTTTTAAATTTTTAAATGTTGATGTGTTTAAATTATGTGGAGTTTAATTACAATATTTTTTGTATCTTCATTTAAGTTTATTCTATAATAAGAAAATAATTTTAAATCAAAAGTGACTTTAAGCCAAAATTTATCAAACACTAAATTTAGTTGAAACATGTGTATGAATAATAAGTGTGCCGCTCTATTTGCTAGCTTTTTAACATGAGCAACTCTTAGATTAGTCCTACTCCCAAGCAATACTTGACAAGCATCCATAGTTGATCCAACCTCTAGTTGATACCTGTGTTTTGTCTGCAGAGCTTGAACAACCAACAAAGAGTCCGTTTCAATAATTATAGAATGCTGCAGGAAAGAGCTCGCCTCTATCAGAGCTTCATAAACAACCACTGCCTCAATTTCAAAAACCGAAACACTTCCTAAAAAAGTCATCGTCTTACCTCTTATAAACGAGCCACAATGATCTCTTATGATCATACCTACAAAAAAATAGCGGGCTCCTGGAAAGATCGACGCATCAACATTCATTTTCAGTTGGCCAACCTGAGGGTGTCTCCATTTAGTTTCATTCTGTTGACTAATCTGGCCCGGGATTTTATCCTTCACCTTCATACCTTGAACAAGAGCCACAACATTCCTCCAGTCATCGATGTGTTTAGAACTCCAGTTCACTGCCATACTCGGCGTCACCTCCTTACCTTCCCAAACTTTTTTATTTCGAACCATCCAGATGCCCCAAAGAACAGTTGCCACCTTAGTTAATATCTCTACTGAATCCACCTCCACCTTCTTTAATAACCAATTATGACCATACTCAACATCACTCGTGTCAAACTGCATCCCTACCAGTTGCCAACAATGAGTTGTAAAAACACAATCAATGAAAACGTGAACTACATGCTCCACATCCCGATTACACAAAGGACACAAAATAGGAACATTAACACCCCTACCCCTGAGTAAATTTCTTACATGAATTGTATTCTTGCAAAACCTCCACAGAAAAATCTTCACCTTATGAGGGATTGGAAGTTGCCACAATCTTTTCCACCCACATGATTGTTGAGTCTGACTACTACTGATGTTCTGAGATTTCCAGAAGTGATACGCCGTTTTAACAGAATACAACCCATCCTTTGATACACTCCATGCTAGTCTGTCCTTTCCTTGCACCTGGGGAATTCGCATATCTAGAATTGCTACAACATCTGCGTTACTAAAGTCCAGCCTTACCCGATCCTCATCCCACATTTTAGTATTTGGACGGAAATAATGACTGACCTTTTCAACTCTACTGTTACATTGATCATGATTGTCGACAAGAAAATCCTCTTTAGTTCGAATCCAAGGATCCCTGTGAGCTACAATTGTTTCCTCATCCCCTAACACCCATCTAAAGCCTTTATGCAGCGCCTCCTTTGCTTCATAGATACCAGACCAAATATAGCTGCACCCTCCACCTCTTGAGGCTTGAAAAAAGTGCTTATCAGGATAGTATCTTGCTTTGAACACCTGTGCTACCAGAGATTGAGGTTGCATAACAAACTTCCAGCAATGTTTACCAAGGAGGGCCAAGTTAAACCCCGATAGACTACGAAAACCAAGACCACCAGAATTCTTACTCAGCCCCAGCTTCTCCCATCCCATCCACCTAATGCCCTTCCTTAAAGAATTCGAGATCCACCAATACCGATTCATCATTCTCTCCAATTCTACACATAAAGTTTTTGGAATTTTAAAACATGACATACAGTACGATGACATTGTTTGAGCCACATTTTTTATAAGGACCGTTTTCCTCCCCTCGAAAGAAGTTTATTACACCGTCCTTTTATTTTTTGATCAACTTTGTCCTTCAAGAAATTAAAAACTGACTTTTTTGATCTTCCAATCAATGATGGGAGTCCCAGGTACCTTCCTTCCCCCAGATCACTATGCACTTCAAGAATATCAGATAGCTCCGTTTGCTTATCCCTGCGAACATTCTCATTGAAAAAAACACCAGATTTTTGGAAGTTCACTGCTTGGCCACTAACCCTTTCATACTCCTTCAACAATCGCTTGACTTTCGAAGTTTCCTCCGTTGTGGCTTTGAAGAACAAAAAGTTGTCATCAGCGAATAAAAGATGAGTAATTGCTGGCGCAGAGTTGCTTATTTTACAACCAAATATAGACCCCTCTGTAGCAGCTCTCTTAATATCATTAGATAGCCCTTCTACACACAATAAAAAGAGATAGGGAGATAGAGGATCTCCCTGTCTCAACCCTTGACTCGGATGAATAGGGCCCACTGAATGATTATTAAAACAAACTTCGTACTGCACTGTCTTTACACACAATAACACCCACTTGATGAACTTCTCATCAAAACCCATCTGAACCATTCTTTCTCTAAGGTAACTCCACTCAACTCGGTCATAGGCTTTACTGATGTCCAACTTTAAAGCTACATCACCAATTGAACCGCTTGACTTTTGCTTCATATAATGGATCATTTCAAAAGCCAGAAGCACGTTGTCTGTGATGCTTCTTCCAGGAACAAACGCTGCACTGATAATGTCAGGCAGAATGTTCTTAAGCCGATTTGGTAAAACCTTCGCCAGCACCTTATACAAAACGTTACATATATAGAGCAATAGGTCTCAAATCTACCATTCTTTCTACAACCTCCTTTATAGGGATTAAAACCAGGTTAGTGTCATTGAATTTTGCTGGAAAAGAGAGATCCTTCAACCAAGTTTTACAACAATTAAAAATATCCTTACCAAACAAGCCCCAAAAGTGTTGGAAGAAAGCCGGGTTAAGCCCGTCTGGACCAGATGCTTTGTCAAGATGTATCTGCTTGATTGCAACTTCAAATTCCTCAAAAGACAACTCAGCTACTAGATCAACATTATGCTCGCTAGTGACAACTCTAACATCTTCCCTTTATAGTACTCTTTAACTACCTTGCACATCTCCTCCTGATTATCTATTCTTGCACCAGCATCATCAATCAAATAAGAGATATGATTTAACCTCTTCCTCGACGTTGCTTTGGCTACCATTTATAAATAACCACGGAATCTGAACACTATTAGCCAAAGACCTAAGTAAATTCCTGTGTTATTTATAATGAAGTGATCTTAAATTCATAAACACTCGAATTTAGCTACCATTTTAAATAGAGATTGTTAGGAGTTGTCCCACATCGTTTGTGGGAGGGGTAAATAGCTAGTTTATAAGCAAACAGTTAGCTCCATTAGTATGAGGCCTTTTGGGATGTGCCCAAAAACAAATCCGTGCGGGCTCGGCCCAAAGCGGACAATATCATACTAATGTGGAGTTAAGGCCTGCTTAGCAAGCCCAACAAGTGGTATCAAAGCTAAGGTTGTAACGATCCGTAACAATCTCGATGGGCTCCAGAATGGATCCAAGGAAAAGGCAGATGGGCTGTCCCAGGTTGGGCTTAAGGGGGAGCAGGTGGACTTTCCAGTATGGGCCTAGGGGAAGCCAGATAGCCAGAATTTATAGTATAGGTCAAGGGGGAGCCAGATCACATAAAAGGAGGCAGATTCGACACGTGTCGAGCCCGATGTGTGAAGGGGGAGATTGTTAGGAGTTGTCCCACATCGTTTGTGGGAGGGGTAGATAGTTAATTTATAAGCAGCTGGTTAACTCCATTAGTATAAGGCCTTTTGGGAGTGACCCAAAAACAAATCCATGCGGGCTTGATCGGCCCAAAGCGGACAATATCATACTAATGTGGAGTTAAGGTCTGCTAAGCAAGCCCAACAGAGATCATCAAGAAATCAAAAAATTATATATCACACGTTCATCTCCCTCTACATTTATGCACTTAAATTGAACAATTAAAATATTTAAAATATATAATTTTATATCAAATGGTTAGGTACAAATTAAACCCATATTTTAAATTAGAATTTAGAACTAATTTATACCATAAATTTTGTGTAATCAACGAGATTTATTCCTTCTGAGTACACAATTGTTTATTTTCTAAAATCTAGACGAAACAGTTTTAGTACCTGCTTTTTTGTACAATACGGTACTTTACTTATTTAATTATTTTACTTTATTATTCTTAATTATTATACTTAAAAAACAAAATGCAATATTTTCTCGAAATATTTCACGCAGCTCTTTCTAACACTGCAATTGTAGAACATGTGCACAACCAACTTTTAAAAAATTAGTAATAGACAAAGAGGCCGTTTGGGATTGCTTAAAATAAGTTACTTTTGACTTAATGGAGGTGTTTTTAACTTAAAGAAGAAAGTAAAGTTGTTTACTTTAAGTTGAATAAATGTGTTTGGGTAATTTTACTTTAAGTTAAATGGGGGTTTAATAATTTTGACTTAAAGTGAAATTTGACTTAAAAAAAAATTAAATTCATAATATTTAAACTTTACAAGAATCGTGAAAAAAAAGAAAAAAACTCGATAAGTCATAAGTCAAAAGTACCTAAATGGAACTTATGACTTACAGCCTGTTTGGCAAACTTGGCTTAAAGCTAAAAATGGCTTTAAGTCATTTTTGGCCTGTTTGTGTAGTGTGGCTTTAAGTTAAAAAACTGCTTAAAGTCATAAGCTACATTTAGGTACTTTTGACTTATGACTTATGACCTATTGAGTTTTTTTTTCATGATTCTTGTAAAGTTTAAAATATTATGAATTTTAAAAAAAATTTAAGTCAAATTTCACTTTAAGTCAAAATTATTAAATCCCCATTTAACTTTAAGTAAAGTTACCCAAACACATTCATTCAACTTAAAGTAAACAACTTTACTTTTTCCTTTAAGTTAAAAACACCTCCATTAAGTTAAAAGTAACTTATTTTAAGCAATCCCAAACGGTCTCTTAAAGCAGTTTTTTGACTTAAACCCGGCTTAAAGCCCCCATTACCAAACAGAGCAAAAATGACTTAAAGCTATTTTTAGCTTTAAGCCCCCATTGCCAAACACCCTCAAATTCTCTTTTCTAACTTGTCTATACTACTTTGGTGCAAGTCTAGGTAACATGTGATATGACTTGCTCCTAATAGGTTTATTTTTGGACTAAGATTTAATTGTTTTATTAACTAATATGAAATATGTGATTGTTTATTTTTTGTACACAGAGTACCTGTTGTGATTATGTGTGGTCACCTATACATGAGATCCATTTTATCAGGACTCTTGTTGAAGTTCTTAGAGCCACCCAAACCCTTTGCTTGTTTACAACATGTTCAAATACATACATGACTTTTTATTGTTTTATTACTATTACACTATAGTCTGTAGATATACATACATATATTACTTGTCACAAGAACATGATTGATATGCCCATAACACACACATCGAGTCTTCTTTCTTTATCCCAAATTCTGATTTGATGCTGCCACATACACAAAAAGAAACAACACAGTTTTATTTCTAAAACTCCCAAACATTAACACATATTTCTACCTACAGATGCCATCAGGTCATGCTACAAGCCACCAAATTACAAACCCATTTCTAAGGCTCCTATCACCATTTCTTCTAAGGCTGAGGCTAGAGGGGCTGGAGGGGAAAAGGCTCGAATTAAGCCCCCTCAAGCCGGAAGAGCACCCTTCGTGGATCACAGACCAATACCCTCTTTTGAGGTCAATGTACCAGTTTAGAGTCTTATATCATAAAAATCATGGTGCCACTGAAAGTAAAGTTGTCAGCTTCATACAAGCAATTATGAATCATGTTAATGACAGAGGCTATGCCAATCAACGTGGTCCAAACGTAAACACTACATCATCTTCTATTTTATATATATATTTCTAATAAATGTTTTTATTCCCAATAGCTGGAGTACTCTTTAATTCTTTTTTATCTGTTTTTTTTCAGAAATTGACCAGTGATGATATTGTAAACCTAATTGCAAAACTTTTTCCTTTTATATACCCCATTCTATATGATGTAGTGCATCGGTATGCAAAGTTTTGGTAAGCCTTAACTTTTACTTGTTTCTGATTTACATCTTCATTTTTACTTTTGAAATAAAAATAAATACTTTTGAGTTTGTTAGCTACAAACTCTAAATCATTACAATATTATTAATATGATTGAAGTAAATAATAAATCTTGAGAGAAAAATGACAACACTTAACCTCATATTTCTCAACAACATATTTAATCCAACAATCTTCAAAATTATAATGCATCCATCTGAAATAATCAAACGGTGGTAAATATAACTGATTTGTGGTTGAAATAAAAAATATAAAACTTGGCATAAAAGAACAAAAAGAACCAGTAACAAATAGACAACAACGATAACTGAATTATACAATATCCAACAACAATAATAAGAAATTTATGTATTTTCGATAGTAGTAGTTAATTCATGCATGAAATTAAATACTAACAACATAGTAATTGAAACAATAATGAAAATTAGACACCATTCAGTAACAACGATTAGAATTCACAAAATCAAATTAATATCTCGATCCTAAATGACAAAAAAAAAAAGAATAAACAGAAGAGAAGAATAAGAAGAATGAGGAAGAAAAGGAAGAAATAATAAGAGATGAAAGTTTGAATCTGAAAGTAAACATGAAAGATGTAATGAATTTCAAATTTTGAATATATTCCCGGGAGATGTGTTATCGTCTGTATTATTGATTTTGAACGCACGTGAACTCACCTGAATTTACTGACACAGAGAAAAAAAGAGAGAAAGTAATAGTAGATATATATGCATCTTTATGCATTCATACGTATGATACGTAGAATACATGTATTATACACACAAATACGTAGAAAATACAAGCCATTTTAAGTAATATACAGAAAAGGGGAAAGACATGAAAGTCAATAAAGCTGAAAAAAGGGATTCATGGCATATAATTATACTACCATTTTAAGTAATATACGAAAGAGGGAAAGGACTTGTTAGTAAAATCACGCAAAAAAAGGTCCAGGATTTATAATGTATATAGATTATTAATGTGTGTTCATAAATAAAATTCGACAAGTTTATGGCATAAAACATATCAAGAATATACAAATTATGAACCTTTTAGAGCTTTCCTATTTTCTTTCTTCTTATTTTTCTTTTCAAGCTCCTTTGCTTTGATTTGAGGTTTTATCATTGTCTTTTCCCTGACATAGGGTGTGAAATTCTCTTGTAATTCAATTCAACACAAGAGTAGTTAGATCATTCGATAATCCCCAATTTAGCTAACAGTAGTACATAAATAGGCAATATGTGTACTTACAGGACATGGAGGATCTATAGTTATTGAAATAAGCAAAACATAAATATTGAACTAGCACCAAAAACAAGGAAAAAAAGTTACATGGTGAGCATCATTTATGTGATTGTTCACATCAGTTTCAGTGGCAAACATGGTTCCACAAGTGTCACATGGACACTTCAAACGTGGGTGTACACGTTGATTGTGGCAATCCATGCCATTTGCACAAGAAAATGTGATTTTGCATCCCTCGTTATAGCAACTAGAAATTTTGCCCGCTCCGCTAGGCTTGTATACATAATGAAAATTTTATATTGATGATCAATTTGTCAAAGTTTTATTCTTCCTTTTAAATATTGAAGCCAATTTTTTGTTTATTTTTGTTCAAAGTAAATCCTTTATTCATCTAATATATTTTAACTTTTCATTTAAACTAATATTTTATAATTTTTTATGTTAAACTAATATATTATAACTTGTACACAACTTAGATGTATATTACTAAAATACCTAAAATATATAAAAAATTAAAAATACCTTTAATAAAAGTTCATCCCAAGAACATCTTTATTTATGTTTTATATATACTTTAACCAATTAGTTGTTCTAAAACAAATTAGTAATTTTTTTAATTACTAAATTTCACTATTTTCGTTAATTTGTTTCGAAATGAATACCTCTTTGTACATGTACTCATTAGGTTATATAAATGCTCATAGATCGTAACTCGTTATTCAAAAATTTTACTATTGATGAGCACATCAACTCTCTAAGGTCTTGACCATCCCCTTTAACATAAAATGGATCCAAATTTCTAATATTACTCAAAATGTCATGTATTTTCTACGTATTTGTGTGCATAATACATGTATTCTACGTATTATATGTATGAATACATAAAGATGCATATATTTCTACTATTACTTTCTCTCCTTTCTTCTCTGTGTCAGTAAATTCAAGTGAGTTCACGTGGGTTCAAAATCAATAATACAGACGATAACACATCTCCCAAGAATATATTCAAAATTTGAAATTCATTACATCTTTCATGTTTACTTTCGGATTCAAACTTTCATCTCTTATTATTTCTTCCTCATTCTTCTTATTCTTCTCTTCTGTTTATTCTTTTTTTATTGTCATTTAGGATCGAGATATTAATTTGATTTTGTGAATTATAATCGTTGTTACTGAATGGTGTCTAATTTTCATTATTGTTTCAATTACTCTGTTGTTAGTATTTACTTTTATGCATGAATTAACTACTACTATCGAAAATACATAAATTTCTTATTATTGTTATTGGATATTGTATAATTCAGTTATCGTTGTTGTCTATTTGTTAATGGTTCTTTTTGTTCTTTTTTGCCAAGTTTTATATTTTTTATTTCAACCCCAAATTAGTTATATTTACCACCGTTTGATTATTTCAGATGGATGCATTATAATTTTGAAGATGGTTGGATGAAATATGTTGTTGACAAATACGAGGTTAAGTGTTGTCATTTTTCTCTCAAGATTTATTATTTACTTCAATCATATTAATAATATTGCAATGATTTAGAGTTTGTAGTCAAACTGTTTGATTAAATTTCTAAGAGACTTTTCCATTGTTTTGAAGGTCAGGCAAATGACGCTTTTATTCTATAAAATCAGGTACAATTCCTATGTTCATAATCTTCTTGGTTTGACAAAAAAAAGAATCTTATTGGTTTTCAGATTGGATTAAGTACTTAGAATTAGTTTCATATATTCATCCAATACTAGGTTTTAATGTAAGCTGTTTATCTTCTACTATTTGCATTCTGGTATGCTGATTGTTGCCTGACTGGTCCATTCTGGTATGCTGGTTTCCTTTTATGATTTACTTGAACAACACAATTTCTTTCTAGATGACCTTTTCCACCACATTTATTGCATGTCTTCCAAGGAATAACATAATTATAAGGTATGCCATTCATTCCTTCATATTTGAGCGCATCATCCTTTTTGTTGAAGTTCATGTCAACTCCTTCTCTGACCAAGGGGACATTTGCCTTCTTCATCATTGTCTTTAAGCTGTCCTTGAACAAAAGTTCCCATACCCTGATTGAGATCCTTGACTTCTTTTTGCAAAATAGTAATTGTTTCAGCTTGCTGATTGATTGTTTCAGCTTGCTGAGATGCCATTTCAGCTGTTTTGGTCCTTTTGGAGCATTCTGATTAGATTCCTTAATTTTGTATAATTCCAATGCTTTAGCTTTAGTTTTAACATCAGATCTCAGCTCTTTGATTTATTTAGTCAATGTCTTGTTTATCTTTTCAAGTAATTTATTAATAGACTCTAATTGAATATTCTTGGCATTTAGCTCCTTGATTATTGTAGCTTTGCCTAATGAGGTTGAATCCCATTCTTCCATTTTAGGCAACAAATCTTTAACCATTTTGGATAGATAGGCATTCTTATCAGTCAGCTTGCTGATTTCAGCCTTTAGTTCCATATGTTCTTCAATGGGAACACTATTTTATTCCTGCATGGTTAGTGAATCTAACAAAGTGTCATATGAGGATACATAATCATTAAAAGAATTTACCTCACATTGATCCTCTTTAGAATCAGTTTCAGCATAAACGCCTTCCGAATTTCCTTGAACAGATTCATCTTCAACTCTAACAAGTGCTAAGTTCACCATCTCTTCACTTGAGTCATGATCATCACTAGAATCTGAATCATCATCACTCCAAGTCAGTAGAGCCTTTGATTTCTTCTTGTCCTTAAAAGCAACAGGTTGTTTTGACTTTAGTTTGTAGCAATCCCTTTTATAATGAACAAGCTTGCCACATATGAAACAAGTTTGCTCCTTAGAGTCCTTTGAACCCAACTACTGACAAATGGCTTGCTGAACACCTGTTTCTGAACTTGCTCTCTAAGCTACACTTCCCAGGTATACTTCTCTAGCAACATTCACCAAACCCTAGTTCCCTAGCCAATATGTCCAGCAACTAAAACTTACAAATCGAACAATACAAATCAATAGATGAATACAACTCAAACTATGAACTCTCTAAGATATAGCACATATATGATATATTAAGAGCTCGAGAGAATCAAAGGATACAACAATGAAGAACTGAGTTGTAAATTTTCTTTATTTGCTTGCATGATTTCTGAATTAATTAGCCACGAATTGAACACAAGAACAAGGTTTATAAAGCTTTACAACCAATGTTCGAAAATCAATCAATCAATTTCAAACGTCTAGAATCCAATTCTAACGTTCAATTGGTTAGAGAGATTTTGTAACGTTTTTGTGACCGTTTGATAGAAGGTTTGGAAGAGAAAGATCGAAGAAAACATAACCCTTTCTGTTTGTATAGATTGAAAACGCTTATAGGAGATTTTGAAAAAAGAAATCTTTTAAAAATGGCAAACTCCTATAATTTAGGAAAGTGAAATAAAATCTATTTTGATAAAAGATTTGAGCTTTAATACATATTATGCACGTATTAAATCATGAAGAGCGCTCACAATATGTCTAACTGAATTTCCTGAAATAAATCCATGAAATCGAACTTGATCTTTATCTTCAGGAATTCAAGACAGTTGGAAATGGCTTGCTGTTTGTGTATTGACTGTGTGCAACTGGCTTGCCAAACTGTCTCTATTGTAGCACCAAGTGGCTTGATGTTTGTATATTCTGATTAAACAATCAGAAGGCTAATTTTCCCTGCAAAACCAAGTTAGCACAATACAGAATAACATGATGTTTTATATCAAACTACAATCAATCAGCTTCATCATCAAAATCATAGGAGTATCACTTTGTACCTTAAGTCTCGTTGCCAATTTTCTTTGCACCTCGACTTTAGAAAATGTACCATTACCAATTTGGGGAAGAAACACACATATTAAAACTTGCATCCACTTTACTTGGAGATACTTCTTTCAGTAATTTTAATGGTAATCTTGTCACGAAGTGAATGCAAACAATCTTTATATTGAGGCGAGTGTTGTTATTATAGCCTAGTTTCTTCAATTCAAATAGCATTTCTACTTTTAGATGCAAACCTGACGAAGTTGAATCCAGATCAATAATAAATGGCGTAGAATGGCTTACCAAGGTGTAGAAGGTGGTAGAAGCTTGAAGTCCACAATGGAGTCAAGATGTACTCTGTAACTGCTAAAACGTTGTTGCAAACATGGCTATTCTAGATAACTACAGCTTGAATAACAGAATAAGGTAGTGCAGTTTGAATGAGTTATGACTCGTTATTCAGATGCTATCGTTTAGGTAGTTAATTTCCTATTTTCTGATATCAATCTTATCCTCATGTCAGCTGCATTTGATGTATATACATACATGCATATATATATATATATATATATATATATATATGCAAATGCTACATTGAATAAAGATATAACATATTTGTTATTTGAGTTATCTTTTGGAGGCTCCTTGGTTCCTCGAACTACCCATCGACCATGACATACTTCGATTGTTGGTATTTGTATTCGTAAACATAGGAAGGTCTAAGGTGAACATACCAAAAATGTTCACTTGCCACTTGGCTTAACAGTGAAAAGCTCAAAGCTCTCCGTAAACATAAGGGCCCACATTCTACTACTTAGACCATCTTGGACCCTAACTTAAAATATTTGTAATTTAGTATAAGTATATTAATACAAAGATTGGAAGAAAAAGAGAAAAATATGGTTTTAAAATAATGATTACTTTTGGTGTAAATGTTTTTAGATGGATTGGAGAAGATCTAAATTTTTTCTTTCAAGTTATATTCAGTGACTTATTTATGGTTACATAAATTGAAATTTACCTTTGAACTAAGTACAAGTGTAGATCATTTGGTAGACAAAGGGATCTCTCAATTAAGTGGTCAAGTAGGTAATGCAAAGTATTACAAACTGGTAGGCTTGTTTTAATTGATGTATATGCATGCCTCTACAACTAACATACCCTTTTATTGATAAATTAATTATTTATCAAAAAAATAGTGAATTATAAGAATTTTTGCGCTGAGTTTACCAATTTGCAATGAAAATATTCACTACAGTATTTTCATTGACTGTAATGAATTTTATTTTTTGATTGATAATTTATACACCAAATAATATCTAATACTATTTAAGAGTATATTTAGTATTTTCAATAATTCAAATACATTGTCAGGTCAATTTGTTTGTCCCGTTAATTATTGCATAACTAAAAAATAAAAGTAAAATGTTAAAGAGAATTGGTTTAAAATTCATTTAATATTTTAATTGGTTGAATCTATTTTTTTTATAATTGAGTAAATTAAAGTTTATATAACTTAAATTTTGAATTTGTATTTATTATAGTGTGGTATTTTTTTTTAATTTTTAAAATTTTAATTCAATGAGTAAATTTATTCATATTTGATTGCATCTTGTGATTGTTGATCTAGAGTTTGTGATATTAATATATTACTTTATATTATATATAAAAAATAGACTCATGTATTAAAATAGTATATTTGTATTTTAATCAATTGATAAATACGCAATTTTGAAAAATGGCTCTATATATACATAGAGATGGACGCAAAAAATAGATGTGCTAGTAAGTAATAATATAATTGTGATTGATTTTAAATTCAAAATTGTGATAAATTAGTTAATAAGTATTACAGGAATTAATTTTTAATATATAACTCTATATTATAGTATATTATAATTGATATTTATGAAACTTAGCTCGTAATATATAATATTATAATTTTGATTGACTTTAAATTAAAAGATTGATAAGTTAGTAAACATTTTATCACTTTAAAAAATAGGTAATTTATGCACGTACAAAATAAAATAAATTTTGTATTTCAAAAAAATTATAATAGCCAAAAATTTTAAAGTTTTGTTACATGTTTTTTTGTACGTAATTCGTGTTTTTACTTAATTACCCATAATAATATATTAGTACATTTTTACCTAAATGCCTTTACTTATATCTATCTATATTATAATATTAAAACCAAAATATTGAAAAATGTAAAAAAAAAATACAATTATATATACCTTTTCAATTTCCTTTTTCATGTAAAATATGTTATCTTTTTATTTTTTCAATAACTGATCAATTTTCCTTTTCAGGTAAAACACATTCTTCTATCTTTTTTTAAACTAGAATTTCAAAAACAATCCGGGCAATTCTTTTTAAAAATATTTTAATTAACAATACCACCAAATTGATTTCTTTTTCAATTAAAAAACGTTACCTTTTGAATTAAATAAAATATTGTAATCACTAGCTAATAACTAATCACTTACATTTTTCAGGTAAAACTTATTATCTTTTCTAATAAAAATTGCTCTTTTTTCTAAAATTATAATGGGCACCGTATATATAATTATTATAATTAAATTATTTCATTCACAAATTTTAGACCTATAAAATTCGTATCTTAAAATTATCAATACAAATTAATAAAAAGTTATATAATATTGAAAAAAATCTGTGCATTACACGGGTTTTAAGATAGTACATATATAATATATAATAAGAGATTATGGTATACTTGTTTAGTATACACTAGTTTATAATAGGAGATTATGGTATACTTATGTAGTCCACAAACGAACCTAACTCAGATTTCTCGATTTACAACCCTAATTGATTATCACTATATTATAGCCCGTGCAACGCGCACGGATATATCAAAAAATAATTTTATAAAATAAAGGTTATCTTTCTTTATTATAATAAATGTATTTAAAGAACTTTTTAATTAAATATTTTAATGTGTACATTCATTAAAGAACTTACTAGAATTAAAAGATGAATTCAAATTCTTATTATTGAGCTAAAAATTCAACAAATTCTTGAGTCATCCAGCAATTTATAATATACTAGGTTATAGCCTATGCTACGCATACAGTGCTTCAAAAAATTATTTTTATGAAAGTTATTATGATAAAAATAATGGTAAATTAAATGAATTATATAATTGTATATATATATATATATATATATATAATTAAAAATACAATTATGAAAGAAATAATATTAATAAACTAAAATGTTATTGTCATAAATTATATAAAATACAATTAAAAAAATTTTCAATCAAATGTTTTATTATTTAGATTATGTTATAATTTGCATTAATGAACTTACCAAATTAGGAGATTAATTCAATTGTATTAATCATCTTATAGCATCTTTAATGGTGTTGGCTAAAACAATATAAAATACTGATTATTTAAAATTACTAAACCTGTAAGATGTTGATTTTTTAAAAATAGTATGTTATTATTATCAAGTTGTTATAAATATAATATATTATTTTATTATGTTAATAGATGATGTGTAATCTTCTTACAGGTCTATAGATGTTCGATAAATATAGTCAACATCACGGGATTGGGATTGCCTAAATTTTTAGACAAGAGGAATGCGTGGTTGGAGTGAATACTTTTTTTTACATATTCTCTATAATTTTTATTTATGATATCTGTTATAGCCAAAATTTCATTCGGGTTTTCTAAAATGGATTCGGGTCAAGTACGGGTTCAATTTGGGGATTTCTGGGATAAATTAGGGTTTTGGCAAGGTGAAGAGAAAGCTGGACGTGCCCTCTTCTTCCTTGCAAGGAGGGCGCGCCCTCAATGATAAAAATACATTGAAGAATTCACTATTAATTGGTTTTTCAAGAATTATTGAAGAATTCCCTCATGGGATATACCAGGAAGGGGATGACCGTCGTAGAAGGCTTCCAGGGGTTTCCAGAATTCAAGGACCCTTTCTTATACACAGAGGGCACACCCTCACGTGGAAAGATGGGTACTTTTCGGTGTGTTCTTTGGAGCTTTGTTCCTGTTATCAATGGACGCGCCCTCATTGGGGAACTTCGGGGTAGTCCTGCAATTTGTACTCAAAAACTCTGGATCACTTGTCCTGCTATCTGGTGGGTGCTTCTCATTCGAGGGACAAGGATGCGCTACACACTTGGGGTAAACCATGGCTATACCAACGTCCATGAAATCCGGAAATAGCTGGTAGCGGAAAGGACTAGTCCTCGACGGGGGAGTTTCCTTATATGTGAAGTCTAGAGATTATGGATGGGACTTGGGCCTTTGTGGTAAGGCCTCATAGTGGAACATTCCGGAAGCTGGACCGTCAATCCAAGCCCATTTGGATTTCTTACTCTCCAAGAACTACGTATGACTTGATCTCCTATAAATACCGGGGTACGTATGTCGATTGAGGGGTTGGAAGTTGAGAGCTCTGAAGCAGCCACCATTAACCCTATTCAATCCCAGCCACCGATTACATACAACTACCATGCTCACCACTTTTCCGGGAAAGAACTACCATCGTAGATCTTGTTTCCGTCGGTGTACCTTAAATTTTGTTGTTCCCAAATTCCTCCGCCAACAGTATCATTTATCCAATTTTACCTAAGGATTTTGGAGAGTTGGAGATGTCCTTATCATCAGATTTCTATAATTAAAAACGGGCCAAACAAAAATAGGGATCTTATATAAACCTAAATAAATATGGATACTTAACCTGAAAGAGGATAGTCCATTGGATCAAATCAAAGTTAATTTTTTTTTCGAAACTAAATATGGATATCGAACCTAAGAAACAGGCTTTCCATTCATTTGTAATAATAATATATATAATGGGTAATTCTAGGTACCCAAATATTGCTCCAAAATGATGTGGCACTAATGATGTGGCATGTTGGGATATTTTAATTGGATGGCCCTGGCGGGCCCATTATAATTATAACCAATAATTACTTGCCATGTCATTTGGGAGAAAAATTTGGGGAACATAGCATTTCCCATATATAATATAAGCTTACCATAGACATTATAAGTGACATAAATAATATTTCCATTTATATATAAACTTTCTATAATAAAAAATGGCAAAAATATAGATCTTATACAAACCTAAATATGGATACTTAACTTGAAAGTGGATAGTCCATTAGATAAGTCAAAATTAAAAATTTGTACAATCCTAAATATGGATACTATATATAGATTTGGAATGATTTTTTTTTTTAAATATATAGAGAGAGAAAAAGTCTATAAAGTACTCATTTGATTTGGAGTACTTGGAATACATATACGTTTTGCAGTCAAAATATTTTAAAATTTATTATTTTGCAAACCTTGTTATATGAATATTATAATTTTGTTGATAATCTTGAAACTCTTGTATGTTTTGCAATATATTTATCT
Source organism: Kitagawia praeruptora (assembly GCA_037693485.1). Classification (NCBI taxonomy): domain Eukaryota; kingdom Viridiplantae; phylum Streptophyta; class Magnoliopsida; order Apiales; family Apiaceae; genus Kitagawia; species Kitagawia praeruptora. The sequence continues at coordinate 51,495,174 of CM075344.1, read as the reverse complement.
TGAAAATCATTTATGTTTTGCAATCAAAGCATATATGTTTTGCAACTCAAATGTGTTTCGCAGAACAATTCATTTTACAATATTTTGTTAGCAAAACATACAAAATTTTCAAATTTTTTAATGAAATAGAGATATTCGTGTAATACATTTTGCAAAATAATAAAATTTACAAAATCAATATATATATATATAAAGGAGGATATTCGGGAGTTTAGGTGGCGCTTTAAGATCGTCTCAATCTATTTTTCTAATTTTCTAGAATTTTAGAATTTTAAACACTAATAATGTAAAAATATCATTTAACATATTAAAAGTAGAATAGGTGTTCGAATTTATAGAGGAGAAGAGTTCGAATTTATAGGGAAGACATCATGATTAGAAGTTCTATTGGAAGTAGAATAAGTATTTATAATGCATATGATTAAAAGTTCTATTGGAAGTAGAATAGGAGTTCGAATTATAGAGAATAAGAATTCGAATTTATAGAAAAGACATATAAATAAAAGTTCTATTAGAAGTAGAATAGTAGTTCAAATTTATTGAGAAAAAGAGTTCGAATTTATAGAAAAAAACATATAAATAAAAGTTCTATTAGAAGTAGAATAGGTGTTTGATGTCATAATTTTCTTTTATTTTTACAGTTCGATTTTATGGATAAAAATTATTATAGAAGTTTTTATTATTAAAGTTGGGATTTCGGTTTTAACGGGAGAGCGGCTTAATCGAAAGAATCATGTTTAACAAGAAATCGATTCATTAGAGAATATTATTTAATTATTAAAATTTAATGTTAATATTATAATGTAACGTAAATATATTGAATTTTTTTTAAAAATATTGTAACGCTGCCGCGAAACGCGGCTTTATGTGAGTAATGCGTAGGACTTTATATATTTTCCAAAACCTACCACAACCCAAACAGTGTCATTATTTGCCAGTCCACAAATTAGCCCAAGCCCAATAAGAAAAGCCACACAATAAAACCCCCAAAAAGATTCAGCTAGGGTTTGTCTTCTCCGCAAGAAATATTTTGCACAGAGAAGAGCAAAAATGCCGGCGGGACATGGACTCCGATCGAGGACCCGAGACTCATTTTCAAGAGCATTCAGAAAGAAAGGAACAATTCATCTCTCAACTTACCTGAGAACTTATCACATCGGCGATTATGTTGATATCAAAGTTAACGGCGCTGTTCATAAAGGTATGCCTCACAAATTCTATCACGGCCGTACCGGTCAGGTCTGGAACGTCACCAAACGCGCCATCGGTGTCGAAATCAACAAGCAGGTATAACAGTTTGTGTGTGTTTGTTGGTGAAAATGTGTTTGAATGTTTGATATTGTAATTTTTTTTGATTTTTGGTTGATTTTATGTGTGTTTGTGTGTTGAGTGAAGTTTGTTAATTATGTTGTGATGAGTATTTTGAAGTAGTTTCGATTGATTCGAGAGATTTAGGATGACGATTGAAATGTATTTGCGTTTGCAGTCTAATTCGTTGTTATTTAGTCTAGATAAATTTGTAACTAAAGTTGGATCAGTTTCGATTGATTTGAGAGATTTAGGATGACGATTGAAATGTATTTGCGTTTGCAGTCTAATTCGTTGCGGTTATTTAGTCTAGATAAATTTGTAACTAAAGTTGGATCAGTTTTGATTGATTCGAGAGATTTAGGATGACGATTGAAATGTATTTGCGTTTGCAGTCTAATTCGTTGCGGTTATTTAGTCTAGATAAATTTGTAACTAAAGTTGGATCTATACGAATCAGGTTATATTTTTAGTTTAATGTTGCTGGAAAATGTGTGTCCATTATTGAAGGGTATTTGAGATTTATTTTGATTTTTTAGTCGTTTGACAGTATGATGTTATAATATTATATGAATGTGTGTATTGATGAGGTGCTATTTGAAATCTGATGTTTTAAAAGTTTTATTTGGATTACAATTGATTGGAGTGAGTGATTTACGAGGACATCTGAACTACGTCTTTGCTGTAAAAATATGTCCCTGATTAAATTGTTACACAGGTTTTAAATTAAAACTCACATAATGTTGTTTAATAATACTGGCACATTTTTTAATCTCATTCCTTAAAATTCAACTTAAGAGCATGGATAGCTAGTCTGTTGGACTTGCTCTGAGAGAAGTTCTTAACTAGACTTATACACACATTTTATTGCCTGGTTCATGGATTGGGGGAAAAGAACATTCTGTCATTTTTTTGTAGAGCCAACAAGCGAGTTGATGACTTGAAGCAATTGATATGTTTGAAGCTACAGATGTCCTACTCATATAACAGCAATGACTCTGGGGATATGTTTATGATTAAAATTCTTTCACGTACAGGCTGAATAGCTTTGTCTGAGTTAGGATATCTTGAATTGCATTTCTATTTAGTTGTTGAAATAGTTGGTTTTGGTGTCTCTTTTATTGTGCTTTAGAATTAAATTTTGTAGACACACATGCTCCTCTTCGCTCCAAAATTAGAGTCTTAGAAGTACATTTCTAATTTTGATGTCCCTGAATTGCCTTGTGTGCTATTGTTCCAGTAATAACATGTCAAGGCTACTCGGCTTAACTCCGTTATCTCTTAGTAAGACGGTTGTAGTCTTACAAAGCCGTCGTTTTTGAATTTATCTACTTTTGACCTTTGAAATAATGTAGTTGTGCACTATAATACTTAGGTATGCTTTGTATTTATTTTCCCATTGTTTCTGGATTGATTGCTTATTAGACTGTTTCTAAGAACTACATGGTAACTAAAACTGCAGGTGGGTAATAGGATCATTAGGAAGAGGATCCATGTGCGCATTGAGCATGTGATGCCTTCACGCTGCACAGAAGAGGTAAAACTACGGAAAAGGAAGAATGACCAGCTGAAGGCCGAGGCCAAAGCCAGAGGTGAAGTCATCAGTACCAAGAGACAGCCTGAAGGGCCAAAACCTGGTTTCATGGTAGAAGGGGCAACATTGGAGACTGTTACCCCAATTCCCTATGACGTGGTTAATGATCTCAAAGGAGGGTATTAAGACAGTTTGCTCTTTACTGTATTTGGCAAAGGTTAATTTGCTAAATTGTCTGGATAGTCGTTCTATTAGACTTGAGTACTGTTTTTTTTTTCTCGCATTGTTTAAAGGCATGTTTTAGATTTTGTGTTAAAGCGACATTGTTAAGCAGGCTTTTGCTGGGTATCTTCGGGCGATAAATTTCATTGTGCTTTTTTGTTATTTTATCGAGTATTTTCAGGTGATAATTTTCTTGTGTTTTCGGTTAAGAATTTGCTTTTTCTTTCCAGAGAAGTAATGAGTATTAGAACAAACAAGTCCGGAATGCATGCATTGTACATTTGGCGAATATAATGGACTAAATGTAAAGAAAATAAACAGTGAGAAGACATGGACGAGCTTACAATATTTCTGCCTCTTCACTTTGTAAAATGTGAAGTAATGTTAGAGTTACAATGGGCTGATTGTTGAAGGGATGACCAATTGATCATCCTTGCCCAGCCTAACCCTGCACGGAACTCGCTGCGGTAGGGGAAATCGAAGATCCCACTCTACTTGCGGACGGGGAAATCACTGTCCGACCCGAAACTGATGTGAAATCTCTCTCTAAGATTGTTGTTACTATGAAAAACAAGTGTGGTGATCAATGACAGTTTTTTCTTCCTTATTAATCCATATAGAAAGTTATGTGTCAAACTTACTTTACACAATTATTTACTAGGCTCAGCCTAACGGAAATCTGATGCCCTTAATTAACGAAGGTTGAAGAATTAGCTTTAACGAAAGCAAATGTGTGGGTGAAAATTTTAAATTTGTGGTTGAACTTTGATATATTTGATCTCGTAAAGATAAAAATATATGAAAATTTACGAGAATTGCATGAATGAACTTTGTCAATTACGAATATTTATGTTACTACTAAAATCAACAGTGTATTTGCTAAAGGTTCCATTTATTTACTTATGTTATACCGAGTACTTGAAGATCCGTGTGTTACAATTTGTTGTTAACTTGTTGGCATTGTCCATTGAGTATTATTAATTCTGAGCCAGAACAGTGAAAGACATCATAGTCCAAATCTGAACACTTGTTAGCTCAAGAACATTTTTCCATATAAAAGAGTATAACAATGTAACTTATCCCATCTATAAATTGTATCCAACTCGCATATCAACATGCATTTTTTAAACACCGACCACCCCTTAAGTTGCGGTGTCCTTCACCAATCTTTGTACTAAATTCATTAGCTTAAAAGAAAAAGAAAAATTTAGACCAGTTCTTAGCCATATGAATCTCTGCTATATCTCTTTAGCTGTGTTCTCTCCTGGAAGTATGCATTTTCTCCAGGAATTCACCAAGTCCCATAGCCAGAAAATTATAATCTTAATATTATCCACCATCTTAATTATTTACCTCATTGTTTCATTTGTCCTCATCTCAAAATCGAATTCAGAGCCCCCGCATTACTCCTTGAATTTACAGGACATTTCTCCTTTGGAGGACATTTCCTCTGCAACGTCTCTTGACCATATTGTTTTCGGAATTGCATCGAATAAGGTCTCATGGAATTTCCGAAAAGATTATGTTCGCCTTTGGTGGAGACCCAAGCAAATGCGAGGCTGTGTTTTTCTTGATTACAACACATCAGATCAAGACAACCAAGATGATTTGCTCCCTCCTTTATGCACGTCCGCAGATACTAGTAGATTCCTCTACACGTATAGAGGAGGACTCCGGTCTGCTATACGTGTTGCACGTGTCGTGTCAGAGACGGTTGCCCTTAATCATACAAACGTTAGGTGGTTTGTGTTTGCAGACGATGACACTGTGTTTTTCCCGGAAAATCTTGTAAAAGTTTTGTCCAAGTATGATCATGAATTATGGTACTACATTGGGAGTAATTCAGAGAGCTTTACACAAAACAGGTTCTTCTCTTTCGATATGGCTTATGGAGGTGCCGGATTCGCTATCAGCTATCCTCTCGCTAAAGTACTAGCAAACACTTTTGATTCTTGTCTAGAGCGGTATCCTTATCTATACGGAAGCGATGGTAGAATCTCTACTTGTTTGGCTGAGCTTGGGGTAACCTTAACTAAAGAACCTGGCTTTCATCAGGTGATGATTACATCTTTCAATTCTAGCTATGTGAGCCACTCGAGGGCGAGACACTTTTTATTACAAAATCACAAGTCTTGACCCAAAATACTACTAGAATTCACAGTTTTGGTCCTATACACCTCATATGATACACATATGGAACTTCTATAAAACATCAAAATGAGGTGATACGCATCTTTAACATGCATACTTTTGAAAATTTCTTGGTAGATGCATTTCGTACGTAGTTTGGGTCCTCTCTACCGAATTTTGATATTCAAGGTCATCTTTCTTGAAATTGTTATATCTTGGACAGTATCTACTTTTCACTGGTCTCATATTTTTTTTGTGCGTGTTTGCTCGAAATTTGGATAGGTGGATATGAAGGGAGATGTGTTTGGTTTGTTAACCGCACATCCCGTGGCACCCTTAATATCACTACATCATTTGGATGTAGTGAACCCAATCTTTCCATACATGCCATCACCGATAAAGGCCTTGGAACATCTATATGAAGCAGCAAAACATGATCCGCAGAGGATTATACAACAAACAGTTTGCTATGACATGTATTTTTCGTGGACAGTGTCAGTATCGTGGGGATATGCTGTTCAGGTGTACGCAAGGAATGTACCTTTACCCTACTTGCTTCGTACCCAAAGGACGTTCAGGCCGTTTAAGAGGGGGAAACGTATGAACAACAATTTTAATCTGGATTTAAGGGAACAGGAGTCGGATAGATGTCGAAGAGCAGTTGTTTTCTTCATGGATGGAGTGTCTTCTGAACAGGGTGAAATACAGAGTGTTTATAGAAATAATGCATTACGGAGTTGGTCCATGAAACAAATGCATGCTAATTGCAGTCGGATACCTGCTTCACCCTTCGATCTTGAAGAAATCAGGGTTTTCTCGAAGAAATTCGATCCCAACGTTAAACAGGTACACTCACTAGGTTAACATTTTAGGTTATGCAACTAAGAATAATTTGAAATATATGTCGCACCGATATTTTGTTTAAGGTGCTACTAAAATAAATAACTTGGATATTGGACACCGAGACTATGAGAGTTGAGAAGATGGGTATTTAACTGCAGTTTACATTTTTGTTATGGTATAACAGAACAAATATGTAAAGACTAATGTGTTTTTGGTTTATCCAGTTGCGGGCACCTAGACGGCAATGCTGCGATGTATTGCCTTCCACGAACAGTGAAGTCCTGGATATTTCCCTTAGAGAATGCAAAGATGAAGAAGTGATTCACATGCATTTATAGCTATTGAGTAGTATTACTTAAGAAAAGAGTTATCAGTGTTGGAAAATTGGTTTCGAGGAAGGTGGCAGGCAAGCCTGGTGGGCGCACACATCATAGAAAAATTCTTGAATCAAAACCCTGTATCAGGAGACAGGAGATGGGGGTAGTAACATTGTTGGCTTGTTTATTGACAGTTTTGTTCAAATGCCACCAGCAAGTTCCAAATATCGGTGAAATTAGAAATTAGTTAGTAAATTATACGGGAAAGATTTTAGGCAACAGATTATTGTGTATCTATGCAGGTCTTTTTCACCACAAAAGAGGTTTTGTATTCAGTATTCACAACAAAAGAGGCTTTGTAATTAAATCTCACACAGATGTTTTCATCCTCGTAATTCTTGATTGGGATAGAGAAAAACAATTTCTAGTTACTACATCACATTCATTAGCATGAAAACATCTGACCTATTTGTTGTCCTTTAGAATTATTTCGATTGTAACTACAAGGGAGAAACAAATTGTCTAAATACGACACCTTGAAGAAGTGCAGATTAATATATTCTAATATCGGAAAATGAACCAAATTATTACACGTGTCTTCCATGTGTGCTACAGGTAAAGAAATGGTTCGTGTGCATTGCAGAATAATACATTGTGTATGAGTCACAAGTAATACACAAGTCGCATCTATGCAAATTTTTTATTTAACCGCATGTCATTTTTGTGCAATGACGCAAATCTTAAATGCAGAACTTGTGCAATGAATTGTGGATGAGTCATAAGTAATACACGAGTCGCATCTATGCAATTTTTTTCTTTAACCGCATGTCATTTTTGTGCAATGACGCAAATCTTAAGTGCAAAACTTGTGCAATGCTTTGAATGTCATTTTTGTTTTGTGTTAGTTGAGTAAAATAATTCGCAGATTACAGTGTTTCGGGTCTTTCACAAAAAAAGGGTATTGGCTCTCGTGTTAGTTGAGTATTGCAGGCTAAGCTAAGGGTCGCAATGCATAAAACCAACCTAATAATGGTCATTTGGTTTAGGTTAACACACCCAAAATGGTCGGTATTCTTTCTTGCATAACCACACCATAAGTAATCAACCACTCCAGTTCCAGTATCCATATTATAAAATTTCACTCTTTTAGCTTTCCAACCTGACATCAAATAATGTAAGTAATCTAGTGAATATAAATTCCTGAACAAGGCATATATAATAACTAAAAAGTATCCTCATTTAAAGATTTTTTTATAGTTGTTTAATTCTTATGTTCCGTTACGTTGGTACTTAAATAGTCCAGTTTTGTCAACTCATACCATACCATACCATACCATCTCTTTTCTAAAAACAAACTTATACGTCCATTATTAGAGCTCCCTCTCAATCAGAAATGTCAATGGTGAGAACACTAATGTGCTTGGTTACAGCAGCCATGATCATCAACTCAGCCATCGCAACAACTACTTTCACGGTAGGAGGTCCAACTGGAGGGTGGGATATAGCCACCAACCTACAAACATGGTCATCATCCCAAACATTTTCAGTTGGAGACAGTCTCAGTAAGTATCCATATTGTGCTATATATTATGTTTGACTGAGGTGCAGTAGCACTCTCAAGTAACCAACTCTCTCTCAAACATTAATGTGTTAGAAGGAAGGCTTACCAGGAATCCAGGATCAAATATATATTATATCCAACAAATTAAAATGTAGAATCAAATTAATTCTAAATGTACAAAGGTATATCTGTAATTTGATTTAAAAAAAACAAAAAACTTGTTTAGACTAAGTTTGATACTTGAGCTAGAGCTTGGCTCAATTGTGATTCGAGAATCGGATAATTTGATACTTGAGCTAGAGTTTGGCTCGATTATTGCCAAGTCGAGTTCGAGTAACTCACGGATAGCATGACTCATTTACATGCCTAATGAGAAGACAGCTCTCTTCTACATATGATCTAATGATCTGACATAATTCATTAACAAGGTATTTTTACTTCAGTTTTTCAGTACACGCCAAATCACAACTTGCTTGAAGTTTCAAAGGAAGACTATGATGCATGCCAGAGCAGTAATCCAATTCAGGTGTATCCAAATGGTGCCACACCCATCACTCTCACTGCTCCAGGGAGCCGTTACTTCATTTGTGGAGTTGGTGGACACTGCAGCTTAGGAATGAAGGTTGAGATTCTAACTCTCGGAGCTTCAGCTCTGTCACCTGCCCTGTCTCCAGAAACTACAACTTCACCATCTGATTCCCCAATATCCCCTGCTGCATACCCATCACCTACTGAAACGCCATCTTCGCTACCACCAGCTACTGCAGGTCCTATGCCAGTGCCTAGTTTTCCTCTAACTGGATCTCCACAAAGCTATAATCCAGCCAACGCTCTTTCTACCCTACCTCCTCCATTTGCAGCTGCTCAAGCGACGGCTACTTCATCTAATTTGTTTGCTATACTCATGCTGGTCGCATTGTTTCTCTAAAGCATTTGATACTTCACTCCTTCAAATTGTAGTACTGATTCTTGTATTTTTCAGTGATACACTCTTTTATTTACTCTCTTTCTATCATGGATAGTGACTGTAATATGATTCAGATTTATTTGCAGGAAGCTATATGCCTATATATGTCGCTAATACCCTTATATTAATGTTCCATATCAGAAGTACTTTTTGGAGTTCTGACTCTGATCTCTGATCTTCGCTTTTGACATGAAATTTTTTTCTGGTAGAATTGTCAGTGTAAAAATTCCTTAAAACCAAACATCGGCAGTGCAAAAGTAAATGTGAACGGTTCTCCAAATCTAGAATTCCAGCAAGGAAACAAGTCCATCGCACAAAATCACTTCATACCGAAAGGAAAAACGAGTGTTAAAGAAGGGGCTTGTCACTAACAAAGACTCAAACCCATGAAGACCTCCAAATCCCCCACATAAACATGTCTGAAACGTACATCTTGATTATGTTCCCACACATCCAGTCACTAGATGTTAAACAATTTACAAAGTCAAGTTCTTAACTTCAGACAGAACATATAAAGTTTGAAAAATAAAAGAGAAGAAAAGTCATTGAACAAGGGAGATCAACCATTTTACTTAGCTTAGGCAACTGGTACTGGGCGGAGCACATGATCCTGTGATGTGTCGACCATAGCAGATGACATGAATTGCCACATGGAAAGGCCAGGATAGCCAAAAAAAGGCATCAACTAGGTTTCAGCCGAGAATGCAACCCCCAAAGCGGAGGGATGAGGCAGAAGGCCTGGTTGTGCACCACAGGATTCGTCTTGCAGGTCCAGCTTCTCTTTATCTGTCTTTAACCTCTGCTTCTCATCACAAAACTCATCCTTTTCAGCCTGTAAAGATTAAGGAAGTGATAGTACTAGCTTCATAAAAAAAATGAGATTCAGAGCCTACTATGAAACACTATTATGTACAGTCTTACAGATAAATGGACATTTTCGTAATCCAAAGTATGATCATAAACATACTTTTCATTCTTGAAGTTTCCTGCAATTCCTCATTTGATTCTTAAAGTTTCTTGTTTTCCATTTCTAGCAGTGTCTGTCACCATGCATAACTTCGAAAATCAGTCTTGTCAAGTTAATTAAATGAATTAATTATATTTCAATTTAATGACATCTTGAAAAGTCATTTTAAATTTCAAAACTAACTCAAATATATTAAATTTTATAATTGAATTCGAAATCAAAATTAATTGGACGAAGGTTACACTTGCATGTTGCATATGCTAATTTTGGCGGGTATGAAGACCATACCAATACCGAACTAAAATTGGCTCTCTTGCCCTCCATCCGCACACAAAAAATAAATCGTATAAAACATTTCAATATACAAAATTAAACGGCGAATGTGATACTCCGATCATCATTTTCCGATTGGATCACATTTCAACATCAATCACATATTTTATAATATTTTACCACTAAATTCTTCCTTTATTACCTCCACATTAGATATATCATAACTTCTCATTTAGGGTTTTGTTCTTGTTGCTTTCTCTGGCAAAAAACAATTGTTTATGTGATGAAATGAGAAGGACAAACCTATATCTGGTGGTGTATTGATTTAAGGAGGGAATGATCCTTTATTTCTTGTGATTATTGGAATATTACGAGGGTTGCCTGAATATTTGCATTATTATTTTCCGGCAGAAGCTTCAACAAGTAGACAAAGTCGAGGTACGACGAGGATAGGGGTAAGGTCTGTGTACATCTTACCTTCCCCGGATCATGCTTCCGATTGAGAACATTATTGGGTATGTTTTTCTAGTTTGCATGAATTTGATCATGTCACATGTAACGTTTGTTATATGATGTGAAATTGAAAATTGAAATTTGGCTACTTAATTTAAATTAATGTTTTCAACATTGGAAATTTTATGTAATTTGATCATTAGCTCTTGCACCTAGGACAATAGTTCAATTGAAGTTTTACGATTAAAGGGGCAGGAATGGACTATTAGAGCTTGCTGTTAAATCAGCAAGGCAGAAAATCTTGGTTAAGCAGAGTTTTAAGGCTACATTAGTTGTCAACGTTGTCTATTTATCTTATTCAAATATAATGTTTCTATTCAAAATTATTTAATATTATCAGATGTGTAAGGAATAGTTCAGCCCCTCGTCTCAGTTGTATAGTGAATGTTTAAGTCACCAGCAAACTCTAGGTTTGCTGTTAATTCCATTATTATACAATTTCAAGACTACAAGCGCATCTATGAAAAGCATGAGTTTGCTTTCTTATCTCTTATGTGGTAACCTTTTCAAAGTGATAATTTCCCGGTCCCAAGGATATCATTTTAGAGGGCTTCTACTGTATATGAGTTCAAAAAGAAGCATGCTTATGAGAAGAGAAACTTGCTATTTTCCTAAGCCTTGCGTAAAAATATGAACAAAAAGAATCCCATTCTTTGTGTTGCCTACTGATTGTTAAGAATTTCTTTTGGTTTCTACTTTGCTAGTGCAAAGCCTTTCTTAAACATAACACATCATGCTTACAGGCAGGATAAGTTTGACTTCATTGCAGGGAAGACCTATAGAATTTGCCTAGGATGTTAACATTTTGACTTGCATATACTGCAGATAACTTATGGCTGCGGTACAGTAAGGTTATTATCTAGATACACCTTTCTGTCAAGACTCCAGAACCATCTTGTTAGTTGTAAGGAAGTGACCTCCATCTCAACCTGTCAAAGTGCCATACACATTCACATGGTCATTCACCTGAAATATATAACCAGAAGAGCAACAGTAGGGAGTTGATTATTGCAGTTATTGCTGCATGTTTCGTGGCAGCATTCACCCCCATGGCTTCATTCTTGTCCTGCTGTCTCAAGGGTAGGAGGAAGAAAGTGCACCCCAAAGATGGACTAAGAGTTGGTAGGCCTCTTCTAAAATTCTGGTCAAGCGATTTTTCACGTGGTATCTGTTGTGATAATAACTTTGTTAAAGAAATGGCTTGTAGTTATATCTCCAAATTACACTGACTTTCTTACCTTTCAGGTTCTCCGGTGAAAAATTTCACTTCCTTGTCCAATGACAACAGTTTCAGCAGCGAATCTGAAGATTCACTAGAAGCAGCTTTAGAATTAGGAGATATGGAAGTTCCGCCAGGGGACAGTACTTCTGCAAAATTGTCACTCCCGCCTGGAAGAGCGCGCCCTCCAAAATCTGCTTCAGGTAAAAAACGTTTCGGTCGCTCGGCCAACGTCAACAGATTTACCATCAACAACTCGCTTACTAAAGAAAAAGTATCAGAAGAAAAAGAATTACAAGAAAAAGTTTCAGAAGAGAAAGTGTCAGAAGAAAAACTGTCAAAAGAAAAGGTGCCGGAAGAAAAAGTATCAGAAGCAACGGAAGTTCCACCTGAGGACACTGGTGCGAAATTGCCACTCCCGCCTGGAAGATTGCCCTCTAATTCTGCTCCAAAATCTCCTGCAGCCCCAAAACCTGCTCCTCCATTACCTGGACCTGCTACTCCAACTACGGAATCTGCTAGTCGAGACCCAGAACCTGCTGCTGCCTCTCCTCCTCCACCTCCTCCAACAAACAATCTTGCGCCTAGAGCTCCGCCACCCCCAAAGATTGGTCCCTCTCCACCTAATCCGCCAAAACCAGGTAATGTGCCAAAGGCACCACATGGTAAAGGTCATTTCTTCGGGAACAAGGGAAACAAGGAAACTAGTGAGTCTGGCGGTCAGAAAGCGAAGTTGAAGCCATTCTTTTGGGACAAAGTTCTTGCTAATCCTGAGCGATCCATGGTGTGGAATGAATTAAAGGCGGGCTCATTCCAGTAAGGGCTTTAGTTTCTGTTACTTGCACAAAAATCATGCAATATATCAACTTCTTGCAAAAATTTATTTTAAATTTACAGGTTCAATGAGGAGATGATGGAAGACCTGTTTGGTTTTAACAAAGTGGAGAACAACAAAAATGACCAGGGCACCAAGAAACAATCGGGTTTGGCCGCTCCCAAATTTATTCAAATTCTTGATCCTAAGAAAGCTCAAAACTTATCAATACTGTTGAAAGCATTAAATGTGACAACCGAAGAAGTCTGCGATGCCATCCAGGAAGGTAACTCTTTCTACCTTCAATTACCAGACAAGAAAAAGACATTGATTAAATTGCCAAGCTCACTAATAAGTTTTACCAAGTATGATGTTGGACTTTGAACCTCATAATTAACCTCATAAGTAAGATGCATATCCCAAATGCATTAATAGTTATATTTTTTTTTTTTTTTGCAAATAATAGGGAACGAGCTTCCTGCAGAGCTGATTGAGACTTTGTTAAAGATGGCACCAACATCACAAGAAGAGCTACAACTTAGGTTATACAGTGAGGACATTTCTAAACTTGGACCTGCTGACCGCTTCATCAAAACCTTGGTTGACATACCATTTGCCTACCAGCGTCTAGATGCTTTATTGTTCATGTGTACCCTTCAGAACGAGTCCTATTCAATAAAAGAGTGTTTTACGGTATTGGAGGTATTTTAATTGAACTTCAGAAAAAAAAAAATGTTCTGTTTTACAACTTCAGTGCAACCCTCAACTTTTAACACTGCAATTATATATCTGATTACCCCTCCTCATAGCTTTTGCACTCGCACAAAGACTACTGTTGAGTTTCAAACAATAGATGCTATATTATTGCTATTTAAAACTGAAGGAATACAAAGTTCTTTGAGAGACGTAACCATTTGTATTTTCAAGTGACACTATACAAGTAGTAATGTTTCTTTAGTGCCATGAATGAGAATATATTGGTCATACAGCCCACTTAAACATGCAGGTAGCATGCAAGGAGCTTAGGAACAGCAGACTTTTTCTAAAACTCTTAGAAGCAGTTCTTAAAACTGGCAATCGTATGAATGATGGCACTTTCCGTGGTGGGGCAAAGGCATTCAAGCTTGATACACTTCTAAAATTATCAGATGTTAAAGGAGCTGATGGCAAGACTACACTCCTCCACTTTGTTGTTCTAGAAATAATTAGAACTGAAGGTAAACGTGCTGCACGTAGATTAAAAGAGAGCAGCATCACGAGTGGCGCAAAAACAGAAGACCTTCTTGAGGATACCCCTGAAAACCATTTTAACCTTGGTTTTGATGTAGTCTCTAATTTAAGCAATGAGCTTGAAAATGTTAAAAAGGCTGCAGTAGTGGATGGTGATATGCTGACAACCACTGTTACCAAGCTTGGTGTCTCGCTAAAGCAATCTCTAAAACTTTTAAACAATGAACTGAGTGAATTAGGAGAAGAATGTGAGTTCCGTAAAACGCTTGCTAATTTTATTCAGCAGGCAGATAGTGATATCCTATGGATGCTAGATGAAGAAGCGAGGATAACTACTCTTGTGAAGAACACAGCTGATTACTTTCACGGGACTCCAGGAAAAGATGAGGGGATGCGGTTGTTCATAATTGTCCGTGACTTCTTAGTTATGGTAGATAAGGTATGCCAAGAGGTAAAAAAATCAGGACCCCTTAGTTCTCGGGAGTCTCAGCAGAAGCAGCCTTCTCCACATATTCATAAAAAGCTGTTTCCTGCTATTAAGGGGCAACGGATGCATGATTCCAGTTCAGATGACGAAAGTTGATGTAAGTAAGTTTCAGTCTAAACAGGTATTAATCTTTTACCTTAAAAACCATATGACATATTGTTTACCTTGTTTTCTCTGGTGAAAAGAGCTGGCAGGCAGGTTGGGTTAGAGAGTTTGGACTCTATAATTCATTAAGTTCATTTCTCTTGAAATCTGGCTGATATTGTGCACATTGGTTACAAATCGGATGAACTAATCCTAGAAGTCTAGAACCATCGTTCGAATATCACATGTTTCTCTTCTTTTCCTTTGTGTGCAGGTGGCTTTCAGTTATCACACAAATGAGGAACTGCAGAGTGATGCAAGTTGCGAAACAATGTGGATTTATCTAGTTCAGTATCGTCTTCTTTTTAATATAAATCCACAAATTTCAGTACCCCCTGAATAATATACGGTGCCCCCGGGAGATAAACCTCCTGGCTCCGCCACTGATTTTTGTATGAGGTCTTCTGACTGGGCTCCCTCTCGCCGCGCTATGCCTTGCATTGTTCCCTACCTGTAGTAGGAGATACCACAATGGCTTGGCTTTGGAGTGGTTTCTCCATGGGGTAGTAAGGTGATTCGAGGCCGTAACCAGCTCTCTCGAAAGTAAGTTTGGTAGAATCTTTGGCACAAGCTCTTCCCAGCTCCAGAAAAAGAATAGGAATTGAAATAGAAAGAAAATTGTCTAATTATACAACTAACTTTCCAGTAGGGTTCTTGTCTTTGATCTTTTGTTAGGAAGTGAATGCAAATTAGTCAGCTCCATAGTTTTAGTTTCTGGTGGTAAAAATTTAAGTATTTTTACCTGTTCTTGAAGTGGCGAGGTGATAAACAATAGAGTTTGTCACAATTATTATCTGCAGCTTCAGTTTTTTTTTTTTTTAATTATTTGTAGTTATATAATTAATTATTTTACTGAGAGTTTTGATAAAAATTTATTTAATCAACTGAAATCATCTTCTTTTTTCGACAGGAACCTCTTTTTGATAATAAGCAAGTGCTTTGCTTGTACTCATATTAAGACCCGCTTGGTACGTAGTGGTGGTACAAATTGCAACAACAATTTTTAGCTGAAAAAGCTGGTAATTATTATAAAATACCAAGATTGTAAAATTTTGTTTTGGCTCGTCGTAAATGTACTGGAAGAATGTTTCGTGAATGCAAACACATCAGGAATATTAGAAATGTAATAGTCGTTGATTAAAGAAGATCATTTTTGACTGTTCTGACATGATTACCATTATGTTATGCTGTGGATTCGTTAATAGATCTATACTAACTTATAAGGCTTAATTATAACTTAAACCTTGAAGTATAACTCTATGTACACATAAAACCTTAAAAAAAATGTCATACACATCAAACCTTTAAATATCAACACTTGTACATACAAACCTTTAACATTGCTTTGTCAACCTCATTCATTCTACCAAGCCATTCTACTTCTTTGTCAACATTTCTATCGAATAACATGTCATCACTCATGGAATATTCACTCTCACAATAATCATAATCAACATACTGAAGCACACTTTGAAAATCAGCAAACTGAACCACATGAGGGAACTTTAAATGAAGTAGATGCAAAAATGATCGAAGATATTATGGAAGAGGCCCCTCTAGAAATTGCAGCTAACAAAATTAAAAAATTGAAAGCGCGAAGGCTTAGCAGGCAAGGAAAAAGGACATTGAAACAGAGGAGGTAAAGAAGGCTATCATTAAGAAAGAAATGCAAGATCGTATTGATAAAGGCTAACAAAGCAGTGTTAAGGGTTTGTATGTACAAGTGTTGATATTTAAAGGTTCGATGTGTACGACATTTTTCTTTAGGGTTTTATGTGTACAAAGAATCAGACTTCAAGGTTTAAGTTATAATTAAACCAACTTATAATCTTTCATAAATAAACGATAATAGCTGGATACTAAAAAATATTTCTATGAATCAGTATTTATAATTGTTGAACTTGAACTGCATTAACTCGCAGAAATTTCAGGTTCCAAACTCGCCCAAAATTAGTTTCTAAGAGCATCTTCAAGAGTCTCTTAAATGAGGCTCCTTGGTCAACTTTTGAAGAGCATCATTAAGAGCATCACAAAAATTACCTGCAAAAGATTCTTATTACTTCTTCAAAAACTTAAGAGCTATTAAGAGCTCCTCAAACTTAAGACCGTCTCTCCTTTCTCTACTTCATTTTTTATTAGTATACATCACTTATTTTCAAGTTGTTGACAATAAACAATACAATAAAAATAGATAGAAACATCAAATGAGGAGGCCTGTTGGAGACTATGTGCAATTTTACCTCCTAAATAGTTAAGAGCCAATTTAATAAATGAAAAATTGAGGAGTATGCTAAGATTCTCTTGGAGTTGCTCTAAACTCGCCCAAAACTAACGTTTTTGTTGGTAAATTAATTTATTTTTTCTTTGTAATCAAATTTACTAACTTGCTTATATCCCGTGCAAAGCACGAATTATTTTTAATTTTTTTTAATTTACTTATAATGTAATATAATATTACAACTATTAAATTTAATATGTTGTTGGAGAATTTGAACATTAGATCTTTTTATAACATTAGATCTTTGTATATAATAATTTTTATTATTAAATCTAAATTAATAAAGAAAAACAAAGTATTCATGTAAATGTATAATCCTATTCATAACAAAAATATTCTTTTTGTTATAAAACGAAATAGTAATTATTTGAAAACAGTTTACTATAATAAAGTTTAGAAAAACTAGTTTAGAACTCGTGCAATGCACAAATGTTTTTTATATTATATAATATATTATTAATTTGTACTGATAATAATAATTATATATATATGGTACTCATTATACTTTCAGAAAAAGTTGAATTTTAATCTAAAAATATAGAAAAGATATTTTATTTAAAAAGGTAATCGATAAGTTATTAGTAATTACAATATTTTATTAAATAGAACATGTAAGTTTTACCCAAAAAAATTGGTTAGTTATTGAAAAATATAAAAGGTAACAGGCTCTACATAAAAAAGGAAATTGATTAAGATATAAAGGTAATTATATATTTTTATCATATTTTTCAATATTTTGACTTTAATATAATAGTGTAGATAGATATAAGTAAGGTTATTTAGGTATAAACATACTAATATATAAGTAAGGATAATTAAGTAAAAATATGAATTATCAAAAAATAGGTACCAAAACTTTTAATGTTTCGGCGAAGTACAAAAAAAACAAGTATAAATTTTTTTAAGTTTCGGCTATTATTATGATATAGCGTAGATAGTATAGATAAGAATGACTAACTAAATAAATTTTGGAAAATACATTCTTTTAAAAATTGAATAAAAATAATAACCACAATTAATCTAAATAATGTTTCGTACATTGCACGGGTATAAATAGAAGTAGTACTGAATTTCATTAAAAACTTTCTAAATTTAAATTTACAAATTTTTTTATTCAATATATATATATATATATATATATATATCATGATTCAAGTGAGAATAGTGAAAACAGTTGTTCTACACTACTTTAAAAATGCAGAACAATTGTTCTGCATATTTTTCACATTTTTATTTTTGTATGGTTAACAATTATATTCTCACTGTTCTCATGTTAATATGTGTTCTCATCAGAGCGTGACCCTATATATATAATTTGTATTTAACGTCATTAATTAATTAATAATTAAAATTTCAAAAAAAATGCATAATTTATAACGAAACAACATTTAAAATATTTTATAATTATTACAAACATATTCGCAAATTTTTTAAAAAAATTGAAATTTTTTATAACGTTTGTTCAACAAATATATAATTTGAGCACTTGAAAAGTAGTACTCCGTTGTACTTTTATTGAATCCTAATATATAAATAATTTTATATTAGTATGATTAAGGAAATAATATTAAATTAATAACATTTTATATTTTTATATCCTAATTTGGTATTAAGAAGCACTTTATAATGTTATTCGACAAATTTTTAACACCTGTTCAACTCACCCAATATTAAAAAAAAAAAATTCTTATTTATGTATCCTAATTTAGTATGGTGAACCTTAGAAAGATATTGAATAATTTAAATTATGTTTATTCAGTAAAATTTTAATTAAAAAAATTATGTTGAACTCAAAAAATAAAAAAAGTTAAACTACTATATTTATGTATATTTAAATTAGAATTGTTATATAATAATAATTAATTACGTAAAATAAGAATATTGAAAAAAAAAATTAATATAATATTATTGATATAAATTATAAATGATTTATGCTCGATCCTAAAAAATTCATAAATTTTAGATCAGTAAAATATTATTGATTCATAAATTGTAGGTAGTTCATCCAATTCAAAAATTGCACTTAAATCATTAAACTATTTGTTACACCCAAGAAATAATCTCGCCCCTTAGGGCAAACTCGCCCGTTGTGGTGATTGGAAAAGGGGTCCAGTTCTTTGGGAGGAACACATCTATTTGACTTGATAAAAGATTTCGCCCTTTTCAGGTATTTTAAAAAGGACTTCGTATTTAATAAACTGCGAATTTCGTCCTTGATCTCGCCCTCCGTAATAGATCTCGCCCACTCTAGAGACATCTCGCCCCTACCTTATCTCCGTAGTTCAGAAAAGTGTTGACCCCGAAAATACCGGGTCAATAACTTGATCAATACGCTCCGAGAAAATAGATGGGCTTTTAGGTCTGTATCAAAGGCGGTGATCTTAATCCAATGGGCTCCTTAAAAACGGAAACCTAGCCCATCACGATAACTTGTTCTCCAAGAACTACGTTTGGCTTGATCCCTATAAATAGGGTACGTAGGCACATTGTATGGCACGATGCAAACCCTTGCGAAAAAGAGAGAATTCAATATTCGATCTAAATTGCAGTAATCACATCATACAATCTCAGCCATTCCCCAAATCACCAACCCTAACCCTAAACGTCCTACGCCGCTCACCGTCATCAACCACCACTACAATTCCAGCAACCCTCCCCGAATTTGTTTTCCCAAATTCCTCCGTTAACAAGTGGCGCTAGAAGGAGGGCTTTTGACATCTTAGGAGGAAGGATGTCTCAATCAAACCGTGAGCGTGTGGATAATCGACGTATGGAAGAGGTTAGGACCAGAGAAAATCTGCCTCCGCCGCCGCCAAGGAATAATTCTGTCGCAAGGAGCTCTGGGATGGGGAATCCCAATCACTCAGGGGGTTCACATCGGAGGTCGGTAACGCCTAGGATTCCTAATAGACGACCGAGTCCGCGGATAGGTGGAGATCCTCCCGTTCTGATGAGTAATACTGAACTTTTTGACCAGATCACTTATATGGGCAATACGATCAATCGAATGGGGGCAAGAATGGATGCAATGGAAAGAGAAAGGTAGTTTCTCGAAGAAACTCGCCTGAATCAGGAGGGGCGACGCCCAAACCATGGTTGGGAGGCGAGTTATCGAACACCAACTGGAGATCGACGCATTGGGAGAGAATTTGACATGAATTACCAGCGTAACCTATACAGGGAGATTCCTTTCGAAGGGGATGTTCGTGTTGTTGGGGAGATTGGAGGAAATCAAAGGTTCCGGGCTGTCACTCCCAGAGCTTTAACTTTTGGTGATCCATATGTTGAACTCCCTCCAGATAGAGAGGACCCCAGACAGTCAAGCCAAGTAGGAGTTCGAGCTGGCGGTGAGAGGATCTTGGAACAAGAAAGGCGCCGTTCTCATCATGAGAACGAAACTACGGGAGACCCTGGTCATGCGGCATTCACAATGGCTCGAACCAGGAACCATAATCCCCAAATGGGAACCCAGAACCAGTACAGCTTAGGGTACGGGGAGAGAAGGTCCTATGCCAATCTCTTCAATCAAACAGAAGGGAACCGGAGAGGACCCATAGAATCTAACTTGGAGAGAGATCTGATGGCCTCTCGCGGTTATAATTTTTCCCGTCCGGAGAATTCTACCGTTGGAGATCGGTATCGATTCGAAGAGATAATGAATCAACAGCGACGCGAGGAGGTCCACCGTGGAATTCCTGGGTTTGAAGATTTGGACTTAAATGCTTTGCGTAGGTTGTTGGCACAGTCGGAGGGACAGGCAGGGGCTATGTTTGAGCCGGCCCCGTCTCCTTTCTCTTTGGCGGTACGGGAAGCACCCCTTCCACCATCTTTCAGGGGGGTGGGAGATCTAAGGTTCACGGGGAGTTCTGACCCGGCTGAGTATATTGCGAGGTTTAATACGGAGATGGAGCTTTACCAGGTGGAGGACCTGACAAAGTGTAGATTGCTAGCCTCAACACTGCGGGGGAATGCTCATCAGTGGTTTCAAAAGTTGGGACCGGGCTCAATCACTTCTTGGGATCAAATGCGGAGAATGTTTTTAATTCAGTTCCAGTCTTCCATTGTCTACGCTCCCCCTGTCACGACTCTAGCCAATATAAAGCAGAGAGAAGGGGAGACTCTTCAATCCTATTTCAGACGATTCAATGCTGAAGTCCCCACTGTTCGAGGAGCTTCAGATGAGACCATCAAGAACTTTCTCATAGCTGGGGTGAGAGTAAACTCGGATTTTTGGAAAGAGCTTCAACGAAAAGAGCCATTGACTCTTGCAGATCTCTACGCGCAAGCTGAACCCTTTAAGAGGGAGGAGGAAGCCTTGAAGAGAAGTGATTATCCTGAAACTAGTCGTAGGGGCAAACGCAAGGATAGGTCTCCGAGCCCAAAAGGAGATGCGAGGAGGAATGGCAGAGTTGATGTCAATATTGTTGATACTTGGGAGTCAGACCGATCAAGGTCACCTAGCCCGCCACGGTATCCTCCACCACCCCTATATTCTCTGAAAGATCAGGGTCATCCCCAGAACAGTATCTTCACACCTCTGGTGGCGTCTATTGGACATATTTTTGAAGTAACAAAAAAGGAGGGATTGTATAAGACACCCCTCCCCCTTTCGAAGAATGCTCAAAGAGAGATACTGTACTTATCATGAATCTCATGGCCATGACACTCATCAATGTCGACAATTGAGGGAGGAGATTGAATTGCTCATTAGGAATGGGAAGTTGACCGAATGGGTTAGGAAAGTAAAAGCGGACGTCCCTCCTCCTCGGGAGGAGACTAAGAGGGATGGTCCCGAAGACAAAGATAAGCCGGATAATCAGAAGAAGACAACGTTCGTGAAAGAGGCGAGCATTCACACTATTTTTGGCGGGCCTCATGTTGGCGGGAATGGAAGAAATGCTATGGAGAGATATGCCCGCGAAGCAAAGGACCCTCCCCTGACAAATGTAAATCACTTATCGGAAAGACCTCCTAAGCTATTTAAGGGGGAGGATACACAGATAATTTTTTCTGAAGAAGACGCTAAATGGGTTCATCACCCACACAGCGATGCATTGGTGGTAAATGTAAGAATCGGAGCAAGAAGTGTTCATCGGGTGTTTATTGATAATGGAAGTTCAGTGAATATTCTTTACTACGGAACTTATAAGAAGATGGGGCTTCTTGATAAAGAAATGACTCATGGAACGACGCACATTTACGGCTTTACAGGAGATTCTGTACGGGTAAAAGGTACTGTGAGGTTGTCGCTCACCTTAGGGGAGAACCCTTATTCAGCTACTCAGATGTTCGAGTTTCTGGTAGTTGATCAACCTACATGCTATAATGCACTGCTTGGAAGACCTGTCTTGAAAGAGATGAGGGTGGTGACATCAATTTATCATTTAGCAATGAAGTTTCCTACTCCAGTGGGGATCGGGTGTGTGAAGGGATGTCAATACGACTCCAGGGAGTGTTATAACAAGATGATGAAGTCTTCCTCAAAAGGTAAACAACGAGAGGAGATGCTGGACTTCAAAGAGGAGAGTGCCCAGGAAACCTTGAAATCATTTGAACCTAGGCCAGTCACTAATATGGTTTATACAGTGGAATTTCCCGGCGATGATGACTTGGCTAGTTATGAAACATTAGTCAGGCAGGGTACCCCGCTTTTTCTGTTAGAGGCACCGCCTACTCTGGGGGAGACTGTGGAAGTAGTTATGGAAAATTCAGAAGTGGAGACTGCATTTGGGGAAGAAGTCACAGTTAACAGAGCAAGGCATAGGGTGTTGATGATTGGGGCTCCTCCTCTAGCCAGTCAAAATCAGTTTCGGGAAGGGGTTGTTGAGGATGTCACTGACGAAGAAGAGGAACAAAGAAGTCTTAGGGCAAAAAAAGGGAAATTCGTTATGGAGTATGGAGACACTCCGGTGATTGAATTTCCAGATGATCCAACAATTGGGAGAGAAGGACTTAAAGTGCCAGGGGATGAGATTGTTTCTGTTCGAGAAGTGGGTGAGTCCAGTGGAACAAAGGAGGTGGAGTTTGATTTGGATCCTCGGTTGCCTGAGCCCAAGAAGAATATGGGTCCAGCAGAAGACACTGT
Organism: Kitagawia praeruptora; assembly: GCA_037693485.1. NCBI lineage: Eukaryota > Viridiplantae > Streptophyta > Magnoliopsida > Apiales > Apiaceae > Kitagawia > Kitagawia praeruptora. Next base: position 51,472,282 of record CM075344.1, on the reverse strand, counting down.
GCCGATTCTAGTGGACGAGAGAGACCCGTCCAAGGTATTGTACATTGGGGCGAGGTTAGAGTCAGGCTTAAGGGCGAGGCTAGTTAGTTTTCTAAAGGAAAATCTGGATGTTTTCGCTTGGAGTCATGCTGACATGGTAGGAATTGATCCTGAAGTAATGTGCCATCATCTCAACATTGACCCTTCTAGGAAGGGTGTTCGGCAGAAGCGAAGAGCGGTCAGTGGTGAACGGGCTACTGCCTTGAAGGAGGAGGTTGACCGGCTGCTAAATGTCGGGCTAGTTAAAGAGTCCTTTTACCCGGATTGGTTGGCGAATCCGGTTTTGGTAAAGAAATCCAATGGAAAGTGGAGAGTCTGTGTTGACTTCACCGACTTGAATAAAGCATGTAAGAAGGATAGCTTTCCTTTACCGAGGATCGATCAGTTGGTGGATGCTACTGCGGGGCATGCTTTGCTCAGTTTTATGGACGCCTATTCAGGATACAATCAGATACCAATGTATGCACCTGATCAGGAGAATACTTCCTTCATCACGGATAGGGGGTTGTATTGCTATATTGGGATGCCTTTTGGGCTACTCAACGCAGGGGCGACTTATCAGAGGTTAGTAAACAGGATGTTCAAAGATCAGATCGGGAAAACAATGGAGGTTTACGTGGATGACATGTTGGTAAAGTCAAAGGAAGCTGAAGATCATATCCGGCATTTGGGAGAGATGTTTCAAATCCTTAGGAAATTTCGTATGAAGCTTAATCCACAGAAGTGTGTGTTTGGTGTGGAATCTGGGAAGTTTTTGGGATTTATGGTGAATCACAGGGGGATAGAAGCGAATCCTGCAAAGATACAAGCTCTTCTTGATATGAGATCTCCACGAACAGTGAAGGAGGTTCAAAGTTTGACTGGGAGAATTGCTGCCTTGAATCGTTTTGTGTCCAAGTCTTCTGATAAGTGCAGAGAATTTTTCAAAGCTATCAAGGGTGTTGGGAAGAATTTCGAATGAACTCCTGAGTGTGAGGAAGCTTTTCAGGCATTAAAAAATCACTTGGGATCTCCTCCACTGCTGTCAAAACCTCTCGAGGGCGAGATCCTCATTTTGTACTTAGCTGTTTCAGAATATTCTGTTAGCGGGGTTCTCGTACGAGAGGAAAATGAAGTCCAATATCCTATTTATTACGTTAGTAAGAGGTTGTTGGAGGCAGAGACAAGGTATTCGAATATGGAGAAGTTGGTGTATGCTCTGATTTTGGCTTCCAGGAAGTTGCGTCCTTATTTTCAGGCACATAGGATAGAGGTCCGAACATCGTATCCTTTGAGGCAGATATTGCATAAACCTGAGACTTCTGGGCGAATGTTGAAGTGGGCTGTGGAATTGGGGCAATTTGATGTAGAGTATAAGCCAAGAAATGCTATAAAGGGACAGGCTCTTGCTGATTTTATTTTGGAATTTCCTCTGGCACACGAGGGCGGTGCCTTGGCCGTAATACCTAGCCCTCCGCCCGAGTTGATTCAGGAAAGGCCTACTTCGGCACCATGGTGGACTTTGTATGTGGATGGTGCATCAAATAATGAAGGTGCAGGTGCGGGGATTGTTTTGATCAGTCCAGAGGGACATCGTCTGAGGAGTGCGATTCATTTTGCTTTTCATGCAACAAATAATGATGCCGAGTATGAAGCTTTGATCTCGGGTTTGAAGCTCGCCCTCGAGATGAAGGTGGAGAATATAAACATCATGAGTGACTCAATGCTGGTTGTTTATCAGGTTAATGGGGGGTTTCAGGCTAGAGGACCCCGTACCGAGCTATACATGAAGTGTACCCAGAGATTGATGAGTTTGTTTCGGGAGGCGAGATTGGAGCAACTTCCTAGAAATGGTAATGAAGAGGCAGACGCTCTGGCTAAGTTAGGTTCTCAAAAGGAAGCCACTCTTTTAGGGGTTATCCCTTTGGAAGTCCAGAAGCAGCCCAGTGTCCCGGAGGTTGAATTAATGCAGGTCGATGTAACTGTGCGTGATACTTGGATGACCCCAATTTGGAAATATCTGAAAGAAGGACTTCTACCAGATGATAGAATTGAAGCTAGAAGACTTAGATATAAAGCAGCTCGTTATGTGGATTTTGGAGGTTCTCTTTACAGACGAGGTTTTAATCAGCCACTGTTGAAATGCATAGAGGGGGAGGAATGCAATTATGTCCTACGGGAGGTTCACGAGGGAATCTGTGGAAATCACTCGGGGGGTGGTTCTCTTGCGCAGAAGATATTACGTCAAGGATATTTCTGGCCTACTCTTCGGAAGGATTCGATGGTTTTTGCTAGATCTTGTGATAAATGTCAGAGGTATGCCAATTACGTGAATAGTCCTGCAGCCCCACTCACTTCTTTGACGAGTCCTTGGCCCTTTGCTATGTGGGGAATTGATTTGATAGGAGAGCTCCCTAGGGGGAAAGGAGGGGTAAAGTATGCTGTCGTGGCAGTTGATTATTTTACCAAGTGGGCGGAAGCAGAGCCTCTAGCTTCAATTACGGCAAAAAAGTTGGTGGACTTTGTGTATCGGTCCATCATTTGTCGCTTCGGGATACCTTACAAGTTGATATCCGACAATGGGAAGCAATTTGACAGTAAAGAGATGAGGCAGCTGTGTGAGAATTTGGGAATTAAGAAAAGTTTTTCTGCCGTTAGCCATCCTCAGACAAACGGCCAAACGGAGGCAGTGAATAAGATAATCAAGCACACGCTCAAGGCAAAGTTAGATGACAGTAAGGGGAGTTGGCCCGAAGAGTTGCCTAATGTCTTATGGAGTTATAACACGACGCCTAGATCTACCACAGGAGAAACTCCTTTTTCTTTGACATATGGATGTGAGGCCATGGTTCCAGTGGAGTTGGGTGCAGGGTCTTTTAGAAGAGATAATTACCAGCCGGAAGTGAATGAAGTTAATCATCGTCTTTATTTGGATTTGGCAGAGGAATTCAGAACGACTTCTCAAGCTAGGTTGGTGTCTTACCAGCAAAGAGTGGCAAGGTTTTACAATTCAAAGGTTAGGGCGAGGCCTTTAAAGGTGGGAGATTATGTTCTCCGACGGGTGATGCCTAACAAAAAAATCCAAAATCATGGAGTATTTGGCGCTAATTGGGAAGGTCCCTATAGAGTGAGAGCAGTCTTATGGGAAGGAACTTATTATCTGGCCGATATGGAGGGGAAGCACATTCCGAGAGCTTGGAACATGGAACACTTGAAGAAATACTATCAGTAATGTATGTTCTACTTTTGTTATACTTTCCTTTAATTATTTTCATGAAAGTCTAGGGGGGTAGTGCATGTACTCTTCCTTAGCCAGGATTTATATATTTATGAATAAAACATGCTTGTTTTTCTTGATTGTTTTTCGTTTAAATTCTGTGATGGATGACCTCCTTTAAGGAGGATTTTCATAGATGTATGAAACGATGGTCTCCTTTGAGGAGAGTTTTAAAAATTAACTTCGGAAAATCCACCTCCTGTGAGGAGGGTATTTCTGGAATAGAGAACGACCTCCTTTGAGGAGGGTATCTCAAATTACCAAAGTCCTTGCAAAAACCGTACTTCCGGGGGGGATGTCCGCACTTCCGGCGCCTCATCAAGGCACGAACTTCGGGAAATCCACCTCCTGTGAGGAGGGATATTTCTGGAATGGGGAACGACCTCCTGTGAGGAGGGTATCCCAAATTATCAAATCCTTGCAAAAACCGTACTTCCGGGGGGGATGTCCGTACTTCCGGCGCCTCATCAGGGTTCGAGATTCGGAAAATCCACCTCCTGTGAGGAGGGTATTTCTGAGCTGAAAAATGATCTCCTTTGAGGAGAGTATCATAAAATTTATTAAGTTCTGAGGAAAATGACTCTCTTAGAGGGAGATACCCTCGAGAAGACATGGTAGTTGTTACCTTTGAAGTGAGAAATTTATCAAATTAGATTTTAATTAAAGCTCATGAGTTAAGTTAAAGAAAGGGCGAGATATAAAAAATAGACGAAGACAATTAATCTACGAACCTTCAAAAAAGGGCGAGGCCTTTTAGAAGATGGAGTTCCTACAGTCAACTTCCAACAGTTTAGAGAAGGCTAGAATCTTATATCTAGGCGAGATTGTCAGTGAAAGCTTGAAGAATATGCACAAAGAGTTAAAGAGAATCATAAAAAGATAAACCAAGTCATTACAAGGGCGACGTCTTTAAATGGAGGACGCGCACTCCAATCAATTCGAAATAAGTTGAGATGGATTGAAGAAAAATTACAAAGGGCGAGGCCATTATAGGAGGGCCCGCACTCCTATTGTGTTTGCAATTATCATGAGTTCATGTAGTCAATTGGCTGTAGCAAGAGAGGGCGAGACTACATTACCCTCAGGTGTTTCTTTCTTCCTTGCTTCCTCGTCTGCTGTTGCCTTTAGCTCTGACTCAATCTTCCTGCGGAGATCTTCCTTAGCAGCATCAATCAATTCAGCATTATCTGTTTGGAACTTTGCCATATAGCCAGGCGTGGAAGGTGCAAAATGGGTGGCCCAGTTGTAATTGGGATCAGCTGCAAGGAAATTTCGAAGATAATCGAGAAATCCCGCATTATAGGCCTCGCTCTGTCCCTTTCTCATTCCGACAGAAAGTGCGTTGTTCTCGCCCATGAGCTTCTCATTCTCGTCCTTTAAATCCTTGATCGCATTCTCGGATTCAAGTTTTAGCTTGTCAAAGGCTGACTGAATTCTTCCAACATCCGTTGTTCTCGCCTTCGCTTCGTTGTCGAATTTTTGCTGAGCTTCAATGAGTTTAGAGTTAAGGGAAGAAGCTTCGCTCTTGTATTTCTTTAGGGATTTTTCTTGATCTTTGATAACAGAATTCTTTTGGGCGAGAACCCTCAGCCCATGATAAAAGGCATCCCCGAGGCCAGTCTTAAAGTTGAGTTCAGCATCCTCATCACTACGATTGTTCAAGAGTTTGACCTCGTCCTCAGAGAAATTTTCGGCGGCGAGTGATCCAAAGGTGGAAACCACTAGATCAGTGGACGAGTTGTCAATCACAGCATTCTTCAGTTTCTTGCTTTGATTAGCCTTTGAATTATCTCCAAGGTCCCTTTTTTTGTTTCGATCGTTCTTTTCAGCCATATCTCTGAGAGGTGGTGGTGGTGGACGAGAAAGATTTGGGGTTGTAGAGGGTGCAGGGCGAGATTGGTTAGCAATCATAGATGGAGTTGGTTCTGCCTCAGCAAACGGGTTTCGCCCGAAAGGTAATCTCGCCATTTGACCTGGAAATGCAGAAAACATATTGTTAGGGCGAGAACATGATGACAATTCTAATTATTAAAAAATGATATTATGGAAGTATGGGCGAGATTACCTTTACCGGTTAGATTTTCAATTTGTTTTTTACGGACAACTCTTTTAGTTCCCTTTTTAAATTTGACATAAGGTATTTGGCCATAATCATCATTATAAAAACCATGAGTGCGAAGGTTTTCGGGAGTCACTAAGGTGTCGAGATCTTTCTTTGGTCTGGGAAGATTAGAAATGAACAAGGCCCTTGTTGCAGCATCGCCCAGTAGCTTAGTCTGGGAGGGTTTATCTAAAAGAAAAGGAATGTAAATAATAATATCGTACAAGGGTTTATGAGGGCGAGATTCAAAGTTTTATGAAGTAGGATACTTACAAGGATTTAAGTTGAATTGAGTTCTAGCCCTGGGAACATCATACAAATAGAAGAACTCGTCTTTCCATGTTTTCATGTTACTAGGATTTCCAGTAATGAAGCCCTTTTTGTTATGAGACGACCAGTAAGCAAGATAGTAGAAGCCTACGTCCTTCCCACATCGTCTCAGGGATAGAAAATAACTCAACTCAGCCATGGTGGGAGCATCATACCCTTCATTTCTATACATCATGTATAGGCCAATCGCCGCTCTGTAACTGTTAGGCGAGAGCTGTACAGGGGCGACATTGAAATAGGTGATGATTTGTTGAAGGAAGGGATGCATAGGTGATCCAAAACCGAGCTCCACTAATTTTTTGGTAAGGACCATCCTTGGTGTTGGTAATCCAGCAATGTTGAAGATATGCATTCTCATTGAAGAGCGAGGTCGTAGCCACTTCCCTTCTAGGTTGTAATGTTCAATCAGGAACATAATTTCTTCAGATGAAATCGAGGAAGCGAGACCAGCACAAGAGATGCGCCCTTGATCGAATCGGTGTTTCATCCTAAGGGATTCACTCACATCATCTTCAAAATCTAAGTCTACATCACAAGTACGGACGGGTTGAATGTAAGGGTTGTTTGGAGGAGATGGCAATTCCATTGCATAGCGTTCGGGCGAGACAGATAGCACTTCTTCTTCATTTTCCATCTCAGCGTCTTCGTAATCAATATTCTCTTCGTCCTGTTCAGAATTCTCGTCCTCCTCGGAGTTCTCGCCTTCGTTCGAGATATCTTTGTCCTTTGCTTCATCAAGCATCTTTTTATACCTTGCTAAATCCTTGCCCTGACCTTTGCCTAATCTAGAGGGATCAGGTTCTTGGGGATCTAAATCAGCAAAGAGGTCATGTAAATCATCTTCTTCACCTATATCGTTTGTCATAATTATTATCTGCAGCTTCAGTTTTTTTTTTTTTAATTATTTGTAGTTATATAATTAATTATTTTACTGAGAGTTTTGATAAAAATTTATTTAATCAACTGAAATCATCTTCTTTTTTCGACAGGAACCTCTTTTTGATAATAAGCAAGTGCTTTGCTTGTACTCATATTAAGACCCGCTTGGTACGTAGTGGTGGTACAAATTGCAACAACAATTTTTAGCTGAAAAAGCTGGTAATTATTATAAAATACCAAGATTGTAAAATTTTGTTTTGGCTCGTCGTAAATGTACTGGAAGAATGTTTCGTGAATGCAAACACATCAGGAATATTAGAAATGTAATAGTCGTTGATTAAAGAAGATCATTTTTGACTGTTCTGACATGATTACCATTATGTTATGCTGTGGATTCGTTAATAGATCTATACTAACTTATAAGGCTTAATTATAACTTAAACCTTGAAGTATAACTCTATGTACACATAAAACCTTAAAAAAAATGTCATACACATCAAACCTTTAAATATCAACACTTGTACATACAAACCTTTAACATTGCTTTGTCAACCTTATTCATTCTACCAAGCCATTCTACTTCTTTGTCAACATTTCTATCGAATAACATGTCATCACTCATGGAATATTCACTCTCACAATAATCATAATCAACATACTGAAGCACACTTTGAAAATCAGCAAACGGAACCACATGAGGGAACTTTAAATGAAGTAGATGCAAAAATGATCGAAGATATTATGGAAGAGGCCCCTCTAGAAATTGCAGCTAACAAAATTAAAAAATTGAAAGCGCGAAGGCTTAGCAGGCAAGGAAAAAGGACATTGAAACAGAGGAGGTAAAGAAGGCTATCATTAAGAAAGAAATGCAAGATCGTATTGATAAAGGCTAACAAAGCAGTGTTAAGGGTTTGTATGTACAAGTGTTGATATTTAAAGGTTCGATGTGTACGACATTTTTCTTTAGGGTTTTATGTGTACAAAGAATCAGACTTCAAGGTTTAAGTTATAATTAAACCAACTTATAATCTTTCATAAATAAACGATAATAGCTGGATACTAAAAAATATTTCTATGAATCAGTATTTATAATTGTTGAACTTGAACTGCATTAACTCGCAGAAATTTCAGGTTCCAAACTCGCCCAAAATTAGTTTCTAAGAGCATCTCCAAGAGTCTCTTAAATGAGGCTCCTTGGTCAACTTTTGAAGAGCATCATTAAGAGCATCACAAAAATTACCTGCAAAAGATTCTTATTACTTCTTCAAAAACTTAAGAGCTATTAAGAGCTCCTCAAACTTAAGACCGTCTCTCCTTTCTCTACTTCATTTTTTATTAGTATACATCACTTATTTTCAAGTTGTTGACAATAAACAATACAATAAAAATAGATAGAAACATCAAATGAGGAGGCCTGTTGGAGACTATGTGCAATTTTACCTCCTAAATAGTTAAGAGCCAATTTAATAAATGAAAAATTGAGGAGTATGCTAAGATTCTCTTGGAGTTGCTCTAAACTCGCCCAAAACTAACGTTTTTGTTGGTAAATTAATTTATTTTTTCTTTGTAATCAAATTTACTAACTTGCTTATATCCCGTGCAAAGCACGAATTATTTTTAATTTTTTTTAATTTACTTATAATGTAATATAATATTACAACTATTAAATTTAATATGTTGTTGGAGAATTTGAACATTAGATCTTTTTATAACATTAGATCTTTGTATATAATAATTTTTATTATTAAATCTAAATTAATAAAGAAAAACAAAGTATTCATGTAAATGTATAATCCTATTCATAACAAAAATATTCTTTTTGTTATAAAACGAAATAGTAATTATTTGAAAACAGTTTACTATAATAAAGTTTAGAAAAACTAGTTTAGAACTCGTGCAATGCACAAATGTTTTTTATATTATATAATATATTATTAATTTGTACTGATAATAATAATTATATATATATGGTACTCATTATACTTTCAGAAAAAGTTGAATTTTAATCTAAAAATATAGAAAAGATATTTTATTTAAAAAGGTAATCGATAAGTTATTAGTAATTACAATATTTTATTAAATAGAACATGTAAGTTTTACCCAAAAAAATTGGTTAGTTATTGAAAAATATAAAAGGTAACAGGCTCTACATAAAAAAGGAAATTGATTAAGTTATAAAGGTAATTATATATTTTTATCATATTTTTCAATATTTTGACTTTAATATAATAGTGTAGATAGATATAAGTAAGGTTATTTAGGTATAAACATACTAATATATAAGTAAGGATAATTAAGTAAAAATATGAATTATCAAAAAATAGGTACCAAAACTTTTAATGTTTCGGCGAAGTACAAAAAAAACAAGTATAAATTTTTTTAAGTTTCGGCTATTATTATGATATAGCGTAGATAGTATAGATAAGAATGACTAACTAAATAAATTTTGGAAAATACATTCTTTTAAAAATTGAATAAAAATAATAACCACAATTAATCTAAATAATGTTTCGTACATTGCACGGGTATAAATAGAAGTAGTACTGAATTTCATTAAAAACTTTCTAAATTTAAATTTACAAATTTTTTTATTCAATATATATATATATATATATATATATATATATATATATATATATATATATATCATGATTCAAGTGAGAACAGTGAGAACAGTTGTTCTACACTACTTTAAAAATGCAGAACAATTGTTCTGCATATTTTTCACATTTTTATTTTTGTATGGTTAACAATTATATTCTCACTGTTCTCATGTTAATATGTGTTCTCATCAGAGCGTGACCCTATATATATAATTTGTATTTAACGTCATTAATTAATTAATAATTAAAATTTCAAAAAAAATGCATAATTTATAACGAAACAACATTTAAAATATTTTATAATTATTACAAACATATTCGCAAATTTTTTAAAAAAATTGAAATTTTTTATAACGTTTGTTCAACAAATATATAATTTGAGCACTTGAAAAGTAGTACTCCGTTGTACTTTTATTGAATCCTAATATATAAATAATTTTATATTAGTATGATTAAGGAAATAATATTAAATTAATAACATTTTATATTTTTATATCCTAATTTGGTATTAAGAAGCACTTTATAATGTTATTCGACAAATTTTTAACACCTGTTCAACTCACCCAATATTAAAAAAAAAAAATTCTTATTTATGTATCCTAATTTAGTATGGTGAACCTTAGAAAGATATTGAATAATTTAAATTATGTTTATTCAGTAAAATTTTAATTAAAAAAATTATGTTGAACTCAAAAAATAAAAAAAGTTAAACTACTATATTTATGTATATTTAAATTAGAATTGTTATATAATAATAATTAATTACGTAAAATAAGAATATTGAAAAAAAAAATTAATATAATATTATTGATATAAATTATAAATGATTTATGCTCGATCCTAAAAAATTCATAAATTTTAGATCAGTAAAATATTATTGATTCATAAATTGTAGGTAGTTCATCCAATTCAAAAATTGCACTTAAATCATTAAACTATTTGTTACACCCAAGAAATAATCTCGCCCCTTAGGGCAAACTCGCCCGTTGTGGTGATTGGAAAAGGGGTCCAGTTCTTTGGGAGGAACACATCTATTTGACTTGATAAAAGATTTCGCCCTTTTCAGGTATTTTAAAAAGGACTTCGTATTTAATAAACTGCGAATTTCGTCCTTGATCTCGCCCTCCGTAATAGATCTCGCCCACTCTAGAGACATCTCGCCCCTACCTTATCTCCGTAGTTCAGAAAAGTGTTGACCCCGAAAATACCGGGTCAATAACTTGATCAATACGCTCCGAGAAAATAGATGGGCTTTTAGGTCTGTATCAAAGGCGGTGATCTTAATCCAATGGGCTCCTTAAAAACGGAAACCTAGCCCATCACGATAACTTGTTCTCCAAGAACTACGTTTGGCTTGATCCCTATAAATAGGGTACGTAGGCACATTGTATGGCACGATGCAAACCCTTGCGAAAAAGAGAGAATTCAATATTCGATCTAAATTGCAGTAATCACATCATACAATCTCAGCCATTCCCCAAATCAGCAACCCTAACCCTAAACGTCCTACGCCGCTCACCGTCATCAACCACCACTACAATTCCAGCAACCCTCCCCGAATTTGTTTTCCCAAATTCCTCCGTTAACAAGTGGCGCTAGAAGGAGGGCTTTTGACATCTTAGGAGGAAGGATGTCTCAATCAAACCGTGAGCGTGTGGATAATCGACGTATGGAAGAGGTTAGGACCAGAGAAAATCTGCCTCCGCCGCCGCCAAGGAATAATTCTGTCGCAAGGAGCTCTGGGATGGGGAATCCCAATCACTCAGGGGGTTCACATCGGAGGTCGGTAACGCCTAGGATTCCTAATAGACGACCGAGTCCGCGGATAGGTGGAGATCCTCCCGTTCTGATGAGTAATACTGAACTTTTTGACCAGATCACTTATATGGGCAATACGATCAATCGAATGGGGGCAAGAATGGATGCAATGGAAAGAGAAAGGCAGTTTCTCGAAGAAACTCGCCTGAATCAGGAGGGGCGACGCCCAAACCATGGTTGGGAGGCGAGTTATCGAACACCAACCGGAGATCGACGCATTGGGAGAGAATTTGACATGAATTACCAGCGTAACCTATACAGGGAGATTCCTTTCGAAGGGGATGTTCGTGTTGTTGGGGAGATTGGAGGAAATCAAAGGTTCCGGGCTGTCACTCCCAGAGCTTTAACTTTTGGTGATCCATATGTTGAACTCCCTCCAGATAGAGAGGACCCCAGACAGTCAAGCCAAGTAGGAGTTCGAGCTGGCGGTGAGAGGATCTTGGAACAAGAAAGGCGCCGTTCTCATCATGAGAACGAAACTACGGGAGACCCTGGTCCTGCGGCATTCACAATGGCTCGAACCAGGAACCATAATCCCCAAATGGGAACCCAGAACCAGTACAGCTTAGGGTACGGGGAGAGAAGGTCCTATGCCAATCTCTTCAATCAAACAGAAGGGAACCGGAGAGGACCCATAGAATCTAACTTGGAGAGAGATCTGATGGCCTCTCGCGGTTATAATTTTTCCCGTCCGGAGAATTCTACCGTTGGAGATCGGTATCGATTCGAAGAGATAATGAATCAACAGCGACGCGAGGAGGTCCACCGTGGAATTCCTGGGTTTGAAGATTTGGACTTAAATGCTTTGCGTAGGTTGTTGGCACAGTCGGAGGGACAGGCAGGGGCTATGTTTGAGCCGGCCCCGTCTCCTTTCTCTTTGGCGGTACGGGAAGCACCCCTTCCACCATCTTTCAGGGTGGTGGGAGATCTAAGGTTCACGGGGAGTTCTGACCCGGCTGAGTATATTGCGAGGTTTAATACGGAGATGGAGCTTTACCAGGTGGAGGACCTGACAAATTGTAGATTGCTAGCCTCAACACTGCGGGGGAATGCTCATCAGTGGTTTCAAAAGTTGGGACCGGGCTCAATCACTTCTTGGGATCAAATGCGGAGAATGTTTTTAATTCAGTTCCAGTCTTCCATTGTCTACACTCCCCCTGTCACGACTCTAGCCAATATAAAGCAGAGAGAAGGGGAGACTCTTCAATCCTATTTCAGACGATTCAATGCTGAAGTCCCCACTGTTCGAGGAGCTTCAGATGAGACCATCAAGAACTTTCTCATAGCTGGGGTGAGAGTAAACTCGGATTTTTGGAAAGAGCTTCAACGAAAAGAGCCATTGACTCTTGCAGATCTCTACGCGCAAGCTGAACCCTTTAAGAGGGAGGAGGAAGCCTTGAAGAGAAGTGATTATCCTGAAACTAGTCGTAGGGGCAAACGCAAGGATAGGTCTCCGAGCCCAAAAGGAGATGCGAGGAGGAATGGCAGAGTTGATGTCAATATTGTTGATACTTGGGAGTCAGACCGATCAAGGTCACCTAGCCCGCCACGGTATCCTCCACCACCCCTATATTCTCTGAAAGATCAGGGTCATCCCCAGAACAGTATCTTCACACCTCTGGTGGCGTCTATTGGACATATTTTTGAAGTAACAAAAAAGGAGGGATTGTATAAGACACCCCTCCCCCTTTCGAAGAATGCTCAAAGAGAGATACTGTACTTATCATGAATCTCATGGCCATGACACTCATCAATGTCGACAATTGAGGGAGGAGATTGAATTGCTCATTAGGAATGGGAAGTTGACCGAATGGGTTAGGAAAGTAAAAGCGGACGTCCCTCCTCCTCGGGAGGAGACTAAGAGGGATGGTCCCGAAGACAAAGATAAGCCGGATAATCAGAAGAAGACAACGTTCGTGAAAGAGGCGAGCATTCACACTATTTTTGGCGGGCCTCATGTTGGCGGGAATGGAAGAAATGCTATGGAGAGATATGCCCGCGAAGCAAAGGACCCTCCCCTGACAAATGTAAATCACTTATCGGAAAGACCTCCTAAGCTATTTAAGGGGGAGGATACACAGATAATTTTTTCTGAAGAAGACGCTAAATGGGTTCATCACCCACACAGCGATGCATTGGTGGTAAATGTAAGAATCGGAGCAAGAAGTGTTCATCGGGTGTTTATTGATAATGGAAGTTCAGTGAATATTCTTTACTACGGAACTTATAAGAAGATGGGGCTTCTTGATAAAGAAATGACTCATGGAACGACGCACATTTACGGCTTTACAGGAGATTCTGTACGGGTAAAAGGTACTGTGAGGTTGTCGCTCACCTTAGGGGAGGACCCTTATTCAGCTACTCAGATGTTCGAGTTTCTGGTAGTTGATCAACCTACATGCTATAATGCACTGCTTGGAAGACCTGTCTTGAAAGAGATGAGGGTGGTGACATCAATTTATCATTTAGCAATGAAGTTTCCTACTCCAGTGGGGATCGGGTGTGTGAAGGGATGTCAATACGACTCCAGGGAGTGTTATAACAAGATGATGAAGTCTTCCTCAAAAGGTAAACAACGAGAGGAGATGCTGGACTTCAAAGAGGAGAGTGCCCAGGAAACCTTGAAATCATTTGAACCTAGGCCAGTCACTAATATGGTTTATACAGTGGAATTTCCCGGCGATGATGACTTGGCTAGTTATGAAACATTAGTCAGGCAGGGTACCCCGCTTTTTCTGTTAGAGGCGCCGCCTACTCTGGGGGAGACTGTGGAAGTAGTTATGGAAAATTCAGAAGTGGAGACTGCATTTGGGGAAGAAGTCACAGTTAACAGAGCAAGGCATAGGGTGTTGATGATTGGGGCTCCTCCTCTAGCCAGTCAAAATCAGTTTCGGGAAGGGGTTGTTGAGGATGTCACTGACGAAGAAGAGGAACAAAGAAGTCTTAGGGCAAAAAAAGGGAAATTCGTTATGGAGTATGGAGACACTCCGGTGATTGAATTTCCAGATGATCCAACAATTGGGAGAGAAGGACTTAAAGTGCCAGGGGATGAGATTGTTTCTGTTCGAGAAGTGGGTGAGTCCAGTGGAACAAAGGAGGTGGAGTTTGATTTGGATCCTCGGTTGCCTGAGCCCAAGAAGAATATGGGTCCAGCAGAAGACACTGTGCCGATTCTAGTGGACGAGAGAGACCCGTCCAAGGTATTGTACATTGGGGCAAGGTTAGAGTCAGGCTTAAGGGCGAGGCTAGTTAGTTTTCTAAAGGAAAATCTGGATGTTTTCGCTTGGAGTCATGCTGACATGGTAGGAATTGATCCTGAAGTAATGTGCCATCATCTCAACATTGACCCTTCTAGGAAGGGTGTTCGGCAGAAGCGAAGAGCAGTCAGTGGTGAACGGGCTACTGCCTTGAAGGAGGAGGTTGACCGACTGCTAAATGTCGGGCTAGTTAAAGAGTCCTTTTACCCGGATTGGTTGGCGAATCCGGTTTTGGTAAAGAAATCCAATGGAAAGTGGAGAGTCTGTGTTGACTTCACCGACTTGAATAAAGCATGTAAGAAGGATAGCTTTCCTTTACCGAGGATCGATCAGTTGGTGGATGCTACTGCGGGGCATGCTTTGCTCAGTTTTATGGACGCCTATTCAGGATACAATCAGATACCAATGTATGCACCTGATCAGGAGAATACTTCCTTCATCACGGATAGGGGGTTGTATTGCTATATTGGGATGCCTTTTGGGCTACTCAACGCAGGGGCGACTTATCAGAGGTTAGTAAACAGGATGTTCAAAGATCAGATCGGGAAAACAATGGAGGTTTACGTGGATGACATGTTGGTAAAGTCAAAGGAAGCTGAAGATCATATCCGGCATTTGGGAGAGATGTTTCAAATCCTTAGGAAATTTCGTATGAAGCTTAATCCACAGAAGTGTGTGTTTGGTGTGGAATCTGGGAAGTTTTTGGGATTTATGGTGAATCACAGGGGGATAGAAGCGAATCCTGCAAAGATACAAGCTCTTCTTGATATGAGATCTCCACGAACAGTGAAGGAGGTTCAAAGTTTGACTGGGAGAATTGCTGCCTTGAATCGTTTTGTGTCCAAGTCTTCTGATAAGTGCAGAGAATTTTTCAAAGCTATCAAGGGTGTTGGGAAGAATTTCGAATGGACTCCTGAGTGTGAGGAAGCTTTTCAGGCATTAAAAAATCACTTGGGATCTCCTCCACTGCTGTCAAAACCTCTCGAGGGCGAGATCCTCATTTTGTACTTAGCTGTTTCAGAATATTCTGTTAGCGGGGTTCTCGTACGAGAGGAAAATGAAGTCCAATATCCTATTTATTACGTTAGTAAGAGGTTGTTGGAGGCAGAGACAAGGTATTCGAATATGGAGAAGTTGGTGTATGCTCTGATTTTGGCTTCCAGGAAGTTGCGTCCTTATTTTCAGGCACATAGGATAGAGGTCCGAACATCGTATCCTTTGAGGCAGATATTGCATAAACCTGAGACTTCTGGGCGAATGTTGAAGTGGGCTGTGGAATTGGGGCAATTTGATGTAGAGTATAAGCCAAGAAATGCTATAAAGGGACAGGCTCTTGCTGATTTTATTTTGGAATTTCCTCTGGCACACGAGGGCGGTGCCTTGGCCGTAATACCTAGCCCTCCGCCCGAGTTGATTCAGGAAAGGCCTACTTCGGCACCATGGTGGACTTTGTATGTGGATGGTGCATCAAATAATGAAGGTGCAGGTGCGGGGATTGTTTTGATCAGTCCAGAGGGACATCGTCTGAGGAGTGCGATTCATTTTGCTTTTCATGCAACAAATAATGATGCCGAGTATGAAGCTTTGATCTCGGGTTTGAAGCTCGCCCTCGAGATGAAGGTGGAGAATATAAACATCATGAGTGACTCAATGCTGGTTGTTTATCAGGTTAATGGGGGGTTTCAGGCTAGAGGACCCCGTACCGAGCTATACATGAAGTGTACCCAGAGATTGATGAGTTTGTTTCGGGAGGCGAGATTGGAGCAACTTCCTAGAAATGGTAATGAAGAGGCAGACGCTCTGGCTAAGTTAGGTTCTCAAAAGGAAGCCACTCTTTTAGGGGTTATCCCTTTGGAAGTCCAGAAGCAGCCCAGTGTCCCGGAGGTTGAATTAATGCAGGTCGATGTAACTGTGCGTGATACTTGGATGACCCCAATTTGGAAATATCTGAAAGAAGGACTTCTACCAGATGATAGAATTGAAGCTAGAAGACTTAGATATAAAGCAGCTCGTTATGTGGATTTTGGAGGTTCTCTTTACAGACGAGGTTTTAATCAGCCACTGTTGAAATGCATAGAGGGGGAGGAATGCAATTATGTCCTACGGGAGGTTCACGAGGGAATCTGTGGAAATCACTCGGGGGGTGGTTCTCTTGCGCAGAAGATATTACGTCAAGGATATTTCTGGCCTACTCTTCGGAAGGATTCGATGGTTTTTGCTAGATCTTGTGATAAATGTCAGAGGTATGCCAATTACGTGAATAGTCCTGCAGCCCCACTCACTTCTTTGACGAGTCCTTGGCCCTTTGCTATGTGGGGAATTGATTTGATAGGAGAGCTCCCTAGGGGGAAAGGAGGGGTAAAGTATGCTGTCGTGGCAGTTGATTATTTTACCAAGTGGGCGGAAGCAGAGCCTCTAGCTTCAATTACGGCAAAAAAGTTGGTGGACTTTGTGTATCGGTCCATCATTTGTCGCTTCGGGATACCTTACAAGTTGATATCCGACAATGGGAAGCAATTTGACAGTAAAGAGATGAGGCAGCTGTGTGAGAATTTGGGAATTAAGAAAAGTTTTTCTGCCGTTAGCCATCCTCAGACAAACGGCCAAACGGAGGCAGTGAATAAGATAATCAAGCACACGCTCAAGGCAAAGTTAGATGACAGTAAGGGGAGTTGGCCCGAAGAGTTGCCTAATGTCTTATGGAGTTATAACACGACGCCTAGATCTACCACAGGAGAAACTCCTTTTTCTTTGACATATGGATGTGAGGCCATGGTTCCAGTGGAGTTGGGTGCAGGGTCTTTTAGAAGAGATAATTACCAGCCGGAAGTGAATGAAGTTAATCATTGTCTTTATTTGGATTTGGCAGAGGAATTCAGAACGACTTCTCAAGCTAGGTTGGTGTCTTACCAGCAAAGAGTGGCAAGGTTTTACAATTCAAAGGTTAGGGCGAGGCCTTTAAAGGTGGGAGATTATGTTCTCCGACGGGTGATGCCTAACACAAAAATCCAGAATCATGGAGTATTTGGCGCTAATTGGGAAGGTCCCTATAGAGTGAGAGCAGTCTTATGGGAAGGAACTTATTATCTGGCCGATATGGAGGGGAAGCACATTCCGAGAGCTTGGAACATGGAACACTTGAAGAAATACTATCAGTAATGTATGTTCTACTTTTGTTATACTTTCCTTTAATTATTTTCATGAAAGTCTAGGGGGGTAGTGCATGTACTCTTCCTTAGCCAGGATTTATATATTTATGAATAAAACATGCTTGTTTTTCTTGATTGTTTTTCGTTTAAATTCTGTGATGGATGACCTCCTTTAAGGAGGATTTTCATAGATGTATGAAACGATGGTCTCCTTTGAGGAGAGTTTTAAAAATTAACTTCGGAAAATCCACCTCCTGTGAGGAGGGTATTTCTGGAATGGAGAGCGACCTCCTTTGAGGAGGGTATCTCAAATTACCAAAGTCCTTGCAAAAACCGTACTTCCGGGGGGGATGTCCGCACTTCCGGCGCCTCATCAAGGCACGAACTTCGGGAAATCCACCTCCTGTGAGGAGGGATATTTCTGGAATGGGGAACGACCTCCTGTGAGGAGGGTATCCCAAATTATCAAATCCTTGCAAAAACCGTACTTCCGGGGGGGATGTCCGTACTTCCGGCGCCTCATCAGGGTTCGAGATTCGGAAAATCCACCTCCTGTGAGGAGGGTATTTCTGAGCTGAAAAATGATCTCCTTTGAGGAGAGTATCATAAAATTTATTAAGTTCTGAGGAAAATGACTCTCTTAGAGGGAGATACCCTCGAGAAGACATGGTAGTTGTTACCTTTGAAGTGAGAAATTTATCAAATTAGATTTTAATTAAAGCTCATGAGTTAAGTTAAAGAAAGGGCGAGATATAAAAAATAGACGAAGACAATTAATCTACGAACCTTCAAAAAAGGGCGAGGCCTTTTAGAAGATGGAGTTCCTACAGTCAACTTCCAACAGTTTAGAGAAGGCGAGAATCTTATATCTAGGCGAGATTGTCAGTGAAAGCTTGAAGAATATGCAAAAAGAGTTAAAGAGAATCATAAAAAGATAAACCAAGTCATTACAAGGGCGACGTCTTTAAATGGAGGACGCGCACTCCAATCAATTCGAAATAAGTTGAGATGGATTGAAGAAAAATTACAAAGGGCGAGGCCATTATAGGAGGGCCCGCACTCCTATTGTGTTTGCAATTATCATGAGTTCATGTAGTCAATTGGCTGTAGCAAGAGAGGGCGAGACTACATTACCCTCAGGTGTTTCTTTCTTCCTTGCTTCCTCGTCTGCTGTTGCCTTTAGCTCTGACTCAATCTTCCTGCGGAGATCTTCCTTAGCAGCATCAATCAATTCAGCATTATCTGTTTGGAACTTTGCCATATAGCTAGGCGTGGAAGGTGCAAAATGGGTGGCCCAGTTGTAATTGGGATCAGCTGCAAGGAAATTTCGAAGATAATCGAGAAATCCCGCATTATAGGCCTCGCTCTGTCCCTTTCTCATTCCGACAGAAAGTGCGTTGTTCTCGCCCATGAGCTTCTCATTCTCGTCCTTTAAATCCTTGATCGCATTCTCGGATTCAAGTTTTAGCTTGTCAAAGGCTGACTGAATTCTTCCAACATCCGTTGTTCTCGCCTTCGCTTCGTTGTCGAATTTTTGCTGAGCTTCAATGAGTTTAGAGTTAAGGGAAGAAGCTTCGCTCTTGTATTTCTTTAGGGATTTTTCTTGATCTTTGATAACAGAATTCTTTTGGGCGAGAACCCTCAGCCCATGATAAAAGGCATCCCCGAGGCCAGTCTTAAAGTTGAGTTCAGCATCCTCATCACTACGATTGTTCAAGAGTTTGACCTCGTCCTCAGAGAAATTTTCGGCGGCGAGTGATCCAAAGGTGGAAACCACTAGATCAGTGGACGAGTTGTCAATCACAGCATTCTTCAGTTTCTTACTTTGATTAGCCTTTGAATTATCTCCAAGGTCCCTTTTTTTGTTTCGATCGTTCTTTTCAGCCATATCTCTGAGAGGTGGTGGTGGTGGACGAGAAAGATTTGGGGTTGTAGAGGGTGCAGGGCGAGATTGGTTAGCAATCATAGATGGAGTTGGTTCTGCCTCAGCAAACGGGTTTCGCCCGAAAGGTAATCTCGCCATTTGACCTGGAAATGCAGAAAACATATTGTTAGGGCGAGAACATGATGACAATTCTAATTATTAAAAAATGATATTATGGAAGTATGGGCGAGATTACCTTTACCGGTTAGATTTTCAATTTGTTTTTTACGGACAACTCTTTTAGTTCCCTTTTTAAATTTGACATAAGGTATTTGGCCATAATCATCATTATAAAAACCATGAGTGGGAAGGTTTTCGGGAGTCACTAAGGTGTCGAGATCTTTCTTTGGTCTGGGAAGATTAAAAATGAACAAGGCCCTTGTTGCAGCATCGCCCAGTAGCTTAGTCTGGGAGGGTTTATCTAAAAGAAAAGGAATGTAAATAATAATATCGTACAAGGGTTTATGAGGGCGAGATTCAAAGTTTTATGAAGTAGGATACTTACAAGGATTTAAGTTGAATTGAGTTCTAGCCCTGGGAACATCATACAAATAGAAGAACTCGTCTTTCCATGTTTTCATGTTACTAGGATTTCCAGTAATGAAGCCCTTTTTGTTATGAGACGACCAGTAAGCAAGATAGTAGAAGCCTACGTCCTTCCCACATCGTCTCAGGGATAGAAAATAACTCAACTCAGCCATGGTGGGAGCATCATACCCTTCATTTCTATACATCATGTATAGGCCAATCGCCGCTCTGTAACTGTTAGGCGAGAGCTGTACAGGGGCGACATTGAAATAGGTGATGATTTGTTGAAGGAAGGGATGCATAGGTGATCCAAAACCGAGCTCCACTAATTTTTTGGTAAGGACCATCCTTGGTGTTGGTAATCCAGCAATGTTGAAGATATGCATTCTCATTGAAGAGCGAGGTCGTAGCCACTTCCCTTCTAGGTTGTAATGTTCAATCAGGAACATAATTTCTTCAGATGAAATCGAGGAAGCGAGACCAGCACAAGAGATGCGCCCTTGATCGAATCGGTGTTTCATCCTAAGGGATTCACTCACATCATCTTCAAAATCTAAGTCTACATCACAAGTACGGACGGGTTGAATGTAAGGGTTGTTTGGAGGAGATGGCAATTCCATTGCATAGCGTTCGGGCGAGACAGATAGCACTTCTTCTTCATTTTCCATCTCAGCGTCTTCGTAATCAATATTCTCTTCGTCCTGTTCAGAATTCTCGTCCTCCTCGGAGTTCTCGCCTTCGTTCGAGATATCTTTGTCCTTTGCTTCATCAAGCATCTTTTTATACCTTGCTAAATCCTTGCCCTGACCTTTGCCTAATCTAGAGGGACCAGGTTCTTGGGGATCTAAATCAGCAAAGAGGTCATGTAAATCATCTTCTTCACCTATATCGCCCAAATCATGAGCATGATAGACACTAGCCAGGTCTTCAGCATCAATGCCTACTTGAAGACTGTCAGATATAGAGAGAATCTCGTTTTGATGATCGGGGATTTTGAGAAGGTTTATAGACCTCTTGTGAGCTCTCAACCATGCGGGATCCAAATATTTTGTGATTTCCTCTTCATGAGGCGAGTTTAAGGGGGAGGGCGATATTGATTTATCCATGGTAGAGGAACTCTTGCTTGACATCTGCAAGAGAGGGCGAGGACTGTGTTAAGGATGAAAAATAGAATTAAGATGAAGGTAAATAAGGGGAGAGGTCGACATTGATTCCAAGTCCTCGCCCTTCGAGCTTTAAACGGCCCTAGTACTAGAACTAATTGACTAACGATGGGTCTATCTTATAAGAATATTTCTATAAAAAAAAAAAATATAATAATAAATTACTTAAGGAGGAAGGGAGAAAATACCTTGGAGAAAGGAAAAGTCGCCCACAAAGCTGTTAAAATTCGCCCGGTGAGAATAGGATGTCGCCTCTAGAACTTTCAAACTCGCCCTCTGTGGAAAATATCTGCTAGCACTTCGTGAGTATCTTTGCAAATAAAGTAAAAAATGAAGAGAAGTTTGGGGTATATATAGTAGTTATCGATGTGAGCCACGTGGCATGTTCTGATTGAGTGGAAACGAAGATCGAGGCGTGATAACTCCAGTAGACGATTATTACTTAAAAAAAAAAAAAAAATATAAATAAAAATAAAAAATTGAGGGGCTCGTCATTATTATGGGATTTTAATTACATTTGATTAGTTTCTTTTATAAATATTGCAAGAAACTGGGGGGTAGTTGTTACACCCAAGAAATAATCTCGCCCCTTAGGGCAAACTCGCCCGTTGTGGTGATTGGAAAAGGGGTCCAGTTCTTTGGGAGGAACACATCTATTTGACTTGATAAAAGATTTCGCCCTTTTCAGGTATTTTAAAAAGGACTTCGTATTTAATAAACTGCGAATTTCGTCCTTGATCTCGCCCTCCGTAATAGATCTCGCCCACTCTAGAGACATCTCGCCCCTACCTTATCTCCGTAGTTCAGAAAAGTGTTGACCCCGAAAATACCGGGTCAATAACTTGATCAATACGCTCCGAGAAAATAGATGGGCTTTTAGGTCTGTATCAAAGGCGGTGATCTTAATCCAATGGGCTCCTTAAAAACGGAAACCTAGCCCATCACGATAACTTGTTCTCCAAGAACTACGTTTGGCTTGATCCCTATAAATAGGGTACGTAGGCACATTGTATGGCACGATGCAAACCCTTGCGAAAAAGAGAGAATTCAATATTCGATCTAAATTGCAGTAATCACATCATACAATCTCAGCCATTCCCCAAATCAGCAACCCTAACCCTAAACGTCCTACGCCGCTCACCGTCATCAACCACCACTACAATTCCAGCAACCCTCCCCGAATTTGTTTTCCCAAATTCCTCCGTTAACACTATTTATATATTTTACTTAGGTTATTGTTGTTATAAATGGTTAAAAATCACACATAAATATGATGTGGACATGTGGTTATTAAAATGTTGATGTGATGTGGAATTTAGCAAAAAAAATGTTGATGTGATTATTTAATAATTAAAATATTATCCTAAAAATTACGTAATTTTAGTGATGAAAATGCTTTTTAATCAGTAATAGGAATGTTCCCTGACCCTACACAAATTCATGACTAGATAATGGTGTACAGAATCGAATTGCAATTGCAATCGAACCACAAACCATTTGCAACCGAACCACATTTTACGAAAAATTGTAATCGCATCCGCAACCGTAAATCGCAAACCACAACATAAAAAAAACCGCAACCACAAATTGCAAACCGCAAAATGGCAACCGCAAACCGCACATATATATTTATAATAATTTATATTTTTATAAATATATATTTTATATTATATAAATTAATAAATTTTAGTATTATACACATAAATGGGCTAATAATTATATAAATCCATCATTTTAGGTCATGTTTTCAGTTTAATAAAAGTTGTGTTTCTAGTTATCTTTAAGAAATTCAAAACAGCGGAAACTATTGCACAGATAAATAGTATAAATTATTAGATAGGTGGAGAGGGATTTTGGCTCCATTGCCAAGCCAAAGTGGTAAACAGATCCTGAAATGAACACTAGTACAGAAATGTCTTTTAGCGTCGCACTTTTAGCGCCGATTATATAGAGAACCGTGGCTTATACATACTTTAGGCGTCGGTTGCTATCTGAACCGACGCTTAAAGTCATTTGTGTTGGACCTTTTGCGTCGGTCATGAAATAACCGACGCCTAAAACTGAGCCTTTAGCGTCGGTCTTTACTTAACCGATGCCTAAAACTGACCTTTAGCGTCGGTTTTTACTAAACCGACGCCTAAAACCGAACCTTTAGCGTCGGTCATAAACAACCGACGCCTAAAACCGACCTTTTAGCGTCGATCTTTACTTAACCGACGCTTAAAACTAACCCTTTAGCGTCGGTGTTTACTCAACCGACGCCTAAACTAACCCTTTTGTACTTTATGTGTCGCCATACATTTGACCGACGCTAAAAGTAATATAATTTTAAAAAAAAATAAATTGAATAAAATTAATATTTTTATAGAAATAATAATTTTTTATATTATTCTAATTAAAAAATTTTAAATTGAATAATATTATTTAAATATGCTTTATACAAATCAAACAACATTTTTTTAAAAGTTATATTTAAATATTTTCATTACAAAAATAAATAATATGTATTCAAATCTACTTATATATCTTGAACCATTATTATAACTATTTAGAAAAACACGTATTATATATATTTATTTATAACAAAATGTAAGATTTTTGTGTGTGATCATTATTGAGTGAGTAAAATTTCATTAAGATCGTGATTAAATATTTATATGTTGGTTTGGATGTGTGATCGATGGATTGTATATTTTTAATTTCATTTATGCTTAAGTGTGCAAAAATCATGTTTTATTCGCATTCATAAAATTTTATAAAATCATCGGAGTCGTTAAAAATCACGAAATCTTTGATATTATTATCTTTATATATTTATCTAGTTTTTAAATTTGTTGGAAGAATTATTCTTGTTATTTAAGGATTTTAAAATGATTTTATTAATTATTTTGCATTTTAGGGATTTATACTTGTAAAATTTATATTTAATTCTTTTTTTGTCCTAAAAATATTTTAAAAATATGGGGAGATAGCACAGGTTATAAGCTATAAGCTAGTATATATAATAAATGTAATAGGGATCTTATCCATAATTTTGATTTGATCACTTGGTTTGGTCACTGTATTGCCAAAATAATCTCAACCGTTGAATCTAATATTTTTCAAAATAGACAATCAAGATTATGTAATATTAAAAAAAATATTATAATCTAAAAAGGATATAAATAAACAAGGTCGTATTAGAATTGAATTTTAAAAAGAAAATTATAATATGAAAAAGATATAATTAAAAAAGAATACAATTCAACTTTATTTATTTTATTTATTAATATTAAAAAAGTTTATATAAAAAAAAGTTCATATCAGTTCCCTAATAATAATAATAGTATATTTAAAAAGGAGCTTGCACTGCTTTAATTTTGGCAACAAAAAAAAAGGAGCTTGCACGGAGTATAACATATATAACATATATATAAAACATGTATCACTGTGGGCTCGGTTTAGACTTGCAAAATTAGAGTAAAACAATAGGCCCAATTTGTTCTGACCCAACAACAGTATAAACGTATATAAGTGAGACGGTCCATTGTTTACAGTCTCCTCCGATCTAAACTTCTTTAGAGAAAAATATAGAGCCAGTGTGATTTGTGAAGCGATACTAGTGATGGGTCTTACAGAGCAGACGACGATTATGATTACTTATTCAAAATAGTACTAATCGGCGACTCTGGCGTTGGTAAATCGAATCTTCTTTCCAGGTTTACTCGTAATGAGTTCAGTCTTGAGTCTAAATCTTGAGTTCGCTACTCGTAGTATTAACGTCGATGATAAAGTCATTAAAGCACAGATTTGGGACACGGCTGGTCAAGAAGGGTCTCTCCTCTCTCTCTCTCTCCCCCTCCCTCCCTCTCTCTCCATTTTGTTTTGTTTTAGTTGTTAATTTTGAATTGAAGTGCTTTTAGCTTTGAGATCTTTACATTGTTAAGTATTTTTGTACTGAATTTGTTATTGTGACATCTGAGGTTTTGTGACTTGAATTGATTTCTGTTTTCCGGTGTAAAGACGTTGTCAACCTCTTGAGTTTAATTTGATCGATTTCAAAGGAAAAGATATTCCGATGTAAATACGTTGTCAACCTCTTAAATTTAATTGATCGATTGCCAAGGAAAAGATTCAATAGTCCACAGTAGCATTCTTGTAGCTGTTGAGTGCATATTTCTTGGTCTAGAAATGTTATAGTTTCTGTCTTTATTTTCCTTTCCATTACTATGTAAATTTGGATAAGTAATTATGTCTGATTACACAATTATAAATCAACCCATTTTGCAAAAATTTGCTACTGCACCATTGTTTTACATGGTACATTCTTCTAGATTATCAATTCACTCCACAGACAGCGATCGAGTCTTTTAATTGTTGACATGGTGTTATGTTGCTGGCACTGCATATTACAGACAAGCTAAGCTGAGACCATATATGGATCTACCATCTTTCCCAACTACGTATGTTATGGGTAAGATAGTCTTTTTTATTTACATTATATATAATTAAGTTTAGAAATATTAAAGACGTCATTATTTACCATAACAAACGTAAATAATGTCATTATTTATCATCTTTCCATGGTATAGTTAATGATTATGACTAACATGTTTCCTAAGCTGCATCCGTGGATTGGGAGATTATGCTTGGAAACATATGAACTACATACTGATTTGATTAAGTAAAGCTCGCATTGGTTAGATCAGATGTCAATTTGGACTGGATGCGTTTCGATGATTTTTGTGCTAGGTTAAGTTGAAATTGAATTGTTTACTAATCATTGTAGTGTTGAAGGAAGCATAAGTTATTGTCTACGCTGGTTGCTCAATTTTCGGAAATTGATGTTTTTTATCTATATTAACTGACCATAAGGTTTTTCGGTTGTTCAACTAATTGGTTGTTGTGTTGAGGGCAAAAATCGGATCTTGTTGTATGAATATCTAGAGAACAATAGCCTTGCTAGCGTTTTACTATGTAAGATCAGACTTCTCTGTACATACAGCATAAGTGAAGATCATGAATACATATGAAAAGATTTAGATTTTTAGTCTGCTAATGGATACTTGCACTTTCCTACTACATCTGTATACGTTAATTCTATATAAACAAAATGCATTATATTAATTAATTCGACTTGAACATAGACTTATAGTTATGACTAATTACATTATATTATATTTTTACTACCATGTGACAATAGAATTCGAACTTCAACTCCATTACCGTGGTATGAGTATGATTTCTACATTGTATTTCTTAAATTCATACTTAAAGCAATTCTTACGGTAGAAATTAAACTTTGTTTGTCGGGGGCATTATTTGGAGATCTCGATGAGTGTTATGTCTTTTATAATTTTATTATTATGTTTATATTATCATTCTAGGTCCTCTACATTCACTTTAGAAGTTAAACCCTCTACCTACCCCCCAACAGCACTTCCATCCCATTGGGTGATAGTAGGGGTTTATAATTTTAGTACTTGTACACTTTTTCAGTTGATTATATATGACTGCATCTGTTACTTTCTCTGTGTCGTCTCACACTGGACATGTAATGTTCTTCTACACAGGCTTCTGCAGATGGTGTTGCAAGCATTATTGGCGAAACAATTATCAAGAAAGATAATGGCTTACACGTCCATGTGGATGATGATTTGATAGAGAAAACCAAAGAGCCAAGGCTTGTTCCTGAAACATGTATTCAGAACAGAGGCACTTGTATTAGTGTGGAGGATGATTTGGTCGCAACATCGTTGATGCACATTATCAGTTTGGTTCCTTCCTTCAATACATTTGCTCGTCATCTATGAGGAAATTGTTCTCCATAAAATTAGAGAAATTAGATCGGTTTGTCTACTTTGTTATTAGTATTGACTTGTTGAATGTAGAGTAGTCTTATATATTGTTTATTAATTAGATCACATTCTTGATTATGTATGATGTATAAATTGATTTTATATATAATTTGGTGTTCTGGCATGGGCTAAATTGTTTCTGAAATTGTATTGTTTCATAACAGAATTGCAATTTTTATTTTTTTTTTAAAAAAATTGACTTTAAGCGTCGGTTGTTTAAATGACCGATGCCTATAAGCAGACTTTAAGCGTCAGTTGTTTAAATGACCGATGCCTATAATATACTTTAAACGTCGGTTGTTTAAATGACCGACGCCTATAACAGACTTTAAGCGTAGGTTGATTAATGACCGACGCCTATAACTAGATTTTAAGCGTCGGTTGTTCAAATAACCAACGCTTATAACAGACTTTAAGCGTCGATTGTTTAAATGACCGACGCATATAACAGACTTTAAGCGTCGGTTGTTTAAATAACCGACGCTATTATTACATTATATGCGTCGCCCAATTAACCGACGCTATAGACCTATACCTATAGCGTAGCCTTCATATACTACGCCCAATAACCGACGCCTAAAGCCTATTTTGACCGATGCTAAAAGCCTATTCTGTAGTAGTGGAAATATATACAAGTTTATGGTCCGTGTTTGGTATGAATGTGTTTGGTGTGAAGGGCTGTAATCCAACAAAGTATTCTATGGATCCTAAGGAACAACTTGTTAAAGATGAAGATGGGAAGACAGTGAATGCTACAGAGTATAAAAGTGTGATTGGGGGGGGGGGGGTTAAGATATCTGGTGCACACTAGGCCAAATATAGCTTATTCGGTGGGCATATCAAGTAGTTTTATGGAGCGTTCGACTGTGCTGCATAAAAATGCTGTTAAAAGAATCATTCGATATGTCCAAGGCACGTTGCAGTTTGGATTGGTATATACTAAGGACAGTGGGAATAATATGTTAACGGGATTTGCAGATAGTGATTTAGCAGGAAGCTTGAACG
This sequence comes from Kitagawia praeruptora, assembly GCA_037693485.1. Taxonomy (NCBI): domain Eukaryota; kingdom Viridiplantae; phylum Streptophyta; class Magnoliopsida; order Apiales; family Apiaceae; genus Kitagawia; species Kitagawia praeruptora. The sequence goes on along the minus strand of CM075344.1, from coordinate 51,444,393 downwards.
ATAGAAGAAGCACTGGAGGTATGTGATTTTACTTGAATGATAGCCTCGTTACGTGGGTGTCACAAAAACAACGCTGTGTAGCTCTTTCGTCCTGCGAGGCAGAATTCATGGCTACAACTGCAGTAGCTTGTCAAGCTATATGGATTTGAAATATGTTAAACCAGATAACAGAAGAACAGGTAGGGCCAATAATACTGTGTGTTGACAACAAATCTGCAATTGACTTGGCTAAAAATCCAGTCTTTCACGGAAAGAGTAAGCATATTCATGTCTGTTATCACTTCATAAGGGAATGCGTAGAAAGGGGGGAAATTATTATGAGCCATGTGAGCAGTGAGTGTCAGAAGGCAGACATTCTAACTAAGGCTATGACTACGCTCAAATTTGAAAAGATGAGAAGGCTGATTGGGCTTGAAAATCTATCTGGACGACTCTAAGATTAGGGGGGATATGTTGGTTTAATCTTGAGTTTTATTTGTTTGTTTTGCATTTGAATAAAGTAGTCGTTTGTTTTGTTGAAGTAGTATATCAGTAGGCGAGTTTGTAGGAAGTAGACTTAGTCAGGTTGGTTGAGTAGGTTGGTTGAGTTTGTTTAGGATGAGGTTTTTATTTCCTAGTTTTTAGCATATCAGTTGTAGCAATCAGCTATATCTGTTCCAGTTATCGAATAAACAGCTAATGCTTTTGGCAAATAGACTTTCTTGTTTTCTCCGTTTTACACAATACAGTTAATATATAACATATGTGTTAACAATATGTTCAAAATCCTATAATCTAATACTAGCAATACTAGCCTGCAAACATATTTCTCCAAACTCTAATCGATTTCAGCATGTACGTAGTCGACATATACAAAATTCTTTTCAAGCTCATTGTTAAGTATTGAATACGATAAAAGAATACAGAGGGGGGGTGAATGGATTCTTGAACTTTTCTTCTTCGAGTCTATGTAGCAAGAGTGTTTGTGTGTGCAAGATTGAAGGTGCGGATAAAGAATAACACAAAACACAATATCACTTTAATCTAATGTATTATTAGATAAAGGTTGCTACAATCTGTGAATACAAATGATAGTATTCTCAGCTTCGTTTTTCTCAGAGAGATACAGCTTACAGTGTATGAAAAACTTGACTCACAAAGTTACTAAGTTAATTGACTAAGGAAGTGAGGCTGTATCCTTATAGAACATGGATACACCCTACTTACTACAAATAAGGTAGCTGAACAAATTACTTTCTAGTCTGTCTATCCTTTTTGAGTAAGTGTCCAAATGGTTACAGATTTGACTTTGCAAAGCCTGTTCAGATCCACTTCTTTAGCCCCTTGTCTTTTCTATATCTCTCCAAGCTTCCTTGTAGGCTTTCTGTTAGTAGTATTTTTGTGTTCGTTCTCAGGGAAGGACTGAATTGTAATATCAAGTTCAAGTTTTTATCTCTCACAATTTAGAAGTGTAGAAGAATGTTTGGTGTGTTTATAAACTAAATTAAACTAAACAAAATTAAACTAATTATCAATCGAGAATAAAATATATGAGGAAAACAATCCAAGAACTGGGGTTCTTCACTTGGTTTCAATGCACATTCAATATCTATGTGATGTCTACGTTCTTACTCTGCTGAAAACAATTCTTCTAAGGTTATAATGTTCTCTTCCAAGATACAATATAATGTCTACAACTATACCCTAATTGTCACTTCCGTGATACAATCAAAGACAATCATAAACTATTAAGCTCCAAGAATTATAAGTCTCACAACTCTCCTATTAATCTTCCAATCAAATATTCGAGTTATGTCTGTTAAATCATGTACTAAAATTGCAACTCCTCTTCCAAGTTATTACAATCCCTAGAATACAATCAAAAGTTAGCTACTCTTCTAATTGTGTTAAGCCCTCAATAACAGATCAGCAAAGCAAGAAAATCACAGATAATTAAACACACATGAATACCAAGGAATACTACCCAATCCTCAGATTAAAGATTTAGTTACACATAATTAAAGAAGAAAACAAAATAATAATGATAATGAATGAAAACATAATATTGAAGAATTGAAAATCGAAAGTACCTTGATACGATTACAAGCTATCAATTGTTATGATTTACAATGGTATGATGTGTTTATATAGGCTCTACAATTCTTGCCCAGCAAGATATTGCCTTCTATTACAATTAGGATTTAAAGAAGGTACCCAAAACTGCCCAGAATACAATTAGAATTAGAAAAAGGGCAAAACAGTAAATTCCAAGCCTTCTTTAATAAGAACACGTGCGCGACTTTAATCAGTACGTTTCTTGCACTTGTTTCCTATCCCAGGTTTTAGAAAATCTCTCAAGCTTCGCGTGGGCAGTAAGATCGCTGAAAACGGACTTCTAGAACTCCAGATATGGCCAAAACAGTATAAGCTGCGCAGCCTTCCCGGAAAATCCGAATTTTAATCAATTAAATCTCCAAAAACGACAAAAGCTTAGATATTCTTGGAAACTTGCACAACTACACAAAACACATCAAAACTACACAAACTTGAGTCCAAAACAATCAATTTAAGCCGATATAGAATGTTCCAAGTGGATATAAAATCCACTTATTAAACACCCCCAAACTTAAACCGATGCTTGTCCTCAAGCATAAACAATTACAACTACCTAATTAGTACCACTTCCGTAGGTGATCACGGTTGCATTTGGCATATGCAACAAGCCCTTTAAACCCCTAGGCAGCCCTAGTGGACGAGTAAGGTCTCGTGAGGGCCTATAGCGAATGTACCCACAAAATCCATTTAACCTAATGCAATGCAATGCATGAATGCAATTAAAATGAAAAATGCAAAGATCCCCTTGAAATTCACCAACACCAACTAACAAGCAAACATCTCAATGAATGTAACAAATCCAAGCAGAGCTCGACTAAGTTCCCGTATACTAACAAATACATGAACAGAAACGTGCGTGTGTGCAATGCTCATCAGGAATACTCCCAAAACTAGGTCAAAAATCATACATGCTTTCCGTCAAGACAATCACAGGTTTATAATCAGAATAGACTGTAGACACTTCATAACTTAAGAACACCTCCACCCTTATCCAAGGTAGATAGAAACTCATGCTTTATTACTAAACTACGACACTATGTACAATACGCATGCTTATTTAACCGTGCAATGAATGAGACCCCAAAAGGCTTATACAATAATACCCATGTAGCGAGTGTTAGGTCAGCAATCCCAAACCACAAGGGCTTTAGGTTACTAGGACTAAGTCCCCTCAGACTTAATTACTCGAGTATTAAAGAGCTCACTCTGGTTAATTTTGCATATAAACAAATAACTTATTGACTCTTTTTTTTTTCTTTTCTTTTTTCTCTTTTTTCTCTTTTTTTTTTTCTACAATCTGGAATGAGCCTTTCTCATTTCCAACCCTAGACTACTCATATAAATATGAGCCGGCTACTAGCCATTTGATGCCTAGCCACAATTATGAACAACTAGCATGAAAATTCCTGGTTTCCCCCAAACTTAGACTTTAATGTTCCTATGCTATAAAGGGAATAACGAAAATTCTAAATATAATCAAGTGATTAAATCTCAAAACATCCCACAGGCATGACCCTAACCTAGCCCAAAAGCACCCCAATGAGACTGTGTAATAAATTTTGTTCCCGTAACATGCAAGTCAATTTCATAGAAACTATAAATCAGCCCTCTACTCATCATCATCACACCCAAATCAACATCCACCTATCAATCAGAATCAGCTCGTCCTAAGGGATCATGAAATATGCATGCCATGAAAATGCAACTAAATGAAAACTCACATGGTATACGAAAATAAAACAAAATGTCCTATATGAGACAAACGTAGATAATACGAACATAACAATCATGCATGAACTATCACTACTATGCAAACATGATATCCTATATGAACACAAAATACAACAATATATACAACATACAACTACTAATCCCCCAAATTACCCCCAAACTTAAAATATTCAATGCCCTCATTGAATGGAAGTAAATACAAGGGATAGCAGAACATACCTACTCATCCTCGCTAGCAGTACCCTCATCATCCTCGTCAGATGAATCAGGTGGAGGATACGGAGTCCGAGCTCCAAATATAGGCCACTGAACCGGAGTACTAGGTGACTGAAACTTCGCCTCCAAAGCCACACCCATATCCTCAGAGTACTGACGACTGCTCTCATGCATAGCATCCATTCGCCTAGTCATTCGGCGAAAATAAGAATCAAATACCGACATATCCACCATACGCCGCTGAGAACCCGCCATAGCCACTCTCGGTGCCCTAGAAACCTGTGGTGGAGCGCCCGCTCCCTGACCACCAGCACCACCAACTATAAAACCGAGACCCCTAGGATGAGGAATGCCGCCCGACCACTCCCCCATCCGGTCTATAGAAACATCATTAATAGCACTCAGAGGTTTATACACCGGCTCACCTTCATACCAATTTACTTTCGATGCATCACACAAGTACCATATGATAGAAGCATAAGGAATACTAGCTGACGAATTGCTTCCCAAAAACTGAAGAATATTCTGATTAATAAGGTACCCAAGGTCAACATACTCACCTTTGAGAATACCCCATAGTAGAATAACTCTATCAACTGTAACTTCGGACACATGGGATGATGGAAGGATACTAGAACTGATGAAATAGAACCATGCCCGTGCAAACTTAGACAATGCTTGAGCCGGGAAAGTACACTTCTCGGTGGTACCTGCTCCACACTTCCACTCCGAACCTGGAATACATAGCTCATCAATAATCTCATTAAGATCAACATCATCTCTCGTCATTTTCCCCCAATCTGTAGCACCCCTAGGTTTAGGTGGTTGCCTAATCAAAGAACGAATAGCACGAGGCGAATAATCCACCTTCTGACCCCTAACAACCGTGGAGTTATTCCTTGCTATCGAAGCATTAGCATAAAACTCCCTAATTACATCCAACGGAGCCTCATTAGCAAATTCGCAAAATAACTTCTAACCCCGCTCATTAACCATCGCCACAATCTCCTCATTATTACGAGGAACAAACCGCCTCTCCTGAATAACCCCCTTTTTCACTAACCGTACATACTCCGCTTTACCATCCTCATTCACAAATCTCTCCACTCCATCTCCCACCACATCATTCTCATTCAAAGATGGAGGAGCACTACTACCACTACCCATTAACCGTTGCCTTTTAGGAGCCATAATCAACAAATATCAAGCAAGGCACAATAATCTCCAAACAATTCACCAAATAAAGAACCCCAAATTACACACCAAGAACCCTAATTTGCAAAATTCACAAATTCAAATAAAAGATAGGATAGAATGTTACCCAATTGAATCCAAGAGGTGAAATTGCTAAATTATTCCCAAGAAAAATCGAATTTAATCCCCCCTTGCACTTTGAATGGATGAAAGTTGAGAATTTTTGGGGTTTATATAGATGGGTTTTGTGTATGTATAGGTTTATGTATATATAGGAGATGTAAAAAAAAATTGAGATGAATTTAGATATAGAATAGGATTTGGGGTTGTTTAGGATTTGAATTTAAGTTAGGATAGGAATTGGAGATGATAGGTTGAAGATATGGGTATATAATAGAAATAGGATATGAGAATGAATAGAATGAGTAAAAAAAATTGGGGTTAAAGGGTCAAAAAATCGCACTTTCCAGGAGAAGGCCGCGCTGACAGCGCTGGAAGGCTGGTTGCGCAGGTTGATACCGCGTTACAGGGCGCTGACTGCGCTGAGGCGCCTGTTGCGCGCTTCAAACCAGCGTTACAGGGCGCTGACTGCGCTGAGGGGCTGTTGGCGCAGCTCGGTCCTGCGTTACATGTGGCGCTGACAGCTTTGTCAAGCTGTTGGCGCTGCACTGTTCTGACTATATATATATATTTTTTTCACAATGATCCATAGACATTTTTATGAATTTCGACTAGCAAGCATCAACCCAAAATTAATATTCCCCAAAAGTATGATCATCAATAAAACCCTCCCTTTTATGAACACCTTATTACTCCCTTAAGCACGATACTAGCCTTTGACAATTTAGGTTCAAAATTACGGTAAGGCCAATAGAATAAAAAGGATAATGGCAAGTAATGTAGTGTGTCACCGAAAGAATAGGATTAAGCTCAACGGGTTAACTAATTGATCATGTATAGAAGGTGTGGAAATATGGGAAATATGAGGTCAAACCTAAGTGCCTTTATCATCTCATCATCAAGTAATGTCATGCATTTCAAGAAAGATCTCAAGTAAGTGCTAGCAATGTAAACAACATGTGGACACTCAATCAAACGAAAAATCATGCAAAAGATATGCATATAGGCTCAAAACTCACTTGGTGTGACAAAACATAATCAATCCCAGGTAACAAGACTCTCTAACGCACCTACTTGTACTCAAAGCATGAAAACCAAGTCATCTTGCACATATTCATGTCATTCTAATCACTTACTACATCCAATTAAGTCTACCAGCTTCAACTTGCTAGTGAAAGTGTGCGCACAAGAACAAAGCACGTCACTTCTCATACAAAAGCGTCAATAAACACAAGAATTCTACGCATGCATGGGTGTATCAAGCAAAATACAACAACTAATCAAATTGCATGGCTAGAATTATTTCTGGTATTTTTAATTTTTTAATTTTTTTTGGATTTTTTTTTTAAACAAGTAATACACTACGTTGAGAACACCTCCCCACACTTAAGCAGTTCATTGTCCCCAATGAACTAATGAACAAAATACAAAACTACAACTAAAAATAAAATAAAACTACATTAAAAGAAAAGAAAGAAAACTCCCCTGGAATCAATGTATCGGGTGTGAAAACCATCCCTCATTCGCTTAGGAGCCATCCACTCACCACTTCCGAACCACTCACCAATCATATGAACCAACCCATCAATTTTTTTCCTCGCAAAAATCCCTTTTCCTTAGCAATTAGCCTCACATCAACCGATTAAATTTAACCTCCACCGTCGAAAACGAAAATTTCCCAACATTAGCACTATCTCTCCCATGCTTACGAGCCAAAAGAATCAATACCCAACTCACAAGAAGCTCCACCAAAAATTACCAAGCAATATCACACAAAAAATACCCCAATATATCAAGAATAATATAAATCCCAATTTACAAGAACACAAATTCGTAATCAAAATAAAATTTGAGAGAAGAAAGAAACCCACTACGAATTAAAGAGGTGAACTTGCAATTAATTCCTCTTTAGAATTGAATTTTTGGAGATTTAAATAAAATAGAAGAGGAATTGGATTTTTATGGATAGGTGTGTATATATAAGATGATGGATAGATGAGATTTAAAAATTTAATTGTGTAGGAGAGATTTGGAGAGGTTAGGATTTGATGTAGGATAGATATAGGAATTAGGGATTGAAAGAATTTGGATTAGGATTGAATTTGGGGTGGAATTTATGAGCAAAAACATAATTTTCGAAAAAAAATTCTGGGCAGACATGGTGTAACGCAGCATCAGGCTGCGTTTCTGGGTGGAATGGCGCGGAAACAGGGCTGTTGCGCAAATCCGTCCTGCGTTACTGGGGCTCCTGCGCGGCCTTGGCGCCTGATGCGCAGGCTCTTTCTGCGTGACAGGGCGCTTGATGCGCTGTTCTGGCGCCTGATGCGCTGACGTCTTCTGATTTGATTTTTTTTTTCCTATACTAATACATGGGTTGCCTCCCACGAAGCGCTTCTTTAACGTCAATAGCTTGACGTTACTTCCTCAACTCAAGGCGGTTTCAAAAGAATTACTGAACCATCCTCAACAGAAAGACCATTCCTACAAACGTTGACATCTTGATTGTTTGCTTTCCACAAAGCTCTTCCATCAGACTTCAACTTGATTTTATTACCCAACGGCCAAATCTTCTTCTTTTTCTTCTTCACACCCCTAGAGTGCTTCTTCGACTCAACCGGCTGAACAAAACTTTCTTCTTCCTTATCATTGGTTTTCCACCTTCGCAACACGTTATCATGCCCCTCTTCAAAAATCACTAGCTCATTATTGAAAAGGACATACCTCAAATGTGGTGGAAGTTTCCCAAGCTTAATACTCGAGAGATCTCGAACTGAAGAACTGTCAATGGAATCAATGTTGTGATCATTCAACTCAAGAATCAATGAATCGACTTCAGCATGTCCTTCTCCTTCTGTAGCTTCAAGCATGAGCACTGCTTCCAATGTATCATTCAATAGAATCTGAGGAGTATAATCTTGGACAATTTCATCTACAACATCAATACTGCAACAAGTATTCTCAAGCAAAGGGGATTTAAGAGCAGAGGTTAGAGTAAAAGCAATTTTATCATCACCAACACTCATTGTGAGAGTCCCACTTTTAACATCAATAATAGCACCTGCAGTACAAAGAAATGGTCTACCCAAAATAATAGGTATCTGACTATCCACTTCCATATCTAGAACTACAAAGTCTACAGGAATATAGAATTTTCCAACCCTAACAGGCACATCCTCTAAAATTCCAAGGGGATATTTTATCGAACGGTCTGCCATTTGCAAAGTCATCTGTGTACATTTTAATTCTCCCATATTTAGTTTTTGAAAAACCGAGAGAGGCATGACTGAGACACTAGCGCCTAAATCACATAAAGCTTTATCAATGAACAATGCACCTAAATGACATGGGATCGAAAAACTACCAGGATCTTTAAGCTTAGGTGGAGACTTATTTTGTAAAACAGCACTACACTCTTCAGTAAAAGCTACTGTCTCTACCTCACCAAAAGATCTTTTCTTAGTGAGAATATCCTTAAGAAACTTTGCATATGATGGAATTTGAGAAATTAAATCAGTGAAAGGAACTGTTACCTCAAGATTCTTGACAAGTGTCATGAACTTACCAAACTGCTGGTCCACCTTAGTTCTGTTCATCCTGCTAGGGAATGGGAGCTTTGGCACAAATGGTGGAGGAGTAACTGCAGTCTTCTCTTTGTCATTTTTCTTGCTTTCCTCAATTTCACTTTCGCTTGTATCTTCAACAACTTTCTCTACCTTGTCTTTCTTAGAATCCTCTTTTTCTTTCTCAGTAGGAACATCATCAGTAGGCATTGGAGGAGCATCATATGTACGACCACTCCTAAGAGCAATGGCATTCACATTTTCCTTTGGCTGAGTTGATTGTGCTGGTAGAGAGCCTTGTTGCCTTGTAGATGAAGAACTAGCCATTTGAGCAATCTGAGTTTCCAACATCTTGTTATGAATCTCCATCTGGTTCATCTTTCTGTTGGTATCATCCATACTCTTTTGCATTTGTAACAATATCTTCATCATGTCACCTTGATTATCAGCCTGTGCAGCTTGATTTGCTTGAGGAGCATAATTCTGATAGGGCTTCTGGAATCCAGGGGGATTCATAGGTCCTTGAGGAGGCCTATACTGCTGCTGTGGAGGAGGCTGGTACGACTGCTGATATTGCTGCTGCTTAGGAACATTTGAATTCTGAGCATTATTGTTCCTATATGAGAAGTTCGGATGATCTTTCCAACCAGGATTGTAAGTGTTGGAGTATGGATTGTACTGCTGCCTCTGTTGGAAAACATTTGCTTGCTCCATCTGAAAATTATGTGAATTTTGAGCATTGTATTGGCAATCGTTACCATAGTGGCCTTGGATGCCACATACTTCACAAACAGGATTATTCATAGGAGCCATGGATGACAATGCATTGATACTCATAGGTTGAGTAGAGGGCTGAGATGTCTTCAATGAGTGGATCTCTTGAGTCAGTGCAGCGAGTTGAGATGATAATAGAGAATATGCATCCACTTCAAGTTTACCCCCTTTCTTGGTTGCTCTCGGATTACTGAAGTGATTGGCAGCCAAATTTGAGAGAAAAGCATGTGCATCATCAACTCCTTTATCCAGAAATACACCACCTGCAGCGTTATCAACCATACCTTTTGTCTCAGGATCTAGACCATTGTAGAAGCGTTTAAGCAGAAACCACTTCTCAAGACCATGGTGAGGGCATGCACGTTGATAATCCTTGAATCTGTCCCAAGCATCCCGAAGAGATTCACCATAATCTTGCTTAAAACCCATCATCTTGTCGATCAAATCGTCGGTTCTGTTAGGAGGGAAGAACTCAGTTAAGAAGGCTTGAGCAATCTCATCCCACTTGGTCAAGTCAATATCATTCAACCATTTTTGAGCTTTATCACGAAGAGAGAAACCGAACAACATGACTTTCAACTGGTCTGGAGTGACTCCCTGATGTTTAATTGTAGAACAGAGCTGTTGAAACCGTTGAAGATGATTTGTAGGGTCTTCAGAGGCAAGCCCAGCAAATTGATTCTGTTGGATCATAGTGAGCAAAGCAGGCTTGATCTCGAAATTTGCTGCTTGAATTGCTGGCATAGCAAGGCCAGTAGGTACCCCACTCGGAGAGGGCTGTGAGTAATTCTTCAAAGATTTGGGAGGAAGGTCCGCCATCTCAATCTTTGATTCAGGTATCCTTTGCTGCTTCTCTTTCCTTTGTAAATCTATGTATTGTTGACAAGTAATTCCAGAATCTGGACTAAGAGGAGTTGTATCCTCTTTCGCTTGATCTACTTTCGTTTGAGACCTGGTCCTGGGCATCAACAACTAAACAAGGAAAAGCAGTAAGATCGGTCTCAGTTGGAACAAGTGTTCCAAAGAGACAAGAGAAACAATTTAAAACAATCAAACTAAAATTATAGAAACTAGGCGTCTCCCCGGCAGCGGCGCCAAAAACTTGATGTGTAAAATTACGTCTAACCGCAAGCGCACGGTATCAATTGTAGTAGATACTAGCAAATACGGGTCGAATCCTCAAGGAGACAGTTTCAGTTTCAATTCAATTGCTATCAATTGTTTCTAGTCACAACGATTGTTTGAGAATTTTATTAACTACTAAAACAAATCTAACAAAGTTTTAAATCAATTAATTAAGGGATCTAGGGCAATTCAGGTTCACCATGCTTACACCAAACAAATCACAAAAGTATAGCTTTTCAATGGGATTAAGTAATTAAAGCAATGGTTAATCTTTCTCAAGCATTAACACTCTCAGAATATCTAATGATGTTTTCACACTCACCTTCAATTCTGCTAATTGTATGTAAGCCTCTAGTAGTAAAATCTTTCGATCTATTACTCCTATTGCAATCAATTAATCCGTGATATTGCGCAATTACACAAATTAAGAATTATAACATATCAATCAGAATTACTCTTTACCCATCAATCTACTAATAAAATTAAGCCCAAATCATGGTGCAAACATGGCTCCCCTTAATACCCTAGAATTAAACTACTCACTCATGGTAGAATAAAAACTAATAATAATAATAATGAAGAAAGCCATATAAAACATATACTAATAAAACAAGATGAGATAAAGAGTACCTTAAACTTTGTATTAACGAAGAACAATGAAGATCCAAATTAAACCAAGTGCTTACAAAAGAAGAGATGAAAAGAGAAAACCAAAACCCTAGCTTTTGTCAAAAAGTAAAAATACGTATATCTCCCTGTCTCCCCCACTTTCCACGTTTTTATAATAAAATCCCCCAATAAAATCTGATCTCTATCTTCTAATAAAAGTATTTTTAATATCCTAATCAATTTACAAAAAGATATCCATAATTGAATAGGATTTTCTTGTAAAATTCGTCACTAATTTTGCTCCTCTGTTTCTGGGCTCTTCCAGTTCGATTTTGATTACTGGACCACCTCTGAATTAAAGAAAATTCCACAAGCTTCGCGTGGACAGTAAGATTGTCAAATTCTGACTTCTGGAACTCAAGATATGGCCCAAACAGTGCAGGCACAGCCCATGTAGCCCAATAATACGAATTTTCTCCTATTTTATCTCCAAAATAGCTCTTTTTGCTCCGAATCCTTCCAAGTTATGAATTCTTTATTTCCTACAATAAAACAATCAAATCTATTAAATAAAAATCCAAATCAATGCAAAACACAATAAATATGAGAATAAAATCATCTAAAATATATATAAAAATATACTCTATCAAACATCCCCACACTTAGCATTTGCACGTCCTCGGGCAAATAAGTGAAATAAAAACTAAGTCCTAACAAACATCACTTTCGTAGATGACACGATTGCATTGAGCATATGCAACAAGCCGTTAAACCCCTAGGCAGCCCTAGTAGGACGAGTGTTGTCTCGTGAGGGTTTATAGTGAATGTACCCACAAAATTCATCCAACCATGCAAAAGATCAATGTGATAAGTGGATTTATATCCACTTGGAACATTCTAATTCGGCTTAAATTGATTGTCTTGGACTCAAGTTTCTTGTAGTTTTGATGTGTTTCGCTTAGTTGTGCAGGTTTACGAGAATGTTGATTAAGGTGGATGCTTCTACAATTTTTTGGGAATTAATTGATTTAAATTCGGATTTTCTGGGAAGGCTGCGCAGCTTATACTGTTTTGGCCATATCTGGAGTTCTGTAAGTCCGTTTTTAGCGATCTTACTGCCCACGCGAAGCTTGAGAGATTTTCTACAACCTGGAATAGGAATCACGTGCAAGTAAAGTACTGAATTAATTCGCGCAGGCAGACTTTGTGAAGCATGGCTGGGAAATTCCTGTTTTGCCTTTTCGAGTTCTAATTATATTCCGGGCAGGATTTAGCACCTTAATTAAATTCTAATTGTAATAGAATATTAAATATTTTTATTAGGCAAGAGGGAGGAAACGTTTGTTATGTATAAACGTCCTACCCTTGTAATTAGAAGAGATACATACGTTCATATTATAACCTAGTTTTATACAGAGGAGAGAGGAGGAGAAGGAATTCTTCCAAGCTAGTGACAAGCAAGGATTATTCTTGAAACCTTTGTATTCTTCTATTGTGGGAGTTCAATTCTAAACTTTATTCTTCTTCTTTATTTTTACTTGTTGATTTTAGAATTATGTTTTCCATAGAACCCATGATGACAATTAGGTCAATTATGGGCTAATTCGTTATCATGGGGTTTTAATGGATTTTGCTATGGATTCTAGTTATTGAGTGTTTTTATGCCTTGGTGTGTGATTGTATGTATTGATTGCCTAGTATGTTTATGCTTATTCGTTATAAGTGCGTCGCGAACACTTGTAATTGCTTGTTTAATCCTAGTGAATGCGAAAGTGGATCTAGGGTTTAGAACAATTCATGCTAGCATAGGTTTTTGCATGTGAAGAACATGTATTAATTTGTGATGTGATTCTAACCGTCTTGCATCGACTATGTGATTTAATGGGTGCTTGATTTTCAACCGGTATGTGTTCAATTGCTATAGACATATAGGGACTACACATATTTGGTGACTACTTGACTTCTATCATTTGTGGATGATCAGTAGGATGGTATATGCACAACGAAAGTTGGTATGTATCAGTTTAGTGCATCTAATCAGTAATCAACTCGGTCACATGCTAGGCTAAAGGGCATAAGATTCTAGATGAAGTAGTAATTGAAGTTGAAATCCCATGTTTGTTTATTATAAGGTTTAAGTTAAGTTATTTTCTCGTAATTGGCTTAGTTGGTAATCAATCATTAGTTAAATCAACCCAAAATTGTGATTGTCTTAGCAGTGAGTGTAAATCATTAGCTGGTGCATAAGTGAACATAACGAACAATTTGAGTCTCTGTGGGAACGAATCTTATTTACTCTGTATTACTTGTTGACCACGTTCTCTTGCGTGAATAAGTGCGAACAAGTTTTTGGCGCCGCTGCCGGGGACTCGGTTCATTGTTTGTTTAGTTTATGATCTTGTCATCAATTTGGTTTAAATTCACTGACTCGGACGTTTTTTTTATTTGATGGATTATTGGGAGCAGGAATTCGTAATTGTTTGTGAGCTGTGTGCAGGTGGACATTACACTCATCAATGTGAGTATAACAGAAACCGGCCAAATTTCAGCTGGGACTACAATCAGAGTGGTATGGAGCAATCTCAATATCCATTCTACCCGCTCCAAAATCAGCAGTTTGAAGATGAGCCATACAGTCCAGGGGGAATTCAGCAGCAACAGGGGCAACAATTTCAGCATCAGTATGCCCTAGTGCATCAACACTTTCAACCTCCTGAATTTCAGCAGCAGCAATTTCAGACTTGGTCTATCCAACAGTCGACCGACGAAGCTGAATTAGAAGAATTGAGGTTGATGGCTAAAAGCAATGCATTGTCGCTCCAGAGAATAGGAGATCAGATTGGTCAAATTGCAAATGCATTACAATTGAATCAAATTGCAAGTGACACAGAAGGCCTAGATGTAGAGGAGGAGGACAAGAACCTTACTATCAGTCTTGACTGGCCTTTCTTAGCCACGGGTGAGACCATGATCGAAGTTCAGGAAGGAGAGTCTGAGGGCAAAGATGGGGAAGAAGCAGAACATGAAGCTAATAAGGAAGCAGAGTCGGGGGCAAACCAATCAGAAAATTCAGAATGTCCAGAAAATTCAATTCTGAATAATCAACCGCAACCACTTCCTTTGCAATCTGAAAATTTTGAAGAATCAGCCCAAGATCAAGAAAATTCCAAGGCTCAAGCAGCTATGCTAATTCCTTCGAAGGATGAAGAGTGTCTCAGTGTGGAAGATGATGAATTAGAAGAGCATGTTCAGTTGTTGAATGCCGCTCCGTTGCAATCTGACTTCGACCAGCTGGAGGCCGAAGAGGAAAAGAGTATCACTCCTGTTGAAAAATCTACTCCGGAGAAGACTACAGAGATCATCCAAATCGATTTTCCTTCTCCATATCCACAGAGGCTTCAGAAGCAAACTCTAGCCATGAATTTGCCGGTGGAGGATGAGGAGTGTTTTATCTTGAAATTGGTTGATGCAGGGCAGAGTAAAAAGTATGACACGGAGGAGGAGAAGGCAAAGCATGGCCAACTGAGGATTACAGTGCCTTGGTTGATAGGGTTACGTATTCCACATAAGTTGCTTGGAGTGGAAGATCTCTGGAATTCTCAGGTGCGCCTTAAGCCATCAATTGAAAGAGCTCCCGAACTCGAGCTCAAAACATTGCTAGTTCACCTGGGGTATGCTTCTTGTAATTCATCTCCTTTGCTTGCTATTGTTATTGCTGCTAACTTTTCAGGTAGGCGGGAGAATGTTGTTAAGAGATCTTGTGAGGAGCGAATACGGGTAAAGCTTGTCGTTGAAGATGTCGCTCCAGAAAAGATCATTAAATGGCCTTATAGAGATGCGGTGTAGAAAATTTTTCAAGATGAAAATCGTGGCCAAGTCTAGCTAAAGACGTTAAAGAAAGGCGCTTCTTGGGAGGCAACCCAAGCATTAGTATAGGAAAAAAAAAAAAGAAAAATTTTTGAGTGTTGTGTGAAAAAAAAAAAAAAAAAAAAAAAAATATTTAAAAAATCGAATTTTTTGGGTGTCACGCAGGAGCAACCTGCGTTACAGGGCAAATTGCGCCCCTGTTGCGCAAGTTGCGCCTGCGCAACTGGAAGGGAGGCAAGGTGCGGGGCAGACGCGCAATTTGCGTTGCCGCATCTGGAATAGGGGCAACTTGCCTTGGGCGCGTGCTGCTTGCGCGTCTTCCAGGGGTCAGAAAATCAGTTTGAGTGCAGGCCTTGTTATTTCGTGTGTTGCTGTGTATACTTATAAAAAAAAATATATATATATCCTTCTCACCCCAAATTCTTTTTATATCCCCATTCTCTCTAATTCTAATCCTTTTTCAATTCCAAAACCTTTCATCTTTTCTCCAAAAATTCTAAACCTTTTTCTATTCTAATTCATATTTATTATTATTATTATTATTATTATTATTATTATTATTATTATTATTTATTATGTATTATTATTATTATGTATTATTATTATTATTATTATTATTATTATTATTATTATATTTATTGTTGTTATTATTATTTACTATTATTATTCTTATTATTATTATTATATACCCACCTATACATACAAATCCAATTCCTCTTCTATTTTATTTTGTAAAAATTCAATTCTAAAGAGGAATTTATTGCAAGTTCACCTCTTTGATTCGTATTGGGTAAAATTTTTTCTCTAATCATATTTTTATTACGAATTTGTGTTCTTGTCAATTGTGGGTTTTGTAGTATTCAGGCGAGGTGGCCAGTCTATGGAGCTCATACGCAGTATCCACCGCCAGATTATGATTCCTCTGAAGAGGAGGACGAGTAGGTATGTTTTCTACTTTCCCTTGTATTACTTTCCATTCAATGAGGGCATTGAATATTTTAAGTTTGGGGGTAAATTGAGGGATTAGTAGTTGTATATATATTGTTGTATTATTTGTTCATATAGGATATCATGTTTGCATAGTAGTGATAGTTCATGCATGATTGTTATGTTTGTATTATCTACGTTTGTTTCATATAGGACATTTTGTTTTATTTTCGTATACCATGTGAGTTTTTCATTTAGTTGCATTTTCATGGCATGCATATTTCATGATCCCTTAGGACGAGCTGATTCTGATTGATAGGTGGATGTTGATTTGGGTGTGATGATGATGAGTAGAGGGCTGATTTATAGTTTCTATGAAATTGACTTGCATGTTACGGGAACAAAATTTATTACACAGTCTCATTGGGGTGCTGTTGGGCTAGGTTAGGGTCATGCCTGTGGGATGTTTTGAGATTTAATCACTTGTTTATATTTAGAATTTTCGTTATTCCCTTTATAGCGTAGGGACATTAAAGTCTAAGTTTGGGGGAAACCAGGAATTTTCATGCTAGTTGTTAATATTTGTCAATAATGGCTAGGTGTCAAATGGCTAGTAGCCAGCTCATATTTATATGAGTAGTCTAGGGTTGGAAATGAGAAAGGCTCATTCCAGATTGCGAAAAAAAAACAAAAAAAAGAAGAAAAAGAAAAAAAAAGGAAAAAAAAGAGTCATATAAATAATTTAAATGCATAATTAACCAGAGTGAGCTCTTTAATACTCGAGTAATTAAGTCTGAGGGGACTTAGTCCTAGTGACCTAAGGCTTTATAGTCTGGGATCCGGCTGACCTAACACTCGCTACATGGGTATTATTGTATAAGCCTTTTGGGGTCTCATTCATTGCACGGTTAAATAAGCATGCTTATTGTATATGTAGTGTCGTAGTATAGTAATAAAGCATGAGTTTCTGTCTACCTTGGATAAGGGTGGAGGTGTTCCTAGGTTATGGAGTGTCTACAGTCTATTCTGATTATAAACCTGTGATTGTCTTGACGGAAAGCATGTATGATTTTTGACCTAGTTTTGGGAGTATTTCTGATGAGCATCGCACACACGCACGTTTCTGTTCATGTATTTGTTAGTATACGGGGATTTAGTCGAGCTCTGCTTGGATTTGTTACATTCATTGAGATATTTACTTGTTAGTTGGTTTTGGTGAGTTTGAAGGGGATCTTGCATTTTCATATTAGTTGCATTCATGCATTGCATTGCATTAGGTTAAATGGATTTTGTGGGTACATTCGCTATAGGCCCTCACGAGACCTTACTCGTCCACTAGGGCTGCCTAGGGGTTTAAAGGGCTTGTTGCATATGCCAAATGCAACCGTGATCACCTACGGAAGTGGTACTAGTTAGTTAGTTGTAATTGTTAATGCTTGAGGACAAGCATCGGTTTAAGTTTGGGGGTGTGATAAGTGGATTTATATCCACTTGGAACATTCTAATTCGGCTTAAATTGATTGTCTTGGACTCAAGTTTCTTGTAGTTTTGATGTGTTTCGCTTAGTTGTGCAGGTTTACGAGAATGTTGATTAAGGTGGATGCTTCTACAATTTTTTGGGAATTAATTGATTTAAATTCGGATTTTCTGGGAAGGCTGCGCAGCTTATACTGTTTTGGCCATATCTGGAGTTCTGTAAGTCCGTTTTTAGCGATCTTACTGCCCACGCGAAGCTTGAGAGATTTTCTACAACCTGGAATAGGAATCACGTGCAAGTAAAGTACTGAATTAATTCGCGCAGGCAGACTTTGTGAAGCATGGCTGGGAAATTCCTGTTTTGCCTTTTCGAGTTCTAATTATATTCCGGGCAGGATTTAGCACCTTAATTAAATTCTAATTGTAATAGAATATTAAATATTTTTATTAGGCAAGAGGGAGGAAACGTTTGTTATGTATAAACGTCCTACCCTTGTAATTAGAAGAGATACATACGTTCATATTATAACCTAGTTTTATACAGAGGAGAGAGGAGGAGAAGGAATTCTTCCAAGCTAGTGACAAGCAAGGATTATTCTTGAAACCTTTGTATTCTTCTATTGTGGGAGTTCAATTCTAAACTTTATTCTTCTTCTTTATTTTTACTTGTTGATTTTAGAATTATGTTTTCCATAGAACCCATGATGACAATTAGGTCAATTATGGGCTAATTCGTTATCATGGGGTTTTAATGGATTTTGCTATGGATTCTAGTTATTGAGTGTTTTTATGCCTTGGTGTGTGATTGTATGTATTGATTGCCTAGTATGTTTATGCTTATTCGTTATAAGTGCGTCGCGAACACTTGTAATTGCTTGTTTAATCCTAGTGAATGCGAAAGTGGATCTAGGGTTTAGAACAATTCATGCTAGCATAGGTTTTTGCATGTGAAGAACATGTATTAATTTGTGATGTGATTCTAACCGTCTTGCATCGACTATGTGATTTAATGGGTGCTTGATTTTCAACCGGTATGTGTTCAATTGCTATAGACATATAGGGACTACACATATTTGGTGACTACTTGACTTCTATCATTTGTGGATGATCAGTAGGATGGTATATGCACAACGAAAGTTGGTATGTATCAGTTTAGTGCATCTAATCAGTAATCAACTCGGTCACATGCTAGGCTAAAGGGCATAAGATTCTAGATGAAGTAGTAATTGAAGTTGAAATCCCATGTTTGTTTATTATAAGGTTTAAGTTAAGTTATTTTCTCGTAATTGGCTTAGTTGGTAATCAATCATTAGTTAAATCAACCCAAAATTGTGATTGTCTTAGCAGTGAGTGTAAATCATTAGCTGGTGCATAAGTGAACATAACGAACAATTTGAGTCTCTGTGGGAACGAATCTTATTTACTCTGTATTACTTGTTGACCACGTTCTCTTGCGTGAATAAGTGCGAACACAATGCTAACACAACACCACACACACAAGTCCTCTCATGCCACATCAACTTAAGAATCAAAACAAACATACGATGTCTTGGTGTCGAAAGTGCAAGTATTCACGTAGTCTACTCAACAAACATGCAGAAGGTCATAAAAATTCATGTCAAGTGTAAAAATCGTTGGTAATCATGCTAAGCCCACAAGAAATACATCTTTAAGTCTAAACCCGGGATCTCCTATGCCAAAACAAGTAATAACTCACCTTTCACTCAAAAACGAATTTTCACTCGAGAACAAGGTTAAGTGTATCACTCAATTCCAACAAAATCATAAACACAACTTGACACTCGCAATCAATCTCACTCTCAACACAACATACATCACTGATGACAATCAAAAGGTCTTTATTCGGGTTGTAGCGTGGGCTAGGGACCAGGTATGTCAAGTAAAGCTAAAACAGGTTAAATGTCAAAAGCTAGTACCCAACAATATAATTCATTCCATTCCCTTTCTATTAAAACAAATACTTCCCCACACTTGGATTTTTCAATAACCCTTACATAATAACTTGACTAGTCGAATGAAAAAGGATCATACAAACATAAGAATTCTCTCAAATTCATTTTTTTTTCTTTTTTTTTTTTTTTCTATTTTTTTCTTGTTTTTTTTCTACGAGAGCTTAAGAATAAGCACAATGATCCATAGACATTTTTATGAATTTCGACTAGCAAGCATCAACCCAAAATTAATATTCCCCAAAAGTATGATCATCAATAAACCCCCCCTTTTATGAACACCTTATTACTCCCTTAAGCACGATACTAGCCTTTGACAATTTAGGTTCAAAATTACGGTAAGGCCAATAGAATAAAAAGGATAATGGCAAGTAATGTAGTGTGTCACCGAAAGAATAGGATTAAGCTCAACGGGTTAACTAATTGATCATGTATAGAAGGTGTGGAAATATGGGAAATATGAGGTCAAACCTAAGTGCCTTTATCATCTCATCATCAATTAATGTCATGCATTTCAAGAAAGATCTCAAGTAAGTGCTAGCAATGTAAACAACATGTGGACACTCAATCAAACGAAAAATCATGCAAAAGATATGCATATAGGCTCAAAACTCACTTGGTGTGACAAAACATAATCAATCCCAGGTAACAAGACTCTCTAACGCACCTACTTGTACTCAAAGCATGAAAACCAAGTCATCTTGCACATATTCATCATGTCATTCTAATGATAAGTGGATTTTATATCCACTTGGAACATTCTATATCGGCTTAAATTGATTGTTTTGGACTCAAGTTTGTGTAGTTTTGATGTGTTTTGTGTAGTTGTGCAGGTTTCCAAGAATATCTAAGCTTTTGTCGTTTTTGGAGATTTAATTGATTAAAATTCGGATTTTCCGGGAAGGCTGCGCAGCTTATACTGTTTTGGCCATATCTGGAGTTCTAGAAGTCCGTTTTTAGCGATCTTACTGCCCACGCAAAGCTTGAGAGATTTTCTACAACCTGGGATAGAAAACAAGTGCAAGAAACGTACTGATTAAAGTCGCGCACGTGTTCTTATTAAAGAAGGCTTGGAATTTACTGTTTTGCCCTTTTTCTAATTCTAATTGTATTCTGGGCAGTTTTGGGTACCTTCTTTAAATCCTAATTGTAATAGAAGGCAATATCTTGCTGGGAAAGAAGTGTAGAGCCTATATAAACACATCATACCATTGTAAATCATAACAATTGATAGCTTGTAATCGTATCAAGGTACTTTCGATTTTCAATTCTTCAATATTATGTTTTCATTCATTATCATTATTATTTTGTTTTCTTCTTTAATTATGTGTAACTAAATCTTTAATCTGAGGATTGGGTAGTATTCCTTGGTATTCATGTGTGTTTAATTATCTGTGATTTTCTTGCTTTGCTGATCTGTTATTGAGGGCTTAACACAATTAGAAGAGTAGCTAACTTTTGATTGTATTCTAGGGATTGTAATAACTTGGAAGAGGAGTTGCAATTTTAGTACATGATTTAACAGACATAACTCGAATATTTGATTGGAAGATTAATAGGAGAGTTGTGAGACTTATAATTCTTGGAGCTTAATAGTTTATGATTGTCTTTGATTGTATCACGGAAGTGACAATTAGGGTATAGTTGTAGACATTATATTGTATCTTGGAAGAGAACATTATAACCTTAGAAGAATTGTTTTCAGCAGAGTAAGAACGTAGACATCACATAGATATTGAATGTGCATTGAAACCAAGTGAAGAACCCCAGTTCTTGGATTGTTTTCCTCATATATTTTATTCTCGATTGATAATTAGTTTAATTTTGTTTAGTTTAATTTAGTTTATAAACAAACCAAACATTCTTCTACATTTCTAAATTGTGAGAGATAAAAACTTGAACTTGATATTACAATTCAGTCCTTCCCTGAGAACGAACACAAAAATACTACTAACAAATTGGCGCCGCTACCGGGGAAGGCAGTATAGTTGAGTTTAGGTTAATTGTTTCTTATTGTTTAGATTTTAATTGGTTCCACAAGTTGTTTTGTTGGTGATTTTCAGGTGTATGCTACGTTCATCTTGCGTTAGAAAGTTGGAATTTGACCCTGAAATCGAGCGTACCTTGAGAAAGATAAGAAAAGAGAAAGCTAAGATGACGGACGCTGAGAATGTTAATGCAAATGTTAATGTTGATCAGACTTCTATTTGGGACCATGAGACACCTAATCCTGCCAATTGCATGTACAAAACTCCAGAGATTGGTGCAACCCAATTCAACATTAACCCGAGTTTAATTCAGATGATCAGCAATCAAGCTTTTGAAGGAGATATTGAATTAGAAGACCCACACAGACATCTAGAGCGTTTTGTGCAGATGTGTGGCTCATTCAGAATCAATGGTGTTACAAGTGAACAGATTCGTCTCCATATGTTTCCCTACTCTATTAAGGGAAGAGCTTTGGAATGGTTTCAGCAACTTCCAAACACTGCGGTTGCTACATGGGATAGTCTTTCTACTGCATTCTTGTCCAAATATTATCCTTCTGACAAGACGCAACAATTGAGGACTATGATTATGAGTTTCAAAGCACAACCGGGTGAAGGTCTATATCAGGCATGGGAGAGATTCAAGGCACTATTGAGGAAGTGTCCACATCACGGCTTGGAAGATTGGCAGATCATCAGTACTTTTTATGGGGCCATGAATGCAGATATTCGTTTGAGTTTGGATGTGGCTGCTGGTGGAAATTTCAAGAAGGCACCAACTACACAGGCTAAAGCACTCCTTGAGGAATTGGCATCTAATAACTATTCATGGGCACCTAGTGGGACGAGCTCAGCTAAAGCAGCACAAGACTCTGAGATGATCAACATGCTGGCTCAGAAGTTGGATACTCTAACTCAGGAGATGCGAGGACAAAGAGCAAATGTGAATGCTATTTCTTCACCTATGGAGGGGTATAATGATTATGGTGCTAATCAGAACTCTTATGTGCAACAATTTCGAGAAGAAGCATCTTTCATTCAGGGAAGACAGCCGTGGCCTGTTCAGAATAACTCCTATTACAATCCAAATCAAAGGCCAAACAACAATCTTTCTTACAGTAATAATCATGCGGCTAATCCTTCTTATGTATTTCCAAGGCAGAATCAACCTTCTGGTTTTTAGTCACGACCACCGTATCAAGCACAACAGCAGTATCAACCTCCGCCAAAGAAAGAACCAGCTGATTGGGAGGTTGCACTAAATAAGATTATGCAAGGAACTTCTGGGGCATTGGCTAATATGGAATCAAGAATAGAGCAGATGGCATCATCTCAAAAGATGCTAGAAATACAGATTGGACAGATTGCCTCCGAGATGGGTGTTCGTGAGCAAGGATCACTTCCTAGTCAACCCGACCAGACTGGTAAAGAGCAATGCAAAGCAATTACTTTGAGGAGCGGGAAAGAGTTGCCCGAGGTTGAGGTTCTTGAGCCTAAAGAGAAGGATGCTGAAAAAGAAAGTGAGATAGTAGAGATCGATGCAGAAAAGTCAGAGAAAGTAGATGAAGAGAAGAAGGAAGAAGAACCAGAAAAGCCGTATGTTCCTCCATCACCTTATGTTCCTCCAATTCCTTTTCCACAGAGACTTCACAACAGGCAGTTAGAGAAGCAGTACGAGAAGTTCTTGACTATGTTCCGGCAGTTACATGTCAATATTCCTTTGGCTGAAGCTTTGAATCAAATGCCACTCTATGCTAAATTTCTTAAGGAGATGTTGACAAAGAAGAGGAAACTTGTTGAGTATTGAACACGGTAAAAGAATACAGAGGGGGGGGGGGTGAATGGATTCTTGAACTTTTCTTGATTGAGTCTATGTAGCAGATAAGTGCCTGTGTGTGTAGAAGTGAAGGTGCGGATAAATAAACAACACAAGACACAATATCACTTTAATCTAATGTATTATTAGATAAAGGTTGCTACAATCTGTGAATACAAATGGTAGTATTCTCAGCTTCGTTTTTCTCAGAGAGATATGGCTTACAGTGTATGAAAAACTAGACTCACAAAAGTTACTAAGTTATGAAGTGAGGCTGTGTCCTTATAGAACATGGATACAGCCCACTTATTGCAAATAAGGTAGCTAAACAAATTACTTTCTAGTCTGTCTATCCTTTTTGAGTAAGTGTCCAAACGGTTACAGATTTGACTTTGCAAAGCCTGTTTAGATCCACTTCTTTAGCTCCTTGTCTCTTCTATATCTCTCCAAGCTTCCTTGTAGGCTTTCCAGAGCACGTTACAGATTGTGGTCCATAAAGTGCATTGGCTTGTTGCAGGTTTCTGACTTGTACAATTTCTTCAGTATTTTGTCTCCAAGAATGTATTCGAGAAGTGACTAAGTAAGTGATTCGAGAACTAGAATTGACTTGATCGATAACTCTGAGTTCTCGAATACTGTTATAATGACATATCGAACCACTTCTCGAATAGCTCTTTTCCATCAGGATTCCTTGAGTTATCGAATAGAACATTTGACTTATCGAATCCTCGAGTTGTCGAATAGAACATTTGACTTATCGAATCCTCGAGTTGTCGAATAGCTTTCTGAGTCCTTGAGATATCGAATGGAACTTTGACTTGTTGACTCTTTGAGAACTCGAATACCATCTTGACTTGTTGACTTCTTGAGTTCTCGAATAGAGTAGTAGACATATCGAATCCCTGAGATATCGAATGAGATATCGAACAGTGTATTCAGAGATATCGAATAGTGTCTTGAGATATCGAATCCCTGACTTCTCGAATGCTGGACTTCTCGAATAGACAAATATACTTCTCGAATTGGTACTTAGGCAAATTCTTCATTTCTTCAAATCCCAACTGTGATTATTTGACAGTCTTTAACTCCTTGCTTGAGGCATGAACCTTGGAACTTCTTTCAAGCATTATTCTAGACTCTATTTGTACAATTACACAACTAGGATTTGATGCCTTCTACAAGTACAATACAAACAGAAACTCTACAACTAGAGGTTCCCTCAGTTAAGAGGTCATGTAAGTAATGCAAAGCATTACAAACAATTAGGCTTGTTATTAGATGTGTACAGGCATGCCTCTGTAACTAACAATCTCCCCCAAATTGTGAGTGAGACCCTTAGTCACAATTTCATGTCTGATAACAAGCCTAACATACATAAAGATAAAACTTTAAAAGTACAGGTATGTATTTTGATTGAACACATAAATGAAATTACAAGATAAATACTCTTACAGTATGATGAGGTACTAGCCATTTTCTTTTGATTGCATCTCCATTGCTTTGGCTTGTAGATCATCATATGCTTTCTGTTTCCTTTCTTTCTCCTTTCTTGCAATCTCATCTACTGCTCTCATGATTTCTGTCATAGCATCCAATTCTTCAATCATAATAGAGTTTTTGAAATCTTCAAGCACTGGCTTCAGAATGTTGGCAGGATAGTGACTGAGTAGGTCCATTCTTATATTGACATTGACTCCATTTCTTCTCCTATACTTCACCACATAGGGATCAAACTGAACTCTACACAATCCCTTTGCCCTTAGCTTTTCTGCTTCAATCTCCAGTCTATCAATTTCTTTCTCCCTTTCTAACCATTTCTCATAGCAGCCCTTTCTTATCTTCTCAGCATAATCTTTCTTCATTTTCACAAAGTCAATCAATTCCAGCTTCCATACTTTCTCCACCTTGTCTTTAGAATCCAGCAATGCAATGATTCTTTCTATCTCATACAATTTACCCCAATGTTGACAATTTGAATTTCATTTCTTTCCCATCAGTGTACTTGATTTCAAGGTGGTCATCCACAATTGCAGCATAGCATATCTTTTGAGCTCTTAGAAATTGCAGTTGCTCTTCATCAAAGTTTTCATCAAGTGGCTGGAGTTTCAATCCTGGAATGATTGTTAGGGCTCTAGATTTGGATAGCTTCACTCTTCTTGCAGCATGTTTAAATTTCATCCTCTTGACATGATTGCTTGGCAGAAATCTTTGACCTTTGTTGGTAGACCATAGTAGTATTCCATTAGCAGATTGCTTTCTGAAACATACACATGGTTTCTTGACTTGAATCTTCTTCTCTTCTTGAGGTGGTAAGACAGTTGCAGAAGCCATAGATGTAGATTTTGGTAGGTCACTACTAACAGTATTCACCCTAGACCTAGAGTCTTGTGTTGTGGTGAGGTTACTGCTAGCAGTGCATAAGGCTTGCTGTCTTCCACTCTTTCTCTCATATGTTTTACCTTGGTCATCATCATCCTTTTTATCCTTGTCTCCCTTTTTCTTCTTGTCTTCATCACCCTTATCTCTCCTGTGATGTCTTCTCCTCCCATCACCTTTGTCTTCAGAATCATCATCCTTATTTCTCCTAGGTTGAGCCATCTCTGGAATTTCACCAGTTGCAATATAGTTTCTGAGGATGTGCAGTGCCTCAGTTTCTTCAGCATTTCTGGCTCCAACCTTCTTCTGTAATTGATCAATGATAGCAATGATCAGTCTGTGATTTCTGGTGGTGAGATCATGGGGAATGACCAATTGCTTGATATCTTCAATTCTGGTGCCAGACTGATAAATGATTGTCCATGGCTTCTTGATCACTTCTGGTAGCCTTGAAGGTTGGTCATTCCTCAAGTCATCAAACAGACTTTTGTTGTTCTCATTCTTCTTTTCTATAAGCTCGAGTATGGCATCTATCTCTGAGTGTTTCAGTTCTTGTAGAGTCTTGTATGTTAGATGCCATATCTTCAATTTGGATATCATCACTATCTCCTTGATCCACAGATTATTGACTTTCTTAGGAATGACAGTGATGCAATCAATCTGCTTCTTCAACTCCCTCAGATAGAACTGAGTGTCACCAACCTGTTCCCTTGTGGCTTCCAGAAACTCCAAGAAGGCTTTATCATGATAAACATTGGAGTTAGCAACCTCTTGTAGCTTGGCCTCAGTAACAACTTTAACTTCTATAGGCTTGGCACTCTCAGATATAGAGGTTGGAGGTTTGTCAGATGGCATACTTCCTGCAACCACTGTGGTGGTTATGGATTGCTTCTGTCCTCCTGGAGTAGTGATGTGCACAGTTGGTAGAGTGACAACTGGCAAGATAGATGGAGGCTCATCCACTTTGGATTTTCCTTTGCCAGGCACATTTGGTAGAGACTTTGAAGCCCTTTGTTGACCACCCTCTTTTATTATTATACCTTTCTCCCCCTTTGAATTTGAATTCCTTGTCTTCTTCTCCCCCTTAGGCTTGTTGTCAGGCACAGAGGCTGTAGAAATGTCCTTTGGGATTGAAGATTCATCAGGTAGAGGGAGACCCATATGCTTCATCATTGCAGCTAACATGGATTGTTGATGCAGAAGGACATCAGCTGTGGTGGATGCTTGAGTGTCCAACTGATCATTGAGCAGTGCAACCTTTTCTGTAAGATGAGCATTGGTTTTGGTGAGAGTAGCTACCTCCTGTTCAAGAGTGTCCACCTTAGTGAATAACTCATTGGCCTTGAAACCAGATAAAGATTGATCCTGCAGCCTCTTCACTTCATATTTAGACAGTTCATGCACAGGGACATCAGTCACTAGCCTATCTCCATAAAGATTCTTGAACATTATCCTCAGCATGGCATTGGCATCTGTAGTCTGGTCAGATAGATTTTGAAATTGATGCCCCAGACCTGTGACAGTATCCTTTAGCAGAGCTAGCCCATTGTCCATCTTAGTGCAGGTAGAGTTGCAGTGTTTGATATCCTTGACCACACTGTCTAGTTGAGGAAACTTAGCATCAAAGGCCCTCTTGACTTCTGCTACTGAAGTGGCTGTCTTGTCACACACCTTGTTGACTTCAGTTTTGACTCCCTTGTCAAGATAGTGTGCAGCCTTGAGGAAACCCTTGTAGGAATCATTTACAGCTTCATACACTTCACCAGGTGACAGGGATTTTGCATTGGAGCCCAGTGAAGTGATGTATTCCTCCCTGAGATACTGAAGTGCTTCATCGAGAGTAATATCATATTTTCCTTGCAACCAGGCATCTATGTTGCCATCTCTCTCAGCATCATCAATGATCTTTGACTTCTGCACTTCCACATCATCCCTATGGCATAACAGAATAGCCTCATAGTCTGGATTAGGCATGTCTGCAGTGAGAAGGTTCTGAGCAATCTTTGTGAACTCAGGAATCTGATCCACAATTAAGCTTTGAAGTGCTTCAACCGTCAATTGTTGTGGAACAGACCCTGATCCTGAAGCACTGTCATGTTGCACAGGCTTCAGCCATTTTGACATGAAGTCAGAGCTAGAGCTAGGCAAGCTAGACTCCTCAGTTACAGATGCAACTTCTGTAACCGGATGGATTGACTCTACTACTGGTGTCACCACAGAAGTGGGATGAATTACACCAGCAGTTGACACAGGCACAGAGTCTCTAGTAAAAACTAGTGGAACCTCTGTGTTTGTGATGGTGTCATTAGGAGATGCCTCAGCATGCATTCCCTCACCATCTAAATGTGGGTTCTGAGTGGTGAACAAAGTGTCATGCACTAAGTCACTTGAAATTATTGGCTCATCAAGAGAAAAGAATTCTTGATGATCAATACCTTGCATCTCAGTTGCCTGAGTTGCAGGTTCCAAAGAAATTTCAGAGTTAGATTCTGGAAGAGAAGTGTGATTAAGAGTAGATTTTGGCAACTCCCTCTGAGAGATAGAGGGAGTTTCAAATGTGATGTGCTCTCCACTCAGTGTTGTGCCAGCCTTATCACTCCCATGTGCTGACTCTATACAAGAAGGTGCATTGGGGAGGATGCTTGATTCTATAGGTGTACCCTGTTGAGAGGATACACCTAGTGAGCTGTGTGCCCCTGATTTTACAACTTCAGCCATTTGTGTGACTGAAAAGGTGGTCTTAGTTTTCTTCTTCTTTGTCCTGTGTAAGGGTAACTCAGGTTCCTCACTTCCTAGACCTAATTCAACAGCTAATGCTGCTTCAGACAAGATATTCAATGGTGCAGACATTACTTCCTTTCTCTTCTTTTTACTAACATCACCCTTTTGAGAGGATGATGCAGTTGGCTCAGTATGTGGTAGAGTGTTTGGTTGAGAGGGTTGGTTAGCAGGCCCTGGGTTAGCATTTTGTTCTACTTGCTTGGGCTGTGCTAACTTGGATTTTGCATCAAATGTTGGCATGTTGTGGGGATAAGTCTTAAACAAACTCTCCATGTGGGGAGTTATGTTCAGTCTTACATCCACATCATTCCTAGTCTCCAAATTACCAAAAATGAGTTTGGTCATGGACTTAGGATAGCCTATTTTATTTTTATCAATCCCAGGCAATTCAATCAATGAAGCATTTTTATAATTAAGTACAGATTGAATAAAGCGAGGGAAGAAAATATCAGTACCTCTCTTGGTTGTGTTCTTACCAAGTCTCCCATATAATTCTTGAAGTATGATTTGGCCAACATCAATTTTCTTTCCATAGGCCAAAGCATATCCAATTTGCTGCACAGGTGCACTGATTTGGTCAAAGCTTGATTTCCTGGCAGTGAAGACTTGGAGAAGAGTTGCAAACACATAACTCCACTCCTTTCTCAGATTCTTTCTGTTTAGCTTTCCAAGGTTAATCCCATCTGAGTAGTTTATGAACTCAAAGAATTCCTCCAACTCTGCATTAGTGGCCATTCTGTCAAATGACTCTTGTTGTAGGCCTAGTGCTTGGTTCATGTCTATAGTAGTGATAGTGATTTCCTCATTTTGAACCTTGCAGTAGATGACATATGAAGTAATTGCGTTTTCCAGGGCTACAACCTCCACAGTAGCAGTACTCCAGAATTGTTCCAGAATATCTAGATATAGAGTTGGGTTGGCAAAGAGTGCATCCTTGATATACGACTCAGCCATCCATTTCACAAAGCACTTGAAATTGGCATTGGGTGCTTCAACATCACTAGTGAGTGCGATGAAGTTGGTGTTAAACTTTACTGTTGCCATTTGTGTAGAAGAGAGGAAAGAAATTGAAGGTTGAAGAAGAAATTTGGCTTTTCGTAGCTAGGGTTTAGAGAGTGTAGATGCTTGAGAAATCGAATGAAATGAATCGAATAGATGTGAAATTGTATAAGTATGAAGTACTTGAATTGTCGATTAGCAGAGAGTTTTGTATCGACAAGTCAGGCATTCGAGAAGTAGAAAACAACTATTCGAGAAGTAAAGAATGGCTTAATCGATAACTCAAGCAGATAGAAACTCACAGCTGGCAGTTATCTAACTTAGAAATAATTCTAAATTAAATAATATGTGTTTTTATGAGTGAATTAAACTTTTAGATAAAAAGTCCAAAATCGGTTAAAATTCAGCGAGAATTCAGCCTTTTCAAATGATTCGAGAACTCAAATATAATGTTCGAGAACTCAGTCATTCGAGAACTCAGTTGCTATATTCGAGAAGTCAAGAATTCCTCTATTCGATATCTCAGAAGGACTCTATTCGAGAACTAAAGAGTACTCTAATGAGACTTATTAGAGATGTCGAATAGTGAATCATTCGAGAAGTCTGACTTATCGAACTATACCCATCACTCATAAAAATTTGATTTTCACTATCTTTTTAAAATTTACCAGACATATTCATTGAAAAATATCCTAGCAAATCAAATAGTGATTTTCTCAAAATTTCATAGAAATTTTAAGTTAATAAAAATATGATTTTCAACATATGCAACAGATTTGAAATATTTATAAATCATATTTCAGCCAACACTTACTCAAAAAATATTGAGAATTTAGATAAAGTAAGTGTTTACTGCTGCAACAATCTAGATGATGTATTTACTTATCCAGAATCTGAAGAATTCAGCATTCCAATCTCACTTACCAACCTTGTGAAGGTGGCTTCATCTAATGGCTTAGTGAATATATCAGCTAGTTGTTTATCTGTAGAGACATAATGCAACTCAATGGTTCCATTAGTTGCATGCTCTCTTATGAAATGATATCTGATGTCAATGTGCTTTGTTCTAGAATGATTGACAGGATTGGCAACTATAGAGATTGCACTTGTGTTGTCACACATGATTGGAATTCTTTCCAACACAAGTCCATAATCTCTAAGTTGATTTCTAATCCAAAGCACTTGAGCACAGCAACTTCCAGCAGCTATGTATTCAGCCTCAGCTGTAGAAGTTGACACAGATTGTTGCTTCTTGCTATACCAAGAAACTAACCTTTGTCCAAGAAACTGCAGCTTTCTGAGGTGCTTTTCCTATCCACTCTGCATCCAGCATAATCAGCATCAGAATAACCAACCAGATTGAACCCTGTGTCCTTAGGATACCATAATCCCAAGTTAGGAGTGCCCTTCAGATATCTAAAGATCCTTTTTATTGCAATCAAATGTGATTCCTTTGGATTTGATTGAAACCTTGCACACAAGCATGTAGCAAACATGATGTCTGGCCTACTTGCAGTGAGGTAGAGTAGAGAACCAACCATGCCTCTGTAGACTGAGATATCTACTCTCTTGCCTTTAGCATCTTCATCCAATTTAGTGGCAGTGGCCATGGGTGTCTTGGCAGGTGAACAATCTTCCAAGTCAAACTTCTTCAATAAATCCTTGATGTACTTGGTTTTACTGATAAAGAAACCATCCTTCCTTTGACTGACTTGCAACCCTAGAAAGAATGTCAACTCTCCCATCATACTCATCTCATATCTGCTCTGCATGAGTTTAGAGAATTTCTCACACAGTTTCTCATTTGTAGAACCAAAAATGATATCATCCACATAGATTTGAACTAGGATCATATCATCACCATGCTTCTTGTAAAACAGTGTCTTGTCCAATGTGCCTCGAGTGAATTGATTTTCAAGAAGGAATTGTGATAAAGTATCATACCATGCTCTTGGAGCTTGCTTAAGTCCATACAATGCCTTAAGCAATCTGTAGACAAATTCTGGGAAATGTGGATCCTCAAAGCCAGGTGGTTGTTGCACATAAACCTCTTCTTCCAACTCTCCATTTAGAAATGCACTCTTGACATCCATTTGATAAACTTTAAAGTTTGAATGAGCAGCAAATGCCAAGAATATTCTAATGGCTTCCAATCTAGCAACAGGGGCAAATGTCTCATCATAATCAATGCCTTCCTGTTGAGAGTATCCTTTTGCAACCAGCCTTGCTTTGTTTCTTATTATTACACCATCTTCATCCATCTTATTCTTCAGAACCCATTTTGTTCCAACAATGGTTCTGTTCTTTGGTGCAGGCACAAGTTCCCATACTTTGTTCCTTTCAAATTGATTCAGCTCCTCTTGCATGGCAATAATCCAATCTGGATCCAACAATGCATCATCAAGTTTCTTAGGCTCAACTTGTGATAGAAAACATCCATAGAGGCACTCATTCTGAGTTGCTCTCCTAGTCCTTACTCCTGCATTAGGATCTCCAATGATTTGCTCTGTAGTGTGTGATCTATCCCATTTCCTCGAGTGTTCAGCCTGATTTCTCATTCTTGATGTTGCTTCATCATCCACATCATGGTCATCCTCATTTCCTCCCCCTGTGAAGTTGCCATTACTCACAGGTGTGTCTTGGATGCTTGTTTCTCCACTATTGGTTGGCACAAATCTTCTCTTGTATCATTATTCACTTGAGAATGTTGAACTTGAGTTTCAACTCCAGTTTCAGTCTCTTCATCAGAATCATCTAGATTATCAAACTTCAATGGATCTTTGTCTTCATCATTGGCTTCTTCTAGTCCAGGTAGTTTGCTGTCATCAAATGTTACATCTGTGCTTTCCATAACTTTCTTTTGACTGATGACATAAACCTTGTATGCAATTCTTTCCATAGAATAGCCAAGAAAAATTCTTTCAAATGCTTTTGCATCAAACTTTCCAACATATTCAGAATTATCCTTGAGTACAAAGCATTTGCTTCCAAAAGTATGAACATACTTTAGTGTAGGCTTCTTTCCAGTCATCAAGTTGTAAGGTGTCTTTCCAGTGTTTTTGTTGATGAGGGTTCTTTCCATGTATACCTTGAAAAATCATCAACCATTACCAGGGCATACTTCTTTCTTCCAAGTGACATTATGTTGACAGGCCCAAACAAATCCATATGGATGAGTTGTAGTGGCTTGGTTACAGATGTCACTGTCTTTGACTTGTGGCTTGATCTCTTCATTTTTCCTTTTTGACAAGCCTCACACACTCCTTCTTGGCAGAATTCAAGTGTGGGCATGCCTCTCACTAACTCTCTTTTGACTAGAGAATTAATGGCCTTGAAGTTCAGGTGTGATAGTTTCTTATGCCACAGCCAACAATCTTCATTTGATGCTTTTGAGTAAAAGCAACAAATTTTGTCCTTGTTTGCAGAGTCCATATTGGCTACAAACAGGCTTCCCTTCCTTACTCCAGATAGAGCAAAATCACCAGTCTTCTTGTGGGTGATCAAACATTCATCTTTGTCAAAATTCACTTTGAATCCTCTATCAGTAAACTGACCAACACTTAACAGATTATGCTTGAGCCCCTTGACTAGTGCTACATCTTCAATGATGACATTTCCACCTTTCAGCTTGCCATATCCCAATGTGTTACCCATGCTGTCATCTCCAAAAGCAACCATTGGGCCAGCCTTTTCCTCATACTGTGATAGCAGGGCCATATCACCAGTCATATGATTTGAGCATCCACTGTCCAAAATCCACATGACCTTCTTTTCACTTTCTTTGCCCTGCAACCACAAAGGTATTACTTTTCCTTTGGTACCCAAACAAGTTTGGGTCCATGTGACTTAGAGACAGTTTTATCAAAAACAACATGCTTGTCAACTTTCTTAGTGTTAGTCTTCTTGTCACTGTTGGAAGTCTTAGAACCTGAGATTTCAGACTTAGGTGACAAAGGTACCTTCCTAGCTTTAGGAGGACTTGAAGACTTTGACCTTGTGTAGTGTGTGTGAGAATTGTGACTGATACAACCATCAATGAACTGCCTTCTTTAATTAAAACAACTAGTCATAACATTCATATTGCATGGCATACAGTCAAATTTATCACAGAAAGGTGCATCTCTATGACTTAGAGGCACAGAACAATCATAGAAAGGTTTAGACACACTACCAACAGGTTTCTTGCATGCATGAGTTAGATGATTGGTACTGAAACAGTTCTGACAAGTTTTCCTAGGGGCATTAGGCATATAAGCATAGTTGTTATCCTTGTTAATCCCTAACTTGCCATTTCTGTTCTGTTTCCTTTTAGTCACTTCCTTTTCTGATTCACTCTTCCCAGCTGAGACAAACTTAACAAACTTCTTAGGTCTTGGCCTATCAACTACTGGCTTCTTGGTCTTTGACTTGACACTCTCACCCTTAGAGGATGCTTGCTGTTCACTAGATTGTGCCTCATCCTCATCATTCAACATTTGCTTGATGAGTAAGGCATCCTCATCAATTTCAAATGTTGATTCCTTAAAAATTGGATTTTCAGTTTTTCTCAAAATGTGAGGCACTTTCTCATGAACAGCTGTGTCCTCTTCAATGACAGCATAGCCTTTCCTTTGTTTGAGAGAGTCATAGTTAAGTCCAATAGTTGCTTTGGGTTTATCTTCAATTTTCTCACAGTAGGATTGCACTAAACCAGATGATTTCTTGAAAGTTTTAAGTTTGAATTCATTCTCAGCTAATTCATCCCTAAGAGCCTTCTCTACTTGACTAGCACATAAAACCTTGTTCTTCAAATATTCAACTTCTTTCTTAAGGTTTTCTACTTGCATAGTAGTTAGCTCAAGTTCCTCATTCTTTTTGGTTAATATTTCATTTCTAGTAGACAGTTTAGCAATCTCCTCATTAGCAGCAGTCATACTAGTATGAATATTAAACATTTCAACAGATAATTGTTCAATCATGCATTTGTATTCAGAAACAGACATGTCTATAGTAGTGAGAGATGGTACCTGAGAATCAGATGAAGATGAGTCATCCTTGGAGTTGGCCATCAAGGCATAGTTGCAGAATTCTTGTTCCTCTTCATCACTCTCAGAATCATCCCAACACTTCCCTTCAGCTATGTAGGCCTTACCATGTGTCTGCTTTTTCAGAAGGGCCTCATACTTAGCTTCTAGCTCAAGATAATCTCTATCCTTCTTTTTAGGCTTCTTGCATTCACTGGCAAAATGCCCTAGGTCATTGCATCTATAACACCTTACAGATGACCTATCCACATAACCGGTTTTGAACTTATTTCTGTTTGGCTTCACAGGTGCTTTGTTCTTGTTGGTTGAATGGTTTTGAGTTTTGGGTTTGAAGGGTTGATTTCTTTTAAATCTGATGTTTGGAAATTTTCTGGCCATGAAGGCATATGAGGTATTTTCCATCCCATCAAGTTCTTCCAGAGTGTAAAACTCTTCTTCTTCTTCCTCCTTTTCCTCAACAGGTTCACTCACCCCAGCTTCAGTTTCTTCATCATCTGCCACCTCCTCTATCCTTAGTTGGCTTGTAGATGCTTCTAGGTCCAGAATGGATTTGTTGACAATCAAGGCACATGATGTGTTTATCATTCTACCTTGGTTGGCTTGGATAGCCCTTTTCTGAAGCAACTCAAGTTCATGAGTCTTTAGGACTCCATAGAGCACATCATAGGTGACTTTGTTCAAATCTCTCTCTCTTAGAGAAATGACTCTTTGCTCCAGATGATTTGGTGAAGACAACAGAAATTTCATATTTAACTCCTTGGTGCTGTAAACCTTTCCATTCATCTGCAACTCAGTAACTAGCTTGTGAAACCTTTCAAACATTTCAGTGATGCTTTCCTTGGGCTGTGCCATGAAAGCTTCATACTGTGTGACCAGTATCTGTTTCCTGTTTTCCTTAACCTCATCAGTCCCTTCACACAACACCTCAATGTGATCCCACATCTCTTTAGCAGACGTGCATGATGCAATGTTTGCAAACATTGACATGTCCATGGAATCAATGATGAGCAACATGAGGTGGCTGTCAAGAGCAACCTTCTCCCTTTCTGACTCTGTCCACTTTGATGGATCCTTGGCCTCATAAGTTCTTGGGATAGTTATGGTTCCAACAGTCTTCTCTGGTATCTCTTGTTGTGGAACAAAAGGACCATTCTTGAGAATCTCAGGATACAAGGGATGAGAGGCTTTAATGAACAACATCATCTTTATCTTCCAGAGGTTGAAGTTTTCTTTATCAAACTTAGGGAACTTCACCGTTCCTGTAGTCTTTGGTGTATTCGAACTCATGATCGTTTCTCTATTTTTGAATAAACAGCCCGCTCTGATACCACTTGTTGAGTATTGAACACGGTAAAAGAATACAGAGGGGGGGTGAATGGATTCTTGAACTTTTCTTGATTGAGTCTATGTAGCAGATAAGTGCCTGTGTGTGTAGAAGTGAAGGTGCGGATAAATAAACAACACAAGACACAATATCACTTTAATCTAATGTATTATTAGATAAAGGTTGCTACAATCTGTGAATACAAATGGTAGTATTCTCAGCTTCGTTTTTCTCAGAGAGATATGGCTTACAGTGTATGAAAAACTAGACTCACAAAAGTTACTAAGTTATGAAGTGAGGCTGTGTCCTTATAAAACATGGATACAGCCCACTTACTGCAAATAAGGTAGCTAAACAAATTACTTTCTAGTTTGTCTATCCTTTTTGAGTAAGTGTCCAAACGGTTACAGATTTGACTTTGCAAAGCCTGTTTAGATCCACTTCTTTAGCTCCTTGTCTCTTCTATATCTCTCCAAGCTTCCTTGTAGGCTTTCCAGAGCACGTTACAGATTGTGGTCCATAAAGTGCATTGGCTTGTTGCAGGTTTCTGACTTGTACAATTTCTTCAGTATTTTGTCTCCAAGAATGTATTCGAGAAGTGACTAAGTAAGTGATTCGAGAACTAGAATTGACTTGATCGATAACTCTGAGTTCTCGAATACTGTTATAATGACATATCGAACCACTTCTCGAATAGCTCTTTTCCATCAGGATTCCTTGAGTTGTCGAATAGAACATTTGACTTATCGAATCCTCGAGTTGTCGAATAGAACATTTGACTTATCGAATCCTCGAGTTGTCGAATAGCTTTCTGAGTCCTTGAGATATCGAATGGAACTTTGACTTGTTGACTCTTTGAGAACTCGAATACCATCTTGACTTGTTGACTTCTTGAGTTCTCGAATAGAGTAGTAGACATATCGAATCCCTGAGATATCGAATGAGATATCGAACAGTGTATTCAGAGATATCGAATAGTGTCTTGAGATATCGAATCCCTGACTTCTCGAATGCTGGACTTCTCGAATAGACAAATATACTTCTCGAATTGGTACTTAGGCAAATTCTTCATTTCTTCAAATCCCAACTGTGATTATTTGACAGTCTTTAACTCCTTGCTTGAGGCATGAACCTTGGAACTTCTTTCAAGCATTATTCTAGACTCTATTTGTACAATTACACAACTAGGATTTGATGCCTTCTACAAGTACAATACAAACAGAAACTCTACAACTAGAGGTTCCCTCAGTTAAGAGGTCATGTAAGTAATGCAAAGCATTACAAACAATTAGGCTTGTTATTAGATGTGTACAGGCATGCCTCTGTAACTAACAAAACTTGAGGATGCAGAAACCATTACTCTCAATGCTGAATGCAGTGCAGTCATCCAAAAGGCCATTCCTCAGAAATTGAAAGATCCGGGAAGCTTTTCTTTGCCTTGCACTATTGGGAAGATGGAGAATATGAAAGCCTTGTGTGATTTAGGGGCTAGTGTGAGTTTAATGCCATATTCAATTTGCAAACGACTTGGTCTTGGGGAGCTTAAAAAGACACGAATTTCACTTCAGTTAGCTGATCGTTCTGTTAAATATCCGTTGGGGGTCGTTGAAGATGTGGTTGTCAAAGTGGATAAATTTGTCATACCTTGTGATTTTGTGGTGTTAGAGATGGATGAAGATGTCGAGATACCAATTATCTTGGGAAGGCCATTCTTGGCTACTGCTGGCACTACAATTGATGTTAAAGCTGGAAAATTGACATTGAATGTTGGCGAGGACAAAGTGGAATTTGATCTGAACAAAGCAATGAAGATACCTCCTTTTGGAGCAACTTGTTTTACCATTGATATAGTGGATGATATCATGCAGCTAGAAAATGAACACTTCATGGGAGCAGAAAGGGTATTAGATGAGGTAGTAGAAGAAGAAGCACTTGTTGTTCGAGACACAGAAGTTGAGATGGTTTTTACGCTTTCAGAGGCACCACAGGTGGAACTTAAACCTCTACCTGCTAATTTGAGGTATGCCTTTCTTGGTCCTAATGATACATATCCTGTGGTAGTTTCTGCCTTGCTTAGTGATGATGAGCTGGAAAAATTATTACATGTTCTTTGGCAATATAAATCAGCTATTGGTTGGATAATTCAAGATATCAAGGGAATTAGCCCTGCTCTTTGCATGCATAGAATTGCCTTAGAAGATGATCATAAGCCTGTGATTGAGGGACAAAGAAGATTGAATCCGAATTTGCAAGAGGTGGTGAAGAAAGAAATCACTAAGTTGCTTGATGCTGGTATCATATATTCGGTTCCACACAGTAAGTGGGTTAGTCCTATTCATGTTGTGCCTAAGAAAGGTGGGATGACTGTTGTTCACAATGAGAAGAATGAATTAATTCCCACAAGAACAGTAACAGGTTGGAGAGTTTGCATTGATTATAGGAAGTTGAATAACGCTACTCGCAAAGATCACTTTCCCCTTCCATTCATTGATCAAATGCTCGAAAGGTTGGCGGGTAATGAGTATTACAACTTTCTGGATGGTTTCTCGGGCTACTTTCAGATTCCTATTGCACCCGAAGATCAAGAGAAGACTACCTTTACTTATCCTTATGGTACTTTTGCTTATCGGAGGCTTCCTTTTGGTTTGTGTAATGGTCCTTCGACGTTTCAACGGCTCATGAACCACATATTCTCAGATTTTATAGGGAAAGACATGGAGGTCTTCATGGATGACTTCACAGTTTATGGTTCTTCCTTTGAATCATGTTTATCCAGTTTGTCGAAGGTGTTGCAGAGATGTACTGAAACTAATCTTGTTCTTAATTGGGAAAAATGTCACTTTATGGTGAAGGAGGGCACTGTGCTTGGGCATAAAATCTCTAATAAAGGCATTGAGGTCGATAGAGCAAAAATTGAAGTTATTGAAAAATTGCCACCACCTTCATCTGTGAAAGGAATTCGAAGCTTTCTTGGTCATGCTGGTTTTTATCGACGGTTCATCAAGGATTTCTCCAAGTTAGCTCGGCCTCTCTGTAATCTTCTTGAAAAGGATCGTGTTTTTTACTTTGATGAAAGTTGTCTTGTTGCGTTTAACAAGCTGAAGAAGGAACTTACTTCTGCACCTATAGTTACATCTCCTGATTGGAGCTTGCCTTTTGAGCTTATGTGTGATGCTAGTGACTATGCTGTGGGTGTTGTTCTTGGGCAAAAGAAGGATAAGCGTATGCATGTGATAGCTTATTCAAGCAAGACTCTTGATGATGTACAAATCAATTATTCAACTACGGAGAAAGAGCTACTTGCAGTGGTGTTTGCACTTGATAAATTTAGGTCTTATCTTGTTGGGTCTAAGGTGATTGTCTATTCAGATCATGTTGCGATTCGTTTCTTGATGACAAAGAAGGATGCCAAGCCTCGTCTAGTTCGTTGGATTCTCTTACTTCAGGAATTTGATCTTGAGATTCGAGATAAGAAGGGGTCCGAGAATTTGGTAGCTGATCACTTATCTAGGTTGGATCAAGGAGATGGAGAGGTAGGAGGTGAAAAACCTATCAATGATAAATTTCCGGAAGAGCAGCTTCTAGGTGTGTCCTTGTCTACACCATGGTATGCAGATTTTGTGAATTACATTGTGGGAGGAGTTGTGCCGGATAATCTCTCGTATAACCAAAAGAAGAAATTCTTTTATGATGTTAAGCACTACTATTGGGAGGAACCGATACTTTACAAGGAGTGTTCTGATGGAATGTTTCGTAGATGTGTGCCTCATGATGAAGTTCCTCATATTTTCAGGCATTGTCATTCTCTTGAATGTGGAGGCCATAACAGTAGTATGAAGATAGTGGCGAAGGTTTTGTAGTCAGGATTCTATTGGCCAACCATGCATCAGGATGCTAGAGACTTTGTGGCAAAGTGTGATAGATGTCAGCGAGTTGGAAATATTTCAAGGAGGAACGAGATGCCTTTACAATCTATTCTTGAGGTGGAGATTTTCGATGTGTGGGGGATGGACTTCATGGGTCCATTTCCATCTTCTTATGGGAACCAGTATATTTTGGTAGGAGTTGATTATGTCTCTAAATGGGTTGAAGCTATTGCATCTCCTACTAACGATGCTAGAGTGGTGAAGAAGTTCCTAAAGAAGCATGTGTTCACTCGATTTGGAGTGCCAAGGGCTATTATCAATGATGGAGGTGCACACTTTTGC
Source organism: Kitagawia praeruptora (assembly GCA_037693485.1). Taxonomy (NCBI): domain Eukaryota; kingdom Viridiplantae; phylum Streptophyta; class Magnoliopsida; order Apiales; family Apiaceae; genus Kitagawia; species Kitagawia praeruptora. The sequence continues at coordinate 51,404,214 of CM075344.1, read as the reverse complement.
AATAAACAGGTGGCTGATCTCTTGAAAAAGTATGGTGTGACACAAAAGGTGGCAACTCCTTATCATCCGCAAACAAGTGGACAAGTTGAGATTTCGAATCGTGAGCTGAAGTCAATTTTGGAGAAGACAGTGGCAATGTCGAGAAAGGATTGGTCAACAAAGCTTGATGATGCACTTTGGGCATATAGGACGGCGTTTAAAACACCTATTGGAATGTCTCCATATAGGTTGATCTTTGGGAAGCCATGTCATTTGCCGGTGGAACTTCAGCATAAGGCATTTTGGGCGACAAGAGAGTTGAATTTTAATCTTAAATCTGCGGGAGAGAAGCGTTTACTTCAACTTGGACAGCTTGAGGAGATTAGGCTTCAATCTTATGAAAATGCTAGTATATACAAGGAGAAGACCAAATTGTGGCATGACAAGCACATTCAGAAGAAGGAATTTGAGGTTGGGCAACATGTTCTATTGTTTAATTCAAGACTCCGTTTATTTCCTGGAAAGCTTAGATCAAGATGGTCCGGACCTTTTGAGATTGTGAAGGTCTATCCTAATGGGGTTTGTGAGATTACTAGAGAAGGGTCAGATGTATTCAAGGTGAACGGGCAGAGACTTAAGCCATACCTGCTTGGAGAAACAGTGGAGCGAGGAATGAGCATTCTTCACCTCCAAGACCCTACTATGAGTTGAGGAAGTAACGTCAAGCTATTGACGTTAAAGAAGCGCTTCTTGGGAGGCAACCCAAGCATTTTTGTACCTTGGTATAGTATAGGATTTTTATTTCTTTCTTTAAAAAAAAAAAAAAAATATAGTCAGAACAGTGCAGCGCTAACAGCTTGACAAAGCTGTCAGCGCCACATGTAACGCAGGACCGAGCTGCGCCAACAGCCCCTCAGCGCAGTCAGCGCCCTGTAACGCTGGTTCGAAGCGCGCAACAGGCGCCTCAGCGCAGTCAGCGCCCTGTAACGCGGTATCAACCTGCGCAACCAGCCTTCCAGCGCTGTCAGCGCGGCCTTCTCCTGGAAAGTGCGATTTTTTGACCCTTTAACCCCAATTTTTTTACTCATTCTATTCATTCTCATATCCTATTTCTATTATATACCCATATCTTCAACCTATCATCTCCAATTCCTATCCTAACTTAAATTCAAATCCTAAACAACCCCAAATCCTATTCTATATCTAAATTCATCTCAATTTTTTTTACATCTCCTATATATACATAAACATATACATACACAAAACCCATCTATATAAAGCCCAAAAATTCTCAACTTTCATCCATTCAAAGTGCAAGGGGGGATTAAATTCGATTTTTCTTGGGAATAATTTAGCAATTTCACCTCTTGGATTCAATTGGGTAACATTCTATCCTATCTTTTATTTGAATTTGTGAATTTTGCAAATTAGGGTTCTTGGTGTGTAATTTGGGGTTCTTTATTTGGTGAATTGTTTGGAGATTATTGTGCCTTGCTTGATATTTGTTGATTATGGCTCCTAAAAGGCAACGGTTAGTGGGTAGTGGTAGTAGTGCTCCTCCATCTTTGAATGAGAATGATGTGGTAGGAGATGGAGTGGAGTGATTTGTGAATGAGGATGCTAAAGCGGAGTATGTACGGTTAGTGAAAAAGGGGGTTATTCAGGAGAGACGGTTTGTTCCTCGTAATAATGAGGAGATTGTGGCGATGGTTAATGAGCGGGGTTGGAAGTTATTTTGCGAATTTGCTAGTGAGGCTCCGTTGGATGTAATTAGGGAGTTTTATGCTAATGCTTCGATAGCAAGGAATAACTCCACGGTTGTTAGGGGTCAGAAGGTGGATTATTCGCCTCGTGCTATTCGTTCTTTGATTAGGCAACCGCCTAAACCTAGGGGTGCTACAGATTGGGGGAAAATGACGAGAGATGATGTTGATCTTAATGAGATTATTGATGAGCTATGTATTCCAGGTTCGGAGTGGAAGTGTAGAGCAGGTACCACCGAGAAGTGTACTTTCCCGGCTCAAGCATTGTCTAAGTTTGCACGGGCATGGTTCTATTTCATCAGTTCTAGTATCCTTCCATCATCCCATGTGTCCGAAGTTACAGTTGATAGAGCTATTCTACTATGGGGTATTCTCAAAGGTGAGTATGTTGACCTTGGGTACCTTATTAATCAGAATATTCTTCGGTTTTTGGGAAGCAATTCGTCAGCTAGTATTCCTTATGCTTCTATCATATGGTACTTGTGTGATGCATCGAAAGTAAATTGGTATGAAGGTGAGCCGGTGTATAAACCTCTGAGTGCTATTAATGATGTTTCTATAGACCGGATGGGGGAGTGGTCGGGCGGCATTCCTCATCCTAGGGGTCTCGGTTTTATAGTTGGTGGTGCTGGTGGTCAGGGAGCGGGCGCTCCACCACAGGTTTCTAGGGCACCGAGAGTGGTTATGGCGGGTTCTCGGCGGCGTATGGTGGATATGTCGGTATTTGATTCTTATTTTCGCCGAATGACTAGGCGAATGGATGCTATGCATGAGAGCAGTCGTCAGTACTCTGAGGATATGGGTGTGGCTTTGGAGGCGAAGTTTCAGTCACCTAGTACTCCGGTTCAGTGGCCTATATTTGGAGCTCGGACTCCGTATCCTCCACCTGATTCATCTGACGAGGATGATGAGGGTACTGCTAGCGAGGATGAGTAGGTATGTTCTACTATCCCTTGTATTTACTTCCATTCAATGAGGGCATTGAATATTTTAAGTTTGGGGGTAATTTGGGGGATTAGTAGTTGTATGTTGTATATATTGTTGTATTTTGTGTTCATATAGGATATCATGTTTGCATAGTAGTGATAGTTCATGCATGATTGTTATGTTCGTATTATCTACGTTTGTCTCATATAGGACATTTTGTTTTATTTTCGTATACCATGTGAGTTTTCATTTAGTTGCATTTTCATGGCATGCATATTTCATGATCCCTTAGGACGAGCTGATTCTGATTGATAGGTGGATGTTGATTTGGGTGTGATGATGATGAGTAGAGGGCTGATTTATAGTTTCTATGAAATTGACTGGCATGTTACGGGAACAAAATTTATTACACAGTCTCATTGGGGTGCTTTTGGGCTAGGTTAGGGTCATGCCTGTGGGATGTTTTGAGATTTAATCACTTGATTATATTTAGAATTTTCGTTATTCCCTTTATAGCGTAGGAACATTAAAGTCTAAGTTTGGGGGAAACCAGGAATTTTCATGCTAGTTGTTCATAATTGTGGCTAGGCGTCAAATGGCTAGTAGCCGGCTCATATTTATATGAGTAGTCTAGGGTTGGAAATGAGAAAGGCTCATTCCAGATTGCAGAAAAAAAAAAAAAAAAAAAAAAAAAGAGAAAAAAAAAAGAGTCAATAAGTTATTTGTTTATATGTAAAATTAACCAGAGTGAGCTCTTTAATACTCGAGTAATTAAGTCTGAGGGGACTTAGTCCTAGTAACCTAAAGCCCTTGTGGTTTGGGATTGCTGACCTAACACTCGCTACATGGGTATTATTGTATAAGCCTTTTGGGGTCTCAATCATTGCACGGTTAAATAAGCATGCGTATTGTACATAGTGTCGTAGTTTAGTAATAAAGCATGAGTTTCTGTCTACCTTGAATAAGGGTGGAGGTGTTCTTAAGTTATGAAGTGTCTACAGTCTATTCTGATTATAAACCTGTGATTGTCTTGACGGAAAGCATGTATGATTTTTGACCTAGTTTTGGGAGTATTCCTGATGAGCATTGCACACACGCACGTTTCTGTTCATGTATTTGTTAGTATACGGGAACTTAGTCGAGCTCTGCTTGGATTTGTTACATTCATTGAGATGTTTGCTTGTTAGTTGGTGTTGGTGAATTTCAAGGGGATCTTTGCATTTTTCATTTTAATTGCATTCATGCATTGCATTGCATTAGGTTAAATGGATTTTGTGGGTACATTCGCTATAGGCCCTCACGAGACCTTACTCGTCCACTAGGGCTGCCTAGGGGTTTAAAGGGCTTGTTGCATATGCCAAATGCAACCGTGATCACCTACGGAAGTGGTACTAATTAGGTAGTTGTAATTGTTTATGCTTGAGGACAAGCATCGATTTAAGTTTGGGGGTGTTTGATAAGTGGATTTTATATCCACTTGGAACATTCTATATCGGCTTAAATTGATTGTTTTGGACTCAAGTTTGTGTAGTTTTGATGTGTTTTGTGTAGTTGTGCAGGTTTCCAAGAATATCTAAGCTTTTGTCGTTTTTGGAGATTTAATTGATTAAAATTCGGATTTTCCGGGAAGGCTGCGCAGCTTATACTGTTTTGGCCATATCTGGAGTTCTAGAAGTCCGTTTTCAGCGATCTTACTGCCCACGCGAAGCTTGAGAGATTTTCTACAACCTGGGATAGGAAACAAGTGCAAGAAACGTACTGATTAAAGTCGCGCACGTGTTCTTATTAAAGAAGGCTTAGAATTTACTATTTTGCCCTTTTTCTAATTCTAATTGTATTCTGGGCAGTTTTGGATACCTTCTTTAAATCCTAATTGTAATAGAAGGCAATATCTTGCTGGGCAAGAATTGTAGAGCCTATATAAACACATCATACCATTGTAAATCATAACAATTGATAGCTTGTAATCGTATCAAGGTACTTTCGATTTTCAATTCTTCAATATTATGTTTTCATTCATTATCATTATTATTTTGTTTTCTTCTTTAATTATGTGTAACTAAATCTTTAATCTGAGGATTGGGTAGTATTCCTTGGTATTCATGTGTGTTTAATTATCTGTGATTTTCTTGCTTTGCTGATCTGTTATTGAGGGCTTAACACAATTAGAAGAGTAGCTAACTTTTGATTGTATTCTAGGGATTGTAATAACTTGGAAGAGGAGTTGCAATTTTAGTACATGATTTAACAGACATAACTCGAATATTTGATTGGAAGATTAATAGGAGAGTTGTGAGACTTATAATTCTTGGAGCTTAATAGTTTATGATTGTCTTTGATTGTATCACGGAAGTGACAATTAGGGTATAGTTGTAGACATTATATTGTATCTTGGAAGAGAACATTATAACCTTAGAAGAATTGTTTTCAGCAGAGTAAGAACGTAGACATCACATAGATATTGAATGTGCATTGAAACCAAGTGAAGAACCCCAGTTCTTGGATTGTTTTCCTTATATATATTTTATTCTCGATTGATAATTAGTTTAATTTTGTTTAGTTTAATTTAGTTTATAAACACACCAAACATTCTTCTACACTTCTAAATTGTGAGAGATAAAAACTTGAACTTGATATTACAATTCAGTCCTTCCCTGAGAACGAACACAAAAATACTACTAACAAATTGGGAAAGAAATAAAAATCCTATACTATACCAAGGTACAAAAATGCTTGGGTTGCCTCCCAAGAAGCGCTTATTTAACGTCAATAGCTTGACGTTACTTCCTCAACTCATAGTAGGGTCTTGGAGGTGAAGAATGCTCATTCCTCGCTCCACTGTTTCTCCAAGCAGGTATGGCTTAAGTCTCTACCCGTTCACCTTGAATACATCTGACCCTTCTCTAGTAATCTCACAAACCCCATTAGGATAGACCTTCACAATCTCAAAAGGTCCGGACCATCTTGATTTAAGCTTTCCAGGAAATAAACGGAGTCTTGAATTAAACAATAGAACATGTTGCCCAACCTCAAATTCCTTCTTCTGAATGTGCTTGTCATGCCACAATTTGGTCTTCTCCTTGTAGATACTAGCATTTTCATAATATTGGAGCCTAATTTCCTCAAGCTCTCCCAGTTGAAGTAAGCGCTTCTCTCCCGCAGATTTAAGATTAAAATTAAACTCTCTTGTTGCCCAAAATGCCTTATGCTGAAGTTCCACCGACAAATGACATGGCTTCCCAAAGATCAACCTATATGGAGACATTCCAATAGGTGTTTTAAACGCCGTCCTATATGCCCAAAGTGCATCATCAAGCTTTATTGACCAATCCTTTCTCGACATTGCCACTGTCTTCTCCAAAATTGACTTCAGCTCACGATTCGAAATCTCAACTTGTCCACTTGTTTGCGGATGATAAGAAGTTGCCACCTTTTGTGTCACACCATACTTTTTCAAGAGATCAGCCACCTGTTTATTGCAAAAGTGTGCACCTCCATCATTGATAATAGCCCTTGGCACTCCAAATTGAGTGAACACATGCTTCTTTAGGAACTTCTTCACCACTCTAGCATCGTTAGTAGGAGATGCAATAGCTTCAACCCATTTAGAGACATAATCAACTCCTACCAAAATATACTGGTTCCTATAAGAAGATGGAAATGGACCCATGAAGTCCATCCCCCACACATCGAAAATCTCCACCTCAAGAATAGATTGTAAAGGCATCTCGTTCCTCCTTGAAATATTTCCAACTCGCTGACATCTATCACACTTTGCCACAAAGTCTCTAGCATCCTGATGCATGGTTGGCCAATAGAATCCTGACTGCAAAACCTTCGCCACTGTCTTCATACAACTGTTATGGCCTCCACATTCAAGAGAATGACAATGCCTGAAAATATGAGGAACTTCATCATGAGGCACACATCTACGAAACATTCCATCAGAACACTCCTTGTAAAGTATCGGTTCCTCCCAATAGTAGTGCTTAACATCATAAAAGAATTTCTTCTTTTGGTTATACGAGAGATTATCCGGCACAACTCCTCCCACAATGTAATTCACAAAATCTGCATACCATGGTGTAGACAAGGACACACCTAGAAGCTGCTCTTCCGGAAATTTATCATTGATAGGTTTTTCACCTCCTACCTCTCCATCTCCTTGATCCAACCTAGATAAGTGATCAGCTACCAAATTCTCGGACCCCTTCTTATCTCGAATCTCAAGATCAAATTCCTGAAGTAAGAGAATCCAACGAACTAGACGAGGCTTGGCATCCTTCTTTGTCATCAAGAAACGAATCGCAGCATGATCTGAATAGACAATCACCTTAGACCCAACAAGATAAGACCTAAATTTATCAAGTGCAAACACCACTGCAAGTAGCTCTTTCTCCGTAGTTGAATAATTGATTTGTGCATCATCAAGAGTCTTGCTTGCATAAGCTATCACATGCATACGCTTATCCTTCTTTTGTCCAAGAACAACACCCACAGCATAGTCACTAGCATCACACATAAGCTCAAAAGGCAAGCTCCAATCAGGAGATGTAACTATAGGTGCAGAAGTAAGTTCCTTCTTCAGCTTGTTAAACGCAACAAGACAACTTTCATCAAAGTCAAAAACACGATCCTTTTCAAGAAGATTACAGAGAGGCCGAGCTAACTTGGAGAAATCCTTGATGAACCGTCGATAAAAACCAGCATGACCAAGAAAGCTTCGAATTCCTTTCACAGATGAAGGTGGTGGCAATTTTTCAATAACTTCAATTTTTGCTCTATCGACCTCAATGCCTTTATTAGAGATTTTATGCCCAAGCACAATGCCCTCCTTCACCATAAAGTGACATTTTTCCCAATTAAGAACAAGATTAGTTTCAGTACATCTCTGCAACACCTTCGACAAACTGGATAAACATGATTCAAAGGAAGAACCATAAACTGTGAAGTCATCCATGAAGACCTCCATGTCTTTCCCTATAAAATCTGAGAATATGTGGTTCATGAGCCGTTGAAACGTCGAAGGACCATTACACAAACCAAAAGGAAGCCTCCGATAAGCAAAAGTACCATAAGGACAAGTAAAGGTAGTCTTCTCTTGATCTTCGGGTGCAATAGGAATCTGAAAGTAGCCCGAGAAACCATCCAGAAAGTTGTAATACTCATTACCCGCCAACCTTTCGAGCATTTGATCAATGAATGGGAGGGGAAAGTGATCTTTGCGAGTAGCGTTATTCAACTTCCTATAATCAATGCAAACTCTCCAACCTGTTACTGTTCTTGTGGGAATTAATTCATTCTTCTCATTGTGAACAACAGTCATCCCACCTTTCTTAGGCACAACATGAATAGGACTAACCCACTTACTGTGTGGAACCGAATATATGATACCAGCATCAAGCAACTTAGTGATTTCTTTGTTCACCACCTCTTGCAAATTCGGATTCAATCTTCTTTGTCCCTCAATCACAAGCTTATGATCATCTTCTAAGGCAATTCTATGCATGCAAAGAGCAGGGCTAATTCCCTTGATATCTTGAATTGTCCAACCAATAGCTGATTTATATTGCCGAAGAACATGTAATAATTTTTCTAGCTCATCATCACTAAGCAAGGCAGAAACTACCACAAGATATGTATCATTAGGACCAAGAAAGGCATACCTCAAATTAGCAGGTAGAGGTTTAAGTTCCACCTGTGGTGCCTCTGAAAGCGTAAAAACCATCTCAACTTCTGTGTCTCGAACAACAAGTGCTTCTTCTTCTACTACCTCATCTAATACCCTTTCTGCTCCCATGAAGTGTTCATTTTCTAGCTGCACGATATCATCCACTACATCAATGGTAAAACAAGTTGCTCCAAAAGGAGGTATCTTCATTGCTTTGTTCAGATCAAATTCCACTTTGTCCTCGCCAACATTCAATGTCAATTTTCCAGCTTTAACATCAATTGTAGTGCCAGCAGTAGCCAAGAATGGCCTTCCCAAGATAATTGGTATCTCGACATCTTCATCCATCTCTAACACCACAAAATCACAAGGTATGACAAATTTATCCACTTTGACAACCACATCTTCAACGACCCCCAACGGATATTTAACAGAACGATCAGCTAACTGAAGTGAAATTTGTGTCTTTTTAAGCTCCCCAAGACCAAGTCGTTTGCAAATTGAATATGGCATTAAACTCACACTAGCCCCTAAATCACACAAGGCTTTCATATTCTCCATCTTCCCAATAGTTTAAGGCAAAGAAAAGCTTCCCGGATCTTTCAATTTCTGAGGAATGGCCTTTTGGATGACTGCACTGCATTCAGCATTGAGAGTAATGGTTTTTGCATCCTCAAGTTTCCTCTTCTTTGTCAACATCTCCTTAAGAAATTTAGCATAGAGTGGCATTTGATTCAAAGCTTCAGCCAAAGGAATATTGACATGTAACTGCCGGAACATAGTCAAGAACTTCTCGTACTGCTTCTCTAACTGCCTGTTGTGAAGTCTCTGTGGAAAAGGAATTGGAGGAACATAAGGTGATGGAGGAACATACGGCTTTTCTGGTTCTTCTTCCTTCTTCTCTTCATCTACTTTCTCTGACTTTTCTGCATCGATCTCTACTATCTCACTTTCTTTTTCAGCATCCTTCTCTTTAGGCTCAAGAACCTCAACCTCGGGCAACTCTTTCCCGCTCCTCAAAGTAATTGCTTTGCATTGCTCTTTACCAGTCCGGTCAGGTTGACTAGGAAGTGATCCTTGCTCACGAACACCCATCTTTGAGGCAATCTGTCCAATCTGTGTTTCTAGCATCTTTTGAGATGATGCCATCTGCTCTATTCTTGATTCCATATTAGCCAATGCCCCAGAAGTTCCTTGCATAATCTTATTTAGTGCAACCTCCCAATCAGCTGGTTCTTTCTTTGGCGGAGGTTGATACTGCTGCTGTTCTTGATACGGTGGTCGTGACTGAAAACCAGAAGGTTGATTCTGTCTTGGAAATACATAAGAAGGATTAGTCGCATGATTATTACTGTAAGAAAGATTGTTGTTTGGCCTTTGATTTGGATTGTAATAGGAGTTATTCTGAACAGGCCACGGCTGTCTTCCCTGAATGAAAGATGCTTTTTCTGGAAATTGTTGCACATAAGAGTTCTGATTAGCACCATAATCATTATACCCCTCCATAGGTGAAGAAATAGCATTCACATTTGCTCTTTGTCCTCGCATCTCCTGAGTTAGAGTATCCAACTTCTGAGCCAGCATGTTGATCATCTCAAAGTCTTGTGCTGCTTTAGCTGAGCTCGTCCCACTAGGTGCCCATGAATAGTTATTAGATGCCAATTCCTCAAGGAGTGCTTTAGCCTGTGTAGTTGGTGCCTTCTTGAAATTTCCACCAGCAGCCACATCCAAACTCAAACGAATATCTGCATTCATGGCCCCATAAAAAGTACTGATGATCTGCCAATCTTCCAAGCCGTGATGTGGACACTTCCTCAATAGTGCCTTGAATCTCTCCCATGCCTGATATAGACCTTCACCCGGTTGTGCTTTGAAACTCATAATCATAGTCCTCAATTGTTGCGTCTTGTCAGAAGGATAATATTTGGACAAGAATGCAGTAGAAAGACTATCCCATGTAGCAACCGCAGTGTTTGGAAGTTGCTGAAACCATTCCAAAGCTCTTCCCTTAATAGAGTAGGGAAACATATGGAGACGAATCTGATCACTTGTAACACCATTGATTCTGAATGAGCCACACATCTGCACAAAACGCTCTAGATGTCTGTGTGGGTCTTCTAATTCAATATCTCCTTCAAAAGCTTGATTGCTGATCATCTGAATTAAACTCGGGTTAATGTTGAATTGGGTTGCACCAATCTCTGGAGTTTTGTACATGCAATTGGCAGGATTAGGTGTCTCATGGTCCCAAATAGAAGTCTGATCAACATTAACATTTGCATTAACATTTGCATTAACATTTGCATTAACATTCTCAGCGTCCGTCATCTTAGCTTTCTCTTTTCTTATCTTTCTCAAGGTACGCTCGATTTCAGGGTCAAATTCCAACTTTCTAACGCAAGATGAACGTAGCATACACCTGAAAATCACCAACAAAACAACTTGTGGAACCAATTAAAATCTAAACAATAAGAAACAATTAACCTAAACTCAAGTATACTGCCTTCCCCGGCAGCGGCGCCAATTTGTTAGTAGTATTTTTGTGTTCGTTCTCAGGGAAGGACTGAATTGTAATATCAAGTTCAAGTTTTTATCTCTCACAATTTAGAAGTGTAGAAGAATGTTTGGTGTGTTTATAAACTAAATTAAACTAAACAAAATTAAACTAATTATCAATCGAGAATAAAATATATGAGGAAAACAATCCAAGAACTGGGGTTCTTCACTTGGTTTCAATGCACATTCAATATCTATGTGATGTCTACGTTCTTACTCTGCTGAAAACAATTCTTCTAAGGTTATAATGTTCTCTTCCAAGATACAATATAATGTCTACAACTATACCCTAATTGTCACTTCCGTGATACAATCAAAGACAATCATAAACTATTAAGCTCCAAGAATTATAAGTCTCACAACTCTCCTATTAATCTTCCAATCAAATATTCGAGTTATGTCTGTTAAATCATGTACTAAAATTGCAACTCCTCTTCCAAGTTATTACAATCCCTAGAATACAATCAAAAGTTAGCTACTCTTCTAATTGTGTTAAGCCCTCAATAACAGATCAGCAAAGCAAGAAAATCACAGATAATTAAACACACATGAATACCAAGGAATACTACCCAATCCTCAGATTAAAGATTTAGTTACACATAATTAAAGAAGAAAACAAAATAATAATGATAATGAATGAAAACATAATATTGAAGAATTGAAAATCGAAAGTACCTTGATACGATTACAAGCTATCAATTGTTATGATTTACAATGGTATGATGTGTTTATATAGGCTCTACAATTCTTGCCCAGCAAGATATTGCCTTCTATTACAATTAGGATTTAAAGAAGGTACCCAAAACTGCCCAGAATACAATTAGAATTAGAAAAAGGGCAAAACAGTAAATTCCAAGCCTTCTTTAATAAGAACACGTGTGCGACTTTAATCAGTACGTTTCTTGCACTTGTTTCCTATCCCAGGTTGTAGAAAATCTCTCAAGCTTCACGTGGGCAGTAAGATCGCTGAAAACGGACTTCTAGAACTCCAGATATGGCCAAAACAGTATAAGCTGCGCAGCCTTCCCGGAAAATCCGAATTTTAATCAATTAAATCTCCAAAAACGACAAAAGCTTAGATATTCTTGGAAACCTGCACAACTACACAAAACACATCAAAACTACACAAACTTGAGTCCAAAACAATCAATTTAAGCCGATATAGAATGTTCCAAGTGGATATAAAATCCACTTATCACTTTCCAGATCACGTTACAGATTGTGGTCCATAAAGTGCATTGGCTTGTTGCAGGTTTCTGACTTGTACAATTTCTTCAGTATTTTGTCTCCAAGAATGTATTCGAGAAGTGACTAAGTAGTTGATTCGAGAACTAGAATTGACTTGATCGATAACTCTGAGTTCTCGAACACTGTTATATTGACATATCGAATTACTTCTCGAATAGCTCTTTTCTTCAGGATTCCTTGAGTTGTCGAATAGAACACTTGACTTGTCAAATCCTTGAGATATCGAATAGCTTTCTGAGTCTTTGAGATATCGAATGGAACTTTGACTTGTTGACTCCTTGAGAACTCGAATACTACTTTGACTTGTTGACATCCTGAGTTCTCGAATAGAGTACATAGACATATCGAATCTCTGAGACATCGAATGAGATCTCGAATAGTGTATTCAGAGATATCGAATAGTGTCTTGAGATATCGAATCCCTGACTTCTCGAATAGACAAATATACTTCTCGAATTGGTACTTAGGCAAATTCTTCATTTCTTCAAATCCCAACTGTGATTATTTGACAGTCTTTATCTTCTTGCTTGAGGCATGAACCTTGGAACTTCTTTCAAGCATTATTCTAGACTCTATAAGTACAGTTACACAACTAGGATTTGATGCCTACTGCAAGTACAATACAAACAGAAACTCTACAACTAGAGGTTCCATCAGTTAAGAGGTCATGTAAGTAATGCAAAGCATTACAAACAATTAGGCTTGTTATTAGATGTATACAGGCATGCCTCTGTAACTAACAATCTCCCCCAAATTGTGAGTGAGACCCTTAGTCACAATTTCATGTCTGATAACAAGCCTAACATACATAAAGATAAAACTTGAAAAGTACAGGTATGAAATTTGATTGAGCACATGAATGAAATTACAAGATGAATAATCTTATAGTATGATGAAATACTAGCCATTCTCATTTGATTCCATCTCCATTGCTTTGGCTTGTAGATCATCATATGCTTTCTATTTTCTTTCTTTCTCCTTTCTTGCATTATCATCCATGGCCTTTATGATCTCTGCCAAAGCATCCAATTCTTCAAGCATGATAGAGTCTTTGAAATCTTCAAGTACTGGTTTCAGAATGTTGGCAGGATAGTGACTGAGTAGGTTCATTCTTATATTGACATTATCTCCATTTCTCCTCCTATACTTCACCACATAGGGATTGAATTGAACTCTACACAATCCTTTTGCCCTTAGCTTTTCTACTTCAACTTCCAGCCTATCAATTTCCTTCTCCCTTTCTATCCATTTCTTAAAGCACCCCTTTCTTATCTTCTCAGCATAGTCTCTCTTCATCTTTACAAAATCAATCAACTCCAGCTTCCATACTTTCTCCACTTTGTCTTCAGAATCCAATAATGCAATGATTCTTTCTATTTCATATAGCTTGCCCCAATTTTGACACTGTCCTTGTTTGAATTTCTTCTCCCTTCCATCAGTATATTTAATCTCAAGGCAGTTATTCATAATGGCAGCATAGTAGATTCTTTGAGCTCTTAGATATTGCAATTGGTCTTCATCAAAGTCTTCATCTAATGGTTGGAGTTTTAAGCCTGGATAGATTGTCAGAGTCTTTGATTTGGATAGCTTTGGTTTCCTTGCAGCTTGTTTGAATTTGATCCTTTTTACATGGTTGCCTGGCATTAGCATGTGACCTTTGTTTGTAGACCATTGTAGTATTCCATTAGCAGTTTGCTTTTTGAAACATACATATGGTTTCTTGACTTGAATCTTCTTCTCTTCTTGAGGTGGCAAAACAGTTGCAGAAGCCATAGATGTAGATTTTGCTAGGTCACTACTAACAGTATTCACCCTAGACTTGGAGTCTTGTGTTGTGGTGAGGTTACTGTCAGCAATGCCTAAGGCTTGCTGTTTTCCACTCTTCTTTTCATATACCTTTCCGTCACCCTTGTCATCATCCTTCTTTTTGCTTTTATCATCCCTTTTCTTCTTGTCATCATTGCCCTTATATCTCCCTTGATCTCCACCCCTGCTTCCACTTTTATCATGATCATCCTTGTCTTGATTTGACTTTCCACCTTGAGCAATAGGCTTGATGTCTGATTGAGAGTTGATAAACTTCACCAGAATGTTAAGAGCCTCCTTTTCAGATTCAGATTTTCCACTCCTTGAATGTAGAACTCCAGCCAGAAACTTTATGGTGGACATGTTGTTTGCTTTTAGATGTTGGCCAAATCTGAAAGCAACAATTTCTTGATCCTTTTCATATAGAATACAATGAGGCTGAGGAACTACTTGAGGCAGTTGAGATTTCATGCACTTGGTGAGAATCTCTTTGAGCATATCATTGTCTGGTGAGTTATTCCTTTCTATCTTCTTGATTATTGTTCCAAGTTCAGAGCTAGATAGAATTTGAAAGGCTTCAATGTGGATGTGAAAGAGATTCTTGGTAGTGTGAATTAAGATTTCTCTATCATTCGAAAGAATGATGGCATGGGGATTGGTTTGCACAATTTCTCTTCTCATCATAGTGACTAGAAATACATCTTGCACAAGAAGCTTGATGTAGTCAAAGTAATGGAAATTGGCTCTTTTCCTTAACTCTTGTAGATGCTTCAAAAAGGCTCTGTCATGGTATAGTCTAGAGTTTGCAGTTTCTTGACATACCCTTTGAGTAAGCACATTTCTGAATTCTGAAGGTTCAGATTGAAGGGATTGTTTAGCAATGTCAGGGATGTCAAATTCATACTCTGACTTCCCTTCAGTTTCAGATGGCTTGGCAACTTCATCTACAACCACTTTCTTCAGCTTGTCATCCTTGGATGTAGATTTCTCAGTTTGAGATGACTTAGCAGTTCTTGGTTGGCCACTGTCATTGGTTGTAATGCCTTTGGTTTGAGATTTCTCCCCCTTAGTCTGAGGCTCCCCCTTAGATTTTGAGTTCCTTGTTATCCTCTTCTCCCCCTTAGGCTTGTTGCTAGGCACAGAGGCTGTAGTAGGAGCCTTTGGAGTTGAAGATTCTTCAAGTAGAGGGATACCCATGTGCTTCATCATGGCAGACAGCATAGATTGCTGATCCAGAAGAACATTAGCAGTGGTAGTGGCTTGAGTGTTCAATTGCTCAGTTAGATTTGTAACCTTGCCTGCCAGATGGGCATTGGATTCTTTGAGAGACACCACCTCCCTTTCAAGAGTATCAACCTTGGTGAGCAGTGCAGTGGCCTTGAAACCAGTTAAGGATTGATCTTGTAGTCTTTTCACTTCAGACTTGGTCATTTCATGCACAGGGACTTCAGTGACCAGCTTGTCTCCATACTGATTTTTGAACAGTGTCCTGAGCATGGCATTGGCCTCTGTAATCTGGTCAGATAGATTTTGAAATCTGTTTCCTAGGCCTGTGACTGTGTCTGTGAGTTTGGCTAGGCCATTGTCCATCTTGGTGCAGGTGGTGTTGCAGTGTTTGAGATCTTTGACCACACTGTCTAATTGAGGAAATTTAGCATCAAAAGCCCTCTTTACTTCTGCTACTGAAGTGGCTGTCTTATCACACACCCTGTTGACTTCAGTTTTGACTCCCTTGCCAAGATAGTGTGCAGCCTTGAGGAAACCCTTATAGGAATCATTGACAGCTTCATACACTTCACTAGGGGACAGGGATTTTGCATTGGAGCCCAGTGAAGTGAAGTGATGTATTCCTCTCTAAGATATTGAAGTGCTTCACTGAGAGTTACATCATACTTTCCTTGCAGCCAGGCATCTACATTCCCATCTCTCTCAGCATCATCAATAATCTTGGCCTTCTGCATCTCCACATCATCCCTATGGCATAGTAGGATGGCCTCATAGTCTGGATTAGAGATGTTGGAGGTGACAAGGTTCTGTGCTATTTTTACAAACTCAGGAATCTGATCCACAATTAAGATTTGAAGTGCTTCAACCGTCAATTTTTGTGGAACAAACCCTGATCCTGAAGCACTGTCATGTTGCACAGGCTTCAGCCATTGTGACATAAAGTCAGAGCTAGAGCTAGGTAAACTAGACTCCTCAGTTACAGATGCAACTTCTGTAACCGGATGGATTGACTCTACTACTGGTGTCTCCACTGAAGTGGGATGAGTTACACCAGCAGTTGACACAGGCACAGAGTCTCTAGTAAAAACTAGTGAAGCCTCTGTGTTAGTGATGGTGTCATTAGGATATGCCCCAGCATGCATTCCCTCACCATCTAAATGTGGGTCCTGGGTGGTGAGCAAAGTGTCATGCACCAAGTCACTTGAAATTATTGGCTCATCAAGAGAAAAGAATTCTTGATGATCAATGCCTTGCATCTCAGTTGCCTGAGTTGCAGGTTCCAAAGAAATTTCAGTGTTAGATTCTGGAAGAGGAGTGTCTTGTAGAGTAGATTTTGGCAACTCCCCCTGAGAGATAGAGGGAGTTTCAAGTGTGATGTGCTCTCCACTCAGTGTAGTGCCAGCCTTATCACTCCCATGTGTTGACTCAATACAAGAAGGTGCATTGGGGAGGATGCTTGATTCTATAGATGCACCCTGTTGAGAGGATACATCTAGTGAGCTGTTTGCCCCTGATTTTACAACTTCAGCCATTTGTGTGACTGAAGAGGTGGTCTTAGTTTTCTTCTTCTTCTTTGGCCTTTGTAAGGGTGACTCTGGTTCCTCACTTTCTAGACCTAGTTCAATAGCTAATGCTGCTTCAGATAAAATATTTAAGGGTGCAGACATTACTTCCTTTCTCTTCTTTTTACTAACATCACCCTTTTGAGAGGATGATGCAGTTGGTTCAGTAATAGGTAAAGTGTTTGGTTGAGAGGGTTGGTTAGCTAGCCCTGGGTTAGCATTTTGTACTACTTGCTTGGGCTTAGCTAACTCAGACTTAGAGGCAAATGTTGGCATGTTGTAGGGGTAAGTCCTAAACAAACTCTCCATATGGGGAGTTATGTTAAGTCTTACATCCACGTCATTCCTAGTCTCCAAATTACCAAAAATGAGTTTGGTCATGGATTTAGGATAGCCTATTCTATTTTTATTCATCCCATCTAATTCAATCAATTTATCATCTAAGAAATTAAGGACAGATTGAATAAAACGAGGGAAGAAAATTTCATTACCTCTCTTGGCTGAATTCTTACCAAGTCTCCCATACAGCTCCTGCAGAATGATGAGACCAACGTCTATCTTCTTTCCATAAGCTAAGGCATAGCCTATTTGCTGTGCAGGAGTACTGATTTGGTCATAGCTAGATTTTCTTGCAGTGAAGACTTGAAGAAGTGTAGCAAACACATAACTCCATTCCTTCCTCAAATGCTTCCTGTTCAAGTGCCCAAGACTGATTCTGTCTGCATATTTGATGAAATCAAAGAAGTCTTCTAATTTAGCATTTGTAGCAAGTGGGTCATACACCTCTCCTTTGGTACCCATCCCAAGTGCCTCATTCATATCCTCTGTGGTGATAGTGAGATTTTTGTCTTGAATCTTGCAGTAGATGATGTACGAGGATATTGCAGAGTCAAGAGCCACCACCTCCACTGTAGCAGACTACCAAAACTGTTCTAGAATGTCGAGGTACAGAGTTGGGTTAACAGATAGAGCATTCTTAATGTACGATTCAGACATCCACTTCACAAAGCACTTGAAATTGGCGTTGGGTGCTTCAACATCACTAGTTAGAGCAATGAAATTGGTGTTGAACTTTACTGTTTCCATTTGTGTGTGAGAGAGAGAGAGAGAAGAAATCGAAGGTTGAAGAAGAAATTTAGCTTTTGCAGTTAGGGTTTCAGAGGTTTTGGGAGTTTGGATGCTTGAGAAATCGAATGAAATGAATCGAATAGATGTGAAGTTGTAAAAGTATGAAGTACTTGAATTGTCGATTAGATGTATGTTCTGTATCGACAAGTCAGGCATTCGAGAAGTAGAAAACAACTATTCGAGAAGTCAAGAAAGGCTTATTCGATAACTCAAGAAGGTTGTAGCTCATAGCTGGCAGTTATCTAACTTAGAAATAAATCTAAATTAGGTAAAATATGTTTTTATGAGTAATTCTGAATTCTGAATAAAAATCCAAAATCGGTTAAAATTCAGCGAGAAATCAGCCTTTTCAAATGATTCGAGAACTCAAATATAGTATTCGAGAACTCAGTCAGTCGACAACTAAAACACTATATTCGAGAAGTCAAGGAAACCTCTATTCGAGAACTCTAAAAGACTCTATTCGAGAACTCGAGAGTGCTCTAATGAGACTTGTTAGAGATGTCGAATAGTGAATCACTTGAGAAGTCTGACTTGTCGAATTATACTCATAGAAACTCAATTTTCACTATCTTTTTAAAATTTACCAGCCATATTCATTCACGAATATTCTAGCAAATCAAATAGTGATTTTCTCAAAATTTCATAGAAATTTCAAGTTAACAAGAGAATATGATTTTCAAAATATGCAACAGATTTGAAATATTTATAAATCATATTTCAGCCAACACTTACTCCAAAAATATTGAGAATTTAGATAAAGTAAGTGTTTACTGCTGCAACAATCTAGATGTTGTATTCACTTAGCCAGAATCTGAAGAATTCAGCATTCCAATCTCACTAACCAACCTTGTGAAGGTGGCTTCATCTAATGGCTTAGTGAATATGTCAGCTAGTTGTTTGTCTGTAGAAACATAATGCAACTCAATGGTTCCATTAGCTGCATGTTCCCTTATGAAATGATATCTGATGTCAATGTGCTTTGTCCTAGAATGATTGACAAGATTGGCAACTATAGAGATTGCACTTGTGTCGTCACACATGATTGGAATTCTTTCCAACACAAGTCCATAATCTCTAAGTTGATTTCTAATCCAAAGCACTTGAGCACAGCACTTCCAGCATCTATGTATTCAGCCTCAGCTGTAGAAGTTGACACAGATTGTTGTTTCTTGCTATACCAAGAGACTAACCTTTGTCCAAGAAACTGGCAGCTACCTGAGGTGCTTTTCCTATCCACTCTGCATCCACCATAATCAGCATCTGAATAACCAACTAGATTGAACACTGTGTCCTTAGGATACCATAGTCCCAAGTTTGGAGTGCCCTTCAGATATCTAAAGATCCTTTTTATAGCAACCAAATGTGATTCTTTTGGATTTGATTGAAACCTTGCACACAAGCATGTAGCAAACATGATGTCTGGCCTACTTGCAGTGAGATAGAGTAGAGAACCACCATGCCTCTGTAGACTGAGATATCTACCTTCTTGCCTTTAGCATCTTCATCCAATTTAGTGGCAGTGGCCATGGGTGTCTTTGCAGGTGAGCAGTCTTCCAAGTCAAACTTCTTCAATAAATCCTTGATATACTTGGTCTGACTGATAAAGATATCATCCTTCCTTTGACTGACTTGCAACCCAAGAAAGAATGTCAACTCTCCCATCATACTCATCTCATATCTGCTCTGCATGAGTTTAGAAAATTTCTCACACAGCTTCTCATTTGTAGAACCAAAAATGATATCATCCACATAGATCTGAACTAAGATAAGATCATCACCATGCTTCTTGTAAAACAATGTCTTGTCCAATGTGCCTCTAGTGAATTGATTCTCAAGAAGAAATTGTGATAAAGTATCATACCATGCTCTTGGAGCCTGCTTAAGTCCATACAATGCCTTAAGCAATCTGTAGACAAATTCTGGGAAGTGTGGATCCTCAAAACCAGGTGGTTGTTGCACATAAACTTCTTCTTCTAACTCTCCATTCAGAAATGCACTCTTGACATCCATTTGATATACTTTAAAGTTTGAATGAGCAGCAAATGCCAAGAATATTCTGATGGCATCCAATCTAGCAACAGGAGCAAATGTCTCATCATAATCAATGCCTTCCTGTTGAGAGTATCCTTTTTCAACCAACCTTGCTTTGTTCCTTATAATTACATCATCTTCATCCATCTTATTCTTTAGAACCCATTTTGTTCCAACAACGGTTCTGTTCTTTGGTGCAGGCACAAGTTCCCATACTTTGTTCCTTTCAAATTGATTCAGCTCCTCTTGCATAGCAATAATCCAATCTGGATCCAACAGTGCATCATCAAGTTTCTTAGGCTCAACTTGTGATAGAAAACAGCCATAGAGGCACTCATTTTGAGTTGCTCTCCTAGTCCTTACTCCTGCATTAGGATCTCCAATGATTTGCTCTGCAGTGTGTGATCTATCCCATTTCCTTGAGTGCTCAGCCTGATTTCTCATTCTTGATGTTGCTTCATCATCCACATCATGGTCATTCTCATTTCCTCCCCCTGTGAAGTTGCCACTACTCACAGGTGTGTCTTGGATGCTTGTTCCTTCACTATTGATTGGCACAAATTCTTCTCTTGTATCATCATTCACTTGAGTTTGTTGAACTCGAGTTTCAACTTCAGCTTCAGTCTCTTCATCAGAATCATCTAGATTATCAAACTTCAATGGATCTTTATCTTCATCATTGGCTTCTTCTAATCCAGGTAGTTTGCTGTCATCAAATGTCACATCTGTGCTTTCCATAACTTTCTTTTGACTGATGACATAAACCTTGTATGCAATTCTTTCCATAGAGTAGCCAAGAAAAATTCCTTCAAATGCTTTTGCATCAAATTTTCCAACATATTCAGAATTATCCTTCAATACAAAGCATTTGCTTCCAAAAGTATGAACATACTTTAGAGTGGGCTTTTTTACAGTCATCAAATTATAAGGTGTCTTTCCAGTGTTTTTGTTGATGAGGGTTCTGTTCTGGATATAGCATGCAGTGCTCACAGCCTCAGCCCAAAAACATTTAGGCATTTTTGCATCAAGTAACATTGTTCTAGCAGCCTCAATTAGAGTTCTATTCTTCCTCTCAACAACTCCATTTTGTTGTGGAGTCCTTGGAGCTGAGAATTGTTGAGAAATACCATTCTCTTTATAGAATGCTTCAAGTATGGCATTTCTGAACTCTGTTCCATTATCACTTCTCAGTGCAATCACACTTGCATTGTTGGCCTTTGCTTCCTTGTCAACTTTCTTTATATGCTCAATGATTACTTGTGGAGCCTCATCTTTTGATGCTAGAAATTCCACCCATGTATACCTTGTAAAATCATCGACCATCACCAAGGCATACTTCTTTCTTCCTAGTGACATAATGTTGACAGGCCCAAACAAATCCATATGAATGAGTTGTAGGGGCTTGGTTATTGATGTCACTGTCTTTGTCTTGTGGCTTGATCTTTTCATCTTTCCTTTTTGACAAGCCTCACACACTCCTTCTTGACAGAATTCAAGTGTGGACATGCCTCTCACTAACTCTCTTTTGACTAGAGAATTAATGGCTTTGAAGTTCAGGTGTGATTGTTTCTTGTGCCACGGCCAACAATCTTCATTTGATGCTTTTGAGTAAAAGCAACAAATTTTGTCCTTGTTTGCAGAATCCATATTATCTACAAACAGGCTTCCCTTCCTTACTCCAGATAGAGCAAAATCACCAGTCTTCTTGTGAGTGATCAAACATTCATCTTTGTCAAAATCCACCTTGAATCCCCTATCAGTAAACTGACCAACACTTAGCAGATTATGCTTGAGCCCCTTGACTAGTGCTACATCTTCAATGATGACATTACCAACTTTCAACTTGCCATATCCCAATGTGTTACCCATGCTGTCATCTCCAAAAGCAACCATTGGGCCAGCATTTTCTTCATATTGTGATAGTAGGGCCATATCACCAGTCATATGATTTGAGCATCCACTGTCTAAAATCCAAATGACCTTCTTTTCACTTTCTTTACCCTGCAAACACAAAGGTATTACTTTTCCTTTGGTACCCAAACAAGTTTGGGTCCATGTGACTTAGAAACAGTTTTATCATAAACAACATGCTTGTCAACTTTCTTGGCATTAGTCTTCTTGTCACTGTTAGAAGTCTTAGAACCTGAGGTTTCAGACTTAGGTGACAGAGGTACCTTCCTAGCTTTAGGAGGACTCGAAGACTTTGACCTGGTGTAGTGTGTGTGAGAATTGTGACTGATACAACCATCAATGAATTGCCTTATCAGATTGAAACAACTAGTCATAACATTCATATTGCATGGCATACAGTCAAATTTATCATAAAATGGTGCATCTCTATGTCTTAGAGGCACAGAACAATCATAGAAAGGTTTAGATACACTACC
This sequence comes from Kitagawia praeruptora, assembly GCA_037693485.1. Classification (NCBI taxonomy): domain Eukaryota; kingdom Viridiplantae; phylum Streptophyta; class Magnoliopsida; order Apiales; family Apiaceae; genus Kitagawia; species Kitagawia praeruptora. The sequence continues at coordinate 51,381,926 of CM075344.1, read as the reverse complement.
AGCAGGTTTCTTGCATGCATGAGTTAAATGATTGGTACTGAAACAGTTCTGACAAGTTTTCCTAGGGGCATTAGTCATATAAGCATAATTGTTATCCTTGTTAATCCCTAACTTGCCATTTCTGTTCTGTTTCTTCTTAGTCACTTTCTTTTCTGATTCACTCTTCCCAGCTGAAACAAACTTAACAAACTTCTTAGGTCTTGGCCTATCAACTACTGGCTCCTTTTCTTTTGACTTGACACTCTCACTCTTGGATGATGCTTGTTGTTCATTTGATTGTGCCTCATCCTCATCATTCAACATTTGTTTGATGAGTAAGGCATCCTCATCAATTTCAAATGTTGGTTCCTTAAAAATTGGATTTTCAGTCTTTTTCAAAATGTGAGGCACTTCCTCATGAACAACTGTGTCATCTTCAATGACAGCATAGCCTTTTCTCTGTTTAAGAGTGTCATAATCAAGTCCAATAGCAGCCTTGGGTTTTGCTTCAATTTTCTCACAGTAGGATTTCACTAGACTAGATGATTTCTTGAAAGTTTTTAGTTTGAATTCATTTTCAGCTAATTCATCCCTAAGAGCCTTTTCAACCTGACTAGCACACAACACCTTATTCTGCAGATATTCAACTTCTTTCTTAAGGTTTTCTATTTACATAGCAGTTAGCTCAAGTTCCTCATTCTTTTTGGTTAACATTTCATTTCTAGTAGACAGTTTAGCAATCTTTTCATTAGCAGCAGTCATACTAGTATGAATGTTAAACATTTCAACAGATAGTTGTTCAATCATGCATTTATACTCTGAAATAGACATGTCTATAGTAGTGAGAGATGGTACCTGAGGGTCTGATGGAGATGTGTCATCCTTGGAATTGGCCATCAAGGCATAATTTCAGAATTCTTGCTCCTCTCCATCACTGTCAGAATCATCCCAACACTTCCCTTCAGCTATGTAGGCCTTACCTTGTGTCTGCTTTTTCAGAAGGGCCTCATACTTAGCTTCAAGTTCAAGATAATCTCTATCCTTCTTTTTAGGCTTCTTGCATTCACTAGCAAAATGCCCTAGGTCATTGCATCTATAGCACCTTACAGATGACCTATCCACATGGCTGGTTTTAAACTTATTCTTGTTTGGTTTCACAGGTGCCTTGCTTTTGTTGAATGAATGGTTTTGGGTTTTGGGTTTGAAAGGTTGATTCCTTTTGAATATGATGTTTGGAAATTTTCTGGCCATGAAAGCATATGAAGTGTTTTCCATCCCATCTAGTTCTTCAAGAGTGTAAAACTCTTCTTCCTCCTTCTCCTCAACAGGTTCACTTACCTCAGGTTCAGTTTCTTCCTCTTCCACTACCTCCTCTATCCTTAACTGGATTATGGATGCATCTAGGTCTTGAATAGATTTGTTGACAATCAAGGCACATGATGTGTTTACCATTCTGCCTTGATTGGCTTGGATAGCCCTTTTCTGAAGCAACTCAAGCTCATGAGTTTTTAAGACTCCATAGAGCACATCATATGTAACATTGTTCAAATCTCTTTCCCTTAGAGAAATGACCCTTTGCTCTAGATGGTTTGGTGAGGATAGCAGAAACTTCATGTTTAACTCCTTGGTACTGTAAACCTTGCCATTCATCTGCAACTCAGTAACTAGCTTGTGAAATCTCTCAAACATCTCAGTAATGCTTTCCTTGGGCTGTGCCATGAAAGCCTCATACTGTGTGACCAGTATCTGTTTCTTGTTTTCCTTAACCTCATCAGTTCCTTCACACAACACCTCAACGTGATCCCACATTTCTTTGGCAGATGTACATTGTAAGAACCCTAATTTTTGGTAATATTTTCTTTTATTTAATATCATGTGACATTGTCAATTTGGAACCTTTCTAGTCATCCCTGTTGATTAATAGAATTGATTGTCTGAGAAACTATGTTGTTACATTCACTATGTAAGATAAAAGGAAGATTGTGAAGGCAAGAGTCTTATTGTTAGTAAGATGTATAAAACTTGGGATTTGAGAATGATTAGAGTATTGAAAGATTTATTAAGGATTATGACGAGGAATTATGGATATTCGAGGGATTTACACAATTAAGTACTTAAGGAATTATAGGGGAAATCTCTACGCGACAAAATATTATTACGAGAGATTAATTAAGATACGATACGAATTAAAGATTAAATGACAAGCATTGGTGGAAGGATAATGATACAAGGGGTAGTATTGCATGCAAGTCCCATGCAACCAAGTGGTTAGAAATAAGCAAACTAGTTAACCAAATGGAAGGGGAATAGTAACTAGTTACCTTGCTTTTCAAAAAGAGGAGACAAGTAGTACATGTGACCATACCTATGCTAGTACCTTGCCTATACATACACATTATGTATCACCCAACACCTTTTAACACAATTATTCACCAAACAAACAAACACAAAAATCAAAAACACCAAAAGCTCTCCCCCCCCCTTGGAAGAGAGCTCTCGGCCAAGCACCAAAAAGGAAGGAGAAAATTCTTCCTCCCCCATTTCCCCATCACTCATAAATCAAGACATAATTCCTAGGCCCTCACCATCATCTAAGAAAGGTATGTTGAGAGTTTCAAGCCATTTCATCCATCCAATTTCAAGATATTAATTATAATAGATATTGTGAATAGTAACCATGGTTGGTTTTTCTTTTAGATCTTGGATTGTAAGGGTTGTAGGAGACCATTCAAGGTTTTATTGAGTTTTGTAAGGCTTATCCAAGGCTCCTAGGTGCTCAAGAAGGTATAAAAATCACAAACCCTTTTGGCCATGTAGTGTTTATGATGTTTGGTAGTAGATCCATGTATATATGTGTTAATCTTGGTTGTATAAGTAATGGATGACATGGATCTTGAGTTTTGATGCTGTGATTGTGATTTTTATGATTGTGGATAGTATATGTATCTCCATGAGTGTTATAAAGCATGAACTAAGTGAATTAGGTGTTGGTTGTGTTGTGGAATTGAGAAAATTGGTTGATCTAAGTGAATACATGCTTGCTGAGTTTTCCAGGAACATTGACCTGCCTTGTAACATGGTTTTGAACCCTCAAATCTTGTCCCCTGAGGTCCTACCATATATTGTTGGAAAGATAATTGAATGTAGTTTCCAGAAATATAAATTTCATGTCTAGGTGATGTGTAGATTTTGAGTTATGACCAGAAGAGTGAGGAGTGGTTCTGAAATCCGGACTGCACTGTATGGTCTGTTTGTGAACTGTCTTTGGACCCCCAAACTTTCTGCAAACATTGTGAAAAATTGAGGTTAGCTAGGTCGTACAGTAAGGAAGGCTGCCCAAAAGAAATCTGATTAAAATTTGAATTTTTCAATTTTATAAAAATGTTGGAGCGAGGTGTGCGCAAGTGAAAAACCACTTAGGGGATTAGTTCAAAGTAGTTTTAAGAATGTTCACTTGAGTTTCGAGTTTGAGGAATAGATTTGAGTCGAATTGTAAGAACCCTGATTTTTGGTAATATTTTTAAGATATAATATCATATGACATTGTGAATTTGGGACCTTTTGAGCCACCTATGTTGTTTAATGGAATTGATTATCTGTGAAATTTATGTTGTTGCATTCACTATGTAAGATAAAAGGAAGACTGTGAAGACAAGAGTCTTATTGTTAGTAAGATTTATAAAACTTGGGATTTGAGAATGGTTAGAGTATTAAAGGATTTATTAAGAATTATGACGAGGAATTATGGACATTCGAGGAATTTACACAATTAGTACTTAAGGAATTTTAAGGGAAATCCCTACGCGACAAAATATTATTACGAGAGATTAATTAAGATACGATACGAATTAAAGATTAGATAACAAGTATTGGTGGAAGAATAATAATACAAGGAGTAGTATTGCATGCAAGCCCATGCAACCAAGTAGTTAGAAATCAAGCAACTAGTTAGCCATTGGAAGATGAATAGTACCTAGTTACTTACTTTTTCAAGAAAGGGGACAAGAAGTACAAGGAGCCATGCTTGCTAGTACTAACCCATACTTACATGATATGTATCACCCAACCTCATCTCATATCACTTATTCACCCAATAAAAAAAAAATCAAAACACAAAAACACTCTCTCCCCCCCCCTTTGAACAAAAACTCTCGGCCAAGAATAAAGGTGGAGAAGAAAAATTCTTCTTCCCCCTTTCCCATCACTCATAATTCACACCATAATTCCTAGGTCATCTACATCATCTAGACAAGGTATGCTAGCAATTTCACTCCATTTCATCCATCCAATTTCAAGTTATAAATTGTTAAAGTTTGGATGAATAGTAACCAAGTTTGTTCTTCCTTTAGATCTTGCATTATAAGTGTTGTAGGAGACCATCTAAGGTGTTGTTGAGTTGTGAAAAGCTTACCCAAGGTCCCTAGGAGCTCAAGAAGGTATAAAATCACAAACCCTCTTGGTTATGTAGTATTTATGATATTTGGTAGTGGATCCATGTATTTGTGAGCTAATCTTGGTTGTATATGTGATGGATAGCATGGATCTTGAATTTTGATGTTGAGATTGTGACTTTTATGACTATGGATAGTATATATATCACCATGAGTGTTATGAACCATGATTTGAGTGTATTAAGTGTTGGTTGTATGGTGGAATTGTGGAAAATGATTGATCTAAGTAGTATGTGCATGCTGAGTTTTTCCAGGAGCAATGACCTGTATTGTAACACGGTTTTGAACCCCCAAATGTTGTCCCCTGATGTCCTACCTTATATTGTTGGAAAGATAATTGAATGTAGTTTCTGGAAATGTAAGGTTCATGGCTAGGTGATGTGTAGATATTAAGTTATGGCCGGAGGAGTGAATTGTGTTTCTGGACAATGGACTGCACTAAGTGACCCCCTTGTGAGCCTTGTTTAAACCCCTAAAAATTTATGTGGGATCATGGAAAAATTAGAGAAGCTAGGAAATACAGTGGTGAAGGCTACCCAAAAAGAATTGGATTAAAATACGAATTATTGAATTTTATAAAAATGCTAGAGTAAATTTCGCGCAAGGGAAAAAGTCGTTAGTGGAGCATAATTCTAGAGGTAATGGTCATGACTCGGATATGGTAACTAAATTAAGTCGAATAAGTGACGGGCGTAATCGAGTGGTGACATAAACCTATAGTGGGGCTAGAGTGTCATAAGACGAAGTCATTAAGTCAATTTCGTACCCCCTAAAACCCCGTAATTAAAGAGATATTGTTAAGGTACTAACGAGCGGTTATTGCTTATGTATAGATCGTTCCACTCCGCACGCTCGACCACCCCAACCTCACCAAGGCAAGTTTTCCAACCCTAAGTATTTAATTTCAAAATATTATATTCTTGATTTTACCTATGCAAGTCTACTTTACAAAACTTATATATAAGGATTTTTCACTTTTGTGTTTGTACTTCCAAACGTATTATATGCGTATGCTTTATGAGATTATGTTGAAGTTTGAGATATATGCATATGTGTGTACACCCTTGAACTTAGAATGAAAATGTTTCTTCGGACAACGACTCTAGCAATAGAGGTCGTAGCGGTCCAAATATACTATTGACCGGGGAGCGGTATATTATTGTATCGTGATTAAATTTATGAAAACCCGAAAGGTCATTCGGGAAGTATCGTATACTTGCGTATTTATTATTTTTACGTTGTTAAAAATACTCAAAAATATCTATCTTGGATTAAAAGCTTATTTTAATTAAATAATGATTTTACTAATTGTTTATATATTAAATCTAAAAATATTATTTACTAATTATCGTTCATTATTTTAAAGACAAAACTAATCCAAGATACCTTCAGCATTTTCAAACTTGAGCTCTTTCGGACCCAAAACATTTTCGAAAACCCCCGGTCAGCATTTGCTTCTTGTACGTTTTTCAAGAATTATCGGACGACTGAGGTCGAACTTCAACTACTCAGGTTTTCTATCAAAATGATTTTGAAAAGAAAATAAAAAAAAAAGGGACTCTGGCAGGTGTGGGAATCGTTGACGAACGATTCCCGGGATGTGTAAGCGGCCGTGAGCCAGGCGGTCCATCAATTATTATTCCGGCCCAGGTGTTGCCGAAGGATGATTACGGATGTAGTTTTCATCAAGGGTGATTACGGATGTAGTTTTCACCCGAGGATAGTTACGGATGTAGTTTCTATCCTTCTACCGGTAGAGAAGACCCGCGGATTATTGGACTTGGATGTGGCGACTGATCAACGTCAATCCTTGTCAGGTTTTTATGTTTTCTTCCAGTCCCATCCTCCACTTTGGAAAAATACTCAAACACTGCTTCTTGGGCCTAAGTGCCAAGTTGCCGATAGTGTGGTTTTTGATGAGAAAATATTGACATCGTGCAGTATCTAGAAATGCAAGATTTTCTATAAAGATTGGCACGTGTTAGTGCACTCTTGCAATTGTTTCAAAGAATGAAATGTTTTTGTATGAGAAACCTTCTAAGCTAATGGAAGGAAAGAGGTTTGCAATGATGTATTCCCTGTACAGTATGTTAATTGTAGAGTGTTTTGCCGAAAATGATATACTCATATGTATATATTTTCAAACTTGAGATATATTGAAATGGGAACCTCATAAGGGGTTCATATGTTATCCTAAAGCTCCTTAGTGAGTATAGATGTTTTATTCAAACTCGGGCACATACATTGTCCAATTATGTTTTGAAATCTGAGATATATACCCATATAGTTGGGAATGTTTTCAAAATAAACCATATTATTATTTTACAAAATAGTGAACTTGCTGAGCATTATGTAGCTCATTCTTGCTTTATAAAAACTTTTCAGAAAGGGAAGAATTTGGTCGATTAACTCCGCACCAGCAGAAGAGGAGTAGAAGAATTACCCGGAGATGATTTAGTCCCTGATAAATACTACAGAGTAGTCTGATAGGTTTTCAACTGTAATAGTAAGACTTGTCTTCAAGTGTAGTTGTATAAGTGGAATTGCGTAAGACTCTGGATTGTACAGATGAATTGTAATATTTAGTGTTACTTTTGATTATCGTTTCTGAGGCTCTAACTTGATTGTGTGTAAGATTGAGGTATGGATGGATGTATTGTTGAGTTGTAAAGTTAATACAGGTATGATATGGTTGGATGATGATGTGACGACCCGAATCTTTGACCTCAGATTTGGGGGCGTCACAGAAATGGTATCAGAGAGATAAGTTACAGTACTCAGAAACGAGAGTGTTGAGAGTTAAGTCTAAGTCGGAGAATGACATAAGAGATCGTAGTAAACTTATTATTGGAATACCAGAAGAGGTACCGGTGAGTAGAATAGACTGGAGTGTTTATTGGAGGTATTATACTAGGGTCGATAGAATCCTTAGAGACCTTCAGAATGATGAATAGAGGTTTGAGAGTCGTACATGACCTATCATAAGTAATAATGTAGAAAGCAGAGCGAAATCTCAAGAGCAGCTGAGGTAGAGGCGATATTGCCAATATAATCGGATGACTAGGCTGGCGTAAATTTTGTGGCCCATAGTCCTCCACAGTTTAGGAGGCGGCATTTTAAGAATCAAGAAGTTTAGACTTCCCTACATATTTAAGGGTACTTAGTACTTGGAATAATGAAAGTCTTTTACTTTGGCTATAAGATCCGATTTTCGATAAGTAACGGGTTTACCTGAAAGTTGGTCACTATGTCGTTGTGGATTTCATTACCCTTGATGGCGAATTTTACATGTGTTATACGAGAATGTTATCATAAGACGAGCGTGCTAGATAATTCCATGCATGATTCGGACGCTAGAGCATGGTAGTTCAACTTAGAGAACAAACAAGTGGGATTAACAAAGGGACTCAAGAGAAGTTTAATATGGTTGCAACGAGCGATACAGTGATCTCAGAGTCTACCAAAAGAAAAGACCAACGGGTATAGAGTGGGATCCTTTGATAGAGATTTTAGCAGGGACTACGCATATATGTATTGTAGACCTCAATATTTTTGGTATATGTTCACATACACACACCCGCCATTGAACCTATGGACTGCACTGAGATCCCTGAGAGATCTCTTTGATCTGTTCCCAGGGGGAACTGGCCACTTGTGATTCATGTCGGAAGGCATGAAGTAGGACCCTATGGACTTAGCAGGTGTCCCCGAAATGATGTGAAGTTTGGTCTTCAAGATAAAGCACGAAAATGACAGATATATTTGTGAAACCCCAACTCGATAAATGACTTTAAGATGAGGATTGAGAGACACACTAGTTGGTGTCTTGTATTACGAAGACGAAGAGATGGAGTTACCCTCATAGTGGTGATAATGAGATGCACGAATGATTATTAACTTATTTTGGTAACTACCGGCTGGTGCACTACTTCATTTTAAACTGTTCGTTAACCATGTTACCTCGATTAGTTTATATCAGGTAATCCTTCTAGCTTTCTACTTCAAATTTGTGGAATAACAACCAGTTATATGCTCTCCCTAAAGCAGGACTTATCCGAAGTAATTTTATTTGACCCATGAACATTCTATTCAAAAATTTATGATGACCTTGTTCGGCTCAGGCCTATTTACACTTTATTTCAATTACCCAAGGAATGTTCCACGAATACTTCCTTAATTATTCGACGAATATTACTTAACGAATATTGATGTTTGATTGCTTCTTTCATACTTGCACTCTTCAGTTGAGCTCATAAATATTTAACAAATTACTGAGGACATGGATGATCTAATGTCCAGACATCCTTCATGAATTCTTTTCTTATATTCAAGATGAGATTGTACATCGTACATTGAAATCATAGTAAGGATATCATTTTGATATTGGTATTCTGAATTTAATTCTACTGTAGGATCTGATAAAGCATGTGTATGGAGGCACCCTTGGGTGGACCGTTTCACTGGTAGGTAATATTTGATGAGAGGTTATCGATTGTTCCGATACCTAGAACATTCTCTTCAGATTTTATAGTTTTCTTTTTCAAACTTAATAACTTCTTATTTCCATTCGTTGTCCGAGTAGCCTAAAGTTTCTTCAGTGGCTACGATGTTGAAATTCCGTTCTAGCCAATTGAAACTGGCTAGTCGATATGTCAATATGAATGACTAGTTGATTGTTCTAACTAGTCAAAATTGTAATGTTGTGAAGAACACCTAGCTAATTGTCCTAGCTAGTGGTGATGTCTCAAACAAGTGAACTAGCAAATTCTGTCTAGCTAGTTGCTAGTGTTTCTTGTAAAGGACTAGTTATTGTTTCACTGGTCCAACTCCCAATTTAATTCATTCAGCAATTCCTCAATGCATTTTGCATGTGGTAAAGTATGATAATGAAAGTTTTGACGAATAACTTGATTGAGACCTAGTGAGGTCGCCCACTCAACTTGAATTCTACCCATCTTCGTATCAGACTTTATGTCACTTGAATATTCTGTTTTTTCATTCATATAATGAAGATTCATTTGAAACCATAGATTACTTGAATGATAAACTGCTTCATCTTTATTGTCATAGAGTAGAATTGCTTTCGATCGGTTGACCTTTATCAATGGGACTTTTCAGATCCTCTATTTTTCAAGAGGAAAAGTATTCACCAGATGTAAGAATCGTATAAAGACCGTCTTTATGACTTTTGTATCCAACAATCATTGCCCTCGTGCAACATTCTCTATGATATTACATTACAAAATTTTCAGGACATGAAGGAATAAACCTTGTTGTATTCTTTCTGTCCCTCCTTACATCTCCGAAAATTGAGACTCCTAGTATTGGAACCATCAACATTCTTGGAACATCCAATGTGGAATTCTTATTGAAATTATCTATTGGACCTTGTTATTTTGAAACCATTCCTTTCAAAAGTCATTACTCTAAGGTGAACGGGAGGTACAATTGTGAACCGTCGCACCAATATGAGATTAAAAACCAAATGTTGTAATTGTGCAGCCAGGGCGTGATGCCGAGTAATTATTTAAAGTAGGAATAACATGTCGGGGCATAACACGAGACCTTTAATATTAGTGTGAGGAAAGTTATAGGAAATGATGAGGTGGTTGGGAGTACGTTCCTACCAACCGTTGTCAGGATGTTATAGTAATGAATTCTGGAGTTACCAAGCCTTTTCCTGATCCAAGAAATTCAAATCGATTGCGATGTAAGACATATCCTTAGAGGAAACTAACATGGAAGTGAGATGGACAAGAAAGGAAGAAATATCGTGGCAAGAATGTGAAGCTTCACTTAGCTAAAAGGGATTGATGCACATAGCGAGACATAAAGTTTAAAAGGCCCCTAATAGCAAATTGATGCATGGATATATCCCAATGATCCTTCGAGATTACCACCTAATCAAGTTTATTGGGAATCGCAGCAGCATACAGGCCTCAGGCTGATTGGTGCCAGTTGTGAAAGAGGACGAGCGTATGACATCTTACATATACCATCGAGAATCGATACCCCTAACCGGAGATGTAGGAATTATTGACCGGTTAAAACGCGTAGTAGTTTTTCAAAGATAAGGTTGAAAAGTGGGTTTTACCAACTCAAGATCGACCTCTGTACTGTGCCAAAAATTGGCATTTCACACTAATATAAACGTTATAAAATTATGGTAGTATCATTTGAGTGGATTAATGAGTCAGAAGCCTTTATTGATTAATGAACAAAGTTTTGGAATGAAATGAGATATTAGCAACAACCTCGTTGTTAGCTATACTTGATGATAAAAAGAGGACTTTGAGAGTCACGCTGATGCATCTTTCAAGAGTTTAAGAGGTGCGCTGATGCAGTAGAAAGGGGATGATAGCCTATACTTCTAAACAACATAAAGGTTACGGGATGTGATATACTAACTGTGAGCCGGGGATTAGTCATGATAGCATTCACGAATAAAACGGAGACGTTAATCTTATAAGAAAAGTGTGAAATTTTTTTTCCACAAGTGCCTTTAGTATATCTTCATATTAGAACTAAACATAAGAAAGAGAAGGTGATGAAATGGAGCAGGGAGTATAATGGAGAAATTTGTTATGACCCAAGAAAGGCCAGTGTGGTGGCCGATACTTATAGAAGGGATTATTCGAAATTGGAATTCAGTCAGTATTGACCAAGAAAATAGAGTATATACAATAAAGAATAATGTTAGAGGAAAATGACTAAATTATGGGGAAGGACAAAGATGTATAGAGAATTAAGAGAATGTTTGGCAGACAGGTATGAAGAATGGCATTGGCAAACTATTAAGTACAAACGCGACATGTCGAAAGCAGAATGATAGAGATCTAGTGGATTAATTCCGCCTGTAGAAAATCTTGAACGTGGACAGAATTATAATGAATTTCATAAGTAGGTCGCCGAAGACCGAGCCAAGAGATGGCCCTAGTTGATTTATAATTGTTGAACCAAGTGATTTACCTACGAAAGACTTTCCATTTAGAAGATTATCGATTTATATACGGAAAAGATGGTGGTGCAGTATATAACTTCTGTAGCGATTACGTCAGATAAAGACTTAAGATTAAACTACGAATATTGAAGGTGCTTCCAAGTATATTTAACGAAGAGATTGAGCGTATGTACTAATTTGATCTGTGGCTGATAGACATGGAATAAGAATTGTCCAGACGTTCGAATTTATAATTAGTGTCGTGCCTTAGATTTCACGGGGCAGTCGAGAATAAAAACTTATCCATGAAACGAATGTTGTTATCACGATCGGCACCATGCGGACGTAAGGACGTCTCTTGTAAAGCGTACTACGAAAGAAGAAGTTTCGCTTTTCGCTTTTCTCGCTTTTCGTTCACTTTTCTTGATATAGTAGCTGAACTGGTTCGACGTATACCGAAGACTATATAGTATCCATAGCAAGTGGTAACGACCGACGGGAGGCAACACATGCGTGCTAATCAAGCCAAGGAAAATGAGGAATACCGTGCGTATTGACGTTGTCTCAGATTATAGAACACGACCACAAAGTATTCACGGCCCAACGATACAAGGGCTCAACACGGATACTATGAACAAGGTAGAAGAGGAACGTATAAGTAGTGGGATAGAAATTTTCATTCATAGAACAACCGATAAGGAATACAGGTCGAGGGGAGCATGCGTTGAGAAGCAACATTAAAGCGTTGGTGAGACTGCAATAGCCCTAATTTTCGTGAATATTCGGACCTGGATGAAAATTAATTTTATGGGTGGATGAGAAATTTTTGCAATCACGATATGTACGAATTATTAAATGAAGATTTCGAATTGATATTACGCCTTTACGTGCAGACGAGTGTATGTAAAAGTCATTAGTTTTTACGAAACCCATTATTTCGAATGGTCAAATTTTATGAGATATCAAAGGAGTATGAGGTGGGAGACTTCGTGATGCTAAAGGTATCCCCCTGAAAAGGATTGATGCGGTTTGTTAAGAAAGGAAAGCTAAGTCTGAGGTTTATTGGACCTTTTGAGATTTTGAGGCATATTGGGAAGTTAGCCTACGAGTTAGCCTTGCCCCAAGCTTGCAGTAAATTCATAATGTGTTTCATGTGTCTATGTTACGACCCTACCACACCGACTATCGGCATGTGATAGAGTACGACCAAGTGGACCTACAACCAGACTTGACCTATGTGGAGCAACCCGTGGGAATCATGGATAGAAAAGAACAAGCGCTGAGGAACAAGGTTGTCAAGCTAGTGAAAGTTTTGTGGAGGAACCAGAACGTCGGGGAATTAACATGGGAACTAGAAGGCGCTATGCGTGAAAAGTACCCTCAACTGTCTTCAACCTGATTCCGGGACGGAATCCTTTTAAGGAGGGGAGGCTGTAAGAACCCTGATTTTTGGTAATATTTTTAAGATATAATATCATATGACATTGTGAATTTGGGACCTTTTGAGCCACCTATGTTGTTTAATGGAATTGATTATCTGAGAAATTTATGTTGTTGCATTCACTATGTAAGATAAAAGGAAGATTGTGAAGACAAGAGTCTTATTGTTAGTAAGATTTATAAAACTTGGGATTTGAGAATGGTTAGAGTATTAAAGGATTTATTAAGAATTATGACGAGGAATTATGGACATTCGAGGAATTTACACAATTAGTACTTAAGGAATTTTAAGGGAAATCCCTACGCGACAAAATATTATTACGAGAGATTAATTAAGATACGATACGAATTAAAGATTAGATAACAAGTATTGGTGGAAGAATAATAATACAAGGAGTAGTATTGCATGCAAGCCCATGCAACCAAGTAGTTAGAAATCAAGCAACTAGTTAGCCATTGGAAGATGAATAGTACCTAGTTACTTACTTTTTCAAGAAAGGGGACAAGAAGTACAAGGAGCCATGCTTGCTAGTACTAACCCATACTTACATGATATGTATCACCCAACCTCATCTCATATCACTTATTCACCCAATAAAAAAAAATCAAAACACAAAAACACTCTCTCCCCCCCCCTTTGAACAAAAACTCTCGGCCAAGAATAAAGGTGGAGAAGAAAAATTCTTCTTCCCCCTTTCCCATCACTCATAATTCACACCATAATTCCTAGGTCATCTACATCATCTAGACAAGGTATGCTAGCAATTTCACTCCATTTCATCCATCCAATTTCAAGTTATAAATTGTTAAAGTTTGGATGAATAGTAACCAAGTTTGTTCTTCCTTTAGATCTTGCATTATAAGTGTTGTAGGAGACCATCTAAGGTGTTGTTGAGTTGTGAAAAGCTTACCCAAGGTCCCTAGGAGCTCAAGAAGGTATAAAATCACAAACCCTCTTGGTTATGTAGTATTTATGATATTTGGTAGTGGATCCATGTATTTGTGAGCTAATCTTGGTTGTATATGTGATGGATAGCATGGATCTTGAATTTTGACGTTGAGATTGTGACTTTTATGACTATGGATAGTATATATATCACCATGAGTGTTATGAACCATGATTTGAGTGTATTAAGTGTTGGTTGTATGGTGGAATTGTGGAAAATGATTGATCTAAGTAGTATGTGCATGCTGAGTTTTTCCAGGAGCAATGACCTGTATTGTAACACGGTTTTGAACCCCCAAATGTTGTCCCCTGATGTCCTACCTTATATTGTTGGAAAGATAATTGAATGTAGTTTCTGGAAATGTAAGGTTCATGGCTAGGTGATGTGTAGATATTAAGTTATGGCCGGAGGAGTGAATTGTGTTTCTGGACAATGGACTGCACTAAGTGACCCCCTTGTGAGCCTTGTTTAAACCCCTAAAAATTTATGTGGGATCATGGAAAAATTAGAGAAGCTAGGAAATACAGTGGTGAAGGCTACCCAAAAAGAATTGGATTAAAATACGAATTATTGAATTTTATAAAAATGCTAGAGTAAATTTCGTGCAAGGGAAAAAGTCGTTAGTGGAGCATAATTCTAGAGGTAATGGTCATGACTCGGATATGGTAACTAAATTAAGTCGAATAAGTGACGGGCGTAATCGAGTGGTGACATAAACCTATAGTGGGGCTAGAGTGTCATAAGACGAAGTCATTAAGTCAATTTCGTACCCCCTAAAACCCCGTAATTAAAGAGATATTGTTAAGGTACTAACGAGCGGTTATTGCTTATGTATAGATCGTTCCACTCCGCACGCTCGACCACCCCAACCTCACCAAGGCAAGTTTTCCAACCCTAAGTATTTAATTTCAAAATATTATATTCTTGATTTTACCTATGCAAGTCTACTTTACAAAACTTATATATAAGGATTTTTCACTTTTGTGTTTGTACTTCCAAACGTATTATATGCGTATGCTTTATGAGATTATGTTGAAGTTTGAGATATATGCATATGTGTGTACACCCTTGAACTTAGAATGAAAATGTTTCTTCGGACAACGACTCTAGCAATAGAGGTCGTAGCGGTCCAAATATACTATTGACCGGGGAGCGGTATATTATTGTATCGTGATTAAATTTACGAAAACCCGAAAGGTCATTCGGGAAGTATCGTATACTTGCGTATTTATTATTTTTACGTTGTTAAAAATACTCAAAAATATCTATCTTGGATTAAAAGCTTATTTTAATTAAATAATGATTTTACTAATTGTTTATATATTAAATCTAAAAATATTATTTACTAATTATCGTTCATTATTTTAAAGACAAAACTAATCCAAGATACCTTCACCATTTTCAAACTTGAGCTCTTTCGGACCCAAAACATTTTCGAAAACCCCCGGTCAGCATTTGCTTCTTGTACGTTTTTCAAGAATTATCGGACGACTGAGGTCGAACTTCAACTACTCAGGTTTTCTATCAAAATGATTTTGAAAAGAAAATAAAAAAAAAGGGACTCTGGCAGGTGTGGGAATCGTTGACGAACGATTCCCGGGATGTGTAAGCGGCCGTGAGCCAGGCGGTCCATCAATTATTATTCCGACCCAGGTGTTGCCGAAGGATGATTACGGATGTAGTTTTCATCAAGGGTGATTACGGATGTAGTTTTCACCCGAGGATAGTTACGGATGTAGTTTCTATCCTTCTACCGGTAGAGAAGACCCGCGGATTATTGGACTTGGATGTGGCGACTGATCATCGTCAATCCTTGTCAGGTTTTTATGTTTTCTTCCAGTCCCATCCTCCACTTTGGAAAAATACTCAAACACTGCTTCTTGGGCCTAAGTGCCAAGTTGCCGATAGTGTGGTTTTTGATGAGAAAATATTGACATCGTGCAGTATCTAGAAATGCAAGATTTTCTATAAAGATTGGCACGTGTTAGTGCACTCTTGCAATTGTTTCAAAGAATGAAATGTTTTTGTATGAGAAACCTTCTAAGCTAATGGAAGGAAAGAGGTTTGCAATGATGTATTCCCTGTACAGTATGTTAATTGTAGAGTGTTTTGCCGAAAATGATATACTCATATGTATATATTTTCAAACTTGAGATATATTGAAATGGGAACCTCATAAGGGGTTCATATGTTATCCTAAAGCTCCTTAGTGAGTATAGATGTTTTATTCAAACTCGGGCACATACATTGTCCAATTATGTTTTGAAATCTGAGATATATACCCATATAGTTGGGAATGTTTTCAAAATAAACCATATTATTATTTTACAAAATAGTGAACTTGCTGAGCATTATGTAGCTCATTCTTGCTTTATAAAAACTTTTCAGAAAGGGAAGAATTTGGTCGATTAACTCCGCACCAGCAGAAGAGGAGTAGAAGAATTACCCGGAGATGATTTAGTCCCTGATAAATACTACAGAGTAGTCTGATAGGTTTTCAACTGTAATAGTAAGACTTGTCTTCAAGTGTAGTTGTATAAGTGGAATTGCGTAAGACTCTGGATTGTACAGATGAATTGTAATATTTAGTGTTACTTTTGATTATCGTTTCTGAGGCTCTAACTTGATTGTGTGTAAGATTGAGGTATGGATGGATGTATTGTTGAGTTGTAAAGTTAATACAGGTATGATATGGTTGGATGATGATGTGACGACCCGAATCTTTGACCTCAGATTTGGGGGCGTCACACGAATGGGTAACGGAAGTGATAATGTGACGACATGGTCATATGAGAGGGTTAGTGGTCACAAGTGGAGTCGTTAAGTTGGTCTTACGATTTTTTTTAAAACCTTATGATTAAGTAGCGTTGTTAAGGTACTAACGTACAAATATTGATTATATATAGATTTCCATTCCACTTCGCGAGCCGACCACCCCAACCTCACCAAGGCAAGTTTTCCAACCCTAAGTATTTATTTTCAAAAGATTATATTTTTGATTTTACCTATGCAAGCTTACTTTTCAAAACTTACATATAAGGATTTTCACTGTTGTGTTTATAGCTTCTAAACGTATTATATGCTTATGCTTTACGAGATTATGTTGAAGTTTGAGATATATGCATATGTGTTTGTACACCCTTGAACTTAGAATGGAAGTGTTTTCTTCGGACAACGACTCTAGCAATAGAGGTCGTAGCGGTCCAAATATACCATTGACCGGGGAGCGGTATATTGTTGTATCGTGATTAAATTGCGAAAACCCGAAGAGTCATTCGGGAAGTATCGTATACCTAAGTAATTATTATTTTTACGTTGTTAAAAATACTAAAAAATATCTATCTTGGATTAAAAGCTTATTTTAATTAAATAATTATTTTATTAATTGTTTATATTAAATCTCAAAATATTATTTATTAATTATCGTTCATTATTTTAAAGACAAAACTAATCCAAGATACCTTTAGCGTTTTCAAACTCGAACTCTTTCCCACCCAAAACATTTTCGAAAACCCCCGGTCAGGTTTTGCTTCTTGTACGTTTTTCAAGAATTATCGGTCGACTGAGGTCGAACTTCAACTACTCGAATTTTCTATCAAAATGATTTTTGAAAAGAAAAGAAAAAGGGGACTCTGGCAGGTGTGGGAATCGTTGACGAACGATTCCCGGGATGTGTAAGCGGCCGTGAGCCAGGCGGTCCATCAATTATTATTCCGGCCCAGGTGTTGCCGAAGGATGATTACGGATGTAGTTTTCATCGAGGGTGATTACGGATGTAGTTTTCACCCAAGGGTAGTTACGGATGTAGTTTCTATCCTTCTACTAGTAGAGAAGACCCGTGGATTGTTGGACTTGGTTGTGGCGACTGATCATCGTCAATCCTTGTCAGGTTTTTATGTTTTCTTCCAGTCCCATCCTCCACTTTGGAAAAATACTCAAACACTGCTTCTTGGGCCTAAGTGCCAAGTTGCCGATAGTGTGGTTTTTGATAAGAAAAATATTGACATCGTGCAGTATCTAGAACTACAAGATTTTCTATAAAGATTGGCACATGTTAGTGCACTCTTGCAATTATTCCAAAGAATGAAATGTTTCTGAATGAGAAAACTTCTAAGCTAATGGAAGGAAAGAGGTTTTGCAATAATGTATTCCATGTACAGTATGTTAACCTTAGAGTGTTTTGCCGAAAATGATATACTCATATGTATATATATTTTCAAACTTGAGATATATTGAAATGGGAACCTTATAAAGGATTCATATGTTATTCTTAAAACTCCTTAGCGAGTATAAATGTTTTATTCAAACTCGGACATATATAATGTTGAATTATGTTTTGAAATCTGAGATATATACCCATACAGTTGGGAATGTTTTCGAAATAAACCACATTATTATTTTTCAAAATGGCGAACTTGCTGAGCATTATGTAGCTCATTCTTGCTTTACAAAAACTTTTCAGAAAGAGAAGAATTTGGTCAGTTAACTCCGCACCAGCAGAAGAGGAATAGAAGATTTACCCCGAGATGATTTAGTTCCGGATAAATACTACAGAGTAAGTCTGATAGGTTTTCAACTGTAATAGTAAGACTCGTCTTCAAGTGTAGTTGTGCAAGTGGAAGTGCGTAAGATTCCGGATTGTACAGATGAATTGTAATATTTAGTGTTACTTTTGATTATCGTTTCTGAGGCTCTAACTTGTATGTGCGTAAGATTGAGGTCTGGATTGATGTATTGTTGAGTTGTAAAGTTAATACAGGTAGGATATGGTTGGATGGTGATGTGACGACCTGAATCTCTGACCTCGGATTTGGGGGCGTCACAGAAATGGTATCAGAGAGATAAGTTACAGTACTCAGAAACGAGAGTGTTGAGAGTTAAGTCTAAGTCGGAGAATGACATAAGAGATCGTAGTAAACTTATTATTGGAATACCAGAAGAGGTACCGGTGAGTAGAATAGACTGGAGTGTTTATCGGAGGTATTATACTAGGGTCGATAGAATCCTTAGAGACCTTCCGAATGATGAATAGAGGTTTGAGAGTCGTACATGACCTATCATAAGTAATAATGTAGAAAGCAGAGCGAAATCTCAAGAGCAGCTGAGGTAGAGGCGATATTGCCAATATAATCGGATGACTAGGCTGGCATAAATTTTGTGGCCCATAGTCCTCCACAGTTTAGGAGGCGGCATTTTAAGAATCAAGAAGTTTAGACTTCCCTACATATTTAAGGGTACTTAGTACTTGGAATAATGAAAGTCTTTTACTTTGGCTATAAGATCCGATTTTCGATAAGTAACGGGTTTACCTGAACGTTGGTCACTATGTCGTTGTGGATTTCATTACCCTTGATGGCGAATTTTTCATGTGTTATACGAGAATGTTATCATAAGACGAGCGTGCTAGATAATTCCACGCATGATTCGGACGCTAGAGCATGGTAGTTCAACTTAGAGAACCAACAAGTGGGATTAACAAAGGGACTCAAGAGAAGTTGAATATGGTTGCAACGAGCGATACAGTGATCTCAGAGTCTACCAAAAGAAAGACCAACGGGTCTAGAGTGGGATCACTTGATAGAGATGTTAGCAGGGACTACGCATATATGTATTGTAGACCTCAATATTTTTGGTATATGTTCACATACACACACCCGCCACTGAACCTATGGACTGCACTGAGATCCCTGAGAGATCTCTTTAATCTGTTCCCATGGGGAACTGGCCACTTGTGATTCATGTCGGAAGGCATGAAGTAGGACCCTATGGACTTAGCAGGTGTCCCCGAAATGATGTGAAGTTTGGTCTTCAAGATAAAGCACGGAAATGACAGATATATTTGTGAAACCCCAACTCGATAAATGACTTTAAGATGATGATTGAGAGACACACTAGTTGGTGTCTTGTATTACGAAGACGAAGAGATGGAGTTACCCTCATAGTGGTGATAATGAGATGCACGAATGATTATTAACTTATTTTGGTAACTACCGGCTGGTGCACTACTTCATTTTAAACTTTTCATTAACCATGTTACCTCGATTAGTTTATATCAGGTAATCCTTCTAGCTTTCTACTTCAAATTTGTGGAATAACAACCAGTGATATACTCTCCCTAAAGCAGGACTTATCCGAAGTAATTTTATTTGACCCATGAACATTCTATTCAAAAATTTAGGATGACCTTGTTCGGCTCAGGCCTATTTACACTTTCTTTCAATTATCCAAGGAATGTTCCACGAATACTTCCTTAATTATTCGATGAATATTACTTAACGAATATTGATGTTTGATTGCTTCTTTCATACTTGCACTCTTCAGTTGAGCTCATAAATATTTAACAAATTACTGAGGACATGGATGATCTAATGTCCAGACATCCTTCATGAATTCTTTTCTTCTATTCAAGATGAGATTGTACATCGTACATTGAAATCATAGTAAGGATATCATTTTGATATTGGTATTCTGAATTTAATTCTACTGTAGGATCTGATAAAGCATGTGTACGGAGGCACCCTTGGGGGGGACCATTTCACTGGTAAGTAATATTTGATGAGAGGTTATCGATTGTTCCGATACCTAGAACATTCTCTTCAGATTTTATAGTTTTCTTTTTCAAACTTAATAACTTCTTATTTCCATTAATTGTCCGAGTAGCCTAAAGTTCTTCAGTGGCTACGATGTTGAAATTCCGTTCTAGCCAATTGAAACTGGCTAGTCGATATGTCAATATGAATGACTAGTTGATTGTTCTAACTAGTCAAAATTGTAATGTTGTGAAGAACACCTAGCTAATTGTCCTAGCTAGTGGTGATGTCTCAAACAGGTGAACTAGCAAATTTTGTCTAGCTAGTTGCTAGTGTTTCTTAAAAAGGACTAGTTATTGTTTCACTGGTCCAACTCCCAATTTAATTCATTCAAAAATTCCTCAATGCATTTTGCATGTGGTAAAGTATGATAATGAAAGTTTTGACGAATAACTTGATTGAGACCTAGTGAGGTCGCCCACTCAACTTGAATTCTACCCATCTTCGTATCAGACTTTATGTCACTTGAATATTCTGTTCTTTCATTCATATAATGAAGATTCATTTGAAACCATAGATTACTTGAATGATAAACTTCTTCATTTTTATTGTCATAGAGTATAATTGCTTTCGATCGGTTGACCTTTATCAATGGGACTTTTAGATCCTCTATTTTTCAAGAGAAAAAGTATTCACCAGATGTAAGAATTGTATAAAGACCATCTTTATGACTTTTGTATCCAACAATCATTGCCCTCGTGCAACATTCTCTATGATATTACATTACAAAATTATCAGGACATGAAGGAATAAACCTTGTTGTATTCTTTCTATCCATTCTTACATCTCCGAAAAATCGAAACTCCTAGTATTTGGAACCATCAACATTCTTGGAACATCCAATGTGGAATTCTTATTGAAATTATCTATTGGACCTTGTTATTTTGAAATCATTCCTTTCAAAAGTCATTACTCTAGGGTGAACGGGAGGTACAATTGTGAACCGTTGCACCAATATGAGATCAAAAACCAAATGTTGTAATTGTGTAGCCAGAGCGTTATGCCGAGTAATTATTTAAAGTAGGAATAACATGTCAGGGCATACCACAGGACCTTTAATATTAGTGTGAGGAAGGTTATAAGAAATGATGAGGTGGTTGGGAGTACGCTCCTACCAACCGTTGTCAGGATGTGATGTTAATGAATTCTGGAGTTACCAAGCCTTTTCCTGATCCAAGAAATGCAAATCGACTGCGATGTAAGACATATCCTTAGAGGAAACTAACATGGAAGTGAGATGGACAAGAAAGGAAGAAATATTGTGGCAAGAATGTGAAGCTTTACTTAGCTTAAAGGGATTGATGCACATAGAGAGACATAAAGTTTAAAAGGCCCTAATAGCAAATGGATGCATGGATATATCCCAATGATCCTTCGAGATTACCACCTAATCAAGTTTATTGGGAATCGCAGCAGCATGCAGGCCTCAGGCTGATTGGCACCAGTTGTGAAAGAGGACGAGCGTATGACATCTTACATATACCATCGAGAACTGATACCCTTATCGGAAATGGAGGAATTGTTGACTAGTTAAAATGTGTAGTTGTTTTTCAAAGATAAGGTTGAAGAGAAGGTTTCACCAACTCAAGATCGATCTCTGTATTGCACCAAAGTCGGCATTTCACACTAATATAAACATTATAAATTTTGGTAGTATCATGTGGATTGACTAGTGAGTCAGAAGCCCTTGTGGGTTAATAAATAAAGTTTTAAGAATGATATGAGCGATTAGTGACAACCTCGTTGTTAGCTATACTTTATAATGAGAAGAGGACTTTGAGGGTCACGATGATGCATCTTTTAAGAGTTAAGAGGTGTGCTGATGCAGTGGAAAGGGGATGATAGCCTATACTTCTAAACAACATAAAGGTTACGGGATAGGATATACTAACCGTGAGTCGGGGATTAGTCATGATAGCGTTCACGCATAAAACTGAGACGTTAACCTTATGAGAAAAGTGTGAAATTTTTCCACAAGTGCCATAAGTATATCTTCATATTAGAATTAAAGATAAGAGAGAAGGTGACGAAATGGAACAGGGAGTATAATGGAGAAATTTGTTATTACCCAGGGGAGGCCAGTGTGGTGGCCGATACCTATAGAAGGGATTATTCGAAATTGGAATTCAGTCAGTATTGACCAAGAAAATAGAGTATATACAATAAATAATAATGTCAGAGGAAAAATGACTAAATTATGGGGAAGGACAAAGAGGTATAGAGAATTAAGAGAATGTTGGCAAGCGGATACGAAGCATGGTATTGGCAAACTATTAAGTACAAACGCGACATGTCAAAAGCAGAATGATAGAGATCTAGTGGATTAATTCCGCCTGTAGAAAATCTTAAACGTGGACAGAATTATAATGAATTTCATAAGTAGGTCGCCGAAGACCGAGCCAAGAGATGGCCCTAGTTGATTTATAATTGTTGGACCAAGTGATTTACCTACGAGAGACTTTCTATTTAGAAGATTATCGATTTATATACAGAAGAGATGGTGGTGCAATATAAAACTTCTGCAGCAATTACGTCAGATAAAGACTTAAGGTTAAACTTCGAATATTGAAGGTGCTTTCAAGTATTTTTAACAAAGAGATTGAGCGTATGCACTAATTTGATCTGTGGCTGACGGACAGGGAAGAAGAATTATCCAGACGATCGAATTTATATTTAGTGTCGTGCCTTAGATTTCACGGGGCAGTCGAGAATAAAAACTTATCCATGAAATGAATGTTTTTATCACGATTGTCACCATGCGAACGTAAGGACGTCTCTTGTAAAGCATACTGCGAAAGAAGAAGTTTCGTTTTTCTTGCGTTACGAGAAGTCAATGAACGAGGGATATAGTAGCTGAACCGGTTCGACGTATACCGAAGACTATACATTATCCATAGCAAGTGGTAACGACTGACGGGACGCATCACATGCGTGTTAATTAAGCCAAGGAAAATGAGGAATACCGTGCATATTGACATTGTCTTAGATTATAAAACACGACCACAAAGTATTCACGGGCCAACGATACCATGACTCAACACGGATACAATGAACAAGGTAGAAGAGGAACGTATAAGTAGTGGGATAGAAATTTTCATTCATAGAACAACCGATAAGGAATGCAGGTCGAGGAGAGCATGCGTTGAGAAACAACATTAAAGCGTTGGTGAGACCAAGGTGAAAGAACTAAAGGGTTGAAGTTTCAACCTGAGAGTTGGAAAGGGTAAAGTTGGAATCGTATCCACAACTATTTCCCTTATGTTCTTAAGATAGAATCCTTTTAAGGAGAGAAGACTACAATAACCCTAATTTTCGTGAATATTTGAAACCTGGATGAATAGTAATTTTATGGGTGGATGAGAAATTTTTGCAATCACGATATGTACGAATTATTAAATGAAGATTTCGAATTGATATCACGTCTTTACGGTGCAGACGAGTGTATGTAAAAGTCATTAGTTTTTTTTTACGAAACCCATTATTTCGAATGGTCAAATTTTATGAGATATCAAAGGAGTATGAGGTGGGAGACTTCGTGATGCTAAAGGTATCCCCATCGAAAGGATTGATACGGTTTGGTAAGAAAGGAAAGCTAAGTCCGAGGTTTATTGGACCTTTTGAGATTTTGAGGCGTATTGGGAAGTTAGCCTACGAGTTAGCCTTGCCCCCAAGCTTGTATCAAATTCATAATGTGTTTCATGTGTCTATGTTACGACCCTACCATACCGACTTCAGACATGTGATAGAACATGATCAAGTGGATCTGCAACCAGACTTAACATATGTAGAGCAACCCGTAGAAATCATGGATAGAAAAGAACAGGAGCTGAGGAACAAGGTTGTCAAATTAGTGAGAGTTTTGTGGAGGAATCAGAATGTCGAAGAATCAACATGGGAACTAGAGAGCGCGATGCGTGAAAAGCACCCCCAACTGTTTTCAACCTGATTCCGGGACGGAATCCTTTTAAGGAGGGGAGGCTGTAAGAACCCTAATTTTTGGTAATATTTTCTTTTATTTAATATCATGTGACATTGTCAATTTGGAACCTTTCTAGTCATCCCTGTTGATTAATAGAATTGATTGTCTGAGAAACTATGTTGTTACATTCACTATGTAAGATAAAAGGAAGATTGTGAAGGCAAGAGTCTTATTGTTAGTAAGATGTATAAAACTTGGGATTTGAGAATGATTAGAGTTTTGAAAGATTTATTAAGGATTATGACGAGGAATTATGGATATTCGAGGGATTTACACAATTAAGTACTTAAGGAATTATAGGGGAAATCTCTACGCGACAAAATATTATTACGAGAGATTAATTAAGATACGATACGAATTAAAGATTAAATGACAAGCATTGGTGGAAGGATAATGATACAAGGGGTAGTATTGCATGCAAGTCCCATGCAACCAAGTGGTTAGAAATAAGCAAACTAGTTAACCAAATGGAAGGGGAATAGTAACTAGTTACCTTGCTTTTCAAAAAGAGGAGACAAGTAGTACATGTGACCATACCTATGCTAGTACCTTGCCTATACATACACATTATGTATCACCCAACACCTTTTAACACAATTATTCACCAAACAAACAAACACAAAAATCAAAAACACCAAAAGCTCTCCCCCCCCCCCCCTTGGAAGAGAGCTCTCGGCCAAGCACCAAAAAGGAAGGAGAAAATTCTTCCTCCCCCATTTCCCCATCACTCATAAATCAAGACATAATTCCTAGGCCCTCACCATCATCTAAGAAAGGTATGTTGAGAGTTTCAAGCCATTTCATCCATCCAATTTCAAGATATTAATTATAATAGATATTGTGAATAGTAACCATGGTTGGTTTTTCTTTTAGATCTTGGATTGTAAGGGTTGTAGGAGACCATTCAAGGTTTTATTGAGTTTTGTAAGGCTTATCCAAGGCTCCTAGGTGCTCAAGAAGGTATAAAAATCACAAACCCTTTTGGCCATGTAGTGTTTATGATGTTTGGTAGTAGATCCATGTATATATGTGTTAATCTTGGTTGTATAAGTAATGGATGACATGGATCTTGAGTTTTGATGCTGTGATTGTGATTTTTATGATTGTGGATAGTATATGTATCTCCATGAGTGTTATAAAGCATGAACTAAGTGAATTAGGTGTTGGTTGTGTTGTGGAATTGAGAAAATTGGTTGATCTAAGTGAATACATGCTTGCTGAGTTTTCCAGGAACATTGACCTGCCTTGTAACATGGTTTTGAACCCTCAAATCTTGTCCCCTGAGGTCCTACCATATATTGTTGGAAAGATAATTGAATGTAGTTTCCAGAAATATAAATTTCATGTCTAGGTGATGTGTAGATTTTGAGTTATGACCAGAAGAGTGAGGAGTGGTTCTGAAATCCGGACTGCACTGTATGGTCTGTTTGTGAACTGTCTTTGGACCCCCAAACTTTCTGCAAACATTGTGAAAAATTGAGGTTAGCTAGGTCGTACAGTAAGGAAGGCTGCCCAAAAGAAATCTGATTAAAATTTGAATTTTTCAATTTTATAAAAATGTTGGAGCGAGGTGTGCGCAAGTGAAAAACCACTTAGGGGATTAGTTCAAAGTAGTTTTAAGAATGTTCACTTGAGTTTCGAGTTTGAGGAATAGATTTGAGTCGAATGGGTAACGGAAGTGATAATGTGACGACATGGTCATATGAGAGGGTTAGTGGTCACAAGTGGAGTCGTTAAGTTGGTCTTACGATTTTTTTTAAAACCTTATGATTAAGTAGCGTTGTTAAGGTACTAACGTACAAATATTGATTATATATAGATTTCCATTCCACTTCGCGAGCCGACCACCCCAACCTCACCAAGGCAAGTTTTCCAACCCTAAGTATTTATTTTCAAAAGATTATATTTTTGATTTTACCTATGCAAGCTTACTTTTCAAAACTTACATATAAGGATTTTCACTGTTGTGTTTATAGCTTCTAAACGTATTATATGCTTATGCTTTACGAGATTATGTTGAAGTTTGAGATATATGCATATGTGTTTGTACACCCTTGAACTTAGAATGGAAGTGTTTTCTTCGGACAACGACTCTAGCAATAGAGGTCGTAGCGGTCCAAATATACCATTGACCGGGGAGCGGTATATTGTTGTATCGTGATTAAATTGCGAAAACCCGAAGAGTCATTCGGGAAGTATCGTATACCTAAGTAATTATTATTTTTACGTTGTTAAAAATACTCAAAAATATCTATCTTGGATTAAAAGCTTATTTTAATTAAATAATTATTTTATTAATTGTTTATATTAAATCTCAAAATATTATTTATTAATTATCGTTCATTATTTTAAAGACAAAACTAATCCAAGATACCTTTAGCGTTTTCAAACTCGAACTCTTTCCCACCCAAAACATTTTCGAAAACCCCCGGTCAGGTTTTGCTTCTTGTACGTTTTTCAAGAATTATCGGTCGACTGAGGTCGAACTTCAACTACTCGAATTTTCTATCAAAATGATTTTTGAAAAGAAAAGAAAAAGGGGACTCTGGCAGGTGTGGGAATCGTTGACGAACGATTCCCGGGATGTGTAAGCGGCCGTGAGCCAGGCGGTCCATCAATTATTATTCCGGCCCAAGTGTTGCCGAAGGATGATTACGGATGTAGTTTTCATCGAGGGTGATTACGGATGTAGTTTTCACCCAAGGGTAGTTACGGATGTAGTTTCTATCCTTCTACTAGTAGAGAAGACCCGCGGATTGTTGGACTTGGTTGTGGCGACTGATCATCGTCAATCCTTGTCAGGTTTTTATGTTTTCTTCCAGTCCCATCCTCCACTTTGGAAAAATACTCAAACACTGCTTCTTGGGCCTAAGTGCCAAGTTGCCGATAGTGTGGTTTTTGATAAGAAAAATATTGACATCGTGTAGTATCTAGAACTGCAAGATTTTCTATAAAGATTGGCACATGTTAGTGCACTCTTGCAATTATTCCAAAGAATGAAATGTTTCTGAATGAGAAAACTTCTAAGCTAATGGAAGGAAAGAGGTTTTGCAATAATGTATTCCATGTACAGTATGTTAACCTTAGAGTGTTTTGCCGAAAATGATATACTCATATGTATATATATTTTCAAACTTGAGATATATTGAAATGGGAACCTTATAAAGGATTCATATGTTATTCTTAAAACTCCTTAGCGAGTATAAATGTTTTATTCAAACTCGGACATATATAATGTTGAATTATGTTTTGAAATCTGAGATATATACCCATACAGTTGGGAATGTTTTCGAAATAAAACACATTATTATTTTTCAAAATGGCGAATTTGCTGAGCATTATGTAGCTCATTCTTGCTTTACAAAAACTTTTCAGAAAGAGAAGAATTTGGTCAGATAACTCCGCACCAGCAGAAGAGGAATAGAAGATTTACCCCGAGATGATTTAGTTCCGGATAAATACTACAGAGTAAGTCTGATAGGTTTTCAACTGTAATAGTAAGACTCATCTTCAAGTGTAGTTGTGCAAGTGGAAGTGCGTAAGATTCCGGATTGTACAGATGAATTGTAATATTTAGTGTTACTTTTGATTATCGTTTCTGAGGCTCTAACTTGTATGTGCGTAAGATTGAGGTCTGGATTGATGTATTGCTGAGTTGTAAAGTTAATACAGGTAGGATATGGTTGGATGGTGATGTGACGACCTGAATCTCTGACCTCGGATTTGGGGGCGTCACATACATGATGTAATGTTTGCAAACCTTGACATGTCCATGGAATCAATGATAAGCAACATGAGGTGGCTGTCAAGAGCAACCTTCTCCCTTTCTGATTCTGTCCATTTTGATGGATCCTTGGCCTCATAAGATCTTGGGATAGTTGTGGTTCCAACAGTCTTCTCTGGTATCTCTTGTTGTGGAACAAAAGGACCATTCTTAAGAATCTCAGGATATAAAGGATGAGAGGCTTTGATGAACAACATCATCTTTATCTTCCAGAGGTTGAAGTTATCTTTGTCAAACTTAGGGACTTTCACCGTTCCTGTAGTCTTTGGTGTATTCGAACTCATGATCGTTTTTCTATTTTTGAATAAACAGCCCGCTCTGATACCACTTGTTGAGTATTGAATACGATAAAAGAATACAGAGGGGGGGGTGAATGGATTCTTGAACTTTTCTTCTTCGAGTCTATGTAGCAAGAGTGTTTGTGTGTGCAAGATTGAAGGTGCGGATAAAGAATAACACAAAACACAATATCACTTTAATCTAATGTATTATTAGATAAAGGTTGCTACAATCTGTGAATACAAATGATAGTATTCTCAGCTTCGTTTTTCTCAGAGAGATACAGCTTACAGTGTATGAAAAACTTGACTCACAAAGTTACTAAGTTAATTGACTAAGGAAGTGAGGCTGTATCCTTATAGAAAATTGATACACCCTACTTACTACAAATAAGGTAGCTGAACAAATTACTTTCTAGTCTGTCTATCCTTTTTGAGTAAGTGTCCAAATGGTTACAGATTTGACTTTGCAAAGCCTGTTCAGATCCACTTCTTTAGCCCTTTGTCTCTTCTATATCTCTCCAAGCTTCCTTGTAGGCTTTCCAGAGCACGTTACAGATTGTGGTCCATAAAGTGCATTGGCTTGTTGCAGGTTTCCGACTTGTACAATTTCTTCAGTATTTTGTCTCCAAGAATGTATTCGAGAAGTGACTAAGTAGTTGATTCGAGAACTAGAATTGACTTGATCGATAACTCTGAGTTCTCGAACACTGTTATATTGACATATCGAATTACTTCTCGAATAGCTCTTTTCTTCAGGATTCCTTGAGTTGTCGAATAGAACACTTGACTTGTCGAATCCTTGAGATATCGAATAGCTTTCTGAGTCTTTGAGATATCGAATGGAACTTTGACTTGTTGACTCCTTGAGAACTCGAATACTACTTTGACTTGTTGACTTCCTAAGTTCTCGAATAGAGTACATAGACATATCGAATCTCTGAGATATCGAATGAGATATCGAACAGTGTATTCAGAGATATCGAATAGTGTCTTGAGATATCGAATCCCTGACTTCTCGAATGCTGGACTTCTCGAATAGACAAATATACTTCTCGAATTGGTACTTAGGCAAATTCTTCATTTCTTCAAATCCCAACTGTGATTATTTGACAGTCTTTATCTTCTTGCTTGAGGCATGAACCTTGGAACTTCTTTCAAGCATTATTCTAGACTCTATAAGTACAGTTACACAACTAGGATTTGATGCCTACTGAAAGTACAATACAAACAGAAACTCTACAACTGGAGGTTCCCTCAGTTAAGAGGTCATGTAAGTAATGCAAAGCATTACAAACAATTAGGCTTGTTATTAGATGTATACAGGCATGCCTCTGTAACTAACACTCATTTAAGATGTAGGCTAGAACGGCACTAATGATAGCACTTCCAGCCAGTATAATTCGGAACTTCATGTCGTATGGAACCCCAACAGTGGTAGCAAAGGCAACAGATGCACCAATTAGGAACTTTTGTAGTGTTTGGAAAGTTGCAATTATAATATTTCATTTTTGTTATGCAAGTGTTTTGTAATAGGTGGTTGAATCGCAAACCGAACCACATTAACCGCGGTTAATCGTAGCCGCATCACGAGGTTAACCGCAACCGCATTTGAGGTTGTGGTTGGAAATTTACAAAGCTGCCAAAACCAAAAAATTGCATCAACCGCCAATAACAGAACCGCAACCGAACCGCGTACACCCCTACTAGACATCTGTATAAAATTTGATTTAATAATTTAATCATATAATAATGATTTTTAAATTTTGGGAAAATGAATTTTTTTGTCACTAAACTATTGACCTTTTTAGAAACCTACCACTCAACTATAAATTTTTCTTTTTTACTCACTAATGTTAGGTCCGGTTTTCTTTTTGTCACTAAACTTAGGTTCGGATTTTGTTTTACTCACTAAACTTAGGTTCAAATTTGATTATTAGCATTATGTTAATTTTTTTTACTCACTAACATTAGATTCGGGGTGAAAAAGTCAATTGAACCTTTAATACTTAAAAATGATGCTTTATATAGGACAATTTGTTAAACTTTAATACTTGAAAATGATGCATTGAATTTTATCTTGAAAATAAATCGATTAAATTTAATAATATAATGTCTACATTAAACTTTATCATGAAAATCAATCGATAAATTTTAATAAGATAAAGTCTGCATTAAATCTTATCTTGAAAATAAATCGATAAAGTTTAATAAGATATAGTTATCATCTCTAATGATTTATCTTTACAATTAAACCTCGATAAATACGCTTGGGACACAAAAATTTTATTCATTAATCGAGGTCAAAAAGAAACTGTCTCTATTATGTTGGGACCGGAAAAAAAATATTCATTTAACAAGGTTATTCGTTTAAAGAATATTCATTTATCGATATTTCACTATATCTTGAAAATCATAATAAGATAAAGTTTAATAAGATATAGGAAGATAAAATTAAATTTGAGAGGGATGTTAGAGTGAACAAATCGATTGCAACTTTAATACTTGAAAATGATGCATTAAAGAGGAAAATTTTCCACTTAATACATCATTAAGTTAGACTTTATCTTATTAAACTTTATCGATTTATTTTCGAGAGAGTTTAATGCAGACTTTATCTTATTACATTTAATCGATTTATTTTCAAGATAAAGTTTAATGCCTCATTTTCAAGTATTCAAGTTTAACAAATTGTACTCTATAACGTATCATTTTTAAGTATTAAATCTTCAATTTACTGGTTTAGTCTGAATCTAAGGTTAGTGAGTAAAATTTTTAACATAATTCTAATCATCAAATCCGAACCTAAGTTTAGTGAGTAAAACAAAGGGTAATGGCCAAAAATATCATTTTTTTTAAAAATTTTATTACATAAATACCAATTTTAAATTTTTTGGCCAAAAATATCAACCTATTACGCATTTACAAAATGGGTAATGCTATTACGCATTTGAGGAATTGGTATCATGTAGGAATTTTAATAAAAAAACGAAAAAAAAATTTATCCTTGTCATGCATTCCATGAATGCGTAACACCCCAAACAATAGTGATGTTACGCATTCCTGGAATGCGTGACACGAATAATTTTTTTCCCCCCTTTTTTTGTAATTTATATGCATTACCCATTTGGCAAATGCGTAATACTATTACCCATTTTTGAAATGCGTAATAAAATTGTATTTTGGCCAAAAAATTGAGAAGTTATATTCTTGTCAAAAAATTTAAAAAAAATGGTAAAAATGTCATTATTTCTAAAACAAAATCTGAACCTAAGTTTAGTGACTAAAATAAAACCGGACCTAATATTAGTGAATAAAAAAGAAAAATTCATTGTTAAGTGATAGATTTCTAAAAAGGTGTATAGTTCAATGACAAAAAAATCCATTTTCCCTTAAATTTTTAATAAATTGATAATAATCGTTAAATCTAAAATTAATATTGTATTTGGTTGAGGTGATTGTACAAAATGGAATGAAATGATTTTTGTTGTATAAAATAAATAGAAATTCAAAATTTACATTTATTGATTCATTCCATTCCAATTCATTCACATGTTAATTTCAAACATCCCAATTTGAGGGAATACTTCATTTTACAATTTCCAGTTTAAACAATCCTTGCCTCTTCCATTTTTTTCACAATTCTTATCATAACAATTTTATATTATATCATTTTTTTTAAATCTTACCTTCAAATTCCATTATTTTTAGAGCTGTAAACGAACCGAGTTGAGCTCGGGATCGACTCGACTCGACTCGGTAAAAACCTGACTCGACTCGGCTCGGTTCTTTAACGAACTCGAGTTCGGCAAGAAAAAGAAACTCGTTAAGCTTAACGAGTCGAGTTGAGTTTTTTGGTTGTTCGACTCGACTCGACTCGACTCGGTACTCGACTTGACTCGGTAGTCGACTCGACTCGACTCGGTATCAGTAAGAAATACAAAAAAAATTATATTTTTATTGTTTTAGTTTTTAGTTTTTAATGTTTTAATTTTAGTTTTTATTTATAAAATTAATATTAACAATAATATATAGCTAGTTTAGTTTTTAATGTTTTAATTTTAGTTTTTATTTATAAAATTAATATTAACAATAATATATATCTAGTTTTGTGTGGTTCTTGTATTTAGAAAATTAATCTAAAATTTTAAACTATTATATTGGTATTCCTTGTTTTAAGATTTTCTCTTTGTTTGTTAGACTAAAACTAGCTTGTATCTTTTTCTAACTAGAGCCAATTTTTTAAAAAAAAATATGCCCAAAAGAAATAAAAAAATAAGCCTAAAAAAATAAAAAAAATCGAAAGACTCGGACTCGACTCGAACTCGGGATCGACTCGGTAGGCTCGTTACCGACTCGACTCGGTCGTTAACGAACCCGAGTTCGGTAAGAAAAAAAAGCTCGTTAAGATAATCGAGCTCGAGCTCGACTCGGTAAGAAAAAGCTCGGGATCGACTCGACTCGGTAGAAACTCGGTCCGACTCGGTTCGTTTACAGCTCTAATTATTTTCCTTTGATTTTATCTATTTCATTCCACTCATCCCAACCAAACACAACACAAGAAATATTCTATATTTATGTTAATTTAATGAGAACCCAAAGTTTGAATCCCGTTAATAACAAATTAAAATTGAAAATTTATATTTTTATTTGTTCTAAATAATACATGAACTTTTGATTAATATATATTAAATTAAAATTAAAATAACCATTAGATTAAAAAATTAGATAAAAATTTAATTTTATTATAAGAAAATATTATATCATATTGCAAAAAAACATGTGTACTACTCCCTCTGTCCCATTCATTTCTACCCACTTACTATTTTGGGGTGTCCCATCATTTCTACCCATTCCAAAATTAGTAAAGTTTTAATAATAAAAAACACTATTACACCCACTAACTTTCCTCCACTATCTCAAATTTATAATATAAAACACTATTACACCCACTACTTTCCTCCACTATCTCAAATCTATTATTAAAAATTCATAGGTCCCACCACTTTATCCACTTTTCATCTAATTTTACTCATTTTTCATACAATTTCTTGGTCTCCGTGCCCGAACCCAGTAGGAAGAACCCACTGGGACAGAGGGAGTATAAGTCTTATTACACACACTTACTTGCACAATAAAATTTTGGTTATGAATGAATATAACAAAATCATACAAGTAAAGCTTGATTATTTTAATAAATTATATGTAACATGAACATAATATGTTAATTTAAATTTAACTATCATTATATCCTTATATAGTTATATGTAATAAGCATAAGAGTGATCTTATCTAAATTTTTGGTCTGGTCATTGTACTACCAAAATCATATGATTCATTGGATTAAAAATAGACGATCAAGATTAGATCACATTAAAAAGAAAATTATAATCTAAAAATGATATAATTAAAAAAGATTGCATTAGAAGTGAATTTTAAAAAGAAAATTATAATCTAAAAAGGATATAATTAAAAAAGGTTGTATTAGAATTGAATTTTTTTTAAAAAAATATAATCTGAAAAGGATTTAATTTAAAAAAGTTGTATTAGAATTGAATTTTTTTATTTTTTTTTATTAGTATTAAAAATATTCATATTTACTATTTGGGCTTTATCTTGAGATCTAATAATCAGATTTGGATGATTTTACAATCCACGCGAATTTCATAAAATTATCTTTAATTTAGGGATGATTTAATAATTATTATTCAAATGTAAATACTCAGAATCTTAAGAGAAAAAATAATTACAAATTTTTAAATTAGTCACATTATATCCTTATATATAATAAGCGTAAGAGGGATCTTATCCATAACTTTGGTCGTTGTACTACCAAAATAATCTCAACCGTCGAATCTAATATTTTTAAAAATAGATGATCAAGATTATATCATATTAAAAAGGAAATTATAATATAAAAAGGATATCACTGTACTACCAAAATAATCTCAACCGTCGAATCTAATTTTTTTAAAAATAGACGATCAAGATTATATCATATTAATAAGGAAATTATAATCTAAAAAGGATATCATTAATAAAGGATATATAAATTTATTTACTTCTTTTTTATTGCTTTTAGGTGTTAATATCTAAAAAAGATATCATTAGAAAAGGTTGTATAAATTTATTTACTTCTTTTTTATTGCTTCTAGGTGTTAATATCTAAAAAGGATATCATTAAAAAAGTTATATAAATTTATTTACTTCTTTTTTACATTAAAAAAAGTTGTATAAATTTATTTACTAAGGATATAATATTGCGGTTTTTATTATTTGACTATATCAGGGACCTTGCTGAATTTGGGATGGGTTTTAATCGTGGCGGTGGCCACCCAATTATGAGCAGGGAAAAATTTGAAGCTCGCAAACCCACTATAAAGTATAAACGGGATCTTGAGAGAGGCGGAGGAAGGTATTAACTTCTTTTCAAATATTATATATCATGTGCGAGTGATGAACTGTACTGTATAAATTTATACTCCCTTGCATATTTTTTGGGTTGCTCACCATGAAATATGTATAAAAAATCATAATCAATTACAAATAAATAAATTAAAAAGATCTCTACAATGAATTGGAAAAGAAATCATAATACAATGATAGATAGAATTATAATTACATTATCCTACCAAGAAGAAATCTAGCTATAAATACAAGACCATTAGCTACCTCCAAAATAATTCTTCTTCATTGCTTCCAACTTCATCCCATGTCAAAATATTGAGATATTAAAATATTATTAGACAAACTTCTTTAAGACAAAAAAAAACCTAAATATATATTGAGTTATTGATTTGTCCACCAGATTTATATCTACAAATGAAAAATAAAAATTTGAGCGTAACAACTAACAAGAGACGTTGTCAATGAACAGATACTCATTGTAAAAGGCTATAAGCCAAAATATTCAAAAAAGAAAAGTAAACAATGATCACATCTCAGTCTATGTCTTTTTTAATAGGCTATAAGCCAAAATATTCAAAAAAAAAGAAAAGAAAAGTAAACAATGATCACATCTCAGTCTATGTCTTTTTTAATACATTATATATGTACACGTATGTTTCCTGTGTGTGCATAAATTTTATCAATGCCACTATATGATATTTACATTCATATATGTAGAATCTATAATTGGAAAACCACCTCAAAAGACAAGTAATAAATATACATCAATGTTAATTAACCTAATTTAAAATAACATAAAAATAACAATTATCAAAATGAAACATACAAAAATAAATTTATTAAATAAAGAAAATTTAAAAAAACCGTGCATCGCACGGGTTATAAGCTAGTTCAATGTAAAAGTCCTACATTGATATTGCTATTCAATGAAAAAAAAACTAATTATATATGATTTAAATCATTGACATGTTTTTAAAAAGAAAATTATAATCTGAAGAGGATATAATTAAAAATGTTGTATTAGAATTGATTTTTTTATTAATATTAAAAAATTCATATTTACTATTTGGGCTTTATCTTGAGTTCTAGAAGTCAGATTTGGATGATTCTACAATCCACACAAATCTCATAAAATTATCTTTAATTTAGTGATGATCTTATAATTATGGGAAAATCAATTGATACGTCCTTAAACTATTCAGGTTTTATTGTTCAGGTCCCTGGACTAAAGATTCCGCAGTACGGGTCCTTAACGTTTTAAATTTTTTTGCTCAAGTCCTTACCGTTAAGTAGATTCTAACGGTGTTAGAATCTTGTTGCCACATGACCATTTTTACACGTCAGCTGCTGATTTGTCACATGCAACATTCACCAGCTTCCCACCACCACACTTCACCTTTGTCCTCCGACCTCCTTTTCCAACACCCCTTTTATTCTCTCCAGCTACCTCCTCAAAATCTACAACCACCGCGAACCAACAACCATCTTCTCCGATCAAACCTAACACCACCGTTCTTCTTCCTTCCGTCGTTCACCCTTTTCCCCTCTCCCTTCTTCACCACACTCCACCACCACCTCCGTTCCACCTCCAACTGGCTCCACGACCTTCTAACACCAACAACCAACAACGCTGTTAGTCACAGAGGCATGCCTGTTTACATCTAATAACAAGCCTAATTGTTTGTAATGCTTTGCATTACTTACATGACCTCTTAACTGAGGGAACCTCTAGTTGTAGAGTTTCTATTTGTTCTGTACTTGTAATAGGCACCAAATTCTATCTGTGTAACTGTACTTATTGAGTCAAGAATAATGCTTGAAAGAAGTTACAAGGTTCATGCCTCAAGCAAGAAGATAAAGACTGTCAAATAATCACAGTTGGGATTTGAAGAAATGAAGAATTTGCCTAAGTACCAATTCGAGAAGTACTTTTGTCTATTCGAGAAGTCTAGCATTCGAGAAGTCAGGGATTCAATATCTCAAGACACTATTCGATATCTCTGAATACACTATTCGATATCTCATTCGATATCTCAGAGATTCGATATGTCTACTGCTCTATTCGAGAACTCAAGAAGTCAATAAGTCCAAGTGGTATTCGAGTTCTCAAAGAGTCAACAAGTCAAAGTTCCATTCGATATCTCAAGGACTCAGAAAGCTATTCGATATCTCAGGGACTCGACATATCAAAATGCTCTATTCGACAACTCAAGGACTCCCAGAGAAAATAGCTATTCGAGAAGTGATTCGATATGTCATATAACAGTATTCGAGAACTCAGAGTTATCGATCAAGTCAATCCTAGTTCTCGAATCACTTACTTAGTCACTTCTCGAATACATTCTTGGAGACAAAATACTGAAGAAATTGTACAAGTCAGAAGCCTGCAACAAGCCAGTGCACTTCATGGACCACAATCTGGAACGTGCTCTGGAAAGCCTACAAGGAAGCTTGGAGAGATATAGAAGAGACAAAGAGCTAAAGAAGTGGATCTGAACAGGCTTTGCAAAGTCAAATCTGTAACCGTTTGGATGCTTACTCAAAAAGGATAGACATGCAAGAAAGTAACGTATCCTGTAACCTTATTTGTAGTAACTGAGTTGTATTCTTGTTTTATAAGAATACAATCTCACTTCTCTAGTAAATTAAGTTTTTGATACACATTAGAGCAATATCTCTCTGAGAAAAATGAAGCTGAGAATACTATCATTTGTATTCACAGATTGTAGCAACCTTTATCTAATAATACATTAGATTAAAGTGATATCGTGTCTTGTGTTGTGTAACGCCCCCAACTTCCGTACAAGGAATTTGGGTCGCCACGTCTTCATCCACCCTCATAGAGCAATACATTTTCACAATATATTCTACTACAGCAATAAAAGTAGTCTCTATGCATCTAACTCCACGGGTTATAGTCTTAGAACAAGTTCTCAATAATTCCAAAAGTTATTACATCTCAAGTTCACTTCCCAGAATCCCTGAAATACTATTACAACTCCAAAGTACTAGATAATAAAACATTTTACAAACATCTTCTCAACTTGCACTGTCCTCAGATACTATAAGGCTAACACGCTGAACTAGTTGTCTTTCCTCTTCCCTTAATCACGGTTCGCCGTACTAGTGCTAACTTTGATTGTCGCTGTTTAATAATATTTAAATAGCAAGAATGAGCCAAAGAATGCCCATCAAGTATATAGATATCATATAATACAACAACAACTCGCTCAAAAATATATTTTCATCATTTTATAAAAACTCATTCACATAAGTAATTATACTCTTTTTGAAAAGAAATTCTCTCGTAAGTATTTTTCAATCTCAGAATACTACTCATATGAAGGAATAAATATATTTTAACAACTTCTCAAAGTACTACTCGAATATAATTCAATAACTCCTCAGAACTGCTAAACTGATTTGAATAAATATAATTTAACAACTGATCAGATCAACACCCTAGTTAACAGAACCACAAAGGCATCGGTTAACAGTTAGGGTATCGATGATTGGACTTCTCCTCAAACGCCTCCTCAAGTAATGGATGATCAGTCCATTGTCCCGCCTCGTTTTCTATCGATAGAAGGATGAGCCGACGTCTCGAACACACCCTAAACTCCTCAGGTTGGGCCGGTGCGTTACTCCGGTCACTTACGTTAATTATTATGCTGGGCCGGCCCTGTCCCGGTCTCTTATGCTACTTTCAGTCCCGAATATTAGGTGTCAGAATCTTCGATCACCTTCAACAAGAAATTTGCTTAGGCATCACGGTAAAAGAACACGTGCACCATTATTTACTTCTCAATAAAATACTACTCCAATATCGTTCAGAAACAATGAACGATAAACACCTCCAATAATTTAGTTTTCCTCTCGAATGAGTAGAGGAAATCTTTATGAAAAATTTTTCTGATCATGGATCGGGAATATGGTAACCCATGTCAGTATTCTCAACTTACTATGTATATATAACTCCACTCATAAATATCAGTTAATATATAGTATGAAGATATTACTTACCGTATATCTATTATCTCCTCGGCTAGTACGAATAAAGTATCTCGATAAATGTCTCCTCAATATGGACCAACTCATGAAATAATATCCGGTATAAACAACTAGGTAGATTACTTTCATTAAATCATCTTTGTTATCTCTCCGGAACAAAGCGGTTTTAAGAGAACATTTTGAAAATGATATTCATCTAATTAAATAAATTTAATTAGACGAATAAGGTTTATTAGTGATGTTGCCTTTAGGTTAATTATTTCGAAATTCTTTTTAAAAAGCTTTGTCCGAGTTTTCGAAAATTCTATTCTCCTCAGCACTTCGTGCTCATCGCCTATTCCTTATGAAACATCATCTACTTGGAACGTAGGTTACTTCTAACCATACTTCCATATCTCCTCATTATGTTTACTCGCATTTAACTAGTATTACGAACAACTTTCATTACAAAATATCTCTACTCTGAACGATAGAGTAAGAGTTAGTATACTTGCCTGGTACTCCGGATGTAGCAGGGGCTCGTAGCGGAATCCGACAATCTAACAAAGTCAAGAAAACACGCGATTAATCCCCTATATGATCCACTTATAACTCAACGCTTAGACACTTAATCCAATCAAAACCAAGGCACTAAGGGGTCATCCTAGACTCGTACTAAGTCCAAGTTAATCGATAAACACTTAAGTCACAAGTTTAGTCCGAAACCGCTCCTCAAATTCAAGGTGTACTTAACCATTTATAACCTCGTTCTCTACACCCATATGTTGTCTCGATAATCCTTAACAAGTTTCGTGTTTTAGTCGACTCGAAATTCCTCTTTTATCTTAGCCAAAACGGATGGTCAAAGTAGCACCTCTAGAGTTGACTTTCCTGAAAATTACTATTCCTTGACTCGCACTTCAACACTTTTAATAAATCACTGGAAACATTTTTAAATACGAAACCACTTCTAAAATCATCTTTGGTATTTGTAATATTTATCATGAAAATATTGATTCGAAAACACGGGTCTAGATAGATGAAATGTATTTTCAAAGGTGGGTTAACTGCGGATTTTTTTTACTATTTGCATCACTTTTACTAAAACCTTCATAACTCGATAACCGTTAACTCAAACGATGCACCGTTTTCGCGTGCACGATCTAGAGAATGTCTAGAAGGTAGTCTACTCAAGATTTGACTCTGGTCAGAGGACTCATTTTTCGTAATTTACAAAACAGGGTAGGGGTTTAGCAATGAATAGTATCATCCCCTAAAATGGCTTTTTCACTTGCACACCCTCGGCTGATACATTTTTATAAAATCGTAAAATAATATTTTTGACTCGAAACCTTCGTACATACTTTACTAACTATACTTAACATTTATCCTCAAAATTTCACAATTTAATTAGACTATTAAGGGTCTCAAACTTAGCATCAAAGTGGTTACATTTCTGCAATGAAATCTCTCGAATCGCTTTCACTAAAACTAACATAACTCTTAAACTGTAAACTCTTTTGACACGATTCTTGATGCCAAATAAACTAGACAACAATATCTACACAATATAGGCAGTGTTTACCATTTAAACGAGGTTATAATCTCGGGTGGTTACTGTTATAGAGGGTTACAAAAATCGGGTATTACGACGGCTCTAAACCGAACATTACCATTTTGTTTCATCTCAAACAAGCCACACAAATCAACCCATACTCTAATATCACAAACCAACACTCATAATAGGCCTCTAAGGGAAGTGGTAAGGTCCAATGACCACCACTCAACATGTACACCTCAAAACAAAGCTAAACAATCATATAAACTCTTAACATGAACTCATATTTACACTAACATCAAAACTCCACCAATACTCATATAAATAAAAGGTAAAGTTGAGGTTTATACCTTCCTTGATACCCTCACAACACTAACAAAGATTTGTACACCTTATAATAGCCTTGGGTAGTCTTAACAAAGCCTAAAAGCCATGAACAAAACATGAACATAACTTAAAACACTATTCATCATCAACTTTATAAAATCTATATAAAATCGAAAAATTAGAGATTGGTTCTCAAATTTTTACCACACCTTCTACTCTTCAAGGGATTACTTTTGAGCTATAGATCAAAAGATTTGGTGCTCGGTTGCTAGGGTTTTGAGCCTCTTCTTCCTGCTGGGCAGAATCTGGAAAAATGGTGTGTTCTTGATCTTTTCTTTTTCTCCCTCCAATCTTGACTTGTCAACTCTACTTTTGATGATAATATCTTGATATTATCAGTTGTTATGGCTGTGTTCAATTCCTTGGTTTTTGTGCAAGGTGTGTTTAAGAAGCTTGGTTGATATTTGTTATGTTTTGGATTTGATTTAAGTGATATAAAATCACTTAAATCCTAAATTGTTTTGTTTTAATCCTTGAATTAAATATTTTAATCCACTTGATATAATTCTCTTGATGATCATGTAGGATATTTAATCTCGTTTTGAACTCAATCCAAATTCCATAATTCGTTCGCTTAATCGCTTAATCTCGTTATATAGTTCTAGCGATTCATAGAATGTTCGTTACACTAACTCAGGGGTTTTCGTTTTAATTCCTTAAATCACCTTAAATAAAATAACAAAATATAAAATCCTCAAATCCTCAATTTTAATATCTCACTCCCTTGGTGATATTGATATATACTTCACTGCCCGGTCAAATATTCTATAAAAATAAACTTTGGATTTTCTAAATTCCGATCGTCTTTAATTCCGATCGTCTTTACATACACTCATTTACTCCGTGGATCACTAATACGGCTTCGAAACATCCATACCATGTCACGTACATAGGGTGGCATGAAAATTTTCCTAGTCCTCAAAATCTTTATTCATCCACAATTTTACTATTCATACATGAAAATCATTATTCATCCCTAAAATGAAAATTTTTCTCAAGTACAAAAATTTGGGTTATTACATGTTGTTTTTATCCGCACTCATATGTTTGCACACACAAACACTTATCTTGCTACATAGATTCAAGAACAAGAAAAGTTCAAGAATCCATTCACCCCCCCTCTGTATTCTTTTACTGTATTCAATACTCAACAAGCGCCTTCGCCCATTTCCTTCGCCACTCCATTTATTTCCTCTTCTCAATCCGCCACAGTCCACCTCCGCACTTCTTCCTTCTTCCGCAACAACCTCCTCCTACCCCTCTCCAACCAACCACCACGTACTCCTCCGCCCATTTCCCTCTCCCTTTACCTCCCTTCCTTTCGCCCAATATGTTTTATGACCCCTAATACACAATATATATATATATATATATATATATATATATATATATATATATATATATATATATATATATATATGGGTTGGACTCCATAGCAAACACCTTATATAACAAACAACAAAGAACACCTCATATCTAATAGATCCATTGCCCCTGGCGGGGCCACCCAATACTAAAAGTTCTTATTTTTTTAGGCTCTATCCATCCAGCAAAAAAAAAAAAAAAAATTGAAAATTTACTGTTCATCGATGACGTCATGATGACGTCATCAGTGACATCATCGATGAACAGTAAATTTTCAAATTTTTTTTTTTTTTGCTGGATGGATAGAGCCTAAAAAAATAAGAACTTTTTGTATTGGGTGCCCCTGGCGGGGCCAATGGATCTATTGGAATAAATGATTATATAGTGTTCTTTATTGTTTGTTATATAAGAGTGTTCTTTATGGAGCAAAGGCCTATATATATATAGGGTGCCCTTCCACAGCCCCCGTTGGTTGAAAAAAGGCCCACAACCACCAACTCGTACACTGCCGCAATGAACCCTTGCGGCAGGAAAACTTAAAAAAAAATTTAGGGATGCCGCAATGAAAACTTGCGGCAGGAATGGGCCGCATTGAACGTTGGCGGCAGGAGTCGCTCTCAGGTCCTTAAATATTATTTTACGTTTTTATACCTTTATTTTTATTATTATTTATTAAAATTAAAAAAATTGGTAAATTAATACATTATAAAATATAAAAATGTTTATAAAATTTGAATTATTACATAAAATTTTAAATAAATTATTATAGTTTTATATTTATTAAAAGTAATAAAATTAATAAATTAATAAAACCTGTTAATTTGAAATATTGAAACAAGTAAATATATGAAATTACGTTTTCACCCTCCAATTTGATGCCGCAAGGAGACATAGCGGATAAATGAAAATCTAAAATTACTTGTTTGCCCTTATATCACTGTCGCAATGATACAATGCGGATACATAAAAATATGGAATTACTTTTTTACCCTTAAATCATTACCGCAATGATACAATGCGGATAGGAGACTTATACAACCACCCATTGCGGCTGCCGCGACCCGAACTGAACCTAATTAACCACAGAGCTCGATTTCCAGGCGACTCTCAGGCGATTTCAGGCGATTCCGGGCGATTTACACACACAGTTGAGAATGTCAGGCGATCTTCCTCCTCAAGGTATCTTCTAATTGACACTTACACACACGCACGTAGTTATACATACACACACGCACTACTATATACATTGCTACTGACGATTATATGTACATGGTTTGATTCGTTTTTAACTGTGGGTGGTGTTTATTTGCTTCATTTTAGTTAAAATCATGAATTAATTCGAATTATTAGGGTTCATAGTTCGAATTTTACCCATTTTTGGTTTGCATTAGTTTGAAATTAGGGCTTTTACCCTCAATTGAGTTGAAATTAGGGTTTCTCATCTTTAATTAGGTTGAATTAGCTCGAAATGCCCAATTTAGAATTAGGTTTCGAATTATTATTCGAATTTTTATTAAAACTATGAATTAATTCGAATTATTAGGGTTTATAATTATGAAATTATAATTATAATTTTTTTTATGAGTTGTGGAAATTTTAATTCGAATTTTTCTGAATTATTAATTTGAATTTTTGAGTTTAAAATTCGAATTTATGAATTAATATGATTTATTAATTTGAATTTTGATTAATTAACATATCAGTACTGCATTTTATTTGATAAATTATATTCGGTGTTAATTTATTCTTGTTTTAAATATGTCTTAATGGAATGATAATTTTAGCCAATTTTGGTACATGTTTATGAAATGTGCCTTATTTCTTTGATCTTGCACATTG
Source organism: Kitagawia praeruptora (assembly GCA_037693485.1). Classification (NCBI taxonomy): domain Eukaryota; kingdom Viridiplantae; phylum Streptophyta; class Magnoliopsida; order Apiales; family Apiaceae; genus Kitagawia; species Kitagawia praeruptora. The sequence goes on along the minus strand of CM075344.1, from coordinate 51,337,991 downwards.
CAGATGCTATGGATATGCAGTGCGGGCCTCTCGATAGGTCCCTCTTGACCATGCAGGATGATCATATTAGCAGTCACATATGGCAGGGGGGTGAGCGGGAGAAGTTGGATGTCTACCAGTTGACAGCCAACCTCGACGATTGGGTATTTGATGACACCCAGGTTAGTTTGCTGTCAGACTGGGGTTTCCGAGCGTTTACTAACCCACGCTCGATTCCCCAGAACGACATCCGATTGATCACGGCGTTGGTGGAGAGGTTTAGGCCAGAGACCAACACCTTTCATTTCCCATTTGGTGAGATCACCATCACTCTAGAGGATGTTTACATGATATTGGGATTGCCTGTTCGTGGTCGTGCTGTTACTCATACGGAGCTTTCCGCACCGCTTCCATATTGGCTAAGACAGTGGCATGATTTGAGGTTGACTGAGGCCGAACGCAAAGCTATGTATAAAAAAGGTTTGAATTTTAGTCCATAAATTCTAATTTCTTGCATTTTAGTCCTTAACATGTTTAATTCTTGCATGTTATACATTAAATTTTCATTTCTTTGCAATTTAGGAAGATAATTATCTACTTATTGCATTTTAGTCCATAAATTCTAATTTCTTGTATTTTAGTCCTTAATTTGTTTAATTCTTGCATGTTATACATTAAATTATCATTTCTTTGCAATTTTGGAAGATAATTATCTACTTATTGCATTTTAACCCATAAATTCTAATTTCTTGCATTTTAGTCCTTAATTTGTTTAATTCTTGCATGTTATACATTAAATTATCATTTCTTTGCAATTTAGGAAGATAATTATCTACTTATTGCATTTTAACCCATAAATTCTAATTTCTTGCATTTTAGTCCTTAATTTGTTTAATTCTTGCATGTTATACATTAAATTATCATTTCTTTGCAATTTTGGAAGATAATTATCTAGTTATTGCATTTTAGCCCAAGAATTCTAATTTCTTGCATTTTAATCCTTTATTTGTTTAATTCTTGCATATTATACATTAAATTTTCATTTCTTTGCAATTTAGGAAGATAATTATCTAGTTATTGCATTTTAGTCCATAAATTCTAATTTCTTGCATTTTAGTCCTTAATTTGTTTAATTCTTGCATGTTATACATTAAATTATCATTTCTTTGCAATTTAGGAAGATAATTATCTACTTATTGCATTTTAACCCATAAATTCTAATTTCTTGCATTTTAGTCCTTAATTTTTTTAATTCTTGCATGTTATACATTAAATTATCATTTCTTTGCAATTTAGGAAGATAATTATCTACTTATTGCATTTTAACCCATAAATTCTAATTTCTTGCATTTTAGTCCTTAATTTGTTTAATTCTTGCATGTTATACATTAAATTTTCATTTCTTTGCAATTTAGGAAGATAATTATCTAGTTATTGCATTTTAGTCCATAAATTCTAATTTCTTGCATTTTAGTCCTTAATTTGTTTAATTCTTGCATGTTATACATTAAATTTTCATTTCTTTGCAATTTAAGAAGATAATTATCTACTTATTGCATTTTAACCCATAAATTCTAATTTCTTGCATTTTAGTCCTTAATTTTTTTAATTCTTGCATGCTATACATTAAATTATCATTTCTTTGCAATTTAGGAAGATAATTATCTACTTATTGCATTTTAACCCATAAATTCTAATTTCTTGCATTTTAGTCCTTAATTTGTTTAATTCTTGCATGTTATACATTAAATTTTCATTTCTTTGCAATTTAGGAAGATAATTATCTAGTTATTGCATTTTAGTCCATAAATTCTAATTTCTTGCATTTTAGTCCTTAATTTGTTTAATTCTTGCATGTTATACATTAAATTTTCATTTCTTTGCAATTTAGGAAGATAATTATCTAGTTATTGCATTTTAGCCCAAGAATTCTAATTTCTTGCATTTTAATCCTTTATTTGTTTAATTCTTGCATATTATACCTTAAATTTTTATTTCTTTGCAATTTAGGTGGGGTGAAGCTTCATAGGTTGAGGGAAATGTATAGAAAGTAACCGGAGAAGCCTTCTCCCGAGTTTATCGAGCATGATGACCTTGTGTACACCCGGGCTTATCTTTTATACATCATTGGGGGTGTGTTGTTTCCTTCATCGAATAGAGACACCGTGCATCCTAGGTACTTCTTGACTTCATTTATCTCTCTAGTCCTTGCAATTTATGCTTAAATTTATCTTATTCTTGCATTTTATGCCTTAAATTTCACATTTCTTGCATGTTCATCCTTAATTTCTCCAATTATTGAATTCTTACGTTAATTTGCATTTCCTGAATTTTTGCAGGTATTTACAGTTAATCCAGAATGCGCATGAGATTAAGGAGTATGCCTGGGGAGCTGCGGTTTTGAGCTATTTATTCAGGGGTTTGGCCAAGGCTGCTCAGAAGGGTGCCAAAGCTATTTGTGGGTGCACCATGCTTTTGCAGCTTTGGTCTTACGAGAGGTTGTTGCCTGGGGCACCTCTGATAGCACCTCGTATGGATTTTGTTTGGCCGAGGGCATTGGCTTGGGCTGAGCCGGTAGATGGGAGGAGGGTTAACCCCCACCACCATACAGGTCTTTATCGGGGGGACTTTGACAGCTTTCAGCTTGGTTGGCTGACATGGCAGCCTTATCAGAGATTTTATGACATTCAGGATGTTGATGTGGATTATAATATCGATTTGATGGATGCTCACTATATGGCTCTCGGTCGTGTCCCTCTCATTTCTTTTGATATCGTTGAGTATGTCATGCTAGATAGAGTATTGAGACAGTTTGGTATTCTACAGCATATCCCACAGGCCCCGGTTGCCATGACTTCACTGCGGACGGAGAGAGCATCTCGTTGGGTGCGGGACAATCATACAGTGACCTTGGCAGATTACGTTGAGGAGTGGCATGCTTTTAATGATGGCATGATACCTATTGTCGAGGAGGGCAATTACGTGTCTATAGAGGAGTACATGTATTGGTACAGGCGCGTCAGTAAGCTAAGGATTGCTCCATTTGTGGCTGAGCATCGTTCTAAGATTGTGCCTCGTGACTGGTATCCCCAGCAGGACATGGCTGATGCGGTATGCATTATAGACCTTTATTTCTCCAATTCATGCATTTTAGACATTTATTTGTATATTTCTGCATTTTAGACCTTTATTCCTATACTTTTGCACTTTAGACCTTTATTTATCTAATTCCTGCATCTAAATACTTCAATGCAGCTGGATTGTGGAATGAGGACATTACATGCCATTTACGAGCGTGATCCCCCCGAGTGGTTCTTTGATATCATCACTGAGTTTTTGGCTCGTTATGATCGGATCAACACCGAGTGGAGGGGTGTTGGATTTATCAGACCTAGTTTTGATAGACCCTCTCGTGCACATGATATGGATATTGACCCCAGCGGTCCTTCATCTTCGCAGCAGCCTCCACTAGCCGTTTCTCAGAAACGTTTGCGTGAGGTAGTAATCTTTTGATACTTGTTATCTTTGAATATAGTGGATTGAATATATGTATGATTGTTGTATATTTTATTGTAGGTTGAGACTGTTGATTCTCATGCTTCACTTACGCACGATGCCACACCTCATGTCTCTTATAAACGTCATCGTCAGGTAGTAATCCTTAATGCTAGGTTTAATTCGAGTCACTTAAGAGGAATTATATATATAAATATGTGATCGGTTCGTTGACATATAATTGCAGGTTGAGACTACAGATGCTCTTGCTACACAGCCTACCCTGGTATCTGTCCCGCCTATAGTCCAAGTTGAGGTATCAATCCTTAACGCTTGGTTTAATGCAAGAATTATAGAAATTAATAAGGGTATAAAATGCATGATCGGTGTATCTTGTAGGTTGAGGCTACAGCAGCTGCTCCTCCTGTTACACAGACGACCCCAGTATCTAGCCCTCCTCCTTCACAGTCTACGCCGGTATCTATCCCCCTCATGCTCATATTAATCTCTCCTTACTGTAATTTCCTTATTATATACCAACTTTTTATATGTTCGTGTTTTTATCTCATTGTGGTTGCAGGTTAGCACTATTCCTGCTGTGACAGAGCCTACCCCGGCATCTGTCCCCCATCATGCTCAGATTGAGGTACTAATCTCTCCTATTTGTGATTTTCTTCTTATATACCATTGAGGTACTAATCTCTCCTATTTGACTTTTGTTATCATATTTGTAGGCTCCAATACCATGTGAGTTGGCAGTGGATGGCAACAAGGTTGCCTATGGCATGGCTTACCCGGATGGAGGAGAAATGAGTAGGAAAATACATGGCAAGCCAATGCCTACTGGATGTCTGAGAGTGTCAGTGGATAGTGGGATCCAACTAGAAGCCTTGATTCCAGTTCCAGTACCTGGTGAGATGGAGACGGTCAAGCAAGCTGTTGGATCTCATGTTGCATGGCCCAAGGACTGGATCATACGTCGAAATACTGAGGTTTGTACTTCTATAAAAATACTATAAAGGTCTAAATGCAAAATTATAGAAATAAGGGTCTAAAATGCAAGAAATAGAGAAATAAGGGTCTAAAATGCAAGAAATAGAGAAGTAAAGTTATAAAATGCAAGAAATAGAAAAATAAAGGTCTAAAATGCAAGAAATAGAGAAGTAAAGGTCTAAAATGCAAGAAATAGAGAAGTAAAGTTATAAAATGCAAGAAATAGAGAAATAAGGGTTATCACATTGCGGTTGCAGCTTGAGACTACAGTTGAGACTACAGCAGCTGCTCCTCCTGTTACACAGCCGACCCTGGGATCTAGCCCTCCTCCTTCACAGTCTGTCCCCCCTGATGCTCATATTGAGGTACTAATCTCTCCTATTTGTGATTTCCTTTCTTATATACCAACAGCATGAATATGTTATTCATGTTTTTATCACATTGCGGTTGCAGGTTAGCCCTCCTCCTTCACAGCTTATACAGCTTGAGACTACAGTTGAGACTACAGCAGCTGCTCCTCCTGTTACACAGCCGACCCTGGGATCTAGCCCTCCTCCTTCACAGTCTGTCCCCCCTGATGCTCATATTGAGGTACTAATCTCTCTTATTTGTGATTTCCTTTCTTATATACCAACAACATGAATATGTTATTCATGTTTTTATCACATTGTGGTTGTAGGTTAGCCCTCCTCCTTCACAGCTTATACAGCTTGAGACTACAGTTGAGACTACAGCAGCTGCTCCTCCTGTTACACAGCCGACCCTGGGATCTAGCCCTCCTCCTTCACAGTCTGTCCCCCCTGATGCTCATATTGAGGTACTAATCTCTCTTATTTGTGATTTCCTTTCTTATATACCAACAGCATGAATATGTTATTCATGTTTTTATCACATTGTGGTTGCAGGTTAGCCCTCCTCCTTCACAGCCGATACAGGTTCAGACTACAGTTGCTCCTTCTCCTTCTACACACATGGTAACACCTTTATCAGACTGCCCCATCCCTCCTGGTGTCAACCTTGATGTAATAATCTTTAACTTTGACTCAACTTTGTGACTATTGTATTTGAAATGTTTATATGATTTTTGTATCTTCATCGAATGGCAGGATGAAACCACTACTCCTGGTTCAGAGTTTACCCCAGTGGCGGGTGGATTAGTGAAGTTTGGTAGTATCAGTGGTGTTATTCCTGATCACTTAAGAGAAATGCTTGGGGTATGTATCTTGAATCATACATTCGTTTTGGCTTGATATTTTTTCCATATGCCATGAATATCCATCATGATTAGGGGTATTGACATGTATTTGCAGTTGGACACTGAAGAGGATAAATACAAGGATACGCAGAGGCGGCCTGCTTATGTATCAGGTGATATGAAGAGGCCACTGAAAAATCGGAAAATCAACTGGCTGTTTAAGCATTGGTGGGGTGAAAAGCATAATTTTATTCAGAGTGTTGGTGGGATGGTTGCGGAGCTTGCTTGGGAAAATGTCCAATGCCTAAAACGCGATAAGGAAATAGAGTCGTCAGTTCTGGATGCATATATTGACCTGCTGAAGCTTAGGGAGAGTACATATGTTCAGCATAAAATGCTAGGCGGTAAATCCAAGAGGTTCTTCCTTGGCATGAGTTATTTCACGACCATTGCTACTGGGCATTGCACCGACTTGGAGGTAAATCAATTCAAATTTCTTGCATTTTAGTCCTTAATTTGGTTAATTATTCCATTTCATAACTTATTATTTGGTTAATTAGTTAATTGTTGCATTTCATAACTTATTGCATTATTATAGAATTATAAAATGCAAAATTATAAAAATAAAGGTCTAAAATGCAAAATTATAGAAATAAAGGTCTAAAATGCAAGAAATAGAGAAATAAAGGTCTAAAATGCAAGAAATAGAGAAATAAAGGTCTAAAATGCGAAATTATAGAAATAAGGTTATAAAATGCGAGAAATAGAGAAATAAAGGTCTAAAATGCAAGAAATAGAGAAATAAGGTTATAAAATGCAAGAAATAGAGAAATAAGGTTATAAAATGCGAGAAATAGAGAAATAAAGGTCTAAAATGCAAAATTATAGAAATAAAGGTCTAAAATGCAAGAAATAGAGAAATAAAGGTCTAAAATGCGAGAAATAGAGAAATAAAGGTCTAAAATGCAAAATTATTGAAATAAGGTTATAAAATGCAAGAAATATAGAATTAAAGGTCTAAAATGCAAAATTATAGAAATAAAGGTCTAAAATGCAAAATTATTGAAATAAGGTTATAAAATGCAAGAAATAGAGAAATAAAGGTCTAAAATGCGAAATTATAGAAATAAAGGTCTAAAATGCGAGAAATAGAGAAATAAAGGTCTAAAATGCGAGAAATAGAGAAATAAAGGTATAAAATGCAAAATTATTGAAATAAGGTTATAAAATGCAAGAAATATAGAAATAAAGGTCTAAAATGCAAAATTATTGAAATAAGGTTATTTTCTCTTTTTTGCAGATGCATCCAAATTGTAAAACTCCAGAGAGGTTGAAAGACCAAGAAAATTTCTATAATATCTATCAAGACCAGCAGTTTGGGCCACCAATACACTTGTGTGATGTTGCTATGTTCCCCGTATGCACAGGTGGTCATTGGTTTTTGTTTGTTGTGGACCTTGAACGAATGAAATTGCTTTTAATTGATCCTCTCCGGGACCATGGATCTTATTGTGACTTACGAAAGGTGTACGCCAAGGAGATTTATGTCATGGTAATCTTATGCAATGTTTTTTAAATATGTCTTCTTCTTGAATATGTTTTTAATTTTTTGTGGTAAATTTGTAGGAAAAATTATTGCCGTGCATGCTTCATTTCTTGGAACCTTTGAGATTTGCTGAAGACAGTTTCATGGATGTGAAGTTCATTAAGGATCGACCGAAGCAACAAGGCGGCTCTGATTATGGCGTGTACGTTTGCAAGTATATGGATGCTATACTTGGCGGCATATCATTGAAAGATGTAATGTGGCACCCAGTATATGATATTTTGACTTTCCGGTATCGCATAGCTTGGGAGCTTTTTAAAGGGGAAGCACGGAAAATGACTATTGCCGGGTTACAACAAAGGCAGATGGGACTTTAGTTAAATTTGATCTTGTTTATTTGATTGTATTATTATTTTGTTAATTTTGCTTTGAAAATAGGTAGTTGTATTGTTGTATTTATATTGGTTGGGATTGTGTTGATATGGTATTTCGCGTTTATGTGGTTAAAACAGGTTTTATAAAATGTAGATGGGAAGCAGTAAAAACAGATATCCTTATTGCAGGTTTTTTTGCTGTCTGTTTTTACTGGGTAAAAGAAAAAACAAGCTGACTTTTAAAAAAAAAAAACAAAGTATAGCCGCAATGAGGCGTTGCGGATGGCAGTAATTTTTTATTATTATTTATTTCCTGATTATAAAAATTGGAAAAATGATAAAATTACAATTTATTTCAATTGTTAAATGTAAAATTCGAGAAAAATGACAAAAAAATATTTTTTTCCCCCAAATTTTATTTTAAAACTTGACAAAATTTGCATTTAAAAATCGAAAAAAGGCATAAATTATATTTTATTCCTAATAATTAATTTAAAATTAGAGAAAAGTGGGAAAAAAAAATTCCAGTTTTTCAATTTAAAATTCGAAAGAAAGGATTAATTTAAAAAAATTGATGTTTTTTTCGAATTTTAAAGCAATAATTATAAATAAATAATTTAAAATATTATTACTTAAAAAAATATTGAAATATGAGCGGAATTCATTTCGCATTCATATATGAACGGTTGCTAAAATTAACAGATGTGGCATTCCTGGCCGAGTGGGTTGTTAGTAATCGAGACTCCGAGGTTAAGCGTGCTTGAGCTAGAGCAATTCTGGGATGGGTGACCCCTGGGAAGTTCCCTTTTTCTAATTTATTTTTTTTAATTTTGTATAAAAAAATTAGATAAATTTGTTTTAAACTTATATTTTAATCCAAATGTCCCAGGAAAAATTAATTTAATAGATTCAGAAAAATTAGATAATAATTTTTTTGAGCAAACTTAAAAACAAAAAAATTGGAAAAAGGGAACTTCCCAGGGGGTCACCCATCCCAGATTTGCTCTAGCCCAAGCACACTTAACCTCGGAGTTTCGATTCGCAACAACCCGCTCGGCCAGGAATGCCACATCTGCCAACTTTAGCAACCGTTCATATATGAATGCGAAATGAATTCCGCTCATATTTCAATATTTTTTTAAGTAATAATATTTTAAATTATTTATTTATAATTATTGCTTCAAAATTCGAAAAAAAATATCAAATTTTGTTTTAAATTAATCCTTTCTTTCGAATTTTAGTTAAAAACCTCGGAATTTTTTTTCCCATTTTTCTCGAATTTTAAATTAATTATCAGGAATGAAATATAATTTATGCCTTTTTTCGATTTTTAAATTCAAATTTTGTCAAGTTTTAAAATAAAATTTGGGAAAAAAATATTTTTTTTCATTTTTCTCGAATTTTACATTTAACAATTGAAATAAATTGTAACTTTATCATTTTCAAATTTTTATAATCAGGACATAAATAATAATAAAAAATTATTGCCATCCGCAACCCCTCATTGCGGCAGGGAGGAGTCCAGTAGCTTTTCTCTCTCCTCCCCTGTTTTCTCCTGTCACAGGGGAAAACAGGGGAGGAGAGAGAAAAGCTACTGGACTCCTCCCTGCCGCAATGAGGCCTTGCGGATGGCAGTAATTTTTTATTATTATTTATTTCCTGATTATAAAAATTGGAAAAATGATAAAATTACAATTTATTTCAATTGTTAAATGTAAAATTCGAGAAAAATGAAAAAAAATATTGCTTCAAAATTCGAAAAAAAACATCAAATTTGTTTTAAATTAATCCTTTCTTTCGAATTTTAGTTAAAAACCTCGGAATTTTTTTTCCCATTTTTCTCGAATTTTAAATTAATTATCCGGAATGAAATATAATTTATGCCTTTTTTCGATTTTTAAATGCAAATTTTGTCAAGTTTTAAAATAAAATTTTGGGAAAAAAAATATTTTTCATTTTTCTCGAATTTTACATTTAACAATTGAAATGAATTGTAATTTTATCATTTTTCCAATTTTAAATATTAGGAAATAAATAATAAAAAAATTGATAAAATAAAATTCTATTCCAAAATTTACAAAAAAATTCTTTTTCATTTGAATTCACCCAAAAATATTTATTTAATCGAATAAATGTTGAAAATATATAATATTTTAATTGAATTAGAGATAATACAAAATATTTAGAATAAACATGAAAAGAAAATTTTAATTCATTAATAATATTTTTGGATGGGGGAAAACATGAAAATACAATTTTTATTTAAAACAATTTCTTCGAGCCCTCCTTCTTCTTCCGTCTACGGATGTTCATCTCCATGCCCGTACAATTTCCTCAAATAGGAAATCTCCATGTTTCTCTCTTTCAAGGCTTCTTCGAGTTCTTCGACTTTTACCTCCAAATCTACAACTTTATCTTCAAGAAGCATGATTTCTCTCTTGGCTTCTACCAATTTTGATTTTAAACTAGCATTCTTCTCATTTTTTGAATCCATGATAAGAAAAATTTTAGGTTTCTAGAGAGAAAAATGAGAAGAAGATTAGAATATGAAATTTTAGGTTGAGGGTGTGAGTATTTATAGAGAAAATATTTCAAATTAAAATTTTTTCAACATTAAAATTCAAAATAAAATTTAATGTATCTTGAAAATAACATTTGAATTTTTGGGAATGTAAGTTGAACATATGGAAGACTGTGTAAAACTGGTAAGAGTTCCCTGCCGCAAAGAGTCATTGCGGCAGTAATACAACAGCATGACATCAGCTTGGCGTCAGTTTCTTCACTGCCGCAATGAGGCCTTGCGGATGGCAATAATTTTTTTTTATTATTTATTTCCTTATATTAATAATTGGAAAAATAATAAAATTACAATTTATTTCAATTGTTAAATGTAAAATTCGAGAAAAATGACAAAAAATATTTTTTTTCCCCCAAATTTTATTTTAAAACTTGACAAAATTTGCATTTAAAAATCGAAAAAAGGCATAAATTATATTTTATTCCTAATAATTAATTTAAAATTAGAGAAAAGTGGGAAAAAAAAATTCCAGTTTTTCAATTTAAAATTCGAAAGAAAGGATTAATTTAAAAAAATTGATGTTTTTTTCGAATTTTAAAGCAATAATTATAAATAAATAATTTAAAATATTATTACTTAAAAAAATATTGAAATATGAGCGGAATTCATTTCGCATTCATATATGAACGGTTGCTAAAATGAACAGATGAGGCATTCCTGGCCGAGTGGGTTGTTAGTAATCGAGACTCCGAGGTTAAGCGTGCTTGGGCTAGAGCAATTCTGGGATGGGTGACCCCTGGGAAGTTCCCTTTTTCTAATTTATTTTTTTTAATTTTGTATAAAAAAATTAGATAAATTTGTTTTAAACTTATATTTTAATCCAAATGTCCCAGGAAAAATTAATTTAATAGATTCAGAAAAATTAGATAATAATTTTTTTGAGCAAACTTAAAAACAAAAAAATTGGAAAAAAGGAACTTCCCAGGGGGTCACCCATCCCAGATTTGCTCTAGCCCAAGCACGCTTAACCTCGAAGTTTCGATTCGCAACAACCCGCTCGGCCAGGAATGCCACATCTGCCAACTTTAGCAACCGTTCATATATGAATGCGAAATGAATTCCGCTCATATTTCAATATTTTTTTAAGTAATAATATTTTAAATTATTTATTTATAATTATTGCTTCAAAATTCGAAAAAAAACATCAAATTTTGTTTTAAATTAATCCTTTCTTTCGAATTTTAGTTAAAAACCTCGGAATTTTTTTTCCCATTTTTCTCGAATTTTAAATTAATTATCAGGAATGAAATATAATTTATGCCTTTTTTCGATTTTTAAATGCAAATTTTGTCAAGTTTTAAAATAAAATTTGGGAAAAAAATATTTTTTTTTCATTTTTCTCGAATTTTACATTTAACAATTGAAATAAATTGTAACTTTATCATTTTCAAATTTTTATAATCAGGACATAAATAATAATAAAAAAATTTTGACATCCGCAACCCCTCATTGCGGCAGGGAGGAATCCAGTAGCTTTTCTCTCTCCTCCCCTGTTTTCTCCTGCTCACAGGGGAAAACAGGGGAGGAGAGAGAAAAGCTACTGGACTCCTCCCTGCCGCAATGAGGCGTTGCGGATAGGCACATCCCTACCGCAAGGCCTCCTTGCGGATAGACACATTTTTTTTTTCTTCATATTAAAATTTGGAAATTGATAAAATTCCAATTTATTTCTATAGTTAAATATTAAATTCTAGATAAATTAAAGATTTCGTTAAGTGTTTACTAATTTATGTGTTTTTCCTAATATTCGAAAAATTGGAAAAAATTCTAATTTAAACTAGTACAAATGCATGGATTGCATATTAATACCTTACATAGAAAATTAAGATTATAATTAATAAAAATTGTTTCAAATATTACAGAATACAATTGAAACTAATTGCCAGGACAATTTCTTCTATCATGGTTTGCTCCTACCAACCCACATTTTCCGCACTTTCGTTGCTTGGTTGTTGAAGTTGACGTTTCAATACCACTTTTATATCTTGCCGCTTTCTTTCGTCCCTTAGTTTGTGACATTGGAGGATCGAATATCGGATCATGATCCCAATCTTCTTGAGGAAACGACTCGTTCATTTGTTCGATCTTATCTTCTTGTGGAAAAGCAATTTCCACGTGACACCTCTCTCGCTCAATCAAGTTCATCACGTAGTTGAAACGTGGGACGGAACAACTACCAACAGCGCCTAAATTTTGAAATGATTTGCACAATGCACTATACCTTGATGCTTGTGATTCACCAACATTACCAAGAACGGGAGGGGTATAAGGTAGAGGTCCGGCAATTTTGTTGCCATTTTTTGTCCACCTAGACATGATGTAATCATTCGGTATACGTATTTTTTGTTTCATGTCTAGGTAACGGATCATGTGTTTACAAATCATCCCGGAATGTTCAAATTGCATACAAACACATTCAATCTGTCCATCAATATGGGCCGTCAACGGATAGCTTCTTCTACGATCCTCCGGCACGGTAGACTTCTCAACCACGAACATTTTAAATAAATGACATCCACCTTTAGTTTTCGTCACGACATAAGATGTACTTTTTAGAAGCTCCTTTTGAAAACGCCTAAACATCTCTTTCGTGTAAATTTCGGATGCATGAATTTCCAAGGATGATTGCAATACTAGTCTCCTTTCCCTTTCTTCGCTCTCGTAGTCACTTTTAACCTCCCTAAGATATTGTGCCTCCAAAGCCTTTTGGGAATTCTCAATGAATTCTTTCAAACCGGCAGATGCTTGCACATATTCATCAAAAAATGCATTCATTGATTCGCTTCTAGAGGTAGTGGTCATACCGGCGGCAAAATGCGACTTTGTGTAAGCACCAATCCATTGATGTCTAATGCGATACATTTCATTTAACCAAACATGATCCTCAAGTTTGTACTTCTCGACCAATTCCTCCCATCTACCTTCAAATTCCGTGGGAGACAATGACTTGTACACACATGCATTAAAATCTGTTTTGAATTCCGGATATTTGTTGTACAAACTAGATAACTTCTCGGGAAATTTACTACTTATATGCCATGTACAATAAAAGTGATTTGTTTCGGGCATAACCGTGGCAATAGCATTTCCCAAAGCAATGTCTTGATCGGTAATTATTGTAGTGGGAGGTTTGTTGTCAACGGCTTCCAACCAAGTTTTTAAAACCCATTGATAAGAAGTCTCGGTCTCATTTCTCATGAGTGCAAATCCAAACAAAATATTTTGGTAATGGTGGTTCACCCCCGTAATAGGTATGAAAGGCATACAATACCTATTCGTTCGATAAGTTGAGTCGAACGTCACCAAATCACCAAAATTCTTGTAAGCGTTCATGCATCGAGGATCAACCCACACCAAACCTTTAACACGATTCTCGTTATCCACATCCACTCGATAGAAGAAATGACCGAACGCATTCTCTTGTTGTAACTTTCGTAACAAGACCAAGCCACACTCCGCATCACCGGAATCAAACACTCGGTGCCGGATATCCCGTATGACATTACGTACATCTTGATTAGAAAACCCTAAATTTTCAATGCCTCCACATGTCTCACCAAGATATTTCATCACTTTACTCGTCTCGATCCCCGATTTGTTAAACAACTCAATCAATGATCGGGTGATCGGATCGATGTTGCGTGATGTTTGAAAAAATTGTCGCTTATCCGGTGTTACCATGGAATGATTATGTTTCAAATCAACCAAAGTTACCTTCCATTTTTTTACATTAACTAGGTGACATACGTACATTCGAGCACGACAATTCGTTCGTGGATCTACATCCCTAATGCGTCGTTTTCCTTTATCAAGATAATCCGATTCCGGTGCTACTCTTCCACCCTTCTTACAAATAAACAAACGGGATGATGGATCATGACTCCGTTGATGTTTATGAGTATTCCTAATTATTATCTCGAATCCGACATTTCGACCATAATTTCTATAAAAACTTTCCGCCTCATCTAATGTATCGAAAATCATTCCAACACAAGGCACAACCTTATTAACATCCGCAAATATAAAATCAAAATTTTGGTTTCCAATATCCTCATCATCATCATTTTTTCTCATCCTAACATCCTCATCATCAACATTTTTTCCCATCCTAACATCCTCCTCATCATCAATTTTTTCCATCCTAATATCCTCATCTCCTTCATCATCATTTTTTCTCATCCCAAATTTCTCATCTTTTTCATCATCACCATCAATAATAATTATCTTGTTTTTATCCTTTCCACCATCATTTTTTTCCCCACCAACATCATCAACATTCATTTTATTTTTATGAACATTGTATTTCACTCTACGTTTATGAACACTACTATAATAATTATCAATATCTACATCATCAACGAATAATTTACGAGAAACATGATTTTTTTTAACGGGCGGTGTAACATAATCATCACCATTACGTTCACTAGATGAACTAGAAGAGCTAAATAAAAATGAAGCCATTGAATAGAGCACTAACCTTAATTTTGGATGAATTTTTGAGCTCCAAACCCTTGAAATTTTTGAGCACTTGGTTGAGTTTTCTGCTGTTTGGAAAAAAGGAAATTGGAAAAAAAGACAAATGCTGTAACCTTAAAGGAAACAGATTTCACGCCTACCGCAATGTTTCATTGCGGCAGGAAGCCTTAATTGCCAGCTGCCGCATTGAAACATTGCAGCGGATGGTTCATTTATTACCAGCCACCAACCATATTTAATGATTTAAAATTTTTCTTAGCCACAACCAAACATTGCGGCAGGAAAATTTACCGGACAGTGCTTTCCGGGATTGTTGTTTCTATTTTTTAAAAAATACTTATCGACGATCCAACCACACGTAAGTCAATATATGTCTAATCTAGTGATATTCCCAAGTTTTTAAAAAATAATAAGTTTATTTGGGTGGTAAAAGTGGTAGTGAACTATCGATTTGTCCAGTATATCTAACTAGTGCTTTGTCCCGGATTGTTGTTTATATTTTTTATAAAATACTTATCGACGATACAACCGCACGTAAATCAATATATGTCTAATTTAGTGATATTCCCAATATTTCAAAAAATAATAAATTAATTTGGAAGGTAAAAGTCGTGGTCAACTATCGATTTGACCCGTACTCCTAAATTAGTTAATCTAATGTAAAAATCTCAAAAAATAGAAAATTAGTGAATCTAATGTAAAATTAATCGTACAATTAATGAGTATTAATATTTTAAATTTTATGAATTTAAATTCGAATTTTATCTTATTTTTCTATTTTTAATTTAACTTTCACAAGAATACTGCCGCATTGAAAGGATGCGGACCGTCCTGCCGCATTGAAAGGTTGCGGACCCTTCTGCCGCATTGAAAGGTTGCGGACCTACTGCCACATTGAAATGTTGCGGCTATCCTGGTGGCAGGTTGCGGACCTACTGCCGCATTGAAATGTTGCGGCTATCCTGGTGGCTGGTCCAACCCACGGTGGTTGTGGACCTGAACCGATATATATATATATATATATATATATATATATATATATATATATATATATATATATATATATATATATATATATAGTTATGTGTGTGTAAAATCACGCGAGAGGCTTGTGTTTACAATTTTTCCCATTTAATTTTGCTTTTTTTAATTATTGTATACAAATCAGCGGCTGACGTTTGTAAAAAGGGATGCCACCTCAGCTTGATTCTGACGTCCGTTAGAATCTAACTAACGGAAGGACTTAATCGGGAAAAATTTAAAAGTTCAATTACCCGTACTGCGGAATCTTTTGTTTAGGGACCTGAACAATAAAATCGAAAAAGTTTAGTGACGTATCAATTTATTTTCCCTATAATTATTATTCAAATGGAAATACTCAGAATCTCAAGAAAAAATATAATTACGAAATTTTACATTAAACCTTTCAATGTAGGGGTCCTACATTGATATTGTTATTCAATGTAAAAAATCCTAATTATATAAGAGAACCACGAAAACAAAACATTCACCAAGAGACAAAAAGACCATCAAGAAACTACCCAAACATTGGAATGAGCCTATTAACAATCTACTAAATATAAAATACAAATTATAAGTCTTAAATTTATTATCACAATATTTATATTATGAGTTTAAAAATTAAAACTTATAACAATTGTACGATTTATTAGAAAACTTATACTCAAAGGAGTAATGCGAATAAAATCGAGAAGAAAAATAGTTTGATCAATGCGAATAGAGTAGGACAATAACTAGAGAGTGTTTATATACAAATTCCATAAAAATATGTGTTTACTCGCCCCGTTCTTTTAGATGACGGATTAGTTATGAATGTTCATTTATAGAGTCAAAGCATTAAGCACAGTAATACATAAATATAGACATCTAGAGTCCCCTTCTAGAGAGGACCTCCATATATAGAGAATATGAGAGAACTACTAATTTTATATGATTCTATAGTAGAATTAAATTTTAATTTTTGGTTCTATAAAAAAAAGACCATTTTTTTTGGTTCTATAAAAAAAATGATTCTGTAACAGAACCATGTTGACGTCACTGATGATGTGGCACTGCCACGTCAACAGTGATGACGTGGCAGTGCCACGTCAACAGTGACGTGTCGACGTGAATTTTTTTATAGAGAATATGAGAGAACTGCTAATTTTTTTATAGAGAATATGAGAGAACTACTAATTTTTTTTTTGAAAAAATTTTAAAAAAAATTGGTTCTGTTGTAGAATCAGAAAAAATATATGGTTGTAGAACCAAATTAAAATAGAAACTAGAAACTAAACCCTAATCTAATATTTAAAGCTAATCTAATGACCAAACTAGGGGGACCCCAATACAAAAAGTTTATAATATTCTAGGCTCCATTCAGTAAAAAAAAAAAAAAAAAAAAAATTACTGTTCACTATTGACGTGGCAGTGACGTCAGCGTGAACAGTAATTTTTTTTTCCTAGATGGAGCCAATAATTTTAAACACTTTTTGTGAAGGTGCCCCTGGCGGGGCCTGTTGAGTATTGAATACAGTAAAAGAATACAGAGGGGGGTGAATGGATTCTTGAACTTTCCTTTGATCGAGTCTATGTAGCCAATGAGTGTTTGTGTGTGCAAGAGTGAAGGTGCGGATAAAGAACAACACAAGACACAATATCACTTTAATCTAATGTATTATTAGATAAAGGTTGCAACAATCTGTGAACACCAATGGTAGTATTCTCAGCTTCGTTTTTCTCAGAGAGATACAGCTTGTAGTGTATGAAAAACTTGACTCACAAAGTTACAAAGTTGATGACTAAGGAAGTGAGGCTGTATCCTTATAGAACATGGATACACCCTACTTACTACAAATAAGGTAGCTGAACAAATTACTTTCTAGTCTGTCTATCCTTTTTGAGTAAGTGTCCAAACGGTTACAGATTTGACTTTGCAAAGCCTGTTCAGATCCACTTCTTTAGCCCCTTGTCTCTTCTATATCTCTCCAAGCTTCCTTGTAGGCTTTCCAGAGCACGTTACAGATTGTGGTCCATAAAGTGCATTGGCTTGTTGCAGGTTTCTGACTTGTACAATTTCTTCAGTACTTTGTCTCCAAGAATGTATTCGAGAAGTGACTAAGTAGTTGATTCGAGAACTAGAATTGACTTGATCGATAACTCTGAGTTCTCGAACACTGTTATATTGACATATCGAATTACTTCTCGAATAGCTCTTTTCTTCAAGATTCATTGAGTTGTCGAATAGAACACTTGACTTGTCTAATCCTTGAGATATCGAATAATTTTCTGAGTCCTTGAGATATCGAATGGAACTTTGACTTGTTGACTCCCTGAGTTCTCGAATAGAGTACATAGACATATCGAATCCCTGACTTCTCGAATGCTGGACTTATCGAATAGACAAATATACTTCTCGAATTGGTACTTAGGCAAATTCTTCATTTCTTCAAATCCCAACTGTGATTATTTGACAGTCTTTATCTTCTTGCTTGAGGCATGAACCTTGGAACTTCTTTCAAGCATTATTCTAGACTCTATAAGTACAGTTACACAACTAGGATTTGATGCTTACTACAAGTACAATACAAACAGAAACTCTACAACTAGAGGTTCCCTCAGTTAAGAGGTCATGTAAGTAATGCAAAGCATTACAAACAATTAGGCTTGTTATTAGATGTATACAGGCATGCCTCTGTAACTAACAATCTCCCCCAAATTGTGAGTGAGACCCTTAGTCACAATTTCATGTCTGATAACAAGCCTAACATACATAAAGATAAAACTTTAATAGTACAGGTATGTAGATTGATTGAGGAAAGTACATAGAAGTGTTCTTACAAGTTATGAGAAACTACTAGCCATATCCTTTTGGATTCATCTCTTGAGCTTTGGCTTGCAGATTCTCATTTTTCATTTTCCCCTCAGCTTCTTTGGCTTTCTTCTTTACATTTTCCTCCATGGAAAGAATAATGTCTTCCATTGCAGTGAGTTCTTCAATTAGAGGGGAGCCTGATAAATCCTTAAGTACTTCATTCAGCTGTTTCTCAGAATAGAAACTGATGTAGTCCATTCTAATCTTTACATTTCTACCATATTTCTTGTACTCAATGATGTAAGGATTAAACTTGACTCTACACAGACCCATAGCTCTCAGTTCATCAGCCTTAATTTCCATTGCAGCAAACTCCTCCTCCCTTTTCTTTAGTAGCTCCTCACTGTTCTTTCTCATTTCTGCCTGGTGATCTCTCTTCATTTTGACAAAGTCAATTAACTCCAGCTTCCATACCCTTTCCACCCTGTCTTCAGAATCCAACATTGCAATTATTCTTTCTATGTCATATAGCTTGCCCCAATGCTGACATGTTCCTTGTCTGAATTTATTTTGTCTTCCATCAGTATATTTTATTTCAAGAAAGTCATCAACAATGGCAACATGATAGATTCTTTGAGCCCATATGAACTTCAGTTGGTCTTCATCATAGATTTCATCCAGAGGTGGTAGGTTCAATCCTGGAATTATTGTCAGTGCCTTTGACTTCGATATCTTCACCCTTCTTGCAGCATGTTTAAATTTACTCCTCCTTGAATGATTGCTAGGCAGAAACTTATGACCCTTGTTGGTAGACCATAGTAGTATTCCATTAGCAGTTTGCTTTCTGAAACATACACATGGTTTCTTGACTTGAATCTTCTCCTCTTCTTGAGGTGGCAAAACAGTTGCAGAAGCCATCGAATCAGATTTTAGTAGGTCATTACTAACAGTATTCACCCTAGACTCAGAGCCTTGTGTTGTGGTGAGGTTACTGCTAGCAATGCCTAAGGCTTGCTGTTTTCCAATTTTCCTCTCATAGACTTTTCCTTGGTCATCACCATCTTTCTTATTCTTGTCATCCTTCTTCTTCTTCTCATCTTCATCACCCTTATCTCTCCTGTGATGTCTCCTCCTCCCATCACTTTTGTCTTAAGAATCATCATCCTTATTTCTCCTAGGTTGAGCCCTCTCTGGAGTTTCACCAGTTGCTATAAAAGATCTGAGAATGTGCAGTGCTTCAATTTCTTCAGCATTTCTGGTTCCAACCTTCTTCTGTAGTTGATCAATGATAGCAATGACCAGTCTGTGATTTCGAGAAGTGAGATCATGGGGAATGACCAATTGCTTGAAGTCTTCAATTTTGGTTCCAGACTGATAGATGATTGTCCATGGCTTCTTAATCACTTCTGGCAGCCTTGAAGGTTGGCCATTCCTCAAATCATCAAACAGACTTTTGTTGTTCTCATTTCTCTTCTCAATAAGCTCAAGCATGGCATCTATCTCTGAGTGTTTTAGGGCTTGTAGAGTCTTGTATGTTAGATGCCATATCTTTGATTTAGATATCATCACTATCTCCTTGAACCATAGATTATTGACTTTCTTGGGGATGACAGTGATGTAGTCAATCTGCTCCTTCAACTCCCTCAGATAGAACTGAGTGTCACCAGCCTGTTCCCTTGTGGCTTTCAGAAACTCCAAGAAGGCTTTATCATGATAAACATTTGAGTTAGCAACTTCTTGTAGCTTGGCCTCAGTAATTACTTTGACTTCTATAGGCTTGGCACTTTCAGATATGGAGGATGGAGTTTTGTCAGATGGCATACTCCCTGCAACCACTGTGGTTGTGATAGATTGCTTCTGGCCACCAGGAGTAATGATATGCACAGTTGGTAGAGTAACAACTGGCAGTGAGGTAGGAGGCTCATCAACCTTTGTTTTTCCTTTTCCTGGCACATGAGTTGGAGATTTATTTGCCCTTTATCCCTTTTTCCTTGGGTTTCTCCCCCTTAGTATTTGAATTCCTTGTCCTCTTCTCCCCCTTAGGCTTGTTGTCAGGCACAGAGGCTTTAGAAGTGACCTTTGGGGTGGAAGATTCTTCAGGGAGAGGAAGACCCATATGCTTCATCATAGCAGCCAACATAGATTGTTAATGCAGAAGAACATCAGATGTGGTGGTTGCTTGAGTGTCCAACTGATGATTGAGAAGTGCAACCTTGTCTGTAAGATGAGCATTGGACTTAGTGAGAGTAGCCACCTCCTTTTCAAGAGTATCCACTTTAGTGAATAGCTCATGTGCCCTGAAACCAGAGAGTGATTGATCCTTGAGTCTCTGGACTTCATACTTGGTCATGTCATGAACAGGGACCTCAGTTACCAGCTTATCCCCATATTGATTCTTGAACAGTGTTCTCAACATGGCATTTGAGTCTGTGGTTTGATCAGACAGAGATTGAAACTTATGCCCCAGCCCTGTGACAGTATCCTTGAGAAGGGCCAAGCCATTGTCCATTTTGATACAGCTAGACTTGCAGGCTAGAATTTCCTTGACCACAGTTTCCAGTTGAGGGAATTTGGAATCAAAAACCCTTTTTAGCTCATGCACCTCCTTGGTTGTGGCTATACACACTTCTGTGACTTCTGTCTTTAGACCCTTGCCAAGGTAGTGTGCAGCCTTGAGAATTCCCTTGTAACTGTCATTGACTGCTTCATACACAGCACTAGGGGTGAGAGAATTGGCATTGGACCCTAGTGAAGTGATGTACTCTTCTCTGAGGTACTGTAGGCCTTCTGAGAGAGGAATGTCATACTTTCCTTGAAGCCATGCATCTATATTGCCTTCTCTCTCAGACTCATCAACAATTTTGGCCTGTTGGCTCCACATCCTCTTTATGGCACAGGAGAATAGCTTCATAGTCAGGATTTGGCAGGTTGGCAGTGAGGAGGTGCTGTGCAATCTTTTTGAACTCAGGAATCTGATCCACAATTAAGCTTTGAAGTGCTTCAACCGTCAATTGTTGTGGAACAGACCCTGATCCTGAAGCACTGTCATGGTGCACAGGCTTCAGCCATTGTGACATAAAGTCAGAGCTAGAGCTAAGCAAGCTAGACTCCTCAGTTACAGATGCAACTTCTGCACCCGGATGGAAAGACTCTACTACTGGTGTCTCCACAGAAGTAGGATGAGTTACACCAGCAGGTGACACAGGCACAGAGTCTCTAGTGAAAACTAGTGGAACCTCTGTGTTTGTGATGGTGTCATTAGGAGATGCCCCAGCATGCATTCCCTCACCATCTAAATGTGGGTCCTGGGTGGTGAACAGGGTGTCATGCACCAAGTCACTTGAGTTCATTGGCTCATCAAGAGAAAAGAATTCTTGATGATCAATGCCTTGCTCCTCAATTGCTTGAGTTGCAGGCTGCAAAGAAATATGAGATGAAGATTCTGGAAGAGTAGTGTGTTGTAGAGTAGATTTTGGCAACTCCCCCTGAGAGATAGAGGGAGTTTCAAGTATGATGTGCTCTCCACTCAGTGTAGTATCAGCCTTATCACTCCCATGTGTTGACTCAATACAAGAAGGTGCATTGGGGAGAATTCTTGATTCTATAGATGCACCCTGTTGAGAGGACACATCTAGTGAGCTGTTTGCCCCTGATTTTACAACTTCAACCATTTGTGTGACTGAAGAGGTGGTCTTAGTTTTCTTCTTCTTCTTTGGCCTTAGTAAGGGTGACTCTGGTTCCTCACTTTCTAGACCTAGTTCAACAGCTAATGTTGCTTCAGATAAAATATTTAAGGGTGCAGACATTACTTCCTTTCTCTTCTTTTTACTAACATCACCCTTTTGAGAGGATGATGCAGTTGGTTCAGTAATTGGTAAAGTGTTTGGTTGAGAGGGTTGGTTAGCTAGCCCTGGGTTAGCATTTTGTTCTACTTGCTTGGGCTTAGCTAACTCAAACTTAGAGGCAAATGTTGGCATGTTGTGGGGGTAAGTTCTAAACAAACTCTCCATATGAGGAGTTATGTTAAGTCTTACATCCACATCATTCCTAGTCTCCAAATTACCAAAAATGAGTTTGGTCATGGATTTAGGATAGCCTATTCTATTTTTATTCATCCCATCTAATTCAATCAATTTATCATCTAAGAAATTAAGGACAGATTGAATAAAACGAGGGAAGAAAATTTCATTACCTCTCTTGGCTGAATTCTTACCAAGTCTCCCATACAGCTCCTGCAGAATGATGAGACCAACGTCTATCTTCTTTCCATAAGCTAAGGCATAGCCTATTTGCTTTGCAGGAGTACTGATTTGGTCATAGCTAGATTTTATTGCAGTGAAGACTTGAAGAAGTGTAGCAAACACATAACTCCATTCCTTCCTCAAATGCTTCTTGTTCAAGTGCCCAAGACTGATTCTGTCTGCATATTTGATGAAATCAAAGAAGTCTTCCAATTCAGCATTTGTAGCAAGTGGGTCATACACCTCTCTTTTGGTACCCATCCCAAGTGCCTCATTCATATCCTCTGTGGTGATAGTGAGATTTTTGTCTTGAATCTTGCAGTAGATGATGTACGAGGATATTGCAGAGTCAAGAGCCACCACCTCCACTGTAGCAGACTGCCAAAACTGTTCTAGAATGTCGAGATACAGAGTTGGGTTAACAGATAGAGCATTCTTGATGTACGATTCAGACATCCACTTCACAAAGCACTTGAAATTGGCATTGGGTGCTTCAACATCACTAGTTAGAGCAATGAAATTGGTGTTGAACTTTACTGTTGCCATTTGTATGAGAGAGAGAGAAGAAATCGAAGGTTGAAGAAGAAATTTAGCTTTTGCAGTTAGGGTTTTAGAAGTTTTGGGAGTTTGGATGCTTGAGAAATCGAATGAAATGAATCGAATAGATGTGAAGTTGTGAAAGTGTGAAGTACTTGAATTGTCGATTAGATGTATGTTCTGTATCGACAAGTCAGGCATTCGAGAAGAAGAAAACAACTATTCGAGAAGTCAAGAAAGGCTTATTCGATAACTCAAGCAGGTTGTAGCTCACAACTGGTAGTTATCTAACTTAGAAATAAATCTAAATTAGGTAAAATATATTTTTATGAGTAATTCTGAATTCTGAATAAAAATCCAAAATCGGTTAAAATTCAGCGAGAAATCAGCCTTTTCAAATGATTCGAGAACTCAAATATAGTGTTCGAGAACTCAGTTATTCGAGAACTCAGTTACCATATTCGATATCTCAGAAAGGCTCTATTCGAGAACTCAAGAGTACTCTAATGAGACTTGTTAGAGATGTCGAATAGTGAATCATTCGAGAAGTTTGAATTATCGAACTATACCCATCACTCATAAAAATTGATTTTCACTATCTTTTAAAATTGACCAGCCATATTCATTGAAGAATATTCTAGCAAATTAAATAGTGATTTTCTCAAAATTTCATAGAAATTTCAAGTTAGAAAAAATATGATTTTCCAACATATGCAACAGATTTGAAATATTTATAAATCATATTTCAGCCAACACTTACTCCAAAAATATTGAAAATTTAGATAAAGTAAGTGTTTACTGTTGCAACAATCTAGATGCTGTATTCACTTAGCCAGAATCTGAAGAATTCAGCATTCCAATCTCACTAACCAACCTTGTGAAGGTGGCTTCATCTAATGACTTAGTGAATATATCAGCTAATTGTTTGTCTGTAGAAACATAATGCAACTCAATGGTTCCATTAGTTGCATGTTCCCTTATGAAATGATATCTGATGTCAATGTGCTTTGTCCTAGAATGATTGACAGGATTGGCAACTATAGAGATTGAACTTGTGTTGTCACACATGATTGGAATTCTTTCCAACACAAGTCCATAATCTCTAAGTTGATTTCTAATCCAAAGCACTTGAGCACAGCAACTTCCAGCAGCTATGTATTCAGCCTCAGCTGTAGAAGTTGACACAGATTTTTGTTTCTTGCTATACTAAGAGACTAACATTTGTCCAAGAAACTGGCAGCTACCTGAGGTGCTTTTTCTATCCACTCTGCATCCAGCATAATCAGCATTAGAATAACCAACCAGATTGAACCCTGTGTCCTTAGGATACCATAGTCCCAAGTTTGGAGTGCCCTTCAAATATCTAAAGATCCTTTTTATAGCAACCAAATGTGATTCTTTTGGATTTGATTGAAACCTTGCACACAAGCATGTAGCAAACATGATGTCTGGCCTACTTGCAGTGAGATAAAGTAGAGAACCAACCATGCCTCTGTAGACTGAGATATCTACCTTCTTGCCTTTAACATCTTCATCCAATTTAGTGGCAGTGGCCATGGATGTCTTTGCAGGTGAGCAATCTTCCAAGTCAAACTTCTTCAATAAATCCTTGATATACTTGGTCTGACTGATAAAGATACCATCCTTCCTTTGACTGACCTGCAACCCAAGAAAGAATGTCAACTCTCCCATCATACTCATCTCATATCTGCTCTGCATGAGTTTAGAAAATTTCTCACACAGCTTCTCATTTGTAGAACCAAAAATGATATCATCCACATAGATCTGAACTAAGATAAGATCATCACCATGCTTCTTGTAAAACAATGTCTTGTCCAGTGTGCCTCTAGTGAATTGATTCTCAAGAAGAAATTGTGATAAAGTATCATACCATGCTCTTGGAGCCTGCTTAAGTCCATACAATGCCTTAAGCAATCTGTAGACAAATTCTGGGAAGTGTGGATCCTCAAAACCAGGTGGTTGTTGCACATAAACTTCTTCTTCCAACTCTCCATTCAGAAATGCACTTTTGACATCCATTTGATATACTTTAAAGTTTGAATGAGCAGCAAATGCCAAGAATATTTTGATGGCTTCCAATCTAGCAACAGGAGCAAATGTCTCATCATAATCAATGCCTTCCTGTTGAGAGTATCCTTTTGTAACCAACCTTGCTTTGTTCCTTATAATTACACCATCTTCATCCATCTTATTCTTTAGAACCCATTTTGTTCCAACAATGGTTCTGTTCTTTGGTGCAGGCACAAGTTCCCATACTTTGTTCCTTTCAAATTGATTCAGCTCCTCTTGCATAGCAATAATGCAATCTGGATCCAATAGTGCATCATCAAGTCTCTTAGGCTCAACTTGTGATAGAAAACAGCCATAGAGGCACTCATTCTGAGTTGCTCTCCTAGTCCTTACTCCTGCATTAGGATCTCCAATGATTTGCTCTGCAGTGTGTGATCTATCCCATTTCCTTGAGTGCTCAACCTGATTTCTCATTCTTGATGTTGCTTCATCATCCACATCATGGTCATTCTCATTTCCTCCCCCTGTGAAGTTGCCACTACTCACAGGTGTGTCTTGGATGCTTGTTTCTTCACTATCGATTGGCACAGATTCTTCTCTTGTATCATCATTCACTTGAGTTTGTTGAACTCGAGTTTCAACTTCAGTTTCAGTCTCTTCATCAGAATTATCTAAATTATCAAACTTCAATGGATCTTTATCTTCATCATTGGCTTCTTCTAGTCCAGGTAGTTTGTTGTCATCAAATGTCACATCTGTGTTTTCCATAACTTTCTTTTGACTGATGACATAAACCTTGTATGCAATTCTTTCCATAGAGTAGCCAAGAAAAATTCCTTCAAATGCTTTTGCATCAAATTTTCCAACATATTCAGAATTATCCTTCAATACAAAGCATTTGCTTCCAAAAGTATGAACATACTTTAGAGTGGGTTTCTTTCCAGTCATCAAATTATAAGGTGTCTTTCCAGTGTTTTTATTGATGAGGGTTCTGTTCTGGATATAGCATACAGTGCTCACAGCCTCAGCCCAAAAACATGTAGGCATCTTTGCATCAAGTAACATTATTCTAGTAGCCTCAATTAGAGTTCTATCCTTCCTCTCAACAACTCCATTTTGTTATGGAGTCCTTGGAGCTGAGAATTACTGAGAAATACCATTCTCTTTACAGAATGCTTCAAGTATGGCATTTCTGAACTCTGTTCCATTATCACTTCTCAGTGCAATCACACTTGCATTGTTGGCCTTTGCTTCCTTGTCAACTTTCTTTATATGCTCAATGATTACTTGTGGAGCCTCATCTTTTGATGCCAGAAATTCCACCCATGTATACCTTGTAAAATCATCAACCATCACCAAGGCATACTTCTTTCTTCCTAGTGACATAATATTGACAGGCCCAAACAAATCCATATGAATGAGTTGTAGGGGCTTGGTTATAGATGTCACTGTCTTTGTCTTGTGGCTTGATCTTTTCATCTTTCCTTTTTGACAAGCCTCACACACTCCTTCTTGATAGAATTCAAGTGTGAGCATGCCTCTCACTAACTCTCTTTTGACTAGAGAATTAATGGCTTTGAAATTCAGGTGTGATAATTTCTTGTGCCACAGCCAACAATCTTCATTTGATGCTTTTGAATCAAAATCACAAGCAAGCTTCCCTTTCATACTCCAGATAGAGCAAAATCACCAGTCTACTTGTGGGTGATCAAACATTCATCTTTGTCAAAATCCACCTTGAATCCCCTATCAGTAAACTGACCAACACTTAGCAGATTATGCTTGAGCCCCTTGACTAGTGCTACATCTTCAATGATGACATTACCAACTTTCAACTTGCCATATCCCAATGTGTTACCCATGCTGTCATCTCCAAAAGCAACCATTGGGCCAGCCTTTTCCTCATACTGTGATAGCAGGGCCATATCACCAGTCATATGATTTGAGCATCCACTGTCCAAAATCCACATGACCTTCTTTTCACTTTCTTTGCCCTGCAAACACAAAGGTATTACTTTGCCTTTGGTACCCAAACAAGTTTGGGTCCATGTGACTTAGAAACAGTTTTATCATAAACAACATGCTTATCAACTTTCTTGGTGTTAGTCTTCTTGTCACTGTTAGAAGTCTTAGAACCTGAAGTTTCAGACTTGGGTGACAGAGGTACCTTCCTAGCTTTAGGAGGACTTGAAGACTTTGACCTTGTGTAGTGTGTGTGAGAATTGTGACTGATACAACCATCAATGAATTGCCTTCTCAAATTGAAACAGCTAGTCATCACATTCATGTTGCATGGCATACAGTCAAATTTATTACAAAATGGAGCATCTCTATGTCTTAGAGGCACAGAACAATCATAGAAAGGTTTGGACACACTACCAACAGGTTTCTTGCATGCATGAGTTAAATGATTGGTACTGAAACAGTTCTGACAAGTTTTCCTAGGGGCATTAGGCATATAAGCATAGTTGTTATCCTTGTTAATCCCTAACTTGCCATTTCTGTTCTGTTTCTTCTTAGTCACTTTCTTTTCTGATTCACTCTTCCCAGCTGAAATAAACTTAACAAACTTCTTGTTGACTTTTGACTTGACACTCTCACTCTTGGAAGATGCTTATTGTTCATTTGATTGTGCCTCATCCTCATCATTCAACATTTGTTTGATGAGTAAGGCATCCTCATCAATTTCAAATGTTGGTTCCTTAAAAATTGGATTTTCAGTCTTTTTCAAAATGTGAGGCACTTCCTCATGAACAACTGTGTCATCTTTAATGACAGCATAGCCTTTTCTCTGTTTAAGAGTGTCATAATCAAGTCCAATAGCAGCCTTGGGTTTTGATTCAATTTTCTCATAGTAGGTTTCACTAGACCAGATGATTTCTTGAAAGTTTTTAGTTTGAATTCATTTTCAGCTAATTCATCCCTAAGAGCCTTTTCAACCTGACTAGCACACAAAACCTTATTCTACAGATATTCAACTTCTTTCTTAAGGTTTTCCACTTGCATAGCAGTTAGCTCAAGTTCCTCATTCTTTTTGGTTAACATTTCATTTCTAGTAGACAGTTTAGCAATCTCTTCATTAGCAGCAGTCATACTAGTATGAATGTTAATGTTAGATATAATTGATGTGATTTAATGTCAGTGTTTAAGTGTTACAGGTAAAGAGAGTTTAACTTGATATTAAAAGCAGTTGTAACAGAGTTTGAGTATACGCTGATAGCTGGAAGCGCAAACGCTGACAGAGGAAAGCGTAAACACTGTTAGCTGAACATATGGAAGCGCAAACACTGTTAGCTTGGAGAGAACAGAGTTTGCTAAAGTCTGTTTACTGGAAGCGTCTACAAGTCAACAGAGTTTGAAGATTAATTTAATATTAATATGGAAGCGATATCTTTGAAGATTGGATAGCTGTCAAAGAGATTGAGTTGACTTAGAAGACGTGTAGCAATCGTAATTGATATCAATTGTATAGCTCAATTTTAGGAGAATCAATTAACGATTGTACGTAGCTGTATATCATATAAATACAGTTAGGTTAACCCTAGAAGGGTATCCATCGTGAACGAATATCATTCTTGTAACCTAAGCAGCTCTCTGTGATATTTTACATCACCGAGAGAGGAATTATTAATTCCAAACAGTTTTAAGAGTTAAAACGTGTGTTCTTGTTATTTACTCATACGGTAATTGATTATATATTGTGTATTCGACCTAACAAGTGGTATCAGAGCCAATCTGTTACTTTATTACAGTTAAAAGATCCAAACACAATAGTAATCAATGGCAGAGATACCTCCACCATCTGAGAAAGCCCCTACTACTGTTAGTAGGTATGAAACGATTAGGGTTCCTATACTTAGGCCATTAGAGTATGCAATTTGGAAGGTGAAGATGACCATGTTTCTGGAGGCTACAGATCCAGAATATCTGGATAGAATTTATGAAGGTCCTCACAAACCTACAAAGTTATCTGCTGCTGCTGCTGGTGAAGAATCAAAGGTCATTCCTAAAGAAAAGAAAGATCTAACTGCTGAGGATCTTTCATCTATTGCAAAGGATGCAAAAGTAAGGCATTTACTTCATAGTGCTTTAGACAATGTTATGTCTAATAAAGTGATTAATTGCACAACTGCAAAAGAGATATGGGATGCACTTGAGGTTAGGTGTCAAGGAACTCCTGCAATCAAGAAAAACAGAAGAAACATACTCACTCAGGAGTATGAGCACTTTGAGGCAAAGTCTGAAGAAACCATGACAGAAACATTTGACAGATTCTGTAAACTGCTCAATGATTTGTCATTGGTTAACAAAGAGTATGATTTAGAAGACTCAAATCTCAAGTTTCTTCTTTCTCTACCTGAAAAATGGGATGTGAAAACAACCACCATAAGAGATAACTATGAACTTGGTGAAACAGAGATTGATGAAATCTATGGACTGCTCAAAACCCATGAATTGGAATTGGAGCAGAGAAACAAAAGATCAAGTAGAAAGTCAAAGTCTGTTGCTCTTAAGGTTGAGGAGAAACCATCAAAGAAGGAAGCATCAAGGAAAAAGGCAAAAGGAAAAGCTTTAGTCATACACTCAGAAAGTGAGTCATCAAACTCTGATGTTGACTCAAACACAGATGAAACATCTGATTCTGAAGATGATGAAGAGATGATGCAAATGGCTGCATTGATGGTAAAAACCTTCAAGAAGATGGGATTCAAGAACTTCAAGAAGGGAAAGAGATTCTCCAAGGACTACTCAAAGTCTGACAAGAAGAATTTCAAGAAATCTGAGGGAAAGGACTTCAAATCTAGTAAGAAAGATAAGTCTGAGATTCAATGCTACAAGTGTAAGGAGATGGGTCACTATGCTCCTGAGTGCAAGAAGGGTAAAACTGAAAAGGCACTCTACACCAAAGGCAGAGATTGGGCAGACACTTCAGATTCAGATGAGGAAGTCAACTATGCACTCATGGCAACTACTCAACATGAAGATGATGATCTCAAGGTACCCCCAACTACCTATGCTTATAATACTGATAATATAACTGAATTGAGAATTTATCTTAAAGCATTGCATATCAGTTATAGAGATCAGACTTTAGAAAATGAGAGGATTAAGAATGAGTGCTCCCAACTCAAAGATAGAAATAAACTTGTTGAGGAACAGCTAGAAAACATGAATAAAATTCAGAAAGAAAGAGATGATGCAGTGTTTATTGAACAGGAGTTGCTAGGTAAATATAAGCAGCTAGAATCTGAATTGGAGGATACTAAGCACATCATTAAAACTTGGACACACTCTGGTAAAGACACTCAAGAAGTGTTTCAGTCAGATACAGTAGGTCTAGGTTACTCTGAAGGAGATGAACTTAGATTTGAAAATTTGGTAAAAGTTAGACCACATCGTTCATCTGAAGGTAATGTTATGGGAACAGGTGGACCTAAGACTGAAGCTCAGAAAAAGGCTGTTAAAGAATCATATGCTAAGACTTTTGTTAAAGAGGTTAACATTGGTTCAATGACAGACAAACAACTCAAGCATAAGCTTAAAGAGATAAAATCTGTCAACAAGCAGAGTATGCCTAAGAAAAACAGAAATGGAAAGGTAGGCATAACATCAGGAATTAAGCCAATGCTTGCTTCATTAGCTCCTAGAAAGACATGCTTTAATTGTGGTAGCACTAATCATCTTGCTAGTTTCTGCAGTAAGAATAAGAACATTAATTCTTTGCCCTCTAAAACTGCAGTTAAAAATGATTATGTGAGAACTAGACCACAGACTTTATGTAAACATTGTGGAAGTACATGGCATTCTATTTACACTTGCAGAGATTATCATGCTATTTACTATAATTACTATGAACCCAAGCCAAATTTGAAATGGGTTAAAGTAAACTATGCAAATGTAAACTCTGAAAAAGTTAGCTTAAACTCTGATAATGTGAATTCCGCTGCAAAAGCTAACAGAATTAAGAAAGCCAAAGGATCCAAGCAAGTCTGGATCCTTAAAACTAATAATCAGTGATTGTTTGTGATTGCAGGGCAACAGGGTTAGTACCCTAGTCGTGGACAGTGGATGTTCAGGACACATGACTGGAAATAAAGCCCTGCTATCAGAGTATGAGGAGAAGGCTGGCCCAAAAGTTTCCTATGGAGATGGCAACATAGGACATACTCTGGGATATGGCAATATTAATCTTGGAAGTGTCATCATCACAAATGTAGCTCTGGTTCCAGGACTCAAGCATGATCTGCTATCTGTGAGTCAAATCTGTGACAGAGGATATCATGTGGATTTTCAGCCTGAATATTGTCAAGTCATCAGTAAATCTACAGGGAAAGTTGCTCTAGTTGGAAACAGACACAATAACATCTATGAAATTAAATTGTCAACAAACAATGATGGCAAAGCAGTGTGTCTGTCAACAAGAATGTCCAGTGAAGAGAGTTGGAAGTGGCACAAGAAACTCTCTCATTTGAATCTGAACAACATCAATGAGCTCATAAAGAATGATCTTGCAAGAGGACTACCAAAGTCATTGTTGAATGTAGAAGGCCTGTGTGATTCTTGTCAAAAGGCCAAACAGAGAAAAGCCTCTTTCAAGAGCAAATCTGAGTCTTCAATTGTTGATCCTTATCATCTTCTACATGTTGATCTTTTTGGACCAGTGAATGTCATGTCACTTGGAAAGAAGAAATATGCTCTAGTCATTGTTGATGAATACACCAGATACACATGGGTGTATTTTCTAGCAAAGAAGGATGAAACTGCATTAACACTGACAGAACATATAATACAACTGGAAAAAGGGTCAGAGAATCAAGTGAAGATAATCAGAAGTGACAATGGAACTGAATTCAGAAATTCATCAATGGAAGAGTTTTGTAAGAGTAAAGGAATCAAACAAGAGTTTTCTGCACCTGGTACTCCACAACAAAATGGTGTAGTGGAGAGGAAGAACAGAACTTTGATAAAAGCTGCCAGAACCATGCTAGATGAAGCAAAATTGCCAACATACTTCTGGGCAGAAGCAGTTCAAATTGCTTGTTTTACTCAGAATGCAACATTGATCAACAAGCATGGTAAAACACCATATGAAATGGTGAAAAAGAAAAAGCCAAATCTAAAATATTTTCATATTTTTGGATGCAAGTGCTTTGTGTTGAAGACTCATCCTGAACAGTTGACCAAATTTGATCTAAAGGCAGATGAAGGAATTTTTGTTGGCTATCCACTGTCAACTAAAGCATTCAGAGTTTATAATCTGAGAACCAGAGTGATCATGGAATCAATTCATGTATCATTTGATGACAAGAAAATAACTGGACTTGAAGATGTCAATGAACATGATCTACTCCACTTTGAAAATGAAGATTTATTCTCTGAAAAAGTAAACTCTGATCAGACTGATCTAACAAACTCTGTTGATCTAAACTCTGAACCTCTACTGGTAAATACTGAAGAAACTCTTCAATCAGAAACAAGGGAAGAACCAGTTGAGGGGGAGCATGAAGAATCACATCAAAGTGATAATTCAAACACTGATAGTGACTCAATTGATAACTCTGAATCAAACACTGTTGATTCAAACTCTGATCATTCAAATTCTGAGCAGTCACATTCAGGGGGAGCATCAGAAAATGTAGAAAGGCATCAAGAAAATCAGGAGAGCATGGATCAAGGGGGAGGATCACATGATGACAGAAGCAATCTGCCTTCTGCAAGAAAATGGACTAAGTCACATACACCTGATTTGATTATTGGTGATCCAGATGCAAGAGTAAGGACAAGAAGTGCAACAACAAATGAATGTCTGTTTCATGCATTCTTATCACAATCTGAGCCAAAGAAAGTAGAAGAAGCTCTTAAAGATGCTGACTGGATAACAGCAATGCAAGAAGAGCTAAATGAATTTGAGAGGAATGAAGTGTGGACCCTTGTACCAAGGCCAAAGAACAGATCCATTGTTGGTACTAAATGGGTTTTCAGAAATAAAACTGACAGTGATGGTGTGATCACAAGGAACAAAGCAAGACTGGTAGCTAAAGGCTATTCACAGCAGGAAGGAATAGATTATGATGAGACTTTTGCACCAGTTGCCAGATTGGAGGCAATAAGGATGTTTCTTGCCTATGCTTCTCACAAGAAATTCAAGGTTTTTCAAATGGATGTGAAAAGTGCTTTTCTGAATGGAAAACTTGAAGAAGAAGTATTTGTTGAACAACCACCTGGTTTTGTAGATCCAAAATATCCAGACTATGTCTACAGGTTAGACAAGGCACTCTATGGACTTAAGCAGGCACCAAGGGCATGGTATGAAACCCTTGCCAAATTTTTACTGGAAAGTGGGTTTCACAGAGGTACTATTGACAAAACTCTGTTTTACTTTCAATCTGGTAGTGACTTGCTTTTAGTTCAGATATATGTGGATGACATCATTTTCGGATCTACTAATGATAAACTCTGTAAGAAGTTTGCCAAACTCATGCAGTCAAGATATCAAATGAGTATGATGGGAGAGCTTAGTTATTTTCTAGGCCTACAGGTGAAGCAAACAGATGATGGAATTTTTATAAATCAAGCAAAATATACCTAAAATCTTCTCAAGAAATTTGGTATGCTTGACTGCTCATCTGCAACAACTCCCATGGCAACTGCAACAAAACTGGACAAAGATACAGGATCATCAGTGGATATGACAAGTTACAGAGGGATGATTGGTTCTCTACTCTATTTAACAGCTAGTAGACCTGATATCATGTATGCCACCTGTCTGTGTGCAAGGTTTCAGGCAGATCCAAGGGAACCACATTTAACAGCTGTGAAGAGGATTTTCAAATATCTCAAGGGCACTGTAACCTTAGGGCTGTGGTACCCAAGAGAATCAGATTTTAAGCTACTTGGTTACTCTGATGCAGATTTTGCTGGCTGTAAGATTGACAGAAAAAGCACAAGTGGAAGTTGTCAATTTCTTGGTGACAGACTTGTGTCATGGTACAGCAAGAAACAAAAATCAATATCAACATCTACAGCTGAAGCAGAGTATATTGCTGCTGGTAGTTGCTGTGCACAGATTCTGTGGATGAAGAATCAATTGCTGGATTATGGATTGAGGTATAGTAAGATACCTATTTTCTGTGATAATCAAAGTGCTATTGCAATGACAGGTAATCCAGTACAACACTCAATGACCAAGCACATCAGCATAAGGTATCACTTTATCAGAGAGCATGTAGAGGAAGGCAATATTGAGCTTCACTTTGTGCCTACAGATCAACAACTTGCAGATGTCTTCACAAAGCCTCTAAGTGAAGCAGCATTTACAAGACTGGTCAATGAACTAGGGATGGTATCTGGTTTTGACTAAACATGTTGGTTAGACTCAAACTTTTCTAATAAAATGTGTTGCTCATATTTCTTTAAATTGCTAAAGTGCTATGTGAACCTTGTTAATTATACTCTGTCAGCATGATTGTTAATTAAACTAGGGATGGTACTGTTAATATGTTTGTTAAACTCTGTGAATTCTGAGTTTATTTTTGTCTGAATGAAAATACCAATGAAGAAAAATGTATGGAGCATGATTCTCAGTGAAAAATCAAGATTCTTTCTGAGTCACTGTGATCTAATCAGAAATTGTGGAGTAAATTAACACAGCATGATACTGTTTCATATTTAGAGCATCTCTTAGTTTATTTGATCCTAAACTCTGAATATATGAATACTGTATGCATTGCCTCTCATGAATAACTATGATATTGATGAACTCTAAACTCTGATTAGTAACACTCTGTTTCCAAGCCATACTTGATTCTTGATGATTCTTTGTTTGCACTTGTGAAAATTTTAAAACTTGAGATGTGTCATTGTTTAGTTTGGTGAGAAACAGTTCATGTCTGCACCCTGTGAGATTTTGAGCCGAATAAGTGATTGATACATTTTATATCAATCAGATTTTATTGCTGTGTGATGTTCATCAGTAAGTATGTTGCTCTAGAACTTGCATTAAACCATTTTGAGACTACATGATATATGTGTGCATGAAAATGATAAAGGCACTAGGATTAATCATCTTTCTTCAAACACTGTTCAAAACATCTTTGAACACTGATCATAAACACTGTTCATAAACACGACCCTTAGTAAACCCCTTTGAGCCTAATTAACTGCTCATTTTTCTTGAATACTGAAGTATTAAGAGCAGTTATATTCTTTTGATAAATCAAATTCAAGCAGGTGAGTATTTCTCAAGAAAAGAAATCTTACTCAGTATATATATATGTAAATAAAAAAAAAAAAGAAAAAAGAAAAAAAAGGGGAGGTATATATACTGATCATCTTGTACAAATATGTACTAACCGTTTGACTGAATATTTTGATCTGATAAATCGTTCAGTTAGGAATTCTCATTCGAAAAATATCTTTTCTCATCTGTTTGATTTTACTCAATTACAACCCTGAACAAAGTCCTTTTGATTTGTGCATATATGTAATCAAAGTGGTGTAGATTTGGTGGAAATTCAAGCTTATGGTAGTATCTGCTTCTACTGATTGAATTTGGGCGAAAACACTTCACCTAAACACTTGTGTGCTGTGAGAGTTTGTGAGGAAATCCTTGACATGTAACTCACTGAATGATGCTTTGATGTTTATCTCATGATCTTTTTGTCTATAATGACTGTGTGCTTACTTGGATAATCATGAACATAAACTGGAACAGGGATATTCAGATTTCTGTAATTAAGGAACTACAAAGTTTAGCATTCATCATATACTCTATGTCTAATATGTGAGTTTGTGCATTCAGTGTTTATTGTTTTGATTTATGGATTTTATGAAATATTAGATGCTATAAAAATTGATTTGGTAAACTCTGCTACTCACACACAAAAATCACGACTGTGCATTTTTGAAAGGGTTTTTGTGACAAAGTTTGAAAATTTGACAAACACTGATTGATTGTGTTACGTACTCTAAGGTAAATTTTCATTAAGATAATTTGAAAATTTTGGAGTAAATGGAGTGGTTGACAACTGTTAATTAGTGTATTTAGTGGTAAAGTGTCTTGATAAACGGAACGACAGCGGTAATAATGGCTTTTACTGCGCGTGTATTAAGTGAATCGTTGCATGTTTGACACGTGTCCCACTTTCACCCACTCACTCATCATTATCTACCACTTTCGCATTTCTCGAGGGAACAGTTGTGTGTTTTCAAGATAAAACGGTTGAGTTTAATTTTTAATTACAACTCAAATTACTTTTTGTCACAATCACTTTCACCCACTCGTATTCACTTTACCAAAACAGAGAACTTCTTTGTTTTTCACTTTGGCATTTTCACAAACACCTTTCTTGCATATCATTTTCATAGTTGCTTTTTGTTTATTTCTTGATCTAATGGCAACAAAACCTTTTACTTTGTTTGGTCTACGTTTTGTGCCTAACAATTATGCAGCTTTACTTGAGAATGACCGGGCTCCTGAGGCGTTTCACCTAATGCAAAACTTTCTTCGCGATTCTGAGATAG
Source organism: Kitagawia praeruptora (assembly GCA_037693485.1). Taxonomy (NCBI): domain Eukaryota; kingdom Viridiplantae; phylum Streptophyta; class Magnoliopsida; order Apiales; family Apiaceae; genus Kitagawia; species Kitagawia praeruptora. The sequence continues at coordinate 51,301,206 of CM075344.1, read as the reverse complement.
GACAAGCTTTGGTTGAACCGGCTACTCTATTTGCTTCTCAAATAGTCACCTTCTGGCAAAACTCGAGGTATATAGAAGGAGGTGAAAATGGAACTCCATCTATCATCTTCTCTCATGAAAAACAAGAGTTTGTGATTACTCCACAAACTGTTCGTGATGCCATGGATTTTGACACACATACTTCATATGCTGTTGTCTCTGAGCAAAATCTGAGAGAGATGCTAACAGAGATTGGGTATATGGACTCACTTGCAAAGCTGGGTAGTGTGAGGAGGCCGAATCTGAGAAAAGAGTGGAACTTTTTCTTTGATTGTATCACCAGGACATTCCAGAAGAAGGTCACCAACTGGGATGCTATTCCAATGGACAGTCTGCAAATTGGGTATTCTCTACTCTATGGCAGTAATTTTGATTTTGGTAGATATGTATTAATGAATTTGGGTGATAAGTTGTCAGAGTCTACTACAGTTTACTTTGCTAGATTTTGTCAGCTTTTGTTCAATGCATGTGCACCTGGGTTAACTGTTGATGAAGCTGATGAGATTCAACCTTTTCGAGTCACTAAGAGAATATTCTCTGATATGACTAACAAAGATGTTGGTAAAGACATACCTCCTTTCGTATTGCCACTTGCCTTACAGAATTTTGTCAATCAGCCACAAGATTCTCCATCACCAAATCATGAACCACATGAAACACAACAACCAGAACCACAATCTATGCCTGAACCTTTAGCCACTGATCGTACAGAAAACATACCATCTCAACCTATACAATCACCTGAGCCAACCCAAACAACCACTGTTCATCCTATATCACCACAAACCCAAACTGAACCAATTCATCCTACACCAACTCAAACACAACCTGACCAAGTGAATACTGAACCAACAAACCCTGTTACTACTACTCACCCACAACCTCCATCTAAGTCCAAAAGGAAGAAGCATACTGCACTTAACACAAAACATTCTAAGGCTAAACAGACCTCTCCAAAGGCTGTTTATTCTAGAAGATTCAAAGAAAGAGCAAATAGACCTTCTACACCACCAGCTGAGGACAGTTCTAGTGAGGATGAAGAACTGATTGCAGTGCCTCAAGCTAAGAGGAGAAGGCTCATTCTAACTGATTCTGATGATGAGCATGTTGATGAGGCTCAAGAGAAAATCTCCATTGATATTCCTACTGGTGAGATAGAGGTTATCATAGAACCTATAATACCAGAATCAGAAGTCAAAATTGCTGAACCAGAATCTGCTAAGGTTCAAGAAAATGCAGATGTTAGAGATGTTTTGTCTCCAATGGAAGAGTTTGCTGAAACTCCAATTTCTTTTAATCATGAAGCATCTACTCCACCACTCATGGAGGTTACATATTCTATTGATACTGGTGTTGCTGATGGGCCTACTGTTGTTCTTGAAGACACTGTGGTTGCATCACACACTGAGTTAAACTCTGTTGCTCATCATGTTTCTGATCATGGTGAGGAGGTTGATAAACCAGAGAAGGTTCTTTCTTCAGAGCAGATTCAAGTTGCTAAAGGAAAACAGGTTGCTCAAGAACCTGTAGTTACTCAAGATGAAGATATTGCTTCTGTTGCTCCTACTAATGAATCTGTGAGTGATTCGATTGAAGACAATAGTACAGGAGTTGAAAAAGCACATACTCAAGCTGATGGTCAGAAAATAGGAGAAAAACCAGATTTTGCTGGGCCTTCTGTTAATGAAATTGATGATGATTATTTGGCTAAACAAACTGCTGATTGGTACAAGTCAGAGTGTATTTTTCCTCCTGGAAGGGCAGCTATGTTTCTCCAAGAAAATTCTTCGAAGATTAAAAATCCAGAAATATTCACTTGTTTGCAAGGCACAGTGATTCAAATCAAAACCTTGAATAATAGATTTGATGATACTCAGAAATCTATTGTTGATCTTCGAACAGAGGTTGCTACTCATGAGGAGAAAGCTCAACTAGCTAATGCTAAGCTTTTTCAACAATTCTCCAAAGCTCAAGCAAATCTTAATGACAGACTGAGCACAGTTGAAAAGAATCAGATTTTACTGACTGGGAAGGTTGATTCCATTGCAAACTCTCTTGAGTTAATCACCTCAATTCTGATTCAAGATGGTGACGATGTCAAAAAGGGGGAGAGAATTGCTAAAACCAAGTGCAAGCAAACTCAAACTCTGTCAAAGAAAGATCATCTTGATGATGAAGGTACTGCTGATAAGGGCTTAAGAAATGCAAATCCCAGACAAGGACATGAAAGGTCTTCAAGGTCAAAGCCGAATTTGGTGATAGATACAAATATTCAGAGTACTTCTGGTTCAAAGCCAAAGGATTTGTCATTCACTGACAATCCACAAACAGATGAAGAATTGGCTGCAAAACTTTTTCGTGAAGAGAATGCTAAAGCTACACTTGAGGACATACAAGCTGAAGAAAAGCTGTTGCAGAAAGAGCATTTAAAAGCTCAAAAGTCCAAGAAAGTGAAGAAAACTGTTAGAGCTTCAAAGTCTTCAAGGCCTGTAATGAAAGGAATTGAGATCAAAGAAAAACTATCTGGTATTCAAGAAGAAGAAGAAGAAGAAGATACTGGAAAGCTGGTTAGAAAGTCTTCTCTTGATGCCAAGTTGAAGTTAAAAGGGATAATTGGTGAAGAGAGCAAGGGCAAAATGATAGTTACAACCTCTGTTGCTACACAAGTTGTACAGACTCAAAGTAAACTCTTACCTGGTTTTTCAAGGCCAAAGATTCCGGTGCAAGAAGAAGCAGGAGTGACTGGTGGATATCAACATAATGTTGTATGTTCAGGAAAGCCACCAGGCAGGGATACTTCTGGCTTAGGTTCAAGAAGAGATTTGAGGGTTAGTAACAGTCCAAGAGATCCCTCTGCACTTGTATCTCTTGGTTCTGGTATTACTCAAGAAAATCTAGACAAGTTGGAGTCAGTTCAGCTAGTTCGTCAAAGGAGCTTAGACATTCACTTTCTGCTATACTTTATGACAGATGGGTCAGTGTATAGAGTGAATGAAGAAGCAATCAAGCTGAAATTATTTGAGGAACTTCAATATGTCTTGCATATCTTCAGAGTTAGAAATCATCGAACACAGCTTATTGCTAATTCTATAAGGGAGTATATGCAGAAAGCTAAAGTTGTTACAGGATCAAAGTCTGCTGAAAGATATGTTCCGAAGTACAGAGACTGGAATGGGAATCTGATAGAAATGCAGAAGGGAACTACAAAGCTGAAGACTGATCTTGGGATTACTGTTCTGGATTTTAATGTAAAGTCTGAAGAAGTGAAGTTTATCAGGTTGGGAAATGAAATGAAAAGAAACAAGATCTATGATCTCAGAGCTGCTATTTTTCAAACTGATGAGAATGATTCAGATTTAAGAGAGATCAAGGAAGCTATGGAGATTGAACTTGAAAATGCTGAGAGGAGATTGTTGATTGATTATCTCAGAACAACTCCAGATCTTGAGGAGGTTAGGTAGACAGAATTTGTAAGTAATTCGAATTTTCTGTAAATTTTGCTAAGTCAAGTTTAAACTCTGATTATATGTTAAACACTGTGTTTTTATTTGTTAGTTTTGACATCATCAATTACTATGAACTTGTACATTTTTCTAATGAACAAGTTGGGGGAGATTGTTAGATATAATTGATGTAATTTAATGTCAGTGTTTAAGTGTTACAGGTAAAGAGAGTTTAACTTGATATTAAAAGCAGTTGTAACAGAGTTTGAGTATACGCTGATAGCTGGAAGCGCAAATGCTGACAGAGGAAAGCATAAACACTGTTAGCTGAACATATGGAAGCGCAAACACTGTTAGCTTGGAGAGAACAGAGTTTGCTAAAGTCTGTTTACTGGAAGCGTCTACAAGTCAACAGAGTTTGAAGATTAATTTAATATTAATATGGAAGCGATATCTTTGAAGATTGGATAGCTGTCAAAGAGATTGAGTTGACTTAGAAGACGTGTAGCAATCGTAATTGATATCAATTGTATAGCTTAATTTTAGGAGAATCAATTAACGATTGTACGTAGCTGTATATCATATAAATACAGTTAGGTTAACCCTAGAAGGGTATCCATCGTGAACGAATATCATTCTTGTAACCTAAGCAGCTCTCTGTGATATTTTACATCACCGAGAGAGGAATTATTAATTCCAAACAGTTTTAAGAGTTAAAACGTGTGTTCTTGTTATTTACTCATACGGTAATTGATTATATATTGTGTATTCGACCTAACAGTTAAACATTTCAACAGATAGTTGTTCAATCATGCATTTATACTCTGAAACAGACATGTCTATAGTAGTGAGAGATGGTACCTGAGGGTATGATGGAGATGTGTCATCCTTGGAATTGGTCATCAAGGCATAATTGCAGAATTCTTGCTCCTCTCCATCACTTTCAGAATCATCCTAACACTTCCCTTCAGCTATGTAGGCCTTACCTTGTGTCTGCTTTTTCAGAAGGGCCTCATACTTAGCTTCAAGCTCAAGAAAATCTCTATCGTTCTTTTTAGGCTTCTTGCATTCACTGGCAAAATGCCCTAGGTCATTGCATCTATAGCACCTTACAGAAGACCTATCCACATGGCTGGTTTTAAACTTATTCTTTTTTGGTTTCAAAGGTGCCTTGCTTTTGTTGAATGAATGGTTTTGGGTTTTGGGTTTGAAGGGTTGATTCCTTTTGAATCTGATGTTTGGAAATTTTCTGGCCATGAAAGCATATGAAGTGTTTTCCATCACATCTAGTTCTTCAAGAGTCTAAAACTCTTCTTCCTCCTTCTCCTCAACAGGTTCACTTACCTCAGGTTCAGTTTCTTCCTCTTCTACTACCTCCTCTATCCTTAACTAGCTTGTGGATGCTTCTAGGTCTTGAATAGATTTGTTGACAATCAAGGCACATGATGTGTTTACCATTCTGCCTTGATTGGCTTGGATAGCCCTATTCTGAAGCAACTCAAGCTCATGAGTTTTTAAAACTCCATAGAGCACATCATATGTAACTTTGTTCAAATCTCTTTCCCTTAGAGAAATGACCCTTTGCTCTAGATGGTTTGGTGAGGATAGCAGAAACTTCATGTTTAACTTCTTGGTACTGTAAACCTTGCCATTCATCTGCAACTTAGTAACTAGCTTGTGAAATCTCTCAAACATCTCAATAATGCTTTCCTTGGGCTGTGCCATGAAAGCCTCATACTGTGTGACCAGTATCTGTTTCTTGTTTTCCTTAACCTCATCAGTTCCTTCACACAACACCTCAATGTGATCCCACATTTCTTTGGCAGATGTACATGATGTAATGTTTGCAAACATTGACATGTCCATGGAATCAATGATAAGCAACATGAGGTGGCTGTCAAGAGCAACCTTCTCCCTTTCTGATTCTTTCCATTTTGATGGATCCTTGGCCTCATAAGATCTTGGGATAGTTGTGGTTCCAACAGTCTTCTCTGGTATCTCTTGTTATGGAACAAAAGGACCATTCTTAAGAATCTCAGGATACAAAGGATGAGAGGCTTTGATGAACAACATCATTGATAAGTGGATTTATCTCCACTTGGAGCATTCTAAATCGGCTTAAATTAATTGTCTTGGGCTCAAGTTTTTTGTAGTTTTGATGTGTTTTATTTAGTTGTGCAGATTTACAAGGATGTTGATTATGGTGGATGTTTTTGTCGTTTTTGGAGATTTAATTTATTAAAATTCGGATTTATTGGGCTGCACGCGTGAGATTCACTGTTTGGGCCATATCTTGAGTTCTATAAGTCTGTTTTCAGCCCGTAAGCAGTCCACGCGAAGATAACGAGATTCTCTATCATTCTAAGGTGGTCCAGAAGCCCAATTATGTCTGGAACGGCTCTGGAAAACAGAAGAAAAGTCAGCTACGAATTTCCCTTAAAAAACAGAATCAGTTTAGGAAATGTATCTTGCAAAAATTCTATTATAATTCTGTTTTGGTATTTTCTTGCTGGGCAAGATGTCTAGAGCCTATATAAACACATCCAACCCTTGTAAATTAGAGAATTAAGATTATCATCATTAGGAGTAGAACTATTACATATCAATTACTTAGGTTTATTTGTATATTTTCATACTTTGTTTTTATCATGGTTTCATCAGATCCCATGATGACGAGAGGTTCGATTATGAACTAATCGTTGTCATGGGATTCTAACGGATTTATTTATGGAGCTTTAGTATCTTGATTGCTTTAAAGATCTGTGTGTGGTGTATATCTGATATCCTCGTATGGTTATGCTTAATTGATAGATGCGTCATGAACATCTAATTTGTTAATCTCTTGTGAAGTGAAAGTGGATCTTGAGATTTAGAACTTGCCATGCTAGCATAGGTTCATAATTGTTTATCAATATGATTCGTGGTATGAGATGAGAATACTTGTATTGCCTTATGTGATCATTATGGATAACTTGTTCTTCAACCGTTATGTTTTCAAATCTTATAGAGATATAGGGTCTAAGCATAATTGGTGTCTATTCATCTTCTATCTCTTTTGTGGATGTATGTTTAGTTTGGTATTCGTATACTGAGAAGTAGCGTATACTTGTTTCGTTTTATCCGATCAGATATCATAACCATTGCATATAGTGATTAAAGGCGTCAGATCTAAGCAAAGTATTTAATGAAGTTAGGATTCCATGATTTTTCTTGCAGACGTAATTAGATTTTAATTCTTGTTAGTTAGTTAATTCTTAGTTTTGTTAATTTGTGTCTTAGTTAATTTAGTTTAATAAACCTTAATTTATTAATTGTCTTAGCAGTGAATTAAGATCATACACTGTTGCATAGGTGCGTTTACTGAATTAAAACCATAACCAGATCCCTGTGGGAACGAATTTGGACTTAACCTTATATATTACTTGTGACCACGTACGCTTGCGTGTTTTAGTGTAAACAAGTTTTTGGCGCCGCTGCCGGGGATCATTGGTGTTTTATTTTTGGTTTATGTGCTTGTCAATAGTGGTCGTTAGAGTTCACTGACTCAGATTGTTTTTTTTCTCATCTATTCTTGTAGTTCGTTGGTGTTTCAGGTACTTATCAGAGAAAGATGGATTTTTACTATGGAGTTCAGCAGGTGGCTAGTGTTTGCGAGCTATGTGCGGGCGCACATGAGACGTATCAGTGCTGGAGCAACCAAGGTGGTATTCTACAGACTCAGCCATGTGAGCAGTATTTGGGCGTTCATGATCCATCACAATATTGTTACTACGAAGGAGTTGATCCATATGTCACTTATGAGGAGCAACCATATTTTCAATACCATCCTCAACAATACCAGCAAGATGTTCCAGATATGTCATATTACTATGGAAGTGAAGAGTTTCAACATCAGCAACCTACTCCTACTTTTCAGTCAGATGAGGTTAATGTTAGGGATGAGGTTATGATGTTTGTAAAGAGTAGTGAGGAGTCTCTTAAATCTTTGGAGATTCTAGTTGCTCAAGCTGTGAGAGCCTTGGAACAAGAAAAACAACAATTCATACAAGAGGCAATTCCAGAAAATAACGATGACTTGGAGCAAGGTACTGCATGTTTAATTGAAGAAGACAAATTCCAAGAGGAGGAGAGTGTTCATAAGCCATGTGAGGAATTTGATCAAGCCAGTGAGGTGGATGATTTGGAAAGGGCACTATTTGAGACAGACACTGATGAGCTACGCAAATTTCAAGAATTGTTATGTGCGAACCAAGAAGACACTGTTGGGCTACAGAAATTTCAAGAATGGGTATGTGCGAACCAAGAGGCTGATGAACATGAGAAAGATGCAGGTCTTCTACTTGTCTCAGAGTATAAAGATGGAGGTAGCGCATTAGAGCCAATGGAGGAAGTTCTTTTTGAGGAACCAAAGGCTTCAGCAATTTACATTTACCCTCCTCCATTATATTCAAGCGAAGCCCGCGAATGTGTGTTGTTCTACAAATTGTCAGATTTTGGGTCAACAGATGAAGGCATTGGAAGAGGACATGGTTGTTACCTGAATAGGTCAAGCGAGGAGAAAGGGCAAAAAGTGTGCCGCCGAGATGATGATGAAGTATTGCGAAGAGAGGACCAGGCGAACTATTATCATCCTTAATGGAGGCTTGGAAGTAACGTCAAGCTATTGACGTTAAAGAAGCGCTTCGTGGGAGGCAACCCGCGCTTTAGTGTAGGAAAAAAAAAATATATTTTTGAGTGTTGTATGAAGAAAAAAAAAAAAAAAGTGAACAGTAGTTTTTCGCGCAGACTGCACCCCTGTAACGCAGGTTGCGCCTGCGTTACTGCTTCCGGGGCAGTTTGCGCCCATGTAACGCAGGTTGCGCCTGCGTTACCCGCTTATATTCCCCCTAACACGCAGCTTGCTCCTGCGTGTCAGCATCTGCCGCGCCCAGCGCCCTGAAACGCAGCCTCTGGCTGCGTTACACCCCCTTCTGCCCAGTTTTTTCCCCGAAAATTAGTGTTTTTCACCTCTAAAATTCCCCCAAATTCTATCCTAACTCAATTTTCTTCAATTCTAAATTCCTATATCTATCCCACATCAAATCCTAACCTCTCCAAATCTCTCCTACACTCTAAATTTTTAAATCCCATCTATCCATCATCTTATATATATACACACCTATCCATACAAATCCAATTCCTCTTCTATTTATTTAAATCTCCAAAAATTCAATTCTAAAGAGGAATTAATTGCAAGTTCACCTCTCCAATTCGTAGTGGGTTTATTTCTTCTCTCAAATTTTATTTTGATTACGAATTTGTGTTCTTGTAAATTGGGATTTGTATTATTCTTGATATATTGGGGTATTTTTGGTGTGTTATTGCTTGGTAATTTTTGGTGGAGCTTCTTGTGAGTTGGGAATTGATTCTTTTGGCTCGTAAGCATGGGAGAGATAGTTCTAATGTTGGGAAATTTCGTTTTCGACGGTGGATGTTAAATTTAATCGGTTGTTTTGAGGCCAATTGCTAAGGAAAGGGGATTTTTGCGAGAAAAAAAATTGTTGGGTATGCTTCGGTTTTCAGGTATGTTTTCTGCTATCCCTTGTATTTACTTCCATTCAATGCGGACATTGAATATTTTAAGTTTGGGGGTAATTTGGGGGATTAGTAGTTGTATATATATTGTTGTATTTTGTGTTCATATAGGATATCATGTTTGCATAGTAGTGATAGTTCATGCATGATTTTTATGTTCGTATTATCTACGTGTGTTCATATAGGACATTTTGTTTTATTTTCGTATACCATGTGAGTTTTCATTTAGTTGCATTTTCATGGCATGCATATTTCATGATCCCTTAGGACGAGCTGATTCTGATTGATAGGTGGATGTTGATTTGGGTGTGATGATGATGAGTAGAGGGCTGATTTATAGTTTCTATGAAATTGACTTGCATGTTACGGGAACAAAATTTATTACACAGTCTCATTGGGGTGCTTTTGGGCTAGGTTAAGGTCATGCCTGTGGGATGTTTTGAGATTTAATCACTTGTTTATATTTAGAATTTTCGTTATTCCCTTTATAGCGTAGGAACATTAAAGTCTAAGTTTGGGGGAAACCAGGAATTTTCATGCTAGTTGTTCATAATTGTTAATAATGGCTAGGCGTCAAATGGCTAGTAGCCGGCTCATATTTATATGAGTAGTCTAGGGTTGGAAATGAGAAAGGCTCATTCCAGATTGCAGAAAAGAAAAAAAAAGAAAAAAAAAAGAAAAAAAAAAGAAAAAAAAAAGAGTCAATAAGTTATTTGTTCATATGCAAAATTAACCAGAGTGAGCTCTTTAATACTCGAGTAATTAAGTCTGAGGGGACTTAGTCCTAGTAACCTAAAGCCCTTGTGGTTTGGGATTGCTGACCTAACACTCGCTACATGGGTATTATTGTATAAGCCTTTTGGGGTCTCATTCATTGCACGGTTAAATAAGCATGCGTATTGTATATTCTATTATGTGTCATAGTAATAAAGCATGAGTTTCTGTCTACCTTGGATAAGGGTGGAGGTGTCCTAGGTTATGGAGTGTCTACAGTCTATTCTGATTATAAACCTGTGATTGTCTTGACGGAAAGCATGTATGATTTTTGACCTAGTTTTGGGAGTATTTCTGATGAGCATCGCACACACGCACGTTTCTGTTCATGTATTTGTTAGTATACGGGGATTTAGTCGAGCTCTGCTTGGATTTGTTACATTCATTGAGATATTTGCTTGTTAGTTGGTTTTGGTGAGTTTGAAGGGGATCTTGCATTTTTCATATTAGTTGCATTCATGCATTGCATTGCATTAGGTTAAATGGATTTTGTGGGTACATTCGCTATAGGCCCTCACGAGACCTTACTCGTCCACTAGGGCTGCCTAGGGGTTTAAAGGGCTTGTTGCATATGCCAAATGCAACCGTGATCACCTACGGAAGTGGTACTAGTTAGTTAGTGGTAATTGTTTATGCTTGAGGACAAGCATCGGTTTAAGTTTGGGGGTGTGATAAGTGGATTTATCTCCACTTGGAGCATTCTAAATCGGCTTAAATTAATTGTCTTGGGCTCAAGTTTTTTGTAGTTTTGATGTGTTTTATTTAGTTGTGCAGATTTACAAGGATGTTGATTATGGTGGATGTTTTTGTCGTTTTTGGAGATTTAATTTATTAAAATTCGGATTTATTGGGCTGCACGCGTGAGATTCACTGTTTGGGCCATATCTTGAGTTCTATAAGTCTGTTTTCAGCCCGTAAGCAGTCCACGCGAAGATAACGAGATTCTCTATCATTCTAAGGTGGTCCAGAAGCCCAATTACGTCTGGAACGGCTCTGGAAAATAGAAGAAAAGTCAGCTACGAATTTCCCTTAAAAAACAGAATCAGTTTAGGAAACGTATCTTGCAGAAATTCTATTATAATTCTGTTTTGGTATTTTCTTGCTGGGCAAGATGTCTAGAGCCTATATAAACACATCCAACCCTTGTAAATTAGAGAATTAAGATTATCATCATTAGGAGTAGAACTATTACATATCAATTACTTAGGTTTATTTGTATATTTTCATACTTTGTTTTTATCATGGTTTCATCAGATCCCATGATGACGAGAGGTTCGATTATGAACTAATCGTTGTCATGGGATTCTAACGGATTTATTTATGGAGCTTTAGTATCTTGATTGCTTTAAAGATCTGTGTGTGGTGTATATCTGATATCCTCGTATGGTTATGCTTAATTGATAGATGCATCATGAACATCTAATTTGTTAATCTCTTGTGAAGTGAAAGTGGATCTTGAGATTTAGAACTTTCCATGCTAGCATAGGTTCATAATTGTTTATCAATATGATTCGTGGTATGAGATGAGAATACTTGTATTGCCCTATGTGATCATTATGGATAACTTGTTCTTCAACCGTTATGTTTTCAAATCTTATAGAGATATAGGGTCTAAGCATAATTGGTGTCTATTCATCTTCTATCTCTTTTGTGGATGTATGTTTAGTTTGGTATTCGTATACTGAGAAGTAGCGTATACTTGTTTCGTGTTATCCGATCAGATATCATAACCATTGCATATAGTGATTAAAGGCGTCAGATCTAAGCAAAGTATTTAATGAAGTTAGGATTCCATGATTTTTCTTGCAGACGTAATTAGATTTTAATTCTTGTTAGTTAGTTAATTCTTAGTTTTGTTAATTTGTGTCTTAGTTAATTTAGTTTAATAAACCTTAATTTATTAATTGTCTTAGCAGTGAATTAAGATCATACACTGTTGCATAGGTGCGTTTACTGAATTAAAACCATAACCAGATCCCTGTGGGAACGAATTTGGACTTAACCTTATATATTACTTGTGACCACGTACGCTTGCGTGTTTTAGTGTAAACAATCATCTTTATCTTCCAGAGGTTGAAGTTATCTTTGTCAAACCTAGGGACTTTCACCGTTCCTGTAGTCTTTGGTGTATTCGAACTCATGATCGTTTTTCTGTTTTTGAATAAACAGCCCTCTCTGATACCACTTGTTGAGTATTTAATACAGTAAAAGAATACAGAGGGGGGGTGAATGGATTCTTTAACTTTCCTTTGATCGAGTCTATGTAGCCAATGAGTGTTTGTGTGTGCAAGAGTGAAGGTGCGGATAAAGAACAACACAAGACACAATATCACTTTAATCTAATGTATTATTAGATAAAGGTTGCTACAATCTGTGAACACCAATGGTAGTATTCTCAGCTTCGTTTTTCTCAGAGAGATATAGCTTGTAGTGTATGAAAAACTTGACTCACAAAGTTACAAAGTTGATGACTAAGGAAGTGAGGCTGTATCCTTATAGAACATGGATACACCCTACTTACTACAAATAAGGTAGCTGAACAAATTACTTTCTAGTCTGTCTATCCTTTTTGAGTAAGTGTCCAAACGGTTACAGATTTGACTTTGCAAAGTTGTTCAGATCCACTTCTTTAGCCCCTTGTCTCTTCTATATCTCTCCAAGCTTCCTTGTAGGCTTTCCAGAGCACGTTACAGATTGTGGTCCATAAAGTGCATTGGCTTGTTGTAGGTTTCTGACTTGTACAATTTCTTCAGTACTTTGTCTCCAAGAATGTATTCGAGAAGTGACTAAGTAGTTGATTCGAGAACTAGAATTGACTTGATCGATAACTCTGAGTTCTCGAACACTATTATATTGACATATCGAATTACTTCTCGAATAGCTCTTTTCTTCAGGACTCCTTGAGTTGTCGAATAGAACACTTGACTTGTCGAATCCTTGAGATATCGAATAGCTTTCTGAGTCCTTGAGATATCGAATGGAACTTTGACTTGTTGACTCCCTGAGTTCTCGAATAGAGTACATAGACATATCGAATCCCTGACTTCTCGAATGCTGGACTTATCGAATAGACAAATATACTTCTCGAATTGGTACTTAGGCAAATTCTTCATTTCTTCAAATCCCAACTGTGATTATTTGACAGTCTTTATCTTCGTGCTTGAGGCATGAACCTTGGAACTTCTTTCAAGCATTATTCTAGACTCTATAAGTACAGTTACACAACTAGGATTTGATGCCTACTACAAGTACAATACAAACAGAAACTCTACAACTAGAGGTTCCCTCAGTTAAGAGGTCATGTAAGTAATGCAAAGCATTACAAACAATTAGGCTTGTTTTTAGATGTATACAGGCATGCCTCTATAACTAACAGGGCCATTAGAATAAATGAAATATAATTTATTTAGTGTTGGTTTCTAGTTTCCATTTGATCACTAGCCTATATATATATATATGGGTCACACTCTAGAGAGACCCATTTTATATAGAGTACCGTGGAGACCCATCATCTAACCTTTAATCAGCTAACGGTTGTGATTTAATTAAATAAAACAATTATAAATCAAAATTATACAACAGTAATACACACATAATACACGCAATACATCAATACAGGAGAGATAGAGCGAGAGAGAGAGAGAGCGCGCGAGGGAGAGAGACAGCCAGAGAGAAGGAAAGATAATCTCGAGCTTCTTTAAAGATTATTGCAAGCATGGATCGATCATAAAATGTTGGGAAAGGTAATAATCAACATCGATTCTCTGATTTCAAATTATTTTTCATCAATTTTTTTATTATCATGAACTTGTTTATGTGTATATATTTTGTACGATTTCGATTTGCTTAGATCTATTCTACATGCATATGTGTTACTAAGATAGAATCAATTTAGTAGATCTGATTCTATTCATACTTAATTTTAAAAGTAAGGTTCTGTAATAGAACCAAAATTTGTGAACTCGTGCTTCTAAAAATAGGCATTAAATTAATAGGTATAAATTATGATTCTGTTGTAGGACCAAATTTTGTTACGTTGTTGTTCTAGACTAGAAGCATGTTTGAATTTATTTAATGTTTATTTTTGTTTTAAAATTAAGGTTCTGCAATAGAACCATATTTTGTGAAGTTATGCTTCTATAAATAGGCATTAAATAAATATGTATAAATTGTGGTTCTGTAACAGAACCAAATTTTTGTTACATTGTTGTTCCAGAGTAAAAGCATGTTTGAATTTATTTTAATGGTCATTTTTGTTTTAAAATTAAGGTTCTGTAATATAACCAAAATTTATGAAGTTGTGCTTCTATGAATAGGCTTAAATAAATACGTATAAATTGTGGTTCTGTAATAGAACCAAAATTTATTACACTGTTGTTTTAGAGTAGAAACATGGGTTTTGTAATAGAACCAAAATTTGTAAAGTTGTGCTTCTATAAATAGGCATTAAATAAATTGGTATAAATTGTGGTTCTGTAATAGAATATGTAGTAGAATCATGATTTTTGCATATTTAATTTTTTATTTAAGCTTTGTAGAACTGTTTCTATAGTAGAATCAAAGCATAGCAAAGATGTAGGGTATTAATCTGAATGGTCTTACCGAGAACACTTGGGTATTCTTCTCAATACATATTGCTGCTTGCATAATCAGATACTCAAACCTTTGCTGTTTTGCAGAACCCACTTTTAATGCTACTTGTTCCCAAGAATCTTCCAGTGCATGTTCCTTTCTTTTGGGTTCACATTATCAACCTTGCTCATGAGCCTGTACTTTTGATTGTTACATGGTGTAATCACTCAACTCTCGGAACAAATTACCAAACTAACTGAAAGAATGGATAAGTTCACATCCTGTACTTGGGATGATATGAAATTAGGCGAACATGATGAAATGATGGTGAGTTGGAGGATGAAAAGAAGGTATGATCGTAAGTGGGACTTTTTTGCATTGAAGGATCAAGGTGGTCAAAATCGAAATCGGTTTATTGTGGTTGGTGGAAATGGTAGAGGTGATTCAGCTATTGTGCAGGGTGCTATCGATATGGTTGATAGGTCCATAATTCATCATATTTTTATTACCTATTTTATGTCCATTTTCGTAATTTTATTAATTAATAAATTGTTTTATTTTGTTTTGTAGGAAAATAAATAAAAACAGAATTCAAGAAGGAAAAGGTGCAAAAAGGGAAAGGAGGTGGAAAATTCTTGAAGTCAAAGAAATTGGAGGAAAAATCGAATACTTATTGGAGAAGAAAAGGAAATTGAAGAAATTATATTCAATATCAAATTTGTAATCGAAGACCCAAGCCCAATATTTTTCCTATATATATGGCCTTATCTCTTGTAATTTAGACACCAAGTTAGACACCTAGAATTATTTTATAGCTCTCCCTTTTATTCGCTTTAAACTCTCGTTATTATTTTCCAGATTTTTATCAATTTTATCTACGTTGCCTTTGCTTTTGTTTGTTTCCATCTGCCTCGGTTCGTTTTCTTATATATTATAGTTACGGAGTAATTGTTTTGGTTTCTTTTATTTACTTTTGCTAGCCACTATCATTCACGTTTTAAGGTTAATTGAGTAACCTTGTTTTAATTATCCAGGTAATAGTCTTAGGTAGGTATCATTAGTTTATTAATAATATTAGTTTATCGAGTCATAATTATTACAAGTTCTAAATCTATTTGTCTTGTTTATTTCACAATCATGTCTAGCTAATTTTCTTGCCCTAGGATGATGATGAAGTTGATTTAATTATTTTTGATCTTTTCTCGTTCCTATTAATTGGTTCTCATAATTTTTCTTGGTGCTTAATTGATCGATTGACAAAGTGATTTTGATATATTATTGTTACTGGATTTGTTTTTCATAGCCTATGCTTGCTCTTTGAAGTTTTGATAGGTTATTGTTAGATAACAAGTTTCATAGTATATGCTTATCTCGTTAATTGATATATCTTATTTGTGAAGGAAAGAGGATTGATTTTAGGGCGAGTTGATATTAATTGTGATAGATTAATGGATTCGGATTCCTAGGTTTTCCATATTATTTGATAATCTTTGCTAATTAGGTTAATTAAAACTCATCTCAAACCTATTTGTCTAGTTCGCCTGATTTAATTATTAGGGTTTTGAAAATTCATAGTCTCTGAGGATCGATCTGTATTTGCTACAACTAAACACTGTGCGCTTGCAGTTATTTTACACATCAAGTTTTTGGCACCGCTGCCGGGGACTATTGGTATTTTTCACTCCTTGATATTAATTCTTCGGATTAGTTTCTTGTTTTCTTTTGTTTTTTTAGGGAATTGTGAAGCGGAGAAAAACTTGGACAAGAAGATCGTTGGAAGGCCTCGCTGTCTCTTTTGAAATTTTTAGAAGCGTTTTTCGGTATTCCGTATCACCTCTCTCTATTATTTTTCTTTTCTCATTATTGAAAAAACACAAAAAAAAAATTAAGTATTCAAAAAAAAAACCCAAAAAAAAAATATTAGTTAGTTAATTGTTTGTTAAAAACCAATTTGTTGCATCATTCATTCTCTCACATAGGATCACATCATCTAGATTTCTTTATTGTATTTATTGATTTCACACGTAGTGTAGTGCATCCATAAGTGTTTATTTTCTTGTTCTTTGTGTGTTGCATCATTCAATCAATCTTAAGGGTGCCACCCAATTACAAGATAAGGTGAGGGATTTCATCACCCTTTCCTTGGCCCACAAATCACTAATTCGTTCATCTTACATACCCTTTCCTTAATAAAATTAAGTAGACGTTGGCCCTAGGATCTCGCGCTCAACTAGGAAGAGAATCTAGGAGGAACAAATCACTGAGTATTCTTTCGTTTGGTGTCGAGGCAAGCGTGACGCTTACCTGGATAATTTGGATTGGTGTCTAGAAAGGTGTTTAGCCTCTTGGCAATGCTTGCACCTGCCTGGCCAGTCAGGACGAATGCTTTTTGAGTTGTGACTTTTAGTAGTATCTTAATGTTAGGAGCAAGGTCTAGATTTTTCTTAGGATAATATATATATTTTTCTTTTTAATTTTCCATTTTTTTTAGGTGTTTACTTGTAGCTCTTGTCTGCTACGTGCTTATTTGATTACTTCTCTTGTATGCAAAGTGCTTGGGTTCGAGACACTACATCTAGATTAGTAAGACAAAACAATCTATCATCTCCTAAAGTAGTAAGACAACTCGAGTTTTCTTCACCCACTATAATTGAGTCAAAAGAATTAGAAGTTCAACCTGTAGTCATGGCTGTTTCACTTAAAGACCATTGTTACCCCGCTCGTACCGCTCAACCCTCATGCATAGTCTTACCCGCAGTAACCGCGAATAACTTTGAAATTAAACATCACAACATTAGCATGTTACCTAGGTTTGCTGGGGTAGAGGGAGAGGATCCATATCTTTTCATTCGAGAGTTTGAGGAAGTGTGTGCTTTACAAAAACTTCAACAATTAAGTGAGGATTCTATTAGGCTCAGACTTATTAACTTTGCTTTAAAAGAAGATGCTAAACAGTGGTTGTATAGTCTACTCGTTAATTCTATTTCCACATGGGAGGGATTTGTTGCTATCTTTCTTAAAAAATATTTTCCAAATCATAAGGCAAACAGACTTAGGAATGAAATCAACCAATTTCAACAAAATCAGAATGAGTCTTTTTGGAAATATTTTGATAGATTTAAAAAGCTTTTGTCTAAATGTCCTCAACATGGTATAGAAAAATGGAGACTTTGCAAAATTCTTTATGAAGCTTTAGATAGCCAAACCACTGCTTTGTTAGAGTCTATGTGCAATGGTAAGTTTATGGATAAAACTGAGGATGAAGCTTGGCAATTTTTTGAGGAGTTAGCTGAAAGAACAATGTTGTGGGAGTCAACTAGGGAACCTAATCAGGAAGCTGAAAAATCTAACTCATCTAAGGGCTTACACGCAGTTGGTAATTCTATTGCAACCGAAGCTAAGTTAGCTACAATCACTAAACGTCTAGAAGCCTTAGAAACCAACAATGTGTCATCTCAAATGTCTCTCTGTGCAAACTGTAGTTCTCCTAATCATGTGGTAGAGAATTGCCCTGAAATTGAACAAGTCAATTCCATGTTTCAACCTGGAGCTAGGAATGATCCTTATGCACCCACATATAATCCTGGTTGGAAGAATCACCCAAATTTCTCATGGAACCAAGGTCAATACAATCAGTACAATCAAAATCCTCAACCTGCTTTTCAAAAGCCCAATTGATAGAGTGTATTTTATATATATTTTATAGGATTTTATTCCCACATTTATGGTGTTTTTCCGAATAATCGTGAGTATGTAATTAGTTTTTAATGAATTTGTGCAGGAAATAAAGAATTGCCAAGTTGGAAGGAATTTAATGATTTTTAATGATTTCACGGTGTTTTAATTTTAGCTCAAAAGAAATATTTTGTAAATTTACGAGGAAAAGCGATGAAATGGTGGTTCGTTTCTAGCATTTTGGAGCTAAAGAAATTGCTCAACAGAGGTTCTAAGGCGCTATGGCGCGAGATAATAGGCTACGGCGCGAAGCAGGTTCTGTGCAGAGGCGTGACACAGCAAGAACGAGCAGAAGACCAATGGCGCTACAGCTCTGGTCTCCGCGCAACAGCGCGCTATAACCACTGGCGGATAAACATCAACAGGCGCCGCAACACATGAAGTTGGCGCAGTAGCGCGTCTCGGAAAAGGCTGAACAGAAGCTCCACAGCGCTGTGGCGCTCGTAGGAGGGCTATAGCGCATGTGGGTGCGGGATTTTAAAAACTGATTTCCAATTCTATTTCTACTTGGATTATATTTGGTTGTAACAGCTGGGCCTCTAATTTTGGCAATTACTTAGACTTGTGGGCACTATATAAACACATAAAAACATAGTTTTTAGGGATCGAAAATTTTTATTTTTAGACACACAACTTTGTAAACACTTTTTTCTGGAGATTTTTGGAAGAATATTTATTTTCTTTGAAGATCAAGATTAAAGGTTTTTCTTCTATTCTTATAATTATGTGTTCAATTATTAATTCTTGTTTTATTAATTCAATCATGAGTGAGTAGATAATTAATCTAGGGTTAAGTAGAACCCTAGTTATGATTGATGTGTGAATTTCCCAATTCCCCCAATTTGATTGTTTAATTGCTCTTGCTTATTGAGTTGTTTTAATTAGCAATTACAAATCAGACGTGATTATGTGTATTGTTTGAACCAATATCTAATTATCAACGAGAGTTGGATTAGAGGGTTGTGATTTATCCAGTAAGAACATGAAATTCTCTATGAGAATAGGTAGAATGGATTGTTAGGAATTTAGGGTGCTGTAATTAATGTCTCTAAATTACATGATACCATGAGAATAGGCTTGATTGTATTTTAAGAGAAGCCATTAATACCCGAGAGAGGTTATTGGTATTTATAGGGCATCTTTCCTGTTGAGCAGCGTACGATTAATTGGGGCGGGAATTCACAATTACATCAATTCATGCTAGTGGGGACACTTAATTCTGGATGTTTTTAATATTTGATTTAATATAAACACAATTCGTTTTAGTATAAGTTTAGTTTAACAAATTCTCAATATTTATTGTGTTACTTGCTTAGCCGAATTAAATCATAAAAAAACTAGTGATTGATACGTTTGTCTCTGTGGGATCGACTCTGACTTACCCTACTACATTGTTATAAGGATTAGTTAGATATTAATATTTGATAGGCACGTGACGGCCTTGTCAAATTTTTTGGTGCCGTTGCCGGGGACAAAGCAGTGTTAGATTAGTTAATTTTGAATTGATTTAGCTAAGTATTTTAGTTGAGTTGCTTCAGCTATTATTCCCTTGTTAATTGATCATCGTTTCTAGTTCTCTTGTTGCATGCACACTCGAAGTTCAGGTACTGAAAACTTAATTGAAATTGATCCTGAAATTGAAGCTACAGCAAGAAGGCAAGCAGGCAAGCGAAGGAAAAACAAGGATATGGAAATTATGACTGATACAACAGCTAAAGCTCTCAGGGAGCATGGTATGCCAGATGCTACAGGCGTACTCTCCAGCATTGTCAGACCAGCAGTCACAGCTACACACTTTGAGCTCAAGCCTCAGTTCATCCAATTCATCTCCAATGATTCTTTTGCAGGATTGTCCACTGAAAATCCTATTGATCATCTTGAGAGTTTTCTTGAAAAGTGTGATACAATAAAGCTGACCAATGTTAGTGATGATGCTATAAAGCTGCGCTTATTTCCATTCTCTCTTCGAGATACAGCAAAGGATTGGTTGAAAGATGAAGGACCAAACACATTCACTACTTGGGATAGTCTTGCGAAGGCTTTTCTACTAAAATTCTTCAGTCAGAAGAAGACTTCTAAGCTCCGGAATGAGATCTCTAATTTTCGTCAAGATGATGACGAGTCACTTCATGATGCTTGGAGAAAATTTAAGCGACTTCAGAGACAATGCCCTCACCATGGAATTCCTGACTGGTTGTTGATCCAAACATTCTATAATGGGTTGACACAAGAGTTCCGGAACTTTGTTGATGCTTCTTCTGGTGGTTCTATTATGAAGAAGAGTACTGAGGATGCGAAAGTTTTGTTAGACGAGATAGCGTCTAATGATAATTATCCATACAGTGATCGAAATCATCCTAAGAAAGGTGGTAAGTATGATGTTGATGCTCTAACCATGTTGAATACTACTATGCAGGCTATGGTCAAAAAGATTGAGCAATTGGATTCCAGAAGTTCTTCATCTACTGTCGCTTCATGTGAGATATGTGGTGTTGTTGGACACACCAAACTTGCTTGTCAATACAATCCTTCTGGAATGGCAGTTGAACAGGCTAATGCTCTTTACAATCAGAATCAGAGGCCGCAGTATAATCCTTACTCCAACACGTACAATCCAGGTTGGAGAGATCATCCAAATTTCTCCTAAAGGAACAATCAGGGTCAAGCTCAATCTTCACAAAATAATTTTTCTCAGCCTCCTGGTTTTCAGCAAGCTCAGCCGCAGAAATCTAACTTGGAAAGTCTTATGGAAGGATTTATCTCTACTCAATCAAAGAAGAATGAGCACTTTGATTCAAGCATCAATGAGATAAAGGCTCACAACAAAATGATGGAGAACACTATCACTCAGATTTCTCAACAGTTGAGCCAACTTAATAAGTCTCCAGGCCAACTTCCTAGTCAAACTGAGCAACCACCAAGGGGCCATATCAATGCTATAACTTTGAGAAGTGGTAAAGAATTGAACCAGCCGGAATTGAACGTGAGCAAAAATGTTGTGAATGCTAAGGAAGGTGAAGAGGAGATTGCAACTGAGAAACCAGTAGAACCAGAGGTCGTGGAAAAAGAAAAGAAAGAATCAGAAGTTGTTCCTCTTAAACCATACGTGCCACCAGTTCCTTTCCCACAAAGGTTGGCACAAGCCAAGCTAGAGAAGAAGTATGGTAAGTTTCTGGAAATATTGCAGAAGCTACATATCAATATTCCATTCATGGATGCTATCACTGAGATGCCATCTTATGCAAAGTTCTTGAAAGATATTTTGTCAAGGAAAAGAAAAATTGAAGAAAGCTCTACCATCTCATTAACGGCAGAGTGCAGTGCCATCTTGCAAAATGATCTTCTGAAGAAGTTAGCGGATCCAGGTAGCTACTCTATTCCTGTTCAGCTTGGGGATGTCGAAATAAAAAGAGCTTTGTGTGATCTTGGAGCAAGTGTCAGTTTGATGCCTTTATCGATTTGTGAACAGCTTCAGATGGGTGAACTAAAACCCACACGTATCTCTTTACAACTGGCAGATAGAAGTGTGAAGTTTCCATTGGGAATTCTTGAAGATGTGCCCCTTAAGGTAGGAAAGTTTTATATTCCATGTGATTTTGTTGTCATGGAAATGGAAGAAGATGCAAATATTCCTATCATTCTTGGGAGGCCTTTCTTAGCAACAGCTGGAGCTATCATTGACATGAAAAATGGAAGAATTTCTTTTGAGGTAGCCGAGGAGAAGATGGAATTCAAGCTGCAAAGTACAATGGGACATCCTTCTACGGATGAGTCTGTAAATAGGGTGGATGCACTAGAGGAAGTGATCGACACGAAAGCAAAAATTCTATTATCTGAGGATCCACTTCAAGCTGTTCTCGAGGGTAACATTGATGAAGAAAATGGAGAGTGTCAGGGTTACGAGAAGCTTTTGGATGCAGCACCTACATATAAGCATGAACATTCTAATGTGCTACAGCATGAGGAAGTTAAGGAGAGTTCCACGCCTCCTAAGGTAGAACTGAAACCACTACCTGCATCTTTGAAATATGTGTTTATGGGCCCTAATGAAACATATCCTATCATTGTTAATTCTGAGCTTGATGACATTCAAACTGAGTAGTTGCTCACGGTCTTGAGAAAATATAAAAATGTTATTGGGTATTCCATTGATGACATTAAGGGCATTAATCCATCATTCTGCATGCATAAGATTATTTTGGAAGATGAGCAAGCTTCTTCTATTGAGCCTCAACGGAGACTCAATCCTAATATGATGGAGGTGGTCAAAAAGGAGGTTTTAAAACTTCTTGATGCAGGTATAATCTATCATATCTCTGACAGCAAGTGGGTTAGTCCTGTGCATGTTGTTCCAAAGAAAGGAGGAATGACCGTGGTGAAGAATGATAAGGGTGAGTTGATTTCTACTAGAACTGTGACAGGGTGGCGAATGTGCATTGATTATCGAAAATTGAATAAGGCCACAAGGAAAGATCATTTTCCTCTCCCTTTTATTGATCAAATGCTTGAAAGGTTGGCGAAACATTCTTACTTCTGCTTCTTAGATGGATATTCAGGCTTCTTCCAGATTCCTATCCATCCGAATGATCAAGAAAAGATGACTTTCACATGTCCCTATGGTACATTTGCATACCGCAGAATGCCGTTTGGTCTATGTTGTGCTCCTCCCACTTTTCAGAGATGTACGATGGCAATTTTCTCAGATTTCATTGAAGACATTATGGAGGTTTTTATGGATGACTTCTCAGTTGGTGGAACTTCTTTTGGGGTATGCTTACATAACTTGGAGAAGGTGCTTCATAGATGTCAAGAAGTTAATCTCATTCTCAATTGGGAAAAATGTCACTTTATGGTACAAGAGGGAGTTGTTCTGGGTCATGTTGTTTCGAAGAGAGGCATTGAAGTTGATATAGCCAAGGTCGAGGTTGTTGAGCGCTTACCACACCCAACTTCAGTCAAGGGGATAAGAAGTTTTCTGGGTCATGCTGGATTCTATCGCCGCTTCATAAAAGATTTTTCGAAGATTGCTCGACCTCTTACCGAGCTCTTGGGTAAGGAGGTACCTTTTGTGTTCACTGATGCTTGTGTTGAGGCCTTTGAAACGTTAAAGAAAGCTCTTGTTTCTGCTCCAATTATACAACCACCGGATTGGAGTTTACCATTTGAGATCATGTGTGATGCTAGTGATCAAGCTATTGGTGCAGTCCTAGGCCAAAGGAAAGATGGAAAGCTGCATGCTATATACTATACAAGCAAGACCTTGGATGGGGCTCAGATTAATTATGCAACAACGGAGAAAGAATTGCTAGCAGTGGTGTATTCTATGGAAAAATTTCGATCTTATCTCGTTGGTTCGAAAGTTATTGTTCACACTGATCATGCAGCTTTGAGATACTTGATGAGTAAGAAGGATGCTAAACCTCGTCTGATTCGTTGGATTTTGCTTCTTCAAGAATTTGACTTAGAGATTAAGGATAAGAAAGGGGCTGAGAACGTGGTTGCTGATCATCTTTCACGCCTTACTCTTGATGAGGAAGATGGTAAATCTACTCCAATTGATGATTCTTTTCCTGACGATCATCTACTTTCTCTTGCAAGTCTAGAGGTTCCTTGGTATGCTGACATAGCTAATTTCTTAGCTAGTGGAACTGTTCCTCATGGTTACTCGTCGCAGCAAAAGAAGAAATTTTTCTATGATGTGAGGAAGCACTTTTGGGATGATCCTTTTCTTTATAAATCATGTGCTGATGGAGTCATTAGAAGATGTGTTCCGTATAATGAGATTGCCTCTATAATCTCACATTGTCACGATTTGCCAAGTGGTGGTCATGCAAGTACTACTAAAACTGCTGCAAAAATTATTCAGTGCGGTTTTTATTGGCCAACTCTCTTTAAAGATGTCCACCAATATGTTCATTCTTGTGATCGTTGTCAAAGAACTAGAAATATTTCAAGACGCAATGAGATGCCTCTCAATAGCATTCTTGAAGTTGAGCTTTTCGATGTGTGGGGAGTAGATTTCATGGGACCTTTCCCTCCATCTTTTAAGAACAGATATATCTTGGTAGCTGTGGACTATGTCTCGAAATGGGTTGAAGCCATTGCATCTCCCACTAATGATGCTCGTGTTGTGAGCAAGTTCTTTAAGAAGACGATTTTTCCTAGATTTGGAGTGCCAAGGATTTTGATTAGTGATGGAGGAAAGCATTTTCTCGAAAATCGTTTTGAAGCAATGTTGAAGAAATATGGAGTTTATCATAAGGTGGGACTTTCTTATTATCCCCAAACCAGTGGTCAGGTGGAGATCTCTAACCGTGAAATAAAGAATATCTTGGAGAAGACAGTTGCAAAATCAAGGAAGGATTGGTCTATGAAGCTTGATGATGCACTTTGGGCTTATAGAACTGCTTTCAAGACACCTATTGGGACAACTCCGTATAGATTGGTTTATGGAAAAGCATGTCATCTTCCCGTTGAGTTGGAGCACCGTGCATTTTGGGCTATCAAGGGTCTAAATTTTGATATGTCAGCAGCGGGTGAGAAGAGACTTCTACAACTTAATGAGCTAGATGAGCTTCGTTTTGAGGCTTATGAAAGTTCTAAGCTTTACAAGGAGAAAACAAAGAAGTGGCATGACAAAGGGTTGTTACGAAGAGAATTCAAGGAAGGGGAGTTAGTTCTTCTGTTCAATTCGAGGTTGAGACTATTTCCGGGAAAATTGCGTTCTAGGTGGTCGGGTCCGTTCAGGGTACAAAAGGTTTTTCCATATGGTGCTGTTGAATTGGTGAATAGCCATGGAGAGTCGTTCAAGGTGAATGGGCAGAGAGTGAAGCACTATAGAGCTGGTGAACCAGTTAACGAGGAGGCGGATATTCAGCTATCTACTCCTTCTGCGGAATGATTGATGAGTCGGTGTCGGGCTAACGACGTTAAACAAATGCGCTACTTGGGAGGCAACCCATGGATTATGTATACTGTGGAGGACTGGTGCACTTCATGCTTCGGCATAGGGGAGTATTTCTTTCCTTCTTGTTATTAGTTGATTTTCTTAGTATTGTGCCATTGAGGACATTGCCACATTTAAGTGTGGGGATGTGCTTTGTTGTAGTAGTATATGTTAAAAAGATTAAAAAAAAAAATTAAAAAAATTGAAAAAGACCAAAAATAATTCTAGCCTTGTGAAGTTTACTTGTTTAATGCACCCGTGCATGCTGTTAGAAATCTTGTGTTTATGGATGCTTTTGATTGAGAAGTGATATGTGATGTTCTTGTGCACACAATTACACTAGCATGTTGAAGCTGGTAGACTTATTGAATGTGGTAAAGGAATAGAATGACATGAATATGTGCAAGATAATTTGGTCTATATGCTTTGGGTACAAGTAGGTACGTTAGAGAGACATCTATTTGGGATTGATTGTGCTTTTACACACCAAGCGAGTTTTGAGCCTATATGCATATCTTTTGCATGATTTTTCGTTTGCTTGAGTGTCCACTTGTTATTTGCATTGCTAGCACGTGTTTGAGGTCTTTCTTGAGATGCATGACATTAGTTGATGACAACATGATAAAGGCAATAGGTTAACCTTATATTTCCCATATTACCAAACCATTTATACATGATCCATTAGTTAACCCTTTGAGCCTAAACTTGTTCTTTCGGTGACACACCACATTACTCGCCATATATCCTTTTCTTGTATTGGCCTTACGTTAATTTGAACCCAATTGTTAAAGGCTAGTATTGTTTTTAAGGGAATAATAAGGTGTGCATAAAGGGGGGAATTGATGATCATAACTTTGGGGAAATTTTGAGTTGGGTTGTGTGCTTGTTAGTCGAAATTTGTAAAATATTAATGGATCATTATTCTTGCTTGTTATTAGCTCTCTCAAAAAAAAAGAAATAAATATGAGAGCATACTTATCCTTTGTGATCCTACTTTAATTCGACTAGTCAAGTTGTTTATAAATAAAAGTTCAAGTGTGGGGATATTAGTATGGGAGTTGTTAATTTCATTGTTGGGTACTAGCTTTTGACTAACCTTCTTTGGCTTTACTTGACATACCTTGTCCCTAGCCCACGTTACAATCCTAATAAAAGACCTTTTGATTGTCATTGATGGTGTATGTTGTGTTGAGGGTTAGATTGATACCACGTGTAAAGCATGCTTATGATATTGATGGAGTTGAGTGATACACTTACCACCTTGTTTGGAGTGAATATCTTTAGTGAGTGAATGGTGAGTTGTTGCTTTTGCATAGGAGATCCCAGATTTTGTCTCAAAGATGTGCTCTTGTGTGCTTAGCATGTTTACCAACCTATTCTTACATTTGACATGAATTTCTATGATCTTATTGCATCTTCTTTGAGTAGACTATGTGGATATTTTCACTTTAGACACCAAGGCATTGCATTTTCATTTTGATTCTTAAGCTGATGTGGCATGAGAGGACTTGTGTGTGTGGTGTTGTGTTGGCATTAATCTTTTGCATGGTTGGATGAATTTTGTGGGTATATTCACTATAAACCCTCACGAGACCTTACTCGTCCACTAAGGCTACCTAGGGGTTTAAAGGACTTGTTGCATATGTTAAATGCAACCGTGATCACCTAAGGAAGTGGTACTAGTTAGTTTAGTGTATTATTTTAGTTTGCACGAGGACGCGCAAAGTGCTAAGTGTGGGGATATTTGATAGAGTGTATTTTATATATATTTTATAGGATTTTATTCCCACATTTATGGTGTTTTTGCGAATAATCGTGAGTATGTAATTAGTTTTTAATGAATTTGTGCAGGAAATAAAGAATTGCCAAGTTGGAAGGAATTTAATGATTTTTAATGATTTTACGGTGTTTTTAGCTCAAAAGAAATATTTTGTAAATTTACGAGGAAAAGCGATGAAATGGTGGTTCGTTTCTAGCATTTTGGAGCTAAAGAAATTGATCAACAGAGGTTCTAAGGCGCTATGGCGCGAGATAATGCGCTACGGCGCGAAGCAGGTTCTGTGCAGAGGCGTGACACAGCAAGAACGAGCAGAAGACCAATGGCGCTACAGCCCTGGTCTCCGCGCAACAGCGCGCTATAACCACTGGCGGACAAACATCAACAGGCGCCGCAGCACATGAAGTTGGCACAGTAGCGCGTCTCGGAAAAGGCTGAACAGAAGCTCCACAGCGCTGTGGCGCTCGTAGGAGGGCTATAGCGCATGTGGGTGCGGGATTTTAAAAACTGATTTCCAATTCTATTTCTACTTGGATTATATTTGGTTGTAACAGCTGGGCCTCTAATTTTGGCAATTACTTAGACTTGTGGGCACTATATAAACACATAAAAACATAGTTTTTAGGGATCGAAAATTTTTATTTTTAGACACACAACTTTGTAAACACTTTCTTCTGGAGATTTTTGGAAGAATATTTATTTTCTTTGAAGATCAAGATTAAAGGTTTTTCTTCTATTCTTATAATTATGTGTTCAATTATTAATTCTTGTTTTATTAATTCAATCATGAGTGAGTAGATAATTAATCTAGGGTTAAGTAGAACCCTAGTTATGATTGATGTGTGAATTTCCCAATTCCCCCAATTTGATTGTTTAATTGCTCTTGCTTATTGAGTTGTTTTAATTAGCAATTACAAATCAGACGTGATTATGTGTATTGTTTGAACCAATATCTAATTATCAACGAGAGTTGGATTAGAGGGTTGTGATTTATCCAGTAAGAACATGAAATTCTCCATGAGAATAGGTAGAATGGATTGTTAGGAATTTAGGGTGCTGTAATTAATGTCTCTAAATTACATGATACCATGAGAATAGGCTTGATTGTATTTTAAGAGAAGCCATTAATACCCGAGAGAGGTTATTGGTATTTATAGGGCATCTTTCCTGTTGAGCAGCGTACGATTAATTGGGGCGGGAATTCACAATTACATCAATTCATGCTAGTGGGGACACTTAATTCTGGATGTTTTTAATATTTGATTTAATATAAACACAATTCGTTTTAGTATAAGTTTAGTTTAACAAATTCTCAATATTTATTGTGTTACTTGCTTAGCCGAATTAAATCATAAAAAAACTAGTGATTGATACGTTTGTCTCTGTGGGATCGACTCTGACTTACCCTACTACATTGTTATAAGGATTAGTTAGATATTAATATTTGATAGGCACGCGACGGCCTTGTCACCAATCCTAGTCCATACCCACCTCAAAATCCTAATTCATATCCTCCGCAAAATCTTGGTCATTATCCAAACTCAGTCCCCATGAATCCTCCTGGTTTTAGTGAATCTGATAAGAAACTGAATTCTTTAGAAAAGAGTATTGAGGCATTACTGAAATCTCAAGCTAATCTAACTCAATCTCAACAATCTTTCATGCAAGTTATGACCCAAGATAGGCAGCTACTAAAATCTAACACTCAAGCCATATCTAAGCTAGAGGTCCAAGTCAGTCAATTGGCAAACACAATCAGTGAGAGAGAGAAAAATCGATTTCCTAGTCAACCTGAGACTAATCCTAAATTTCATCCAAATCAAAAGTCTCATGAAAATGTGAATTCTGTTATCTCTCTATGGTCTGGTAATCAATTCAACAATCATGCTGGTGTCAATACTCAAGAAGAAGATAAGCTAACATCTGAACCAAATCCTTTGCTCTTGAATCCTAGTCTTAAACAATCTTTAAATCCCGAGAATTCTGAAGTAGATAAATCCGATGAGTCATCACCATCTGATGAACCACCTTCGAAACCCCAATCGGATGTGTCTAATGAAAAAGTCTTTAAACCAAAAGCCCCGTTTCCTCAAAGACTTACTTCAAACAAACAATCTGCTCAGTTAGACAAGATTTTGGAAGTCTTTAAGCAAGTCAAGATTAACATTCCACTTTTAGATGCGATTCAACAAGTTCCCTCTTATGCTAAGTGTCTAAAAGATTTGTGTACCCATAAAAGAACCACTCATGTTCCTAAGAAAGCTTTCTTAACATCTCATGTTAGTTCTATTTTGTCAAATCAAATCCCTGTGAAGTATAAGGATCCTGGTTGTCCTACCATTTCTTGTGTCATAGGTGATACTTTCATTGATAAAGCTTTACTCGATCTAGGAGTGAGTGTGAATCTTCTTCCATTATCAGTCTATCAAGCCTTGGGTTTAGGTGAACTTAAGAAGACTAGTGTCACTCTTCAGTTAGCTGATCGTTCTGTTAAAACTCCAACGGGTATAGTGGAAGATGTGTTGATTAAGGTTGGTGATTTTGTCTTTCCCGTCGATTTTGTTGTTCTAGAAACCGAACCAGTCAAGAGTCTCAAAAATCAAATTCCCATCATTCTAGGAAGGCCTTTTCTTGCCACGTCTAATGCCTTAATTAACTGTAGGAATAATTTAATGAAGCTAACTTTTGGGAACATGACAATTGATCTCAACATTTTCAACGTAGAAAAACAACCCAATGACTATTTTGACCAACCAATAGATATTAACATGATTGATGAGTTAGTTGATAATGAAGTCATGAATGTTGATGATGTGCTTAGCTTTTGTCAAAACTACTTTGGTCAAGAATGGGATGATACTTGTCATAAAATTGAGGTCAATGAAATGTTAGAGTCCACCACTTCTAGTTCCAACCAAGAGTTAGAACCTTCCCCTTTGTCACTTTATGAAGCTAATGAATCAGTTGAGACAAGTCCACCAGAATTAGAACTCAAACCTCTTCCCGAAACTCTTAAGTATATGTTTCTAGGTCCTTCTAAATCTCTTCCAGTCATAGTTGCATCTGATCTGACACCATCTCAAGAAGATGAACTCTTACTTGTACTTAGAGAGAATAAGGAAGCCATAGGGTGGAGCATATCCGATATCAAGGGAATTAGCCCTGCCATTGTCCAACATAGGATTCACTTAGTTGATGATGCTAAACCAGTTAGGGAGCCACAAAGGAGGTTAAACCCGACTCTAAAGGAAGTTGTTAGGAAGGAAATCCTTAAATGTCTAGATAATGGAATCATCTATCCTATATCTGATAGTTCTTGGGTCAGTCCTGTTCAAGTAGTACCTAAAAAGTCAGGGATCACTGTAGTTGTCAATGAGGATGATGAACTAGTTCCCACTCGTGTCCAATCTGGTTGGAGAATGTGTATTGATTATAGGAAACTAAATGCTGCCACTAGAAAAGATCATTTTCCTCTACCCTTCATTGATCAGATCTTAGAAAGGTTAGCAGGTCACTCATACTATTGCTTTCTAGATGGTTTTTCTGGCTATTTTCAAATTCCCATTGCTCCTGAGGATCAAGAAAAGACCACCTTCACTTGTCCTTTTGGAACCTTTGCCTATCGTCGTTTAGCTTTTGGTCTAACCACTGCCCCTGCCACCTTTCAAAGATGTATGATGAGCATTTTCTCTGATATGGTAGGAGAGTTCCTAGAAATCTTTATAGATGACTTTTCCATTTTTGGTTCTTCTTTTCATCAGTGTCTTCATCATCTTGACTTAGTTTTAAAACGATGTAAAGAAACAAACCTTGTTCTTAATTGGGAAAAGTGTCATTTCATGGTTAAAGAAGGAATTGTTCTTGGTCATAAAATTTCGTCAAAAGGAATTGAAGTTGATAAAGCCAAAAATTGATCTTATTGCTAATCTACCTCCACCAAAATCGATCAAAGAAATTCGTTCCTTTTTAGGGCATGCTGGCTTTTATAGGCGTTTCATTAAAGATTTTAGCAAAAAGGCTAGACCATTGACCAATCTTCTTTCTAAGGACATAAAATTTGAATTTTCTAATGAATGTCTGCAATCATTTGATCATCTTAAAAAAGAGTTGACCTCAGCCCCTATCATTCAGTCCCCTGATTGGAATCAACCTTTTGAGCTTATGTGTGACGCGTCTGATTATGCTGTAGGAGCAGTTTTAGGACAAAGAATTAATAAGATATCTCATGTCATATACTATGCTAGTAAGACTCTAAATGATGCTCAACTCAACTACTCCAGCACTGAAAAAGAACTTCTAGCTGTAGTTTTTGCTCTTGAAAAGTTCAGGTCGTATCTTATAGGTTCCAAAATCATTGTTTACACTGACCACTCTACTCTTAGATATCTTTTCTCTAAGAAAGACTCAAAAGCCCGTTTGATTAGGTGGGTCTTGTTGCTCCAAGAGTTTGACCTAGAAATTAGGGATAAAAAGGGTTCTGAAAATGTTGTTGCTGATCATCTTTCCCGTCTAGTAGTAGAGTCCACCATTGATATGCCTTTGAATGAGTCTTTTCCTGATGAGCACCTTCTTTCCATATCTACCACTCCTTGGTTTGATGATATTGTTAACTACCTTGCCACTGGTGATATTCCTTCTCATTGGTCTAAGCAAGATAAATCCAAATTTCTCTCACAAGTCAAATACTTCTTTTGGGATGATCCCTATCTTTTTAAGTATTGTCCAGACCAAATCATTAGGAGGTGTGTTCCAAACCATGAGTTTAGAAGTATACTTTCCTTTTGTCATGATCAGGCTTGTGGAGGTCACTTTAGTGCTAAAAAGACTGCTGCTAAAATACTTCAATCTGGTTTCTACTGGCCCAATCTGTTTAAAGATTCTTCTGAATTTTGTGCCGCTTGTAGTAGGTGTCAACATTTAGGAAAGATCACTAGAAGAAACATGATGCCAATGAATCCAATCTTAGTTATTGAGATCTTTGATGTTTGGGGAATAGATTTTATGGGTCCATTCCTTAATTCTTTTGGTAACCTCTACATTCTCTTAGCAGTTGAATATGTCTCTAAATGGGTCGAAGCCATACCAACTAAGTCTAATGATAACAAGGTAGTTCTTAAAGGAGAATATCTTTTCTAGATTTGGTACGCCTAGAGCTATAATTAGTGACCAAGGTAAGCATTTCAAAAACCATCAGTTTGAATCTCTTTTGAGGAAGTATTCCATCACTCATAAGTTAGCTACACCCTACCATCCTCAAACTAGTGGTCAAGTTGAGGTCTCTAATAGGCAGATTAAACAAATTCTAGAGAAAACTGTCAATTCAAATAGGAAGGATTGGTCTGTTAAATTGATAGATGCACTTTGGGCTTATCGCATTGCTTTTAAGACTGTTTTGGGTATGTCTCCTTATAGGATTGTGTTTGGTAAGGCATGTCATCTTCCCGTTGAACTTGAACATAGAGCTTTTTGGGCCATTAAAGAGTTGAATTTTGATTTACCCACAGCTGGTAGTCATAGGAAGTTACAACTGTCTGAGTTAGAAGAAATCAGGAATGATGCCTATGAAAATGCTAAGATTTATAAGGAAAGAACTAAACTTTTGCATGATAAATCTATTCTGAGAAAATCTTTTTCTCCTGGTCAAAAAGTTCTTTTATACAACTCTAGGCTGCACTTATTTCCTGGAAAATTGAGATCTAGATGGGAGGGCCCATATGTTGTTAAAGTTGTTTTTCTTCATGGTGCTATTGAAATTGAAAATCCTAAAACTGGTGAAACATTTAAAGTTAATGGGCAACGCCTTAAACCATTTTTAGAACTGCCAGTTGATTATGAGGAGGTGATCCACCTCCTTGATGCGTGACTCAAGTAAATTACCTTGTTGTATATAGTAGTTAGTTCTATTCCTCCGTCTTGCCTTTATCAGGTATTCTCGTCCTTTTACTTTGTCATTTTTTCTCTCATTTGCATACATTGTGGACAATGCATGATTTAGGTATGGGGGAGGGATTTAGTAGTATTATTATAAAAAAAATCCAAAAAAAAAAAATCAAAAAAAATTCTAGCCTTGTGAAATGATTACTTTTTATAAGTAGGCTTGATGCACCCTTACATGCTATAGTACTCTTGTATTTCTGATGCTTTTGATTGAGAAGTGATAGGCTAAGTTCTTGTGCACACACATACACTAGCGAGTTGAAACTAGTAGACTTATTGAATGTTGTAAGTAATTAAAAGGACATGAATATGTGCAAGAAGATTTGGTTTGCATGCTTTGAGTACAAGTAGGTGCATTAAAGAGACTTTTGCTTGGGATTGACTATATTTTACCATCAAGTGAGATTTTGAGCCTATATGCATATCTTTTGCATTTTATATTCGTTTGCTTGAGTGTCCACATGTTATTTGCATTGCTAGCACTTGTTTGAGACCTTTCTTGAAATGCATGACATTATTTGATGATAAAGGCATTTAGGAATAACCTATTATTATCCAAATTACCACACCCTTTATATGTGATCAATTAGTTACCCCTTTGAGCTTAAACCTATTTTTCGGTGACATACCACATTACTTGCCTAGACCTTTTTCTTGTGTAACCATATGTATACTTGATCCCAATTTGTCAAAGGCTAGTAGGAAGTTGAGGGAGTAATAAGGTGTGTGAGATGGGTTAACTTTTGTTCATTACTTTTGGGGAAATATTGGGTTTTGTTGCTTACTTGTTAGTCATTCAAGAAATTTTTGAAGGAGGATTGTTGTTGCTTATATTATCTATCTTAGCTCTCCAAAAAAAAAAGGAAAAAAAAAAGTTATCTGAGAGCATACTTATGTTTTTGTGTTTGTGTGATCCTTCTTCATTCGACTATTCAAGAATTTTGTTGGGAAAAAAATTTAGAAATCCATGTGTGGGGAGGATGTATGGTGTTGTGTATGATTTATAATGGTTTCTACTAGCTTTTGACACTTCACCTTATTTGGCTTTACTTGACGTACCTTGTCCCTAGCCCCATTACAACCCAAATAAAAGACCTTTTGATTATCGTCATTAATGTATGTTGTGTTAAAGTTAGATTGATACCAAATGTCAAGCATGCTTATGATTTTGGTGGAATTGAGTGATACACTTACCCTTGTTCTTGAGTAAATATTCTTTTGTGAGTGAAAGGTGAGTTATTGCTTGTTTCTGCATATGAGATCCTAAGTTTTGACTCTAAGGTGTACTCTTGTGGGCTTAGCATGGTTTCCAACTTATTTTTACACTTGACATGGACTTTTGAGGACCTATGCATATTTCTTTGAGTAGACTATGTGAATACTTGCACCTTACACACCAAGACATTGCAAATTCACTTTGATTTCTTTAGTTGATGTAGCATGAGATGACTTGTATGTGTGGTGTTGCATTGAGCGATCTTTTACATGGGCTAGATGGATTTTGTGGGTACATTCACTATAGGCCCTCACGAGACCTCACTCGTCCACTAGGGCTGCCTGGGGGTTTAAAGGGCTTGTTGCATATGCCAAATGCAACCGTGATCACCTACGGAAGTGGTATTATATATTAGATAGTATTTTATATTTTATTTTTCTCGAGGACGAGCAAAAGATAGGTATGGGGGCATTTGATAGGTCCATAATTCATCATATTTTTATTACCTATTTTATGTCCGTTTTCGTAATTTTATTAATTAATAAATTGTTTTATTTTGTTTTGTAGGAAAATAAATAAAAACAGAATTCAAGAAGGAAAAGGTGCAAAAAGGGAAAGGAGGTGGAAAATTCTTGAAGTCAAAGAAATTGGAGGAAAAATCGAATACTTATTGGAGAAGAAAAGGAAATTGAAGAAATTATATTCAATATCAAATTTGTAATCGAAGACCCAAGCCCAATATTTTTCCTATATATATGGCCTTATCTCTTGTAATTTAGACACCAAGTTAGACACCTAGAATTATTTTATAGCTCTCCCTTTTATTCGCTTTAAACTCTCGTTATTATTTTCCAGATTTTTATCAATTTTATCTACGTTGCCTCTGCCTTTGTTTGTTTCCATCTGCCTCGGTTCGTTTTCTTATATATTATAGTTACGGAGTAATTGTTTTGGTTTCTTTTATTTACTTTTGCTAGCCACTATCATTCACGTTTTAAGGTTAATTGAGTAACCTTGTTTTAATTATCCAGGTAATAGTCGTAGGTAGGTATCATTAGTTTATTAATAATATTAGTTTATCGAGTCATAATTATTACAAGTTCTAAATCTATTTGTCTTGTTTATTTCACAATCATGTCTAGCTAATTTCTTGCCCTAGGATGATGATGAAGTTGATTTAATTATTTTTGATCTCTTCTCATTCCTATTAATTGGTTCTCATAATTTTTCTTGGTGCTTAATTGATCGATTGACAAAGTGATTTTGATATATTATTGTTACTGGATTTGTTTTTCATACCCTATGCTTGCTCTTTGAAGTTTTGATAGGTTATTGTTAGATAACAAGTTTCATAGTATATGCTTGTCTCGTTAATTGATATATCTTATTTGTGAAGGAAAGAGGATTGATTTTAGGGCGAGTTGATATTAATTGTGATAGATTAATGGATTCGAATTCCTAGGTTTTCCATATTATTTGATAATCTTTGCTAATTAGGTTAATTAAAACTCATCTCAAACCTATTTGTCTAGTTCGCCTGATTTAATTATTAGGGTTTTGAAAATTCATAGTCTCTGAGGATTGATCTGTATTTGCTACAACTAAACACTGTGCGCTTGCAGTTATTTTACACATCAATGGTTCCTGAGTCTAATTCTCAGAGAGTTAAGATTTATGTGCTTCCTGGGATTATAGGTACTCTGCAACTCTCTCTCTCTGTGTGTGTGTGTGTGTGTGAGTGAGTGAGAGAGAGAGAGAGGCCGAAATTCAGTTTTTTTTGCTAAATTAGTGCAATTTTGTACAAAGTTTGCAGATGGGCAAAAAAATAGGGATATGTGTGTTGTGTGTGGTGAAAGTTAAATATATGCTTTTGTTGCAAGATGTAATCGCTGTTTTCTTATGTAACTGCATAATATTATTTGTGTATGATACAAAGATGATTACCATGCAGTAAGGACTGAACAAGCAAGGACAGAACTTTTGCGCTATATTCACTATCAAAATCATTTTAAAGCTCATATTGACTCTCTAGAAGCTGAATCTAAGCTGAAAAAATAACCCAGAATAAGATATCACATCTGGCAGCAAAGAAAACAAAGGCCACATGTTTCGCGTGGTTAAATATCGGCCTTTACAGACTCTTCAGATCAAGGCGGATTCTCTCATATTCCTATCCTTTGGGTTATTACATGTTTGGTAATGGACTGTTGAAGGATGAAATGCCGAAGAATGTCAGGGAAATGAAGCAGAACTTGTTTGAGAACCAACAGGAGCAGCTTGAGTTAATTGTTGAGCAACTCTCTATATCTCTGGAGCTTCCATTTCATGAGTATGCTGAGGATAAGTTTGCGTAAACCAAAATTAGGATCATTGATTTGTCTGGTATTGCTGACAAGTGCTGCAAACAATTGTGAGACTAAATTATGCTTCTTCTTTTTAGTTTTTTTCCTAACAATAGTTAATTTAAGTTTATTATTTGACTTACAGTTTCATAATCTAGAT
Organism: Kitagawia praeruptora; assembly: GCA_037693485.1. NCBI lineage: Eukaryota > Viridiplantae > Streptophyta > Magnoliopsida > Apiales > Apiaceae > Kitagawia > Kitagawia praeruptora. The sequence goes on along the minus strand of CM075344.1, from coordinate 51,264,691 downwards.
AGATACTGCCAGATTTTAGCACAATAAGTTGTGTATGACAAAAGTTTATAGTAAATCTCGACCTTTGAGCAAGTACTCATTTTGTCTATTTTGATGCAAGTCTAGCTGAAAAAGTAGTTATTGTTTGCCATCCTCATATATTTGAAGCATTCTCTAGAAGTTTGACCATCTGATGATTTTTAAGTTTGTATTGACTGCATGTATGAGTGTATAATGAATTATTAGGGGCACTTCATCAGGCAATTCATATTATTGCTCCTTATAGGTCGTACGGTGTGGAGCGTGCATCGGAGATTTCCAGTGAAAGCTCTGATGAAAACGGTATGATTATTGGACTCATTTCCTTATTCGATTAAGCATTTTCAGTTTTCTGCATAAACCTCGTATTTCACAACGTATCTGCATTAATAAATAGTTTTGACAGGGAGATGTGTGGCAAGACCTTGTCAGACGTCTTCTAGCTCTCAGAAATTTTACGACGGGAGTGACGGTTTACATAAGCGCATGAAAATAGGTAATATAGATCAGCTTCGGTTATTGTCTTATCAGACTAGTTCTGCGCGTTTGGTATCACTTTCGAGGTAATGATTTGGAACTTTTTTTAGTGCCTGAAATATATGATGTTCGGTTAGTAAATAATGTGATTCACTATTGCAGAATTCAGTAAACGTTGTTGTAGGAGGTTCTGGAATGCAAGCGGTTGCCTTGAGGATTGCTGGTGATAAAGCCATGTTTAATGGAGTTAGAATCGTGGGTACTAAGGACACACTTTTAGATGACGTTAGATATCATTATTTTTATCAAAGTTACATTGAAGGAACGGTTGATTTCATATTTGGAAGAGCCTATAAGTAACAGTGTTGCATTTTTGTAGTTCCAGCACAAGGCAAGATACATGGCAAAGTTTCTGAAGAGCAATCACCAGAACTCAAAGGATATAATAATTGGATACAAAAATATTATTTTATTCAAATCTTCTCAATAAGATGCAGCCATGTAAATCTGGTTAAGAAAGAAATACCAGAACATATGTAAAGCTAGTATGAAAAATTATTCAAAACTGCAATAGACTTCTTACTCTTATTGACTGTGTACTCAATACTGAAGATAATGATGCAAAATCACACAAGTGTAAACCAACAATACATCTAAAAAGAATATTGCAAAGAACAATTGTAGCTCAACATTAGATATTTAAATAAAAATATCATTGTTGGTGGTAAACAAACCAAAACATGGAAAAGGTACACATAAGTAATAAACATTGGAGAGAATCCAGCTCGCTAAAGAGCTTCTACTTGATAGACTTCCATCATAATGGTCCTAAAAAATGAGTAAATAACTTAATCCCATCGAACATTGCTAACCTCACTATAAATTAAGAAATATAAAATATACACTATAAGAAACATCTTAAAGAAATGAGGAAATATAAAATTAAGAAATGAGGAAACATCTTAAAGACATTATACACTAGCAAAGAACAAAACAGGCAGGAAGAAGCTGCAACCCCCAGTGACTATAAATTACAGTTTAATGTAAGCTTATCAGTTATCACATACATAAAGCATCCAATAATTGTACTTAAAAGGAATGATAAAGAGACGGAATACATATATAGAGTACACCATTCAACAAAATAAATGACCGAAGAACTGGACCTGGTGATTCAAGCGAAGAACAACACAGCTTGATTCACTCAAACTCTAAGTTTCTCAGGTTCTGTTATATACTAAAACAGATGCAGTTGAATAATAAAGAGAAATCTGATGGTTCAAACAAAGCAATTAATCACTTAAAAATTATGAAAACTACATCTTCTCTGTATTTGACTGGTAATGCTGCTTCCCTCAGGTTGTCTGCATGAGATCTGAAATGCAAGATTCCCATAAAAGTGCCAGATTCATAATTTTCAAAGCCCTGCACAAGGCAATTAAATAGGCCTATTCAATCAGAAAAGCTAGTATTTATATGCACTACACTATCACTAACAAATGACAATATCCTAAACCCAAAAAAAATTACAGATTAGGAAGTGCACAGTAATGATAACGTACTTAATTAGAATGAAATAGTGAGAAAGTACTCACCTTCCTAGAAACTTGAACTATATCCTTAATCCAAAGAGGGCCTTCTAGGGTGAATTATACATTTCACACATTCACGCTCTACATGACATATTTATTAGAAACTTCCTAGAGAATTGGATGTTTTATAACATTAAACACATTCATACACACTCCACATGACATATTTACTTGAATTTTTCAGTAGAACCACAAAAATATTCTTCAGAAGAATCAGATTTTTTAAATTCTATCAAACAACAAAAGTATGAATTAAAAAAATTCTACAATAGAATCGAAAACTATAGTACAAAATTTCGTAGCAAAACTAGAGTTATTTAATAAATTAATTATTTTGATTCTATAATAGAACCAAAAGGAAGTAGGATTTCCATCCAAGGTGACCAACAAATATTTAACAAAAGATATTAATTAGGAAAAATTCTACAATAGAATAAAAAACTATAGTACATAATTTCGTAGCAAAACTTATTATTTAAGAAATTGATTATTTTGATTCTACAATAGAACTAAAAAACAAAAATATTCTATCAAACAAAAAATATATGAATTCAACAAAAGCATTCTATCAAACAAAAAATATATGAATTAAGAAAATTCTACAGTAGAATAAAAAACTATAGTACATAATCTCGTAACAAAACTAATATAAATAGGTACTAATTAACAGTTAAAAATGTCTATCATTATATTAAGATTCTATAGTAGAATCATAAACTTTAGGATATACTTTAGTACTACAATTAATTATTTAATGAACATACAATTTTGATTCTATTATAGAATTAAAAAAAATCTCCTTAAAAGTGATGTAGACAAACTAAATCTCAAGAATATTAATGTCGATACAAAACTTCAAGGATTAATTAGGATAAAAAAAGAAATATGTAGAACGAAACCTGATGAAGAGTCAATATTAACGGTAGAATTACAATTTTGAGCTTGATTTGAAGAAAATGCCAAACTTTCTGTAGAAAATCACAAACAGTGGGAGAGAGATTGTTTGAGAGAGGTCACCGGAAAGCTATAAGTTCGGTTGAATTCGCAGAGAGTGAGTGAGGTACTTGGAGAGATTGCCGAAGAGAGATCGCGGGAGAGATTGCCGGAGAGAGATAGTCGGGGAGATTGTCGGACAGAGATAGTCGGAGAGATTGAGCGTGTATATAACTACCGACCTATATATACAATTATTAAAGGTATATTGTCCTAGTTTTTATATCTTTAATTGCTAAAATCTACTGACTGTTAGATGTGTTTCTAATCCTAGGGCTCTGATTAATTAAGAGAGGTCTCTACAGGACTCTATATAATTTGGTTCTCCATGGAATAATAGCCTATATATATATGTTTTTTATATCTTCATATCTTTTATCCGTTAACATTGTTTGATGTAAATTACTACGAATCTACTCGTGTGATATTGTTTTTTAAAATATTTAACTTTTTCAAAAAAAAAAAGAATTTAATTTTATCAAAATTATCTGAAAATGGTATCCGCATGACGACCATACCACATGTCCACATGAACTTATTTGCCCGAATTATATATAAAGATATAATTTCCTTTGTCCCAATTGTTTTTCCAGTATAGCATTTTAACACTATAAAAAATTATCGTTTTAAATGGTATTATCATTATTGTAGATTACTTGTTCAATTAATTTTTGGGATATTTACAAAAATATTTAATTTTTTAAAAATGTTTTTAAAAATATTATCTGAAGTTGCAAATGTAGTTGCAACATTGGTATTGTAGGCGAAAATCGATTGCAAATATTGCAAATAGGTTGCAAATTGATATGGACTAAAAATAAGCCCTAAAGACACATTTAATGTGGCATTAATTAGACCCGGAATGGTCCAAATGTGGGGCCCACCAGATGGGCCCAAACCCTATTTTACAATATTAATTTCGTAATTAATATTAGGGTTAATAAACAGCTCAGCAATAAGTGTTAAATAAGGACATTATCTCTACAAGGAGTAGCCTCCAAGGCACACACTCATACAAGGAAACAGACTCCTACCTTGTAGGAGTCTAGAACTTTCCTCAAGGCTGACTTGCCCACCAAGTCACCTAACCCTACTACGGCTCTAGGGCTTCTCAGCCTATATAAAGGGTCAGACCCCTCACCCTAGAACTACGTTTTTGGCTTGATCTTTGATACACATCAAAGTACGTAGGCATCTTGTGAAGGCAGATTCAGCCACAAGCACAAGAGCAGCCATATAAGCACGAAGCTCCCGAACCCCAGCAATAAATACATACAAACCCTAGCCGCAATCTAATAACCTAGTTCATTCCACAACATTTGGCGCCGTCTGTGGGAAGAAGACATCAACCATGGTAACTACACGAAGAACAACACCAATCATTACAGAGCCAATCACTACTGAGGCTCTGCCTCTAAGCTCTGCTCCGCCTGTTACTGAGCAGGTACCCCCAGCCACAGGGGCGATTACTCAAGTTCAGGTTTCTCAACATCCAGGGACTAATCCCCATGTCGGGGGAACGTTGCCTATGGTCATCCACCCAGGAACCAGCTCTCTTCAGACACTGGTTTCTCCTTTAGTTAATCCTAACCGCCCACCACCAGGAGTACAGATCCATACTACGGATCTCCCCAGGAATACCAATCCAATGTATGGTCTGCCTAATTACCCTCCTGGACCCAGTGGTCATGCCTTGCAAATCAGAGATCGAGAGCATCTTGACTACTCTGGCCCCTATACTGACGAATCATCAACTGATGATGATCGTGATGAATCCCCGAGAAGGCGACGTGCTAGCAGAGAACGAAGAAGGAGAACACAAACTATCCATGATGGACCCCCCTTGACAGCTGCTGAAAGAATCAAGGCTCATGAGGCCGAGATTTTAAGGATAAAGGAAGATATTGCCAGAGAAGAAGCTAGGTTGAATCAAACTTAGCTTCCTCCAACCTCAGGACCGATTCCCTTTATAGATCTAGAAGGGCCTTCAAGGAGGCAGAGAAGGGCTGACGCCCCAATTGGAAGAACAACAAGGGTGGAAACCCCCAAGAGCAACCCCAAGGATCTGATGCCACTTGGGGATCCTGATGATCCCACACCCCTGTTTACTGAGGAGGTGATGAATGCTCGTATCTCAAAGAAGTTTAAGATGCTGACAATTAAAGCTTATGATGGAACGGGTGATCCCGCAAACCACGTTAGGACATTCTCAAACGCTCTGCTGTTGCAGCCTGCAAGTGACGCTTTGAAGTGTAGGGCATTCCCTCAAAATCTGTCAGGTATGGCTCAAAGATGGTATAGTCGGCTGCCTGCAAACTCAATTGGTTCCTTTAATGAGTTGAGTGTTGCTTTCGTTAGTCAGTTTATCAGCGGAAGAGTGCATGAGAAAAGTTCTGCATCCCTTATGTATGTTGTACAAGGGAAGAACGAAAGTCTGAGAGACTATCTTAAGAGGTTCACCAAGGAGACTTTGAACATCACTGATCTGGAAAATAAGGTGGCAATGGTAGCCCTGGAACATGGCACCACCGACCTATATTTTAAAAGGTCATTGGCGAAGCATCCTCCCGAGAATATGGTTGAGCTCCAGCGAAGGGCTAACAAGTATATCAAAGCTGAGGATAGTTTGAAGAAGGAGGCCGCAGCAGGCAATGGCCGGGGTAATAATGATACAAAGAAGCGAAAGCAAGAGCTAGCAAAGACTCTGACTCGCCACCAAAAAAGAGCCTGGGACCAAGGTTCTCTGATTATGCAAGGTTGAATGCCCCAAGGAGCCAGATCCTGTTGGATATCGAAAAGGATAAGGACTTTCGGTGGCCGAAACCACTTAGGGGAGACCCCGAGAAGAGAAACAAGGATCTATATTGTAGGTTTCACAAAGATGTGGGACATGATACAGATGATTGCAGACAGTTGAAGGATGGGATTGAGTTTTTAATCCGTAAGGGAAAGCTGAATAAATTCACTAAGGGTGAAGATCGTGGAGCCCAAAGAAGAGATTATGACAGAAGAGACGATGATAGAAGAGACAACAATCGCGATCGAAACACACAGCCCCGAGGGCCAGTTATCAACATGATTTGGGGAGGACCAACGGCAGCTGGCACAACTCGCAACTCACGAAAAGCCTATGCTCGAGAAGTGATGCACATTGTTGGAGAGGCCCCGAAGCGTGCTAAGACAGAAGTGGCAATTGGCTTTGACGACTCAGACCTCGAAGGGGTGAAGTTCCCCCATGATGACCCATTGGTCATAACTCCAGTGATTGGAAACTCAGAAGTAAAGTGAGTCTTGATAGACAATGGAGCCTCTGTTGATATTTTATTTTATGATGCTTTTGTGAAAATGGGATACACTGATTCTCAGCTGACCCCGACTAACATGCCCATCTACGGATTCAATGGAGTTGAGTCCAAGGTTGAGGGTACTATTCAGTTGCCCATGACAATTGGACAAGAGCCTAGGGAGGCTACTCAGATGCTGAATTTTCTGGTAATCAAGGCAGCCTCAACCTATAATACAATCCTTGGAAGGACAGGACTTCATGCGTTCAAGGCTGTAGCCTCAACCTACCACATGAAAATCAAGTTTCCAACCCGGAATGGTGTTGGAGAACAAAAGGGTGATCAGAAGTGAAGGGTTTCGGGGCATAAACGCAGCGAAAAACAGTCGTAAAAACAATAAAAATCCGAAACCCTAATCATAGGATCCATGTATAAGACATGCTGATTATGGTGAATAGAATCAGTACCTTTACGAAGCTTTACGAATTCGGTTGACAGATGGAGGTCCTAGATTGTGATCACCACGCAAACCTTTGATGCAAGATCCGCGTCTCTAAATCGTCCACACGAACGTTCGATCGTCCAACGATCCAAGGAGCAGGTACTAGCCAAAATCAGCCTCTCTCTCTCTAGCCTCTCAATGAATAGAGCAGCTAGGGTTTTTAAGAAAAAACGATTTTGCAAAAAAGTGTTCCCTAACCAATACATCTTTATGTATTTATAGGGAGAAAGATGGGCCTAACCCTAATCAGCTTGGGCTTCAATTAAAACAAACTGATCTGGGTTTTTAATGAATTAAATTCGAAATAATATTTAATTAGCTAAGTCCAACTCAATTAATTATTTATCCAATTTCGAATTTATAATCATTTAATTAAAAACGAAATCTGATTCCATAATCAATTTCGAATTTTAATTATTTAATTTAAATCTAATATTTAAATTAAAACTCCTTTTAAAACGTTCTTATTGTGTAACCCTTTAGGTTATTATTACGTTGGCAATAATTTTAATATCCAATAATAAAATTATAAACAATGAGTGGCATCTAGTAATACATCATTGCTACCCAAGTAATAATAATAATTGGTGATCCAATTAAACCTTTCGTGATATAATGTTTCCGTGTAATATAATCCCTTTAACCAAATATTATAGATTAAACTCGAGGCATGTATTTAGTCATCCTCTTTATAATTTAATCCGGGTTTACTTGATACATGAGTAGACTATTAAGACAAATCATTATTTGAGCACGGCCATGCATTTTATAGTCTCACTCAATCAAGAGGCCAATAATATCTTTCCTAATAATAGGAGGGTTAAATCCTTTATCTATCATTCATATTTCTCATACGTCTCATAATATACCCGATGTACATTTTTATCATCACCCGGTCAAAGGTAACTTTTAATGTAGTCAAAGTATATTAATCCTCGTATAGAAATATAATGATCTCAAGTCTAAGGATCATTACACCATTATCACTGTGAGTCTTTCTAATGACATTATCAACATGTAGAAACTCACTGTGGGTCAATCCAGTGCCATGTAGAATATTACATGCACCTATGTTCTTGACTTTAGTATCACTATACCTATGACCAATGAGATGTGGTCATCAGTCAATAAACATACTAATCTTTATGCATTATAATTGTCCCATATTAATAATGCTCGATTAGGGATATTTAGGAATATTAACACTATTCTTATAATCTCATTTTTTAAGTCACATACTTAAAGATATAGAATACATGTTACATATTCCAAGGACATTTATTGTTCTAATATTTATATCGCAGTAAATAAAGATATAATAAATCATTGTTGAATAATCGATATAACATAATCACTGAATAACAAAATAGTTTATCCTAGAAGCACAATTACATTGTCTCTAGGGCACTAACACTATCAATCTCCCACTTGCACTAGAGCCAATCGCCTATGTATCTAATACCCATGGAACTAGTGTGACCTTCGTGCTTCTGCTGCGACAAAGCTTTGGTCAGTGGGTCCGCAACATTATCATTAGTATGCACTTTACATATATGTATATCTCCTCTCTCGTTTATCTCTCGAAGAAGGTGATATCTCCTAAGTATATGCTTTGCTTTGGAATGGGACCTCGGTTCCTTTGCCTGCGCAATAGCTCCATTGTTATCGCAATACAGATCAACTGGATCTGCGATCGACGGAACCACACCAAGTCCCGAAAGAAATTTTCGAATCCAAACAGCCTCTTTGGCTGCTTCACTGGCAGCAATATACTCAGCTTCCATTGTAGAATCAGCTACTGTCTCTTGCTTCGAACTTTTCCAGCTTACAGCACCTCCATTTAGACAAAACACGAATCCAGACTGGGACACAGAATCATCCCTATCTGTCTGGAAACTAGCATCAGTGTAACCTTTTACAACCAGCTTCTCATCTCCTCCGTATATCAAGAACGAATCTTTAGTCCGTTTAAGGTACTTAAGAATATTCTTGACAGCTGTCCAGTGACCCTCACCAGGATTTGACTGGTACCTGCTCGTCATGCTTAAAGCATACGAGACATCAGGACGAGTACATATCATCGCATACATTATAGAACCAATTGCCGAAGCATATGGTACTTTACTCATACGGTCCTTATCATCTGATGATTTAGGACAGTTTTCCTTTGAGATCACTATCCCATGAGACACCGGGACAAAGCCCCTCTTTGCCTCTTGCATTCCAAAACGATGCAATACTTTGTCAATGTATGTACTCTGACTTAGACCGATTAATCTTTTAGATCTATCTCTATAGATCCTGATCCCTAAGATATAGGTAGCATCGCCTAAGTCTTTCATCGAGAAACTTTTTCCCAACCAAGTCTTCACAGCCTGTAGAGAAGGAATGTCATTCCCTATTAGTAATATGTCATCCACATATAATACTAGGAATGCCACATGGCTCCCACTAACCTTCTTGTAAACACACGGCTCATCCTCATTTTGTATGAAGCCAAAATCTTTGACTGTTTCATCAAAACGGATGTTCCACCTCCTTGAGGCCTGCTTCAATCCATAAATAGATCGTAGCAACTTACAAACCATTCTAGCAAACTTTGGATCGACAAAACCCTCAGGTTGTGTCATGTACACATCCTCTTCTAAGCTTCCATTTAGGAAAGCAGTCTTAACATCCATTTGCCAGATTTCATAGTCATAATAAGCCGCTATCGCAAGCAAAATCCTGATGGATTTGACCATAGCTACCGGTGAGAAAGTTTCATCATAGTCTATACCATGAATTTGCTTGAAACCTTTCACCACCAGTCTTGCTTTGTAGGTCTGTATTTTTCCATCCATGTCAGTTTTCTTCTTGAAAACCCACTTGCATTCTATGGGTTTAACCCCATCAGGTGGTGCAACCAAAGTCCATACTTTGTTTTCATACATGGAATCCATCTCAGATTTCATGGCTTCCAGCCATCTCTCAAAATCTGGACTATTCATAGCATCCTTGTAGGTGAGAGGCTCATCATTATCTACAAGCATCACATCGCCACTTTGAGTCAGGAGAAATCCATAATATCTCTCTGGCTCATGGCGTATCCTACTTGATCTACGAACGACCTGTGTTTCTTGAGCAGTATTGTTCTCAACATCTTGAGTCTCATTCTGCTCATGTTCCAACTCTGGTTCAACAACATCTTGTAGTTCTCGATCCTCATCGAGATCTATTGTCCTCCCACTATTTTTCTTAGAAAGCAGTTCTCTCTCTAGAAATACAGCCGTTCGAGCAACAAACACTTTGTTCTCAGAAGGTTTATAGAAATAATACCCTTTAGTTTCCAATGGGTATCCTACAAAATTACATTTGTCTGATTTCGGTCCTAGCTTATCAGAGATCAAACGTTTCACAAACGCTTCACATCCCCAAACTTTCATAAATGAAACGCTATTACGTTTTTCAGTCCATAACTCATATGGTGTCTTTTGAACCGATTTTGAAGGAACACGGTTTAGTGTTTGTGCAGCCGTCTCTAGGGCATAACCCCAGAAACTAATTGGAAGATCCGCATGACTCATCATCGATCGCACCATGTCCAACAAGGTACGATTTCTCCTTTCAGACACTCCATTCCATTGTGGTGTTCCAGGAGGAGTGGGTTGTGATACGATACCACACTCCTTTAAGAAATTCTTAAATTCTAAGCTTAAGTATTCTCCCCCACGATCAGATCGTAGAGTTTTAATACTTTCGCTCTTTTGCTTCTCTACTTCAGCCTTATACTCTTTGAATTTTTCAAACGATTCGGATTTGTTCTTCAAAAGATACACATATCCGTATCTACTAAAATCATCAGTAAAGGTTATGAAATAGTAATAGCCACCTCTTGCCATCGTACGCATTGGACCACATACATCACTATGTATCAGTTCCAATCATTTGGTGGCCCTCTCACCTTGACCGGTAAAAGGAGCTTTAGTCATTTTGCCAATGAGACATGGTTCACATTCCTCGTATGATTCGAAATCAAACTTGTCCAAGTATCCATCCTTATGTAACTTGGAAATGCGATTCTCATTTATATGGCCTAAACGACAGTGCCAGAGGTATGTATGATTTGAGTCATTTGTTTTAAGACGTTTGTTATTTATGTTATAGACAGAAGTATCAAGATCAAGAACATATAAACCATTAAACAAACGTGCAACCCCATAGGTAACATTATTCAATGAAAAGGAACAACTATTGTTCTGAATTAAGAAAGAAAAACCAATCTTGTCCAAACAAGAAACGGAAATAATGTTTCTGCAAATCGCAGGCACGTAAAAACAGTTCTTAAGTTCTAAAATGAGCCCTGTGGGCAACGATAAATGATAAGTCCTGTAATAACCCGGATTTTTCAAGAAATGATTTTATTATTATTTCAATAATAATAATGTTTTCCTAAAATGAGGAGGAATTTTTTTTTTTATTTAATTATTTAATTATTTTCGGTTAAGTGGAACCGGGACCTTTTTTAAAATTTTATGGACCGAGTAGATATCTCGAGTCAATAAATTATTTGGATAAAGATTTAATTTTGGAATGTGGAATTATTTAGTAAAGATTTTATTATAAATTATTGAATAATTTAGAGATTTTAAAATCCTTAGAAAATGTTTATTTTAATTATTTGAGGATTTGTAGAAATTACTTGATTAATATATAAAATCAAGAATTTGAGATTTTACTAAAACAATAGTGTTTGTAGTATTTTTATAAAGCCCTGTAAATTGTGAATTATGAATCACAATTATTATTTTTATGAATTGTTTTTATAAATTATTATTGATTTGTAAAATGCATATCAATTTAGAAAATTTAGATTTAATTCTGATTCCTTCTCCAAAAGTCTTTAAAAATATTCTAGTATTTAATTATGCTAGAAATTTTATTTTTTTTTTAATTAGAGTTTTTAACTCTAAATATTATTTAAAGTGTGTAGTATTTAATTGTATTACTTTTTGAATAGTAATGGGCCAAGCCCATTAGGGTTAAAAAAAAAACACAACACATATGCATACATACGTATACACAGCCGCACACACGCAGAAACAGATCGGGGAGGGGGAGAAGGCAGCTGGGGGGAGGAAGAGATTTGGGGGTTTCATTTTACACCTCCATTAAGCTAAATATACATACATATATACATATAAAATCGTGGGTGTGTGCGATTGTGTGGGTCTGTGCGCGAGTTGTCCAGCGGAGCAGCTCAGGTCGCGGGGGAGGGGAAGACCACCGCGCGGTGGCGGGTGGCCGGCGGTGGTGGTGGTCCTCCGGCAGTTGGCGCGCGTGCAGGAGAGAGAGAGAGAGAGAGAGAGAGAGAGAGAGAGAGAGAGAGAGAGAGAGAGAGAGAGAGAGAGAGAGAGAGAGAGAGAGGAGGGAGAGATTGTTGCGGGGAAATCGATTAATTCGGGAGGTATAATCTCGCATCTCCATATCTATTTAATTTTCGTAGTTAAATTAGTTGTAAATTTCGATATTAATTAATGGTTGTAATTTAATTAGTTTTAAATTGTGGTAATTAAATTAGATTTAAATGTGATATAATTATGTAGTTGATGTAATTTAATTAGTTTAAATTACGAGGTTAATTATGGTGGTTTAATTAGTTTAAATGGAAAGCTTAATGTGGTAATGGGTATAATTAGACAAAAAGTGTAAGATTATGATTATTGGTTGAATTTCCGATACTTAATTCGGAAGGTATGTTTGTAATTATAATTGTTGAGTTTAATTATGAGTCCGATTAAAGGTTCGGGTTAGTGATTGTTAATTGTTAATTGTTAGTGAGTATTTATTAATTGTCGGATAATATATTCGGGTTAGTTGTCAAGTAATTGTTAAGTGCTAATTGCTAATTGTTAGTTTCCAAATTGTAATTTTTTAATTGTTAAATGCTAAGTGCTAAGTGCTAAGTGCTAAGTGCTAATTGTTATTGTCATATGAGGTATAGTTATAAGAGTTGGCTTATCGGTAAATGTTTATGTGCTAAATGGTATAAGTCGGGTCGTAGTAATTGTTAGAAGTCATAAGTGCCAACTACGTGGTGTTGGCTTAAATGTGGATAAACTTAGTTTACTTTTCCTTATGTGCTAGTTGCCGCATGTCTGGGCGGGTACTTTTCCTTATGTGCTAGTTGCCGCATGTCTGGGCGGGTACTTTTCCTTATGTGCTAGTTGCCGCATGTCTGGGCGGGTACTTTTCTTATATGTTTACTTTTATGTTGCTGCAAGTTGAGGCAGCTTTTATTTTATCAAAAGCAGGGTTATAAATTGTTTTGTTGGCATGGAGGGGCTGAGCCCATAGTCCGATAAACGAATACTACATGCCGAAATTTTCTAAAAATCCCCTGCATTTTAAATTATTTAACTTATTTGATTTCAAGGGTTTAAAGGTATGATTTGGGTGTTAACTGTTTATGTGTATATGTGTTAAGTGAACTAATTCGAGGGTAATTGTTGTCTCGAGGATTTATGTGCTAAGTGATTTAATTCGAAGATTTATGTGTCTCGAGGATTAAATGTGTCTTGAAGATTAAATTGGTATTATGAGTCTTTATCGAGGGCTAAGTATGTTTTGAGGATTACTTGTTAATTAACTTGTGACAAGAGTATGTCAATAGTATTATGGTCAAAAGTGTTAAGTGGAGTTTTGACTAAGTGTTATAACTGTGTAGTGTTAGCACCAGGAAATGTCTACTTTAAAAAGGGGACTTTTCCATTTCTTTTCTTTACTATAATATGTTATGTGCAATAAGTGGTATTAGAATAGGCAACTATAGGGAGGACACCTATAGTTTGACTTTATGTTATTTAGTGATAATCCCGAGTTGTGTCTACTCGATATACGTGGTATGACTGACACGTACGCGTAACTATTTCAGTACCATTAGGGCATAATCGAGATGGAATGACGTGCATCCAAAAAGGAAGATCGAGACGTCAGGTAAGGTCCATGGAATTACTTGGACGAGGTGCGATGGATTTATTCGCGGTTTCTGCTTTCTGCTAAGGACCAGAGGCAAGTTTATTTAAACATACTCTATTGTTCAGAGTATACCTATTTTGAATTATATAAAATGTGCGGAAAAAGGTTTTCAATCCCTAATTGCGAGCTTTTAATCTTGTGCTCCTCCTTCCAAATCATTTTTGACTTTGCTAGTGATATTGAATTATTCTCGTGCAATAATCAAAACCCATGACTTATAATACTGTCGATGGGCGGTGACATTCTTAGGGTTCTACATCTCAATTTATATGTTGTATATTTATAAACTTTTGTAATGTGGTAGTGGACTATATGTTATGAGGTATATATTTATGTATCGGAATAAGAAAGGCTCCAAGGGTAGAGCGTGTGTTGAGTTATCGAGTTTAGCCCGCGTGTCGGGGCTATTTTGTGTTGTATGCTTTCGAAAACCCGGGCAAAGCTTTTAAAAAGAATTTCGCAATAATTAACCTAAAGGCAACATCACCAATAAACCAGTGTTTATTTAATTAATAGATGCTCCTGAAAGCATTTACTAATTAAATAAACCTCATTCGCCTAATTAAATTTATTTAATTAGATGAATATCATTTTCAAAACGCTTTCTTAAAATCACTTTGTCCCGGAGAAATAATAAAACAATTTAATGGAGTGATTCTATCTAGTATATTATTTATCGGAGATAGTTTATTTTCAATACGGATTAAAGATATTCCAATGGTTATAAATTGGTTACTTTCAGCTTAAACCAGCTAGATTGATATCGATATATGTTACTTGAATGATTATTAATTATTTCTTATTGACCGAGAGTCAATAGTAGTTATTTGATAAAGTGGATAAAGTTTGGAGACTGCTGGAGAGATTGTGTCTTGATTTTGATTAGAAACACTTCAAGAGTTGTATTTGGGTGTTTTGAGGTTATTAAATATTCCAGTATTAATAGTAAATATTATTTGAATATTACTTAATAAATGAATATTAATTTGAGTATTCTTTTAAAAAGGGATTATTGAATATTTATTATTTGTTACATAGTAGTCAAATATTTATTAAATACTCTAAGTGTTTTGAAGGTTATAAAACACTATTTAAAGGTTGTCTAAGAACTTCCATAGTCATTTAAAATATTATATTTTGAATCTATCTAGGTAAGTTACTTTTCAAGAACTTATATATATATGGAATTACCCTGTTGTGGTTACAAGCTTTATGCGTACCATTTTCCATGTGTGATCACAAAACCCTGTGTCGAGATTGATATCGGTACAAGTGTATATCTATACTTGAACTCTTTTGAACTCAAAACATTTTCGAAAACCCCGGTTCAGATTTTACTCTCTTGCTCGTTTTTCGAGAAATTATTGGTCGACTTCCGTCGAACTTCAACTACTCAAGTTTTCTATCAAAATGATTTTTGACAAGAAAAGAAAAAGGGGACTCTGGCAGGTGTGGGAATCGTTGACGAACGATTCCCGGGATGTGTAAGCGGCCGTGAGCCAGGCGGTCCATCAATTATTATTCCGGCCCATGTGTTGCCGAAGGATGATTACGGATGTAGTTTTCATCGAGGGTGATTACGGATGTAGTTTTCACTCGGGGATAGTTACGGATGTAGTTTCTATCCTTCTACCGGTAGAGAAGACCCGCGGATTATTGGACTTGGATGTGGCGACTGATCATCGTCAATCCTTGTCAGGTTTTTGTGTTTTCTTTAAGTCCCATCCTCCACTTTGGAAAAATACTCAAACACTGCTTCTTACGCCTAAGTGCCAAGTAGCCGATAGTGTTGTTTTCAATTTTGAAAGATGATGAATTCATGCAGTATCTAGAACTGCAAGGTTATTCTAACAGTAATGGCACGTGCTTGTGCACTTTTGCAATTATTCAAAAGATGAAAGATGGTTCATCGGTTATTGATGTTAAATCCCAAATGTTTTGCTTCAAGAGCTTTGACTCTCTTCCTATCAGTTATTTCTGAGTTTAGACTTATCAAGTGGTTAAAGAACTTATACCCGGTACATGATGTCGATCTGTAAGGTGTTTGATAGAAATGACATACTTATATGTATATGCTCTCAGATTGAGAAATACTAAACATGAAATCTTCTAATGGTTGGTTTGTATATGATGATAAGCAACTGTCTTAGCAGCATATTGAACTGCGTATTTTGAAAAGCCTTCTAAAAGATTAGCAATACTGTAGTGTACACTATTTCGCTAAGATATGAGGATTACTACGATTATTATAAACTTATCTGTTCATTGGATGTTGCGTTAAACGTCATATTTTCTTTATTGAAGTTTCATTGTTGTAAATATTTCGAAAATTGATATTAAGTATCGTTATACTTCGAAAACTCCATGTGTATATTGATATATATTGTTGTGCTCTATTAATACTTGCTGGGCAATTCTTTCGCTCATACTTGCTTGTTTTAAATATTAACCTTTCAGAGGAAGGTAGATGATTGAGGCTTATCTGCATGGCTCAGGAGAAGCAGGCAGTGTGCCCTTGTGAAGATGATATGATCCAGAACATAGATAGCTGGAGTAAGTTATATATAAGTGTATTGATGTGTAATATGTATATATCACTTTGTACAGGATAGTACTAGTGCTAGTGTACTTCTCAACGAAGCTACACTAGTAGTATAGGATTTGTAATACTCAGTGTGATGTAATTAAATGGATGTAATGAGAAATGTAAGGATCGATTCTTGTTTCTAGCCCTATAACCTAAAAGATGCTTGGTGGTTGGGGTCACAAATGTTGTAATTCAGTTATTAAATTATTACAGGTGGTTGAATATTGTCAAACAGGTGATTTGATGTTAAGGATTTCCGCGTGACGACCAAATCCCTGATCCCGGATTTGGGGCGTTACAGAAATGGTATCAGAGATGAGGTTATAGTAAACTAGAAACGAGAGTGAGTAGGAGTGTGTATAGTTATGTGAGAACGCCAGAACTCATGTAGAGTTCATGTTGGACTATTGGATATAGTACCAATGATTAAGATAAGATTTTGAGGAATATGTGGATACAGACTTCACTTCTTGTGGTGATGAACGTCTGCTAAAGAACTCTTAGAGACAAGTGTTGGTCGGCAGGGGCATAAATCGCCCGAGACCTAAGATTAAGATAATTTTAGGGATTCATGGATGAAGTTATGTATTCCCCGAATGATAGGAAATTTCAATATGATGATGAAGGATGGAAAGCTGGCATCCAGTATTATGACAATGATGAGTTGAGATAGCATCCGTACTGTTAAAATTCCGAAAGGGAAGCAAAACAAGATCACTATGAAAGGTTATCAGTCGAAGTTGCGGGTATTTAAAACCCTCTCGAGCTTGATAGAGTTTAAGGTAATATTATGAATGGATTGGTGGATAGACACCGATTGTCTCAAAATTATAGAAGTAAAAAGGGTGAAGATGAGATTGATCAATAAAGATGAAATGTTTTAAGAATCAAGACGGACTGAGAAAGTCTGAGAAAGACTAGTACGAAGGTTGTTATGCCAAAAAGGGATAAGCTTAAGTTGCACACGGAATTGTCATGAGGACAGGAACATGTGGTATAAATACGGTTATAATGGTGACTGGATCTAAGTATGTATTTCCAGCAATGTTCCGGACTATCGCCCATTCGACACGTGGAATTCGTCGTTGCTAGGGGCGACACCGGTATCGAAGTCTTCTCAAAGAATAGAACGCTTGCGTGAGATGCTTGCGCCGAGTCGAATAGAACTCCTTAATATCGTAAAATGCCGATGGTTGAATCTCTAGCGACTATTACGAGTCGACGATGACGTCGGTTATCGAGCACCTTAGGGTGTGCGTGGAAAATAATAGCGCTACAATCGAACAATTATCCGTCAGAGGAGCCGACATGAAAGGCATCCGTGGAGACCTTGGCATTACCCTCCCCAATTATGAATCATTTTGATTACTTCCCCAGTCTGAAATATTTGATATCTCCCCATTTGCAACTTATGTTTATTATCTCCCCAATGTGAATTATTTGACATCTCCCCATGCGTAAATTGTTTTGATTACCTCCCTAATCCATTATCTATCCTGACATCTCTCCAAGAGAGAATTTTGATAAGAGATATACTCCCTCTTCGAAGTTGTTTTATAATACTCATGTTAAACCATATTGGTTTCAATTTTGCTAGAAGCTGTCATTATACCTACCTTCATATTTCTGAAGCCCTATCGAATGATGTTATTTCAAACTTCCACTTTCCTCCAATATTGGATAATCCTATGGTGCTATAGCACCACTTGCTTGTTGTATACCAGTATCTTTCTGGTTATCCTTTTCCTTGGAAATTACACCTTGGAATCTGATCAATTTTAATCCAGGGTGTCCACTTGAGAATTATTTGTCGAAAGACGATAATTATTATCTTCACTTCGAATTGCTTTCATACTTCTCATCTCCACTGAGACGAACAACCCTATACTTATAGGGGACACAAGGACCATCTGTCTGTGTGATAGAAGTCTGATGGGACGCCATCACTTGTGTGTTGTGAAATACAAGAAGGCTAATTACCTTTAGTAATGTCTCAACTGAGACACGCAACGTGAGTTCTCTTGATCATATTGATCTCTCAGTAAATTCTCTTATTTCAAACAAGGTTTACTTTAATACTCATAACCTTATGATCATCAATGTGTGGCAATAGCCTTGATATGACAGCTATCTTTTCAAAGTTTCATAATTCTTATTATCTCTAATAAATTTGAAGGGGATGCCAACCAGGTCGGCCAAGTCATTAATTCGCTGATAGAAACTGGATTCGAACGGAATCGCCAAGAGTAGGAGCGAATTCCAAAACGAATAGAATATCAGTGAGGTATAGCTAGAATTGGTTCGTTCTCTCTCTCAAGAATGTTATGTGAATAGAGTCAGTGAACTCTCTCTCTTAAGGATAGTATAATAATAGAAAGCTGGGCAAGACGTATATGTGAAAGGAATAATGGTGGGTTATAAGACTCCAGCGATAATTGTATCAGATAGAAAATCGAGGTTTGAATTGAGATATTGGAGAAGTTGTTTACGAAGAGACACTATCTCCTGTTTTGCAGAATAAGTGTTGATGATAAAAGAGTTAAGGAATCCCAGTAGTGGCCTTAGCTGATTCCGTGGACGGAATCCTTTTAAGGAGGGTAGACTGTAATAACCCGGATTTTTCAAGAAATGATTTTATTATTATTTCAATAATAATAATGTTTTCCTAAAATGAGGAGGAATTTTTTTTTTTTTATTTAATTATTTAATTATTTTCGGTTAAGTGGAACCGGGACCTTTTTTAAAATTTTATGGACCGAGTAGATATCTCGAGTCAATAAATTATTTGGATAAAGATTTAATTTTGGAATGTGGAATTATTTAGTAAAGATTTTATTATAAATTATTGAATAATTTAGAGATTTTAAAATCCTTAGAAAATGTTTATTTTAATTATTTGAGGATTTGTAGAAATTACTTGATTAATATATAAAATCAAGAATTTGAGATTTTACTAAAACAATAGTGTTTGTAGTATTTTTATAAAGCCCTGTAAATTGTGAATTATGAATCACAATTATTATTTTTATGAATTGTTTTTATAAATTATTATTGATTTGTAAAATGCATATCAATTTAGAAAATTTAGATTTAATTCTGATTCCTTCTCCAAAAGTCTTTAAAAATATTCTAGTATTTAATTATGCTAGAAATTTTATTTTTTTTTTAATTAGAGTTTTTAACTCTAAATATTATTTAAAGTGTGTAGTATTTAATTGTATTACTTTTTGAATAGTAATGGGCCAAGCCCATTAGGGTTAAAAAAAAAACACAACACATATGCATACATACGTATACACAGCCGCACACACGCAGAAACAGATCGGGGAGGGGGAGAAGGCAGCTGGGGGGAGGAAGAGATTTGGGGGTTTCATTTTACACCTCCATTAAGCTAAATATACATACATATATACATATAAAATCGTGGGTGTGTGCGATTGTGTGGGTCTGTGCGCGAGTTGTCCAGCGGAGCAGCTCAGGTCGCGGGGGAGGGGAAGACCACCGCGCGGTGGCGGGTGGCCGGCGGTGGTGGTGGTCCTCCGGCAGTTGGCGCGCGTGCAGGAGAGAGAGAGAGAGAGAGAGAGAGAGAGAGAGAGAGAGAGAGAGAGAGAGAGAGAGAGAGAGAGAGAGAGAGAGAGGAGAGAGATTGTTGCGGGGAAATCGATTAATTCGGGAGGTATAATCTCGCATCTCCATATCTATTTAATTTTCGTAGTTAAATTAGTTGTAAATTTCGATATTAATTAATGGTTGTAATTTAATTAGTTTTAAATTGTGGTAATTAAATTAGATTTAAATGTGATATAATTATGTAGTTGATGTAATTTAATTAGTTTAAATTACGAGGTTAATTATGGTGGTTTAATTAGTTTAAATGGAAAGCTTAATGTGGTAATGGGTATAATTAGACAAAAAGTGTAAGATTATGATTATTGGTTGAATTTCCGATACTTAATTCGGAAGGTATGTTTGTAATTATAATTGTTGAGTTTAATTATGAGTCCGATTAAAGGTTCGGGTTAGTGATTGTTAATTGTTAATTGTTAGTGAGTATTTATTAATTGTCGGATAATATATTCGGGTTAGTTGTCAAGTAATTGTTAAGTGCTAATTGCTAATTGTTAGTTTCCAAATTGTAATTTTTAAATTGTTAAATGCTAAGTGCTAAGTGCTAAGTGCTAAGTGCTAATTGTTATTGTCATATGAGGTATAGTTATAAGAGTTGGCTTATCGGTAAATGTTTATGTGCTAAATGGTATAAGTCGGGTCGTAGTAATTGTTAGAAGTCATAAGTGCCAACTACGTGGTGTTGGCTTAAATGTGGATAAACTTAGTTTACTTTTCCTTATGTGCTAGTTGCCGCATGTCTGGGCGGGTACTTTTCCTTATGTGCTAGTTGCCGCATGTCTGGGCGGGTACTTTTCCTTATGTGCTAGTTGCCGCATGTCTGGGCGGGTACTTTTCTTATATGTTTACTTTTATGTTGCTGCAAGTTGAGGCAGCTTTTATTTTATCAAAAGCAGGGTTATAAATTGTTTTGTTGGCATGGAGGGGCTGAGCCCATAGTCCGATAAACGAATACTACATGCCGAAATTTTCTAAAAATCCCCTGCATTTTAAATTATTTAACTTATTTGATTTCAAGGGTTTAAAGGTATGATTTGGGTGTTAACTGTTTATGTGTATATGTGTTAAGTGAACTAATTCGAGGGTAATTGTTGTCTCGAGGATTTATGTGCTAAGTGATTTAATTCGAAGATTTATGTGTCTCGAGGATTAAATGTGTCTTGAAGATTAAATTGGTATTATGAGTCTTTATCGAGGGCTAAGTATGTTTTGAGGATTACTTGTTAATTAACTTGTGACAAGAGTATGTCAATAGTATTATGGTCAAAAGTGTTAAGTGGAGTTTTGACTAAGTGTTATAACTGTGTAGTGTTAGCACCAGGAAATGTCTACTTTAAAAAGGGGACTTTTCCATTTCTTTTCTTTACTATAATATGTTATGTGCAATAAGTGGTATTAGAATAGGCAACTATAGGGAGGACACCTATAGTTTGACTTTATGTTATTTAGTGATAATCCCGAGTTGTGTCTACTCGATATACGTGGTATGACTGACACGTACGCGTAACTATTTCAGTACCATTAGGGCATAATCGAGATGGAATGACGTGCATCCAAAAAGGAAGATCGAGACGTCAGGTAAGGTCCATGGAATTACTTGGACGAGGTGCGATGGATTTATTCGCGGTTTCTGCTTTCTGCTAAGGACCAGAGGCAAGTTTATTTAAACATACTCTATTGTTCAGAGTATACCTATTTTGAATTATATAAAATGTGCGGAAAAAGGTTTTCAATCCTTAATTGCGAGCTTTTAATCTTGTGCTCCTCCTTCCAAATCATTTTTGACTTTGCTAGTGATATTGAATTATTCTCGTGCAATAATCAAAACCCATGACTTATAATACTGTCGATGGGCGGTGACATTCTTAGGGTTCTACATCTCAATTTATATGTTGTATATTTATAAACTTTTGTAATGTGGTAGTGGACTATATGTTATGAGGTATATATTTATGTATCGGAATAAGAAAGGCTCCAAGGGTAGAGCGTGTGTTGAGTTATCGAGTTTAGCCCGCGTGTCGGGGCTATTTTGTGTTGTATGCTTTCGAAAACCCGGGCAAAGCTTTTAAAAAGAATTTCGCAATAATTAACCTAAAGGCAACATCACCAATAAACCAGTGTTTATTTAATTAATAGATGCTCCTGAAAGCATTTACTAATTAAATAAACCTCATTCGCCTAATTAAATTTATTTAATTAGATGAATATCATTTTCAAAACGCTTTCTTAAAATCACTTTGTCCCGGAGAAATAATAAAACAATTTAATGGAGTGATTCTATCTAGTATATTATTTATCGGAGATAGTTTATTTTCAATACGGATTAAAGATATTCCAATGGTTATAAATTGGTTACTTTCAGCTTAAACCAGCTAGATTGATATCGATATATGTTACTTGAATGATTATTAATTATTTCTTATTGACCGAGAGTCAATAGTAGTTATTTGATAAAGTGGATAAAGTTTGGAGACTGCTGGAGAGATTGTGTCTTGATTTTGATTAGAAACACTTCAAGAGTTGTATTTGGGTGTTTTGAGGTTATTAAATATTCCAGTATTAATAGTAAATATTATTTGAATATTACTTAATAAATGAATATTAATTTGAGTATTCTTTTAAAAAGGGATTATTGAATATTTATTATTTGTTACATAGTAGTCAAATATTTATTAAATACTCTAAGTGTTTTGAAGGTTATAAAACACTATTTAAAGGTTGTCTAAGAACTTCCATAGTCATTTAAAATATTATATTTTGAATCTATCTAGGTAAGTTACTTTTCAAGAACTTATATATATATGGAATTACCCTGTTGTGGTTACAAGCTTTATGCGTACCATTTTCCATGTGTGATCACAAAACCCTGTGTCGAGATTGATATCGGTACAAGTGTATATCTATACTTGAACTCTTTTGAACTCAAAACATTTTCGAAAACCCCGGTTCAGATTTTACTCTCTTGCTCGTTTTTCGAGAAATTATTGGTCGACTTCCGTCGAACTTCAACTACTCAAGTTTTCTATCAAAATGATTTTTGACAAGAAAAGAAAAAGGGGACTCTGGCAGGTGTGGGAATCGTTGACGAACGATTCCCGGGATGTGTAAGCGGCCGTGAGCCAGGCGGTCCATCAATTATTATTCCGGCCCATGTGTTGCCGAAGGATGATTACGGATGTAGTTTTCATCGAGGGTGATTACGGATGTAGTTTTCACTCGGGGATAGTTACGGATGTAGTTTCTATCCTTCTACCGGTAGAGAAGACCCGCGGATTATTGGACTTGGATGTGGCGACTGATCATCGTCAATCCTTGTCAGGTTTTTGTGTTTTCTTTAAGTCCCATCCTCCACTTTGGAAAAATACTCAAACACTGCTTCTTACGCCTAAGTGCCAAGTAGCCGATAGTGTTGTTTTCAATTTTGAAAGATGATGAATTCATGCAGTATCTAGAACTGCAAGGTTATTCTAACAGTAATGGCACGTGCTTGTGCACTTTTGCAATTATTCAAAAGATGAAAGATGGTTCATCGGTTATTGATGTTAAATCCCAAATGTTTTGCTTCAAGAGCTTTGACTCTCTTCCTATCAGTTATTTCTGAGTTTAGACTTATCAAGTGGTTAAAGAACTTATACCCGGTACATGATGTCGATCTGTAAGGTGTTTGATAGAAATGACATACTTATATGTATATGCTCTCAGATTGAGAAATACTAAACATGAAATCTTCTAATGGTTGGTTTGTATATGATGATAAGCAACTGTCTTAGCAGCATATTGAACTGCGTATTTTGAAAAGCCTTCTAAAAGATTAGCAATACTGTAGTGTACACTATTTCGCTAAGATATGAGGATTACTACGATTATTATAAACTTATCTGTTCATTGGATGTTGCGTTAAACGTCATATTTTCTTTATTGAAGTTTCATTGTTGTAAATATTTCGAAAATTGATATTAAGTATCGTTATACTTCGAAAACTCCATGTGTATATTGATATATATTGTTGTGCTCTATTAATACTTGCTGGGCAATTCTTTCGCTCATACTTGCTTGTTTTAAATATTAACCTTTCAGAGGAAGGTAGATGATTGAGGCTTATCTGCATGGCTCAGGAGAAGCAGGCAGTGTGCCCTTGTGAAGATGATATGATCCAGAACATAGATAGCTGGAGTAAGTTATATATAAGTGTATTGATGTGTAATATGTATATATCACTTTGTACAGGATAGTACTAGTGCTAGTGTACTTCTCAACGAAGCTACACTAGTAGTATAGGATTTGTAATACTCAGTGTGATGTAATTAAATGGATGTAATGAGAAATGTAAGGATCGATTCTTGTTTCTAGCCCTATAACCTAAAAGATGCTTGGTGGTTGGGGTCACAAATGTTGTAATTCAGTTATTAAATTATTACAGGTGGTTGAATATTGTCAAACAGGTGATTTGATGTTAAGGATTTCCGCGTGACGACCAAATCCCTGATCCCGGATTTGGGGCGTTACAAGTCCCTACAGCTAAAGCAGCAACCTTTGCTCCATTGCCAACGCGTAGGTCAACTTCTCCCTTAGCCAAAGTCCTACTTCTCTGCAGTTCCTGCACATTTATACAAATGTGAGAAGCACATCCAGTATCCAATACCCAAGATGTAGAAATAGACAGATTGACTTCTATAACATAAATACCTGAAGTAGAAGCTTGCGCAGCCTTCTTCTTCTTCAGATCCTCCAAGTAAACAGGACAGTTTCTCTTCCAGTGACCAGGCTTCTTGCAGTAGTGACATTCACCTTTGTCAGCCTGTACGACATCTCCCTTCGGCTTTTTAGCCTTTTTGAAAGAGGGCTTAGAAGGACCAAGATCTTTTGATGCTACCTTTTTCTTGCCCTTCCATTTCCCTTTTCCCTTAGCACCTTTCTTGCCCACCATCATTATGGGAGCTTTCTCAGTTGCCTTGACCATATTTGCTTCAGTGGTCCTCAGCATGGCCAACAATTCCATAGGAGTCTTATCTTGCTCAGTCATATTAAAAGTCATAATGAACTGAGTATAGTCGCTGTTCAAAGATTGCAAGATTATATCGACTTGAGCCTCTCGCTGAAGCGGGAAACCCAAACGAGAAAGGTAATCACAATACCCGATCATCTTTAGAACATGTGGTCCGACTGGTCCGTTGCCCTGCTTGCACGGGAAGAGTGCTTTGCTTGTGTTGAACTTTTCCACACGAGCCTGTGATTGAAACATCGTCGAAAGATGTTCAAACATAGTATAAGCATTCATATCAAAATGCTGCTTCTGAAGCTCAGCATCCATAGTAGCAAGCATAAGACAAGCCACATCAGTAGCATCATGAATATGCTTCTGATAAGCATTTCGTTGATCTTGAGTGGCATTAGCAGCAGGGGCTGCCGGTGGAGGAATATCAATCACATAAGATTTCTTTTCCTGCATGAGAACAATTCTCAAATTCCTAGACCAGTCAAGGAAGTTTGATCCTGTAAGCTTGTCCTTCTCAAGGACTGATCGCACAGAGAAAGTGTTGTTTGTGTTGTTTGCCATTTCGAATATCTACAATGTTAAAATGCATAAAATAATTAGTCTACGGAATTGTTAAATTATGTTCAAGTGATTATTCATATATATTCATAATATATATCTCCCACTATTTTATCAAATTAATAGCCCTACCTATCAATTCGGAAAAGTTTCTCTAAACCTTTCTAGTGACCCAAGATCCATATTTGATCCCTTTTAAGGTCAGCTTTGGCTTTTCTCCTTAAAATGATTATTTAGGTAGACAACATTTGTCAATTATATCATATATAACTCTTGGATAGTTTGGTAGAACAACATATGTTCCTATTCATCCAGTAAATCTTACCAAACTCTATGCCTCTAAGTTCACAATCCTATTGTGGTCACTTAGTTAAGTCAAACCCAAAGGTCTAACAATTGAGTATCACTAACTTACTCGATCGCGCCTTACCATGATAAACGAGGGTACTCCGCTTTGGCGCACCTACCCTTTGTCGATCTAGGTCTTGACGAGTGTTTCCCATTTGGAAGGCATCTTAAACTTAATATTCTGTTAGGGGTTTATTTAAAACGACCATGATCCCATCATAAAAAGATTCCCAATTTTTCCTTGAATTAAATACTTCAAATCAATATTCACCAATGGTTTGAATTCCAGGTTGTTGGAGGAGTCACAAGCGGCCTCACTTAATATCCAACTTCCTTACAGGTATGACCCGTTTTTGACAAAATCTCCCCATATCGAAATAATTGAAAATTCGTATTTAATTCCGTATTTCATTAAATACAGAAATCTCATAGTCATTATAGTAAATTTTAAAATCTCGAGTCGTTACAGATTTTATCTTATTTAAGCAGGCATGGCATGGGTGATGTATCTAATACATACATACATTCTACTTAATCTAATTAAGCATGCATATCTATCATTACGCATACATATCATCATATGTAAAGTGCATGAATGTAAAATCGTGCTTGGTTATGGCCCAATCCTATTTGATCTTTCCAAGCTAATGGAAAAATCTAGGTCAATCTATGGTGGTTAATAAAACTAAATTATTACATAGTTGGTCTTCATAAATACATGTCTTCTTTGTGTCATCAACCTTCATCTCCATTGATCCTTCATTGCATGCTTCCAATGATCTTCTTATTACATAGAATATAAAACATAACTATACTAATGTACTTACATAAGAACTCGAGTTACATTCGAGAAGAACAATTACAAATCACCAAGAAAACGACATGCAAGTCGTATTTATAAAACCAAACCACAATTATAAAAACCACTAACCTATGGGTCTCAAGGCCATAACCAATCACCATGCTCAATTAACACTTAATAACATCATATCAAAATATATCACATGAATAAAGCATATGTCACAAGCCCAAATTTGTCACAAGCCCTAACCACGCGGATCGACCCCCTGATGGCGGAAAATTTTGCAATATTACGTATCAAAATACAAGCAAATCCTTACCAGAATTCGATTCCAGAAGCATATATCAGTATACATGCGACCTTAATTCCAGTTACCATAAAACATGTATCAGTATACACATAACCCTAATCCCTGTATACGGATCATATCCAATAACATCCATCCGACAGTTTATATCATCATACAAACCAAGCAGCATACATATCATTAACAGATCACATACATATGAGTCATGGCAGATTCTAAACATGCTAGCATCATTATATCAGAATATACAGATTCATTATATCACACATATAACATAACTGTATCATGGCAGATTCATCAAACATGCATACTCGTAATAATACAGTAAACACGTAACCAAACCAACCTCTTATACACGTAGCTCTGATACCATTGAAGGGTTTCGGGGCATAAACGCAGCGAAAAACAGTCGTAAAAACAATAAAAATCCGAAACCCTAATCATAGGATCCATGTATAAGACATGCTGATTATGGTGAATAGAATCAGTACCTTTACGAAGCTTTACGAATTCGGTTGACAGATGGAGGTCCTAGATTGTGATCACCACGCAAACCTTTGATGCAAGATCCGCGTCTCTAAATCGTCCACACGAACGTTCGATCGTCCAACGATCCAAGGAGCAGGTACTAGCCAAAATCAGCCTCTCTCTCTCTCTAGCCTCTCAAAGAATAGAGCAGCTAGGGTTTTTAAGAAAAAACGATTTTGCAAAAAAGTGTTCCCTAACCAATACATCTTTATGTATTTATAGGGAGAAAGATGGGCCTAACCCTAATCAGCTTGGGCTTCAATTAAAACAAACTGATTTAGGTTTTTAATGAATTAAATTCGAAATAATATTTAATTAACTAAGTCCAACTCAATTAATTATTTTTCCAATTTCGAATTTATAATCATTTAATTAAAAACGAAATCTGATTCCATAATCAATTTCGAATTTTAATTATTTAATTTAAATCTAATATTTAAATTAAAACTCCTTTTAAAACGTTCTTATTGTGTAACCCTTTAGGTTATTATTACGTTGGAAATAATTTTAATATCCAATAATAAAATTATAAACAATGAGTGGCATCTAGTAATACATCATTGCTACCCAAGTAATAATAATAATTGGTGATCCAATTAAACCTTTCGTGATATAATGTTTCCGTGTAATATAATCCCTTTAACCAAATATTATAGATTAAACTCGAGGCATGTATTTAGTCATCCTCTTCATAATTTAGGGCACTAACACTATCAAGAAGATGGCAAGAAGTTGTTATGTGTCCGCACTGAGAGCTGATGGAGTTGGGGGGCAGGTACTCCCAATTGAGGACATGGATGTCCGTGGAGATGATGAACATCGTGGGAAACCAGCAGAGGACTTGGTCCCCATACCTTTGGAGTTAGACGACCTGGAGAAAGTCACCTATATAGGAGCTTCTCTAAAAGAACCTCTAAAAGGAAAGTTGATAGCATTCTTAGAGGAAAATAGTGATGTGTTTGCTTGGACTGCTGCTGATATGCCAGGGATTGATCCCCAACTCATAACTCATAAGTTGAATGTTGATCCTGATCGGAAGAAGATAAAATAGAAGAAAAGAAATTTCGCTCCTGAAAGGCAAGAAGCCATTAAGCAAGAGGTTGATAAACTCTTAGAGGCTGGGTTCATTGAAGAGATACAATTCCCAGAATGGTTAGCTAACCCTGTGATGGTCAAGAAGGCGAATGGGAAGTGGAGGATGTGTATAGATTTTACCGATCTGAATGATGCCTGTCCTAAGGATTGTTTTCCCCTGCCAAGGATAGATATGTTGATAGATGCCACAGCTGGACATGAGATGCTGAGTTTCATGGACAGGTTCAGTGGTTACAATCAGATTAAAATGCACGAGGATGACATCCCAAAGGTATATTTCATAACTGATTTTGGTGTTTTCTGCTATCTTGTTATGGCTTTTGGACTAAAGAATGCAGGAGCCACTTACCAACGACTGGTAAACAAGATATTCGCCCATCTGATTGGGATAACCATGGAGGTCTATGTTGATGACATGTTAGTCAAGAGCTTACTCAAGACTAATCATATTAAGCACCTCAGAGAGGCATTCGAAGTGCTGATGCACCACAAGATGATGTTGAATCCAGCCAAGTGTGCCTTTGGAGTTGGATCAGGGAAATTTTTGGGACTGATGGTGTCAAAGAGAGGCATAGAGGCCAACCCTGACAAGATCAAAGCAATACTGGACATGGAACCACCCCGCTCTATACGAGATGTACAGAAGTTAACAGGCCGAGTTGCAGCCTTGGGGAGGTTCATCTCTAAATCTGGTGACAAGTGCTTGCCTGTAATGATCGAAAATTTTCGAATAATGTTTTTATTCATTCAAATTAATTGAACAGTTCCGAGGAGTTATTTATTTATTCTTTCGTATGAGGAGCATTTTTTTGAGGAGTTTCTGAGATATATTTATTATTTCATATGAGCAGTATTTTGAGGAGTTACTGGGTTATATTTATTTTTTCATACGAGTAGTATTTCGAGATTTATAAAATTTCCGAGTTGATCTTTTTTCAAAAATATATATATTATGAAGTGGTGAAAACTGTATTTTTGGTCGAGTTGTTGTTGTATTATACGATATCTATATATACTTGCTGAGCATTCTTTGGCTCATACTTGCTATTTAAATATTATAAAACAGTGGCGACCAGAGGCGGCTCTAGCACGGCGAACCGGGATTAAAGAAAGGGGAAGACAATTGATTCAGCGTGTTAACCTTATAGCATTTGAGAAGGGTGCAGACTGGGAAGGTGTTTGTATAATGTTTTATCATCTAGTACTTGGGGTTGTAATAGTATTTCGGAGATCCTGTGAAGTGAACTTGAGATGTAATATCTTCTGGATTATTGAGTACTTGCTCTAAGACTATAACCCGTGGAGTAAAATATGGAGTTGTTATGAATATTGTTGTATTAGCAGGTGATTGAATATTCCGCAAGAGGTGTAATGACCTGGATTCCTGTAGGGGATTTTGGGGTCGTTACAATAATGGTATCAGAGAAGTAGGTTATAAATCTTAGAACGAGTGTAGGAGGAGCGATGGCTATATAAGAGAGAGTTTAGAAACCAAGGAACCGATAAGTATATATATTAGGATTTCAAGGAGTTGTAGGGTACAGGCATGATGGTCATTAGCAGTGGTAGAAGCAATTAGGATGAGAGAAATGTGTATCCATGATTTATTTATTAGATTAAATTTGAGTATATACAGTCATGTATCCATAAATATGCATATATATACAACTGCAGGTATATACATGTATATATATGAATATGTACAGATATGTACTGTTTTGTTTCCATAAATAAATATTTCATGGGTATGCAGTTTTATTAGACTGAACTATGTTGGGATAAGTTGAATCGAGTGAGGCTGTGACTTTTGGAAAAGTATAGAAGAGATAAATAGAGTGGATTTTATTGATGGAGACAAAACAAGAAGAGTATGATGGTATTATATATGGATTTGGAGGAGGAAGGAGCTAGAAGATTTCAACAGAGATTGAAATAAGAGATTGAATATAATGATGCAGTGTTCTAGATAATGTTCTATATGATATGGGTATAAGAAGCAGCTATGGTAAAGGCTTAGATTGAATTGATTCAGGAGGATTTGGATGAGAAGAAAGAAGTGTATTTGATGATTAGTAAGAGAAAAGAATATGAGGAGTATTAAGGCATAATTGAGATTTATTATTGAGGGTAAGGTGTATTTTGAGGATCAAGTCAGGATAAGGATAAACGAAGGAAGCGGGTATAAATGATGAGACAGTATAGCATAAGAGTTTATAATTAAGATATGGGGAGCATAAAGCTGGTAAAAGTTGTGAGAAGATATTGGGAAGTAGAGTATGAAATAAGCAACCTTAGTTATTGTCTACGTTGATTCCGAGGACGGAATCCTTTAAGGAGGGAAGACTGTAATGATCGCAAATTTTCGAATAATGTTTTCTACTCGTAATTTAATTTTTTTTGAGAGCGATGCATTAGTATATTTTAATTAGCGCGTTTTTGTAATTTTTTTTAATTTTTATATGTTATATGCGAGTAAATATTATATTACATTTATTTGGTATTTATTAAAATTAGGAAAATTTAGGAAAATAAGATTTTATTTTGGGATCGAATTTATTTTAGAGAACGAAAAATTAGAGTCTCGTTTTATTTGTCCAGTGACGGAAAAACGGAATTTATATTACTGATCAGATTGCTAAACACGAGAAAGAGACAACATTTTTCGATCACAGAGAACGAGTTATTCGGTCCGAAGCACAGCACATTCTTTTACAAAACACGACATTTTTGTTTCCATCAGCGTGCTTTTCTTTTTATTCTTGTCCCCATGCGTGTCTCTTTGTAATATTAAAACCGGCCATAGAGATATATATATATACAAGAGTAGAACACAGTTAAGCACATTTTTAGTTTCCTTTTTCCTGTTAAAAGAACCCACTACTATTCTATCTCTTTTAAACACCAAACCCAGCTATATACTTAGACACAAAAACAGAGCATAACCACAGGTCGTTTACTGTTTCTTTCTTGTTAATTGTTATTTATCAATTTCATTCTTGTAATATCGGATAGGATCGATTGTTTGTGTCTCGTGTGGGTTTGAGTAGAACTATTAGGAGGTCGTTTGTGTTCTTGTTTGTGGGTGTTGGTTGTGTACCGTCGGTGGTGGTCGAGGAGAGGAGGTGAGATCGAGAGCGACAGGGGGTTGGAGAGAGATAGAGAGAACATAGAGAGAGGGAGGCGAGGGAGAAGAGAAAGAGAGGAATTTGATTGTTGTTGTGTTGGAGGCGAAAAGGTAATGAGACGAGTGGTGGTGTTCGGTTCGTATTGTGTTGTTGGTGTAATCGGAGAAGAGAGAGGGATGAGAGAATGAGGTTGTGTGGTTGGGTTTTGTTGAAGATGGAGGAGGCAAGGGGGTGGTATAGAAGGGGGTTTTAAGGGGGGAGGTGAGCGGAGGTAGTTAAGTCGACGAGGGGAGGGAGGTGGGCCGAGAGAGATTTCAAGGGTGGTGGTGTTGATTGTGTTTTGATTGGTGAGGTGATTGTGGTGGCGTTGTGGGTTTGTTATCAGAGAAAGAGAGGAGTTACGGGTTGGAAAGGGAGATTGACGGAGAGAGTGAGAGAGAGATGCAAGAAGAGACAGAGAGATGTATGGGAGAGATGAAGAGGAAGTGGAGAGACGGGAGAGGTTGAGGGAGATCGAAGAAGAGAACGAAGGCGGAGAGAGAGAGAGAGAGAGGAGACTGAGAGAGATTTCCGGGGAGGAAGGCGATGGCGCGTGGCAGTGGTGTGGAAAATGTGGGACCCACAAAGCTAGAATAATAATAAAACATTAACGTACCAATAAAATTAATGATCGTAAGTTTATTCGGGATTTATAGAATGGTTCAGTTTGTTAAAATTGGAATATGGAATATTATTTAAAGATTAAAATAGGAAAGAAAATTGATTTATTATTTAAGCAGAAATATTTGTGATTTATTGGACATAATTTAAAGATTTAATAATTAGTTGATAAAAGAGAGATTTAATTATGAATAAATAGAATTAAATACGGTATTATTTTAGAAAGCTGATATTTAATATTTGAGGATTTATTTATTTAATTCGAGGATTAGTTGTGACTTGAAGATTTATTTATTTAATTCGAGGATTAATTGTATCTTGAGGATTTATTTATTTAATTCGAGGATTAATTGTATCTTGAGGATTTATTTATTTAATTTGAGGATTGATTATTGTCTTGAGGATTTATTTATTTAATTTGAGGATTAATTATTGTCACGAGGATTTATTTAAATTAAGGATTATTTGTTGTCTCGAGGATTAATTGGTTAATTATGTTTTTTTTTATCGTAGAGTAAGATAATTGTTTGAGCATTATTTATTGATTGAGTTTTTATATAGAATATCAATGGTATTATTTTAGAGGATTGATATTTGGCATTTTCGGATTATTTTAATTAACCGGATCGAATCAGATTATTTTAGACTAAAATCGAATTTATTATTAAATTATTTGTGAGATTTAAAAATGGAAAAGGGTTTTGCGTAAAAAAAAATGTTAAGTTTTGGAATTATTCGAGGAACCATTTGGGGTAGGATTTCGGATGAGTTAGGAGACTCGTTTGGAAGAGCTTAAAGAACGAAAGTTGTAGATATGCAAAGGTACTATATAGCGGTGAATAGAAGTTGATTGAAAGATGATCAGAAGTGGAGTTAAATAATAGCTGAACTAGGACGGAGAAGGTGAAATGCTGGAGAATCAGAGACGCGGAGCAAGTTGGAGTATCGTACCGCAGAACCAGGCAAGTTTACTAATTCGTACTCCATCGTTCGGAGTATTTATATATTTCAAAATATGTTGATTAAATTTTCGATATACAAAAATCAAATATTCCTTCTTGTGGTTTATATCAGAATCTATTATGATTCGAGGTGTGGATATTATTCGAGGTGTTTATATTATTATTTGAGGTGTTGATATTATGATTCGAGGTGTTGATATTATTTGAGGTGTTTATATCATTATTTGAGGTGTTGAAATTATTATACGAGGTGTTGAAATCTATTTCATAAGTTGGTACATTTATTGAGATACTTCATTCGTATTTGTAGAAGAGATGATAAAGATATACTCCCTCCGTCCGGTGGGGTTGTTATCGTTTGCTTTTTGCACAGAGACCAATATAGTGGGTGTAATATTGTTAAAATAAATGAAGAAGTGGGTGTAATAGTGATTTTATTGTTAAAATAAGTGAAGTAGTGGGTGTAATAGTGTAAAGTGTTGAAAAAGTGGAATGAAGTAGTGGATGTAATAATGTATTTTATTGTTAAAAGTTACTATTTTTAGTAATGTAAAGAAATGGAAGGGACATCCCAAAATAGAAAGTGTAAAGAAATGAAAAGGACGGAGGGAGTATTTGATAATATTTTCATACTACTAAATAATTATATTTAAGAGTGGGTTATATATATATGAAGTAAGTTGTGAATTATTGCTTCTGAAAGCAAAAGTGACCGGAGTAACGCACCGGCCCATGAGGAGTTTAGGGTGTGTTCGAGACGTCGGCTCATCCTTCTATCGATAGAAAACGAGGCGGGACAATGGATTGATCATCCATTACTTGAGGAGGCGTTTGAGGAGAAATCCAATTATCGATATCCTAACGGTTAACCGATGCCTGCGTGGTTCTGTAACTGGAGGGATGATCTGAGCAGTTGGTAAATTGTTTTTATTCATTCAAATTAATTGAACAGTTCCGAGGAGTTATTTATTTATTCTTTCATATGAGGAGCATTTTTTTGAGGAGTTTCTGAGATATATTTATTATTTCATATGAGCAGTATTTTGAGGAGTTACTGGGTTATATTTATTTTTGCATACGAGTAGTATTTCGAGATTTATAAAATTTCCGAGTTGATCTCTTTTCAAAAATATATATATTATGAAGTGGTGAAAACTGTATTTTTGGTCGAGTTGTTGTTGTATTATACGATATCTATATATACTTGCTGAGCATTCTTTGGCTCATACTTGCTATTTAAATATTATAAAACAGTGGCGACCAGAGGCGGCTCTAGCACGGCGAACCGGGATTAAAGAAAGGGGAAGACAATTGATTCAGCGTGTTAACCTTATAGCATTTGAGAAGGGTGCAGACTGGGAAGGTGTTTGTATAATGTTTTATTATCTAGTACTTGGGGTTGTAATAGTATTTCGGAGATCCTGTGAAGTGAACTTGAGATGTAATATCTTCTGGATTATTGAGTACTTGCTCTAAGACTATAACCCGTGGAGTAAAATATGGAGTTGTTATGAATATTGTTGTATTAGCAGGTGATTGAATATTCCGCAAGAGGTGTAATGACCTGGATTCCTGTAGGGGATTTTGGGGTCGTTACATTGCCTTTCTTCCAAGTGTTGAAAAAAGTGAAAAGTTTCGAGTGGACTTCTGAGAACCAGGAGGCTTTCGAACAGCTGAAGAAGTATATGGCTAAAGCCCCGCTATTGGCCAAGCCTATTCCCGGAGAAGTTCTTTACTTATACCTGGCGGTATCCGAACAAGCATTGAGTGCAGTTCTTATCAGGGAAGAAAAGAAAATTCAGAAACCTATCTACTATGTGAGTAAGGTGTTGTATGGGGCTAAGTTGAATTACTCACCCATTGAGAAGTTTGCTTTGGCATTAGTAACAGCCTCGAGGAAGTTGCGACCTTATTTTCAGGCACATAAGATTCAAGTCTTGATAAACCAGCAGTTAAGAAACATACTGCATAGCCCTAAGGCCAGTGGAAGGCTAATCAAGTGGGCATTGAATTAGGAGAGTTTGATATCACATACAAGCCTCGGACGGCCATTAAGGCTCAGGCATTGGCTGACTTCGTGGTTGAATGCACCATTAACAACTAAAAAGTCGGGGGGCAAGATATGGTAACTACCCCTGAGAAGGAACATAAGGATGAGGAACCTGTACCTGATCTGAAAGAATATTGGGTGCTCTATTTTGATGGAGCATCAAAAACAAAGTCAAGTGGTGCAGGCATGGTCTTACAAAGCCCCGATGGGTTTATGGTTGAATATGCTTTGAAGTTAGACTTCCCAACGACCAACAATGAAGCTGAGTATGAAGCTCTGATAGCTGGTTTGGGCTTAGCTAAAATCATGACGGTCAAGAACCTTAAAGTTTGTGGAGACTCAAGGCTTGTGGTATCGCAAGTGAATGGTGAGTTTGAAGCTAAGTATGAAACTATGGCGAAATACCTGAGAGTCGTGAAAGCTGTTATGACTCAGTTTGAAGAGTGCTATGTTGAGCATATCCCGAGAGAAGAGAACGTTAAGGCCGATGCCCTGTCTAAGTTCGCTTCTTCTGAGATAGAAAATTATGCAGGGAGTGTTTACTTCCAGGTCTTGAAGGCCCCGACCGTCAACTCAAAGTTAGTGGCACCAATTGATGTAGGAGGCTATTGGATAGATCCTATCAAGGCTCACCTTGAAACCGGATGGCTCCCTGACAATGCCTTGGAAGCACGGAAACTGTCAGTAAGAGCATTGAGATATGCCTTAATTGAAGGCATCCTTTACAAAAGGTCGTTTTTCATCCCATATTTGAAGTGTTTAAGGCCCCAAGAGGCAAAGGAAGCATTGGAGGAAGTTCATGGAGGGATCTGTGGGCAGCACTTGGGGGGCAGAGCCCTAGCTCACAAGATTACTCGTTTGGGATTCTATTGGCCAGAGATGTTGGCTGACGCTCAAGATTATGTTAAAAGGTGTGATAGGTGCCAAAAGCATGCTCCGATTGTAAGGCAGCCACCTGAGAGGTTAACATCAGTTAACTCTCCTATTCCATTTGCCATGTGGGGAATGGACATACTCGGCCCTTTCCCTGTAGCTTCAGCACAAAGGAAATTCTTGATAGTGGCCATTGATTACTTCACTAAGTGGATTGAGGCTAAACCTTTAGACAAGATAACCACCAAATAGGTTGCCCATTTCTTTTGGGAAAACGTAATTTGCAGGTATGGAATTCCCCGAATCCTTGTGACGGATAATGGAACACAATTTAACAATGAAGAGTTTAAGAAGTACTGTGAGGAAAATGCCATCGAGCTTCGTTTTACCACAGTAGCACACCCCCAAGCTAATGGACAGGATGAGGTAGCCAATCGGATTATCCTTGATGGACTAAAGAAGAGGGTTGAACGTTCAAGAAATACTTGGGTGGATGAATTACTGCCTATACTTTGGGCGTATCGCACTACTTGCAAAGTAACAACTGGAGAAACCCCTTTCTTGCTGGCTTATGGAGCTGAGGCAGTGGTACCCTTAGAAATTATGCATGCTTCGCCTCGAGTTGAAGCATATGAACCAGAAAGTAATGAAGAAGGCATGAGGTTGGCTCTTGATCTGATTGACGAGGTCAGGGATGAAGCAAACGCCAGGAATGCAGAACATCAGAAAAGGGCATCCTTCCACTATAACCAAAGGGTTAAAGAGAGGTTCTTTCGGCAAGACGACTTGGTCTTAAGGAAGATAGAAGCCTCAGGAGTTGGCCAAAAGGGCAAGCTAGCCCCAAACTGGGAAGGACCATATCGAGTCAGGAAGGTGCTAGGGCGAGGATCTTACAAGTTGGAAACCTTGGACGGGGTTGAGGTGCCCCGAACTTGGCATGCAGTGAACCTCAAGACTTATTATGTTTAAAGACTTGGTCTTCTATCTATTAGGAATAGAAATAAGGTTCGAATGAAACCATAGCAGAGCATATTGCTCCCAGTAGGGGATAGAGTATTTATGTAAGGGTTGAGCCCATTTTATCAGTATTCTTTGACAGCTTAATAAAGTTTGTTTCGCTTTATCTCTGAGTTACTTCTTTTGTTTTGTTATTATAAACACGTAAAACAAATGATGAGTACGGGTACAAAGCCAAGGGGCCAAATACCTAAAGATTCAAAGTAAAACAGACTATAGGCAAAGACAAGAAAACGAAAGCAAAAGAAGCCAACTACATAAACAGTCAAGTTAAAGAGGTGCATAAATAAAAGCCCGAAGGCTAGTTGAGTTAAGTTACATAAATTAAGAGTTTAAACGAAAGATTCATCAAATAAACTAAGTGGTCTTAGGGACCTCTTTGGTAGGAGAACCACTCTAATAGCTGGTGGCAGTGGTAGAAGCTTCTGCATCAGAGTCAGCATCTCCATCCTGAACGGGAGACTGCTCATGATCCAAAGACTTAGCAGCAGTATGCTTCCTAACCAAAGCATCATCCTCCCCAAACAGCTCCTCACTGGAACCAGCCTCAGCCACAGTGGATAAGGTACTAGGGAGATGAGGGCTTGGAAAAGCTGAGGGCTAAAATAGACCTGGATGGCTCCTTAACACTGCTGCAAGGGCTTTGTCCCATCCTTCTGAAAACTGACTAGGAAAGAGCATCTCATCATGCTGGTCCATAAGCATCTTGTACTCATCTGAATCAAGATATTCGTCAATCAGCTTCTCCTTGGCATCCTTCAGTGAAACTATCTCAGAATGAGCAGCAATCAGTTCTTCATCCTTCTTCTTGAGTTGCTCCTCTAGCTGATGGATATGGAGACTCTTCTTCTGAGACTCGGTCTCAAAGTCCTTGGCCTTTCCCTTCCAGGCCTTAGACTGGTGGAGTAGGCTTTGAAAGTGAACATTAGCCTGCATAAGGGGTTAGTGTTATAACTAGGCAATAAACTAAAAATGCATAAAATAAGAACAAAGATTGAGGGTTACCACAGCAAGGGCCTGGGAACCAAGAGACTCGGACTCTCCAATGCCTCCACCCAGGACTAGGTCTTTATAATCTGGAGGGGTGATAGAGTTCAAAGACCAATCCATGGAGTGTTTCGTACAACCCACCACAGTGTCTTGCTTCCTGAAGCCCCAGGAGGGTCTGAATACAGAAGACTGAACGTTGACTTGGAAACTCCCCTCCAAGCCAGCTATATCACCATACTTCAAGGCCTCTTTCTGAATCTTGTGAGGGCGCAAAAAGCCAGGCTCAGTATCCTTTCCTCGAGTGTCAACACCTCTTTTGGCTCGAGCCATCCTGGAAGTCTCATTGTCGGCAGCAGGAGAGGCCTGAACAATCAATTTTCCAACTGCAAAATCACAAACAAAGGCAAACATAAATAAGTTAAGTATGGAAACAAAGGACAAAGATAAGAAAGATAATTACCCCACTCAGAAACATTTGAAAGGCCTACTGCCTTCAGGGATTCTTCGCTAGTAAGGCTCTGGCACGTTATGGATTCGCCATCAGCCTTAGTTAAAGTCTCGAATGCTGCCTGGTCCTCAGGGCTAAGAACAATCCCCTTGTGACTTCCGTCTGTAACTTTAGAGAAGGGCCTCCTAAATATGGTGCCCCAATCACCACCTTCCCATTCTAGGTAAGCGAACTCATTTTTCCAACCAGCATTATTATCCGGTACAGACTTACCATTAAAAATGGGAGGTACCTTAGTACGAAGCTTAATATATACCCAGCCAGGGTACTTAGCTGGGCTATTATAAATTTGAAAGATTTTGCGAAAGAGAGGGACTGATAGAGCAAAGTTTTGTCTAAGGCACAAAACCATGAAGCATAAAATGATTCTCCACGCATTTGGTGGGAGTTGGCAAGGGTTGATCTGAAGGTCAGCTAAAAGACGGGGTATGAACTCGTGAACAGGGAAGCGAAGCCCCGCTATTAAACTCTCCCTATATACACATAAAGAGTTGGGTTTCCAGTGACAAGGTCTGTCACCTGGCCCAGCCGGGACAAGTTTTAAGGGGGGTTTGATTTTGTAAAGTTTGTTATACCTAGCTATTTCATCCGTATCGTGATATGTACTACAACAGTTGTATGCATCTAACTCAGCTAAAGTAGGGTAATCATCTGCTCGTTCATTTAACATTTCTAAAAGAGACATGTATGGAGAGCGAATGGTGATGGTACCTTTAGAGGAGGCCGAGTTCATCCTGGCAAGACGGGCTTTGGCTTTATCCTCCATTAATGGCAGCTTGAAACCCTAAAGAAGTAGACGGAGAAGAAGACCGGAGAAGATGACCGGAGATTGCCTAAAAGCTTTGTACGAAGCTTAGAGCGTAGCTAAAACTGAGGATT
This sequence comes from Kitagawia praeruptora, assembly GCA_037693485.1. NCBI lineage: Eukaryota > Viridiplantae > Streptophyta > Magnoliopsida > Apiales > Apiaceae > Kitagawia > Kitagawia praeruptora. The sequence goes on along the minus strand of CM075344.1, from coordinate 51,224,896 downwards.
GAAAAAGGTGAAGTGAGAAATGAGAGTGTGAGAAATGAACTCTCCACTCTCACTCTTTTATAGAAATGGCTAGCCGGTTGACATGCTAACAAACGGTCAAAAAACTTACAGTGATCGGTCAAAATGGCATACTTGACCTGTTGAAGGCCCATAAGGTCGGCCCAATTCATTTAGGCCCAATTCTGGAAGGTTCTATAGAAAATATCTGAGATATTTTACGAAAATATCTGAGATATTTAGTAGAAAATATCAAAGATATTTTGCCAAGAAGGATATTCTAAAGGAAACTGTGGAAACTCTCTAAGTGGGCTAAGACCAAGTTCATTTAGGCCCCGGAAGCCCAATGAAATAAGGGACCCGTTAAAATAAGCCCAAAAGCCAAGAGGGCCTTATTTCGATCAGAATCCTGGTCGAAACGATCAGAATCCTGGTCGAAACGACCAGGAATCCTGGTCAAAAATGTGTTCGACTAAGAGAAAATTGGACGCTTATTTCGATCAGAATCCTGGTCGAAACGACCAGGAATCCTGGTCGAAAATGTGTTCGACCAAGAGAAAATTGGACGCTTATTTCGATCAGAATCCTGGTCGAAACGACCAGGAATCCTGGTCGAAAATGTGTTCGACCAAGAGAAAATTGGACGCTTATTTCGATCAGAATCCTGGTCGAAACGACCAGGAATCCTGGTCGAAAATGTGTTCGACCAAGAGAAAATTGGACGCTTATTTCGATCAGAATCCTGGTCGAAAATGTGTTCGACCAAGAGAAAATTGGACGCTTATTTCGATCAGAATCCTGGTCGAAACGACCAGGAATCCTAGTCGAAAATGTGTTCGACCAAGAGAAAGTTGGACGCTTATTTCGATCAGAATTCTGGTCGAAACGACCAGGAATTCTGGTCGAAAATGTGTTCGACCAAGAAAATTTTCGATGCTTATTTCGACTAGAATCCTGGTCGAAACGACTAGGAATTCTGGTCGAAAAACCCTTCGATCAGGAAATTATGGAGGCCTTATTTCGACCAGAATTGTGGTCGAATTTCTGGTCGAAAATCCTGGTCGAAAAGTTTAAAATCCTGGTCGAAAAACCCTTCGATCAGGAAGTTATGGAGGCCTTATTTCGACCAGAATTGTGGTCGAATCTCTGGTCGAAATCCTGGTCGAATTTCTGGTCGAAAAGTTTAAAATCCTGGTCGAAAATTGTCTTAAAAATGATAATTTTTGATAAAATAAAATACTTGTGAGCATACAAGTGTTGATAAAATGAAGGAAATACATGTGGGTACTATAAAAATCCTAAATAGGATAAATGTGATGATACGAGGAATTTTGTAAATAAATTCTTAAAAATATTCTATAACTAAAGTTATTGAATAATTGCTTAGCCTCGAACAAGGCAAATCGCTGTAAATGTGTAGGTCGCTCCACACTTTACAAAAGACGATACATTAGAAACACTAGTGTACATACCTAAGCCCTGACCCAAGTCTCGGAAAAGACCGTTATAACTTCAAGGAAAACCTGATCAGTTTTCCTAGAAGTTGGGGGGCAAATGATATGGACTAAAAATAAGCTCTAAAGACACATTTAATGTGGCATTAATTAGACCCGGAATGGTCCAAATGTGGGGCCCACCAGATGGGCCCAAACCCTATTTTACAATATTAATTTCGTAATTAATATTAGGGTTAATAAACAGCTCAGCAATAAGTGTTAAATAAGGACATTATCTCTACAAGGAGTAGCCTCCAAGGCACACACTCATACAAGGAAACAGACTCCTACCTTGTAGGAGTCTAGAACTGTCCTCAATGCTGACTTGCCCACCAAGTCACCTAACCCTACTACGGCTCTAGGGCTTCTCAGCCTATATAAAGGGTCAGACCCCTCACCCTAGAACTACGTTTTTGGCTTGATCTTTGATACACATCAAAGTACGTAGGCATCTTGTGAAGGCAGATTCATCCACAAGCACAAGAGCAGCCATATAAGCACGAAGCTCCCGAACCCCAGCAATAAATACATACAAACCCTAGCCGCAATCTAATAACCTAGTTCATTCCACAACACAAATGTTACAATCATATTTTTGAAAAAAAATTAGAACTTGGATATCGTTGAAAAAATTCCTTAATTTTTAGACGTATTTTAAGGAATAGTGATAAGGTCCCATTTGGTATTATTGTTAATTTGTTACAAATAACAATAGCAATTTATTTCTAAAAAACAGGTTAAAAATTGTTAAAATTCAAAAACTACTTCTTTGAAAAGCATTTTTTGTTGTAAAAAACTTTTAAAGAAAGCATGTATCCATATTTTTAAAAAAATTGCTTTTCAGTTTTTACTCAAATTAGTTACTGATTTCCATATAAAAGCTCAACAAAAAAACAATACTTTTAAATAATTATAATCCAAAATATGCATATATAAAAAATATTACCAAATAATTATATAATTTTTGCAATAAATATTTTTTTATTAGTATAGAAAATTTTAACCGTAATTCAAATTCAAAACATATAATAAGTTAGATGGATTCATTCTTTTGTATATTAGAGCATCTCCAACGGGAATAGCTAAAATTGGTTGGCTAAATTGGACCTGTAGGACATTATGTAAAATTTGTTGAATCTGTAAGACATTTTACTTCAATGGTATTAGCTATATTGGTTGGCTATATTTTAAAAATAGTATGTTATTAATAATTTAGGTTGTTATAAATAGAATATATCACTTCAATATGGTAATGAATGATGTGGAATCTTCTTACAGATTTCTTACAGCTATATAGAGGTTCGACAAATATAGCCAACCTGTAGAAATTATCTAAAATTATAGCTAACAGCTTTGACCCATTGACCCATTGGAGTTCAAGTTTTTTTTAGATGATCTCTATAATTTTTATTTATGGTATCTTTTATCTAATTTTAGCTAAGGATTTCTTGTGGTTGGAGATGCTCATCTTCAATGAGAATATGTATGATGGTTGGCTAAAAATTTTTAAATTAGGAAATAATTAAAATTTTACATAAGGATGGCAAGTAAAACTCCAATGGACATAGTTATAATGAAATTGTGTATATTTTTGCTAAGAGTTTAAGTTGGTTTAACAAATATACCGAACCAAGTATGCTTATCTATAATTTTTGCTAAGGGTAATTATGCATTGCAGTATAAATTTTTTACATGATCTCTATTTCATGCCACCTAATATGCCACTTAGGATAATATTGCTAAGAGTTTTTCTCCATTGGAGATGCTCTAAGAGGGGTCCGGATCCTCTGTCCCCTTCCTCCGTGTCCCCTTTGTGTCCCCTGCTCTTTTTAATACAAAAAGAATGCCCCTACGGGGCCCATTTTAATAAATAATAAAAATGGGCTCCACAGGAACATTTTTTTTGTGTATTAGAAACAACAGGGGACACAAAGGAGACACGGAGGAAGGGGACAGAGGATCCCAGCTCCTCTAAGAGATGATCAAACTTACACTAAAATTTAAACAAATCAATAAAAATCATAAGCTAAATTTTTTCTAAAAAAATATCTAATCTAAAAAAGGATAAAGGGAAGGGAGTCCATCATCAGCAAAATAATGAACGAAAGATACCTTTTCTCCCATGTGACGTTCTCAATTCCCAAAATTAAATAACCAAAACAAATAAGGAAAAAAGGAAATTACCAAGGTTATCGAATTCGATGGTTCTCTCACTCTTACTCTGTCCTATATATACACGCCTCACATCAACACAATTAAACCCAAAACCCTAATACTATCACATTATCATAATCATCACTTTTCTTAAACCCTACAACAACAACAATGGCACGAAAGCGATCCTCCCCTCCTCCGGCTGAAAATCCGACCGACGATTCCGATCGCGCCGACGCCCCCTCCGACGACGATAAACAGCCAATTAAGTCCGACCCCCAAAACGACGTCGCTGAAGATCAAAACGACGAAGAAGTATCTCAAGAAAATCAAGAAGATGAAGATGCTGAGTCTGAAGGTGAAGGTGAAGGTGAAGATGAAGATGAAGCGGTTGGTAACCCTAATGAGCAATCTGTTGAAAAGCAGGCTTCTTCTCAAGGATCCGAATCGATTGAGAAATCCGGGTCGGGTCAGGGTTCCGGGTCGGGTTCGGATTCTGAGTCGGAGAAGTCGTCCCCTGTTCCTGTGAAGCCGATTAGGTCAAAACCCATGAAGGTTTTGACGAAAAAACCTGACCCGAAACCCGACCCGAAACCGAAGAGGAAGAGGGCTACTGTGAAGCGTCAAGTGGAGAGTGGTAAGAATGGGAAGGGCGGGAGTAAGAGAGCTAGGGTTTCGAATGGGGATGAGAAGAGGTCTGGGATTAATCGGATTTGGAGCGAGGAAGATGAGATTGTGATTTTGCAAGGGATGATTGATTATCAGTTGGCGAATGACGAGGACCCGTATTCTAATTTGGAGGCGTTTTATGAGTTTGTGAAGGATTCGTTGCACGTGAGTGTTTCGACGAAGCAGATGAGTGATAAGATTAGGAGGTTGAAGAAGAAGTATTTGGTCAATGCTGAGAAAGGTGATGATGTTGTGTTTGTGAAACCACATGATGATAAGTCGTTTGAGCTTTCGAAGAAGATTTGGGGCGGTGGCAATGGAGGGGAGAATGGTAGTAAGTTTAAGGGTGGGAGGAAGAAGAAGGATAAGGATGTTGGGAAAGCAGTGAATAATGGTGTGAATGGGAAGGATGATGTTGTTATGGATGATGAGATTGAGAATGGAGTTGAGGCTGATGAGGAGGATGATGAAGGCTTGGATTTGAAGGCAATGTATCCGTATTTGAGTAAGGCATGGGAGTCGGATGTTAGTTGTTCACAGCCATTGAAAGAGATTAGTTTGGGGAATTTTCGGTTGATTGGAAGTGAAAGGATGAGGGCTATGGAGAAGGAATGGAAGGATATGTATGTCAAGGAAATGCAGATGTATACTAAGAAGTTGGAGTTGAAGGTGAAGCATGCTAAAGTGGCGTTGGATCAGATGATAAATTCAGACCCTTGATCACTCTGCCTGCGGAAAGCTCATTAGAAGGTCTCAATTATATTATCTCCTATATTAGTTATATATCGCATTGCAAGTACTATTAGTTTATTATGCCATGGATACTCTCTGTCGTTTTGAGGGGTATTTTTGTGACTTTAGAGTTATTTTGGCAAATTTTAATCCTGGTCAGAACAGGTTTTGCTCTGGTTATTGTTATTATTATTATTATTGTTGGATTCTAGCCGTAATGTTATTATAATTGTTGATTAAGTTTTATTTTTCTGAAACTGCAAAACGGTCTCCATAAGAGCATCTCCAAGAGTCTCCTAATTCACTCCTAAATATGTTATATATAATTAAGCTCTTAGCAAGTTATTACATTGATTTGTGTGTCAACTCCAACAATATTCTCTATAATAGCTCTTCATTTTATATTTTATTCATATTTCATTTCCACTAGTACAAATATTCAATAGAGGAGAGAAGAATCAATTTTTTACTAATAAAATATAAGTTAAGAGCTACTAGTTCCTCTTAAAATAGAGGAGAGAGAAGAAGCTAGAATAGAGAGGTTCTTGGAGATGCTCTAAGAGAACTTAATAATAATGCTAGATAATAAAGTAGAATTCTGTTTGTTATGTTATTTAGTTTTATATGCATAAAGAGGATCAGTTTACCTTTTTGACAGATTGGAGTTGCAGTTTTTTCATGGTAGATGATAATTTTTTTTATTGCTATAACTTTTCCTGTTGCAGTCACCATTATGCTTTAGTGTAACCACATGAATGTACCATCTTAATATTTGAATTAGAAGTTGCCCAGTGTGTTAAATTATCTTCATATCTGAATCAGAAATTTCTCAGTGTTTTAATTGATTTATTTTATATTTTTTTTTGAGTAAAGCACGAGGATTATTAATTTATTTTAATTTGCTAAAGTGGGATTACACATGCTTTTGGCAACAAGTAAAGGGTGAAGCATTTCTGAAGTTCACTACATAAAATTTCTGTAATGGTGCACCCTAAGTAGTACTACATTATATACACTTTTATATAATCCAACCGTTTAGATACAAGTGTCTTGCCGAAAATGTTGTACACATAATTTTGTGATTAAAGTATCGTAGTTTCATTTTTTTTTAATAAAATTACTTATTTTTATATTTTAATGATATAAAATTGTTATTATATTCATGTTATAAACACTTGTCACAAGTCATTGTGTAGAATGAAATCATGGACATTCACTAATTTTGGTATAATCTATTAAATATGGAGTGACCTTTTACAAGTAAACCTCATTTGTGGACCACTCCACTTGACCCTGATCAAGTTTAATCTGTCTATTATTTACTTAAGGCTCCCGGTCCCTGGCAAACGCATGCCAGGGACGGTTTATTTAACATACGGCTTTTAAGCCGTTGGATCGTTGATCCAACGGCTGTGATTTAAAAAAAAAAATCGTACCGTACCGCATAAACTTTATACGGTACGGAGTAATTATCAAAATGCCCTTACTGTTCACGTACCGCAGAAACTTTCTGCGGTACGGTGAACAGTAGATTTTTTATATGAAAACAGGGGGGCATTTTGGTAATTACTCCGTACCGCATAAAGTTTATGCGGTACGGTATTGTTTTTTTTTAAATCACAGCCGTTGGATCAACGATCCAACGGCTTAAAAGTTGTATGCCAAATAATCCGTCCCTGGCATGCGTTTGCCAGGGACCGGACCCCTTTACTTAATAAGGCAATTCTTGGGGGTTTTCTTGTTGTCACTTACTCAAGATATTTGCAATTCACTTAAAATATCAACACAAAGGTTCTTTATATCTAAGAAGAGAAGCTTCAATGTGGATCATAAAGATGGGAGAATAGACTACTAAGAAAACCTGTTATGGAGAACTGTTGGAATGGAAAGTTGCAGAACTGATGAAATGATGAAAATTGAGGTAATTGAAAGGTCAGGGTTCTGTTTTGTAGTCTAAATTAAACAGATGAAATTATGATTTTCCCTTTCGGGCAATTTAGTTTTTTCACATAAACTTAAAAATTGTGCTTTTTATGTAGTGTTTCTACACATAAAGAGCGCTTTATAGTCAATTTGAAACATGTCTAAAATGGCAACTTACTAATCTTGCGTGAGAAGTGCAACGGAAGTCACAATACTGTCACTAATCTATGCCAGAAATTGGTAAAAAATTTCATGTTCTAAATTCTCCTCAGCTATTTGCAATTACTATTTAGTAGAGAATTTCAGTAACTGATTCTTCAAATATAATTTTTATTTACTATTAAAACTGAAAGAAGTCTGCCATTGTTGGAAGACAAGAATGGAAGACAAGAACGAAGGATGAATTTGTGGTCAGCAAGTAAGAACAAGTAATGCTATTGTCCATCTTTTCCGATGGCAAAAACTTCTAACATTGTTTGATCCAGTGCCTTCTCTGTTGAGAAACTTTCATCCCATTGTATTTTAATGCTTTTAGCTCAAAGAAGATTTATTGATTTATAGGCTGGGCTTGCTTGTGAAGGAATCAGCCTGTCACTACTACATCCTCTCATTTGTTACATTTTCCATTGAAGCTTCTTCGCTGTCGAACTAATGCTCAGTTTAGTAAGGAGGAATGGATGAGGAAAAATGGAATAAAATTTGTGTTTATATTTCCCGTTTTTACATTAAACCCAAAAGGGTGACAACTTTGAAAACTTTGTATATGATACGAAAGAACGACACAAACATTGCCAACTTTGTAATTTTTTTTTTTGCCAAGGAAATAAGTATCATTAATTCAATAAATCTTTCTTCAGTACTTAACAATAACATCAATGAACTCTGCATGAGCGTTATTTGCTTTCCAAACATGATCAGTTATAGAATAACTATATCTTGCTAAGTGATGAGCTACGAGACCATTTAATAAACCCATTTAATAAACTTAAGAGATACACCCTTATCTTTTAATTCCGGCAACAGCACCTTGCAATCTTCTATGATCCTGCCAAAGTACGATAACAGGATAGTTGAACTTCTAATTGCTTGCACAACTACAAGGCGACTCCACTACAAGTACAACTCCACTACAACTGTACAGTGGGTATAATTTTTTATCCAACTAAGCCCTCTCTGATTCCCATAGCTTCTGCACTCTTTGGAGCTCAAACATTTGTTTAAATGTGGATTTTGGGTATAGTACACATGGATAGAAAGTACAATGACATGAAAATATACAATATATACACATTTGTCATATTAAAAGGTTATAATATTAAAATTCTCAGATATTAAAAAGAAAAAACCTGGAGAACTTATCTAAAGTTAAAAAGATTATACATGCAAGTTATGAGGGCAATTGTGTAAATTTAGAATACATTCTGTGCATTCACATTTCTACGTCCCTCGCGCAGTTGGTGGAATCAATCTCAGGAACATCAAATCCGGTTGATAAAAGAGATATATTTGGAGTATAACTAGGTTACATATATATTATAGTTATAATTTTTTATGTTTATACTATTTTTAAGATTATTAAAATTTTAGATATATGATGGGAGTATTATCCACGTGCGATTGATTAACTTTTATTTTTTAGTACTAAAAATATTAAGAAAGAATGACCAAAATGCCTAAAATTTCACTACCCACTAACCAAAATACCCAAATCTGAAAATCCTGATATCTCTACCCATGGGATACGCAACTCCCATGGGCGTATCTGACTGTACTGTAGCAACCCCCGTCTCTCTCTCACTCCCGTCGACTCCCTCTCACTTCTGTCGTCTTTGTGTCCGATTTGGGGGTTTGTGATTTCGGAAATAAAACAATACAATACTGATATAGGATTGAAGACCATTGAGATACGAATTTAATGAGCTATACCATATCAACGGAGGTTAACGGAGATGGTTGAAAATCGGGTTTTTGTGTTCGCCGGAAAATCGGGTATTTGGGTTCGAATTGGGGCCTGACAATCCGGCAATGGAACTCGTTAAAGTTTGGTATAGGATTGTAGAGCTTTGAAAGCCGAATCTAATGATGTATATGGCTTGAACGGAAAGTAACCGGAGAGGATTGAACGGAGCTGTAAAGGATCGTCGGAAAAATCGCCATAGCTATCGCCAGATCGCCAGAGCTCGTTGTTATTGATGTGGGCCCCGCAGGGACATGCGCCTTTCCATTCGGGGTAACCAAGCTTCGTTGCGCGTTTGCGTGCGGCGTAATCTCTGATACGCCTATGTGTGTTACGTATCTAGTGGCGTATTTTGGACGGTACATCCCGAATTTGGGCATTTTGGTGAGAGAAAGTAAAAAAGTGGGTATATAGGGCACTCACCTAAATATTAAAAAGGATTTTGTATTAGTATAAAAAATTTTGTGCTATTTGAAAAGTTTTCTATGAAAATTGATTAAAAAAATATTGTATGTAGTATTAGATGAAAAAATATTCTCATTATGTATCTAAAAATTTATTAATTTAAACATAAATTATAACATGAAAATCACAATTACAATATAAACGTAATATTACGATAAAAACTATAGATATCAAAAATAAATAAATAAACGTTCTTTAAACATATCACCTGCTTAGTAATAGTGTTAATTTATTTCAGCAACAATGTATGTCTAAATTTTTCATCTTTCGGTCTAGAAAATGATCAATGTTCAATATAATCGAGTTTCACATCTTTTATGTAATATGTTGACGTGTAAAAGTAAAAACTATCGATAATGTTTGAATACAAATTTTATATGTTAATCAAAAAATCTATAGGTTGAACTATAATTTAGAATTCTATCTTTATTAGAACTTAGAACTAATAATAGCCTTAGATATTGATTAATTCAGTTGTTGTTATATATTCGTTTTGTTACAATACACTATATGTTTTGGTTCTACCAATATATATATTTTATAAAGTATTGAATATAATCTACTACTGCAATATATAATATTTTTATTATGAAATCACATATTATTTTTAAAGAAAAAAAGCATTTTCGACATAACACAATTTTTTTTATGACCCCTACAAAATATATGAAAAGTTAAATTTGTAAAAAAATGTTGCACTTAATTCATTTTCGTGAAAAATGATATTATGTTTTGAATAAGAATATCTATATTAAGTCCCAATATTCTAATTTTAGTGAGTTTTATGTAAAACATAATCCTATTAGCATAACTTATTGCAATTCATTCATGATGTTAATAAAAAATTTCTCCAAAATTTAAAATCGTCTATTTCAGTGATTTTGATAGAAAATAAAAATGACACAATATAAATAATTTTAAGTCATCATATTACTTAAAAATAATCTTATTTTTATAAAGATGATTACTATTTTATATTAAAAAAATATTTATAATTCTCAAATAAAGTTTGCTAAACTTTAATATAGATAAAATGAAATAAATTTAGTATATATATATATATATATATATATATATATATTTGATAGACGTAATTAATGACTAATTAAGATACTATCAAACGTATATAATTTTTTTTAATAAAAAATTCAAAAATTGTAATATCTATTCAATGAATGTAATTAATGAATAAATTAAGATGTTATTTAAAGTATAAGAAAATCCTTTAATAAAAAATTGAAAAATTCAAGAAAAATATTTGAGAAATTTTTGTGGACACTTCGATCCAATTTTCTGACATTAATATTATATCCTATATATAATTGGCGTAAGAAAGTTTTCGTGATCATCGGCTAGTCGGGTAATATAGTAAATTCAAGTTATAAGAAACAAATAAGTCACAAATTAATAAACAAATAAATTAAAATAGCAACAACCATAATTAAAAATAAGTCACCGATTCATTATTTACATATAATAAATAAGTAAACAAAGTATACCAATAGAATTTATTTCAAAACATAATTTTTCAAAAAACAAGAATTTACATTTAATTACAAAACTAAATTTTTTAAGAAAATATATGGCAAAATAAAATATTAAAAAAGTAATAAAAAGAGAGAATTACCAAAATGCCTATTTTTCCTAAGTTTTTGCCCAAAATACTGATTTTGAAAAAAATGGCCCGAAATACCGACGGGATACGGAGTTTCGGCCTCCGTATTACCCTAATACGGTACACTATGTACCGTATTATGCATGATACGGAACACGGTCTTCAGTGTTATGCATGATACGGAACATGGTGTTCCGTGTTAGGTGGGTGCGCAGCATCACGGAACACCGTCCACCGTATCATGCATAACACGGAAGACGGAGCTCCGTATCATGCCCTGTTACGGAGGACACTTCTCCGCATCACACCCCCTATCACGGTACACGATGTACCGTGTCCCGTCAGTAAAAAGGGTCATCCAGTTTCCCAGGCGATTATTTTGGGCCTTCACCCTAATAAAAAAGCATGTCATTATTGGAAATAACACCAAAATTTAACAAAATATAATCTACAAAATCAACGCTAATTCAAAAAAATAACTAAATTTAAAAAACTAAAATCAACAATAAACTTTAATATAATGCACTTAAAACAAATAAAAACGAACACAAAATATAAAAGATAATACAAACTTTCTTTAAAAAAAATAAGTACAAACAAAAAATAAACAATTTTTTTTTTTTGAATTGAAAAAAAAATAAACAAATTCTTACTTTGCAAAGAAAAAAATTTAAATTAAAAAAAGTGAACACAAATTGATAAATGAACATATTTTAAATTTAAAAACAATCCAAACCCCATAAAATAAATTTATATTAATATTTAAATATAATACAACAAGAAAATCCATAAGAATACTACAAACAAAAACACATAATAAACACCACAGATGACAAAAATATAAAATTAACATGAAAAAATTAATCAATATACAAGCAAAATAAAAAAGTTTAATACTACGTATATTTCCAAAAAAATTTAAAAAATACGTTTAAAAATGAAAAACACTATAACAACTATAACAAGAAAAAAACAAATATATAATATTGGCGTAGTCAGGAATCCGAAATAGCGGGATCAAAATATAATCTATTACTTTAAATATATCTTTTCAGTGGTGTCAAAACTGAAATCGAACACTATTAATGTTGTTTTTCTAAACATTTAATATTTAAATTACTATTTTTTTCAAATTCAATGGGATCGATTGAACCCGCTGCCAATACATTGGCTACGCCATTTACAACTATATGTATACTACAAACCATAACTTATATATTATTATTATTATTAAAAGTAAAAATAAATTATCCAAAATGCTATAAAAGTAATTTTACAAGAAAAATATTATAATCAAAAGTTTACTAAAAAAATATTAATAAAATTACCCGTACTATATTACACTTAAAATAATATATTAATATAGGTTTTTTTTTTTTTTTTTTTTGCATATGACACAAACCGACAGGATTTTGTAACAAAACGTGATACACGAAAACCCAAGGATTTGAATAAAAACTTTCGATACACAAAAACACAAGTACACAAATGTCGGTTCTATTCTTCATTCATACACAAACAAGTCAGGCCACAGATTTGAAAATCCTATTCCGCTTCATAAACCACATCATACGGAGTATTACTGTATGTCTGTATACAAACTTTTTATCCACTTCAACAGTCTCTAATTTTTGTCATGTTCCTTCCTCATTCTATTTCTTCCAAAACCAAGCCCCAACCAAGCCCCAACCAAACAGATTATGTGCCCTTTTGGCACAACTTTTCTTTTGGACTCATGAACTTATTTTCGGATAAAATTTTTATAAAAATAATGTATGTTTGAGATTCAATAAGTTGCAAAAATAAGTTGTAAAGTTAGAAATCTCTTAGCCTGTTTGGCTAAACTTATTTCGTGGGCTTATGAACTTATTTTCGGGTAAAAATTTATATTTTGATAATTTTATTTTATACAAGTATTTAATGTATGTTTGAGATTCAATAAGTTGCAAAAATAAGTTGGAAAGTTAGGAATCTTTAACTTTGTCTTAAAATAAGTTGACTTATTCTGGAAAAAAGTTTCCCCAAACACCCCCTCTAACTTTGTCTTAAAATAAGTTGACTTATTCTAGAAAAAAGTTCCCCCAAACACCCCCTATATTACAAATCCTGTTAGGCCACCGCCTCATCTATGCATGCCATGCAAGAAAATGGCATTTTAGGAAATATTATCTATTCTTTTAACATGGCTAATTTTTTCCTTCCAACTAAATAATTAACTCGTCACTTTAACAGGAAAAACATATGTTCAACAAAACATTAAAAATAAGAGGGTAAAAATTAAGCCTAGTTTGACAAGTTAAAAAAATGTACACAAGAATGAAAAAGCAACAGCTGCTTGATGGAATGTTGCTTTGAAATAATAGGCAACCCCCCATATATAATACAAACCTAGATTAATGATCAAAATTACATTCCCAAAACAATTGGAAATTCCCTACTGTATTACAAAGCAGCAGCTGCTGCTTAAACTACCTATCCCCTCTGGCATGAAAAATTGATGGTCTGTGCTTCAACCAATGCACCATCTCCTTGTCTAGTGGAGCATCATGTAAAACAGCATCCAGCATTGGGCTGCCGACAACTTTTATTGAGTTCTCAAATGACCAAATTTTTTCCTTCGGCCATGGTCTTTGCATGTGTTTCTCCTGGCAGATAATATTCAGGAGTAAAATCAACCAGACATTCTCAGGTCAAAAAAATGTTCCTAGCAATAACAAAAACCAAACCTTGTGCTTCATGCAGCACACCACTTGTTTACTGAATGGTATAAAGTATAATACAAGTTTATAAAGGTTGTAACCCTAGCTTGGCAGCCACTGAACACTATCCATACTACTAAGGGAGTCTGTGATTGATGGATGAACACGGCTATCGGAAAATGGAACCTTGAGAGTAATTTGATTAATTGGAGTGGGAATGTCATTCCCGTTGACAGTATGAACCTTTCCCTACATACTCTCCGAATCATCCTATCCCCATTTACTCCCATTCCCCTTCCCGATTCCCAGCAAATATCCAAACGACCCCTAATTAACAACTCCTAAATTGCACTCTTACCATAAGTTATCAACTAGTACCCCATATTTAAATACTTCACTAGACCAATCCAAATTAAGTTTTGAAGATATAAAGGTAGGTCAACAGACAAAGAAGCACTTTAGCTGGGAAAAGGATCAAGATGACAATATAACATCAAAGCAATTATACTCTGCACTTTGTTTTCATGAATTTCATTTCCAAGGTGTACGTAGCTATGTATATACGAAGAGCTCAAAGACAATGTGATAAAATTACCAAACGCTAGAAAAAGGATGGCAAAAGGTCAACAGTTTAGCTAATCAAAAGAAACCAATAACCAAAGAGAAATAGATCAATAAAGTTCATTTATTTCGTATCAAATGTAATCAAATAGATAAACAATTAAACTTACCATTCTTGCAAGCATAAGTTTCAGCGTTATGGGGCCGTAAATTCTCTGTCTTGATGGCTTATTAACCTTGGCATAAAACGAGCTAATATCTGGTAGAGACAAACAGCCTCTGCTTGCTTCGGCTAGACTACAATCTGGCTCTGCATTTTGCTTATACCAAAACATTAGCTGCCCTAAGCAGTAATTCTTACCATATGTCTTACAATACTCGTGACGATCTGACTCCAGTTTATCAGTGTACTTGGGACCCAGGTCAAGGGGAGTGATATAAACAGGCGGCGACGTTACAGATTTGTATTCCTGGAAAACATAGAAGTCAACTAACATGGCCCATAAAGAGAATATGAAGCCACAATAGCGTTGTAACACCCCCCCCCCCCCCTCTCTCACTCACACAAAAGGGCTAAACAAGAGAACAGATAGAGCTCTACAGAAAGAACCACCCAAAATGACTTACCCGTATTCTGAAAAAATACTTTGTATAAGCATAAAGATGGATCAAGTCAGCAGCAGCGTCATGCCGACACTTGTATGAACATTGTAAATCCCGGACCTCATCCCTCAGCCTGGGATAGCAGGAAAACAAAATTAAAATGCATAATTCAACGATATTAGTAATTTTCAGGAAGAGTTCAAGCTGTCTTACCATAGCAAAGATTTGCGAAGTGCCCCCTGAATGTCTTCAGAACCAGATGGGTCATGAGCACGTATACTGGACTTGAGACTGTCAAGTTCTCTATCATCCATGTAAGGAGCCATACAATGCAATAGTTCATCAACAAGTGATCCTTCTCCTTTCCACACATGGGAAACTGCTTCTACAGGACTAAGCCTCTCAAGTGGACGAGGCGCTTTTAATGGATCACCAAAAATGCATCTCAGAACATATCTTACCTGTATAAATATTTCAAATTAGTTATCAGTGGCTAAGTTATCTGCGTAAAAGGTTTACAAGCCTGATTCGCAAATGTTCTTAATAAACACTAATTCTAGTAAATAACAAAAGAATTTCAAACTCATGAATTCCAATTGAACTTTAAACATAATTTCAAAACCAATGTAATATTGGTTGACATTACTTTCACTAGGGGAGAATCTACTTGTTGAGTAGAGGGAAGAAGGGTCCACACTAATATATTGGCTTACTTTTGATTAAATTGTAAAAATTTAGTCTGTGCCCCCATTGAAAAAATTTGTGCCCCCACAAAAATCCCAATTAACACTGTATGACTCATATTCCATTTTTAAATGATAAAATTGAGTTAAAACCAATTTAAAATACAATTTGTTTCATATTTTCAATGATTTTATTATTACCTAAATTTACTATTATTATTATTATTATTATTATTATTATTATTATTTTATTATTATTTTGTTATATGAATATGTTGCCCCCATCGAATTTTTTTGTAGGGGCAACCACTGACTTTCACTTTTCTGTTTTTGCCATTTGGTGCAAACAATAAGATTTAGACCGCTAGTTCTAGTCCAAAGATCACAACTAGACAATTAGTTGAGCAAAGGGGTGTCCTGCAAATCCAAGCGTGGGATCTAAATGTTTTACAAAAGGAATCTTCCCTTCACATGAAAAGAAGACAAATGATATTCATAAGCGAGGATACCTTGTCCAGAGTAAGAGCCAAATTCTGAAGTCGCTGGTTGTAGACACCCTCAGCCTACACCCAATCCAGAAGAATAAGAATAAGAACATAAGCAAGTTGTAAACTCATGCTCTTAGTCTTAAATATGCAAAAGAAACAACATGCTAATCTGCTACATGGAAACAGCTGGGCTCACCTGCACTTCGGCATCAGTTTTATCATCAACCAAGCAAATCTCAGCAAAACATTTGTTTTTCTCTTCCACATTATGCTTTAAAATCTCAGCTGGAAGCTTGGCCCTCTCAGAATTGATAAACCTCACCTTCAAGGTACAGAAGAAAATAAGTATTAAATAAAGAATGTGCATATAGAAGTCCTGGTAGGCGGGGGATAGATTAATACCAAACGAGCAGAATAAGCTATTAGCCAATCAGGAAGCCCGCCAAGCAAACAACTGCCAAGTCCAGCCTTTCCCAGATCAATGTAATCATCTTCAGATACTGAATTCACTTCACATGCCTCAAGCATCAATTGATGTCGATCAAGAATTCCATGGGACTCTTTGAGCACCTGGTCAAGATTACAATTTGACAAATGTAATAAAAACTCAAAGACAGGTCGATTTTTAAAAAATAATTTTTACTATTAAATTTGCTTTATAAATTCTCACTGAGGACAAAAAAATCTGCATAGAACAAGCATAAAGTAATCAAGCAAGGCATTAATCCAAGTATGTGGGAGTCAAAAATCCTTGAAATAGCTTAGACTTCACCATTTTTCAGCAAAGGAAACTACCAACCAACCAATCAGATTTTGAATGTAATATGAATTATACAGGTACCTTCTGATAGGCTCCTTTCCCAGTCAGATTTAAATAGCTTCCACGACACACATGGTTTCCGCACAGGCAAACAGATGCTTCACATTCTTCCTTACTCTGAAGCATTTACAACAAATATGAGCGCCATACAACATATAAACACAAAATACAAAACATATTATCGCAAAGTACTGTCTCAAGACAATGCTCAGTAAAAAAAACTCTGACAGGCTAAAGTGACTTGCCTCTGTAACAGAGTTATAATCAAATGTCACTTCTTCTCCATATCCAATAGGGCGTATAGTATATATACCAATTTGGTATTGACCCTCAACAGCAGTAACTCTGCAACCATTAACAAAAAGGTAAATATAGTTTCAGGACAGCCAAGTGCTTCATTCATGCGAGGCGAAACAAATAGAAACTGGTGAAAAAAATTATGATCGGTAAAAAATCGGCATCAAATATATACAGCGATCTTTAGGAAAATATAATTTGCCATTGTTGTTTTAGGTATCAAGAGAACTGTTTCCCTGCCACATAGCCAAGTATAGGCAACAAACTAAATGTCAATGCTGGTAAAATAAAGACATTTAACGCTAGCCAAGTATTAATAAGAGTCTGAGCTGAAGTAATAAACACATATTAATCGTCACATACCTTGGTAGGTGGGAAAAAAATTAATGTTTACACGAGTATAAATACTTTAAAGATCCAGGAAGAAAAAACTAACTTTGCTTCACAATTAGGACTACAAGAATGGCAAATGCGGCTTGCATAATTAGCCTTGTGCATTGCATCAATCACTACTAAATCATAACCATCAGCATCACCCTGCCACAAGAATGCACAATCAGGTAAATTTTTGATCGAAACAAAGACAACTAAATATAAATATAGTTAACCTCAGGATACCTTTGGCCTCTCAAGGTAAATATTGTAGAACTCTGGTGCTGGATCTTTACTGTGTTTCTGTAAAGAATGAATCCCATCTTGCTTCTCAAACCATTTCCAGGCAGGGTAAACCTGTCATCAACAGGAAAGATCTAACTTAAACTCCTGTACAAACCAAAATCTGACACACAGGATTGGCTTAGAACTCTAAATCTGCATAATCAAGAATACATCATTACCTCTCCCAGAAACTCCACAACAAAATCGCCCTTAACAAAGCCACCTTCTTTGTTGCATACAACACCAAGCCCCTGTTCAAAATATCACAACAAAATCAATGATACAAATAACATTCTTACAGACTAAATGATTGGCCACTGATGCTATTATTTATGTAGTTCCACGTTACCTTTCTGTAAGCAACATAATTGTCCTCAGGACGACTTTTGATGGAATTCAGAATATATTGGCATACTCTTGCAGTTCGTGTATCATGGTCTTCCACAGATGTTTTAAGGATGTCTGCGATAACAGGCTCCAATGAGTACTTCATAGGAGCTTGTTCAGTGCCTGTGAAGGGTCTGGCTTGCTTATTCAGAGTATGGAGGAGAACATCTTCGATAAAGAAACGTTTATCAGAGAGAGGCCAGTCCAATTCTTTGGGCATCGAATCAAGTAGCAGATTATGTGTGTATGGATCAATGCCATACACTTCTTGTTCCAACACCTCATCTCCAAGCTGCTTCCGATGTGTATAGTCTTTGACTTCAGGAATTTGCATATCAGACTCATCGGTGCCACTTATTTGGGCATCGAGCCTCTCTTTATATTCATCAGGTAAAGACACCTGCATCTTTCTTTCCACTTCTTCCTGATCTGCTACAATGACATAGTGATCAAGCACTTCATATTTCCTAGTAACAGGGGGAACAAGACTCGCTTCTGTCATACGGGCACCCCATTCACGATTGTCTACAAAAGCCTCCAATATATCATCTGCACTGGAGTAGGCATCCCGTCTTGACTCCTTTCCTCTGCCTTCTGGCTCAAAATTCAATTTGCTATCTGAGGAAGAAGTGCTATCATCTGTTTCCATTCCTTCAGATAATCCATCAGATGTTTCACTTCCTAAATCCATGGAACTTTTATTTAACTTAGATAAATGTCGCTTAATTTCTTCATCAGAAGCATACTCTCCATTATCAGGTACACCATTGATAAAGGATGATCCATTACCCCTCATCATGTATATCCTTTCAGTTAGTTTATTGGTTTTTTTGTACTTTGAGGAAGCAGAAGAGAACCCTGGAGGTGAGTCATCTATCCAAGTCTTCATTGACTCGTCTCTCTCACATAAAGATTTTGAGCCATTATCCAAACTTATGGCAAGACGAATAAACAAGGTAATGATGTGATTCATGCTTCTGGCATCATCCCGGTTTTTTCTTCTGGTTTTAATATGAAAGTAAAACATGGTCAGTTCACATATTAATAATTTACAAGAAAACATTTATTGCAAAAAAGATTGTGAACGATTATTCCTCAAGTCTCAGATAAAATAATTGAACACACACACACATATTTATATATTTAAAAGTCAATAAGACATTCCCCAGTAAAATTCAAGACCTTAGTAAAACCTATACCTCTGTCTACCCACAGCATTAGATTCTTATATAGTGGAGTACATTTGAAGAAAAATTTAGGAGCAGAAATGAAGGAGGGGTTTTTTTTTTGGGGTAGGGGGGGGATTCCATTACTAACTCAAAAATCAAGAAAAATTTAATTGACCAGAAGTAAGGAATTACAACCACTTATCCTATGCAACCTTAACTACTTCCTTACTCAATTCAAGTTCCAAAATATCATCCAGGACTAAATTGATAACTAATACAACATACTAAAAGCAAGGACACGGGTGCGGGTGTGTAAAACGGGAACACGCGGATTCGGCAAATTTGAAAATATGGGGATACGGATGGGGGGGGGGGACACGTCATATGTAAGTAAAAAGCTTCATATATATTTCATGTTACATATACTGAAATCATTTGACGGAACCAAAAACTGTTTGAAAATTGAATGAAATACAAAATTTATTTATCCAAACATAAAGGCATAAGTGTAATATTTTCACTTATGCAAAAATGAACATGATCATCAATACTTTTGTATTTGCTATAGGCATTGATACTTAATATTGTGAAAATAGTTCACACAAATTTTGGCTGTAATCGGTGAAAATTAAATTTGAAATTAGGATCGTGGAAGAATCCGTGTGTCCATTACGGGACACGCATGTCGAAGAATCCGACACGGGGATACGGAAGGTTACCCAAGTGTCCTTGCTTCTTACATATATTAGGGAAATAATTAATATTTTGAATATTCCAGATCTAGATATGGGCATCCAAAGCCATTTGTACTAATCAATCTATGTCTTGCAAGCTTGCCATAAATCATATCTAAACCTAAAAATCTATTGAAGGGCAAAGGAAGAAATTTAAAAAAGAAAAAGGAAGCATAGGTTACTTCATAGCGTCTCTGCACATCCGCGTTATATCTTTCTTAATGGAGCTCAGTCCGTGGCCAGCATAATAACCACTTTCCAGTCTGCGTGTAATCTCTGCAACCTGGCGATTTTTAAAAGGATACAACTCACGATTAGATAAGGAGATATAAATAGCTCACCAGCAAAAGAAAGCAAGCATCATTGTACCTTGGGCTCAAAGAAATCAAAGGTATTCTCCTTCATGATAATCTTTAATCTTGATGTGAGAAATTCCTTCACCTTCTTATATTCCTTGTCTGATTTTCTGACAACCAGGCGCCTTAAATGGGCACCTCTAGACAGG